>JAZFAV010000020.1:16682142-18018571 GCA_037954035.1 Rosalia funebris
TACAGAAGAAATATTATGTATATGTATCTAACCTATTTGAGTTTCGTGACGATGAAGTAAAGAAGGTAATATAAATATATATTTTGTCTATCTTTCTTGTCCAAATGGCCTGTCTTAAGACGCAAACATAATCATTGTCATGGCCAAGTTTATTAAACTAAAACTAATAGATATTAGATGCCTGAAAAATACATTAAATTTTGAGAAATTCGCTGGAGAATTTTGTTGGGGAAGTAATTAAGTAATATCTTATATTTGTCATTCTTATTGTGCTCTTACTAATAATAACACATTAATCTTATCTAGAATATACCAAAATTTTAAATAACGAAAATAATAGTTGGTAATAATAGTTAATAGTAGTTAGTTGTAATAATAGTTAAATTATAATTTTTATTTTCTGTACTAAATCCCCCCATTATAAGAAAAAATATTAATAAATATCCAAAGGCATTTGGTTATCAGCGAAGCACATTTATTATTTATTAATTCGGAAGAACATTCACATTAGGATAGGATCATAATATTTAATTGGAAAGCTCGATAATACAAGTACCATTTCAAATATGATAGTGTCGAATTTGGTTGTGATGTTCACGAATACATATATAAATATTTTCTAGAAATCTATATATATATATATATATATATATATATATATATATATATATATATATATATATATATGGGTGGTCCAACCATAATGCACTATGTTAATTGTGAGTCACACCTTAACGTCAAGTTTTTTGCCCAACTTAATTTGACATTTCTTTGTTTCAGTGTTTGACAAATTCAACCATGGAGAGGTACACAATTGAGCAGCGCGTTAAGATTGTTGAAGTCTTTTACGAAAATGGGCGTTCAAATCAAAATGCATTTCGTGCATTTCGTGACTTTTTTGGTCAGTATAATCGACCAAATGTGTCCAAAATCGGGAGAATTGTGCGCAAATTTGTAGGAAATGTGAAAACACCTGTGCATGCTCGCCCAGTTCGTTCTGCGGAAAACATTGCTGTTGTTCGCGATAGTGTAGCAGAAGAGCCTGTTGTTGAACATCTCACAAACATCACTGATGCGAATTTTGAATAAAGATTTGAATTTACACACTTACAAGGTTCAATTGACTCAAGAGCTGAAGCCTACTGACCATTTCAAGCGTCGTCAATACGCCGAATGATTGGTTGAACAGACAGAAGTGAATGGTGACTTTACAAAGAAAATCATCTTCAGCGACGAGCACACTTTCACCTCAGTGGATTCGTTAACAAGCAGAATTGCCGCATTTGGGCAAATGAGAATCCACGAGTGATTGTTGAAAAGCCGATGCATCCACAAAGAGTGACTGTTTGGTGCGGTTTATGGGCTGGCGGCGTCATCGGGCCGTACTTCTTCGAAAATGAGGTCGGCCAAGCAGTTACCGTGAATGGTGTTCGCTATCGCGAGATGATAACGGACTTCTTGTGGCCAGAAATTGAGGATATGAACCTGGACGATATGCGGTTCCAACAGGATGGTGCCACTTGTCACACAGCCAACGAAACAATGGCACTTTTGCGCGAGAAATTCAATGGCCGTATTATCTCACGTCGTGGCGATGTTAATTGGCCGCCACGATCATGTGATTTGACACCGTTGGACTTCATTCTTTGGGGATATTTAAAAGAAAAAGTGTACGTCAATAAGCCAAGAACAATTCAAGAGGTAAAGGATGAGATAATTCGGCCCATTAACGACATTGAACCTCAATTATGTCTCAGAGTCATTGAAAATATGGACCATCGGATAGAGGTATGCCACCAAAGCCGTGGCGAGCATTTGGCCGATATTTTGTTTCACACATAATTGTCATAGATCTTTCTATCATAATAAAAAATATTAAGATAATTCTCTGAAAACTTTTTGTTTTATTTACAATTAACATCGTGCGTTTTGGTTGGACCACCCTATATATATATATTTATATATATATATATATATATATATATATATATATATATATATATATATATATATATATATATATATAAGTATATATATATATAATATATATATATATATATATATCAATATTTCATTAGTGCAATAAATAATTTAACTTTTCTATTTCAAAGCCGTGTTATTTTCCTTCATTGTACAACATGGACAGTAAAACGTGTAAAATTGAAATAAAGCTTACACCTAAAGGTGGTGAAGTTTACCACAGACAATCGTGCTGATTTTACTCCTTTACTGGTATGAAAATTTACATCAGCGAATGGTAAAATTCTACTACGGCCTTATGTTCATTTCACACCAAATTGGTGTGCTATATGGAACAGTTTATAGTGTGAATGAATTATCACACCAAATGGGTGGGGAAAATGGCGTGAAATTTTACACCACATTTCAGACAGTGTATGTTAGAATATCATACATATATGCTAAATAAATCTTAAATTTCATATTATGATAAGTTTAACAGATTATAAAAATGTTGATAAAGCCTGTACGTATATTATACGAATAACGTCATAAATTTGGAAAATATATCAAGCGATACGTAATTAAAAACATATGTTGACTTGTATAGAATATTTTTTAACCTATTTAATAATGAAATTAGTTACAAAATAATGAAATGAAACCATATTTGCGCCATATTATGGTAATATGCGACGTTTAATAAAATAAATTATTGCAAGAGAATTAACTTTTTCTCCAAAATTTAAATTAACAGCTTTCTAATATTCTATGACACGACGACTAAAAATAAGTTAAATAATATTCATAATCGATATATTATATAAACTACATATTTTTTTGAGTATCATTTAATGTGAAATATATAGAAAAAAAAATCAATAATCAAGAGAACGACTTAATATTTTGATTTTCTTATTACTGATTTTAATAAGCTGGATTATTAATTTATGATCAGTTTTCAGAGAGAAATGCTATAGACAGGACATACAAAAAACAATAGTCGATGTAGAAAACTTTCACGTATCCGTCGTAGGCAATAATAATTTGTAATTATCATATTTATGGATTTTATATAATTCACATGACTGAATAATCAAATAATCATTGTAGTGATAAGCAAATAAAAGTGTAATGGTAGATATATAACTCTGAACAAGTTGTATGTATTGCACACGTTTATCAGCCCAAGTAATTAGAACTTGCGTAATTTAGTGATTTAATAGATTTATAGAGAGTGTAAACTAATTGGAAATGCCTTTTTTCTTGATTAAAATCTAACAAATTATTATTATTATTATTATTATGTCGAATTTAACTCCCCTGCAAAAAAAGGGTACCGCTACTGAAAACAGGGGAAGGGTTGACGTTTTAATTATTAATAATATAAAATTTCGAGGTACTAGTATTGTCCCCAGACATAACAAACAGTGAAGTCATGGTAATCATGTTTGTTTTAATTAAGGTTTCTGTCACATTGACGAAAATTATTACTTCAGATCGTTTACGTACTGAAATTTAGGATTACACAGAAATTTGGGCTTAGAAAATCTTGACTTACTTAACATAATAAGTTTATAAACAAAAATATAAAAAATAACACTGAATTTTGTTGTTAATTGAAATTTAAGCTATTTTTACCGCGTCTTCACGAATTTGAAATACATTAGGCACAAAAAATAAGGGATGACAAAAAATCGTAAATTTTTATGTGATATTCAAAGGGCTGTAACTTGGAGAAAAATAGTCGCAGAGTAATTTAACAAAAAGCAAATTGAAGCTCCAAGTTTATAGTTTTCAGATCAAAATGGATTTGGGTTCAAAATGTTTTATCATCCGGCAGTTTTTGAGTAATCATAAGAAAACCATCGGAAAAACATTTTTCCAAATTTTTGCTTGCCTTTCAAAAGATCCACGGGCTTCAATAATTTTTTTTCACTGACTTCATCATATAGATTTATCCTCTTAGATAATTTTATCCTCTTTAATTTGAGCGGTCTAAAAGCCTTGTACGATGATTTTTCTCCGAGTTATCGTATTTCAAAGCAAAAAAGTCAGTTTTGACTTTGGTAATTAATTACACGGGAAATAATGATCGTTCAGAAAATTCAAGTACTGTTTTAAAAATTGCAAAATATTTTTTACATGTCGTAGTTATTGGTTTTTGATATAAAAAGTTTTCGGTACAGGAATGTTGATTGAAAAAGAGGTAAAAAATGCGTATTTTGGGATATTCGTTTAACTTGGCATAACTTTGCAAATAATAGATAGATTAGAGATGTTGACTTTCTATTCAACTTCAAAGTGCTTCAAAGAAACCCTGGAAATTTCAAAACGCTGCGATTTTTTTTCATTGTGGTCGGAACGATTGAATTTGTCGCATATGTAAAAATGAATTTAATGATGAATTTTTCATTTTCTATCCATTTTTTGAGGTTGAAAATATTTTTTTGCAATAATCCATATTTATTTATCAAAAAATGTTAATTATTGTAAGAAAAAAAATTAAAAATTATTAATTGTTTTTTCAAAAGAAAAGTCATACATCTCTGCCGGACCCTGTACCCTGTACTAGCTTGACAATTACAATTTAAAATCTAGGACCACCTCTCGTCAAACTTATTTTTCATATCGCTATTATGGGTGTAACTGATACGTTTCACGTTTAAGATAAACTGAAACAAGTATTGTATATTAAGAGATACAACCTACAACTTGTACATATTTTACATTCAAAGTAGCTACGAATTCTTTTTTAATGACACAAGTTGACCTTTTTACGTTTAGTTTCCTATTTCTCTTTGGCGATTTACGATATTCGTATGTGACCCACGCGTATATGTAATTCAATAGGCGGTCATAAAAAGAACATACATGTTATTGGCGAAGGAATTTCTTTTTAATTTGTATACCTACAATCGGTAATAATCTTGTATTTTAATTGTTATTATTTTTAGTGGTCTTTGTATTATGTTTATTATAGACAATAACTACGATATAACTACATGATTCAGTTTAAATTTATGCCATTTCAAAAATAATCGTTAAATAACCTGATTCGATATAACACAGAGATGAAATTCTACAAATTCATTAGGAAATAACCTGATTCGGTATAGCATAGAGATGAAATTCCATAAATCCATTAGGAAATGACTACTGACTGCTATCACTTATTCTTATGGTTAACGCTTAAGAATGAAAATTGGTCAGTAGATTTAAGAGGCGAGAAGAAATTAAGTAATTAACAGTGATTTGAATTATTTATTACATATATCTGCTGCTCATAGCTTAAAGTTGAATCCAGACAAGTCAATGGTTATAATATTTAGGCCGAAACATAAAACAAAAATATAATATCCGAGAAAAAACTTAAATTAGGAGATATTTCTTATAAATTTGGAGATAAAGGTGATAAAAATTTGGGCTTCTGGCTTGACGACGAATTAAGATTTACTAAGCATGCAAATGTTTTATTTCAAACATCATATTACTTTAAACCAACTTTATGTAGTAGTATAATTATTTAATTTTATCTAAATGATCTCTGCTTGCATATATGGACCTGCGCTTAGATAAAACTCTTGGACAAAATTAACGCATCAATGAAACTTCACATAATTACTTACGTACACACGTACCTACGTGATATTATAATTAAATCGTTTCAACTATGTTTAACAAATTAGAATGGTATTAGCGGGGAAAAACATGAATAAATAACAGAAAGGAGCATTAATCAAATGCAATGAAAACGGTGTTAATGAAAAACTTGGAGAAAAAAAATTGGAGATTAAATTGAATCGTAAGAATTTGAATTCAGTAGTGTGTAGATACTCCTCTAGCTATTATCACTGATTCCATTCGTCTAGGCATGCTATTGATCAAGTGGCGAATGGTTTCCTGAGGAATATTCTTCTATTCTACAAGAACGACTTGTTCGAGTTCCCTAAAAGTCATAGAGGTAGGTATGTGGCGCCTAACTGATCGTTTTAGTGCATCCTATAGATGCTTTATGGGGTTCATGTCTGGGCTCCTTGGTAGCTAGTTCACAGTTGGAATATTCACTAATCGAAGGTAGACCGGTATTTCTCTAGCAATGTGAGGCCGAGCATTATCCTGCATAAAAATGAAACTGTCTCCAAAGAACGGGACAAATGGCACCCCATGTTCTACGATGTTCTCTACGTAGAAATATGAATTCGTGGATCTCCCCCGTATAGGAACTACTCGTGCGACCATCGAAACAAGCTCCACCCCAGAACATTCTCATATGTTGCATGGACGATTTATTTCTTCTATTCTAAGTGTACTGGATAAAGTGTTTCATTCACTTGATGACATTGAATTAAAAAAAATTACTAGCGTATCAGAATTTATTGCGTTTTACACATTACTTTAAATAGCGTTAAACGTGTTATTAACAAATAATTATTAAAATGTTACTTTACATCTGTCCATCAATTGCAACCGTTTGTCAGTAGTGACAGAGGATATTCTAAGCCACATACAGTGGTGGGCAATAGTTAAGCAACATAGTGAAAATAAATATTTATTCGATAAACAATAAAAATAGAAAACATATTTTATTAATTTTCATACAGGTACAATTTCTTTACATTGTATGTAACTAACTGATCAATTGTTGGTGTAATAGTAACGACAAACAAATACAGTGGAACCTCGCTTAACCAGCATAATTTGTTCCCGAATCTTACTCGTAATGCGAAACACTCGTTAAGCGAAACAATTTTTTCCATAGGAATCAATGTAAAATAGGATAATGCGTTCCATTCCGAAAAAAAAATACTCAAAAGAAATTTATAATAATGTAATTTATTATTTATAATATATCCTTGTTTACAAGAAAGTTGTCTAGAGACATTTGATTTTGCCAACTCTTCAAAATTTGGCGAAAAAGAGACACATCATTATCGTTAAATAAATTTGTAGCGCGCGTAGTTACTGTCTTATTAGGGTGATGCTTCTCAACGTACGACGCAACAGTTTCCCATACTTTCAGCATCTCCCTTATTTCACGGGAAGGTTGTTGCTCTGCTGAGGCTGTCATCTCCTCTTCCCCTGACGAAATTTTCTCCACAACTTCTTGCTGTGACACAGAATGCAGCTCCATAAGCTCTTCGGTGGTCAGTTCCTGGATATGCTCTTCCACTAGTTCATCGATGTCGTTGCTATCCACCTCTAGCCCCATAATCTTGGCCAGAGACACAATCTCGTTGATTACAGGCTCCGCAGACACTTGCTCAAACCCCTCGGAGTCGGGTTCGACAACGCTGTCCGGCCAAAGCTTCTTCCATGCAGAAATAAGGGTTCTCTTGGTGACCCCCTCCCATGCCTTGTCGATCATCTTGAGGCAGGCACCGATGTGAAAGTGGTCTTTCCAAAACTCTCTGAGTGAGATTGGTTCCTTCAGTTACCCGTTCAGCGACAGTAAGATGCTAGCTGAACGAGCGCTAAACACAGACTGAAACACAGGTTACAGAACCTATTTGTTTATCGCATGGTTTACCGGCAAAACGGCGGGCGGGAGAAATGCATGGAGGTTGTTTTTTCTTATAATATTTCTACCTCCATGACACCATTGAACATGACATATGAAGACACAAGTGCTTTTACAGCAGGCGGCAACACGATGTCTCCCTCCCTCGTCACTCGTTCTGCGAAACATCGCTCGTTAAGGGAGTCATTTTTTTATGCTCGTTATGCGAATCACTCGTTATGCGAGGTGCTCGTTAAGCGAGGTTCCACTGTATATACTCGTATAAATTAATACTAAAACTAAACGCTTATTACGATAGCGACATAAGTTGAGCAACTTGAGAAAGTTAGTAAACAATAATAAGTTTCAACTGTGAATTAATATGGTGTAGCATGTCCATCATTATGTACTATTACAGCAGTACATCTATGAGGCATGATATCAAATTGTCTATTATATTGGGAGAGATCTGTTGCCATCCATTAAAAATTAGAAAGAGCTACAAAGAATTCTTGGCGATTTGAAAAGACGTTGTTTTGCCGAACCTATCTGTCTACAATAGCCCTCAAAATTTCCACTGGATTTAAATCCGGAGACTGAGTCGGCCATGCTAAAACTTGGTTTAATCCCTAAACCAAATGTTTATGAGCTTTGCTGTATACTCTGGATCGTCGTCATGCTGAAAGATCCAAGATAATGGCATTTCCCATTCGGCATGAGGTAACATAACATTCTGCAATATATCTCTATACTTAAACTGATCCAATATATTTTAAATAGTGGTCCTACCCAAAGCCTGAGAAACAGCCTCACACTAATACATGACCTCCTCCATGTTTCACAGTTATAGTAAAATATCGCGGATTAAATCTCTGGTCAGGAAGACGTCGAACATAACACAGACCATCACTTCCTTTGAGATTAAACTTCGCTTCATCGCCGAACAAAACAGTTTTCCATTTTTCAGCAGTCTAGTGTAAGTGGTCACACGCAAATTTAAGTCGGGCCTTTATATTTTTCTTACTCTTACTGATTTTTGGATCGGTATTTGGGCGTGCAAGCCTGCTTGTACTAGTTGTCTGCTGAGTTCTGGAACACACGTTGAGTCCTAAATCTGCTCTAATTTGAGTCGTAGTTGTAAATGGGTTCTGTTTACTTTTCCGACAAATTAATGTATCATCTTTTGTCGTCGTTTTCCGAGGCCGACCAAAACGCGGGAAAGTTGCGACTGTTTATCTATCCCGATAATGTTTCAATATACGGGATATTACTGATTTACTTATATTAAATTGTTTATTAATATTTGCTTGTGATGTACCCTGCTCATTCATTCTTAGAATTGATAATTCTACATCGTTGGAATACGTTTTCCGTGACATGACTGTAGGACACTTTTTATTTATAGAGCTAGCACAATTTTGCAATGCGCGTGTCTCACCTACTCGTTAACATACCTTATTTTCATGGGATTACCCAATTGGATCATTATTTGTTGTCTAACTTTTGTCACCTTGTTATCGGTTATTAACTACTGCATTTAATTCTGCTGTTTTTCTTATTTATTTTTTTTTTTTTTTATAGCGGGGGTCCTACAGCCTGTGCCGCATCCCGCATTTCAATCGCCATTTCCTTCTATCCCTCTAGTCATCATCTCCAATTGCTCGATCTCTCATATTTTTTCTAATTCCTTCTATCCATTGTGTTGTCGGTCTTCCTCTTCTTCTCCTATTGTGTGGTATAAACTTCAAAGCTCTCTTTGGCAATCGTGTCTCCTCCATCCTCTTTACATGACCGTACCATAGTAGCTGTCTAGATTCTAC
Organism: Rosalia funebris; assembly: GCA_037954035.1. Taxonomy (NCBI): domain Eukaryota; kingdom Metazoa; phylum Arthropoda; class Insecta; order Coleoptera; family Cerambycidae; genus Rosalia; species Rosalia funebris. The sequence continues at coordinate 16,691,422 of JAZFAV010000020.1, forward strand.
TCTTTCTGTTGTTGTAAGTACGCGTCCCGTTTTCCTTCTTACTTCTTCGTTCCTAATACATTGAATTCTGGAAATATGAATGATGAGAAATATCCTTCTTTTCTCAAGCTTGCTATAGTTTTCCATGCTTCAGCCACTTTTGTTCCCCCCATATATCTGTCTACTTCCTCACATTTTTGTTCCCACATTTCATTCTTACTCTTTATTTCCTCTTTTTTAACTTCTTTATTCCAGCAAGCGTACGCTCTTCTATCTTCTCCTCTACCAGTATTTAGCCAGGTGTTATAAGCTTTCTTTTTCTTTTTAACAAGGTCTGTTTTTCTTATACCAAGTTTTATTTATCCATTTGAGGATAAATGGTCAAAGGATATCAAAGGATATGAATTGATGGTCATTAAATTAGGAGAATTTCTGGTTGGATATTACATTTCTTTAAAATATGGAATATAATATAATAGTTGATTGACTTTTGTCCACCACTGTACATAAAATGTTTTAAGGATTTAAAATTTCGAAAAATTATAAGAAATAATATAAGTTTTGCTGATGCATTAATTTTGTCCAGGAGTGTATGTTTCTCGCGCCAGCTGATCCAATATGTATATCCCGAATATATTAAAAAAGTGATTAATACCACAAATTAATTTATATTCAAGTTATTATTGTCAATAAATTCTACTACCAATGATTTTCTTTTCCAATATTGATAAGATTTTTACAAAGAAACAAACAGATCAAAACATAAAAGATGAATAATAAAGAATGATTTAAAAAATTCAAATTTAACTCGGCAAACTTAATGGAGACTATAAACGTATATTTTAGTTGCTGTTAACATTGAAATGTAAGTTCAACGTCTTATCTTTTACGCAAATAGCTCTAAACCCGTTGGCACAGTGTTAAGTACCCAGGATTATAATTAACATGAATTCGACATGAGATAACTAACGATGTTTCCACAAAACAGAAATGTAAACGTTTCCGTTTATTTGATCGCAATACAATCTTAAAATACTTCAATTTTTCAAGAATCGTAAAACTGTGTACATGATTTAGTATTATGTAGTGTATTTTATGAAACAATAGACCGTTTACTCGAATTAATTCGTTGATCGATAATGCACATTACTTTTAAGGCAGTTATGAGAAAGAAAGTTTCTGTAAAAAATATAATATCGCAATTTATGGTGGCAGATTATATTGACTTAAACTTTCTAACGAAAAGAAAGTATCGATATAGGATAACGGCGTCTAGTCGATAAGCAATGAATAATGGAATCTCTTTAAATCCGAACCTCTTAATATTTGATAAAGCATAAGATAAGTAAAATGTTTATAAAGGGCGCTCCATTTAAAACGAAACACCGCGAATAACTGTTGAAATAGATTTTTCACAAGAAAATGCCCATTGACATGTCAATTTTTATTTTCAAGGGGAGACCTTTTGACATAAAAGCGTTACTGTACTGACACCCCTTCCTGAAAATAACTACCTCTTCAAAATATTCAAATGGGAACATAAGTCGAATGATAAATCATTTGAAAGGCCTCTCGACTCTAATAATAACGATTTTTCATATTGTTTCAGAAATATCGTTTATATAGACCTAAAAGGAATAAAAACCAACTATATTCGTAGTTTATCAATTTTAAAAGCCGATAACAATATAGAAGTAAAATAATAAAATCGTTGGAAGTAAATATAAAAGCCAACGAAAATTGTATTAGAAAATATTTACTTAACAAAATAATTAAGTTAGACTATTTGAGTGTTCAAAAATCCTCCTATTCTCAATAACTACAAATAATTACGGAAAAAAATAAGTCACCGTCGCTATGAGGGTCGAAAGACCTTTCAATTTCCCTATAACAAAATTATTTTAAGCCAAAACGATTAATATACTAGACACAAAAATTAAGGGATGTAAAAAAATTATAAATATTTAGGTGATTTTCAAAGAGCTGTAATTTGGAGAAAAATAGTCGGAGAGCAATTTTAAAAAAAGAAAATTTAAGCTCCAAGTTTCTAGTATTCATATATTGAGTTCAAATGTTTTTACCAGTAGCAGTTTTTGAGTAATCATAAGAAAACTATCGGGGAAAAAAATCCAAATTTTTACTTGCCTTTCAAAAGGTCCACGGACTTCAATAAATTGTTTTCAGTGATTTCATCATAAAGCTTTTTTAGATAGTTTTATCCTCTCTAATTTGAACAGTCTAAAATGGAAAACTATGGTATCGAATAAAAAATACCTCGATAGCAAGAAAACGGTAGCAGATAGGTATAGGGAATCCTAATACAGATTGAAATATAACTTAACTCTCCATCACAGAAAGCAATAAAATACAGGGTGTTTCATTTAAGAGAATTGACTTTTGAGCAGTTGAAGTTTGTCAGAATGAACTAAATTTTTTGGACACCCTGTAAATAATAAAATATCAAACTACATATCACCTGAAAGCTTAATAGTCCGCCTAATTACAGCCCAAAATTTGCTACTATAACTTTTGTTTTGAATAAGTGACGAGCATTCCAATGGGATACTACAAAACCTAATTTTCTCAAAAAAATTAAAATATCTCAAAAACTGCTGAAGATAGGTATAGGGAATTGTTAAGAAAGTTCACTTAAAATCAGCAGGGTAATTCAAAAATGTAATAATATACTGGGTGTTCTATTTAAAATAAGGAAGTTGATAGCTACTTCCGGTATAATCGGAAGTGTCAGAAAAGCAAAAATACTTTAGTTGAATAGATCGTCCTCGCTAACCCCTGATTTCAAATTTTAAAAAATGAATTCCAATGGGAAGTTCATAAACTTTTAATGAACGGGTTAGCTAAATCACCCTGTATATTACCATTCGACAAAGAAAAACTTGGCATGTATTTTGGATATTCAGCATTATTAATGTTATCAAGATTTATTTAATTATAATTATTATATTTAAAAAAAATGTGTTTTATTTGTGAACTAGATACTATGGACATACATAATATGGTTAACTTGGAACTACCATATGGATTGGTGAAATATGGTATATTTCACCAATTTAGCCAAGAACTAATGTCTCACGTTCATAGTATTTGTAATTGGAAATAACGAGTTCTTTTCCAAGAACAATAAATATATCATTAGTTATTACATTCTTTAAATAAATATATCGGTATTCGAAACGAATGATTATTATTTTACACCAAGTATTAAAACAAAATCTAATATCAAATTATCGCCTGCTAATCAAGTTTGGATTCTCTGTGGCTTACCAATAAGGCCGGCTACATTTTTTTTACGAGTTATTAAAAAAACGCGGGTCCACGAGGCCGAAGTTGGTATCACTAGTGGAGAATTCAAACTAATCAGGTTTAATAATTAATTTATCAATTGTCAAATAGGTGAAAAGGTTCAACAACATCAAATGCAATACGGTATTTCGAAGACTACTTGGTGGTTTATCACGCTCATTACTCACCTCTCTCGCTGGCATCATCCACCAGGATGATCTCTTCCAAAAGCGGCCTTGGCGACCTATTGATGACACTCCAAACGGTTCTTAACAGAGTAGACCATGCTTCGTTGTGGAAAACTATAACTATAGAGGTTGTAGGTAAAAGTTTTGGGTATCTCTTGTCTTTGCATCTGTAACAACAACGAAATCGTCTTATAAAATATAGTACTATAAACGAAATAAAATATGTTAGGGCTGTCGGTTGTCTATAGCGACTTGGCGTGCATATAATCGGTATGGAAAGTGAAGCAATAGTAGCTGTGACCATGATATAGTAACCTGTGAAGGGTCCAGATTCGTTCAAATTGCTGTTACTTTTAACGATAATCAGCAATCTGATTTGTAAGTAAACAGAGTTCGTAACTCCAAAATTGATTTAATTACGTACTGAAGACTCCTATAATTTCCTAGAGATATAACATGGTGGTGAAAAAGTTTCGATGGTTTAGGAAAAATGGCTTCTTTAGATGTTCATTTCCTGATTTACTGAGTAATATTCGAGAGACGCCAAGACTATTTCTTTAGACAGTTTTTTTTTAACAAAAGCGTCGTGTACTTGTTCGGTTTAGATCTTGGTAATAACTAAGTATATTTAAATTAAATTTAATATTACACAGTACAAGAAATGTATTGTAAGAATGAAATTTCAATTATTTTCCGATGGCCGTCGACTACGAGTGTGCCATATTTTTTTTTATTTTTAGACTGTATTTATAAGCTACTGTTCGGAGAAAATATTGGTATTTTTATTGGAAGTATATCCAGTTTTTTGAAAGTTAATATTTTATTGACGAACTAAATTTTATATACATATTATTAGTTACGGTAGATATATTTAATTCTATAAAAACATTATCAGTTGAAATCATTATTTATTACTAGACACAAAAACAGGGATGTAAAAAACCCAAAATTTTAAGGTGACTTTCAAACTTGAACAAAAATAGTCGCAGAACAATTTTAAAAAAAGCAGATCGAAGCCCCAAGTTTCTAGCTTTTAGATAGAATTTTTTTACCAGCAGTTTTTGAGTAATCATAAGAAAACCATGATGAAAAAATTTCCAAATCATTGCTCGCCTTTCAAGAGGTCCATGGACTTCACTACATTTTTTTCAATGATTTCATCATAAATCCTTTTCAAATAATTTTACCCTCTTTAATTTGAGCAGCCTAAAAGCCTTGTACGATGATTTTTCGCTGAGTTATCGTCGTTCAAGGCAAAAAAGACAGTTTTGACTTTGGTAATTAATTACTCGGGAAATAATGATCATACAGAAAATTCAAGTAGGGTTTTAAAAACTGTAAAGTACTCTTTACAAATCGTGGTTATTAGTTTTTGATAAAAAAATATTTCGGTGCGAGAATGTTGATTGAAAAATTGACTTCTTTGCTTTGAACGACGATTACTCATACTCATTATTAAAAATCATCGTGCAAGGCTTTTAGACCGCTCAAATTAAAGAGGATAAAATCATCTAAAAAGGGTTTATGATGAAGTCACTGAAAAAAATATATTGAGTACTGTGGATTTTTTGAAAGACAAGCAAAAATTGGATTTTTTTTTCGATAGTTTTCTGATCATTACTCAAAAACTGAGAAAAAATGGAAAACAAAAATTGTAATCTGAAAACTAGAAACCTGGAGCTTCAATTTTATTCTTTTAAAATTGCTCCGCGACTATTTTCCTCCAACTTACAGCCCTTTGAAAATCACCTAAAAATTTAGGACTTTTTTAAATCTCTTAATTTTTGTGTGTAGGTATTTCACAGTAATCAGTTTATTGTTCTAATACACAATGACGAAAGAACAGTTCTTTTTTTAATCAAAGATCAAGTCAAAGATTTTGAGCCAAAGAAAAAGTCAGCGTATTATTGTTTCGAATACCCTGTGGATACCATTCATAATATTGGTAGGCGTAATTAACTGCCTCGTCTAAATGCAATACTTTTAGCAACATTGCATTGATAGAAATTAAAACCGTGAATATCGCCAACGAAACATCAGCAACGAGTTCCTGAAATACAGAAGAAAATGTTTCACTTTGCAACTTTCTAATAATATACTATCTAATCTGTTAATTATATCTCCGATTCTATTCCGTTTGAGCTTACCGTAACAATAATAAACAAAATTTTATTGAATCGGGATATTTACTTTATAATAAAAAATCACCAAAATATATAACGTGTAGTAAAAATTTATATTTATAGAAACCTGGAACTTCAATGTGTTTCTTTTAATATTGCTCCGCTCCTCCAACTTACAGTCCTTTGAAAATCACCTAAAAATTTCTTAATTTTTGTGCGTAGGGTATTTCAAAGTAATCAGTTTACTGTTCTAATACACAATGACGAAAGAAATGATTTCTTTGAAGAATGGAACAATTCTTTTTTGAATCAAAGATCAAGTCAAAGATTTTGAGCCAAAGAAAAAGTCAGCCCATTATTTTTTCGAACACCCTGTGGACCCCATTCATAATATTGGTAGGCGTAATTAACTGCCTCGTCTAAATACAATACTTTTAGCAACATTGCATTGATAGAAATTAAAATCGTGAATATCGCCAACGCAACATCAGCAACGAGTTCCTGAAATACAGAAGAAAATGTTTCACATTGCAATTTTCTAATAATATACTATCTAATCTGTTAATTGTATCTCCGATTTTATTCCGTTTTAGCTTACCGTAAAAACAATAAACAAAATTTTATTGAATCGGGATATTTACTTTATAATAAAAAATCACCAAAATATATAATGTGTAGTAAAAATTTATATTTATAATTTGTAAATATGTTAGAAGGGTCGCTGATCTTAATAGACATTAGGTTTGCATTATTTTTATCAAATGATTTCTGTTCGATATCTCGGAATGGTTGAATGATGGTAAGACATTTATTTAAAACAGATAAAAAAAAGATAAACAAATTTTTATGATGTTGACCTTGGAGTTCCTCAGGGATCTGTGTTCGGACTGATTCTCTTTTATTTACTGCTAAATGTGTAGTTGCAGCTACAACTACAGATGCAGTTGATGCATCTATAGTTGCATCAGATGCAGATATTCATCAGGGAATATGTATTATTCTTATTGAGATGATGGTCTGTATGAAGTATTTAAAAAATTGATAAAGTATTTCTAAAATAATTATTAATTAACACTAAAAACCATATTGATGCGGTCGATATTTTACACATACATGATACAACATTGGAATGACTATAAACAAGGAAGTTCTTCTTCCTTGAAGAATGAGTGGATCAAGCTAATACTATTAACACAAGAGAAATTAAATTAAAACATGATATTTTGTAATTCTACTCTTACTAATGAGGAATGATAATGTATAAAAACTTCGATATTCTGTGTATATAAAATTCTTTTAATTGCCCACACATGTTTGTTTACTGATTAAAGCAAATGGTCTGAGTGAAAGTGATCACAAAACGTTTTATTAGCATTATGTCGAACAGAAATTCAGAGTTAGAGGACCATTACAATAATGCCGACAGCAACATTATTGTATTAAGTAATCTTTAATAATCATTAATTCATTACGTCTGGAACGTTAGTAGGGCACGAGTCTACTAAATCGTAGATTAAAAAAAATCAACGATGGAAAATTTATTAAAATCAGATGACGATATAATTTATTTAATAATGAGAGTATGATTTTAAATTAAACCTTTACCTGATCCGAGTATAAGTAACAATTTATTTATTAAAATATGTGTGGTGAATTTTGTTGACTTTTTTATAAAAAAAATTAAATTTTTTGATAAAAAAATATGGATTATTGCTAGAAAAAAACATGCTCAACCTCAAACAATGAATAAATAAACAGATTTAAAAAATTAAAACGGACTTTTCCGTACGTAGAACATCTCTATCTCGAAATTGAGTGACCGAGAAAAAATAAACCAACACATAAATGCAGAATATCTGTTTTATGCGACAGTTTTACTTTTTTCAAATAGTCCACCCTCGTGCTTTCTCATGACCACTGAACAGGGTGGGGTGTGTCTTATCCACCTCAAAATCAATAGATGTCGTCTGGTAGACGTCCCTAATCAGAATCAGTGGAAACCCGATCGATCCGACACGATTTAATTGAGTGATCGTGCTAACAAAAAAAATTCTCAAATAGTCCACCATTGTGCTTTCTCATGATCCATGCACATGGTAGAGTGTGTTCTATCCACCTCAAAATCAATAGGTGTCGTCTGGGAGACGCCCCCGATTAGAATTAGTCAAAACCCGATCGATGCGACATGTTTAGTTGAGTTATCGTGTTAACAAAAAAAAATTCTAAAATAGTCCACCGTCGTGCTTTCTCATGACCCATGGACAGGATGGGATGTGTCTTATCCACCTCAAAATCAATAGGTGTCGTCTAGGAGACGTTCCCGATCAGAATCAGTCAAAACCCGATCGATCCGACACGATTTCGTTGAGTTATCGTGCTAATAAGAAATTTTAATGCCGACGACAACGACGACACACACACAGCAAACATTTTTTAAAAACCATCTTTTTTTTTGTTTTTACAGCCCTTTGAAAATCGGCAAAATTTTAGAATTTTTTTACATCCCTTAAATTTTGTGCCTAGTATATATCAAATTGTTCGTAAAACAGCAGAGGGTTTTATAGTAGAAGTAAAGTACAATTTAAAAAAACTTGTTTTTTTGTTTTTGGTCGATTTCGGGGCGAGTCTCTTCTTAAGCTCAGCATACTTTTTACTGTCTAACAAAACACATCGGGATTTGCCAAAATCATAAATTATGTATACGCTTCTGAGCAAGGTAAATGAGAGTGAAAGCTGGGGGCACGTGGAAAAGATCGACGTAAAGGTCGTAGCTACCTGTATAAACATGTACATACTATACAATTCAATTACTCGCGATAATACGTTGGCAATCTCTCCACGAAAGTAAAATTTAATTGCATCGACATGCGGGCGATTGTAGTAAATAGTGGTGTAGAAATAATAACGAAAATCCTTGCGTCGCCGTTATTTATGCAATAGTGCATGCTTACTAAGCTTATGAGTAAATCGCAACAATTACAAACAATTGATTTTGATGAGATTTTATATGTACTGGATTAGTCACCTAAAATTGACCCCCCCTTTATTTCTCTTAATTTCAATCGAATCGCAAAATTCAAACAAGAATTTTACATGATATTTTATAAATTCTGTGAATATTTAAACAAATTTTCAAAAACTCTGCAAATTGAAAGGGGGCGAACAATTTTTTATTTTTTTTAAATGGAACACCCTGTATTTTTTTACTTAAAAAAGTTACCCACAGTTTTCTGATCACAAAAATATATAATTGTTGTATCTTAGTAAGTATAGTTCTTGAGATATTCATATAAATATATAGTCACATCACAGGAATAAGTTTGGCATAAGACCATAAATCAGGATAGCTATGTTTTTGAGATATAACGACACATCTTGTTTTTTAAGAAAAAAAGTATGAAAATTGTTTGATGCGGCAACACATAATAATTATAATAAACAAATAAACCTTTATTAAAATGACAACAACAAAGTTTAATGAACACAAAACATAAATAACGAAATAATGATAAAAAAAACAATGCTTAACAATAAATAACATAAAACCAATGAACTTTATTAAAATTAAACATATCTATATGTTCTCCACGTATCCTCCGTTTCTATCAAGGCACAGTTGGCATCTTTTAATAAATTCATTTCTAACGTTTTCAAATAAATGAACATTTTGCCGCAAATTTTCTATTTCTTGACTGATACAGTCCTTCAACTCATCCGAGTTATTATATACCGAATTTTCGTATACGTTTTGTTTTAGTGTTCCCTACAAAAAGAAGTCCAAAGGACTCAAGTCTGGGCTATTAGCAGGCCAATGTATAGGACCGTATCTTCCTATCCAAAATAGATATTTGTCATTTAAATATTCCGTTACGTTCCGTACAGAGTGTGGAGGAGCACCATCCTGTTGCCAAATAACAGAATACCTGGTTGCAAGGGGAATATTATCTAAATAGTTCTCTACTTCACCCCAAAGAATATTCAAATACTGAACTGCATTCAAGGACCCATTAATGAATACGGGACCCACAATTGTATTTTGATGAATACCGCACCACACATTTACTGTATTATATCCTTGGGTTTTTATCTCTTTTATAATATGTGGATTTGCGGGCGCCCAATAATGTGCATTTTTCCTATTAAAAAGTCCAGCCGGTGAAAAGCTACTTTCATCGGTCCAAAATAAGTTTTTTAAAAAGTTATTGTCGTTTTCTGCTCTCTCAATCATCTCTCTACAAAAAGCTCCTCTGTTGGAAAAGTTATTTTCAGTTAAAAGCTAACTGGCAAAATACTATGAGGCTTATATTTGTGACGTTTTAATATACGTCTTATACTTGCTTGAGAAATATTAAATTCTTCTGCAGCAGCGTTAGTAGATTTATTGGGGTGTTCGGTAAAAAAAAGTAAAACGTCCATTTCCATATCTTCTCCTGTTTTGGGATTCTTTCTTTCTCGTTTCTTATCTTTTAAGGATTCGCTGTCCACAAACTTGAGATAAATATTAGAGAAAGTGTTCTTGGAGGGAACGCGTCTTTCAGGATATTTTCTTGCATATTCTCTTTTAGCTATATATTTGTTTTTATTGCTGGTTAAGTAAATTTCTAATATTTCTTTCCTTTCGACTAATGAATATCCCAAATCAATGTATTAGATATATTAACAAGTGTATTAAAACTTAACTTAAAGCGTATTAATAATATAACAATCAAACATAAGTCAAACATAACATAACTGTCAAACGAAGCATTATTGTTTCTTTAAATCATTTCGGTTGAGAGCTCTCCTAATTTATGGTTTTATGCTAAACTTATTCCTATGATGTGACTATATATTTGTATGAATATTTCGAGAACTATACTTACCAAGATACAATAATTATATATTTTTGTGATTAGAAAACTATGGGTAACTTTTTTAAGTAAAAAAATATAGGGTGTTCCATTTAAGAAAAAGTAATAAAATGTTCGCCCCCTTTCAATTTGCAGAGTTTTTGAAAGTTTGTTTAAATATTCAAAAAATTTATAAAAAATCATGTAAAATCCTTTTTTGAATTTTTTGAGTCGATTGAAATTAAGAGAAATAAAGGGGAGGTCAATTTTAGGTGACTAACCCGGTACATAGATATAACTTTTTATTCTGAAAATTAGATATTTATGTGCCCTAGATCAAATGGCAAGTACACTGAGAGAAAGGTTTATTATTGACTTTAATTTTTCAACCAAAAAATATATTAATATTAACTATTTAGGAATCTACTAAACTTAAGGCCTGGTTACACAGTACGAGCTGCTGATGTGACAGTAGACAGCTACTGCCACTGTATACTCGCATGACAGTAGCTCGATTGGCCTCGACTGGTTATACGCTGAGGGTAGCTGCTATGACACATGTATTGCTCGAGAGACTGCAGTCAAGTATGAATCTTGTTGTGTGCAAATATACCGACCATACGAGCTACTGACATTTCGCAAAATCGTGCGAGTTGACGCCCGAGTCGCATGCGAGCTGCTGGCTTGTGAGTGGTGGGGGAAGGCGATGGGCGAGTAAAAACAAAAAATGTTGAAGTAACTCGGAAACGAGCTACTGACCGACTCGCACATGACAGTAACTTGTATGAGGCGGTCATACGGTGCGAATAGCTGTACTGCAGTAACTGACTAGGCTATTTCACATCGTGTAATCAGACCTTTAAGAATTAAATTAAACTAACTAAATTTAAGAATCGCTGTCTACGATCAGAGATCGAGAGATTATGCGTATATAAAGAAACGTCAAAGAGGCAAGGACTAATTAATATGGCAGAATTGTGTAGAAAGTAGGCACGGCTCCGATAAAGCATTCTTTCAGAAAGTAGTATCCCTCATTTAAACTGAATGAGGGGAACGTCTATGGACGAAATGAAAAATATAAATAAGAAAACCTACTTATTCAGATACATTACCTCATGCAAACTCAAAACAATCAACCAGCATTAAACTTGAGTTCTTTTCACTCTTTTGTACATAGACTTTTATCCTTACCCTTAAATAAACAAAATTATGAAAAAGAGATTTTCACCTTAAAGACAATAGCTAAAAATAATGGTTATAACGAAAATCTGATAGACAATCTTATAGACAAGAAACAAAAGAAAATCATATTAAAGCATTTCTATTTGGTTCCGAGTAAAAAAGATAAAAAAAATATCACTATATAAATTTTACTTCAAATGTTAACAATAAAGTATGTAATAGATTAAAAAAAACGCAATATAAAACCACAGAACAAAACCAGCGGCGAATGGAAGTTGCTCAGGAGTCGCTAAATGAAGTCAACAACGACGCAGAACTACTGAAACGTGTCATAACAGGTGATGAAACATGCGTTTACGGATATCACGTCGAAACTATGAAACTAAAGCTCAATCGTCTCAGTGGAGGCATTCTGGATCGCCAAGACCGAAAAAAGCTCGACAAGTGCGGTCGAATGTGAAGGTTTACTCACTTTGTTTTTCGATTTTATCGACGTAGTGTATCATGAGTTCTTTCCACAAGGTTAAACGATTAATAAGGAGTACTACCTATAAGTTCAACGCCGTTTGCGTGAAGCAATTCGAAAAAACGCCCGGATTTGTGGCGAAACACTTCATGGCTTTTGCACCACGATGCATGCTTGGTCGTCAATTTTTGGCCAAAAACAACACTGTAATGATGCGCCAGACTGCAAATTCGCCAGATATCGCTCCGTGTGACTTTTCTGTTTCCAAAAATAAAGAGAACCTTAAAGGGCCGTCATCTTGCAAGCATAGATAAGATTAAATACACATCGCCGAGAGAGCTAAACACTATCCCAAAGATCGAGTTCCAGAAGTGTTTCGGGGATTGGAAGAAGCACTAGCATAAGTGTATAATACCTCTATACTAATATTGAACAGCATATTGAACATTGATGTAGATGAATAAACAAAATTTTTTCCAAAAACGAAAATTCCCGTTATTTCTTGAACAGCATGTCAGGAATAATGCTATCTTTATTATAATAGCAGTTAACCTGTTTATATATGATAATCCTTTCGGCTTTATCTTCTATAGCTCATTTAATATGGATATCTCTGAATAACTATCGAGGCTTTGGGACAACTGGTTGGGTTTTAGTATCGGTATTATTATTGTTTCAGTGCTTCGGGAAATACTGCAATTTAATTATACTGTTTATTGTATACATCCAATAACAATAATGCTTTGGGTGGTATATTCTTTTACCTTTCCGCACTCCACTATACGCGGAAAAGTAATATATTCGTGTAAAATTTTTTTATGGGGTTTATTTTTCGTTTTTCGGCCTAAAAATAAAAAAAAGATTTTTAAACCATTTTGTCCGTGCGTGTGTCGTTGTCCTCGCCATTTATTCTTGTTAGCACGATAACTCGACTAAATCGTGTCGGCTCGATCGGGTTTTGACTGATTCTGATCGGGGACGTCTCCCAGACGACACTTATTGATTTTGAGGTAGATAGAACACACTCTACCATGTTAACAATAGAGAAAGCACAATGGTGGACTATTTTAGAATTTTTTTTTGTTAGCACGATCACTCAATTAAATCGTGTTGGATCGATCGGGTTTCGACTGATTCTGATTAGGAACGTCTACCAGACGACATCTATTGATTTTGAGGTGGATAGGACACGCCCCACTCTGTCATGGGTCATGAGAAAGCACGACGGTGGACTATTTGAGAAACATTGAAATAAGTAAAACTGTCGCATAAAATACATATTCTGCATTTACGTGTTGGTTAATTTTTTCTCGGCCACTCAATTTCGAGATAGAGATGTTCTACGTGCGGAAAAGTCCGTTTTAATATTTTAAAATTGTTTATTTTAATACTATATTTGGTATGGTGTCCGGTACTAGAGCTTTGTTGTTGGGTAAGACCGTTTTATCATGCATAATTCTGTAGGGTTTAACAGTACCTGTGATAGTTTAGTAAATCCACTACCAATACTTATTTTTAAATCAGTTTGTAAATCAACTAATATTTCCATCGTAACATATCTACTTAAAACTACATAAATCCTTGACGTTATCCCACAAGTTTTGGTTAAATATTCAGACTATCTCACAATATTTCCGCAGGCTCAATGGCAAGCCGTATTCATCATTCGACTCTTGAAAGGAGGTTTTAGGGTACATCATTAATTTGAGATTTATTCAGACCAGATTCAGCGGTCCGATACGTAATGCGGAATTTTATAGGAGTAACTAGAGACACTGGTGCTATCTGGGCGACAAATGGAAATGAACATCTGAGTTTTATATACAACTCCTGGAATGAACGAAGAATGGAATGGGTGCGAGACACTAAGAGGCAAAACGGAGCGATGTCAAAGTTGATAAACCTGTAAATTGGGTTGGATAAAACACGATTTTTATAAGAAACTTTGATTACATATTTTTTACCCTTATACAGGGTGTAACAAAAAGGTTGGGAATAAATTAAACGGTGGACTTTTCAGTAAAAAAAAAAATGATTTTTTTCTTCTGAAGTTATGCTCCACGGGTTTTCGTTTCCAAGCTACAGGGCGCTAAAAAAATTGAAAAAATTTTGTTCTTTTCTAATAACTTTCGATTATTAGAAGATAATGGACCGAAAGTTTAGACGTAGCTTAATTTGATAATGCCCTAGTAATAGAAAAACATATACTTGATAATGTTTTTGTTGCTTTCAATTTCCTATGTTATCAGTGGGAAAAAATGGTGTTTACAAAAGTTTTAATTACGGGAAAATGACAGAAGATACAAATAAAATGCCAGACGGTAATTTTGTTTAAAATAAAAAGTGGATATTGAAAAAATATTAAAAAAAATGTTTTTACCAGTGGCGTATCACAATTTTCTTCGGAAAACCCTACGGTACAATGTGTACGCACGCCACTAAGTAACTTACGAAGTCAATCTTTTTCCTGTTATTAGAGCATTATCAAATTTCGATCTATTATCTTCTAATGTTCGAAAGTTATTAGAGAGAAACTAAATTATTTCAAAGTTTTTATCGCCCTGTAGCTTGGAAACGAAAACCCCTAGAACATAACTTAATTTGAAAAAAATTTACTTTTTTTTGCTGAAAAATCCACCGTTTAATTTATTCCCAACTTTTATGTTACAACCTGTATATTGCAAATTTATCTACACACAATTTCTGAAGCACCTCTTGCTGTAAGTTAAAGTATATTTTAAAATACCATAAGTACATTTTAAAGTACCATAATGTTTTATGGCACCCATTGAAAATTTAAACACATTTGACTAACGCTTCTTGTTCTTTCCTTTATTTCAATTACATATAGCGTGTATCAATTGGAACTATACGATTTGAATTGCGCGCAATTTGTGTTCTGTCAAAGACAGGTCGTCAATATTTAACGACTGCCATCTACAGGGTTTTTCAATAGGAAAGCTTGAAATTTGTTAGGTTATAGCAGCCATATTGTTGAACAACAACATCTGTCAAATTTACTGTGAATTGTTCAGTAGTGTCAGTAGTAGTGAATCACCATGGTAGGTTATAGCGTTCAACAACGTGTATAAATCATCAAATTTTATTTTCAAAATCAGTGTTCCATTCGAGAAATGTTTCACGCATGAAGTGATCTTTATCCTCGCCACAACCGTCCTGCCGCCGCCGAGTCGACTATTCGACGATTAGTGGCCAAATTCGAATCAACCGGTTTGATAAATAATCAACCAACATCCGTACCGAAACGCAAGGTCTCCTGAAAATATGGCTGCTGAGCGTGAGAGTGTACGGGAAAACCCGAGGCAGTCAATTTCTCGTCGTTCACAAGAACTTGGTCTTTCTGCGACTTCAACTTGGCGAATTTTGCGTTGAGACTTGGGTCTGCACCCGTATAAAATCCAACTGATCCAGGAACTTAAGGTAAACGACCACAGACAACGCCGTGTGTTCGCTGATTGGGCTCTGCTGGAGCAATTGGAAGTTGACCCAAATTTCGCCAAAAAAAAATTTAGCGCGAGCCCAATTTTGGACGAATGGATATGTGAACAAGCAAAATTGTCAGATTTGGGACGATACCAATCTACATGAGATACCAGTACCAAATGCTTCCCGAGAAAGGCACTGTTTGGTACAGATTTTAGTCTGGCGGAATCATCGGTCCGTAGGTACTTCTTCAAAACGAAGCAATCGAAGTTACCGGCAATCAAGGACAAACACTTAAGACGGAGTTACAGTTTGATGCGGGATTTATCCGAAATTCAAGAAAAAACTATAAATACTAATTAAGTTAATGCAAAATATGGTTAAATATAGTAAGTCTTTACTATCAGGTTAAAGTACGTATGTACTTTACCACACTCGGAAAACTTTAATAAGGCATGCCTGTTAAGAAAAAGAGGAAGTTGCAATTAAAAAAAGCACTATATCATAATTCAAACACAAAATCTGAAAAAAAATTACGTCAGTCAACGTCTTTTTGATAAATAACATGAAACTCGTTTAGGTGTTTCAGTTTGAAATTAATCGTAAAAAAATTATATACTGGTGATAGGTGCGGAGATATATTTGGCTGTTCTATTATACTGCTATTCTAATACTATTTCTTGTAGAAATTCATGATGATGTTCCATCGTGATATCGTAAAATGCTAATTTGTGGTCGAAATCGTTCAAATTGGAGCATTTTCTTCCAGCGTCAGCAAGTTGTCCTGAAGCAACCTTTATGTGGTTACTGCATAATGCAATTATAACGATAAGTTAAGTAATGATAGTTAAAATACGAAATAAGAAGATAAGTCCTCCGACGACGGTTTAATGAGCCGAAACGTTAGGGACAATTAAGCGCTAGTTCAATAAGCAACCGCAAACCTAAGAATTTGTTCTATTTAAATTAAACGGTCAGGAACAATAAGAAAAGTTTATGGTAATGGTAATTAAAGTAATTAATTACCAGTGATTTAAGAAATAAACTGATTTTACTCACAAGGTTACTGGAAAAACACTAAAACGGTAATACGAGTATTCTATTGAGGAAACCTTCACGTAAATGAATTAGGCCCCAAACAGTGTAAATAATTGATATTTAATTAATGGTTCACTAATAACTTGTGAGTTAACATAAATTCTTTATAGGAGATACACTTTTCCTTTGGCCTGACATGAGGCCATGCGTTATTTAGTGGCGAGTTCGTTTCGTATACCATACATGTATTGATGTATTAAAAATTCATTTGTCAAAAGTGGTCATGGAATGAAAAACGTCTGCTTTAGCTTTAGCTCTATCATCCTATTGAAATAGTTCTAGCAAAGTTTGTCAAATGATAAAATATTGAAAATTGTTTATTTATTTAAATGATCGAAAACTAAAAAAAAAACTAAGACAAATGAAATATACGTCATATCTACGATCAATAAATCCAGAATTGTCTATGTGGAATTAATTTAGGGACAAAATATTGCAAATCTTAAATTCAAATTTTAAAATTGAAAAATTGAAATTATTGCATGAAAATTTCGCATAAGTAAAATGCCGTTTCAATATAGCTCAACAAAATTTTTGACGTGTCGCCCCTGGTTTAATCGTACACCATTTGATTTAAAATTGGGGAAATTAGTTTATAGGTTTTAGTTAGTCAATGAATTAAATTGTTAATCAACTGATTAATTACTTGTAACTCAATGTTCAATTGTCGTCGTGTTTCAATTGTAATTGAATTTAATTGCAATTAAACGTTCAATTGCAATTTCACGGTTATAATTAATATTAGTTCCAATTAGAAAGAAAAAATATCATTGCCTAACTAACGGTGTAAATTAGTTTACACTACAAAAATTATTATTGATAATTTTTCTAATTTTGCAACTCACATTGGCACAATAATACGTATAGTTTATTTAATCTCTATTTGCCAAATAAGAAATCCCAAACGACTCTTATCTCATACCGTGGCTTGTTTTACGGCTAGACTCAGGTAGATTGTTCCGTTTATCGGCAAGATAAGAGAATTTTCTATTTGGCAAATAGCGAAGAAATGAATAGTACATTCTAATATTATACAGAAAATGTTTATTATAATTGTACAGTGTTGACGTAAAGGTTGGAACACGATCGATAAAAATGTTACCGGGAATGTAGACAAAAAATGCTCAGACAGGTACGAATTTGTTTTTTAGCACATTTCTTGGTATATGTATATATTTTTGAGATCATTGTTGGAGTTATAACATCATTGACGCAATATTGTTGATGTTATATAACATTGTTTTTTCAGAAAAAAAAAAGAAATCTTCAGCAAACTAATCAAATTCTCAACAGCTCTCCTCTTTTACCAATTCACTTCTTGGGAAAGACGCACAATTCGTAAATAATGCGTTGGCATACCTGTTGCTACCATATTGACTGTTCGGGTATTTGGGGACTTTAACTCTTTGGATGCTATAAGTGAGGGAACAATGTTCTGTTCTCCTGATAGAACTCCTGATACTTTGCAGCAGCTAATGAGCCATCAATAAAAAATAATTCGACAACTGTGGCACCAATAATTTCTGTCTAGATTTCTCTGGAAACTGTATGTATCCCCCAGGAGCCCAATACCTGAAATTCTGCTTATTCACAGAGTCATTTACAGTCGGTCAAGTAGAAGCGTGGCAAGCCATACTCACAACCAGTAAAATATATTGCTCTAAATTTTTCATGAGTCGATAGAGGGAACTTTTGTCCTTGATGCACTGTCATAAAATATTCCATTGTGGTTGATCTTTTGTAAGAGAAACACGTTAAGCGCTGAGTGTTAAATACGTGTCGCCCAACGAGGTTGTGTTTCTGTACACACATCCGAAAAGGTCCGAAAATGTTGCAACTAGCAGCTGCTAAATACATGAAAAAGTCGAGATCATTCTTATAGAAGTAGGTGCAGTGATGTGGCAAAAAATGTCGATGATTACCGGACCCTTGCTCGATAGGAAAATTGGACCAAAAAGGAATGAAAATATCGTGAATGTTTTTCGGGGATTTTTTCTCTTGGCTTAACACTGCGTCAAGAACAAACAAACATGTTGAGGACTTTCCTCCACGGCTATTGACATATCCAACTATGTGTCTTTCGGAGTGGCAGCACGACTTTTGATATAATTGTCTCTTACAGTACCAAAATGTCTACACTTTGCTTTTACTTTGCTGCTATTTTCTTTTGATTATTTGTAGTCTCCATAGTCAAAAATCAAAATTTCAGTTCGTTGTTTCACTTAAACGCACCCTATTTTGAAAACTAGTGGCAGCAGATAAGAAAAATTTAGAAATAGTAAAAAATTGAATTTTTAAAAAATTAGTAACCAGTGTCGGAACGAAAGAGGGGAAATATATCCGAGGAAATATATCGCCACAAAATTTGCTGTACCACACATAAAAAAAATCTGATTTCTCTAAGGGTATCACCAAAGAGTGTTGATATTAAAAAAAATCGTTTATGACTCATAACTCCAAAAGTGGTGACGTCAAAAAATTCGTATACCAAAAAATGCTCGTCTACAAACAAAATCGGCCATTTTTTTGGGCATTATTTTCATACTTGCTTAATAACAATTTTACTGTCTTTTATTCAACCCTTATGTGTTCACTATATTGGTGTAGACACAAAATGGATGGATGACAGAGAGTACATAATATTTGTTAGGAGTCATTGATTTCTTTATAAAGTAATACAAGATATTGCTATTTCCTTTTACTAATCAAAAAATATATATAGTAAAATAATTTGGTTATTAATTCTTCTAACTGAGACTGGCATTTAAAACGACTTTCGTTTACAGAATAACCTTTTAATTAAACAAGCACTCATAAATGATTGAATAATTACTTCTATTGCCATAGTAAAACTATAGTTATTTAGTTTTTATACTGCTGAGTATCGATTAACAATTAACACTTTAACACAATTAGCACAACTGTTAAATTATTTGTCAATTGCCATTCGCTACAATAACAATTAATCTCAGTTATCAGTTAATACAATTAATAATTAATTGTGCCCAACACTGCAACTGGACGGCTGTCAAATTATAAATGACATATTCAATCCACCTAATCACCCTAAAACGAATATTCAAAATCTTGTGAGATCTTACCTACAAAATTATATTCAATATGTAAAATAGAGGTTAAACATCCAAAAATATTACCATCCTTTCTGGTGTACCCCAAGGGCCTCTCCATAGTCCCTTGTTATTTAATATTTTTATTAATAATATTACACTGATATTTAGAAAATATAACAAATTATTTACTATATGCAGATAATTTAAAAATATATCTACAAATAGATTGTATGGGTTTACAGGAAATGAATGACTGGTGTCTTATATTGAAACTTCCTTTTAACGTGCAAAAATGCTATATCATGTGCTTCACAAAGAAAAAGAATGGCATAACTTACGATTATACGCTGAATAACGTCTTTATAAACCGCCTTAATATTTTTAGAGACCTGGGTGTAATTTTTGGCCCAAAGCTAAGATTTATACAAGGTGGGGTAGAGCAACTTGCTTATTTGTATTTAGTGCCCTGAAGCGATGGTTGCTCCTAGGAGGGTGGGGGTAGGCATATTCGAGACAGCGGGCGTAAAGTTGTAGCTCCGCTTGGTTTAGTTAGCATCATGGAGTGAATGAAGGTCGAGCGCGTGTTCGCTGTCGAGGCAACTTTTTCTAACAGTCGCTCAATCATCGCCACGCAACGTGCATTCCGTACCCATTTCAATATTGCGCCGCCTAATTTAACTCCCTGTGACTACTTTTTATGGGGCTATCTAAAATCGCTTGTTTACAACGATCGTCCTAGCTAGGACCCTGGATCACCTAAAGAACAACATTGGTCAAGCTATCGCCAACATACCCGTCGATATGCTGGAATTGAATGAAACTTCCGAGTTCGATTAAGGCAATGTAGTGAGAATAATGGACGCCACCTGTCTGATATCTTCAAAACTGTGTAAACATAGAATGTTTTACTTGATTTACTTTTTGTTTTACTGTTCAAAGAATTGAACAGCACGAAATTTACGAAAGATTTTACTTCCAGCGACACGTTGAACCGCTTGTATAATGCGTATGTTAGAACTCGACTAGAGCATCTATCGTGTGGGCTCCCTCTTATCAAGTGCACTGTGAAAATATCGAGAGGATACAAAGCATGTTCTTGAAGTATCTTAGATTTTAGATGGATGGAGTATATCCTGCAAAATTGTCGGATTTGAGACGATACCAATCCACACGAGACACACTAGCACCAAATGCATCCCGAGAAAGTCACTGTTTGGTGTGGTGGAATCATCGGTCCGTACTTATTCCAAAACGAAACTGGCACTGCCATAGCCGTCAACGGCGAGCGCTACAGATCGAAGATAAACAACTTCTTGTGGCCTAAACTGGATGATATGGATACCGACGACATGTGGTTCCAACAGGAGGGCGCTACGTGCTACACAGCGCATGCCACGATGGACATTCTGCACGAGCGATTTGAGGGTAGGGTTATCTCGCGCGGCGGCGACGTGAACTGGCCACAGAGATCGTGCGATTTAACGCCTTTAGACTTCTTCCTTTCGGGCTATCGTAAGTCGCAGGTCTATGCGAATAAACCACAAACAATTGATGCCTTCAGTGTCAACATAACGAACGCCATCCAGTAAATTCAGCTAGATTTATGAGACAAAGTCATCGAAAATTGGACCTCCTGAATACGTGCCACCAAGCAAAGCCAAGGCGGACATTTGAACGACGTTATATTCCATACTTAATGCCATATAGAATATAAATATTCTTTCAAATAAAAAAAAAAAATGAGTGAATTTCTCACACACAATTTGTTTTATTTACATTTAAAAATCGAGCGTTTGAAGGACCTTTTAGAACAAATACCTATATTGGTAAGGTATTTGCAATGTAGTATGTTTCTGCTCTTCTTATTAATGATAACTTCTTTTCTGTCAATATATATCTGTATTTATTGTATTTTATATAACTACTGTATTAGGCATATAATTAGTTTCCACATTAATTATATTCTTAGTATATTCAGAACTTGAATTTATTGTATTTGTAACATTTCTATTGTGTTCCTACTCTGTAATTGGAAATGTCTCATTTATGCTGGGTAAATGTATTTTAAATAAATAAATAAATCTTCGATGCGATTCTAACCACGCCGAAAGGAATCAAAGAATAACACCCATCTCACTTACCCCTCCAATCTGACGTCAGTCAACGACCTATTCAGCGATATCATATCGCTGGCCAGCAAATTAAACTGATTGAGTTTGAACTTCTCCTTCATCAGAGCCTCCTTTTCGGGAGGGATGTGAACCGCCTTTCCCTTCTCGCCAACCCTGCCCGGGACGGGGGACACTGTCCGCGCGGGCCGCCACCTTCGCAAGCTGCTCGATTTGTACGTGGCTGGAACGCCGCCAATTTCGGTGTCCCTGGAAAGATAAAAGATGATAATAAACGAAAGACTTTGCCGTCGAAGAAGATATATGTTTTTCATACATATATTTATGTAGGTTTATTGATGGCGATAAATAAACTAGTGGCGAAAGTGTCAACCCCACTGTACATTAGCTATATAATACGCGTTTCACAGAGGAATTCACGTTGATTGAACGTCCTGGGCGATAAAGATATACGCGTCTTCTGAAATTTACATCACATTCACACGTCCAGTCTAGGCACCATAAGACGTGTGAGCGGTTTGTGACGCCAAGTCATACAGTATTTCCAAATCATGAGCCAAATGAATATGGCTTGAAAACTTGGCTTATACGTTTTCAAGCCATATTCACACACATTTCAGTCACATTGTCTAGTCATACAAATGGTAACCATTCAGCCACTTCAAATTACACTCACACACATTTCGGCCATATTCTCAAGTTATACAGGTAGCTACAATTATTTTAACAGATAAGATAACATGTTAATCGAACCTCAAATAATAAAGTTAAATGTAAATTAAAACATAACCTAAAACATATTTTACATTCACTTGGTGTTATGAATAACTTTTATTCTACATTTTAAGAATTCCTAAAATCTAGAGACTTAATCGTCCGTTTGGTGACGGATGAAAACGCCAACGACTTTTTTACGAATATAGTTTTAATAGAACAGCAGCTTTAATAATATTAGTGTATTTTCTATGTGAAGTCACCTTCAATCAACCTGGAACTCTATGTATTATGTACGTAATAACATAGGTCTGATTGTGAGTGTAAGCGTAACAGAACACACAAATCTATCTTTATGTATCATATAAATGGAAATCCTGATAGGTGTGAACTTTTAATTCACATTTTTAATTTTCACACGATAAAGTCGTGACCTCTAAAAAATTCTACGTTTCTATGTTCTCTATTCTTGTCATGAAACCATAAATTTAACATCACTGTGATAGAAGACAGTAGTGCATCTTAGATGATGCTACTAGTCAGAGCTAGCTTCACGTGTTATATAAAGGGGTAACTCCTACGAGCAAACTTTGCTCGTAGGGTAACTCGCACACGTTATACTCATCCACATTTTCGAGGTCTATAATTGTCGATAAAGACGTGGCCTCTACAAAATCAAATTTCTTTGGTCTGTAGTTCGGTCTGTGTAAGTCAGTCTAAAATTTTGCGTAGCTTATGCTAGATATATCATAAAATAAAATATAATGAAAAGATATATGTAAAATAGTTTATAATTTACAAGTATATAGATTTTACCGAGTAATTTACTACACAGGTTGTCTCAGACTACCTAGGACTATCTCAGAATTTCCAGGACTACCTCAAGATTCTTTAGACTACTATAAGCTGCCTGCATAACTGAACTGCATTTAACGGTGTACAAAAAACGCCCCAGTGGGTGATCACTCGGGGAAAAATATATGAAAAATCTGTTTGAAATAATTTACTCTTTTTATATAAAATTATTATTAGGTATTAAAAAAAAAAGGGGGTAGTGTGAAAATAAACATAATGTAAGCAACAGAGTATTTTGTACCATCGAGAAATAATGTAATGAGCCAATTTCGATATGCTGCCTAAAGTATAGACAATAATGATTGAATTTTAGAGATAATTATCGAATAAGTGTATAATTAACTATTATATACGAAAGTTGAAATCTATAGCTATGTTAAATATATATGTATATAGTTCTCTTATAGAAGTGAAGCTAGAAAATGTTGTAGATGTTTTCCCTTCAATCATTTTACAGGTTTTGTACATTCATTGACAGTTGATCTTTATGAATTTTGTGATTGACTGAAATGGTCCACAAACATATTATTTCCAAGTTTAAAGATGATATTAGATATTTTTACATGATTTTTGCATTAAATGAATTGGAGAGTTTATAGTTCTAATTTAACAAATTCAAGTTTTAGATTCTGTGATCATATTAATAATTCAAAGTTTATAGTACTTTATCATAAAAATGAAAATATAGATTTTATTAATCGCGATGAAAAACTCCAATAAAAACTAAAATAAAAAGCTAAGAACAGATCTCTAACATGATCAGTGTGGTGATTTCAAAGGGCGGGAATGAGAGTCAAAATTGAAGGGAAAAATATATTTTACTATTCTTTATTGATCAATGGCTGGGCAAGAGACCAGCACAATAAAAGATGGAGAGGAGTAACGGGTTGTCGAATAACCAAACTCTTCATCGAATACTCAGAGAATGAGAAATGGGCCCAATAATTCATCAAATTGAACAGGCACAAAGCCAGAACCCTGGTGGGAATCATAACGGGCCACCATAGCCTGAATGCATATAAGCACAAGCTGAGGCTGACTGATAGCCCGGCCTGCAGATACTGTAAAGAAGACGAGGAAACCTCGATTCATCTTCTTTACACCTGCCCCGCACTGGACGAGAAGAGGTATCTTATATTAGGGACCCCTGTTATCCTAGAGGAGGCGAGGCTTAAGGCGGGGGACGTGCTTAAATTGCTCCTTTTATGGGATAGCATTTTTGGATAATGACTACCCATGCGATCAGTGGCTGATGAGGCCCAAACCTATATAATGTACTAGTAATAAAATTCTTTATTGAACGTTAGATTAACGTAAGACGGGTTTAAGTTAAAACATTTCCAAACTACATTGGCTCAATTGTTACTAACCTGGATTCATTTGAGTATTAATAAAATAATACTTACAAAATGGACTTAAAAACAGAATTTCGAAGTAGATATATTCGAGGGTACTTTATTCTTTGCCAAAATAAATCTTATTCGATTTACTGACATTCTCGTAAAAATTATTAATATATTTTCAAAAGGTACCTTGTTATTTCTACGGTTGTTTTTATTTACACAATAACATTATTTACACAAAAGTTTTACCAAAGGGTTTATTTCGAATAAATCAAAAAATTAAATTAAATAACAACTACGGAGACGAGCCAATACTGATTTAACGCGCAATTAAAAAAATACTGTTTTGTTTGACAAAAAAAAGTAGGCAAAAAGAACAATTTCTTTGAGAACCGGGCCAAGGTAATTAGGCAATACCGCATGATTCCGGTATTTCTAAACTAAATATTACTGTCTGTATATTTTCTTTTTATATAATTATCGTCAGCGCAAATGTGTAAATGTGGCATTAATAATAACTGTACAATTAGTACAACCAATTCTGCATTGTGGTTTTGAAAGTAAAATCGAATCGAATTTAGATGTCATGTCGAATTACTTGGACGATTTCAGCATCCTTAATTCTTATAATATAATCTTAAGCGTAAGGGGTAATCTTTTATCGTGGTTTACACGTCTATTATTTACACATACACAAAACAGATTTAACATTTAATGTTCTATGATTAGCCAAAATAGTAAAGGCGACACGTTCAAATAAATTTATTAATATAAAAAATAGAATGTACGAAGAATAGAATGAATGTTAAGGTTTGTCATAATGAAATATAAAATTAAATTATTGAACAACAGGACAAGATAAGTTTATGATTTCTTCTATTGAGAATAAACTACGTAAAGCTGATTATTTAAGCGTACATTCATGGCAATTAACATAACTTCATAACGCTAATTAAGTATTCAACGAGATAGGTATTAAAGGATATTTTATATTATTATCTCTATATTATCTTTCATAAAAACTTGTTATGCTTGTACATACATTAACAATAAGAATAAGTCACATTCGATACAACTAAAAAGTAGGAGCAAATATTTAATTAAAATCTAGTATAATATTGAATTAGATGCACTCCCAATTAGATGCATTAGAGTGCACTACCAAAGTGTACTTTGTTTCTTATAATATACATTTTCCTCACTACGTTTTTTAAATATACTTTTATACATTTAAATAAAATTATACATTTTTTAAATGCCCTTGTGCTTCTTACCTTTTGTTGAGTTGTGCCACTTTGTTATGCTCTCGTGCATCCTCATTCTGCTCGTAATTATTGTCTATATTATCAATTAGTGCTTCAGCGCCCGGTTTCGTATCTTCCGGTTTCTTGCAAGAACCCCCGAGGCATTCTGAGTAAAACGATAGAAGCACCACATCAACCAGGAACCAGACTAGAGAGGTTAGAAGTATCACTCTGCAGGTGTGAATTCTCAGTTTTCCATATAACATTTTATAGATATCTATTTAATTAACCACTACACATCACAAATTACAATTTGCGAATTAGGTATCACAGATTTTTTCTTGGAAAAAATATTCTTAAACGTCAAACAATATAAACAAGTTTTAATAAAATTTGTCGAATGGAACAACGACTTTTAACCGCACAGCCTCATTATTCTACTAATATTAACTAAAAAATAAGTTAACCAATTGTCCATTTATCCGTGTTACTACTGTTTTCATTTTCACACCTGCATTTTACACGATTTACACGTCGCACATTCCGCGAAGGCAGACATCTGTCAAAAAGCAACAGCAGTAGGATAGAGAGTGCGCATGAACTATCTTATACTTGACCTTCGCGGTTGCTGTCGGTAGTTCTCGATTCTCAAACAGTAGTATGGTTTATCGTAGGTGGTCCGGAAATTAAATTGGCGGCATTCTTTATATCATAAATTACTGGAAGATGCGGTGAAGTATTCCTGAAGAATGTCTCATTGCAGTCTCTTAATGTTTAAGAAATAAACAAATTTAATTTTATTGTTGTAGGTCTCCTAAATTTGGCGCTCCATATGGAATGTTAAGACAAGGCAAATGTAACGGAACTGATTTAATTACACTCAAAAAACACAAGCAAATATGTTCAATAATAGATTTAATTATAAAATTTTGAATGCCTGTGAATTATTTTAATGCTTGCAATTCAGCTGCATGCACTTGGTTCAATTTAATGAAATAACTGAAATTTATCTTATAAGGTTGATGAGTATTGTTCCCTTAATTGTATATTGTATTTTTAAATGTGAATACCTATTCATTTGCATTTTATTAGATTGGAGTTATATAAAACGAGATTACAATGTTAGCGATGGAAATTTAAATATACACCATCCATAGAATTATTATACACACCTGTCTCTTTGCTCGTAGCATGTAATAGATACAAAAGAAACTAAGTGATGCTCCATCTATTGGGGCTTTACGGATTTACTATCGAATAACTTCACGGAGCAATCAAAACAGGCAAATCAAAATTGTAATATGGCATATTGTTAAATTGTAATTGCTGTTATTACTGATGGTACATTGTGTTTCAGTGAATAATCTATAATAGCTGATAAGAGAATTAGTTATTGTATGAGTTTCACTAAATTGAAGAATTCCTCAAAGTTGAAATATCAGCAGTGATAGTTAAATAATTCACCAAGAGATGGCACGTACAAAAAACCGAAATGATTAACAGAGATAAGTGTAAAAAGTTATTTCGTATTTTTCATAGGTATTTTATATCTACAATCTACAATATAAAAAAATATAGGCAGTATAAAAGATATTTTAAAAATCAGAAGGCTGTTTTATTTTGTGTGAATATGTCAGAGATTATATCATCTACTTATAGATGGCAATAAAATAGATTAAATTTCATTGTTTCCCCAAAATTTGATTTGTAATGTGCACATTTGTTTCAGTTGTTCTATTTTTCAAAACTTTTGCATCGCTAGCAATACAATTCCGTAGAAAGTAAAGTACTGTGTATATTTTCCTTCTAATCACATGGAGCGTTGTTCCTACCCATTTTTTTTTTTTGGAAATATGCCTAGGAAAATATTATATTTGCCATATACATATAAGTTACGCTTTTCTTAAGAAGAAAATGGTTTTATACTGCAATATAATTTATAATCTGTTAATAGTATTTTGTGAAGCTACATTTTATTTTTAATAAACAAAATTTTTCAAATATCTAAACAATTTAGTATGACATAATGTTTCTGATAATCGACTATGTTTTTTATATCGTATAGATATCAGCATATTTTATATTATCTGTTAATACTGTTTCATAAGGTGTCATCATCTGGTATGTGCTACAGTTTTAACAATGGATTTTTGGGAAACATAATGCAGTCTATTAATTAATCTGATATTTTTTGTGTTCCAGAGTAGTATGTGACATATGGCCAAGTGGAACCTTATTGAAAGTAAACTCATTTTTGATTCTATGATTATTGCAGTATCTTAGCGTTCCTCCACTTACATTTGCTTGAAAAATATTGGGCTGATAGTTCTCCACCTGGATATTATTATCCATGTTTCAATTTTTAAAGGATATAGCTTTCAGTGGCGGCTCGTGGTATCCATATTAGGGTAGGTGATAGCGGCGTATGAGCTTCATTAACCCTTAAAAATAGCGCCGCAGGCGAAAATTTTTTAAAAATTTTCAAGGTCACGCGTTTTCCTGGTACTTCAGAATTTCAATGATTGAATTTCATTTATACAAAAATATAGACTTTCACAAGAATTTTTTGAACTTGATATCTCTTTGTTATTCGTGAATAATAATAGTTATTGTGGGTATAAGTAAATTGGAATAAACGAAATACATTTATTGAGTATTATACCTATATTATGTAAATTGGGTTGGCAATAATACATTATTTTAGGGCGCTTTAGGGTATAGGCCTCCTCCCCCCCTCACAGCCTTCCTTAACCACCGCCATTATTGACTGACAATTACAAAGTGGATACCTACTACTTTTTATAATTTAAATTAATGCGCCTATTTTTAATTAATGAAAATTTGTTAATTATATTCTCCGTGAAGTCATCAGATTTCTGAAGTGTGCTAAATAATTCCTTTTCAATTGAAATAAGTGCAAGCGACGATAAACGTTCATTCTTCATAGAGTTCCGACTATGCGTTTTAATACGTTTTAAACAAGAAAAATGTCTTTCAACCGATGTACTTGTTGCTGGAATTGTAGCAATTAAAACAATAAGTTTAAAAACCTCTGGAAATATTTCTCGAAATTTATATTCCACAAAATATTTCAACATTGACTCGATATTTAATGTTTCAAATTGATCATCACAATATATAACCCAATATCCCCAGTAATTTCACGGCTTATTCAATGCGAAGTCGTCTTCGGATCTGCCGAAGAACGCCGATCTACTTCAGGCGCCGAATGCATCCGCCTCCAACTGCTTTATTTAAAGAATATAACTCGCTCCAGACGTCTGAGCTGCGATTATTTTGCCATTACAACAACGCTGTTTGTCGTCTTACCGATATCTGGTTGACGTGTAGCTATCGATTTTCAGGCGGTGGGATGGAGAACCGAGCCTGGTCTGGTTGTTCTGTTTAGGAATAAAATGATTTAATTCGGTGTGGCGCGGCGCCGTGCGGTGGTATATATAAAGGGTGTTTACGGCACCAGCGCCGCCGACGGCGATAGATAATTTAATTAGTATAAAGTAGTTATTATTAATTATATTAAATATTTCTGTATTATCAGGGACGTTAACAGTTCATTGTAATTGCGCTGTTATGAGAAATGACATAAAATTTTAAAGGTAGGCGGCGCCTACCTTGCCTACCCCGACGAGCCGCCACTGATAGCTTTACAGTACACATTTTCAAATTTGATTATCCTTCGAAGAATGTTAATGAATCGATAAAGATTAATATAAACCGTTTATTTATTTTTTATAACTTATTTAAAAAAATTGTAGTGATAATCTAAGATTGATAAGTTTTATAAATTTGTGTATTTAAATCACTACACTTAACGAATCCTATGTATCTCAGACTGTTTGATTTGTTATTAAATTTCATATATACTTAATTACATGTACACAAGAAATTTAATTACATATACTTCATTTATGTAATTAAATTTCTGTAACATGAGTTTAGATAATTCAAAATTCTTGATATCACAAAAATACTTACAGGCATCAGCCATAAACATACTGTAATTTGCTGTGTATAATTCTATTTTTCACTTCAACCACTTTTGAAGGGATAGAGAAGATCCACTATAGTACAGATCTATTTTTTATTTACAAATTGCATTTAATCACATAACACGTTTTATCAAAATATATTTATGTGAACATATAACTATTATAGTATTTTTAAGTTTAATATAAAATGGACATTACATGCTCAAACATTTATTAAACGATGTGAAAATAGAGAAACAAAGTAAAAATTATGTCTTAATTAATCTTCATCCCAATTTTCGTCTTTCAAATTGAATTCTCTTATATTTTCCATGTGGAAACATGTTTGTTCATTTTTTTGGTCTTCGATTTCATAAAACAGATAAGCTTTTTCTTTTGACTTGCACTCCATCATATGGTCACTAAGCAATTCCTTGCTTCTAAATCGATGTAAGGCATTGTAGGGGCAAATGACATAGTTGGGATAGTTCACCATGCAACGAATTATGTGGCGTTGTAATGAACTTTCAGTCATTACGTGTTGTGAATTGAATGGACATCTCACCATTTTTTCGGACCTGGTACAATATAAGAGAACGGTAGAATATATTTAAGACATTGAATTAAATCGGTTGGTAATTAATTGTTGATTACGAGTCAGTAATTGGTAGATACAAAGGTAAGCAATTAGTAACCTCACCTTTATTATACTTACATGGTTTGAGTCTAGTTGTCCTAATAGTCCTATATGAAACAACGTCAGGAAAATAAAGCAAATATAGTATTTCTCTAGGTAATAAGTATTTACATAAAATAGAAGCAACTATCTAGTTTGATATTTTATTTGAACTCTGAAACAAAAATGGTGTAAACAAACAATTTACCAAACCAGAAATAAATAAAAAATCAAAGAGCGCATCATGATTAACAAATAACCAATGTTTTAGTCCAAGGAATAAGATAAATGTTTGAAAATAAATAAAAAATGTTTTGCTAGAGGTTAGAGAAACTTTGTTTCACAGATCAACTACCAGTACCAGTAAAGTTTGTTTTATGACGGTAACAGTTGCTTTCATTCGTTTCGTATAGAAGAATATAACCTGAACTGCTTAATAATGCAGTTTAGCTCGCGTCTATATGTGGACTTATAATGTACATATGTTATGTAAAATTATAAGAATTTATTTCAGGATTGAATAAAATGCTCAGGTTTATATAAAAATATAAAATAAAAATGTGTAGTACAAGTTTCATGCTTATTATTCCTATTTGAATTGTTTGATATCAATAATCTTTATTTCTTGAATTATATTAATTAACAATTAGAAATATTATCATAAGGAAGTTGTTTTTATTTCTCAATGAATTTTATAAATTAAATAAATGAAGAGTAACGACCTTATTGTATTAATAAAAATACAAGTTGTAAAGTTGTAAAGATTGCAATAGGATTGTAATAGGATTGCTCGATCTCTATCTTTTAATGTAGACAGCGCCCCACTCCTTTAAAACATGTTTTGACGTCATCGCGGACTATAACCGTTAAAACGTTATTAAACGTATTCAGAAGTGCTCTGTAAATTCAGGCAATTCGGATAATATTTAATATTTTTCGTGCATTTGAGTGGTGAAGTGATATTAAAGGGAACGTTCTTGTTTGCGTAAGTATTGATTTAAGTTTGAGTAAATAGCAGAATGTTATTTTATGACTAAAAACTTGTTCTATATCTGACGAAATATTCGGTGGGGTTTCGAGAAATAATTTAAAAAAAATAAAGCTAAAAGTAGAGATAGAGGATACTAATAGTGCTTAATAGATTAACAATAGATCTGTTATTTGACTTATATCTACCTAATAAGGTATAATAACTTTTATATAGGTACTTTTCAGTAGTAAAAATATGGAGGTAGGTATATGGGTAGAATAGATAGGTACCTTAAATACATTTAAATATTTAATTAATTAGATGATTTATTTGTTCTGTGTAGGTAAATGATATGTACAAGTATGATATACTGATATAGGTACAAAAATAAAATACCTATAAGTACGTAATAAGTACTTAATGGCAGTGTAATATGTACCTATATTGATTTTAATAGGTACATATATTATAGCATAATTCAATTTTATTTAATTTCGAAATCATCGTTTTCATTGGGAAACCCTTTATATAGGTATAGCTATTCTATAGTGCTTTCGTTTAATATTCGAAGTAATTTAATTAAGTAATTACTTAATTACTTAAGTAGTTTACTTAATGCCACATTAAGTCCTCACCTTATCCTAATAAATATAATATTTTTTCTCTTGAATGGAATGAAGAACATATTCCAGTAGCAATTTGGAAAACAAACCTTTTTTTGTGAAATATCATACAAATCTTTATTTTACTTGTTAAACGAAAATACAAGACTGTATTATTAATGTATATTTTCGTAGGTAATAGTTTTTAATATATGTTGTATCCCTTACCGCTAAACCTTACTGTATATACTGTAAATAAAAAATATCAACGATTTTAGCACCTTCTTTTAAGTTTACCAGTGTGGAGAAAATTAATTTTCCATTTTTTAATGGTTGATCGATTTTCACCCCCTTATGGGGTAGAATTTTAGAAAGTCATTCATCGTGGTGGATGTACCTATATGATATAAAAGTAAGCTATTTGTCAATTTTAAGTTTATACTTCCAGTGGCAACTATTAGGTGGATAGTTCACCCTCTTAACTGTGAAAACTAAAATAAAAATATATCTTTGTACATAAAAAAGATAAGTAAAATCGACCCCTTTCAGCTTTCTTTCAAAATATTTATAATTCTTGAGAAAATAAATATCCCTAATATTTAGGAGTCGATTTTATCCCCTCACACGTGTAGTTTTGGAAATTTTTTTCATACCTATATGAGAAGTAAATGACTCCAAATTTGGTTCATATTTTTAGTGGTTTATATTTTTACTATTATATTCGAGAAAATAATTACGATAACTAATCGTAACTTTAAGGGTAGATTTTACCCCTTAGGTACAAAGTTTTGAAAAATAATACGGTAGAGAATGTATTTTATGTCCATTTTAATTTCTTCACTACGCTGAATTATAAGGTCCTTTATAATATGTAGTTTGCTAAATAAATAATGTAAAATAACTACCTATTTACATTCTTAAACTATAAATAATAAATACCTACCATATCATTTATTTATTTACCTAATAGGTATAAAATATATTTTATTATCAAGAAACAGCATTGCAGTTTTAAGAACAGATACAGCCCATAAAATATTTTGTTTCTCGTGAGTATACACTTGCTTCTAATTTTAATAGCAGTTCCAAAAAGGCTGTACATAATTCGAGTTACAATACTCTACCTAATGTAGAACTAATATATATTTTAATTATACCTATACCATTTCAAAATCTAATTAAAATAGATTAAAACAGAAGGAAGCGTCAATAAAACCATATGAATATTATAACCCGTAGTCCGCGGTGACGTCACTCTCTCCACTACCGCGGACGAAGAATTCGGCCGATCCAGCTATCCTACTCCCTATACAATCCTTGGTAGCTTGTAGGCTATTCTTCCATTTAAATCACTTAATAACTAATCTAATTTATAATGATCTAATATCAAATGTGACACAAAGTGTGAAAATCATTAAGAGATATATATTTAATATAAAACACGCTTGTCAACAAAAATTAAAGCTAAAACATTCATTCTGAGAGATTTTAATAATTGTCCTATTAAATTAGGTTTATGTTTATTTTTTAGAATACATACATTCTTAATGGGAAAGTAAAATTGGAACGGAGCTGTATACATACCAATCTATTGGTAATACATTACTTTTTATTATATGTATTAGAAGGACTGCCCACAGTGGGTGCTGCACTAGTGGTATTACCTTCTGGTAACTCTATAGAAACCCAGATGCTGTCACATACTTAATTTTTGAATCGTTGGAGGTACAAGCTATTTAGTTTAGCTTTGCCGTCGTATTTGAACACCTATTCTATAAACGGATTAATACATATTACTATAAGAAAATTATTCTAACTTATACGTATTTGCGTATATATCGCCCCGCCACTGATGAAGTAATCAGGTGGGCAGCTTTAACTATAAGTGCTCTTTTAACATACTTACGTACTTAATAGTTTCGTTGAAAAACGTTTTAGTTCATTATTTAAGTGTTATACTATTTCATAGTGTCAAATGTAAATGTTTTCTGAAAACTAGCTATAAAGTACAGAATCAATTTTATTATGGGGTATGATTTTTTTCAAGTAAGCAAGATGAGAACACTAATTAGTTTATTCGTGATTGTTCTTATATAATAATTATATAAGAATATATAATATAGGTATTTTATTGGAAACTTCAACAACAAGGGGTTTTCACTTTCTGTATACGTGATTTGTTATAACTATTTAAATACAATGTTAAATAATTATGAAATATAGATAATACAGACATTTCACATAATTATTTTCAACTTTGAAATTGTGAATAGATCTTTTCTATTATAAGCATGCTCTTAACCCTTTGAAGGCAGCATTTAGAAATAGTACATTCTCATGCATAATTTGAAGTACACGAATAGAAAATGAGTAAAATATGTGTATTTTTTTCAAAATTTTTATTTTACCAGTTTTTTCAAAAAATGGTGGTATTTTAGAGATACCACTAAGCCACAGAATAAGCAACATTAATTTTTTTTTGTGGAAGCTTTGAAAACAGTTTTTTTTGTCGCACAGGCATAATGCAACGCCACAAGTGTCGCAAGCCCATTTGGATCTTCTTTTATGGTCTCGGGTACTACACAGAGCACATCGTCTGGAATTTCCATAAACTGGCATATGTAAAGACTGATCCCATCTTTTTTTAAGTGGTATTATTGGCTTGTAATTATTTATGTTTTTCTGTTCCAAACTCGGTCTTCCCTTTTTCATTGCTTCACTTCCAGCTCCTACCAAGCCTGCTACTACGGCCAAACGAAACGCCTTCAGATTCATTCCACTGCTGTTTCCACATCGTTGCTGAAAAATTATAAACGCATTGACTACACTGACATCAATAAAATGCCAGATATGCCACCATTTTCTGCCCTTTCTGTCAATTTCGTAAGTTTTCTTTAGCATGTCTGCTTTATCGACGAAGCTCATGTTTTGGTTATAATTTTTCAAGACTTTAGGGCAAGGAACGTTTTCTGTTTCACCATTATTCTTTTTTCTTATTATGTAGTCAGTTTCAGATGGATTTTCATAATTGGAGGCTAAGAGAACTATACTTTTGTCCATCCATTTTACGCAGGAAATTCCATCACCAATTATTCGCCAATCAAAATCACCACGCTTCAGCTTTTTATCAGCTTTAAAATCCCCAGGAATACCCTTTTTTTTTTTTCGAATAGTTCCTGTTGCACGAATGTTCTCCATCTTCAATTGTCTTAGTAGTAGCATGGATGCAAAATAATTATCGAAGTACACATAATAATGCTCTCCAACCAGAGACCTGGTCAAATCTATAATAACTCGAGGTCCTAATTGTTTCTCTGCAATCTCATGGACCTTTCCCGTATATATTTGAAATTCATCAATGTATCCACTTACATCTGCTCCAGTCCAAACTTTATAGCCCCATTTTATAGGCTTATTAGGCATATATTGGCGAATTGATGAACGGCCTTTGAAACAAATCATGGATTCGTCTATTGATATGGTTTGGCGCATTTTGTAGTAAAAACTAAAATTATGTAATATAGAATCTAAAAATAGACGCAACTTATACAGTTTGTCAAAATTAGGATCCCCGCGGTTTGACTGAAGAGCGTTATTGTTCAAATGAAAATTTCCTAAAAGCCAATCGAATTGAGTACTGCTCATTAGAGTTGAAATGTAAGAATCCCTCAACTCCATCTGTGCTGACCAGTAATCCCGATAGCTCGGTAATTTTTTCACACCCATCAAAATGTTTATAGCCAAAAATATTTTTATTTCTCTCACAGTTGTAGGAACAAATGTTTTACCACGTTGGGTAGCATAAAGGTTTGTTTGAAAAGCAAAATGTTCGATCATTTCCTCACTAATAAGACACCCAAAAATATCAATTGACGATTCTGTATCATCAAATATGTTAGCAGGCCCGATACTTTATGAAAAAGCATCCACTTGATTACCCGTATTGGTGACTGTTAGAGGTTTTTTCCAAATAAATTTATCTTTTGTTACAAAATGTGATAATGGGAGATTATTTTCATTATCCTCAGAATCGGACAAATTTTGTGTTGGAGCACCAATAATTTCCTCTGCATAGTTCTTTTCGTTTTTCTCGTCCTCTCCATCATCAAATTCATCAAAAGACTCTCCATTAGAAGGGATTTCTGCCAAAAATGCATCAATTTCGTCTTCACTTAATTTCGTCTTCATTTTAAAGTCGTTAAAACTCCGAAAGTTTTTTTCTATAACGAATGAAAAAATATTATGTACAAATTTATCCATAATAAATTGATCAAAAAAACCCACCGAACTATAATGTTAGTGCGTTGTGGTATATTTGAAATACCACAAATAAATAACGATCAAAAGCAACATTTTTAAGTAAATATTTATAACCACAGTATATTCGTACGTTAGTACATTGCTACAATCATATGTAGGTACTTACTTGCCATTATTTTCGGTATTATTACGTTCAAATCGGTCCCTAAAATTTTATAACATCACCCGACAAGTGGTTAAAAATTTATTTATTGTATGCACCAGAAGCCAGCTACCTGATTTTGTTCTACTGCATAGTAGAGGGCGCATGATGAGGACGTATCAGATTGGTGGTACGTAAAGTATACCGGAAAGTAGCAACAAAAAAGAATTTTCAATTTGTGGTATGTGTAGTATACCACTAAGCTTGAAAGGGTTAATAGGTCTTTTGTGTATTTTTTTAATTTTTTTTGTCCCATTTCCTTGTTAGGGTTTTATTTTTTGTTTATTTATTTATTGATATCATTTACATTTAATGATTTTGTCGATACACCACTTTTCTTTTCTTTATTACAACCAGAATTTACACAGAACGGTGTAATACTTATATAAATATTAGCCCTTTAAAACCTGGTTAAGTAGTACCTGGATAAGTGAGAAACCTCTATAACTATGGTACAATCCATTCTGAGGTCCCTACATTTTTGCAGCAAATAACCTCTGTTAGTGAACCTAATAAGGCTCTTTATCTGAGATATATTTCTTAGAATTGTAGTAATAATTACCTCCGTAACTAAGATACCTAGGATTGATACCTCTGCAACTCAGATTATATTGTAGATACATTTCGGTTTGTACAGGTCATGACGTGTTTGTTTATTGTTCATTATTGTTCATAGTATAATTTTTCTATGAACTCCCACTTTCTGCATTTAATTACTTCATCGTTTAGTTCGTTATTGTTAAAGCTCGAAAATTTATTTAAGAAATGCCCAAATGAAAGTTAAATTCTTTATTAGTTCGTGAAAAACTGAATATAATATCGGTTTATGAAATTCGAAAGTCACATGACGAACATTGTGATAAATTTAATGTGCCGAGGTCTACTCTCTGTAGAATCGTCCAGAATAAGGACAAAATTCAGAGTCAATGTGCCGAAGGACAAGGAAAACTAGAATGAATACATTTATCAGAGTATCCTGAACTGAAAAAGTGCTCGACAACATGGATGAAACAACTTCGGAATACAAGCATTGCGATATATGGACCGATGATGAAAGAGAAGGCCCAAGAATGTGCAGGAAGGCTCAATATTCATAATTTCTATAGTAGTAATAGTTGGTTAGAAATCGTGTGATCAACTTTGTGACGAATTTAATGCGCCGAAGTCTACTCTCTGTAGAATTGTCCAGAATAAGGACAAAATTAGACTCAATGTGCGGAAGGTCAAGGAAGCTAAAATTAATACTCTTATCGGAGTATCCTGAACTGGAAAAGTGTTTGACAACATGGATAAAACAACTTCGGAATACAAGCATTCCGATATATGACCCGATGATTAAAGAGAGGACCCAAGAATGTGCAGGAATGCTCAATATTCATAATTTCTGTAGCAGTAATAGTTGGTTAGAAGTCGTGTGATCAACTTTGTGATGAATGTGTCGAAGGACAAGGAAAACTAAAATGAATACGCTTATCAGAGTATCCTGAACTATAAAAGTGCTTGATAACATGGGTAAAACAACTTCGGAATACAAGCATTCTCATATATGGACCGGTGATTAAAGAGAAGGCCCATAAATGTGCAGAAAGGCTCAATATTCATAATTTCTGTAGCAGTAATAGTTGGTTAGAAGCGGTGTGATCAACTTTGTGACGAATTTAATGTGCCGAAGTCTACTCTCTGTAGAGTCGTCCAGAATAAGGACAAAATTCAGACTCAATGTGTCGAAGGACAAGGAAAACTAAAATGAATACGCTTATCAGAGTATCCTGAACTATAAAAATGCTTGATAACATGGGTAAAACAACTTCGGAATACAAGCATTCCCATATATGGACCGATGATTAAAGAGAAGGTCCAAGAATTTGCAGGAAGGTTCAATATTCATAATTTCTGTAGCAGTAATAGTTGGTTGGAAGTCGTGTGATTAACTTTGTGACGAATTTAACGTGCCTAAGTCTATTCTCTGTAGAATCATCCAGAATAAAGACAAAATTCTCAGACTTAATGTGCGAAAGGACAAGGAAAACTAAAACGAATACGCTCATTAGAATCTCCTGAACTAGAAACGTGCTTGACAACATGGATAAAACAACTTCGGCATAAAAAAAATTCCGATGAGTGGACCGATGGGTAAAGAAAAGGCCTAAAATTTTGCAGGAAGGTAGGGAGGCTGAATATTTTGTAAAAGACAAAGACGGAATTTTTAAGTTAAGATTAATATTGTTTATATTTTTCAATTTTATTAATAAAATTAAAACTGAAATAAGTTCTGTTCCCACCTCTATTAATAGAATCCTCAGTATATGGGCCAATTATTTTTGTACCTGGATATCTTATAAGCTGGGTAAATGGGATGCCTCTTTAAGTGAGAAGAATTTACTGGTCCCTTCAGATCCCATTTATCCAGGTTTCACTGTATTTTTATTTGGAGGCAGACTTTCACAACACATATCGACGGTCTTTTTCAAGACAAATTCAGTTGTCTATTGTTTCTAATTGATTACTTTTGTATAAATAATGTAAATAATATACAACTAATGTTAATTATATATGTTGTTCTTGTATTTGCTCGAAAAACCTTATAGTTGGAAGTTTTTCGTAACAGTGTACATCGTTTCATGTGACTGAAATAGATTTCCAAATAATTTCCACCTAAGTGGCACAGCTGGGCATCATTGCAAACCACTGATAACTCCTCTAGTGTTAAATAAGGCTGCGCCGGGAGATAACCCCACATGTGCCACAAAAGCTTCACTGAATTTTATTAAGGTTGTAGAGTGATATATTAGATTATCATGATTTATTCTGTCTCCATCCTATACGTTCGTAAATGCATTAGAAATGTAACCAGTAAGTAATTATGGAGTACTATAATAGTAGTGCCTCATAAAATACAGTTCACTAAAACATTAAAATATGTATAAGCATGTAGCATTAGAAATTAAGGATAGGTATATTAAGATTAAAAGGGTTTTTGACATTCATACCGTATACCCTATTGTATACAGTGAGCACGTGAAGGTTGGAATAAATTCGATAAAGTCATTACTGGAGAAGTGGGAAAAATTTACTTGGAGAGGTCGATTTCTTTCTTTAGATGTGCATTTTCTGGTAAACGCGTATCTTTTGACATCACTATTATAGTTATGACATCATCGACAGCTTTTTTATTTGACGATACTTTTATCTGATGACGCCATTTAAGAGAAATTTATAGTCTAAGATTCGGCAGCCGATTTCTGCAGGTATCTGTTTTATTTTAATTTTTAATTCAAATGAATGATTAATGACAATGTATTACATTGCTGCTGGGTTGCCAATCAAAAATTAGCCACAATTACCTTCAATAAATTATATGGTAATTAATTTATTTTAATTAATTCCAACTATATTTTTTTAAGCGAATTAAACGTTATTTGAAAGAAAATGATGGGTAATTATTTATAGCCATCGTTTTTCAATAAAATATTATACTATGTTGAAGTTTAATTTTTACTGTACACGATAATATATGGTTGCCTGTAAAAAAATGGCCTCAAGTAGTGGCTGCCATGATTTGACTTAATTACTCTCGCTCTAGATGAGTATGAGCAAACGAGTGTAAACAAGGATACAATGTGATGTAGGTAAAATAATTTTTCTATATAAAATGTTATCAAAACTTATCGTATCTCAGCTGCAACGATTGAGAAAAACAATTTATAAATATTGGTCAATCAGGGCAACGAAAAATATGTATTTCATAATAATGACATTTCAAAAAATAAAACCTGCCACAGGTAGGATTCGACATTTGTCCCGGATCGGAACCGAACGACATACAGCTGTTTCGAACTTATTAGTTTTCATCAGTGCCGTACAAGGCACGCCGATTCAGGACAAATGCCGAATGAACTCTATGGCGTATACATCTTTTTTCGATACGATTTCTGTCAGTAACATATAAGTCGGAAATCGAGAAAGGAACCACCAAACCGCCAAGCGGTTATCAAAGTAGTTCCCGAATAGCAAGGCTATTACATAATCGCTCTAGGAAACAACTACTCCTCGAGCTAAAGCCCCACCAGGCATTGAATTATACCCAGAAGCGATCCTCGACCCCTTTCTCGTGTTTCTGCATGATCAGATAAGGTTTCAAAACGGTCAGATAAGGTTTTAAAAGATTATGTAATAGCTTTGCTATTCGGGAACTACTTTGATAACCGCTTGGCGGTTTGGTGGTTCCTTTCTCGGTTTCCGACTTATATGTTACTGACAGAGATCGTATCGAAAAAGATGTATATGCCATAGAGTTCATTCGGCGTTTGTCCTGAATCGGCGTACTGTGTACGGCACTGATGAGAACTAATAAGTTCGAAACAGCTGTATGTCGTTCGGTTCCGATCCGGGACGAATGTCGAATCCTACCTGTGGCGGGTTTTAGTTTTTGAAACCTTATCTGATCGTGCAGAAACACCAGAAAGGGGTCGAGGATCGCTTCTGGGTATGATTTAATGCCTGGCGGAGCTTTAGCCCGAGGAGTAGTTGTTTCCTAGAGCGATTATGTAATAGCTTTGCTACTCGGGAACTACTTTGATAACCGCTTGGCGGTTTGGTGGTTCCTTTCTCGATTTCCGACTTATATGTTACTGACAATAATAACATTAAAAAATTATTACGATTTTAGTATTTTTTTTATTGAAAAAATATAAATAATATTTTTTTACATATAATATATAAATAATGAATCGTAATGAATAATAGGTTTATGGCTTTAAGAAATATATTTTGCTAAAATATATATGTTCAAAATACTTTCAGAGAACTAGACTTCTCAAAAAAATTTCGCGTCATTGACTGATGTGATTGACGTTCTCAATGATAAAAAAATTAATGTTGTCCAGGAATTTACCGCTCTTATGTATGGCGTCAAAAAACGTACAACTGTAAATAAGGCCAGATATCAGATATTTAAAAAAATATTCAGCAACAAAATCTAATGAAAACTTTTTACAAAAAGTAACTACATAGTTATGATTCTAAACTGGGTAATTTTACAGAAGTGATAAAGTCTTGAAAATGCTTACCAAACTTTTCCTACCCCCCTATTCTATTGGACGCTGAACACGAATCTTGTTTCAGTTTCATCCGCTCAGACACAGTTTTCGAGAAAATGGATTTTCCACTTTTCCGTAATATATGCCACTTTTCTTATCAAATAATTTTCACTGCACACTACGTAGGTAGTTGATATTAATACCAGTAGATGCTACAACACTTCCTTTATACATATCATATATTAAACCGTCATAAAACCTATTATTCATTACGATTTTCTTAATTTCCTTCAAATGTTTACAATTCCGATACAATTGTCGTCCATTGTAATATTTTTAATCGTGCGCCCTCTATATGAAACCACATGTACTGATTAGTATTCGGGGAGCTCCAAAGTTAATTATGAATATTAACAACTAAATACGCTGTTATTTTGAAGGAACCTAACCTAACCTAGCCTAACCTAACTGTCTATTTATTATGGTTAGGTTAGGTTAAGTTAGGTTAGGTTACTTCAAAATAACAGCGTATTTAGTTCAGTTAATATTCATAGTTAACTTTTGGAATGCCCCGTTTACTAATCAGTAATTGTGGTTTCATATAGAGGGCGCACGATTAAAAATACTACAATGGACGATAATTGTATTGAAATTAAGAAAATCGTAATGAATAATATGTTTTATGACGGCTTAATATATGATATGTATAAAGAAAGTGTTGCAGCATCTACTCGTATTAATATGAGCTATCTACGTAGTGTGAAGTAAAAATTATTTGAAAGTGACATGTATTGCGGAAAAGTGGAAAATTCATTTTTTCGAAAACTGTGTCCGAGCGGATGAAACTGAAACCAGATTAGTGTTCAGCACCCTCCAAAATAGGGGGTAAGAAAAATTTGGTAGGCATTTTCAAGACTTTATTACTTCTGTATAATTACCCTAAACTGATTCCACCTTATTGGACGACGTTAAAGCAGAAAATGTTGCGAACTATTTTTATCAACTTGGCCGAACTATTATGAGTGTAGGCTCGTAGATGTGGAATAATAAAGTACTTGAAAATATTTCGAATGTTTCATGTATATTACTGCACAGATAAACATCATTCCGATATTCTTTATTAATATAAGACACAGATGTTTGATAGTTTCTTCGATTAAATATCCTTTGCGTGATATATTTGGTATTATGAAGTCTACCACAAATGAAGATCACATATACTAGATACATTATTAAAATTCTTAAGAGTAGTATTGTTGTGTATTGTTTCGAACTTCCAATATTAATTTTATATTTATTCATATATCTTAGCTTATATATTTATATTATACTTCAACTACTGAATTATAAGTGCTCTGTATATGTAAAGTAATTACAAACTAAGATTATTATTATTATTGCACACGATTACTTTGTCTGTAAAGTTATTACCTATATACAATTTTTATAAAAACTATGTCCTTGTCGTTATAATTAATATTGTAACCGGAACCTTCGCCATTTTATACACATCATGAGGTTAAACAACTTGCATAGTAATGATCAAAATAGTGTTTTTCGTGTATTTAAGAAGATATTGAAAGCAGATTGAGAAAAAACATCGTAATGGGTCTTTTCATATACTACAGTAGGCTTTATCTTGTCTTTATTTTTTATTATCTTTTTATTACCTCGTTTTGAGCATAATAATAGGTCATAAATTGCAAATAGCCACAACTGATTCATTCTTTCAGTAAAAAATATCGAATGAAGGTATATTATAACAATTTTGGAACCATTTACAAAGCTTATTTTGTGGGGAAAAAGCAGAAATTAATATCTTTTAAAAATTCTCATTAGGAAAGAAATTGTTTACAATATTTTTACTACCTTCTCTACGTGCCTATTTCTACCATAAGGTGTCAAGTGACAAATTTGGTTGAATACAACTATGCAAATAATTGTAAAAAAAAAGAATAATTTGAAAAGTTAATTGAGGAATAGTAATTAAACTTGAAAAATAATTTGAAAAGGGGTGGTTGACTTTTATGGTGGAAATTGTGTTATATGATTTATTTGATCAGCATTAAGATATCTCAGAATTAATCAGGTTATCAAAATAATAAAAATATCGATGCAATTATTCGATACAATCTGTACATCATCATCATCATGAGGTCATCAGTCCTAAGACTGGTTTGACGCTAGCCTTCAGCTTCTCCTATCTTGTGCTAACCTACGCATTTCGCTAATTGTGCTACAACCTACATCCCTTACTATTTGCGAGCAGTAGTCTAATCTAGGTTTACCTCTGCCTTTCTTCACTCCTATTTCTGCCTCCAAAATATCGCGGACTATTCCCCCATGTCTCAGCAAGTGGCCCACCATTCTATCTCTTCTCTTCTTTATGTTTTTCTACATACTTCTTTTCTCGCCGACTTTCTCTAATACTTCTTCGTTTCTAACCCTATCAGTCCACGGTATTTTCATCATTCTTCGGTAACACCACATCTCAAAAGCCTCTAATTTCTTCCTACTTGCTTCCCCTACCGTCCAGGTTTCGCAACCGTATAGTGCCGTGCTCCATATATACGTTTTCAAAAATCTCTTCCTTGTTTCTAAGTTTATTACCCCCGAGCATAAAAGTGCTTTATTTTTGTTAAAAGCTACTCGACCCTGCGCTATTCTTTGTTTTATGTCTTTATCGCTTCTTCCATCCCAATTTATTTTACTTCCTAAATAAGTGAAGTCTTCAACTTCCTCCAATCTTTCATTATTAATTTGTACTTTCGTTTTTGCTCTGCTCTCGCGCCCTCTGCACACTAACACTTTAGTTTTGTTTTTATTCACCCTCATTTCGTATTCTTCTGTCAACACTGCCTCCATTTCGTTCAATGCTAATTCCAATTCCTCCTTACTAGATGCTAATACTGCTATATCATCCGCGAATCTCAGCATTTTTTGTTTCTGTCCCTGTACTTTAATCCCGAAATCCACTCTATCTTTTACCACATTATTCTATTTCTATAACAGCAGTTTGCTCTTTGTATAGATTGTGTACTACTCTCCTATCTCTATACTTCATTTTCGCGCTCTTTAGTATCTCGAACATTTTTTCCCATATTACGTTATCAAAAGCTTTTTCTGAATCTACAAATCCTATATAAGCATTATTTTCCCCTATTTCGCCTAAACCAGAATTGGTCTTCTCCTAGTATTTCCTCCGCTCTAT
Organism: Rosalia funebris; assembly: GCA_037954035.1. Lineage (NCBI taxonomy): Eukaryota > Metazoa > Arthropoda > Insecta > Coleoptera > Cerambycidae > Rosalia > Rosalia funebris. The sequence continues at coordinate 16,736,339 of JAZFAV010000020.1, forward strand.
TTTCCATCCTCTTCTGCACTATTCTGGTTAAGATTTTTGACGCATGAGAGGTTAGGCTAATCGTTCTGAAGTTCTCGCATTTGTCGGCTCCTCTCTTTTTCGGTATAGTAACGATAATGTTCCTCTTATAATCCTCCGGCATCTCGCCCGTTGCATATATGTATTTTACCAGTTCAAACATCCTATTTACTACTTTCTGTCCCGCACATTTCAAAATTTCCGCCTGTATTTTATCTACACCCGGCGCTCTTTGTTCTTTAGCCTCCTTAGTACTACTTCAAATGCCTCTCTCAATATAGGTTTTCCTACATCTTCCTTATCGATGCTAGATTCTTCCTCTAATATCTCTCCTAATTCCTGACCCTCGTATAAATTTCCTAAGTATTGCTTCCATCTATCCGCTTTCTCCTCTCTTCCGATCAGTATGTACCCCGATTGACTCCTAACGTTTCTACTTTTTGTTCCTATATCCCTGAAGTTCTTCTTAATTATTTTGTAAGCCTCATCGGTCTTACCTACTTGCAGCTTAGCTTCTACTTCTTTGCATTTATCCTCTATTCATTGTTCTTTCGGTTTTCTATATTTTCTAATGATTTCCCACTTTATTGCCTTATAAGTTTTCAGTCCTTCCTCGTCTCGTCTGTACACAAAAAATAAAAAATATACATGGTGTCTATTAATATTTAAATTGATAAAATAATGCTTAATCCTTAAGGGTATACATCTTAGAAGGTAGACTCAATTTTGATACCTTATTTTGATAATTTCATTACTCCATTTTGTTAATTCTAGACTATATGATATAGTGCATGATTTATTGTCTTTTCTAATAAAGCAAAGCTTCAATTTGGAGGCAATATACAGCAAATAAGGAGTAAAGGTATACTCAATTTTAATACACTCAATTTATTTTGATGATCCTATTACTATATTTTGTTAATTCTAGACCATATGATTTAGTACATCAAGATGTATTTTGTAATAAAGTAAATTTTCAATTTGAAGGCAATATACAGGGCGAGTAAGGAGTAACGCATCAAACTTCAGTAATATATTTTTCACATTAAAATAATATAAGAAAACGCAAATGTTTTTATCCAAATTTTATTTGTCTTAAAGTTACACCATCATATCAAAATTCACTAAACATTTACTTCCTGTCTTTTCTACGAAGAGCATTCGTTAATCTCGTCTTTTGTGTATTATCTTTACATGTAGAATACACTCCTGGAGTTTGGTGCGTTCCTCTTGACTCATCCTGTATAGATATAAATGTCTTAGGAATCAATTTTGAGTATATTCTTAATTTTTCAAAAATCCATTAATATAACATAGATTCAGTATATCGGGGCAGGAAATAAGTATTTAAAATACTTTATTAATGACAAGCCATGTTGTGTGGTAAGCGAATGTGAAAAAAATTTTTAACAGTGTAGAATACAATAGAGAAAATTACGCCCTATATATCGTCCGAGTTCAAATTTAAATTAACCCACACGCGGTTTACCGCAAATTACTTCGAAACGACCCCAAACCTAACCAGCTGCGAAATGAGACTCTCTTCAGCGTATAAATACGCTACCTCAACAGTAACCTCCTCAGAAAGTCTCCGAGTGTTACACCATACAGTCCTTATATACCAAGAAAACCATACAAGGCACTAAGAATAAAGAAATAGATTTTTGTTTCCACTCCAACATGAAACAGTTTATAAAAATGTTATACAGTAAGCCCGTTATACTCCTTTTACTATGTTTGACAACGACTGCCAAAGGCTTTCTTCAAGACGAAATCAGGACAACGAGAGATGATCGAAACAACGTGAGAGAATATCGTTTATCCATGGACAGGCAACTTGCAAACTCCCAAAACTTGCCCATCAGGAACGCCGATATCAACAGGCAGATCAACCAGAAAGATAAAGTCATTGAACGTCTTTACGATCGACGTAGCTTCCGAACTGGAACCATTGAGAGCAGTTCAATATCGAGAGACATAAGAACAGATGTTCGAGACGTTAACAATAATGAGCGCGATGCGTTCAAGAACTTGAGGACCAACAGGCAAAATATTCGAGATGATACAAGATCTGTTGCACGAAATCCTTTCAAAGATACTCGTCAGGTAAACAATGAAAGGCAAGAACGCAGAATTACTCCAAGCGTATTAGAGAGAAGAGACTCAACACGACGTATCGCTGTAAATAATAGGCGAGTTACTAGGGAAAATATTGCATATGACAATAGAGAAAACAGATCTGCATATGAACAGAATCAAGATAGACGACAAAGGTTCAATTTAAGGCAAACTACCAATAGACGATTAGTAGAAAGAGATGTAGAACGCCGTTCCACAAGAGAAACTAATGAAGATTACATACCTCAAAGTTTGGCTAGGCAACGACTAAGTGTAAGATCTACAAATAATCGTGATCGCAGATTATCAGAAGGACGTAACTTAGGTGAAAATCGAGAACAGCTCAATGTTCGATCTACGGAAATTCGAACTAGCCAAAGACGTAACTTAGACCAAAAGCAACCGTCAGACAGACGATTGATGGTACGATCTATGAATAACCAAGATCGCGAAAGCTCAGAGAAACGTAACTTAGGGTACAACTCAAATGAACAGAGATTCACTCGATCTGATGCTAATCGTGAGTCTTCCGAGGGACAATATTTTGCAAGTCGCCAGCTGAATAGAAGACTTACTAACCGATCTGTAAATACTAACCATCCACAACATTCGGATGAAAGACGAGAAGAAAGGAGGTCTGTAGGATCTGGTAGATATGCTATTAAATCTGCAGAACGAGATCGAAGATCTACTGAACGATATAGTTTAGAAAGAACTCGAATGCCTAACGAAGATCGAGTAAGGACGATGCCTGAAGAGGAATCTAGAAACTCTGCTAATAGGCGCACTATAAATCAAAATCGTAACACTGACGAAGAACGATATGTTGCCAGGGAAGATCATATTGCGTCTTCGACCTCTCGTCAACACTTTATAAGATCTACAGAAAACTTAGATCGGAGGTCTACCCAAAGACGTGGTATAGAACAAAATCGACTGGCCAGTAGAGAGGGAAATAGAGAAAGGCGCGAAAGGGCAAATGAATCTAGACTGAATTCTATTGAAAGAGGTAATTTGGACGAAACTCGCACCAGCCATCGAGATCGCCACGTTATTAGGGAAGCTCGAAGTAATTCCTTAGATTCACGGCGGTATAATATACGATCCGTAGGAGACCGGGAAAGAAGGTCTATTCCAAACGATGTCGTAAAGCCAAGGCGTATTATGGACAGGCAAAGATCTACGGAACGGCAAGACAGGACTTCCTCTGAGAGAGATTCCAGACGTAACATGTTTAGACTAGATGAAAGCCCAGTTAGCGACAGACGTCGAACAGCACGTGTCTCAGAACAATCTAGAAGTGACTCCACTAGAAATATCCGAGATAGTGCCCGTTCCAGGGATAATACCGAAAGAAACTTATCCAAAGATAATAGGCAAAAACAACGAGTTTCTCTCCGAAGTGAAAACGATAAACCAATTATTGTGGAAAGATATAATCCGTTGACGTCTGATTCCCGAAGGTACTTTGAAAAACTGATGTCCGAGAGAACCACTAGAACATCTGAAATACCTACCTTAGGCCTAACAAGAGAAATTGATTACGCGAAAAATGATTTTAATCTATGGGCTAATACCGCAAAAGCAGTGTTAGCGGCTTTCCTGATTGGGCAAATCTTAGTTAACTCTTCCAAAGCAAAAAGATATGGGTAAGTAATTTTTAATAATTATTGTATCAAAAGAAATAATTTTCGATAAAATACCGATATATTATATTATATGGACAAACAATTCATTAGTCAAATCGTCATTATAGAGAGATGATTCAGGGCATTATTGTTATACAGTAGTTTTACAGTTGGTTTCAGTTGACTACAGACTGACAAAGTACACTATTTAGTATTTAATGTAAAGGCCTTGTCTTTTCTACAATGCTGCGAGCTGGAAGCTTTTTCCAAAGTACTGTATTGTTACTTATTTATGTATGCTACAAGCAAGTCCAATTCAAGCGTCAAGCGTTTATGATATATTTTGAAAATAATCTCATTTTCTCCAGACTGGCCATTGTTATGATCGTATAAATCAAAGTAATAGCTACATTTATTCTCTTATAAATTTACTTCATGTACAATGATATAACTGGCAAAATAAATACAAGTTTCAGCCAACTGTTTTATTATCACTAAAGCATTGTTGATGATTCGTTTGCCAATATTTGAACATAACATTGGAATGTCTGGATGATATTTCATTAAAACTGTGTATTATATAACATGTTTTATTTCGCAGATTTCCGAACAGCCTTGTGTCCATGGTGAGCTCTATCAAAGAAAAGGTACAATAAGAGAAAACACAGATTGATATTGTTTTAATTTTTTTATGATGTCTCAAAAATGACGACCATCGCTATGCACTAGGTACCTTCTGTAGTTGAGTAGATTAGCCTAATGTTACTTACTATAGGAAAGCTATTATAGAGGATAGTTAACTTTATTAAACGTAAACAAATGTATGATCATACCGACTGTGAATTCCATCAAAACCTTTTATGAAAAAATTATATTTAACACACTTATTGTAAGTTAAGAATAAAATAAATTGATGTTAATGAATTCTTGTACGAATTATTTATTATATAGATCCTCTCCTTACTAATAAAATAACATGCGGGGTTAATCTAAATTGTATTTAAGTATCTATTTAAGGATAATTAACTAATATTAAAATTGTGATTTTACCGCATATATTCTAATATTATAATATTTCCAGCTATATTACAAGCAACACTCTCTTTCTTAAATACAATTTATTATCATCTTGTAACGTCGTATTAACATAAAGAGCCAAAATACTTCCTAAAGGTTTTGTAATAAGTTTTATTGTTTCTAATCTGTATATGTATATCGACTATGTTATCAATAAAGTTGCCCGTGGAACAGACTGCCATTGGTCATGAAATGGAAAACGTCTGTCTTAGTTTATATCGTTCTTTTTACATTATTTTGTCAAACTCTCTCAAGTTATCTGTCATACAGACATCATCAATAATGTGTTATTAATTTTAGAAATAAATCTGCTTAACAAATTATTGATAGAAATTAATAACACTAGCTTCGACAATTATTTTAAAATCCACAATTATCTTGGACCAAGACAATTTTTGATATAGATGTAATCTATTTAATCAATAAGTCGAATATACCGCTAGGTATAGGACTTACGGTAATACGATGTAATACAGTATTATATTTTCTTATGCCATTTCATGTCTCTTTTTTTTTCCAAAAATTTCTGTCCTGTGCCAATCGTCTTGTCTCACTCCACTAATATCTCAGTTTTTCCACTTTTGTCGCACTTGATCCTCCTTAATCAGTCAGGGGCGTTATGTATTATTCTTTCCCTGTATTCTGGATTCGCATATTACAGTCTCTCTCTTCTAGTAGTCTCTCTTCCTTCATCCTAGCCTAGCCAACTCAATTTTCCCACCAATGACTAATTTTATCGGTTTTGTATTTAATTTTGCTATTTCTGTCTCATTTATTATTCTCCTGGTAACTCCTTTTATTTGTCTTAGAGATCTAATATCGGTAGTTATTACTTTGCTTTTATTATCTTGTTTAATGTCAAGAATCTACTGCTGTAAAATATAGGTGGTTTTATGTACGCCTTTTTAGTATACTTGTGTTTTTATTTCCTTTAGTATCTCTCTCTTTCCCAGGAATGCGGTTTTTGGGGAGTTGTATAGCCTTCCAGTTTTTTCAATTTTTTTGTTTTATTTTCTTGTCTATTTTCCCGATTCATCTATGATTGTGCCTAAATAATTGTAATTTGTAACCTGTTCCAGTTCTCGTCCTTGTATGACAATTCTATGTTTACTTTATTTCTTGTAATAAAGTAAACACCCGCAACATTTTCCTGTTCCCTATGATGAAGTAAACTTAAAAGGAAATCGTTTTCAGGACGTAGAAGAGATTAAAACAAAATTGCTGGAGCCATTTAACAGCATTAGTCCAGAAGAATAGAAAAAATGATTCCAACAGTGAAAAATCCTTTAAAGTAAGTGCATATTATCTGATAGGTAGTATTTTGAAAGAAATTGAGATGTACAAGGCGTTATCTTTAATAACAAAAATTTAAATGAACAAATCTCGTTTTTCTTGGTACTCCCTCATATCTTGATTTTGATCAATAAGAACTTAAATAATATAGCTATTTGGACTAAGACTACATCAATAGAGAAATTATCAAAATCGGGATACGGTAAAAATTACAAAAAGTCTAAATCAACAGCCGCTTTTGTAACCATGAGTTATGAGAAATAGTTTTTACTTAGTCGATAATTCAGGTCGTCTCGTACTCGTACCAAAATTCTTGGACAGTCTAGGTAAATAAATAGAAAATTGCAAAACAATTATTATTTAAAAAACTATAAAATGCAACAATTTCCAAATACAACATAAAACGATTCCTATTAGTACGAAACAAGTGCCACGACGATAAACACGTATTTCTGAGAAAGATACACCTGTTTAATACTTGAGAAGTAACACTTAACATAAGTTAACAGTCAGACTCTCCATGATGGTCGCTAAATGTCCAAATCGTCGCAGTAGAAGAATTCCGAAAGTGGACCGAAAAGGTATACCGCGGAGCTCTCTTCCGGATTGCCCAAGAATTCCGCGTAGAGTTCTTGATACCGGGACAGTGTTATGCCTCCTCTTCTCCTATCGTCGTCCTGAAAATTAAAATATGCAGGTTAACTACATAAGAATCTACAAGTTTTACATCATCCGTCTAATTTAATCCCTTGCGGGATATCCGATATGAGAAGTTCATGCCACGATTTCGTCCCTTTTTGGGACATTGATGGCTTCAAACAATTGTAGGACTAACTTCGGGCTAACCGCCTGTAATTTCATCATAAAATACTATACACATGGTGTCATTTATAGTTAAGTGATTAGAAAAATGGTTAGCATATGCAGCTGAACAAAAATCTATTAAGCTAAAATAAGTGAATGAGAAGCTTCGACGTTCCTGCTAGCAACGTTAACATTAAAGTTGAAGTTTATGTACGCATATGCGTTAAAGCACTGTTCGTGACAAAGAAAATATCATCAGTGCATTATTTATTTAGAATTTTTGAACAAAAAAATAGTTGTTAAAATATTGCTACATAGCCGATTGATATATTGTGTATGTCTACTCAGTCTAGTGAGTATATGGCATATTTTTCTACAAAATTTCTCATGGTATGTACTGTAATCTCACCAAAACGATAAATGAAAAGGGGACCAAGTTCGGTACAAACTACGTTCGGGGTTATCGGCTTCATCGATAAAGAAGTTGAGATCTGAATGGGTGCCAAGTTCCGCAGAAACTTACAACAGAAACTTATAATAGGAATTAATCTTACAGAGATTGTAACAACAATATACATAAAATGATATAAAATAATGTTATATATTTTACAGTGATTATAAGGTAAAGCACCCATTCAATTACTGAACGCGAGCGCTGTTGCTTGACTTGTATTATTGCTACGCTGGACATTGAATTATATATTCACAATTTTTTAAATAATTCAGGTTATATAGCGACCTAATAGCTATCTGCTTTTATTAATTAACAATTGCATTACAATACTAAATACATCCAGCAATTCATTTCATTAGGTAAGGTACAAGTAGTGAGGGTGTACTGATGTAAAAAATTAATTATGTTATAGATGACTGAATTTATGATTCAGCAAGAGGATTTTAATAAAATGTGCAGCCTTCCTACACCTTAAAATGAAAATGGCAGATATTGAAAATTATAAAATTTAATTACAGGATATCGATTTTAAAACTTTAGGGAGTAATTTCGTTATACCCATCTTAACTGAATTAATCATTTTTGTTTATAAGAGAGGGCAACAGATAAACAATAAAACCTAATTAGGATCAAACGGAATTTGTTCAAAGTAAAGTTACATTTCGTGCATTGAAATATTTGTGTGTGCACAAGAACGGACTATGCAAAAATAATAATAATTTTCTAATTACGGTAAGCCATACTTAACAATCAACAAATATATTGAACACGTATTTCTGAAAATAAAATTTTCCTAAATGAAAAATATATTGCTGACTAAATTTGCGATAAATTTTTAAGTAAAAGTAAAAAGCATTATATTAGCTACGATTTAGTACATTTATGAGTAAGCAAATCGCAATAGTATTGCGCCGCCCCCTCGCACATATCGATGGCACCTTCGGAGCATCCCTCTAGCTTCGGATCAAAAAACAAAAGTTACCACGTTGTTCGCAAGGGTCGATTTACTGTATTGAATTTGTCAAAATGCCGAAATTCGAATGAAAAGTATTTCGTACATCGACCTAAAAATTTCGTGACACACACACGAAAACAGCCGTTTAGTAAATATAGACGTTGAACAACTAAAGGTCAAATAAAGGCGTATTCTTACCAGAAATTAATTATTTTCTGGGTGCAGTGAAGCCCTAACTTTGATACTAAAAGCACATTATCTTCATTTTAGCATAATTCTGAAATAAATATTTCGTTTTTGTAAAAAAGGCCTTATAAATTGAAACATTGTTGATGATATCACTAGTTCACCATATACGCAGGAATGTTAGATTTAATTGAGCTGAAATGTTCAAACTGTATTTGTTATTTCACCTTTTTCGCTTTTTTCCTTAATTGGGATACAAAACAAAATAAAAACATGAATTTTATGTATATCTTTGGTCCACTTTGTATATATCCAAATATTAGTTGCTTGCTACATTTTGTAGCAATTATTTCGTTACGGTTTATCAAACCCAGATGATATAAAATTGAAAAATTTTCATACATGGTGGCGCCACAGTTTTGGAGCTACAACAAAAATATGAAAACGATTATGATTATGATTAATATTTCTATTTTCGGTTTGTATAATTCAAGTTGGCGAAAAAATTTGAAGGACGAATATTTCAGATGAATATCGTATTTTTACATCTTTTCAGTTTATCACTATGGGCACATACAATAAAAATAGACAGTTTAGATGTTATACCTAAACAGTTTGCGTAAAAGTTATAAGATATATCGAGTAAAATGTTGCACCCCGACACGCCCAACTAAAAATACAGATTTCGTCATGCCTTAAAGCAATAAGCTTGTTTTTTGACTAGTTCTTGTTTAAAACTTTAAAGGAACACGGTCTCGTGGGGTATTCAGATTTAGATTTCTATTATTTTCTACCGGTTGTAAGCCAATTCTATTACTGTAGTATATTTACGCAAATTTAAAGTAAATCAATAACACTTGTTTATTCTAAAGCCTACTAGAGTAGGTAGATAGATCCTGTCGTTACTTAAATTTCGTTTAAGCAATTTTATGACAACATTGTGCAACGAATCTACAAGTTTTACATCATCCGTCTAATTTAATCTCTTGCGGGATATCCGACATGAGAAGTTCATGCCACGATTTCGTCCCTTTTTGGGACATTGATGGCTTCAAACAATTGTAGGACTAACTTCGGGCTAACCGCCTGTAATTTCATCATAAAATACTATACACTGAAGCGCTACAGAAACAGGTGGGTCAAAACTAGCATTTGGAGACAAAGAAACATACTCTTAATTACACCTTGCACTAAACCAGCAAAATCTGTCCAAATGTGTACAAATCTACGAAGCCTAATAGGATTGTTGATGGAATATTGTACTGTAAACAACCATATCCATGTTATGGGCTGTACTGTCACTTTGATATGTCCTACGTGTAGGGGATGTAATCTATAGTATTAAGAAATCATACATCAAATATTGGTAATGGTGAAACGGTGAAGTTGGATACTAACTCCAAGAAGAGTTGAGTACTCGCTCTTACACTTTGCCCTAAATTGACAGTTTCATTAAATATAAATATGTATATAGAGAATAACCTAGACTATTATATCGGCTAATAATAAGAATTATGAAGCTCAAATAAAAATAATATACATATTTATAGGAGAAATAACTTAACATAGAAGATAATTAAAAACAAGAAGAATTGTGTTATTAAGGACTATTGAGAAAATTATATTGCACAATATTAATAATCATTATATAGAGTGTCTCACTTGGAACTGTAGGATGTGATCTGCGAATAAAACTAATAATATCTGTGCATCTATCTAAAAAACCGTGCATCTCTGTGGATGCATTTCGTATTCATGAACAACATGTGGATTCTTAGCACAACAAATTCGACAATTTTGTTTGCTGACGTATCCGACAAGATGAAAATGTGTTTCATCGCTGAATAAAATTTTGTTGCAATAATTAGCATCACCTTTCTTTTTCAACACCCAATTAACAAGTGTACGACATTGTAAATGGTCTTTAACTTTTAATTGTTGTGTCAACTGAATTTTGTACGCTGACAGGTGCAGATCTTTCTTTAAAATCCGATGCGTGGTGGCTCTTGACAAGTTCAATTTTTGTGAATGACGTCGAACTGATATATTTGGATACTTCCGTACATTTTCTCTCACTGCAGCAATATTTTCATGACTGACCATGACGAGGACGTATTCGTATTGCCTTATCAATAACAGAATTCTTCTGTTCAAATTTTTTGATTATGTTACGAACTGTTAACTCTGCAGGCGCTTCTTGATGCTTGAACTGTTAATGGCGGCATGTTGGCATTGTATGGTTTGTAGACGACAGTCGTTAAATATTGACGCCCTATCTCTGACAACACAAATGGCACACAATTCAAATTCTATAGTTCGAGCTAACAGACCCTTATAAAATTTGAAAGTAAGAAATGGAAAATCTATAGACACTAAAAATAAAGAATGGCAATGACTACAGTTTTCTTAAAATTGGTAGTCATTTCTTACTATAACTACTTATTTATTTATGACTATTCAACTAGGATGGTATTTGAGATTATTGTTTGATATACATTTTAGTATTTACATACATATTATGCGATTTTTATTGAGTAATATTTATTTCAATTTAGATTTAAAATTGTCCATATTAAAATACTTTAATTCATTCGGTAATTTATTATAATATTTAGAAATTGAGTATGAAACTGATCTTTTGTATAAGGTGTTAGAATGTTTGGGAACTGTTAAAAGTTTTCCACATCTAATAATGATATTATGAGCATCATAATGTCACATAATGAATTCATGATAATGAATTGAACGTAATCATATAAGTATTTTGGGGTTTGTGTAGTAATAATTTTTTCATAAAGGAATAATTATATACAATTATGCGATTTGCCATCGGGAGCCAATTTAGCTCTTTAATTTTAAGTAAATATTAAAATTAATATTTTTGAATATTAATTATAAATCTAACACACGTATTTTGTACCTTCTGGATTCGTTTCTCTTCAATATTTGTCAAACTAATATGATAAACTGTTTCTGCATAATTAAAGTGGTTTAATACCATCGAAGTACATTTTTGCTTTCTTGAGGTATAAAATTTTATTTTCTTGATCTAGTATATATTTACATTGAAAAAGTAATTTCAAATTACAATATGCTTTCCTTATACTTTTATTTATATAATAATTACACTTTAACCAACAATCAAGGGCAAGGCTATAGGGGGTAAGGCAAATGACTGTAAGGGCAAGGAAACTATTGGTACTTAACATTTCTCATGTAGCCATAGCATATTCTGGAAATAGCATTTTTATAATATCCAAGTAATGCTTCAAATGTTGAATTATTTTCTTTTATTTTTATGGGGAATATTAACATGGTTTACAGAACTCTTAATCTCATGGTTTACATCTTAAGGAATATCTGTATGTAAGAACATTTATCACAAAATAAAATTGAGGGGTACAAAATGGACCAATATATTTAGTAATGGATAAATACAATGGGTTTAGAAATAATTATATTTACTTACATTAGTCACGTTCTGAAGGCTTATTGAAAAAGCTAATATCAATTTATTAAATCAGAAGCAATTTTAGAATACATTTACGTCATCCGAAATTTGTAATGACTAAAATTTATTTTGGTTGCAGCTACAGCTTTAACTTAATTTTAATAAATATTTAAACTAGGTGATTTATCATTTAGTAATTTAAAGAAATATGAACGGCTATAACAACCTATAAAAACCGTATTTTTTATAGGTTAAATTTTAAATAAACCGTGAGCGCAATGTTTACTTTTAAGGGATATATTTAGATGATTTTTTTTTCGGAATTTGTTAACACTACTTAACGATTATTTAACGAATAGCCGTTTTGCTATTCCGGATTCAAAATGCTAGTCGAATTAAAATGTGTATTTATTTTTTTTTACGAATTCTTACCGGATATGATTAAAATTTAAGAAAAAACATTCATTAGGACCTGGCTATTGACAAAAATACACACCGTCACCCAAAAATAAAATGTGAGATAATAAAATAAATAAAAAATATAAAATTACATTAAAAGAACCATTGAAACTATGTACCATGTAATAGATATAAATATTATTATTATTAATACCATGTAAATAATATCAGTACCAATGGTATAAATTATATATTCCTTCTTTTGTATAATATTAGCTGATTAAAAGGCAGATTTAAACCATAAATTTCATATTTTAGAACTGTATATTATTGGAAAATAAATTGTTAATAGATATAGACAAAACGAAAAGTATGTGTTTTTCTAGAGATGACACTAAACATAATAAACCTGAATTTTTTTAAACAATACAGCGATTGAGATAGTTTGCAAATAAAAATATCTCGGAGTCATATTTACGTCATCTTAAAGTTTTAAGACAAATAACAGATATAACCGTGGCTAAAGGAAATTTTTTAATTTTTAGTCCTAAATTATATTAACCATAGTGTCCTTATCAGGATAATCTTGTATGTGGACTTGAGCGGGTATAAATACGATTCATTAAAAGATTATTATCCTTGCCAATAAATACACCAGATTTGAATATGGAGTAGAAACTTCTACTCCAAACTAGAGGGGTGAAACTTCTCTCGATGAACAATAGTAGATATTCCAGACTATGTTCAATTTTCACCAACGACCTGCTATATGCTTAAAAAGTTATACAACGATGCTGATTCTAGATAGAACTAGGTTAAACAAGTCATCGTTTTTTAATAGACTGCAAATGTTCAGAACAACGAAAAAATATGTCTTTGGCAAGTTTGAAGTCAAATAATAATCTTCATCTAAAATTTAATACTCACACCTACATAATAAGAATTATTTCTCAATTATAGTTAGCTCTCAATCAGTATATACTATTTTCATGTACTGGTAAATGATGGTATACCATAAATTCCAACGAAATATGTACCTACTATGTGCAATCTAAATATGCCAGAAACCTTGGAATACTTTTTTCCAGTGTCAAATTGATTACCCTATTAAAAGTATTGAAATTAACAAAAATTTGGAAAACTTTCGACATTTATATATAATCTCAACAATATCATAATTCCTAAAGTAATGTGTGGTTTTATTCTACAATTACTAAAGCTTTGCTCTTTTATATTAAACGAATAGCAACTGGAACATTTTTCTCTATTTTGTTTTTTACTTTTCTTTTACATACGAGTATATTCAACATGTATTGTTCTTTATATGTATTATATATATATATATATATATATATATATATATATATATATATATATATATATATATATATATATATATATATATATATATATATATATATATATGCAAATTTTATTCTATCAACAATTTACTAATAGTTTAAAATATTATGTTACATGTATAGACCTAATCCCTTCGCGTAAGCTGATTTATAGTATTTTAAATTGGATAAATGATTAAATAAAAAAAATTATTACATAAAACTTTGATTTCAAAATGGGAGTCAAGTATTTAAAGTTTGTTAATGTAAAAACACTATTGGAATATATGTATTGGAAAAGATTTACACAAATTAGAAATAAGAATAGAAATCACTTTTCGAAAGTGATGTGTGAAGGAAGTGTTTCTGGTTATATTATACTTTACTACGTTTTATATTTAAGAAATATTTAGTCCAATTTGGATCATTTAGATTTGGAAAATTAAATCTGTTTAAAATATTGTAAAGGTCTTAGATTTTACATGGGTCACTCTGTAAAAAGCAGGCTATATTTTTAATGTAAATTCTATACTCAAAATGACTAAAAAAATATGAATAATAGAAATAATTAAGAAATGCCATCAATTGTTATAAGATAGGTGAATTAGTTCAATGTAAGGCAATTAGCAATTCAAATTAAGATGTCAATGTACTATACTTAGCTTGTGGACGATAAATAATATAATACCACATTTCTCAGTAATGTAAAATTGGAGATTTAATTTAAATTTGAAAATCAGAGAAGAGCAAAAAATTAAAATATGTTTGTTTTTTTCTGTATATGTATAAGAAGTAGAAAACGTTGAATTAGAATTCGACATTGTTCTCATTTTTTCTCTTATCTCTGAGTACTACTTTAGTACAGTCATAAGGTGAAATACTGGGTAAAACTCAAAATGTGTCAGAAACCTAAATATTTGTATACACCTTTGTTTTGATATACGGCTCAAGAATCCTCTTGTTCATCTACGTCCTCTTTTAGTCACCAAAGTTTAACTTCTGGATCATTCCCATCGTTATCGTTATCCATCATATTTGACTAAAACTTCAAGAATCTCAGGAAAAAATCATTTTCTTCATCGATATCATTTGGTATTGATGAAGCGTTAAGGCATGCTTATCCGTTACACTGGCCACATACAGTAGAGCAAACTATGCCACAGCTTTTCTCGTAATTGTAGAAGATCGTACTCAATAGTTTTTTTCTGGTGCTGGGGGCAATAATGTTGTTTCTCTAATACAATGGCTGTAGGATCTCGTTTTGTAAAACCCACCCCACTCCATATGTTGTAAATCGTTTTCTAACCAAGGTTGGCTCTGGTATTAGACTAAATAGACATGCTGTTGAGCTGCTGAATTTGTTGGTGGAAGAGATGACAACTACACTGGTGTGTTAAGTATGCACTCTGATTTTGGAGCATTGTACACTGCTAAAAGAAAACGTATTCCATTTTCAAGCACTATGTGTTTTCTTGTTGGAATTGTTGAGCTGCTACAAGTTTTATAATAACCTCTAAAGTCATATGATGCATAGAATACGAGATATTTTAAATTTCATAGATTTCATAGATTTTTGTGTCCTTTGATCTTCATTATTTTGACTCGCAGACACGGGATTATATAAGGCTTTTGAGCAATTCTTTGAGCTTTAGAACGTCAAAACAAAGGCTTATGTAAATATCTAGCTTTCTGACTCTCATTCCGAGGTTGGACCCATATTTTTAACTGCACTACTTTTAAATTTAACTCGCTCCAGACAACAGCTGGTAATAATCGTGGGTCAACGAAATTGGCGTTTTGGATCGACTTTATTGTCGTACACCGCAAAACAGTTTACATCAACAGTTTTACATTAATTCTGAAAATTAATTATCGTTCAAACGTTAAAATCACAACCGTACCATGCCACTAAATTATGAAATTTATTTATAGTGAACTATAACTGACTGGACTAGTTTATTGGCCCATCATATTATTTTTGGAGTTGAACGTTTGGCGTGACGTTGTTTTCAATTAGTGTAAGATCGAATTCGATGAACCGATAAACGGATTTATAATGTAAAATTAGAATATATCGTCGTTGTAATAATAATGGTAAGTAAACTTATTTTTGTACATGTTATAAAGTGATATGCGGCTTGGAAGTCTTGCACAATGTTCACAATTTTGTTATTAAACTATTATTTTAAAAACTCTGAAATACGCTCAGAGTTCATTTTCTTAAGATGTTGACTGAAGTAACAGATTATTTTTTTAAGATTTCGTGCTTACAAGATATGTTCATGGTTATCACCATGCTGTATATATACTCTTGGACAAAATTAACACACAAGGAAAATTTTTCATTATTTCTTATAATTTTTCGAATTTTTAAATTCTTAAATATTTTATGTAAGTAGCCTCCTATATCCTCTGTCATTACTGATAAACAACTTCAATTGTTTGATATATGGTGCAAGTGATTCTTAAGCGATAAATAATAAATTCAGTTCAGAAATATTAAGTTCAGTCAGGCAATAAATTCAGTTGCGCTAGTGACTTTTTTAATGCCAACAATTGAATGAAGCATTTTGTCCAATACACTTTGTGTAGAATAAATGAATCGCCCATGCAACTTAAGAGATGATTAAGCAATGAAAGCGGTAACTTTGAGTCACGAGGGATGTAGCCAGCGATATGTGGCTAATTTCTTAGATGTTAGACAATCAAGAATTAATCCAACAGATAAATGTTTCAATGACCTTGAAAGTTACCGTAGAAGCCCCGAAAAAGATCGTAAGAAGTCTAGATGCAAAAGTTGAGCGATACCTTATGCAAGTCGCCGTAAGAAACAGGCATTCTACCAGTTTAGAGCTAAGCAGAGCCCTAGCAACAACTCGACATGTAGCAATTTCTGGACAAACTGTTAGGAGAAGGCTTAATGAAGGAAGATTGGATAGTAAAAAGCCAGCTATTGCACCGCTGTTCACCAGATGATACAGAGTTACTAGACTGTGTTTTGCAAGAGAATACGTAAATTGGATAATTGGCGACTGGATGTGAGTCCAGTTTTGTTGTCGTCTTGTTGCCTTGTTTCAGACGAAAAAAGAGTAAGTCTTAAATCATCAGATTGATATCAACGAGCCTGGCGGGGGCCGCGATAGGCTTGTTGCCTGCAATATCTCTCCGAGGATCCCATTTTTTGGTGGATCAATAATATTTTGGGGAGAAATTTGTTTCGATGGTCACACGGATTTGGATCCTAGAGAGATCTATGAATACACATTTCTACATAGATAACATCGCAGAAGAACACGTGATCCCATATGGCCCATTTGTCGGGAACAATTTCATTTCTATGCAGGATAAAGCTCAGTCCTACGTTGCTAGAGAGGTACTGGACTACCTTCGATTTATGAATATTCCGACTATGGACTGGTCACCAGAAAGTCCAGACACAAACTCCGTATACCATCTATGGGATGCACTAAAACAGTTAGTTAGGTGCTACATACCTGTCCCTATGACTGTTTCGGAACTCGAACAAGTCGTTTCTGTCGAATGAGAGAATATTCCTCAGGAAACTATCACTTGATCAATAGCATACTTAGACGAATGGAAGCAGTGACAAGAGCTAGATGAGGATCTACACGCTGCTGAATTCAAACTCTTACGATTTAATTCACCTCCATTTTATTTTCCAAAGTTTGTCACTAACCACCATTTTTATTGCATTTGACATTATTATTTCATTTGACATTCTGTTATTTATTCATGTCTTTCCCGATAATACCATTATAATTTGTTAAACATTAGTTAAAATAATTCAATTATAAATATCACGTAGTATGATTTATATCTTCGAAAAAATAAAAGTAATAATGTAAAGTTTCACTAATGTGTTAATTTTATTCACGAGTTTATTTAATATATTTAGGTGAATACTTACTAATAAGACCGACTGGATGGAGGGTCGAGCTGGATTACCGCTCAATGGAGACATCTGGTACACGGATGGAGCCAAGAGTGGGAACAAAGCGGGTGCGGGGGTGTATAGGCGACGCGACGGAATAGGTAAAACCTTCCCCCTGAGCAAGTACACTACCGCACTCCAGGCCGAGCTAGTTGAAATTACATACGGTGTTCTGGGGACCGACCAATATCGGACCCAGGAGAAGGCATGTATCTGCTCGGATAGCAGAGCGGCGTTGGCAGCCCTAAATTCAGCAACGACAAAATCGAAGCTGGTCTATAATTGTTATGAAGCATTGAACTACTTGGCAGCGAAGGGACCGGTGGAACTCTTATGGATACCTGGGCATAATGGCATTAAGGGAAATCTGATTGCAGATGACCTTGCCAGACTAAGGACCAGGGAAAACCTCTATGGACCAGAACCTGCAGTGGGAATAAGTCGGAATCTGATCAGAGGCCGCATCGATGGTTGGGCAAGAGACCAGCACAATAAAAGATGGAGAGGAGCCACCGGTTGTCGAATAACCAAACTCTTCATCGAATACTCAGAGATTGAAAAATGGGCCCGAGAATTCATTAAATTAAACAGCCACAAAGCCAGAATCCTGGCGGGAATCATAACGGGCCACCATAGTAGCCTGAATGCATATAAGCACAAGCTGACTAACCGCCCGGCCTGCAGATACTGTAAAGACGACGATGAAACCTCGATTCATCTTCTTTACACCTGCCCCGCACTGGAGGAGAAGAGGTACCTTATATTAGGGACCCCTGTTATCCTAGAGGGGACGAGGCTTAAGGCGGGGGACGTGCCTAAATTGCTCCTTTTATGAGATATCATTTTTGGATAATGACCCGTATAAGAGGGAATCGTCAAGGGACTACCCGTGCGATGAATGGCTGATGAGGCCCAAACCCATATAACATAATAATAATAATAATAATAATAATAAATATTAATTAGTGACATATCTAGAATAATACTGTTATGTGTAACTAGTATACATTTTTTCTACTCTCTACATCTACTCGTTGTATGTATTTTATTACAAGAGGCGAAACGAACAATAAATATGTTATAAATATCAAGAAAGTATTAACTACTTAGAATTTCATGCTATTCAGAACAATTTGGCATCTGCATCAGATTGTTATTATTTTTATCGAAACAATGCTCACAATACCAGGCCAAGAAAAATTACAAATTCGCGACGACCGACACTGACATAATTATCTTGGAAAGCATTTACTTGGCAAGATAATTCCCTTAAATTATCCGCGAATTGAAGATATAAGCACACATAATAAATCATTAATTAAATTAAACATAAGTTGGACGACGCGACGGCAAGGTTAAAAAGTAGGTTTCCTGTTTTAAATGATTGCTGTCAGTCAAGGTAGATGTGAAGTAATTATACAGGGTGACATGTAAATATTGATAAGACAAGGCGTACTTGTATTGAACTATGGAAACGAATACAACCTGATAAAATAACCGTAGTTTTAAATCTAAAAAATGTTAAAGTTGAAAGGAAAGTTATTATTATTATTATTATTATGTTATGTGGGTTTGGGCCTCATCAGCCACTAATCGCATGGGTAGTCCCTTGGCGATCCTCTCTTATCCGGGTCATTACCCAAAAATGCTATCCCATAAAAAGAGCAATTATCAAGAGCAGGGGTCCCTAATATAAGGTACCTCTTCTCCTTTAGTGAGGGGCAGGTGTAAATAAGGTGAATTGAGGTTTCCTCATCTTCTTTACAGTATCTTCAGGCCGGGCTATCAGTCAGCCTCAGCTTGTGCTTATATGCATTTAGGCTACTATGGTGGCCTGTAATGATTCCCACCAGAATTCTGGCTTTGTGCTTGTTCAATTTAATGAATTCTGGGGCCTATTTTTCAATCTCTGAGTATTCAATGAAGAGTTTGGTCATTCGACAATCCGTTACTCCTCTCCATCTTTTATTGTGTTGGTATCTTGCCCAGCCATGTATTCGGTCTCTGATCAGATTCCGACTTATTCCCAGTGCAGGTTCTGGTTCATAGAGGTTTTCCCTGGTCCCTAGTCTGGCAAGGCATAACAAGGAAATTTAATTTATGGCAAATTTGGTACGTTGTTGAAAATCTGTTGGAGTAAAGCTGTATCAGTTTTAATAGTGTAAAAG
This sequence comes from Rosalia funebris, assembly GCA_037954035.1. NCBI lineage: Eukaryota > Metazoa > Arthropoda > Insecta > Coleoptera > Cerambycidae > Rosalia > Rosalia funebris. The sequence continues at coordinate 16,756,182 of JAZFAV010000020.1, forward strand.
TGACCTATTTTTATTTCTAGTATAACATAACGTCTGTACAATTGATGAAATGTTACACTCATATAATTGTGAACTTTAATATATATATATATTGGTTATAAAACTAATATAAGTAACAGAGTATTATATATTTGATATCGTATGAAGTAGATTAATGCTTAATAATTAGATTAATTAATTAAGCATTAATTAAGTAAATTAATTAAGACTAACACGTGTCATATAATTATTCTATAGTACACATGCATGTAGCTTTTACATTATCAGTTGTTAAATTAATCAAGTTGTGCCTGAATAGTGTTTTAGAGTCATTCGCAAGGTTATTAAAAGTAATTATCTAGACGCCTGGATATTTGTTTTAGTTGTTTTTGTTTTTAAATTTTAAAATCGGTATTTTAAAAATGATTTTATCGAGTTGATATGAAACATGTTTCATGTCAAAAAATCATGTTTCATGTCATGAAAACGAATAATTCATTGTTATAAAACTTGTGTTTCATAACAATGAAGGAAAGAAAGTAATATAAATACATATTTTATAGGCCACTTATTACCCTGGGCCACAAATTTAATATCAGTTTCTGAGCACTCGAGAACACAATCTCACACTATATCTTCATTTTAGCTACATTGACTAGATTTTTAAAATAATGGAGACTTTTGAAATTGCTTAGTCTCAGCATTAGTGGTTTGTTTGGATAGACTTAAAGATCATACTTCTTGGACAGCAAAGTGGCTATACCAAATGTCTTTGTCACCTCTGCTTATGGAATAGTCATGCTAAAGAAAAGCACTGGTGGTCAGCACCATCTCCGTATGGTGTTGAAACAGTTTGTAAAAGCTCTCGACAAGTCAAGTGATTTATAATTTTTTAAAGGCATTTATAATTTCAATATTATTTCGTAATCAACTCTTCCGAGAGCATATTTGTAAATTAAAATAATAGAAAATAATTCGTGTTATATATGATCGCATAAATCAATCTGTATTTTTATTTTATAAATATTATCAGTCAACAATTTTTTCTTTTTTAATACAGTACCCTATTATGACACCTGGTTATATTCATATTCTCAAAAGTAGGTTAATCAAGACAAACATTGTCTGAATTCAAATATAAAATTGCCTGAAAGTCCAAAAATAGACTTACTGACATGGCAGTATCTGTTTATATGGTCAAAGCTTCTGGCTCTGGGCTACAAAAAATCTGCATTATGTGCCAGAGATTCATAAATAACGTCACGAGAAAATTAACATGTGGGTAGGAACAACAGAATTGTGAGCCCTTAATTATTTATGGAAACAATAAAAGGAGAATCAGTTAAAATTGTTTTAGTCGCAATTTTATCATAGCATAGTTGTATCAAACCCACTGAATTTTTAATTACTAAATTAATTAATTTCGCTTTATATATTTTTATTTTCAATTTTTCAACTATTTTTACGCAGAAATTATTAGACAATATTTATTTATTGACTAACCAACCTTGTACAACAGAAATATTTAAATGAGTGGTCACTTAGTCTAGAAAGTCCAACATTTTTAATAGATGAATTGCAGAAAAATATTTCAAAAGAAGCGTAAGGAAGGCACTTAAATGCATATGCATGCAATTGATCCAATTGACATGCCAAATTTTATATATCATCACTTGCACAATATTTTAATGTTATATTTGAATAATGTATAGGTACTTATGGATACATAAAATATTCATAAATGTCACCTGACTAATGTGCGGAACATTTTTTAAATATCCTATTTGAAAGGTAATATTTATTTATATTCCTCAGAAAACTTCAAATAATCGAATTCATACGAAGTGGCTAACATTCTAGAGACAAACATTATCGACAGACCCATGCAAGTTTAAAATATTCAATATAAATCATTAATACTTGTATATAGTATAGAAAACGTACTATCTAGTTATTTATAGCTCAAGATAGTTTATCGAAATAGGGTGTAGTGATTTTGAAAATGTATTATAAGCAATAGAAAAATTTTCTAAGTGCCAAAAAACTCCAAATTTAGAAGAGACATCCAAATATTTTTAAAATAACCATTTAAGTCTTTAATATCATTCGAAATATTATCGTAAATCTCCGATATCTTATTGGGGACAACATTAAGTACTTTATGAGTTTCTCATGCATATATAGCTTCTTTTTATTAAAAATAAATTTAAGTCATGCTCTTTTTTTTTTACAAAATGCTCTTAAGTATACAAATAAAGTGAGGTGGTAGTGTGATAGTTTTTATTTTATTTAATGCATCATCGCTACCATTTCTTTATCATAATTTTTGTTTCACCTGTTGACCACAGTGATTTTGATTTTGATTTGTGCGACCTGATTTTGTAGAAAGATTTATCCAATGTTTGAAGTCTTTAAATGTAATAAATATTGTACATTTTTTAAACAGTTCAAAATATAAGTACGTTAATTTGTGATAAATCATTTCATCAGCAATAAGAGCACCTATAGTTTGGTATTCATCACAGACAACCCTTGGAGTTTTTACTAGATTACTTTAAATATCACACCATCTTAATATTTTTTTTACAGACGCTATGAATTTTTTTATGAAAATAGTGTCGGATTTTCAGGGGGAGAAAATAAAAAAATCTCCTACACTCCTCTTAGGTTTTCAGAAATCTCGATGTTCATCACAGACAAACCTTAGAGTCTTTACTAAGTTACGCTTAAGGTAAGATGGTTTTAATATTTTTTCACAGAAACTATGAATTTTTTTAATAAAGAAGGATAAGATTTTTAGGGGAAAGAAATCATCACGCCATCAGTACGTTGTCCAAAATCTCGTTATTCACCACAGGCAATCCCTAAAGTATTTACTAAGACACCATTAAGAAATGACGGCCTTAATATTTTTTAGAGGGGCTAAGAATTTTTTAACAAAAGAAATAGATAATTTATAGGGAGAATAAAAACAAAATAATGACCATACCAACAATAGTGTGGTGAATCCATCTAGCCATCATAGATAGAACAGAATATACAAAAAATTTATCTATTAAAGAATATCCACTTTTATTAAAGTGGTCTTTATATCAATGTTATCAATTTAAAAAAATCTTTGAAAGTAATAGTCATCCATACAATACATGATCAACTATAAGAAATATATCAGATATTTTATTTTCAATATTTATTGGTCCTGTAATATTAGATTTCGATTGCTTCTAAACTACTCCGATTGCAGCTGTTGTACTACGACAATAAAATAAATCAGAAGCTGTAGCAAACATTATTGATTTTGCGAAATTTTAGAGAGACATAATATCATATATAATTGTTTTAATTGTGCTTCAAAAGCTAACAATTAGCGGAAAAGCAATTTTATACAAGTTATACGTCACATATACATGACATCTACATAGTTTATTAAGATGAGTTTCATGTAATACGAGGGGCATTATTTATATTTTGAGCCTAATAATAAAAAATACATTAATTTGTCATTGAAAATTACTTTATCGTTTTTCAAAGCATTCTCCTTCATGATCTATACACTTTTGCATGTGTTCGGGACCATTTGTCTAAGCAGTTTATTCCATTCCATTTAAGATATCTCCAAAATATGGTTTTTGAATGCATCAACGGCTTCTTCTGCCAACGAAAATTGTTGTCCATGCAATTTATTTTTTGACGTTCTGGAATAAAAATAAGTTATAGCGTGCCAAATCAGGACTGTACGGTGGATGATCCATTAATTAGACTTTTAGAATGTTCAATCTTTCGGTTGTTAGACGAGATGTGTGGGAGCTCGCGTTGTCATGATGAATAATAATAATCCGATGGCGCTTGTTTTTTTCCTTATTTCACCGAAGACTTCCGGCAAAAAAATGGTTGTGTACCATTCACAATTGACCGTTTTACGTTCCTCTAAAGACACTGTTGCCACATAACTAGTTTTTCTGAAAAAAAAAGACCATTTGTTTTGAAGTTCATTGAGCGCGAACAACTCTTGTTGGATTTGGTTCATCTTGAAACACATATATAGTCGACTGCTGTTTACTTTCTGGCTCAAACGTATTGATTCATGATTCGTCACCGTCGTTACAATATTATATACGTCTTTTGATGCACCGCCATTGTATTTCTTGAGCATTTGTTTGCACCAATCGACACGAGCATCTTTTTGAGACTTTTTCAAATTATGTGGGATCCAACGAGAACAAACCTTTTTTACAGCTAAAGATCATGCAATATTTTATATATGCTAGTCTCCTATTGCCTCAATCTCCCAGTATGTCACATGATGATTTTGCTTTATCAGTTTTTGCACAGCATCAATGTTTTCTGGCACACCAACTAATTTTGGACGACCTTCACGACTTTAGTCGGTGAGCGAATGGCGGCTACGATTAAACTCGTTATACCAGCGTTTCAGTGGCAAAGGATGGGGCTTTATTGGCAAAAGTAGAAGTAAGTTGATCGATGTAGTCTCGTTTTGATAAATCACGTCGAAAGTTGTAATAAATCATTGCTAGAAAATTTTCACGAGTTAATTACATTTTTTCGCTGAAATACAATTTTCAAATCACTGTAAACAACACAAATCGTGCTTAAATGATAGTATGTTCTGAAGAAGGTTATGGTGAAAAATGTCAAACTTTCCACTGGAAACTTCAGATGGCGTCTGACAACACTTAATGTTGCCAAGGCTCAAAATATAAATAGCGCACCTCGTATGTGAAGTACTGAAAGGAGTGGAAATGTTAATAGATTCAGAACTAGTATAACACTTTTACTAGCAAACATGTGATACATAAAACTAGGACTCACGTTCAGCATGTTGTTAAAAGCCTCGTCGACAACCTCCACGTCATCTATGGGAAACTTCGTGATGCAGTTAAACCTGTACTCGTCCGCCGCTATGACCCCGTCGTCGTTAAGATCCACCATCTTGAAATTCGAATCTATGAACATCTTCATGGCCTGCGGGAAATCCTCGTACCTCCTGCCCAAGCAGCACTGCTGCACGGCTTGCTTGAATTCGTCCACGGTGATTTTGCCGTCCTGCAACAGGTCCTGAATTTTGGACCACACGTCCGAAGGGGTTAATAAAGTGTGTCTCTGTATGGGTACCTGTGTAAAAATCGCCCTCACACATCCGCCACGTGTACGCCATTCATGCAAGATTTATACCATCAGATTTACGGCCGTTCCGTTTATGGGTTCGTTAACTGAACGGATATATACTAAAAGAGCTATAACGTTTTTATTAGGGTATTTAGTTTATAGTTCAATGATTTCGAATTTACGCGCATCAAGAATGATCGGAAAATATTTCTTTATATAAAATGTTGGCATAAATAAAAGGGTTTTAAAACAAATGGATAAATGTTTAATACAACGTGGTATTATTTCATTTCTCTAAAATAGTAGTAAATCTTTATCTGTTCAAACGCATATGTGCTATTCGTCGAACAATAAAATTTAAAGACTTGTCTAAACCAACAAATAAAATGTGTTTCTTGCGTTTCATTGGCCTTTTTCCATTGATATATTTGTGCCAAAATATTTAATTTCGATATTAATTGACTACTGTCGAAAACATATGTTAAATATCAATTTGTCGTATATACATTGTATGATACATGTCTATTAATACTTGTAATAATTACTTCAATTTCTAATTGTAAGCCTTACATAGTTTTACTCTTTTATTACAATGCGTAGGTTTAAAGCGTGTTAATGGCAGGTGTAATTATCGTAAAGCTGATCTTGTTCATTTATATAATAATGTAATAGAAGCTGAGTGGCATTTTATTGAAACATATAGATGCAAACAATGCTGTAAAGACATTTAGTAATAACATAGTGAAATCATTTGAAAACAGTATTCAATAAATTTTCCCATTTTGGTCAATACACAAAGCATCAAAATAATTAAGCTAAAACGAAAATCTTGGAATCACTATAAAACATACGGAAATGTTGATGATTTACATAACTTACGATCAGAAATAAAAAGTGGTATCAAAATATCCAAATCAGAATGTATTCAATCAATTGAGGTGGATATTAAAAATAACCCAAATAAATTTTGAACATATATAAGCAACAAACATAAACATTCATCTACAGGGCGAGTCGGGAGGAACGGACCAAACTCCAGGAGTGCATTGAACGCGTAAAAATAATGTAAAAAAAACTTAAATGTTGTTGTCCGATTTTTATATGTTTTCAAGTTATAGCGCAATTAAAAATGTTTATCTAGTATGCCATGTTCCAGGTTCAAAAACATTTACTTGATAACTTTGTTGTTTCGATAATGTGTCAATGTATTATCACAGTGATTTAAGGTTTATTTTAGAGTTTGAACGATTAAAGTATTACAAAATACCACACACGTATTCAAATTTAGAATATGCAAATATGGTGTTTGTTTATGGTTTTTGTAATGGGAATGCTAGAGCTGCTGTTGAAGAGTATTGTCAACGGTTTCCACATCACAGACATTCTAATAAAAATGTATTTATCAGAGTTTTCAACAAACTGTGCGAGACACCGGAAAATGACCAGCTCACGAAGAATTAGTATTCAATTGGGCATCCCACAAACAAGAGTAATAAACACACTCCACCAGCAGGGTTTAAATCCATATCATGTACAGAGAGTACAGCACCTCTCCAGAACAACCGGAAGATTATCCTAAACGTATGGAATTTTGTCGGTGGATAAATAATAATCCTTGTATTGTATCGCGGATACTATTTACAGATGAATCAACATTTACCCATGACGGCATTAATAATACTCACAACTGTCATGCATGGTCAGATCCCCACGCAACAGTTGAAAGTAATCTTCAACATAAGTTTTCGGTAAACGTATGGTGTGGTACGGTCGATGGTTATTAATTGGCCCTTTCATTTTGGAGAATCGCCTCACAGGAGACACTACTTATTTTTTTTTACAAAATAAATGACACGGACAACTAGGGGACGTTTCTTTAAACATTAGAATGCAAATGTACTATCAGCACGATGGAGCTCCTGCATATCTCTCTTCGTCAGGTTAAGGAACATTTGGACGAAAGGTTTCCAGGGTGTTAGCTTGGTCGCGCTGGTCCTGTTAGTTGGCCTTCAAGGTCTCCAGATCTCACAGCACTAGATTATTGTTTATGGGGCTGGTTCAAAGATGAAGTGTATAAAGTAAAAGTAGACACTCGGGATACACTAATTCAACGTATTAAAATGTTGCAGCCGATCTTAACCAAAGAGATGACTCAATCATTAGAGCTTCCCCACAGAAAGGACAGGCGCTCTTCGTAGAACAAGCAGAAAGTGTTTAGAAGTGAATGGCAGTATTTTTGAACATTCATAACGCTATGATTACCAGTACGTTAATGTATGCAATTTTGTTTATTTTTTAATTACGCTATAACTTGAAAACAAATAAAAATCGGATAACAATATTTGAGTTTTTTTTATATTATTTTCATGCGTACAATACACTCCTGGAGTTTGGTCCGTTCCTCCCAACTCACCCTGTATATTAATGTATAATAACGAAACTATTGCAGATTCTCAGTTATTGGTAGAAAAGTTTGCATATAATTTCTCTAAATATTTCAATGAACCTCAAATTTGTAACTATTCTCTAAAACATACGAATATTATGTAATATTATGAATATTGTGAAATTTTTTTGTTATAATTGAAAATGATGTAACTAATTCTGCTAAATCTATGAAGTTCCCTATGACTATGGGGATCAATTTATTTCTCGCCTTTTTCATTAAAGATTGTATTTCTATTCTTGCAACACTGTTTTAATTTAGCAGTTACTTCATCCAACTTTTTAAACTTATGGAAACTCTCTAGAGGATGGCCTATATTTCAAAAATGTGACAGAAATGAACTATTAAGACCATAAGGCTATAAGACTGATAATTATTATATGCAAAATTTTGAAAAGTATTAGAATTTATTTTACACAGCTTTACTTGTAATAGTGCCTATAATTTATATTGTTTTTTTTTGTCTTAATTAGTATATGTTTATGTTATACCGTATATGGGTATACAGCTTATTTGTCATCTATTGTATAGTTTATTTTGAATGTGTGTACATTTTATTTTTATTAGTGTTATTTATACCAGTAGGCAAACTACGGGTTATAATACCTATATCTTTGTCTACTGTCTTTTTTTATCCTATACATGGATTTTGCCTATTGTATACTCGTATGTATGTAATATAAAATCTTATTGTCTCCAACCCTATTATTAAATTATATTAAAACCCTATAAATATGCCCTATAAATATTAAATACCCTTGTATTTAATATTTAATAAGTGTCTTTATATACTTATAGAATTTTAGGATAATATTTATTTAGAAGAATATTTTACTTTTCCGCACTCCACTATACGCGGAAAAGTAATGTAATCGTATAAAAGAAAGTTTTTTAGGGCCTATTTTTCGTTTTTCGGCCTAAAAAAAAATAAACAGTTTTAAAACCTTAAAACGGACTTTTCCGAATGTAGAACATCTCTATCTCGAAATTGAGTGACCGAGAAAAAATAAACCAATACAAATGCAGAATATGTGTTCTATGCGACAGTTTTACTTTTTTCAAATAGTTCACCCTCGTGCTTTCTCATGACCAATGAACAGGGTGGGGTGTGTCCTATACACCTCAAAATCAATAGATGTCGTCTGGGAGACGTCCCCGATCCGAATCAGTCAAAACCCGATCGATCCGATATGACTTAGTTGAGTTATCGTGTTAACAAAAAAAATTTCTCAAATAGTCCACCGTCGTGCTTTATCATGACCCATGGACAGGGTGGGGTGTGTCCTGTCCACCTCAAAATCAATAGATGTCATCTGGGAGACGTTCCCAATCAGAATCAGTCAAAACCTGATCGATTCGACACGATTTAGTTGAGTTACCGTACTAACAAGAATAAATGTCGACGACAACGACAATGACAACGACGACATACCCACAGCAAAAAATTTTTTAAAACCGTTTTTAGACCGAAAAACGATAAATAAACCCAAAAAAAAATTTTGTTTTTTCACTTATTCTTTACACGATGTGTGTGTGTGTGTGTGTGTGTGTGTGTGTGTGTGTGTGTGTGTGTGTCGTTGTCGTTGGCATTTATTCTTGTTAAGACGATAACTCAACTAAATCGTGTTGGATAGATCGGGTTTTGACTGATTCTGATCGGGAACGTCTCCCCGATGACACCTATTGATTTTGACGTGGATAGGACACACCCCACCCTGTCCATGGGTCATGAGAAAGCACGATGGTGGACTATTTGAGAAATTTTTTTGTTAGCACGATAACTCAACTAAATCGTGTCGTATTGATCGGGTTTTGACTGATTCTGATGGGGAAGGTCTCCCAGACGACACCTATCGATTTTGAGGTGGATAGGATACACTCTACCATGTTCATGGGTTCATGAGAAAGCACAATGGTGAACTATTTGAGAAATTGTTTTTGTTAGCACGATCACTCAATTAAATCGAGTTGGATCGATCGGGTTTCGACTGATTCTGATTAAGAACGTCTACCAGATAACATCTATTGATTTTGAGGTGGATAGAACACACTCCACCCTGTTCATGGGTCATGAGAAAACACGATGATGGACTATTTGAGAAAAATTGAAAAAAATAAAACCGTCGCATGAAACACATATTCTGCATTTATGTGTTGGTTTGTTTTCTCTCGGACACTCAATTTTAAGATAGAGATATTATATGTACAGAAAAGTCCGTTTTAAGGTTTTAAAAGTATTTATTTTTGTTTTAGAACAATATCATAGTGTATAAATTATAAGTGAGGTCATTTGCATGTAAAATAATATGTGAAAGAAAGAGTATATCTAAAGTCATTACAATTAGCAGGTAATTAAATCGTTCGTGCCTTATCCTGAAGTGTAATTAAATTATAAGCACGTTCATAACGAGTTACAAAACTCACAAGAGAAGCACTTCTTAAAAAATAAATTTTTAAAGAGTTAAATTAAGAAATGATAATAAAAAATGTATGTAAATACATAAACAAATAAGGCGCAAAGCTATTTGTTTTTAAATACCATTTTGTTTGTAAAAGAAATTTTATAGAAAATGTTACAAGGTTTCTCCAACGTTAAAATAATGTTTTACCATGTGACAAAAATGATTTTCTAGCATTTTAATAGCTCTTTTTCTAAACTTCTCGATTCCACTACTAGTTTTCCAGAAATACGATATAAAAATGTACTTTTCTGTCAAAAATGAGGCGAGCAGATTTTTACCAAGACCGGATCTGTATTTTTTCAAATCAAGTAGGCAATTCTAATAAGTCCTTGATGTAGTATGTTGTTGGTAAATTTCATTCCATTATACACAACAGTTGTAGAGAGTAGCTTTTTGAATGGTCACAATAAATACATAAAATACCCTGTATCATCTTCACCAGCGGTCAAACAATGTTTTTCTTGTAGATATAGGACTTATTTTGAAGTGTTCTTATCTGTCAATAGACTATAGTATATTTCTCGCGAATCACCCTATATACATATCTATTTAAACGTATTTCACCTATACCTTATGAATGAATATGTGGTGACTATGTGGCTTAACACTATTGCCTAGGAAATAGACAATATACTACATTGTATTTTATTTATATAAATAAAATCTATGTTTGTGACTGTTTTTTTCTGTTAAAATGTTTTCGTTCTTTATCAATCTGGCGATATTCGATCTGAACACCTTTCTCTTATTTTATAAATTATAATAGATAATAAGCAAACCTAAAGTATGTGCAGATATATGTAAATACTAATCAAGATTCATAATTCTAAACATTGAAGCTGGTGTCTTGAATCTTTGAATTATTTTTGAGAGACAGGTACTCCTATTTATTTGTGATTCAGTTGATTCAAGTCCATTTAAACCTGTCTAAGCTTTTAAAGAATTTTAAGTTCAAACATGAATTACTGAGTAACACAAATGGCTTCTTGTTGGACACCCGGAGGGGAGGCAAAGGGGTAGTTGTCCTTTGGGCACCGCGACCTTATTACATTACAATATACTCCAGATCTATAAAAGATAGAATATTAAATATATTTTTGGAGTTAATCATGTTCCTAGTATCAAAACCAAGCGGTCGCCGATTGACCACAAGCATAATTAACTCAAAAATTGATTCACTATTTCTTATATTTCAGGGAAATGTTTCGAAACTGTTTCACTAATTTCGTAACATACGCTGCATGTCTTGTTCGATTATTTATGTTTTTGTTTTGTTAAATATGTTTTATTTTTTGAATTTTGCAATATACTTTTAAATATTATGCCTTTTTTAAATTTTGATATTTGTATTTTATTTTACTACTTTGTTGTAATATGTTTTATTTGATATATTTTAAAATATACATTGTTTTTTGTTATGATTTCTAAACGTTTCACTTTTATTATCTGAAATTCTAAATTTTACCCTCCCTGGAAATATTTCTATGAACGCCTATGACATTAATGGCATCTAATGCCATTAAAGTAGTGGTTTGAATCTATCGAATTTTTTAGTCACTTTATTACAGCCATGTACTGTTGGCTTCTTAATATCCATATATAAGAACATCTATTTAAATCTGATCAGCCCGTGTTACAGTATAATAAATATAATTCTAAAATTACCTAAACGCGCTCGATTATTTCTGAACTTGAATACATTTTTAGTATTTGTGTATAAATCTCCCAAGGCTACTATTTATTTATACATACAGTGTCGTTAAAATGTATGGGAACGGGAAACTAAGACACTTCCGAAATTTTAGGTACTTTCAGGATTATCTCAATACCATTAATAATATTTCTTATTAGATACTACTATTTTAGTATTCCCTTTTATTCATTGAACTTTACCATAGCGGAAACGATGTGGTCACCTTTCACACAAGATTTAATACAAATCGAAATGTATTAGAAATCGCTAGTTTTAAAAATAGGGAATGATGATCAAAGTTACCTTAAAAATAGTTTTAGAATTGCATATTATTATAAGATATATAGCGTGCCATATTAAATAAGGAAGATGTTGCCGACTTCCGGTATAATCGGATGTGTGACATATCTGGCAGTATTTCCATCAAATAACATCCTTATGTACAAATTTGCAGTTTCACATTATTTGTATTTACTCAAAAAAGCCTAATAAGCCACACATCGTGATGCATCTGCATAAATTACTCTCGATATACCAATGAAACATAATTGTGATATTAATGTTTTTTACGTCATCTGTTAGTTTGTGTATCTTTATAAAACTATCGAACTACAACTAATTTAAGGTCAACAAAGCACATGGCTCATCGTATATGATTTCCATATAAATAAATCTGTTAAATACTAATTTTTGTTTATACTAATTTTTCATTAATTACTACACTTACTCTACTTGCCATTCGCACATAAATGTATAATAATTTTATTGTTAGCAAATGTATAGTAATTAAGTGGCAATAATAGTGTTAATTATTAATTAATATTACGATCAAAAGATATGAAGATGAAGTGGAAGAGTGTGCATGAAATAGTGTTGAAAGAATGTTAAATTTTAATTTATTAGATATTTGTAACAAGAGCAGATTATGTGTATATGCCTTCATATGGTAATTTGATAGAAAATATTATCTTTAAATATTATTAACTGACTCGATACGTTTTCTATGTAAAAACTCGATTGAAAATAATTTTTTATTGGACATTCTATTGCACTTTCAAAGCGAATTATGGTCCTTTTATAATACATCTACTCTTGTACAAAAAGTATACCTACACTGAGAAAAAGATAAAGCATTTATTTATTAACCAACATTAAGCAATTTGCAGTAGATAATAAGTTGTATACATAAACTATAAGATATTATATTTTATGTAGAGTAATTTTCTATTTCGCTAAACAATTACTATTAAGACTTTAAGGTTACTAAGAAATCCTCTTTCTCAGTATACGTTTAGAAAATTGTTAGTCTTTAAACGAGTCACAGAGTATGTAGATAAATATTTACAAACAAAAGCTCAAGCAGCAACTTATAACTAGAATTATTTGTTCATTATTCCATAATTTTTTATGTTACTTTTTCTTAAATATATACAGGGTGTTAGCTAACTAATATGCACATTATATATAGTACATTACACTTGTGACAATTCGAACTGTCAGATGAGATATTACACGCATTCTCATTCCACTTAAAAATTCTTAAAAAGTAACTGAAAGCTCGGTCAAAAGTAGGTAACCCATTTTAATTATTTCTACCTTTTTCTTAATTTCTAATTTTCTCCATTTTGTTTCAGAATTGTAGAGAAGACTTGGGAAATTCATAATGGAGCACCTATAAGTTTAACCTTATACGCTATAATATAATAATAACCTATAACGCTATAACCTTTCATGGTGATTTGTCATACACTACTGAACAATTCACAATAAATTATATAGATGTCGCTTTAACAATATGACTACTATAACCTAACAAACTTCGAGCATCTCTATTGAAAGACCCTGTAAATCTTGGTATCAAAACTACTTGTAACTAAAAATAAGAGAAATTATTGGAAACATTGAATTCAATACATCGAGTGTATTGAATAGGTAAAAATTAAAATTGATTGTTGAACAAAAACGAAGTTACTGAAAACTTGAAGTACCCATTTTGTTATGTTGGGCGATAATATAATGCCATAATCTTTACCTGACACTTAAACTTATGTAAGATTTATATATTTATACTTGAAATTATAATACTTGTATATGAAATTTAGAACAAACATTATTACGTCCAGTTTTCTTTTACCTAGCACTGTTATAATAATACATCACATGTATAACGACGTTCTATACGACAAACTATTCATCAACATTCAAAATTTCGTCAACATATTGACAACTTTTAAAATAGTGACATTACGTAAATTAAAAAAAGATCAGCTGAGGCCAGTTTAACAAAACGGTTTAAAAGCGCGTCTATGACACAGTATACATTTATTATAATGAAGTGGAACAATGTTTTGAATCGTTTCCAAGGTAGATGTACGAACTGCATCCACAACAATTCAAATATCTCACTATATTTACCTGAACATGTAGCTGTTTGTATAGCTTAAGTTCCATCAGTATTATAAATAACATAAATATGCATAACGACGTCTTTATAATTTATAATACCCTGTCGTTCGGTTTACATAGCAACATTGATCATAACATCACATGATAGTAGCATACGTTACATTTTTTACATCGGATTCATAAAAATATAATAACTTTGGGTTTCACTGAACACTTTTTTATTCAAACTACATGCATTCTTGTCTATTTGACGCCTGAGTTTGCTCAGATGTGACGCCACTGAGTTATTACAGAATGGAGATTGGAAATTTAGTCTTTATTAAAAAGGCTAGGTATAATCAGAGCGGGTAATTTTAGGCCGGGTTCCAATGGCGCCAACCGAGCTCATCGTGATAAATGTTTGCAACGGCTGTGGATCATTTTGCAGTCAATACCTGTCGTCGATATACAGTGGGTCAAAAAAGTATTGGTACACCCCACTTTTTTCTCAAATCTCAAAAATAAAAAAGTGAATTGTTTAATACTAAATTTATTTAGAAACTAGCATATAACTATTAACTTTTGGTGGCAGTAGATCGAGCATTTGGCTTTCTCCTTACATATATATTTGCAACCGTCAGAGCCGCAAATATTAAATTTGCGAAATGAGAAACCAAAAACTGCACTTGAGAAAACCAAACGCGGTATTTGAGTTATGTGAGGCCAACAGTGAAACACGGTGGCTAGAGCGCTTTAATCTGTTGCTGTATATCATGGAATGGTGTTGGAAACCTAAGTTTCATCGAAGGTATTATAAGACATATGACAAATATGTTGATATTTTGCACCATAACTTGAACAGCAGTGCTGAAAATATGGGCATCAGAGACACATTTATCATCCAGCAGGATGATGATCTGAAGTACACCGCCAATAAAACAAAGGATTGGTTACTTATAATTTTCGTAGAAAAATCAAAATTACACACTAGTCCCCTGATATAAATTCCATACAGCATTTGTGGTACTTGCTGGACTTGAAGGTCCGAAAAAATAAAAATTTCTTCGAAACAGCAGCTACAAACGGTTTTATTACAAGAATGGGATCAAATTGGAGCTGAAATAACTCAGAACTTTGTATCCTCGACTCCACGAAGAATTCAGACCGTAATTGATGCAAATAGTATGGGTAACAAAATATTAAAGTGTAAATTAATTTTCTTAAATACACATTTTTGATGGTGTCGCATGTTCCGTAGGTAGTTTCCTTAAAGACGACTGTTGTCTTTTGTTATGTGTCAACTTCATACATTGCATCGTATGACGGAAGAAATTCGAAAATGTTATCCAAACATAAATGGATTAATGTCATACACAAAAACAGTCAGCGTTTCTGAAATCTAAACTAATTCAAAAACTTCACAGACAGTGTCCTGATATACCTGACAGACCACAGTTGATTCTTACATCTTAGTATTTTGAGGATTAACAAAAAAATAAGGTTTGTAGTTTTATAATTTGATCTTATAGAAGCACTTGTCATAAGGGGAGTCAAACTAAATTTCAAGATGCTCATATCGAAGCAGATTTACAAACTATTCATAATAATTACAATGGACTAGGGTAAGCAATAGAAAAAAAACCATTATCGTTAGAGGAGTTACTGCAAATAGTGCAAATACACATTCACAGATATTTACATGTTTTAAGTGATGCAAAAGCTAAGAGTGTTATAGCAAAGTTTCCTAGTGTTTTAAGGAACGATTCAGATTTTACAGCATTAGACCCACTAGTAGTGATTCTGTGTGTACAGATCCGTTACGGAATGTCAAAAATTAAGTTAGGTATGCGACTATTACATCATTGGTTGTCGACTGGTCGTTCTCTATACATACCTTAATAAAAAATGACAAGTTGTGATGAAACCACTGCCCACGAGGAAATCACGATTTCCACGAAACTACGATGAATCCATCTTCCCTAGATTTTATTCAACTTGTGACAATGCTACTTAATGGGTAACTGTTTTAATGTTTTATTATGATTTATGCGCCTATTACTATGCGCACGTCTATCGTACCTGGACCATATTGCCCGCTCTAGATACAATGCACCACATTGATGAGGTTGTAATGACCCATTTACATCACAAACAACACACAACAAGGATATACATTTAGGCATTCTTCTTTAATGCTTCTTACAGAACATAACATTAAAGAATCGACAATCTTATGGGGGAAATTCAGAATACTCACCTTATTGAAGTCTGCAATTTCAGCGATTTCTTCCCAAAGACTCAGCATTATATGTTGGTTTTCCTGAAGTCGATTGAAGCTGAAGTCTCCCTTTCCCTCGATTATTGTCGCTCTCAGAGCCAAACATGCGAAGTCTCTCTCGTCGATGTATCCATTATTATCGACGTCTATAACAAATAAAAAATACAGAATTAAAAATTATAGTACTTACGTGGTATTATAATTAAATTATTTCAACTAATGTTTAACAAACTAGAATGTTATTATCGAGAAAAAATATGAATAAATAACCGAAAGGAACAATTATGTCAAAAGCAATGAAAACGGTGTTAATGAAAAACTTTAGAAGTAATTGGAGGTGACATTAAATCGTAAAAATTCAGTAGCGTGTGTATCGTCCTCTAGCTCTGCTATTACTGTTTCCATTCGTGTGGCCATGCTATTATAGATCAAGTGGTGAATGGTTTGAGGAATATTCTCCCATTCGACTTATTCGAGTA
The DNA here is from genome assembly GCA_037954035.1 of Rosalia funebris. Taxonomy (NCBI): domain Eukaryota; kingdom Metazoa; phylum Arthropoda; class Insecta; order Coleoptera; family Cerambycidae; genus Rosalia; species Rosalia funebris. Next base: position 16,773,031 of record JAZFAV010000020.1, read on the forward strand.
CCCTAAGAGCCATAGGAGCAGCTCTGTGGCACCTAACTGATCGTTTTAGTACATCTCATAGATCTTCTATGGGGTTAATATCTGGGCTTCTTGGTGGCCACCCCATTGTTTGAATTAAGGATGCACGGCTTGACTTGACTTTCAAGCTACTTGACTTGACTTGACTTGAAATCAAGTCAAGTTCAAGTCAATTAGTTATATTTCAAGTACTTGAAAAATCAAGAAGTTCTAGAGGACTAGTTGATTTTTTCAAGATATTTTCAAGTAGAAATAAGAATAAAGGAAACCTTGCAATAAAGCCTTTTATTTTCAAAACTAAATCTTCAATTATAATCTATATAATAAATATATAAATATAAATGTAAAAAATACTAATAATAAACTATTTATTGGGCATATTAATAATATAATATATTATTCTAAAATATTAAACAAAATAATAAAACTGATAACGATAAAAATGATTTTCCAATATATGCCCTCTTCTTCTTCAGTAACATAGTAGCAATAGCAAAATTTAAGTCTTTAATATCATCGTTTGCCATCCATGACCTAGGGCACATGCGGCTTCTAATAGAGTTATCGCCTAATCGGTAACGGGGTTTTGTAATAGTTAGAGCAGCATTGGAAAACTACCTTTCAACAGGAGTTGAATAAGAACGTTTTCATGTCTTTTCCACCATTCTAAAATATCTTGACAACTGTCAGCTCGTGAATCAGACAGATATTTGTCTATTTCATAGCGCCAAGCCATTTCATCTTTTGGGTTGATAGAAGATTTCTTAAATACACTTAGTAGATCGATGTTAAATTCACCGCAATCACTATTTTCATTTGGTTTTGAAGATGAAGATGATATGAGCAGTGAATTGGACCTAAAATACTTTGTTTTAAAAATTTCTTCATGCTTGAAATGCTTGACTGCATCCATCTGCAATTCCTTTTCCCAATTTGTAATGAAGAATGTTTCTACCTTATGTCGGGGGTCCAAGATTAAAACAACACAGTATATCCAGTTACTTCTCTCGTAATGTTTAATGATTTTGTCCCTTGCCGCTTGAATGCTATATATTATTTTCTAATCACATTCATCTCTATCTGGGTTATTGTTGAGTTCTATAGCCCATTTTTCAAGTTTATCCAGAAGCATATTTATACCAATTATCATCATCGGAAGTGTACAGTAGGCTTCACCTTCTAATGATGTAGAAATAGTCTTAAACGTATTCAAGTATTTGCAAACTTTCTCCATTATCGACCATTCCGTATCTGTTGGCTTCAGAGTCTTTATGTTGTCTATACTATCACAAAATATGTTCAAAGCCCTCCTTATATTTAAGCTCCACCGTAACATTTCAAAAGTTGAATTCCACCTTGTTATGACATCAAGTTTTGGCATCGCCATTTTCAAGTTCACAATATTTCAAAATTTTTCTAAATCTTTACGTAAATGTTCAGAATTTTTCAATTTTTTTGCTAGACTGAATTATTTTACCGGTTACAAAGTTAGTCTACATTTTAGCCTTTTTTATTCCAAGTGGATATGGCCATTTATTTTTGAACAAACTACGAAACTATAATGTGGAAGTTTGGTAATCAAGTAATATCAAGTAGATTGAAATTACTTGATATCAAGTCAAACAATAACGAAGAAAAACCAAGTCAAGTAGCGGATTTTTGAAAAGCTTGGTTTTCAAGTCAAGTCAAGTAATTTATAAAAACATCAAGTTACTTGACTTGATGAATCTCTAGTTGGAATAGTCACAAATCGAAGTTAGTCAAGTACCTCTTTAGCGCCATGGGGCCGAGCGTTAACCCGCATAAAAATAAAATTGTCCCTGGCAAACGGGCCGAATGATATTACATGGCTCTTCTACGATGTGTTCTACGTAGAAATGTACATTCATGGATCTACCCCGTATTAGAAGGTTATTGATCTACCAGAAATGAGATTATTAGACAGATAGTGCAGGAAGCAAACCTATCTCTTTATTTCCGCCAGACTTGTTGATGTCCATCTGATGAATTAAGTAATTCTGTTGTGTCTGAGAACAAGACTCGCTTCCAGTCGTCAATCTTCCAATTTATGGATACTCTTGCAAAATGCAGTCTAATAACTCTATGTTCTCTAGTGACCAGTGGTACAATAGTTGATGCTCTTTTGTCTAATCCTCCTTCATTAACCTTTCTTCTGGCGGTTCGTCCAGAAATTTATACATTTCGAGTTACTGCTAGGGCTCTGTTTAGCCCTAAACTGGTAGAATGCCTGTTTCTTAAGGCGACGCATAATATATCTCTCATCTCTTGTATCTGGAGACTTCTTACGACCTTCTCCTGGGGTTCTTCAGCAGCATCCAAGTTCGTTGAAATTTAACCGTTCAACTAATTTTTGTTTCTCTAATTTTTAATAAATTAGCCACATATCTCAGGCTACGTCCCTTGTAAACCAGGCTTTCACTCATTCATCCTCTCTTAAATTGCGTGAACGTTTAATTCCTTTTACTCTAAGTGTATTGTACAAAGTATTTCACTCACTTGATGACACTGAATTAAAAAAAAATCACTAGCGTAACTGACTTTATCGCCTTTTACAAATCACTTTAAAGCGTTAAATGTATTATTTAAATACATTAATTAAATTGTAGTGACAACAAAACTTGCTTATATAATGTGTTCGGTTTTTTGAAAACACCATGTGATCTTTGGACTGAAAATTTAAATCAGTTTGAAGTCTTGGCAGATTCATCTCTTACTAAATTTATAATTAGGTAAATTGATTACAAAATAATTCCATAGGCGTCCATTTTGGGACAGTTTAAAATATAATTTTCTTCAAAAATAATATGAGCAATACAAGAGAAAACTAAATATATAATTTTTCAGCACTGAAACAACTATTGAGTAAAATTTATTAAATACCTGTCTGTATTGTAGATGCTATAGCGATACAGTGTGTTCTTAATTTTTCTTATTTCTTTATCTTCCTTCCAATTTCATTATTCGGTATTTTAAGGTAAATTTGGATATAATTCCCAGAACTATTGAATAACTCGATTATCGTACATTCTATACACAGTAATCGTACACAGCTACAAGTAATATTCATATCGATGTAACGGGAACCCAAAAAAAAATTGGATCTTCTTTTTATGGATACTCTGTACATTTTTCTGTATTTGCGTTTGTACACACATAAGCTTCACATATCATAAACATATAATAAAAATATTAGTTATTAATATTTATTATTCCAGAAGACATTAATATTTATCTACATTAGTTATTAATATTTATTATACAAGAATATATTAATATTCATCTACTAAGTTCCCAATCATCCCAAAAAATGAATAGAAGTTGAAAATAGTACAAGAAATAGGCATATTTAAGATAATGAAGTTGATATATAGTTCCTGTACAACTGGAAGTGTCACACATGCGGCGTTATTTTCATCAAATAGAGCACTTATGAAAATCCATATTGACAAACGTTCAGTTTCATATCAATTGTAGTTTCCCAAAAATATTTGATAGGCCACTCACCGCAATATATTCTATATATGTACATGTAAACTAAAACAGAGTTTATTTTTCGACCGCTCTTCATTACCAAAAAGACGATGTATTAGAAGTTATGTAAAATAAATCGTTTTAAGTTAAGGAGATCATCGACCGAAAAATCTTGGCATCTAATTTGGTTTTCTAGCTGGAAACGGTAAGAAAACAGATTTTCAGACAGGTTGTCTAGTTAGAAATACATTTTTATCCAACATTTGCAACGCTTCTGTTCTATTTATATGGCACGTCCGTCTTGACATAAATTTCCGTTACAACAACAATTTTTTTTATGTCTGACGTATATTTGAATTGCGATGCCATAATTCTGCATTGTACGTTATGTTTTCTTTGAAAATGTCCAATGAATCAAAAAGTTTAACATTGAACGTAAGTAGTGTATTCTCATAACCCGTAAAGTACGGGGTAAGTCTGAAATGACATGCATTTTTAAGAAGGCGAAAATTTGTCGTTAAAATTGCAACATTATAGTTAAAGTTTTCTTTCAAATTAACAGAATATAGAAAAATAGATTTGAATGAATATTATAAATATTTAATATGAAATGTCATGTTATAGTTTTAGTTGAGAAGATTATCTGTGTAACATTTTCATCAAGAATTACATACATTAATATATATCTCAAATTCATGTCATAAATTAAATGATGTTTAAATTATTACTTCAAAATTAATGTAAATTTATTTCTATTATTACTACGAAAAGCGTATTGAAAACATGTTTTCGTGTTGGTAATATGTACTGTGCATATTACTTCATTTATCATTATGTTACGAAATAGTACATTGTGGGGTAAAATTAATACATTCCCAGATGACGTACATTGTTCATTGTAACAAGCATTAAAGTCGAGAATGTGATTTAAGTACGCGGTATGTACTGCTCGTCAATAATAGAAAAAAGTGTGAGATTCCTAGATATGAGTGGAAGTGGGGCAGCATTTGGAGAGAAAATGATGCACTTTACGCTCGGCTAGATCGAACTTTGTCGATCGAATTCCTCCACATTCATTCTGCAAAGGTCTCAATGCGACTGGGTAAAGACCAGGCTATTGACTGCGCACCTAGTGGGCGGTCCGATATCGCAATTTTGAGACTTGTTCCTATTCTTGATAACTTGTATTGTAACATACTATTTTTTCTGAAATCGCAATCAATATTATAGTTCAAAGAATTTTTATAATTCCATACAAAACACATTTTCATTACAATCTAATTACGCATGAAATCGTTTCCTTGACATTCACTGTTTATTGCTGTGATAAGTCAGATTCAGTGCGTATCTAGCTTTGATACTAGTAAATGTTAAAAAAAATATATTAAAAAAGATTCAATTCAGGGAAGAGTACGATATCGCTTAGAAACGTTTCATGGATTATTGTCACGAAAAAATACAGGCTCCTGATTTGAAAATGTCAAGATTGCGTACCATTCCGATTTATCCGCAAAGTTGAAGGCATCTGCGGTATGGCAAAATTATTACATGCTTTGAGCAACACTTAATACAAAAGAAGACATTATGTATCAAAATATTCGAAATTATGTTATTTCCTGAAATGGCAAAGTGACAAACATAAACTAAAGAAGTTAAATATTTCGTGAAACGTTTAATACTCAAGCACCAGGTCATATTAACATTTAATGAATAAGGTATGTTTAGAATGTGAGAAGTTTAAAATTAAATGGGTATTTATGTAGTTGTCACTTTTAATATTAGGTGTCGCCAATACATGCCGCCGCGCCATGATAAATTGAAATTATTTGAATTAAATTTGAATGACAGATGATTTTCGATCTAAGTTTTTGACTAATATACTGGATAATAAAATGAAAAAACAACGATATTTGTAAAAAACGAAACTTATATAGCATTGTACACAAAATATGTTGCATGTCGTCCAGAAAATTTTGAAAGGTTACTGCTTTTTCTTTAGATATTTAAATGAAACAGGTTATAGATAAGTAGTAGGAGCACGTCAGTTTGGAAAATGTCTCAAATTGTCGTAAATATTTTTAAATTTACGAAATCTAGATAAGTACAGAGAAAATTATATCACTCAGACAATTTTAATTAATGATGGGGTGGATTTAATTGATTGCAAGAGGCATGGCGGATGAAAATCCTCAAATGCTGTCGAAGGATATATAGAGAAATATTTTACAAGTAAAGTAGTAGTAGGATAACAGATAAAGTACTTAGAGGGGGAAGAGACAAAGAAAAATCTGCTTAACAATATTGTCAAAGAAGAAATAATTAACAGAAACGATGTCGATGACATTTCAAGTAAAGTACAGTCATAGTTGTACAAACTGCTACCGAACTATCAATACAAACAAATAGTTATAATAACAATTTAATATGTGCAATATGTTTAATGAAAGTTCTATTTACTAAAAATTGCATTTTCAATGTGCGTTACTTTGCTTGTGTGTATTTATTTATTGTCCAAAATATAAATAAAAAATCGGTATGAGAAAGCTTCTATTTCGTACTATTTTCTGGTGGTTGCTTGACAACGGACTAAAATACTAGAATAGGACATTTTGGGGTTTGAAATTGCACTGATAATGTAGACATTCTTGTCCGACTTTAAGAAAATGTAATTTTTTAAGATGTGTCTTACACTATCACAAAAAATTATCAGCAAAACTATATAAAAACTATCAGCAAAATTATATAAAAATTTTTGCATAGTTATCACTAGGTGGACCGATTTTTTTCTTTTTTGAGTATAATATTGAACTATTTATTTAACTGAAAATCATGGAACGTAAACTAAATACAGCATAGTGAGACATAATTTTTTTTTAAATCCTGGAATACGTCACTCTTTTTTTAAAATATGTAAGAAATTCAAATATTTAGGTACGTCAGTTAATTTTTACAAAATGAATATTGACGTGTTTCTCATAGCATCGTAACTGAAATGTAATTACGTAATTAATTTTGCATTGACCGTACTTCATAAGAACGGAATTTATCCAGCAATGAAATTTACAACTATTTTTACAATTTTAATTTTAACACCTTATATTTTATAAACATATTTTTAACGGTAAATGGGAAATCCTTAATGTGGATCATACCGTTATACAGTACCAGAATAAGGTTTTGTACGACGCAACTTGAAACAATTTCACACAAAATTTGAAAAACAAATTTTTACGCCAGTCAGTAATTAAAAAAATAATAGAATGATGAATATTGTGCAAAATTTTATCACCACACTGTAGATCGTTTCGTTCATGTTAAATGAAGTAGAAGGCACGGATAAAAAGAAGACATGATATTGAAAGAAATGATATTGATACATTTTATCAATTTCAGATCATTTTTACTTAGATTGCTTAAATAATTGAAGTATCAATTATTTAAGAGATTTTAATTCATAAATTTAATTTAGGTCATTTAAGAAGTTGTCATAAATGACCTTACTTTTAATAATGGTCATACAAAAATAAACAAAAATAAACAGATTTAAAACCTTAAAACGGACTTATCCGCACGTAGAACATCACTCTATCTCGAAATTGAGTGGCCGAGAAAAAATAAACCAATGCAGAATATCTGTTTTATGCGACAGTTTTACTTTTTTCAAATAGTTCACCCTCATGCTTTCTCATGACCTATGAACAGGGTGGAGTGTGTCCTATCCACCTCAAAATCAACAGATGTCGTCTGGTAGACGTCCTAATCAGAATCAGTCGAAATCCGATTGATTCGACACGATTTTATTGAGTGATCGTGCTAACAAACAAATTTCTTAAATAGTCCACCATTGTGCCTTCTCATGACCCATGAACATAGTAGAGTGTATTCTAACCACTTCAAAATCAATAGGTGTCATCTGGGAGACGTCTCCGATTCAAATTAGTCAAAACCCGATTGATCCGACATAACATAGTTGAGTCATCGTGTTAATGAAAAAAATTTCTCATATAGTCGTGCTATATGAGAAATTAAAACCGTCGTGCTTTCTCATGACCCATGAACAGGGTGGGGTGTGTCTTATCCATCTCATAATCAATAGGTGTCGTTTGGGAGACGTTCCCGATCAGAATCAGTCAAAACACGATCGATCCGAAACGATTTAGTTGAGTTATAGTATTAACAAAACAAATTTCTTAAATAGTCCAGCATCATGCTTTCTCATGACCTATGGACAGGGTGGGGTGTGTCGTATCCACCTCAAGATCAATAGGTGTCGTCTGGGAGACGTCCCCGATCAGAATTAGTCAAAACCCGACCGATCCGACACGATTTAGTTGAGTTATCGTGCTAACAAAAAAAAATTCTCAAATAGATCCAGAGGAGGGAGATGACCCATAAACATGGTAAAGTGTGTTCTATCCACCTCAAAATCAGTAGGTGTCGTCTGAAAGACGTCCCCGATCCGAATCAGTCAAAACCCGATCGATCCGACATGACTTAGTTGAGTTATCGTGTTAACAAACAAAATTTTTTAAATAGTCCACCGTCGTGCTTTCTTGTGACCCATGGACAGGGTGGGAAGTGTCCTCTCCACCTCAAAATCAATAGGTGTCGTCTGGGAGATGTCCCCGATCAGAATCAGTCAGAACCCGATCGATCCGACACGATTTAGTTGAATTATCGTGCTAACAAGAATAAATGCCGACGACAACGATGACACACACAGCAAAAATTTTTTAAAATCCATTTTTTTTGAGGCCGAAAAATGATAAATACACCCAAAAAAAAGTTTTGTTTTTTCACTTTTTCTTTGCACGATTACATTACTTTTCCGCATATAGTGGAGTGCGCAAAAAGTAAGAAAAAAACAGAAACATAAAGAGTTCCACAAAATATGAAAAAATATTCATAAAAATACCGAATACAAGCTGATGATATTTTATCATGAATCTATTGGAAGTCTCTCAATATCTATATTATTTCTCTTTAGAACGATATTCTTCAAAATCTTCAATAAACGAAAATTGGTTTTAAAATCTGAATCGACAAAAATTGTCATCATAGTAATTTATTGCAGGTATTTATATACTATTTACAAATAATTATCATTACAGGAATAATTTTAAATTAAGGATGATTTACAAATGACGGTAGAGTGACTATATGGTGTCTCAGATCACTAGGTGTCCTTGCTACACTTTAGGACTGCTTTGACCAAATCTGGTAAGTTAATTTTTCACACCAGTTTTCCAGACAATCTAATGTTTGTATTGCCATACACAGTATCGTTTATTCCATACCCTTACAATATTTTACCAAACGGGATCTTAAATACTTCCAGTCTGTCTTCCGATTTATTTTGAAACAAGCTAATACCCAGCACCGTTCGTCTAAATAGACACTGCTAAATAAATAACGTTTCTTTCTTTGGAATTACCGCGTAGACATAATTCTCTACGTATGTATTTATACCTTCCTCCGTCACTCTGTTCCTTTTTAAAATTTCCCCAGTAAACACAGTAATGAAGCGCATTATCCTTCTAACCCATAAACCTACAAACTAATTTTAAAATCCTGCTTCTTTTTTCTATTTTGGTGGCGAAAAAACGACCTATTGTTCTCGCTTATCGTCAACTGCAACTGTTGCCAAGAAAAATAAGTCATTATTGCACTAAAAAAAAGTTACGTACCTACATAGTGATTTATGTCAATAAGTCGAGACAGTAATTGGGTTGTGAAGTGTCCTTTCAACAAATACTACAACTCATGAAATTAGACTATTGAATGATCTATTCCGGAAGAAAAAGGAATACATACAAATGGGATTGGAAGAAAGTTAAAACAAACAACAAATTAGCAGTAATTTGAATGAAGCTTATAATTTACGATAATTGTTCTATAAATGTTCCTAAAATAAGTATATTGTGTGTATAACTTTTATGCTGTTGAATAGACCGTATCGTTGCTGTTTATATTTTCATTGTCACATACCTATATAACACTTTTTTCGATAACCAAGAACTAATTGTCGCATATTGTAATTATTGTACAGTACAGTTATTTTTGTAATGCTTTATTGTACTTTCCAATTCAGTTAAAGCAATTGGCCTAGCGCTTGATCAAATGAATCAAGTACACCACCAACAATAGGCCTATTACAAAATTAGCTTGATTTTCCTTTACATACATATGCAGTACTTATTTTGAATTTTTCTAGAAGAGCACATTTATGGTTCACAAAGTTATATTCAATATACGCATAGAATTCGATCATGAATTGTTCTATATAAGCAAATCCGTTCGTATTTCATCTGCATTTTATATTCTATTTTGAAAATTAGCCATGGAAATAAATGAATCTTGGCCGCAGGTATGCCAAAAGGACATAATAACGCAACTATATAAGGTCTGAGATAACTAGATAATTACGCAAATAATTAATAAAGTGTGAGACTAAATAACCAATCAAAGAAACACTTCAGATAATCATCATAACAGACGTTAATGAACAATCAGAATCGTGTCAAGTAAATAACAGAGTATGATGTCTTCTCGAAAAGAAAATAGTACATAGATGATATGCAATCAATTTTGAAACAACAAAATAATTATTTAAAATTATTCGTGGATTTTAAATACGTATAAATTCAGTGTGTATAGTATATACGAGGGCAGATTTTGTTTTAAATTTACCTAGCTATTCTAAATTTACCTATTTAAATTTACCAGTATTTAAACTTTCATAGCTATGAAAATTGTACCTTGGAATAACAGATTTTGATGTAAAATTGCTCTGATATTTGTTTATCTATCTGCATGGTTTTATTAAAATTTAACGATGAAAGCTATTTATTAAAATATGGATGAAATGGAGTTTGAATACAGTGCCACAAGAAAGAAAATGACTGTAGAGAATACGTTCCATCGTATTCTATGTAAAATTCTGGTTCAAACAAAACTTTTGATACTGAATAATCTAAAATGTGGAAGATCCCTGAAACCCAGAACGAAGAAAATCATTAAAATAGTGGGAAATAATATGTTTTCTAGGCTATTGTTTAAGGTTTCTGTTATAGCAAATAAAGTGAAGATTTTTGCATTCGAATTTTTTTACTTTTCCGCACTCCACTATAAGCGGAAAGGTGATGTAATCATGTAAAGAAAAAGTGAAAAAACAAAATTTTTATTGGGTTTATTTTTCGTTTTTGGGCATAAAAACCAAAAAAAAAAAATGGTTTTTAACAAATTTTTGCTGCGTGTGTGTCGTCGTTGTCGTCGGCATTTATTGTTGTTAGCACGATAACTCAACTAAGTCGTGTCGGATCGATCGGGTTTTGACTGATTCTGATCGGGGATATCTCCCAGACGACACGTATTGATTTTGAGGTGGATAGGACACACCGCACCCTATTCATGGGTCATGAGAAAGCACAATGGTGGACTATTTGAGAAATTTGTTTTGTTAATACGATAACTTCACTAAATCGTGTCGGATCGATCGGATTTTGACTGATTCTGATAGGGAAAGTCTCCCAGACGACACCTATTAATTTTGAGGTGGAGAGGACCCATCCCACCCTGTCCATGGGTCATGAGAAAGCACGACGGTGGACTATTTGAGAAATTTTGTTTGTTAACACGATAACTCAACTAAGTTATGTCGGATCGATCGGGTTTTGACTGATTCGGATCGGGGACGTCTCCCAGACGACACCTATTGACTTTGAGGTGAATAGAGCACACTCTACCATATTTATGGGTCATGAGAAAGCACAATAGCGGACTATTTGAGAAAATTGTTTGTTAGTACGATCACTCAATAAATCGTGTCGGTTCGATCGGGCTTCGGCTGATTCTAATTAGGGACGTCTACCAGACGATATCTATCGATTTTGAGATACACTCCACCCTGTCCATGGGTCATGAGAAAGCACGAGGGTGAACTATTTGAAAAAAGTAAAACTGTCGCATAAAACACATATTCTGTATTTATGTGTTGGTTTATTTTTTCTCGGCTACTCAATTTCGAGATAAAGATTGTTCTACGTGCGAAAAGTCCGTTTTAAGGTTTTAAAAATGTTTATTTTTATAATGACTGGTGGAAGAATATATTTGACACACATATATCTTTAGTCTAGGACAAATATGTCTTTTATAAAATTAAACTAGACCTCAGTATATCACTAGGATTCACCAACAGAGCAGACATTAATGTGCATGGATGCATAAGGGATCCCCACAATAAAAAAAGTAAAGATATAACATTCCTTAGAAAAGCTGATGGCTGTAGTATTTTGGGACGCTCAATAGATTATGAGGAATATATTCAAAACGGTTCGGCAATGACTGCCATGTTTATAAAGAAATAATAAAACCATATCCACCATCAGTGAGAGGCGACTGAACAACCCCAAAGGAAAATGAAAAAACAGTGTGGAATATGTCCGAAAACCAAGACATAAGAAATAAATATGGTTCTATTTAATTAAGACATCTCCTTATAGTTCTCATATAGTAGTGGAGTATTTTGCAGACATACCAGCATAATCTGTCTTCGACAGTATAGCGTTTTTGAAAAGATGCTCTAACACTTATGTGAATGTTAATGAAACTTGTATAGAAAAATAAAAAATTATATTTTATCTTCGACTCTCTTCCTCTGTTATTCAGTAGATAAACTTTGCCCTTGTATTATAGCCTCTCGCAGACAATTATTAATTTTCAGAATATGAATGGATAATTTTATTTAATTACTATAATAAAAATACTATTTAGTACGTAATAAAAAAATAATAAATATTTTACTTATTTGGCTTTTCTTCTCGATATTGACATGCACGTGAGGCATATGATAATTAATTTTCTTATACAAGCCATCTGAGAAGTGTATACTTGAAGTAAATGTAATAGCTATATCCAGAAATGACAGACATATTTCGCGTACTCTTATCTCATAAGTAATTACTAAGTTTGAGAAACATGCTTTTATAATTTTATTTAATAGCTGCAATAAAAAATGTACTAATACGTCGGCACTAAGAAATAATAAATATTTTCCTCGATTAGCTGTTTTCTTGTCGCAATTATCGTATTTTCCGGCAAGAAAACATATTACATCATAAACATTTTCGCACCAGGAAAAAAATTATTTTTGTACGTACTTACTTACGGATGTCCTAGAAACGAACATACATGTATAGCGTATTAGATTATGTATATGATATTGAAACGAGTATAATGAAAAATAATTAATTGCCTTTCGTGTTATTTTTTTGTATTATTAAATAATAGTTTAGTTATATTATTAAGTTATTATAAATGTTAAAAATTGGAGATTAGTTTTCCACGAACACTGAAAAATTACACGTTTTTTTGAAACGCATTTCACCAACCAAGTTGGCATAATCGGGAGATGATTAAAATTGATTGTTGCTGCATTGAAGATTGCAGTCCCCTCCTAGGATTAATTATATTATTAATTATGTATATATTTTCAGCAATATTCAATATTTAAAGAAAATATACTATTGAAACAGTTAAAGCGGAAATAAAAATTCTCATATGGTTGAAATATTGAAAAATGTATATTTCTTATTGTCTACTGAAAATATTAAACAACAATTATACACAATTTCCTAAAAACCATTAATAAATAAATGCAAATTGTAAATATAATTTTTCTACAAAGACTATAATCATCTATTATCTGAAAACATGTTTAAGATATTTAAAAAATATAAGTGTTTTCGTTTTCTTTTTAAAGCATCAAAGAAATTATGGCTTGGCAATAAATATAAACATACCGTATTGCATAAAAAATGTATTCAAAGAAAATATCCATTGAATTTTACCACAATTTATATTTTTCTATGCAACAGGGTAAAGAAAATATAAACAAATTTGTTTATATTTCTAAAAAACGACTTTAAAGCTAATTGCAATTTATGAGATATATTAAAATAAATATTAATGATATATTTGTTGACTGCACGCTGTTAAATAAAATGTATAATACTATAACCTAATTGATTAATAGTATTTAAAACAAATATTTAATAGTTTATTATAAAAAATATTTAGACCCATCAATATGCACATTATAAGAAATTAATATGTAATTATTTTATTATATATGTATCTATTAATTTAGATGATTTCCTCATTATTATTAATTATACCATATTAGAAAAATATATTTGATTATTGCCTATTTGCTTACAGAAACTAGAAATAGTAGCTAGGAAAATTAGAAATATATTTTGATTATTTTTTCATTTCATCCATAATATATAGACGAAAACGGTATTCCAAAAAAATATTTAGACAGAAATATAAAGTTATAATTATTAAAATTATACTAAAATTATTTTGTTAATTAAGACAAAAGGAAGTGATGTGATGAATATAAGTTTAAAAGCAGCCAGGCGGAACTAATTAGCTACGTTCAACAAGTGTCAGCTAAAAATAAATCCGAAACAAATCAAGAATGCAAGGAAGACGTACCGTATAAGCACTTGATGACAAATGCTACTCTATTATCCCAACTGTAGGCCATGCTCCTCGAGGAAATACAATTATTCTTGCACCAAACTAAAACACAACTAACTAGAAGAAGTTAAATATGAATCTACTCCGTTAAAAATGACGATGAACCGGCGTCTATTTTAGAAAACCGACGTTGGCGTCTCGACGTAATGCGTCGGCCTGACCCGAACCCGAAAAACCATTTTAGAACGTTTTCTCGGTTTTATTTGCACGATATTGTGGCTTGGAAAAACAATAGCTCCAAGGAATAGTAAAAAGTATAACAATAAAATAGAACTTAAAAACAAAAATATTTTTCTGACTTCTACAGTGACCTAGATGGGTATTACATACACAGTGTCCCAAAATAAGTTTGTGAATGGATGCGTGAACGCAAGGTTCACGGTTAAGCAGATGATTGTTTTCCTGTAGACTGTGATTTAGAATCTCCTCTCCCTGAACACCACATGATTTAATTACTAGAAGATGATTTCTTCTAGTAATTGAATCATTTATTTTCAAAAGATGACATGGCCAATTTTTCTCGAAATTCATATTTCAGCGGGATGTTGTAAATTGGTCCTTCTCACATCAATGTGTGAGATGTGGTGATTATATTTTGAATATAGAAGGCAGAAAATAAAAGAAATTCCATTTATTTTCAAAAGTTGACGTGTCCCAGGACTAGCGGGACTATTTCTAGTGACAGTGACCCATCAAGAGAGTGCATGGGCAAAGAGATACCTAACCATACAAAAATGTGTTTTGGTATATCCTTGTTCTACATGTTCGAATACAAAGACTATTTGGTCACAACACGCAATTTTACCGACGGCCTCACTATGAATACTTCTGAAAAATCTTCGTCATAAGATTTCCTAACAAATCCATCAATTCGAACACGATCGATGAGAAAATTATTGGTGACATCAGGAAAGTCGTAATGTATAACCCCGATAAATTCTTTATATTTCACGAGATTTTATCATGGAAAACGAGAGCGAGTGGAGCAGACAACTCTGAAGATTTCATTCAGTTGGATAACGCATAATATCATTTTCTATTATATATATTTTTTTATCGACAGTCATTTTCTAGTCATCTGATTTTTGTTTTATATTTTACCTTAGTACTTATATAATAAAAATAATATTCTCACTCAATTGACTTTTTTTAATGAGACAATAATAATAACATAATGACCATGTGATAAAAATGGTATTTTATGGTAAAAGTTATGGTGAAATATTGCCCTAACTGGTATTTAACTTCGTTTTAGTTTCAAAATATGACACGTTCAAGTTGATTTTTATGGTTTTGTGAATCAACAAATGAGGTAGAAAAACTAAAAAAATAACAAGCTAATAAATATGGTAATGGTTGCAATTTAACGTATATTTTGCAAATGTAGACCATAAATTCCATATTTAATTGGTTTTATGTTCCTTCTGAATAATTTCAATTTGTTAATGTCATCTTTTGTAAACGCTACGATTGTTTTTAGGTGGTTTCCGTGATCTTTTATTCTTGTACTGACGTGTCTATTTGTTTGTCCTATGTAAACTCTCCTTTCTTTATCGGACTGTCTATATCGGCGGTATGTTCTTTCAGATAAGGTAAGTACACTTTTAACAACAATTGACCTGAACAATTCTTCTTCCTGGGCTATCGCCTCTTCTTGACTACTGGTTCAATATCGATTTTTTGAAGCCGTTTCAGCTTGAAATCAGTCGTAGGTGGTCTAGATTTGCCTCTATCTTCTTCGTTGATGAAGTGAAAATGGATTCATTCTGTCTGAGTACTGTTGAAGTTTAAAAAAGATCTTACGTATGAGAGAACTTCATATACAATATTTGTTTTTCACACCATAAGTCTTTCCACTCAAAAAAAACTCATTTTATTGAAGTGTTTATCAAGACTTTTTTAAATAAATCATAAAAATGTTCATTGATATTCAAATGTCTACATCGATGATAATTAGATTATTTTTCACGAAAGCAGTACACCAATATTTAATTAAATAATTAATTAAAATTTTTTGAAGTTAAGTTGACCTTTAAAAAATCCTACTTTTTTATTTGGAACGTCACTGAAGTATGTAAACATATTACAACAATATTTAATTAGGAAGACATTATTTTTTTATTACCAATATGTAATTATTATTTTAATTTACCTATTTTCAGGATGTAAAAACATACATTAGTATTATTAATTAGCAATAAAATTAATAACTACATGTTGTTAGAGAAACGAATGTCACATTAAGTATTGTGTACGATTATTGGTTATAATGTAAGTCCAAACTTGACAAAATCCAAACAAATTTGCTATATTTTCAATAATAATCCATTTTAGACTAGGAACTTCCACTGAGTTTCATCAACCATTGTAAGTAACGGTTTCGGGGTTGCTCGGTCGATACTGGAAGTTCCTTCTTTTGTTTTCACTATTACTCTTGTCGTTTTCATTAACTTACAATATCATTCCTATTTTTTTAAGTTATCAATTAAACTTAAAGTGATCTTGATAGCATTAATATTAAGGCCCTTAAGACCCTTATGAAACCTCATATGATTTCAATATCCCCATATATTAACTTTAGAGAACTACATCAACAAATTCAATAATCCTTTGATCTCTTGAAACTCCTGCGTTTGATCTCAAATCAGTATCAGATATAGAGAAAGAGAAGTAAATGATAGTGTTGTTTATTTCTCCTTCTCTATCTCTTTTACTCACTTTCCCAGACAAGCATTTTTCTTACAAGTGAAAAGTATGTCTTCAGTCCAAAAATCATCCAAAAAAATGTATCATCGCAAAAATAAAATCGTATCTACTATCCATACTGAAAGCCCATAAATCCAATGCTTCTATGGTTTTGAATTCTAATCCTGTATATCGGAATCCTTTATACAATATTTTCAAATTAATAAAATTAGATAAATCACAGAAATTATTCAAACTAGTATATTCACCAAGGTCTCATTTCGTTTTAGCTCTATAAGATTCTAAAAGGAAAGGGTTCTAAAGGGAATGGTTACATTTGAGAGTGGAACAGACATTACAACCACTTAAATTTCATACCATTTCAGTCAGAGGTCTGGATGCGTTTAAATCAGAAAAATCCTCCTAGGAATCATATTTCTTCATTCGAATGTTCAGTCATTAAACTTAGACCAAGACAAATAATTCTTCACTTCATCTCTATGAAAGAATCGTTATTAAAATTCATGTAGGTTCGGTAAACAATCAGCCAACACTCGTAGGTCAAAGTAAAGCCAGATCGGCTGAGAACATCACCGCTGTCAATGAAAGTGTGCAGGGGAACCCGAGATAGTCAAATCCTCGCCGCTCATAAGAACTCGGTGACTTCAACTTGGTGAACTTTACGTTGGGACTTGAGCCTGCACCCGTACAAGATCCAACTGACCCTGGAGCTGAAAGTTAATGACCATAGACAACGCCGTTTGTTCGCTGACTGGGCTTCGGTACGTTTGGAAAAGGACCATAATTTTGATCAAAAAATCATATTTAGCGACGAGGCGCACTTTTGGATGAATGGTTATGTTAACAAGCATAATTGCCGTAAATGGAACGACGCCAACCCACACGCGGTTCACCAGGTATCAACGCATCCAAAAAAGTTACTGTTTGGTGCGGATTGTGGGCCGGCGCCGGGGCCAGACATTCTGCGTGAACGATTTGAGATCCACCAAGATCGTGTGATTTTACCCCGCTAGACTTTTTCTTGTGGAGTTTCTTGTGGAGTCATTGCAAATTGGACCACTCGGATCCGTGCCACTGGGAGAAGCCGCGGCGGACATTTGAATGATGTTGTATTCCACACATAATGGCATACATAGGCCTTTCAAATAAAAAAAAAAAGAATTTCGTACCTCACACACATCTTGTGTTATTCCATTTAAAAATCGACCCGCCTTTATTGGAAAACCCTATACTTATTAGTCATAAAATCTTATTCGATCAAGTCAAACTTCTAGCTTAAACCCCTTCCTAATGTCAAACAATCATTCAGCAGTCTATAGAAATGACACAATATGTGACTGTGTCAAATCGCGACACAGTTTATTTACCTCATGGTGTATGGAAATCATTAATTCGTGAAGCCCTATATCTTTATTCAACCATTTTATTCAAAATAAAAGAATATAAAGAAACCACCTGTTTTTATTTATGGGACATACTCGTATTCATCTGATTCATCTATAGATGTCTTGTACTGTCTCATTTCTGACTTTAGTATCTAATCTATGGCAAAACTTAAAGCGACTATGATAAAGCGACATAACATTTCCACATCATACTTGTAGATTTAATTGATAAATATGGTTTTATAAACATAATAGGATCGGCTGTTGTTAATTTGTCAATGTTGCATGATTAATATTTTTACAAGAATTATCTAAACATATAATCAATCGATACTTTCCAACAGAGGTGATGAAGACATGAAAAGTGTTTGAGCTTGTGCTGTACTTGCTATTTCTTTGTATCACTAATTTTTTCCGGATTTTAACTATGGAATTAAAATACATCAGTGATAGACATGTTTGATTTAATTATCGAATGATAGATATACTGTCACATGAAAAGTTCCTTGTCAAAATATAAATTTTATACCAAATGTTCGACGCAGTGTCGATCCAAACAAACACTGTTTTTTTCCCGTGAAATGGGTAAGCAACAGCAATAAAAAAATCTATTTTAAGACTAACTAACAAAATAAATTATATTAATAGGTAACTGTCCGATTACTTTTTTAATCAACTCTCAGAAATAAATCATTTGCTTTGAATGTATGATTTAAGCGGCCTAGATGATTCACTTTTTTTAAGTAACCAACTTGAAATTCAAGGGAAAGCCAAGATTAAACATTCAATTTAGATTTTAAACAAGTCTTTTTTATCAAACGTATTTGTGACCTGTACATTTAAGGTTCAGTACGTGACGATGCTTTAAGTATGCCTTTAACAGCACCTTAAGAGATCCTTTTTCGAGGAAACGGAAAATTTTTTCATCCGTTAGTGTAAATTTTCATACCAGCAGAATAGTAAAATTGACACAGCTCGTGTAAACTTCATCATCTGTTGGTGTGAAAGAGATATCACGATAAATATATACACCACTCTTCTTTTTTTCCTTTGAAGCTTTCGAAGAAGAAAGGCTACAAAAAATATCATTTGCCACAGATAGTTGTACATTTTTTTTTAACTTCAGAACCCTAACTACGACTATCGAAGTAATATGGCTACTCTTATTGTCCAGAGGTCCCTGAAGACATTAAACACAGATAGGTAGACCACAGTATGACTGGAATAGGTATACAAATTGGTACAGATTGTCTTTACCGCACTTTAACGCGCGACCAGGTCGAACTCTATGTATATTCGATACAGTCGATATTCATTCTGCAAAACTCTGGAAAACTGTGCATCGCCGCACTTGTTGAGGAATAGCACTACTATTTGGAATTATTCAAAACAAGATGTTCAAACAAACTAAGTACGCAGTGAATGTTGTTCGCAACCATCTGATGTTGGTCGCAAAGCGGCAAGGTTGCTGCTGAAGAATTTGTTGAGAGGTATTTTTGTTGAGCCAGTATGGTGTAGGGAGTGAGCATAATTGCTTAGATTCTCTGCGATATAAGAACTTTTTGCGGGCTGTCTCGAATTCATTCAACCTCTGCGCGTTACCACCAATATCAGACGCTTGCCAGCAACATCTTTTGCGTACTTATTGGCAAGTATAGAGATGTCAAAAATGATGTGGAGCAGCCTGTGGTTGCCGTAAACTAGGATTAAAATACTTAGTACTGTGCTTGCATTTCAGTGGGACGTATGTGAGAATATTCCTGATCAACTTCAGGGCGACGAAATTGACGAAAATGACGAAAGCGACGCTGCAGAACATCTCAGTCAGCACGGTTTTGCCAACCCTACTCAGGAGTGATGCCTGAAGATGATGAGAATGAAAGTGAGACTAGTTTGCATCATTGTAAGCGACGCAAGGTGAACTAAACCTCGATTTCGACCATGGATTAGGTCTATTGGGGATACCACATAAAAAATAATACATTACATTTTTTACTTGAACATTTTTTCGATATCACTCCAAATAATGGCGCTATTCCTCAAAAAGTGCTTCGATGCACAGTTTTCCACCTCTCATCCCTGGAGTGGCACCCTTCCGAGGTTGAAATCTTAGATGTACCATCAGGAGGCCTATATCTACGATTCTACAAAATTTCAATCAAAAAAAGGGCAAGTCAACGCCCTTTTTTTATACCTATTACTTGGACTATAGGTAGTGTCTGGATATTAGTTGGGATGGGATACTTAATACAACTATTCCTTTTATAAACTACCTACGTGAACAATCGAATATAATGACTACAATTAAAAATTATATGATTTAGGTCACACATACTGTTAAACTATATAACTCACGGAATTTGCCATACACTACTGAACAATTCACAATAAATTTAACAGATGTTGCGTTAACAATATGGTCGCTATAACCCAACAAATTTCGAGCGTCCCTATTGAATGACCCTGTATAACATCATAAAAATATAAATTGATCAGTGAGAAATCCTGAACGAACGTTTTGTCTTAAATTTGAGCAACTGTTAATGTAGAGGACATAGACATAAAAAACATACATAGACAGAAAAAATGTTTTACAACGTGATATATTTATACAGCGTGTGATAAAGTTTCGCACAATAATCATAATTTTGCTATTAAATGATATTTTGAAAACATATTTTTTTAATATTAATTTGTTAAGATGTATATACCTAACGTATGTATATACAAAGTTATGCCAGAAACTATCCTTAAACCCTGTATATTTTTCAATTTTTTATGTACCAAATGTTCTTGAAATAATGCTGAATGGTGAATGCAATGAATATTGAATGTCAAATGACAAAAATCCGTTTCTAAATTTTAAATTGGAAAATATAAGACAAAGGGGAATAATGCATATATGTAATTACTGATGTAATAGTATAATAACTTAACAATTTTACAATTGTATGATAATTGAAGTTTTTTATTGCTTTTAAAATCATGTATACATAATTACCAATACTTTTTCATCACTTTACAATCGTTATTAATAAAAAAATATACTAAAACGCATATCTACGAATAGAAAAGGGTTTGCGGTCTCAATAGTTTGATAAAATAGAGACAATTTTAAAGATAAGCAAAGAATTGCATTGCTAGTGTTTATTGTGTCATTTGAGTAACGAAAATACTTTATAATAACTTAAAAGAAGTTATATTACATTATTATATATAGGGTACATCGGTGATTGCCTTACTAAATGTTTCCGAAAAACTACAGATAATATGGAACTGAAAATTTGGCGATAGGGGTTTTCGCAAATTACTTGTATGTAATATTAGAAGTTGGTGTACTAGAAGTTGGTGGTAATTTCTTTATTTTAAATACATCCTATAGTTTTACATTCCATTCAAAGTAAAGAAAAATATATGATTCTTTAGACATATATTTTTTTATTTCAGTACAAAAAAAATGCAAAGTGAATACAAAGTTGAAGACTGCAGATTCTCTTTGAAGATTTGAATCAGTAAATCAGTGGACGCCCATTCCATAGTATTCCAGACCGGGGTTATGGATGTACTACGGGTGACCATATAAATTAGGATTCAGGGAATTGGTAGTAAAACATCGGCATATACACACACAGTAAGGTCACGTTGATGATCCTAAACAATTGCACCGGAATGATTTTGAAACCTCTCTGCTGAGGAAAACTAGCGCAAATAACGCAGGGAAACGTGGCGACATGTAAGCCTTGACACATCAAGGTTCCAGGGACTATTTGTTGAGACCAAAACCAGCAATAACGCTCAACAAAGCCATTCCAAATTCAATCATAAAATACTATATGCTGAAGCGTCACAGAGACAGTAAGGGTAAAATTAGCAGTTGTAGATAACTAAAAATACTTTTAACTACACCTTGGAGTAAAGTAGCAAAACATTGCTTCAATCTGTCTCATACAAATCTATAAATCCTAATTTGTTGACGGGATGAACGAATCCTACGATTGACATTGCAGGCAAATAAACATCTCTATTTTACGGGCTCACAATCCGTAGGGGAACCTGTCCGCCAATGCATCTTAATAATAAACAAATGCGGAAGTAAGAAGAAGTAAAGTATCTTGGAATATATCTAGAAAAACATATATTTTTCAAAAGAAAACAATTAGGTTACAAATTATAAAATCTATAACTAGGAGATCCCAATTGACAATCCAAAATAAATTGCTGCTATATACGAATAAAACAATATTAAAACTTATATTAGCATATAGGGAACAGAGGCCAATTTTAATATAAAGATCATTCCGATGGTATGTTTCTAACAACGCCATACATCAAGATTCTGAAGAAATTTCCATTAAGGAAAAAGATCGATCAAGATCAGTACAACAAGATATTATACAAGGATGGACTGACACTACACTCAAACCATATTGCAAGATATGGTTTGAGTGTAGCAGCCACGTGTGGTGCATGGCTAAAACGAAAAATGCCCAATGATTTGATGTAACTAAACTAAAAAACATATATACAAAAAGTGCACAGTGTTATCCGTTCATTTCCAGAATCAAAATATTCGAATAGGCTAATATGAAAATGCGATATATCAATGGATATATTTTTAGCATGTCACTAGTTTATATTGCTATAAGTATTACTTAATGTTTACATGCTTATGTGCAAGCTTTCGACGATTTAAATTATAGTATCTACACGTGATATTATAATTAAATGATTTCAACTGATATTTAACAAATTAGAATGGTATTATCGGGGAAACACATTAATAAACTACAAAAAGGAACAATAATGTCAAATGTAATGAAAACGGTATTAATAAAAAACTAAAAAAAAAATTGGAGGTGAAATTAAATAATAATAATTTAAAATCAATAACGTGTGGATCCTCATCTAGCACTTATCCCTGATTGCCTTTATCTGGGCAAGCCATTGATGAAGGTGAATGGTTTCCTGAGGACTATTCCCCTATTCGACAAGAACGACTTGTTCGAGTTCCCTAAAAGTATATGGCACCTAACTGATCATTCTGTTGTATTCCATAGTTACATTATGGGGTTAATATCTAGGCTTCTTGGTGACAAATCCATAGCTGGAATATTCACAAATCAAAAGTAGTCCAATATCTCGCAACGCAATGTGGAGCGTTATCATGCATAAAAATAAAATTGTCCTCGACAAATCGGGCAAATAGCATCATATGTTCTTCTATGATGTTTTCTATATAGAAATGTGCATTCATGGATCTCCCCCATATGGAAACCAAGTAAGTGCGACCATCGAAACAAAGTCCGCCAGACTCGTTGACGTTCATGTGGTGAATTAAGAATTACTCAAGAAGACTAGAGAACAGGAGAAATAACTCTAGTGGTGGGGGTAGGACGAAAAACGTCCGCACCATGGCGGTCCTTGCGTAGAACCGAGCGAGGTTATGTTTACTTTTGTTTACTGTGTTTTGAAAGTTTTGAGCGGTTCCAGTTTTTCCGCTAAATATGTCAAAAGCGTCGAGATATTGTTGCGTTACGAATTGTTCCAGCAAAAGCCCTGATTGTGTCATAAATAAACGAACAATTTTTAAAGTTCCTGAGGTAAGTCTTTCGATAAACAAGTATTGTAATGTTTGTATACACCGATAGTAACGCTTACTTTGTAGTAAATAGTAAAAGTGCAGTGTAATGTAGAAGTAAATTGTCAAATAGTAATTTACAACTCAATTTCGTTTAAGGACTGTGAGAGACGAGAAAAATGGTTGGAGGTGCTGTCACCGTATTACCTTAATATTATGCAGCTCAAGGAAAGAATACTTTATAATAGTAGAAAAAGAAAACTCAAAATACCAGTTTTCCTTCACTTAACGATAATGAATTTGAACTTCCCACAGAACGTTTCCGTAATAAGATTTTTGGTTATCATATTTTTTTAATAACAAGTAACATCCTATATTATTTTCCAGATGTCCTTCCAATAAATGAAGACAAGTACCTTAATCTTATGCAGCTCAAGGAAAGAATACTTTATAATAGTAGAAAGAGAAAACTCAAAATACCAGTTTTCCTTCACTTAACGATAATGAATTTGAACTTCCCACAGAACGTTTCCGTAATAAGATTTTTGGTTATCATAGTTCTTTAGTAAGAGGTAACATCCTATATTATTTATTTTATATTATTATTATGGCCTTTTAGTTAAATTGAAAAAGTTTAACTACAGTTAGTTAGTTAAAGTTAGGTAGTTTAGTTTAGTTCTTTTCATTGCAATGTTATTTCTTCGCTTACATTAGAATGCAACTTATAATTTCAATTTTCTTGAATAAATAGTTTTGTGACATTTCTTGTTTTATTCCTGCACCCTTCAATTTATTACTAACGTTAATTTATTACTCAATTTATTTATTACTAACGTCTAATTATTACTTTATTACGTCTAATTATTAACGTCAATTTATTACTAACGTCTAATTACTAACGTTAATTCTGACAAATTAATTGATTTTACATCACACACTGTATTGCCCTCATAGTACACTGATTTGAATAAATTGTACTTTTATTGAATGCTTTGTTTTTACTGAAGCAACATACAAAAAGGTCGGTAAATATAATAATGTTATTACCACAAAATCGCAAATTTTAAATTAACCGAATATATGCAATTGATTAGTAATTGTTTAAAAACAACTTCACATTTCATACAATAATAGCTCACAAGCTAATTTCACAGGAAAACTATCGGTTACTTCTTGGATGTTTGAAATATCTTGTACAGATTTCGGCACATCCCATTCCATCCATTCCAAATATTCACTGTGTAAATACACATTCACATTCAACTTCTTATCAATGCATATGTTTAAATTGGTGTCCAAACCGGACTCAGCATACCATTTTTCGCTTGGCAATTCAATGGAGTGTCTGTTGCTTTGTAAACTTTCAAACAAAATATTTCCTTCCGAGATCGAACACTTCTTCATTTCCCCATGCAAAAGTGATCGCAGTTCGACATTTTCAATTCCACTTGTGGCCATGATTAAAATATGTAATCTTCCTCTGATTAAAACTCGTTAGACTAAAAGCTCATTATGTTATTTCATTTCTACAAAGCTAAATTATCATCGATATCCTACTCGTGGCAGACATAAAAGAAAATTATAATTGACAGATGAAAAAATGCAATAACATTTCTTGCTCTAAAAGAAAAGCATTCAGAACTATTATTTTTTGTACATACTATGTATTTAGGACTGAAAATACTGTATCCCAATTTTCATAGCGTGTTTTCACCAAACAATTCGGAAACAACAATTGTAAAGAAATGCACGCGAAAATTGTTTACTGTTTACATGAGCACAAGCACAATAGAACCCTAACCCTACATTTAAATAGTGAAGACCCGCGATAGACGAGGATAAACGGCATGCGCACATGCGCAGATCCCGCGCGATTCTACGCGAGGCTGCCATATTGGCGCCGTTTCTCGTCCTACCCCCACCACTAATTTTTCGAGGAGCTATGTCTCCTTACTCTTTAGTCTTCTTGGAATTACTATTGTTTCGTCTGAAAACAAAACCCATTTCTAGTCGTCAATGATCCAATTATTGATAAGTGTTCTCTTGTAAAACGTAGTCTAGTAACTATAGGTTCTTTGATGAGCAGTGGTGCAATAGCTGGCCTTCTACTGTCCAATTCTCCTTCGTTAAGCCTTTTCCTGACCATTCCTCCAAAAATTGTCATATTTCAAGCGGGGCTCTGGCTGCTAGGACTCTATTTAGCTGTAAATTGGTAGATTGTCTGTTTCTTAAGGCGACTTGCATAAGATATCGCTCATCTCTTGCATCCGTAGACTTCTTATGTCTCCTGAGATTCTACAGCAACTTCCAAGTTCATTGAAACGTTTAACTGTTCGACTAATTGTTGATTGTCTAACTTCTAACAAGTTAGCCACATGTCGCTGGCTACGTTTCTGGTTAACCAGAGTTACCGCTTTCGCTGCTTCTACTCTAAGTTTACTGGACAAAGTGTTTCATTTACTTGATGATATTCAATTCAAAACAAATCGCTAACGTAACTGAATTTATTAAAGTGAAACTTTTTTTCCATCGCCTCAAATTTTTTCGTCTATCTATTGCATGTCGCATTACAGTCGGCCGCTGAGTAGGGGTAAAGTGAATGGCGCTCGGTAGAGCAGCCAAGGCCAATATGGCGGCGCCCATGGCTCGCATTAGCTGATCGTGTAGCATTTATATTCTCACTCATTCGTGCAAGTGCTCCGCGGTATTTGTGTGTTTTGATCAGTGTATTGATGTAAATATTGTTGTTCACTTGATCGTAATGGACAACGATACAGCTAGTGAGTCAAATATACGGGTCAACGAGGGATCAATCAACACCCTTGTTTTATCCGAAATTAATTTAAAAAATACTGAGCAGATAAATATTCCCAATTTCCATTGTGTCAGTCAATAGATACATATTAATTCTTGATATGGTGTAGTAGATATATTACAAAACAATGACAGTTCATTGAGAGTTCAGTCGGAAATGCAAGCATACATAAATAACATGAGTATTGGTCAAGCAACTACTTCCGAATCTGCTGTGGGAGATTTTTGTGCAGCTATTTGTCAACTTGATGACAACAGAAAACTTGTAATCGCGTCAATTTATATTAAAATCAATCAAAGAAGAGATGACATCATGGATTTTCTAGGTTTTCATCTAGCTCCATTTGCTACGTCTTCGGCACAAATTTTCCGTTCTCGAGAAATATATTCGCGAATGCCTGTTATTTTATCTGGTGATTTCAATGCAGATTTTAAGAAAGAGGAGTCTGCTCCACTTACTGAATACTTGATAGAAGTATTTAATTTTGAAATGAAGAATGATAGAAATATACCAACCACGAGATATGGTACTACGATCGATGCGGTTTTTTCTAGATACACTGAAAAAATAGAATGTAAGTCATTTAGTTACTTATTTTAGTTACTATAAAATATTAGTTACATTTATAGACTGTGAGACTCAAGGCGAAGATGAAGTTATTGATAGAATAATTGAAGTTCAAAATGATTCAATGATTTAAATAAATATTGGTCTCAGTTTTTAACATGCATCTATCATTTGAATGATTGTATTTGTTATGTATTCCGTACTCTGATACGCAGATTGAAATTAAAATTTATAGTTGGATATCTTGTCTACTATTGATTTCCCATTATCATTCCCATTTTCTAATTATTAAGTTAAGATTAAAAACGCGATTTTAATACCCTAAATCGAATAATTTTCCGAAAATTTTCAGTTGAATGCCTACAATCCGAAAAAAAGTTTCACTTGCATCGTGGTTTCATAAAACCACACAATGTTTTTTGCGTTTTACAAATCATTTTAAACATCGTTAACTGTATTATTAACAAACTATTACAAAATGTTACTTTACAAATGTTACTGTCAAACAATTGCAGTTGTTTATCAGTAGTGACGGAGGATATCGTAGGCTATCTACATAAAATGTCGAAAAATTATAAGAAATAATGAAAAGTTTTTTTGAAGGATTAATTTCATCCAGGAGTGTATGAGTGTAGGAGAATCATTTGAAGTACCTGATTGAATTGAAATCGAATTTGTCGAGGCTAAATTTTTTTTCTGGACACTTCGAAGTATTTATAGTTTATGCGTATATAATTATACGAAAACTAGCGATTAGATATTATTATGTTCATCTATGAATTTCGTACTTCTTAAAACCGAAATATTCTCAGAAACATCTAGTTTTAGGGATACTGAAAGTTAACTTAAAATACTGAATATGTTTTGATGCCAACTTCCGGTGGAACTGGAAATTTAATTATTTTCATCGAAGAGAACACCCGTAAAAACCATTATTGGCAAAATTTCGGTTCCCTATTTTTTTATAGTTTTTCAAAAAGTTTAATAGGTCGCTTACCGTAATGCACCCTCTATAAATATGAAAATTATTAGCGTTCCACTCAAAGTAGGGTATTATTGTAATGTTTTAGAATATTTAACGGATATATTTTTTTATTTCCACGATAAAAATAACTTATAATGAATTAAAAACAAAACTGACTTCAAACAAAAAATATTTTAACAAAAAAGCAAGTAATAAATGTTTTTTCTACAACAATTTAATACTTATTTGATGTTCCATTTAATGTAATTAAGAAATTATTGTTTATTATGTAATTATTATTAATTGTTTTATATAATTTTGAAGTCGGTGTCAAGTAAAACATAAAAAATATATACCTTGGTACTATAACAACGAGTTTACATTTAAAATTGCCGAGGGCCGCCATTCATATTATTAATATTGTATAGCACCGACTTCAAAATTATATAAAACAATTAATAATAATTACATAATAAATAATAATTTCTTAATTACATTAAATGGAACAACTAATAAGTATTAAATTGTTGTAGAAAAAACATTTATTCCTTGCTTTTTAGTTAAGTTCTTTTTTTTTTTGAAGTTGGTATTTTGAAACTTATTATTTTACAATTTTAAGTGATGGGTAGACCTACTGGGAAGGATGCTTTGCAAATGAGAAAAGGACGGCAGCTTGAATAAGGAGTTCCGTTGTTGTGTATCTTCGGAGTCCAAGGTCCAATACCAATGAAATTAAGACGGGATCACCTTGGAGCTATACTGAAACCAAGACAAAAAAAAAAAATAAAATCGGTTTATAAACACAAAAGTTATACCCGAACATACATAAAAAATACGTATACAGACGAATTGATCACCTCCGCCTTTTTTTGTACTCGGCTAAAAAACAGTTCCAATCGGAAGCATTTCCTTGAACTTACCTCGGCAATGTCATGTATTTTTTGTTTAGTAGTTGACGCCACCTTAGGTGGATTTGCACTTTGACGTATACTACGTATAGTAATTTTTCAATCGACGCGCGGGAAATATCGTATAAGCAGTACCTACCTACCATCTATTTTCAATAAGACAGAATGGTGGTAGACTCATATACACTTAGAACCAGCCGAGAGTGGTATCAGTGATAAAAAAGTGTACTGTTAAATTGTTATATTGTCATCGATAATACATTGGAATCATCCCCGTTTTAATTGGAGTAAGAGGGATATTCAGACGTCTCATTATCTGTAAAACATGTGGTCACTACCCCTCGTCATCTTTATAATGTGCTTAAGTCCGTTGTCAAAAGGGCATGTTGCTATAGAAGGTATGAGCAAGCAATCAGTATTTGGCAAATTACAATTATCTTATATTTAAAAACAAATCGCTTTTAAGATAAGACGCTATAATAAATAAATAGGATTATTTTTTATTATTGTAAGACTCTAATATCTTGTGAAAACAGAAGATGATTTGTGGGATACTATTTGATCTTAGTTGGTAGTTTTACTAGTGTCCAGGAAGAGATTTAGGGAAACAATTTTTATGTAAACATTATATTTTTATATAAAACACGGTTTGTGTGCGTAAACAGTATGTTATTTTTATTTAGTTAAGCTATTTTTTATTACTGTTACATACCTTTTACACATTATTCATTATTTTTTAATCAATAATACTTATCATTTTGGATTTGCCAACAAAATTACTAATTATAACATTTTGACTCAAACTTAAATGTAATAATTTTGATACAAAACAAAACAAAATTATTTAGTCCGTGGAGCCACATAAATTTGTTTTAATTCCAATTAGTTGAGTTTTTATTCAGTTAAATACTTAAATAAACTTAAACAAATCAGACTATGATTGGAACTATAAACTAACCATCTAAATAAACTCACAAAGACAAAAACGCATTTCAATACAACTCTGATATTGATTTATCAGAGATTAGAAGTTTTACCTTTTCGAAAATTCCTGGCTTATCTTGAATTACCCTTTCCACAACCAGCAACACATTGTTTCATTTCAGGCATATGAGGTTCAAAATTTTCACCACCAGATTTCAAATAAGCCCAAACAAGAAAATCTATTGGATTTAAATATAGTGATCTAGATGGCCATACGGTAGATGAACCTCATCCGATTCATCTGTTGACATGTGATTTACGTGGTTTCGTAGGTCCATATTAAATTGGGCTGGATCATGCATATACCCCTCCTGTCCAAATTTTAATTGAAAATATGTATTGAAATCTCTCCCCCAGTTACGGTTATTATGAAAAGTAATTATACCTTAGGTAAATATTGTTTCAACGACAAATAAAATATTAGAACAAAATAATGCGGACCTTTTCGGAAATTTTTTCAATAATCTTACTCTTGGTTGAACATCTTTAAGAATCTGTATCCTTTGCAGACGGTATGGGTACAAGATATATTCATGTAAGATTGTGTAAATTCTGTAGATTTATATAAGAAGAATTATTTTCTCTACCGCAAGCACACTAGTATTAATTCTTGAAATTGTCAGCGTCCCTACGTCTGATGTGGATTCTAGTTTTTACATTAGGAATTTGAAAATTTGTATGTACCTGCTGGTAAATTATGCAAGGTTCGTATTCCTTAAGAACAGTACAGGGTTGGGTGAAGTACAGGGGATCGATATTAACAAGTTTAGATATTAAGATCAGTTTTGTGGGGACTTTGTTTTTATAGAATGGCGAGTTTTAGTCATCTGATGATACTGACTTGTTGAACGAAACGCGCGTGGAGCGTGATATAATTCTTCAGTGCTTGTGGAAAGCTGCTTGTCTACTGTATTCTTTATTAGTTTTTGTTAGTTTGTAATAAATATTTAGTAATGTTTTATTTCGTACATTATAGAACTGTCATATACCACTTGATTATATTATATTTCTAATAAATTTCTAACTTATAGTAATATTATAGCTTTCTACTGGATTAGAATTTCCCAGTATTAAGGCAGTGATAAAATACTATCACATGCTTAAGGCACTATTACTATTTTTTTTAATTATGACAATAAATATTAGGATATATATTTACGCTAAAGATCAATTCTTTTTTAATTAAATGGATCTTTATTTTCATTTGTTGACTTCAATGTTACTCTAATATTTTCAAATAATTTTTAAGATATAAAACAATATGATAGTATGCCAACGTTGTTGAAATAATACCCAATAAAATTTATTTGTGTATTAAATTGACTTTTGGTATTAAATTGACGTATTAAGATGTATATAGACTGTTTGCAAAACGATGTAAAGTTCTTAACGGCTGAAACGTGAAATCATTTGCAATCATATTAATCAGATTTACTTTAGTCTAAGATTTAGTCCAGGATTGATTTAGTTGAGGTTTACTTTAGTCCAAAATTTTAATATGTTTTCACTTTTAGCAAACTTCATGTTTTTAGTGGAACTTGACAAATAATTCTTTTTATAATTGTGATATCAGTTTAAAAATGTTTAATAGATGACGTTCGATGCGTCAGCCTTTGGATAGAAGCATATAAATAAAGTTCGAGGTTATTAAAAAAAAAGGGGAGTATCAAATCTCACTTAACGACAAGCAAAATTTATAATTTTCAAGTTTGCAGTGATCACAAGAAAATTTAAAATTTGCTAAAAGTTAATATATCTTAAATTCCTTTAGACTATGGACTAAGATATATCGTCGGGTTGGAAGAAAATTATGATATTTCAAAAAACTTTCCGGTTTTTTCCATTAAATAACCCAATGTTGGTTCAAGATTTATGACAGACTCTCACAAGCGTAATTCAACTGGCTGCGCCAAGAGAGCTTTATCAACACTATTACATCATCTTTTTTTAATGCACCTTTTGAAGAACACCATGCCATCTCAGTTGTCTCCACCTTCTTCAGGTGAAAGGATCGATTACTTTGAGAAATATTATTATAATTAATCAAATTTTACAGTTTAATGTAATTTACACTACTAAAAGTTATGGGGAAAGGTTTATCTTAGTTTCGAAGAATGATATATTTTTTTGAATAACAGCTACCTTTTCATAGTTGTGATATTTAAGTTTTTAAATTTGACTTTTTCCCATTCTATTCTAAAAGAATAAACCATTTAAAATCACGATAAAAGTATTTTTCTTCCTTTACAACAAGATCTTAAATCTGAAAAATCTTGAATAAATTTCTAGAGAACTCAACATGAGAGAAGGAAACTCGTATGGTGGAGGGCATTACTAATCAGATAGAGGAAACAATGGTAAAATTATTACTATAGATATCCAAGATTTTGAGGGGAAAACTTCAGACTCCTACCTTGCCATCATTGAGAAAATTTGAAGTTGAATTTCAAATCACTTTCCTGAAACTTGTACTTTTTCGAGATACCATTGTCTTCTTCCAAACCGACGAGATGTAGTTAATATGGTTCTAAATGACTTTACCTATCGGTCGTTCAAGATTTTACATTCTCTTGCCGTACATCCTGTATAATAGACTATGTTTAATAATGAAATAGAAACAAATTAGATTAGGAGCTCCGTTTATGAGAATATGTGTGTTTGAATAAAGCTTTGTAAGTTATAATACGTACATATATAATAAAATTTATTTATTAGTTGTTAGGTTACTAGGCCATCTTGTTAATTAACTTGATTAACATATAATAATAAACACTTTTGTATGATGACTGTTTTGTATATAAAGTAGATATTATTGTATTTAACAAACATTCAATAGTGATAAAAGTAAGTGTTAAGGTTAAAAGAAGTTGATATTTTTACAGAGGGACATTTTTATTTTTGTACAACGCAAGAAACTAGGCCACATCGTAAAACATTTACTTATATGATAGAGTAAAACACTTAATTTTAATAAGTGTTAATGATCAACTATCACAAAGTAATAGTTAATTCCATTCAATTTACTTATATGTTTACTATTGGATTTTGTTCCACTAGGATGGATTCATATATCTATTAATATATTTACTGCACATATTATTAAATGTCTATTTCCAATTCGTAACCTTCGATAGACACTGTATACGATGATGTTGTTTTACACAGAAAAACACTTCGTTGGCTTACATATTACGTTATTTATCATGATTAAGTTATTATCATCAATTACACTGAAGAATAAAAGAAAATATGTTGCCACAAATTTAAGATCGTTTTCTGAGTACTCGAGGACCATAATTTCACATTATATCATTTTAGCTAAATTGACTACGTTTGTTAAAATAATGGAGACTCCTTAACTTGTTTATTCTCAGAATCAGTGGTTTGTCTGTGTCGATTTAAACAGGGTCACCATACTTCTTGGGCAGCAAAGTAGATATACCAGATATCGTTGTCACCTCTGTTTATGGGATAGTCGTGCAAAAGAAAACCATTGACAGCAAACCGCCAATTCCAACTGAATAGCCAAAAATTCTTCACGGGCCATTAATAAAGAGAGAAAAATTAATATTGCCACTTCTTCACATCAAACTGGGTTTAATGAAAGAGTTTGTAAATGTACTGGACAAATCAGGTGATTGCATTAATACATTTGCCAAGCATTTCCAGCATTGAGTATGGAAAAATTAAAAGCAGGGTTTATTGACTGTCCACAAGTTCGAGAACTGGTCAAAGATCCAAATTTTAACAGGTATATGAGCGTTGCAGAAACTGATGCATGGTTTACTTATGTATCTGTAATTAAAAATGTTTGGACAATCATAAGGCAAATAACTACCAAGAACTAGTACATAAGATCCTAAAATATTTTGAAAAATTGGAAATCAATATGAGCATTAAATTACATTTTTTGCATAGTCACTTAGATACATTCTCTAATCCTTCTAACGTACAACGGTTTCATTAGTATATCCGAAGAAATATAATGGAAGTATAATGGAAGAAATGTATCAAGGAAGGTGTGATTGTTACACGATGGCCGATTACTGTTGGAGTCTGCAGAGGGACTGTTTACAGTAAAAATATAATAGAAAATCGCACAAAAGCAATCTGTAATCAATTGATTTATTCTTGTTAGATTTCATATATAAAAAAATCTAAGCAAGAGAGATTACTTATTTTATTTTGTTTTTCTTGCTTTATTACATTCTCTTGCTATTATATATTAATCATGTATGCACAGCTCGTCAAGAATAGGAAGAAATGTGAGATTATCTGTGTAGAAGAAAGAAGAGACAGCATTCGGAAGGAAAAGGATGCATTTTACACAAAGGATACGTGCGACCAGTTCGAACTCGGTGTACATTCATACATATTCGATATTCACTCTGCAAAGATCTCAATGCGACTGAGTAAAGACCAGGTTATTTACTGCGCACCTCGTGGGTGGTCCGATATCGCAGTTTTGAGAATTGCTCCTTTTCTTATCGAGCTGTATATTTCAGAAACTAGAGCCAATCACGAAAAAGTAATGCCATTTTCAGTACTAGGGGCTCAAAATTGCACTCTTAAATTCCTGGCAACAAATTGAGTTATTAAATTCTCCAGTGTTATTACATAAAATGATTTAGATCTTCACTTACTGTTCTAATCTAATAGTAATAATTCGTATTCTACTGTTATTGCTTCTATTTTATTTATTACAGATGAAGACTACAAACTATTGCCACCTATATACAAAATGGCAGATTATGATGAATGCGTTAAAAATTCTGAAAATATTTACTGTACAGTGGATATTAAGCTGCAACCTCTTCATAAATCCAGTCATATTTGGAAGCTGATAGAGGTATAATCAGTGCAATGAATATATAAACAGATAATACATTTTTAATGTCTTAAATAAAGAAAATTTTATTTTAAATAAAGGAAATAGTAAATTCCTCTTTATTGATGTGATGGGGTTACATTATAGAAATCACTTTCCATATTAACCGCATTTATTTGTGTGAAAACAATTGAAAAGTAAAAATTAGCCACCTTCTCTACTGTGAGCCTCTACCAATAGTAAGGAATTGGCATTTCAAATTGCCTCTTAAATTTTAAGCATCTTAAACCACTAACCCTTTCTACTAAATATTGTAAAGAAATACACTAAATTAACACCCCATATCTCATTAAGTGGACATTTTATATATACGGTTTAGTCTAAATCTTCATATTTTAAGTTAAGAATATTATCCAGTCCACATATGATATTTAATTGTTATGCAATACTTTTTATGTAGTAAATAGTGAAATGTTACACTACTTTCACCACACTAAAAGTGGCAAAACAATGATAAATAGTCATTGCAGTAGCAGTAAAATTTTTACTGCTTCACTTGACTAAAAAAAAAGAATGTGTCAAATATCTTTGGAAATAAGTTATATGTTTTTAAAGTATTTGCTCTGAAATAGCTAAATCTGCTCAGTTAATCCATTTTTTCACAGCATTTTTCGAAATTCTTTTCGCCATTTTATCTTATATTTCTCATGTGATTTACTTAACAGTACAGTGTAATAGTCTTCTGTCATAAGTTCATCCTATTCTACATAATACGAAACCAGTAGAGTGATGGAATGATAAGAAACACTCCTTTCTTTGTTCCTGAAAACAAATACAGGAGCTTTTCATCTCGATTTTTTGAATCACCAACATTTTTTTGGTCGAAGATAATTGGTCGAGGATAATTAACATGTTTCCATTCTCTTCGTTCTTTTCTCTATGAATTGTAATGATGGATATATCCAACCGTGACACGATCCAAATAGTTTAAATAATCCTCTTCACAGCGAAAACTGGAAGTTATCATTTCTAATCAACAGTCTTCATCTTCTGTATTATGTAAATGATTAACAGTTGAGATTAAAGGAAGGTGAAATAATTCTAAAATAGTTATTCCATAGGAAACGAAGAAAAATGATTATTTATACAACCACGATGAAATATACAGGACTATATGCATGCCAAAAGTTTACAAGAACGATTCTAAAGGTTTTGTTGAAACTTTGATTAATAAAGAAGTAGAAGGATTGAATTTATCATCTACATTAGAAAAAATTACTTGTAAGGAACCCTATTATCCATCAATTCTAGACAACCTTCTTATGTAAGTAAATTGTACGATTAAGGTGATATTATCGAAAAAATTTAACACAGAATTTTCAATATTTTAAAGAAAAATTGTTTTTATAATCGCTCGTCCGACCAGTGGAATCTATAACCATGTATAATTGCATGAGATACTTTTGAATTACTAAAATCACCTATGAAAATAATGTAAAAAATAACTAGCAACTTATGTCATACCTTCTTTAAAATAAAAAATTACTAAGTAACATTACTAGGCAGGACGGTACTAACTATAGAGTGTCTCAGTTGGAACTAGAATAGATAGATTTGAATTGCGCGCCATTTGTGTTCTGTCAAAGATAGGGTGTCAATATTTAACGAATGTCATTTACAGACCAGACGATGACCAGACAATATGACTGGGTGTCTCATTTGGGACTATAGGATGCGATTTCTGAATAAAACTAATGATATTTGACCAACTGTTTTTTATTCTTCAGCATAAAATGGAGACGATATGGCTACAAATAGAAAAGAATGTCATTCATATGGTCATCTCGACTCATATGGCATGATGTCATTCGCTTAGCAAAATAATTTTCATTTTGAAGTGTCTGAAAAGATAAAAATGCACCGCTGGACAAATTTTTGTTGTAAAAATCAGCATCACCTTCTTTCTTTTCTAACACCCAACTAACAAATGTACGACGTTGTAAATGCTCTGTAACTATTAATTGTTGTGTCAACTGAATTTTGTATGCTAACAGATGCAGATCTTTCTTTAAAATCCAATCCATGACGTTTGTTGACAGTTTCACTTGTTATGCACGACGTCAAATTGATGTGTTTGAATACTCCCGTACACTTTATCTCACTGCAGAAATATTTTCATCTGCCCTACCAAAACGAGGACGTATTGGCGTTGCCTTATCAATAAGATAATCCGTCTCTTGATTAAGTTACGAACTGTTACCTCCGTGGGTGCCTCATTTTGTAATAATTTTGTTCGAATTTTTCTTCATGCAACTGTAAATGAATGCTCACTTTCATAAAACAGTTGTACACAAACTATTTGTTGTTGAAATGTTGAAATATTGATGCCCTATCTTTGACAGAACACAAATGGTGCGCAATTCTAATCCTATAGTTCCAACTGAGACACCCTATATCTTTATTAAAATTGAATTGATTACGTGGTAAAGATGCCTATGCTCGGACAAGAATATAAAGAAAGTGACGTTTTACATTAACACTTATTTTAAGGAATATTCTCAATGGGTATTTGTGCTTAATCTTGAGTGCTACATTTTACGATTTTATAACACGCAGGGAAGGCACGCCCATACAAGGTACAATTTTAACAGTCTTTTTGTAATATTATTATTACACCTGTACGTTTCGTCGCGCCTCAGTGGCGTACAACGTTTATATAAGGACAAATAAGGTAATTGTATATAAACATTATTAAATACATTTATCTTTTACTGGATTCTAATGGTGGTAAATCATACGGTATAATAATGTCATAAATATAACATTAGTATTACTTCCCTTAAATGTATGCAATATAATGAGAATACGCGTTTGTAGTAGAAGAATCACTGCTCTGCATCAAACGAACGAATTTGTGAATTTAAAATAGAAATCTGGGTTTTTATTTAACACGGAAGATAATTTCTGAGCTATAGCAATTCCTATACTATTTATCAAGTTGCCTAGGGAGATTTTTTAGTGACCAACGATAGTATCTAAGTGCTTCTGTCAAAGATAACTCACTGTTCTGTAATTGTTTATAGATATTCTAACCATAGAACATATGGTGGAACTGCTCTGAGTATCTACTGTATCTATTTCAAACTTGAGGATTCGAAAAGAGTTTTTGATTTCGTTTAATAACTTCAGACTCATACGACCTAAATTTCACAATGAAGGATTTGATAGTCTGAAAACTCTTACTATAATATATCAAGCAATGTACCCCATTCAGTTGATACTGATTCAGGTGGTAATTGAGGTCCTGGACAACATGTCTGCAATACCCAAATCCGTTTAAGGGATTTGACAGAAACCTTCTCTGTGTTCGCTATGAGTTGGTCTACTCTTGAATACTTATTCCCATAGTATCTGCTACTAGATGAACTGCATGTAGTACACATGGGACATGAAGGAGTCAGATGTTTTACTGATTCAGTCGGATTCATCAGTAATCAACAGTGAAGATTGACGTTGTTGTGTATTGATGGAAGTCTGCACAAGTCCCAGTTATACTTTAAATGCGTGCCCAGTTATCTTCTACTTGGTAATTTGCCTTCTTCTTGATAATTTCTAATTCGGTACATATCTTTCCCAAAATTCCTGAAAGGTGGTATTTTCCACAATAACGTGGAATATTACAAATACTGAACTACTAATACATATAAAGTCGTTTAAAAATGTTCAGTATGGCATGTCGATTTTTATATTTTCTCTATACTGCATACGTCCCATGTGATGATTGCAATTATTTTCACTATCAACCGTTAACTCTGTATTGCAAAATATACATGTCACAAGGCTATTACTGCATGTTAAACGCATATAACAACGTATATAGGCCATAATTTCATGAGCATCTTGCAAGTTTTACGTGTAAGTGCCATTGTGGCAACTCGATAAAATCGAAAGCGGCACTACCTACCGGTGAAACATTATTTGTTTCAATCTCTAGAAATTATATATCGATCGATTCACGCTCGAACCCCGGACCCCGGACCCCGGTTCAGAGTCGTTGCCGTCGGCACCCCGCCTTGTGGGTGCGCCAAAATGTACAGGTCTTATATTAATGTTAATTCTCATAATAACACAATAACTTTATGTGGTATTTATTTTTAGAAAACATTCTAACGGCATTCTCTCTACGAAACAACTATGAAAAATGTTTTAATGGAAACAAAAATAGCCATTACCAAAATTTAAAGTGTATGCAAGGTATAAGAACAATTACTTGCATTTTAGTTATATGGGTTCATACCAAAATGAGCTTTTTTGCGACTTTTGTGGAAAATACAGGGTACATTGAGAATGTGAGTATATAATTTTATAATTATACATGGTTTAAAATATATTTAATTAAACATACAAGATCTCTCGGGGTTTTTTTAAATCAAATATCTGTAATTAGAATTACAATAAGTAAATGGTAGATTATAATACGACAGTTAGTATGGAATATAAATGTCCATTGTTATTCTCCTATCATATAAGTTCGCAATGCTTGAAGACGTGGGTTTGTTTAGGGAAACAGCTACATTTAAAATCATCCATCCCTGATCTTCACTTATTAGATTCTTTGCTAGACTGTTGGGATGTGCTCTTAGTTTATACAGTGCACCCCCGGTAATCCGGTCCCTGGCTAATCCGACATGTCCATTATTATTGAATACATATTTTTTTGACAATCTTCGCTAATGTAGATAATGCATGATTGAACAGGTTACAACTTGTACGCGCCACCACTATTGTGCTCGACGCGTAGGTATTGTTTTGATTGTGATTGCTTAGTTTGAATTTGACTACATGTGATAGCGGTGCGGCCTAGCGTGCGTTCACTGTTTACTGTTTATTCATTGTGTATTACGTATACGTACCTAGTACATAATGTCGTCACAAGACCAGAAGCGAAAGCACAAAACACTGACAATTAAAGAAAAATGTGATATTTAGACTGCTTAAATCGTAATGAATCTTTCAGTAGTTTAGCAAGTGAATACGGCGTAGGCCGATCTACAATTTATGACATTAAAAAAATCACGAGAAGATTAAAAACTTCGTATCAACTACTAACTGTGGGCCAGGCAAGAAATGCATCACTGCGATGTTTCTTCCGCCAAACTGCACTGCACTGATTCAACCAATGGATCAGAATATTATTTAGTTTGTCAAGCGAGATTATAAGAAAAACC
Source organism: Rosalia funebris (assembly GCA_037954035.1). Classification (NCBI taxonomy): domain Eukaryota; kingdom Metazoa; phylum Arthropoda; class Insecta; order Coleoptera; family Cerambycidae; genus Rosalia; species Rosalia funebris. The sequence continues at coordinate 16,813,049 of JAZFAV010000020.1, forward strand.
TACTTCTGAGAGCCGTATCAAAAGATCAGCCAATAGAAGAAACTTTAAAAGAATTTAATATGAAAGACTTGGTTCTTGCTTTTTGTCAATCGTGGAATGCATTACCTTCATCAATTATTACATCATCTTGGAAAAATTTATGGCCGGATATAGTCGCCAGTTCTAACAACGATCCACAAATCAGTGTAACATCGGAAATAATAGAGCAAGTTGCTGCTGAAACACAGATAAGTCCGCAAGATTTGGAAATCTGGTGCCGTGGAATGGATAAGGAGGAAAATATTTTTTATGATATGTCTGATGAAGAGATTATAAAAGGGATTTCAAGTAATACAAAAATAAATCAGGAAGATGACGACGACGTAATTGCAACTACTTCGCAAGTGACAGCACAAGATGCAATTAACGCCTTTGAACTGGGTTTGCAATGAGCTGAAGAGAATGGTGCATCCTACAACAAACTTTTACTTTTGAGAAGACTGAGGGACAAAGCTTTGGTCTCGCGTTTCAACAATGTTAAACAAAAAAAAATTGATGAATATTTTCATGCTTCATAAATTGATTGATTCATATCATGATTTTTATTCATAATTTTTGATTATTTTAGTGTGTACATTTGTTTGTACACAATTATTTCCTAATGTAAAGTTTTTTTTTTGTAAGTTCTATAGCATTAATGACGTTAATTTTATAATAAAACGTAAGCCCTCTATTGTGTTGTTTAATTTACTAAATTCGACATACATAATGAAGTATGATTTGTACTTCATTATAACATATAGAGTATAACATATAGAATCTTATCATTGGATTTGTGATTTGTCGGATTACAAGGTACTCTTTTGTAAAAAATTTCGGACTATAGGGGGTCTTAGGCAATACTCCATAATCCGACAAATTCGATAGTTCGACACTGACCTGCAAAAGGTTTGCCGGATTACCGGGGGTCCACTGTATTCATAATTTTGGACGGATTTTAATATCTCTTCCTTGCTGTTTGCAAATTGGAAATCGTGAACTATAATGCGGTTTAGTACGTACCAAGGATCGTTCACGATTATCAGAAGCACCTTTGATTGGAATCTTTCCAGTAATTCTATATTTCATCTTGCTGCGGACTCCCCCAATCTGAATGCCACAGCTCTATAAAATAGGTTTATAAATAGGTTTATAAACGGCTTTGTAAACTAAGACTTTACCTCTAGAGATAATCTTGACGTGTCATGAGTTAATCAGTAAAATTTATTCCTACTTGTTTTCGCTTGGAGAATATGTGCTTCTTGCGAGAGCCAATATGCATGCCTAAGTACTTAATGGAATTTTGTTGGAGCAACTGATGTCCATGTAGTGAGACAGGTGGGCAATTTTTTTGCGATTTGTTATTATGATTTGTAGAGATTTAGTTTCGTTAATTCTTATGCATCACATTGTTAGTCATGTTTGTATTCCTTCATTTGTAATTGTTGCGATGCGATCATTGGATTTTGGCATGCCGCTAACACGGCTGCTTCGTCGGCATATGTTGATGCAATGACCTCTTGAGAAGTGGAAAGATCTGCCCCATATTATTATGTAGTACACAGGTCAAAACACACCGCCTTCGGAAACGCCATCGCAGATAGAACGAAGAGAAGTTATTTCATCTTGATATTGGACAAGATAATGTCTGTTTTGTATGTAGGATTTAAGGATTATGAAATAATTTAGTGGGAGAATTTGTCTGACTGTGTGTAGAAGACCGTTGTGTCATACATCGTCAAAGGCTTATGATGTATCCAGGAATGCCCCATGCAGTATTTCTTTTCTTCCAACGATTGATGGATGTAGTTGCAGATATGGTGAACTTATTCGTTGTTTGTATGTTGAGACCTAAAGCCAAATTGGTGGTTGAGTGGCTTATTAGTGTAGATTCCATTCTTGCTAATCGTAGTTTTTCCAGGATATTTTTTATTGTTGTAAGCACACTAATTGGTCTATAAAATGTAATTTTCTCAGGGCGCTTATCAGTTTATTATGATGATATGAGTCACTTTCCAGAGTATAGGGAAATAACCAGTTAATAAGATAGCATTGTAGATCTGAGTAATATACTGCAACCCGATCTCTGGAAGTTTCCTGAGAATTTTTACATTAATCATGTCATATTTGGGTTGAGTTCCATGGGTTTAACTTAATTACAATCACTTTTCCAACTGGGCGTATAGAAAATATTTGCAGATGTGGTTCAAGTTGGTATGAGGATTGAAGGTAAGTATGTACTTCATCTTCCTTGTTTGACTGATTATTGGCTATGGAGCTTGGTTGAAACACTCTGGAGAGGCGGGCGACAAAATTATTAGCTTCATCCTTATTGTTTTCGGCTCATTTAACATCTTCTGTTACCATGGTTGCGTTTGTGAGCTCTGAAGTATTAACTCTTCGAGTTGCCTTTCAGAAAAAATCAGTTGTTGTAACTGCGAGAGACAGATTCATAAGGTAATTTGAATTCCGTTGATTTTATGGTTGTTTAACAATGTTTTTCATTGACGCGTAGCTCGGTTTAATCTCTTTTTATCTAATGATGCTTTATTATACTCATATGAGTATATTTTACTTTGAGTATACTCAAAGTAAATCAGTATCAGTGTAAGGACATTACACTGATAGTTGAGCTTCACTTCGATTTGGATTGTTTTCGAAACTACGGAGAGATGGCGCTGGGTACGTTCTGCTGCGGTAGAACGTAACGGTGTCTACAAGACATGAGCCTGGTTTGTCAAAGGTATATTCGCTTACACTGCACTGACGAGATCCAAGTAAGGCCAAAACCGGTCTGCAGTTAGCGGTATCCTGAGATATAGAACGCTTTGCATCTTCCTCGTGTGGTTTTCGAGCAATCCCAATCACAATATTTCCATACTAACAAAATGGTTAGACGAAATACGGCAAATTTCGTCATACAATTCAGCGTCCGTCGTCGGCATGTAGCCGAGAGACTGAAGGAATAGCTATTTTAAATAATTAAATTTTACTCTATGGTTAGTATTAATAACAATAGACTGAACCTCATGTACTGATTTAGTATTTTTCAGATCCAGAAAATACTTTATGTTCATTTCATTTCCGATTATTTTCTGACGCAAATATTTTCTCTTATATCAGCCTGGTTATTGACTGTTCAGGTTCTAAGCTTGTACGAAACTAACAAAGAGTTTACTGTCAAGGATGGTTGTATTATTATTTTAAACCGGATTTGCAGGTAAGACTTGAGTTCGAAAAAAAAACATTTTTATCATTTAGGTTACAGTATTAAACCTACATTTTATGTTCCCTGTCGCTGAATACAAAATCATCTTCATCAAAAGCAGCCACATGTAAATAAAACCGAAAGTTACTTCTAAATATCCAGCAAAGTGTTGTTATTTACTATCAATTTTTATTTCATTTTAAATAAAATTGTAAAAACGACTATCATTTTGCATTAAACCTTTTCTTAATTGTTGTTTAAATAATTTATATAACCAAGTTTTTAAGGTCTTATCATACAAAATAAATTAAGTAGAACTTAAAGAAGGACTTAAGAAAAAATATTGTGGTTTGCCAAAACTATACTTTATCAATCGTCCGAATTTTTATAAAAAATAATCGTTTACAATTTTAACAGTTTTGTAATAAAACAATTACCAGGTAGGCCAAAAGTAGGTAACCCATTTATTTTTCAAATATTGTATTTAATAAGTTCAATATAATATTTTTTCAAACGATAATAAAAAATTTGTTCCTTGGAGATTTATTTGTGAAAAATGTCTCGTGGTGATTCCCTTGCTGCAAATTGACTCTTGCTGCTACAAATGTTTAAAATTCTAGCAGGACTAAATTCACTAATTCTTCTATCTTGACATCATGTTCTTCTAGATGCCTAGCAGTGCCTAGATGTGGTACTGTTCTGCTGAAACCATAAAGTCTCGGGTATTTGTAAAGCTGGAAATAAAAATTCTCCAATCGTTATTTAGTAACGTTCCATATCGATCGTAATTGCGCCTTTATTATCATCAAAAAAATATGGCTCGATCACTTTAATTGAAGTCATTCCATATCAAGCAGTTACACGAATTGGATACAGCTCTTTCTCTTGAATTATTGAAGGATTTTAATGGCCCAGAATCGCATATTTGTTCTCACTCTACTCGCTTGATATTCTCTGGATTTCTAGCTGAACGTGGCCTACCTGTTTTAGAGCTATCTCTCATGCTTCCCGTTTTTCCAAACTTAGCGACAACATTATGAATTGTTTTTAGTGGGCGAATCTCTGGTATTAAAATGTGCATGGTATTGAAGCTAGGGTAAAATTATGGATTTCTGATTTCAAAAATACATTTCGACAATTTTTGTGCGCTGGAGAACTGATAAGTGCTACTTGTGACCGCCCTTTATATAAATAGTTTAATAACATCTAACAACTTGTGTCTTCAAAAATATAAATAACGTTATTTAGATTTTAAAATATTAAACGAAATTTTAATAAATTAAAATAGTAAGAGAAATGTTAGTTGAATAGTTAATAATAAGTTCTAATAACATTATTTTCACTTGTATGGTTTTCAAAAAATCTTTTGTTGAATCTATATTAGTGAAAAATCGATAAGAAAGTTAGATTGTTGTCTAAGAAATATTTCGTCTAATATAATGTACGATCGAGAAAGAATGTGATATCACACTTTTGTGATATCACATATATCGCCTGTGATGTAAATAATAATGAATTAATTTAGAGTTGTAGAGTGGAGCTCTGAATAATCGCTTTCTCTATTAACCAAAGCATAATTGCTCTAAAATTAATTCCTTATTGGGTACATTTTAGGGAAACGTATTAAAAATGTCCCAGTACATTCTTTCTTGATGGTACATTTCAAACATTATCAAACAATTCTTTTGCAAGAAAATTTATATTTAAGACACTATTTCCCAATTTTGTGTATTTATTTGCCAACTAGGAGAATCCATAATCATTGCGAAAAAAATCTACTATCAAGGTGGAGCATCACTTATAGGATTATGTTATAACACCTAAATGTAACACTTGAACTGAACTGTTGAGATTGCATGACTCGGTGATCATTAGTTTTAAATCGTTTGGGGTAATTTAAATTGTCTACATTATCAGACAAAGGAAGAGCTTACGAGACAGGATGAACTTCCAAAATTATTCAAAACTAGCGCTTTTTATCTTATTGAAGTTGTATGCTTTTTTATGATGAAACGCATGTACTATTCGTTTCATCGCTATTTGCTAAATAAAAAACTCTCTTATCTTGCCGATAAACGGAACAGTCTACCTGAGCCTGGCTATAAAACCAAGCCGCGGTATGAGATAAGAGCCGTTTGGGATTTTTTATTTGGCAAATAGCGATGAAATAAACTTGCATGGACGTATAAAAATGTACATGATTATTTATCATTGTAGGCAGATACTGAAAAAGTACCTGCCTAAAAATATGTAGGGTCATTTATATAATTAACACAATATGAAGAATATATGTATAACAGACAATATGAATTTAATTCAATTATAATTATTGCCAGAACATTTTCCCTCACCTTATTCGATATATCTCAGAGTTATGAGGATATAATCTATGACTGTTATTCATTTTAGATTATGGCCAGCATTAGCTATTGTAATATATAACAGAAAATTTATTTTTAACAATATCAAAGAAGCTCCGTTGACTTCTATACCAGATACAATTGCTGAAAGCTGTGAAAAATATTGGTGGTATTCGTTTCTTTTTATACAAAATAATTTCAATGCTGGAAATGTGGTAAGTAGACTTTGAAGATAAAAAATCAGAATACTCTTAATAATTTTAAGATTTTCCTTAAATTAATTTGGTTTTTATTTCAGTGTAATTTAGGGTATTGGTTCATCTCAACGGACATGCAACTTTATATTGTCTGCATAATTCTTCTATACGTTATACTCAAACTTAGATTTACTAAAGTAGTACTGGGAATTTCTTTACTTCTATCGTATGGAATATTCAGTATGATCATATATTTAAATGATTTTGATATAGTTTTTCGTCTATATCCAGAGTAAGTATCGTAACGGAAGTAATGCTTAAGATTTTTACAAATTCTTAGTATGTATATTGTTATTTAATTACTGGTTCAGTAATAAGTAGTATTTTACAGAAAAATCAATGTTTATTAATTAGTTTCGTTCGAAATTAGATCTGGAATTTTCATCTTTTCAACTTACTCGATTATCCGCATTTTCGTGAGTTTCGAAAACAGATTGCATTACATACTACATACATAAGAAGAGGAAGATGCTAAGCTCAGTTTAGCTCGGTCGCAACTCTAAAATAGAAGGAGAAGAACTAAGATAGAAATGACAAAGAACAAGTTCGACAGAAAATAAAAAAAATACACTAAAATAGGACAGCAACTTAAACGTCTACAATAAACTCTAAACATCAATATCTAAACTATTTCCTGCTGAAGTCATATATTTGTTCCTCTGGCTAAAAGAAGAGGCACTAACTTTCATCTTCTCCCAATATTTTTAAATCAAATATAGCCATCATACAGAATCTACCACAGAAAAACTATTCCAAAGCTCTGTGTTACAAGGAGGGATGCAGTAAATAAATTATTCTAGAAAGAATTATAAGGTATCTCATTCGAAACTATAGGATGTGATTTGTGAATAAAACTAATAATATTTAATGAACTGAGGTTTTTTTATTCTTCAACATCAAATGAAGACGATACGGTTACAAGTAGAAAAGTATATCGTTCATATGACATCTGACATGATGTCATTTGTTTAGTAAAATTGTCTATCACACGGGCACTGGCATTATTTCCCGAATAACACGTTGCATGTTTGCTTTGAGGTCATTTATTGTTGCTGGCTGGGTGGCATACACTTTTTCCTTGACGTAACCCCAAAGGAAGAAGTCCAGTGGTGTTAAATCACATGATTTTGCAGGCCAATTGATGTCAGCATTCCGCAAAACAACATAACTAGGAAATTTAGTATGCAACAGAGTTATGACATGTATGAGACGTTACACCGTCCTGTTGAAACTTCATGTTCAAATCCAAATAATCAATTTGGTGACCTTTCCTTAACATTCGGTGTGTAGTGGATATTGACAGATTTAATTATTGTGCACGACGTCGAATTGATGTGTTTGGGTATTCCCGTACACTGTGAGACAAAATGTAGCAATATTTTCAACTGACCCACCATAACGAGGACGTATTGGTGTTGTTGGTTTTGCTCAAGCCAATTGAAATTTGCCGAACTTGTCACGTTGCACAAACCAAGAGGTTTAAATAAATTAAAGCTATATAGACCCAAGAACTTGCTCCCTGTATTGTCAAAACTTTTTGAAGAAATGCTATTAAAACAACTTAATCAGATAATAATGAAAAGGAAAACAATTACTGCCATTACTTCCTTTCAAACCGCTGAACAATTATACAAAGTAATGAGTAATGGCTTGAAGTACAATAAATACTATGAACAGATGTATTCATAGATAAACCAATTAATCAGTAACGACCTGAAGTACAGCATATACTACTCAGACATCTGTAGAGTATGTCAAAGACGAACTGAAAAGGGGCTAACAGAGCTCATACATTGAAAAGGCATCGCATTGAGAAACTCAATCCACAGACGGCTCCCAACATTCTCAAATTCTTCGCCTCGTGATATACCAACAGATATAAGGCATCCCATTAATTAGAATTATTTCTCTTAGTTAACAAACATAGCATTATATTCCTTGCTCTTATTGGTGTCGTTGTTAAATTTTTCGTTAAGTTTAGACAAGAAGCTCTTTGCATTAAGTTTCCATTTTGTCATTGCTTATTGACTGTTCGTTCATCAGGTAATGACACCATAGGTCATCATCGGTTCATGATGAGCAGTCTAGAGTCTCATAAGGACTTTGATTTAATTCTCCAGGTTTGCTTCCTATTGCTCTGAGGTACTGCTCATAGGAGATGTAAGATCGTTTTTTATCCTCTCAAAGTGGAGGCTCCAGGTTAGTTTGATATCAAAGGCGATATTAAGGTATTTGATTTTTGATGTAAATGTCATTGGTGTATTTAGAATTCGTCTCTTATTTCTCATGAATCCTATCCTCCTGGTGTTACTAGACAGAGTGATTCTCCGTACCATTTTCTATTATTCTGAGAGATTTTATCATCTGTATGAAGAGACTGTAAAGAAGTAGGTACTACAGCAGTAGTGATAATATAATATCGATAATTCTGTGCAGTAAATGACCATTTAATGCTACTCTTAAATTTCTATCGATGTAGGTATATTATATAGTATCAGCATACCAGATAAAGCATAAAATTGCTTAATCGCTTCCAAAACATAAGTGTAACTCACGATCACCACAAATTATCATTTACAATCACGATCACTATCATTTGTCATCGTTATTGTATATATTTTGCAAAAATATTTGGAACAAATATCCTAAAAAGAGTGGATAATTTTGTTTTTTAGAGTATTGAAATTTTCTAAATTGATTAAAGATGAAAGCATAGTTTACCTATACACAATGCCGTACGTAGGGATGTCTACATACATAATAGGAGTGTGTTTAGGAATATATTACTATAAACATCGTGATCAGGCTAAAAGGACAAAGGTAAATATAAAATAGCAGGACCAATAACACCAATACCCCTAAGAAAGAGTTAATAAAGTTATTTAATTTTTAGACATCCCCATTTATTTCGATGCTGTTATTTTTTGGATTTCCAGCTTTGGCTATAATAATTGCATCGAGGAAATTCAGTGGTCTCTCGGCTGCACTTATTGGTCCCTTATTAAAGCCCGTGTATGCTTTTAGTATTGGCATGGGGATTTTAACTATAAGCCAAAGTGCGAATGGTAGGTAGGAAAGTATATTATATAACATATATCATTATAATGCGGTGTCAAAATAATTTTAAATGATTCATCGGCGGCATATGGACAGCTTAAGCAGGTGAAGTAGATGGGGAACTCTATTCCATAGGCGTATCATGCCAGAGGGTACCAAATATTAAAAAATAATAAAACAAACCATTGTAAAAGGTTTTATAAACTATTATAAACTATTTTATTATAAATATAAACTATATTATTATAAACTATTTTATAATAATTTTATAGTTTAAGTTTATGGGTGACGTAAGCGTCATGTAATGTTTCAATTTTATTTACAATTTACAATTTAAATTATTACAAAATGACAAAAATTATTTTTCTATTTCGTATATGTATTCCACACCCTAGATTCACACTGTGCAATAATAGTCAGTAGTGGTTATTTTTATATATGTAAACTTTAAATAACTTTATAAACTAACTTGTAGGTTAAAAAATATAGTATTGAATTCTTTTAGGTATTATGAAGGAAATCTTTGAATGGAGACCGCTAGAGTTTTTGAGCCAGTTCACGTACAGTACATATATCTTCCATTTTACGATAGTATATTTAAGGACTGTGAGGCACAAACCTTTGACAGTATCAACTAATATTATGGTAAGAATCAAATTGACGGTAGGCTGTAGCAATACACAACAAATATAATTTTTTTTAATTACAAATTCTTATAAAACTATCTCTTGATTTTGTAGAATTGTCTCTTAGAGTACAAATGGTGGAGTTTTCAATTTAATTACATTAGAATACCATTTACCCTTTCAGTTCTTTTGGTAATAACAATTAAAGTAAAAAATCCTATTCCAGATTAACCCTAAGTCATTAGCAAAAATAATAACACAGCCACCAAAAAAATATATATATGTTGTCTGTGCTAAGGAATAAACCATACTAATTTTTTGTATTGTTTCCCGCTGAATACCAATCTAAAGTCAGAATTAGGAGTTACTGATCAATGTCCAGTTTTATTCCTTAGCACACACAAAGTTTTTTATGGGACTGTGTAATCATTAGATAAATAATTATTAGTAGAAATAAAACAAATAATTAGCAATAATAATAAATTATAAAAAATATGGACCTCTAGTCCAGTTTCTAAGGTTCCATTTTCGAGTTTTTCAGTTTCCCAGTTTCCAGACAGGTATCTACTACTATTAGCTTTACAATTTTACCATATACCTATAGCTTTACCAAATATCTTCTAATTTGTTATATTTTATGTTATACATAATTGCTAATGTACAGTGTATCATACCTAAGGAGAGATACCAATTTTTTCTAGACTTTTATGGAATTTCTTAAAGAGTAATTGAGAGAACTCTTACATTATAATGATATACTCGTATCTCTGGACTTAATGGTATAAATCGATAGCAATCAAATAATGTAAATCTGTTAAAACCCCCATGAAAAACTAATAAATCGAACACTATGTATTCGTAAATAGTTTTTGTTAGATGCAAAGCCAAAATATATAGTTAATGTGAAGAATACCATGTAATAATATATTTATAACAGAAAATGTCTATTGATACTGAACAACCAACTTATAAGCCAGAAAAGTTTCTATGAAAAGTAAATTCATTCTGACTTTTGATGAATAATTGTAGTTGTATCTGCTATTAATTTGGCTAAATTCATTGATATCAATTTGACTATTTAATTCAACGGAATTAAAGAAAATAAAACAATACCTCTACAAAACTGATTTTATTGATTTAACGTAAAAAAATTATAATTTTCACATTTTCATAATTTTCACGAATGACCTAACTAGAGGTGGATAGAAACCTCAATTCTGGTGCCTTGAAAATCTACTATTAATGAAAAGTCATACACAATTAGGATTACTATGACGCAGATGATATCTCATTTGAATAAAATGCACATTCATTTTTAGCTGGTGTAAGCAACTATCTTTATGAGGTATTACTAAAAATATTAAGCTTTCCCGGTACTGTCTTTTTAGAGCTTTATCTTGTATACAAAAATGAAAGTCTAAATCTGTAAATATATTAGGTAGTACCAAATAATTAAGAAAACGTAGGAAAATAATAAATTACCAGTTTCAATTGATCTATTTTAATAAAATTGAGATCTTGATCTATCTAATTATCTCTGTTTTTCCCACCCTCTCATCGCTACAGCCCAAATGAGACTTGATCTCCTTGATCCTCCGTCTGTAACCCTGACAGTCTAGAGCTACTTTATTCCAGGTTTTGATGCCCATCAGCCTTTGTACGTCTTCTGCCACTTCTTCTTCCCATTATTCTCTCTCTCTCTCTCTCGAATGTTGCTATAGCCAAAATTAAGCATTGGCCTTCTTGATTTTCCCTCTCCAACTAACCAATCCTGTCAGTCTGGAGATGATCTCTTCCAGGTTTTAATGCCCATCAGCCTTTGTGTATCTTCCGCCACTTCTTCTTCCCATCATTTTCGTGGTCTCCCTTTTGGTCTTCTGCCTCACACGGATGCTCTACTAAGAGCTTATTAGCAATTTGTAACAACCTACTGATACCCTCCTGTTGAATGTGTCGTATAATTTAATTTTCAGTGACAACCATCTAATTGTTTCTCCCATATGTTTCTTAGAATATCTACTATTAATGACGGCTCAGTATAAAGGAGGGGAGGAGGAAGCCCTGCTTTTATTATTCAATAATAAATCTAATAAAAAAAGTGTTCTACCTCCCGTTTAAATAACATAAGTAACCAAGATCAATCAATCAAGAAAATTTGATTGACTTAATAAATTTAACCACATTAATGATACTGTAAAATGAGTACTTTGGTATACGAGATGATTTCTTCTTATAAATTGTACGATTGTTTATGCTTACGTTTGAAACATACCATATGATATAGTGGAGACACCAATAGAGTACTTATAAAGGTCTGTTGTTTTAAGATAACCTCCGGTATGAGTGACATCATATTCGGATTCATAGCTGGAATCGCCGGATATTTACTGATAGAACTTCCATGGAGCAATATACAGAAAATGTACGTGCCCCAGATTAAACGAAGACCTGTCAAAGCTGAGTGAAGAAAACGGATACACTTTTTGCATTATTAAATTATATTTAATTTAAATTAATTTTGCTCTAACATGCACAAATAATGTACTTATAATATTTATACAATCAAAAAAATTGCGCACATAATACACGTAATTACTAATTAGTTAAGACATATTTTTTATATAAATAGTTGTTAATAAATGTGTTGTGTTAATATAGAATTTAGTTTACTTTTAATTACAGAAATAATTATTTTTTGTCTTTGTATCGACCATATCTGGGAATTTTATATTTTAGGCAATAGGTAAAGAAAGTTAAGAAATAAGTAACTGATGTAGTTTGTCACTGAGACAGTCTTCTTTACGTCTGCAGCTGGTTTTGTAACGAACTAAAGAAATCAGCTACACTAAAAGGCCTGCGGATATAGAAAAACTGTTTTCATCACACTGCATCGGTTATAACAAAACGTTTATAAAAACGTTTGAAAAAAATTTCTGCCCCATAGAATATAAGATTTATTTAATAGAAGACTTTTTAAGCTAATAAAATAATCAAGTTTTTGAAAAATTTACGGTGGTAGTAGTATAGCAAAGAGGGTACCAGGCCACCCTTGGATTTGTCCGCGGACATTTGATGCGGATGGCATGTGGTCATTGTTCATCTGAAGAACTCTTGACGCAGGTATAAAACAGGTGTGTACAGGTATAAAACAGGTCTGTACCGGTTTAAAACAGGTATGATGGTATTAGAGAAAAAACATGACGTCATGAAACAGGTTATCATACCTATTTTAAACCGGTACAGACCTGTTTTATACCTGTACACACCTGTTTTATACCTGCGCTAAGAGTTCTTCAGATGAACAATGACCACATGCCATCCGCATCAAATGTCCGCGGACAAATCCGAGGGTGGTCTGGTACCCTCTTTGCTATACTACTGGTGGTGTTACCCCTTAAGAAAAACTACAAAAAACTCTATTCAACTAATGAACTGTTGCGCAACTAGCCTCGGACGAATTAGTCCTCTATGAAACTACTGTCGGTCGCAATATGTTATTTATAAGTCTATTCTAGACAATTTAACCCTTTCATTTGTCACCTTCTCACCTGTTATACTCCTTCCTGTCAGTCTCTCATCTGTCATCTTCTCACTCTTGCTTATCAGTACATACAGTTCTTATGATTCCATCATTACTGTTTTTGATCTGCTTTTAATATTTTTAGGAAGTATCAAATTAATTTTCGAAAAATATGTTTCATAATATATTCATAGTATCCTATTAGGTTATTCTAGTTATTAGGCAATTAACGAAATATCGTCTATCAGTGTAATTCATTTTGTTTTAATATAAAGGGTCTTTCAATAAGGAATCCCGATTTTAAACGTAAATAGAACAAGTTGTGTGTGAACTATCCACTCAATTTTTTTCAAAATATTCTTAGGATATTTTATAGCATTAAGTGTAGAATATAACGTCGTTTAAATGTCCGCCGCGGTTTTGTTTGGTGGCGCGTATTCGGGAGGTCCAATTTTCGATAAATTTGTCGCATAAATCTGGATGAATTCGCTGGATGGCGTTCGTTATGTTAACTTTGAGGGTATCAATCATTTGCGGTTTATTCGCATAGACCTACGATTTAATATAGCCCCAAAGGAAGAAGTCTAAAGGTGTTAAATCGCACAATCTCGGTGACCAGTTTAAGTCACCGATGCACGAGATAATCATGCCCTCAAATCGCTCGTGCAGAATGTCCATCGTGGCATGCGCTGTGTGGCAAGTAGCGCAGTCCTGTTGGAATCACATGTCGTCGGTATCCATATCAGTCAGTTTAGGCCACAATAAGTTGTTTACCATCGATCTGCAGCCCTCGCCGTTGACGGTCATGGCAATGTCAGTTTCGTTTTGGAAGAAGTACGGACCAATGATACCGCCAGACTAAAATTCGCACCAAAAAGTGACTTTCTCGGGATGCACTTAGTGTTAGTGTATCTCGTGTGGATCGGTATCGTCCCAAATCCGACAATTTTGCTTATTCACATATCCTTTCATCCAAAAATGGGTCTCGTAGCTGAAGATGATCTTTTTGGCAAAATTTGGGTCAACTTCCAACTACTCCAGAGCCCAGTCAGTGAATACACGATGTTGTCGTTTACCTTATGTCGTTTACCTATGGTCGTTTGGCGATAGCAAGGATAAAAGTGCATTTTGCCTCGACCGGGAAGCGAACCCGGCTCTTCCAATTTCCGGTTAGTTGCTCTGAGCGCTGAGCTATCGAGGTACACTCATTATTACTGCTAATGCGCCAGTTTAATGCGTCACCACAGTACTCCCTCCCTAGAGACATGGTTTGTCTCGATACAATTTAACGGAATGTAACCGCGTTCGCCATTCTTACGAACCGTTGTTCGGTAACCCCCGGGACTATAGGGCGATGGATAAGACGAGAATCGAATCCGCGAATTTGAGATGTAAGGGAGGTTGCATATACTGGAATAAATCACATCACGTCGGGGTCACCACTTTGGCGATAGCAAGGATAAAAGTGCATTTTGCCTCGACCGGGACGCGAACCCGGCTCTCCCAATTTCCGGTTACTTGCTCTGACCGCTGAGCTATCGAGGCACACTCATTGTCCCTGCTAATGCGCCAGTTTAATGCGTCACCGCAGTCGTTTACCTTATGTTCGTGGGCCAGTTGGATTTAATACAGGTGCAGACCCAAGTTCCGATACAAAATTCGCCAAGTAGAAGTCGCAGAAAGGCCAAGTTCTAGTGAAGGACAAGAAATTGACTGCCTCGGGTTTTCCCGTACACTGTCACGCACAGAATCGATATTTTCAGCAGACCTTGCGTTTCGGTGACGTGTGTTAGTTGATTATTTATCAAATTGGATGACTCGAATTGGGCCACCAAACGTCGAATAGTCGGACTCGGTGGGACAGTTGTAGCGAGAATAAGAATCACGTAATGCGCGGAATGTGTCTCGAACGGAGCACTGATTTTGAAAATAAGATTTGATAATTTGTTTAAACATTATAACCTTCCAAGGTGATTTGCCATACACTGCAGAACAATTTACAGTAAATTTAGTAGATGTCGCTTTAATAACGTGGCCGTTATAATGTAACAAATTTCGAGCGTCCCTATTGAAAGACCCTGTAGATACGATAGATCCTTTCAGCCTCGCCGGAATACGTCCTGTGCCCAAGTAAAAATTGAGGCAACCAAAAGGTTATACTAAACATAGTTTATTATTTCGTCTTTCCTTTCGTTTAATGCGGTAATACACCATCATTACCGCTTCCTTTTGTAGCGAATTGCGTGCCATTTTCCATAAACATAGTTATATTCGCATTGATCTTTTAAAAAAATTAACCTTGCTTTAAAAAAATTAACTATAATTCATTCATGAATTCACCATTCATAGTGAGCTAATAATTGATATTATCAGTCGCCCAAATTAGTACCAGAGATATGTATAAAACGTTGAGAATTGCACGCAGTTCCAGGTAGTTATCTGATAAAGAATGAGGCGAGTATTCTTCTTATTTCTGTTTCTTCTCATTCATAACGGTGTGCATTCTGCGGTAAGTCGTTTAGCGTTGGAAAATGTTTGAAGTCTCGTACAAATTCGACAAATTTTCAGCTGACGGAGAAGCAACTGAACGCTACAAAAAAACTAGTACGCAACACCTGTCTAAATAAAGCTAAACCGACCAGCGGTAAGCTTTTCTTTAAATTTTCCACATTTTTGAACGTCATATCGTTATTTTTTAGACCAAGTGGATGGTTTGCAAAAGGGGAACTTCATTGATGACAGAAATTTGCAGGTTTGTATAATACACTGAGAAAATGTATTTTTTTCCATTAAATGTGTATTTTATGCACTTCTAATTACGTTGATTATTACTTTTCCGCACTCCACTATAAGCGGAAAAGTAATGTAATGGTGTAAAGAAAAAGTGAAAAACCAAAATTTCTTTTGGGTTTATTTTTCGTTTTTCGGCATAAAAACAAAAAAATGGTTTCTAAAAATTTTCTGCTGTGTGTGTGTCGTCGTTGTCGTCGGTATTTATGCTTGTTACCACGATAACTCAACTAAATCGTGTCGGATCGATCGGGTTTTGACTGATTTGGATCGGGGACGTCTCCCAGACGACACCTATTGATTTTGAGGTGGATAGAACACACTCTACCATTTTCATGGGTCATGAGAAAGCACAATGATGGACTATTTGAGAAATTTGCTTGTTAGCACGATCACTCAATTAAATCATGTTTAATCAATCGGGTTTCGACTGATTCTGATTAGGAACGTCTACCAGACAACATCTATTGATTTTGAGGTAGATAGGACACACCCCACCCTGTTCATGGGCCATGAGAAAGCACGAGGGTGAACTATTTGAAAAAAGTAAAACTGTCGCATAAAACACATATTCTGCATTTATGTGTTGGTTTACTTTTTCTCGGCCACTCAATTTCGAGATGGAGATGTTCTACGTGCGGAAAAGTTCGTTAAAAGCTTTAAAACTGTTTATTTTAATTTGTTTCCATTATATTTATTATCAAGACTTGAATTGACTTCTTGGCCATAATAAGTAATTATTTGAACTTATTTCCCCATTATGCTTGATGGCTTCTATCCTTAGGTGAAATCAATACAATTATGTTGGTTATCATAAAAAAAAACTTGTGACTGTTAAGAATTATTACATAAATTACATTTTAGAGCTTCTGGAACAACTGCTAGAGAAAATTTCATATATTTCATATTGCTTGTTCACACGTAGCGGGTAATGACCTTTAGTTATTTTCACACTAAAGGGATTTAACACTCAGACTTATTTTTCAAATATAACAGTATGTACAGAGCTCCAATATTGTTAACTTTTGTTTCAAAAACCTTGTTTTCCAAGTACTCTCAATAAGATATCGTGTGGAGTAAGGCCTAGAGATCATAGAGGTCATTTTTTAATCAAGTTTTCAAAATTAAAATCATAAATAACACATGAAAAGTAATGCTAATATAAAAGTGCGAGATAAGACTTACAAAGTTCTTCAAATAGGCCATAAATAAGGATTTAAAACAAAACAGCTAACAATAAGACATGCAAGATAAAAAAGTGTAGACGAGAAAGGTATGTTATCAATATTCCTCATAATAAAAAACCTTAAGTGGAAAAACAATACACATTTTGTTGATTATTATGAAAATAATTTAATTTTCTTCTTTAATTTCTAATTTGAAGGATTTAGAAAACGTGTATGTGATGTATTTCTCTACCCTTATATTTGAAAAAGAAAATCTGAGGGCGGTTACATCCCTCAGAGTGAAGATAAGTAAATGCCATTAACCCTTAAATGTGGGCAACAAAAATTAAAATTCAATTTGTTTCAGGAATTGTTACTGAAACCTTCCAAATCATAGTTATAGGTATTTCAGTTAAGATTTCCACCATCTATAATTCGAATATAGAAAATATGCATATTTTTCATTGTATAATGGAAGACATAAAAATAGGATTGTTTAGTATTGTAGCATTTATTGCCTGTTGTTATTATTGCCGATACATACTTTCCTTGAAAATATTTACTTGCGTTTACTTTTATTACTACTTCATTACATTTTTATCATTGTATGTCATAAGTACTCTTCGGCATTATATATAATGTACTGCAATGCAAGCAAGTATCTAAACTAAATACATACAAAAACGGTAATGTAAAAAAATTATTGTTAATCTTCTGGGATTCTTTAACTTTAAAATTCTTGCAAATAAGAGTATAGAATTTTTCTCTATTATATATTTCAATTATGATCACATTCTTAATTCTGTTATATTAAGTTTTAAATCGAAATTGGATTTTTGATAAGTTATAGTGTTTACGAGTGAAAGAAACCCGCAATGAGTCCTGCGTAATATAATTTTGAAAATATAGATTTTAAATATACAAGTCTTTATTTAAACTACAGGTATTTTTACATTACAAACTACAGGTATCTTGACTAAAAATTATTTCAACCCCACAAAAAACTGTTTGTGGTGCACGATATAATATGATTGTTTTATATTTGTTGATATTAACTTTCATAAATACCTTAAATCTGAATAACTGACTAGTGACACCCGAAATCATTAATTTTAGTAACTATTAATTTTATCATTACATTTTAAGTAAAATTATTTAGAATAATTAAAATATTTTTGAGAAGAAAATATCTGACATGAGAACAAGTGCTTGACTTTTACTAACTTTATTTCCGGCATTGATCTGAAACCCACTGTATTAACATAAATCGTAATAACAATTTTAGACAAATATTCACGAATAAAATCGCCAGGAAAATTACACATTTTCTACATTCCAAGTATTTTCAAAATTGATTTAAATCATGTATTTTATTATTATTTTAATTGGAAAGAATTTTTTTATATTTCTTAAGCACTATATAAATTAATAGCGACATATAAAATAGCAATTTTTTATAATTAATTTTTCATTTTGAAAACTTGCAACTAAAATACATTATTATTTTTACTATAAATTTTCAATGTTTCGTTTATAACAGATTTTCTTATTTTTCAGTGCTACATGTATTGCATACTAAACACATATAAACTGGTAAGTTCCTCCTAAGTAGATAAAGAATAAGTTTTTAATATTTTATAATTATTCAATGTATATAATACCTATTACAATGACGTATTTTCATGAAAGCGCGGACAGATTATTTAAAAAAACTTTATTACAAAAAAACGTAGATTACTAAGAATTAATTAAAGCTGACACAAACTATCCAAAATAAAAGAAAATACAAAAGGGGGTCGTGCGTTACCTTTTAAAAATATTTTTTTGATTATCTATCTAATGATATTAAGATTTTTTTTTTTAATTTGACGTATTAGTAACTAAAAATATTAATTTCGAATCAATATTCAATGGGATATGGGACATGAATCCAATATTGATTCTTGTGAACATCACTGTATTCATTATTTGTTACTTGTTAAAAATGTCAGTGTTTCTAATAAGGCTTTTTTTATAGATTTTATTAAAACTCATTTATCTGAAACTCAGGCAATATATATTATAATTATGATTAGATATGGTGATAATAAAAAACTAATCAAGGGAGTATGTGAAATGTCTAATAATACATATCCTATTCATCCGTATCACAATCTACAGTTAATAAAATAGAAAATAAAATTGAGAAACTGGATATATAAAAAAGGTCCAAAAGCTAATTCTTACTTCTCCAATTAATGGGAAATATTTTTAGATATACAGCTACCTGTCGAGGAAAATTTATATAAATCAACTAAGTAGACAATTTGCTGTCGAAAATGATATCAGTAAATCATCGATTCTGCGTATTACATAATAAAAAGGATATCCTTACAAAGTTCAGGTAGTTCGGGAGTTAAATGAGGATAATCCTGATCAATCACTAGAATTCTATGAATTAATGATAAACAGATGTCAAGCAGATCTGCATCTCCGGAATATTACCGGAATATCCCTGATATTATACATACTCACTGACCATTTTAGTATTTATGCATTCCTAATGTGCTCAGTTATTACGCACAATCACTGACAGTTTCAGTAATTACGCGTATTTCCTAAAATGCTTAGTTATTATAGGTACTAACGATTTTCGGATATTAGCGGTAACATATACAGAAGAAATTAAAAAAAAAATGTCAATAACTTCCGTGTTAATTGATTTACATAAGAAACTGTCCTAATCATACTATGTGTATTATTTTATCACAGATAGGGAAAGATAACTCGTTTGACTGGGAAGGTGGAATTAAAGCTCTTGAAGCCAACGCGCCGCCAACATTAGCAGCAGATGGGGCAAAAAGTATTGCAAACTGCAAGGATGCTGTCAAAACGACGGGCGACAAGTGTGTGGCTGCTTATGAAATTGCAAAATGCATATATGACGACAATCCAGGCGTAAGTTAAATGCGGATTTTTTTTGTATATACGTATTATAACTTTAGTCTTTTCTATCTGTGTTTTTCAGAACTATTTCCTACCATAGTCACGGATATCGATATTCTTCAACCATAACCCAATGAATTGTTCTATTTAAATAAATGATGGTGTCATGTTAGTGTACAAAGTTATATGTGGTTATAATATCCACAATAAACCCATGTGTAATTATGGAATTTTCATAATTTTTTTTATATTGAATTATTTATTAGATACCCAAGACATATTTCGTTTAATCGATTCTTTACTCAGGACATTAGGATACATTTCTTTTAATCAAATGCATTTGGATACATAAGATTTCCTAAATATCAGCAGTCTACAGATTACAAAATACAAGGTAGTCTCCAAATTGGCGATATTATTGACTAAAATATGTCGATTGAGTCAAATATGCCTTGTACAAATATCGCTGGTTCAATGTTAGAATTTCATTTTGAAATTTCTCAATAATTTTGAAAGTTATCATAGTAAAGTTATCAGGTATCAAGTTATCAATGATCATGAAATTAGGCAGTTTTACGTTTTTAGGATATTTCGCCCTTTCGCAGACACCCTGTATAGTTGAAATACATGGTTTTATGTAATAATGGGATATAACACAACTAACAACTGCCAAATAAGAACATAATTAGGGACATGATCGTTAGTTGTATAGTTTATTTCATCTCAATTTACCAAATAAAAAATCCCAAACGGCTCTTATCTTATACCGTGGCTTGTTTTTATGGCTAGGCTCAGGTATACTGTTTCATTTATCGGCAAGGTAAGAAATGTTTTTATTTTGCAAATAGCGATGAAATGAATAGTACCTGAAATATACTTTCAATGTAGTTGTTATAGAAACGCAGAAACTAACAGGAATTTCCTCTTATCCACCTTTTGGTCGATCCTTGAAATACATCCCAGTGGTCAGATAACACTGAAGAACAGCAATTTGATTGCCTTAGATTTGTAACTTATTTTTGAGTAACTTTTGGCCTCAGAATCCAAAAATAACCGCACCAATACTCTATCACGTCAACTTTTTAAGCTACAGGAACCTTTCCTTGTCATACAAAATGTGCATGTGCAATCATACTGTTAATAAAGAATAGTTTTATTCATACAGAGACTATATATAGTTTCTGCAAGTTAAATTGTGTCCATATAAGTAGTAAAGTTTCTTTACCAAACAGTAAACATACATAAAGATTTTTGCTTATAGCTTTTACTTTTCCGCACTCCACTATATGCGTAAAAGTAATGTAATCGTGTAAAAAAATTTGTTCTAGGGTTTATTTTTCGATTTTCGGCCTAAAAACAAAAAAAAATGGTTTTAAAACCATTTTGTGTGTGTTGTTGTAATTGTCGTTGTCGTCGGCATTTATTTTTGTTAGCACGATAACTCAACTAAAGCATGTCGGATCGATCGGATTTTGACTGATTCTGATCGGGGACGTCTCCCAGATGACACCTATTGATTTTGGTGGATAGGACACACACCACCCTGTCCATGGGTCATGAGAAAGTACGATGGTGGACTATTTGAGAAATTTTTTTTGTTAACACGATAACTCAACTAAATCGTCGTAATCGTGCGTGAGTTTTGACTGATTATGATCGAGGATGATTCCCAGACGACAACTATTGATTTTGGGTGGATAGAACACACTTTACCATGTTTATGGGTCATGAGAAAGCACAATGGTGGACTATTTGAGAAATTGTTTTTGTTAGCACGATCAGTCAATTAAATCGTATCAGATCGATCGGGTTTCGACTGATTCTGATTTGGGACGTCTACCAGACGACATCTATTGATTTTGAGGTGGATAGGATATACTCCACTCTGTTCATGGGTCATAAGAAAGCACAATGATGGACTATTTTAGAAAAATTGAAAAAAGTAAAACTGCCGCAGAAAACATACATTCTGCATTTTTTTTTTGGTTTATTGTTTCTCAGCCACTCAATTTTGAGGTAGATGTTCTACATACGGAAAAATCTGTTTTAAGATTTTAAAACTGTTTATTTATATGGTATTTAATATGTGAACATTCTCGCTTGATGCTCTAACAACAGTAAGCTATCATATATACATCCCATCTACCTTGATACTGTGCCTCTATGACCTTCAAATCTTGGTGGAATCGCTCACCCTGCTTATCACTGACTGCAACAAGATTTTTCGGGAAGTCAGTAAGGTGGCTATGTAAAAAATTCAACTTAATGCTCATGTTACATCCAAGAATTTTGTAACTCTCTAGGAGTTGCTGAAGAGTTTCGGTGTAATTCTGTGCTCGTGTATTTCCAAGATAGTATTTGACAATGTTTTTGAATGTCAACAAATTAATCTTTTGAAGTTTTGTCATTGTTCCGATGAAATGTTCATCTTTAACGAGCTGTCGAATCTGTGGATCATCAAACACATCGGTCTTTATCTTTTTAAATGACAAGCTAGGAAATGCTGAAATGAGATACTTGATATAGTCTCCTTCAATTGACAAAGTTTTAACAAACTGCTTCATGAGACCCAGTTTTATATGCAGAGGTGGCTGATGTAGAATGTTTGGATCACCAGGTTTCAGGTCAGATCTTGGCGGCCAATTCGACTACATCCAATGCTTCTCAGGAGCTCTGCTGTCTCACATATGCAAAAAACAGGGATACTTGGTATATTCGCGTTACTGTCCCAGGAGGAAGCAGACCATTTTAAGGTCAACACAGATGATCCATTAGTGCAAGTGATATTGCAACAAATCAATGACTCTCGTTATGTAATGTATTCATATTATTCTCTTTATGTATTCATATTCTTCACGCAAACAAACTGAATGGTTTATTGGGACTGCATCAAATAAATTTCTATTGTGGAGAAGGACACACTTCAAGCTCCGCTTTGAGTTAGGTGTACAGAAAAAACTTCATGTGGTAGAAGAAAACTAACTATAGTTTTAAAATCGGCATGCCTATTTAACTCTAAAATAGCTCAAAAATTGAACTCAACAGAAATTGTGTTACAAATTGCTCCCCAGTGGATACTGATATACTGATGGTTCCTTTTCTTTTCCTCAACATTCCCCCTGGACACGTCCTAAAGGCGTACACACCTACAGGACTGAATTTCATAGTATCCCTCGCGCTCTGCAAAATATTAAATCATAAGAACAGTATACGATGTTAATATGTTAATATGCTCAAATTTATTAAGTTCATTACAAGCTCTATACAACCCATTTAACTCTGATTCTGTTAACCAACAATGGTAACTAATGGCAACTAATGGTAAAGTTATACACTTTGCTTAGATACCTGGTCACATAGGGATAAATGGAAATGAATTAGTGGACGAAACGGCAATCATTGATAACATAGGCAGAATTAAACCAGCAGTGTAGGGCTAAAAACTATTAATACTTAGCCTGATATGAAGAGAATTGAGGGGAACTACATGGATAAGAATTATACATACAAAACTCATTTCTGCTTTTAGGAACTAGACAATCTCAATGTGATGTATGCAGCATATATCCTACCGTGAGGCAGGTACTGCTGCACCATAAAGAGGTGAAACACACCTTTCGTTTTTCTGTGCAGATTTTTAGGTATGACGTCATGTCTGAGCGATAAACTGTGTGAACTGCACAGCTTTCACCGGTATTTATGCAGATGAGATGAAAAATATGTGCATTTGAACCCTTCTTTGCAACGATAATCTGAGTAGTCTATCATACAGTTTGTTCAGTTGACTTCCTGTTTATGTACATGATGATCACGGTTTGAAAAACAGATATGTTTTGGCGTTTATACCAATCTTTACACTAATGTTAACGGCGTTCTTTCTTTCTTCTTTGCGTTTGTTGTGTTGCTAACACAACAAACTGCGGCTCTTCCTTTTCTATCACCCATTGAATTTCATTTCTCTTTAATGCTTTTTCAACCAAACCTGTCGAAAGTGACGAGAGAACTAAAGAAATATCGGACGGAAAGTGAGGCGAAACCTGAACGTAGCCTACACACCTTCAGTTCAGATAAATGTACAGATTTTCACTCAGTTATTTACAACAGATAACTGCACAGATAAACGGAAGGTGTGTAACCCCTTAACAAATATGTGACACTCAGACAAAGATTTAAAATGTTGGAAGATTTTTCTGTATGGCTAAGTAATAACGCTGACAATATACGTAAAGTAATAGATTTTATGAAACACATCCAATGAGACAAATTTAAAAGCTCAGATGTGGTAACAAACACCAATGAATTTAGAAGATGGTATCGTTATTAAAAAAATATGGGAAATGAGACATTTTCGTCATATATCTAAAAAAACAAAAATAGCTCCACTATAATAAAAAGATTGTTCTTCACGATTTGGTTGTTGAATTATTGAATTGTTGCTGATGAATTGGTGTTGATGAAAAAAATGCGTTGTTAACGATCGAAAAAAAATCTATTCCCATGGTAAACCTTAGAAAGACTGAATTCAATATTTTTAATTCTTTATCAAATACATATCACATAAATAATTAAAACATAAATGCGTATTGTGATTTGGTATCTTTCAAAATGCGAGTTATTAATAAAATTTAGTTACATGTGACTTTGCTTACATACTCGTACATATAATGAAAATTGTTTAAGAGATTTTAATTAAAACAGAAACAAATGCGAGATTATGGCGATGTAATACGCGATTCTATAATTTTATGAAACTGTAATAATTACATATATTACAATATATGCAATTTGAGCCTATGTTTATTCAATTACTTTACTATAATTGAGCATATATAAAGAACAGTGTTGCCTTTAAAACAATTTGAACTTGTTTGTTGAAGAATTAATTGATCGACAATGAACATGATGTATTAAATTATTAAGTGCTGTTGACTTTTCCTAGAAAATATCTAAAATATTCCAATTTGCTCTATGAGTAAGACATGAATATTTCATTGGTTGCAGAATAGACAGAAGGTGGCTTAGATCTCTATAATTAAACACATGAAAGGGTAAAATAAATAAAGTATATATTCGTCTTTAACAGACACACACATCCACACAGCCTACTGAGTTGAGAATCAATCCCATACTCAAATTACTCAGAGCCGAAAATCTAGACCAACTTCAAACAATTCTCATCGTTACCCAGGATCAATTTAATAAACTTAGAACCTTCTGCGAATTAATTAAGGGGTAATTTAGCTTTGGAAGATCTGGCCATACCTATAAACATCCATGTCAGTCCGGATTCGAACCGAGTATCTTGTAGTCCTGTGAAAAAAAATTATTAACGGTGTTAATGGCAAGATAAGGTAATATCGTATAGGTGATAAAGCTCATCTGTATTAAATTGGGCACAGAACTACATGTATCTAAAACAGATAACACATTAATAACATAAATATTTTATGTTATTAATGTGTTATCCAATAAAGATTTTGTGATCGGAGTTTTTTTTTACTTTTTTGCTTACTTACTTACAGGCCAAGAACTACAAAAACACTGTTTTTTTTGTTTCCATCACGCACCATTATTTGTAAATGTACACGGTACAATAATTTGCACTTTTTAAAACCGAGATTCTATGAAATTAAATTTGGTCTGAATCTTTGCGGTGTCCTTGTATTTAATCTGTTTGAAACGTACACGCAAGTGTGGGTGGTTTACCGAGACAGAGTTGGCCGGTGGGGATATCCCGGTTTTATACTATTCGGGTATTTACATAGTCGCTGTAGTACGTTTTTAATATGTGTACGTTTACTCGTAACATCGCGTCGTGTGTTTTTATTTTGTTTTAAAAATGCCTAGAAGTTGTAAAAATACACCAAATATATTTTGTTATAGACTTAACACCTGGTTCAAAAAACGTTATTTACTTAAATTTGGTTGATCCGTAAAAAATTCTTTTGCCGCCACTTCATACTAATAAGATTAACGAAGCAATGTCTAAAAGGTATAGATAAAAATGCAAATTGTTTTAAGTACTTATATGGTAAATTTCCAGCTCTTTCTAAAGCAAAATTAGAGGAAGGCATTTTCGTAGCACCACAAATAATAAAATTAATGCAGGACCAACAATTTGAAGAAACAATAACAGAAATTGAAAAAAATCTTGGATATGCTTTAAAAATATAACAGAAAATTTTTCAGGAAATTATAAACATCCACAGTATGAGGAAACTGTCAACAAAATGCTGAATAAGTTTAAGAAACTTGATTGTAATATGAGCATAAAAATTCATTTTCTGCATGCTCATCTGGATTACTTTCCAGAAATTATTAGTGCTGTTAGTGAGGAGCAAGGTGAAAGGTTCAATTGAGACGTAAAGTAGAGATGTAAATAAGGTACAAAGGTCGATGGGATGTGACGATGATGGCAGAGTATTGCCGGATGCTCAAAAGGAACATCCAACGAGCGATCACACAAGAAAAACTACAAAACGAAGTTTTTTGTTCAGAAGGGAAATATTTTCAAAGAAAAAAAGAAATTAGAGACTCAAAACTATTTGTGTTGTTGCTCTTTACTATGATTTTTTAATGTTTATTAAATATGTTCATTAAAGCGTATGTTTTCCTTTAGTTTTTAATTTATCCTGATTATTCAGTTGATCAAAAACTTTACGTGAGGGTCAAAGACAGAAGGTAGATACGAAATTAGCGTAAGTAACTTACTTATAGTCACTTATCAAACCCAAATCAACTTTCAAAATGTAAAAATTTATAGGACTTTGTAATTGGAGTATCTCAAGGATCAGTTCTAGGGCAGTTACTATTTAAATTGTATGTTAATAATCTATCAGAATTTCTATGAATAGGCCATTTAACTATATCTGCAGATGATTTAACTGTTACAATAAGTAACATATAAGTCGAAAATCGAGAAAGGAACCACCAAACCGCCAAGCGGTTATCAAAGTAGTTCCCAAATAGCAAAGCTATTACATAATCGCTCTAGGAAACAAATATTCCTCAGGCTAAATACCCGCCAGGCATTGAATTATACCTAGAAGCGATCCTCGACCCCTTTTTCGTGTTTCTGCACGATCAGATAAGGTTTCAAAAAATAAAACCCGCCACAGGTAGGATTCGACATCTGTCCCGGATTAGAACCAAACGACATACAGCTGTTTCGAACTTATTAGTTCTCATCGGTGCCGTACGCGGTACTCCGATCCAGGATAAATGCCGAATGAACTCTATGGGGTAAACATCTTTATCGATACGATTTCTGTCAGTAACATATAAGTCGGAAATCGAGAAAGGAACCACCAAACCGCCAAGCGGTTATCAAAATAGTTCCTGAATAGCAAAGCTATTACATAATCGGTATAGGAAACAACTACTCCTCGGGCTAATGCCCCGCCAGGCATTGAATTATACCTACAATAAGTTAAAAAATGTGAAAGCAATTATTAAATAATATATACTTTCACTTATTTAACTAAAAAATACTAGTTAAATAAGTGAAAAAATGACTGTTACACATGTAATATTAGACGTGAACGATTGGTAAGTAGTTCTAGCCACGGTATCACATTAGAAATATTCCCCATTTACAACAACCTACCATCCAAAATAAGAAGATATTCCTACAAACCTACAAGAATAAGCCAAAATCATGTTGCTATCATAACTATGAAGTATAAAAATTGCTGCTAAATATTCTACTTCGTTATATTTATTGTTTTTATATTATACAATAATTTATATTTTATGATATGTGTCTTATAGGCCTTATGTTATTGCATCTATGCTACTGATTTACATGTTTTAATACTATTTACACATCAGATACTTATAGAATACTTCCAGTTGTTATATAATTAGATTTACAAAAAAATAGCTGGAAAACATATTTTCCTATTCTTGAGTTTATTCCGGGACTTAAATTTGGACGATAGGGGAGATAATTCATTCCATCGCAGTTTGTTCCATTTTGTTGACTAATACTGGTTCACGAGCTTATATCATGGATCTGTTCCTCTGCATTGGTTTAAAGATATAATTCCTAAACTAAAGTCCCATCCTTTAGTTCGATATCTTCAAGCTCTCAAGTTCTTAGTCATGTACTCAAGATGGCTATTAGAATAATTTCTACTCTGTCCAGGCCCCGCATGTGCTTAATTTTCATGGTAAAGTTTTGGTATTTTCTAATATGTTCGGTTTCCTCCTGCCATTCTTCTGTTGTTTTGGTCAACGGTCAAACTATGTCTATGATGTGTCCTTTTCCCTGCTCTTTGTCAATAAGAATGATATCCGGCCTATTGCAATTAACTATTCTGTCAGTGATTATTTACTTGTGCCAGTGTAACAAGTTTTAGTCGTTCTCATCGGCTGGCGATGAGTGATATTTGTAGTACGGTGGTGAGTTTGACAAATTGTGCTTTTGTGATTGTGCCAACTGGTTGCGTCTTCCTGGATATGAGGAATCTAGCAGAGTTGCATATTGTCCCATATTTTCCTATAATGATATTGTCGATTGTCTTCCCGGATTCATTATATTTACGGCATTTGTCTTCTGCTTCGTTTTTCAAGGAGGTAGAAAGTATAACTTCGGTCAACGGTGGTGTAATCAACGGCAACTTCGTCTGAGCAATTCTCAGACTTGTACAGGTCTCATCTTACCCTAAGGTAACAAAGTCTTCTATTAGTTCCGCATCTCTTTCAATCCTTCCGCTTTGGAAGCCCCCTATTGTGCACTTATCTAATGTTATTCAGTCTTTGTAATTGAAATCAGTGAATGTAGTGGGCCATTTTCTCAGTATACTGTTTTATATCATGCATGAACATTAGGTGGAACTCTAATATTGTCCTAAGATTAAGACGTTAAATGTGGTGCGTTTCTTTTAGTAGATGAGTGAATTTGCCCTCCAAAATTGGGCACATTAGAGATGTGGTTGGGGATAACTCCTACTATATTATATCTTGTATCTATCCACGAAGTACAGATGTTTCACTTTATCTTTAAAGGAGCTGTTATTATCTTTAAAAAATTTTTCAAGAGAAAATGAACAATACGTCTGCAACTTCATACTTTTCACTGCTCTATAGAATGGCCATACCTTTATTTAAATATATACATTATTTTGTCATAGGGGTAAGAAAATAGAGGCCAATAGGGTAGTTATTATTTTTAAATATGAGATGCCATGAAAAATTAAGATTGCTATTTCACATATCCACTTTTCTGAACAAGTTACCATTCATTTCATTCAAATCGATTGGGTGCTTCTATCTGAAACTACTAAATCCCCGGATTTAACCCGATATTACCCGTCAAAACTGTGGATGGTAATTTCACAAATTCAAAACGTTTTACACCAGATAAAAAACATACATGTGTCTTATTTTCTATTTTTTACAAAATCTTCAAAAATGAACAAAATCAGAGGGGGCCGACTTAGTCATTTACTCACATATATTTTTTAGTTACTACGAATCTAAAAATAAAATATAGTTCAACTAATTTCTATTGAAAGTTAAAATTACCTAATACCTCTGAACGATTGTAGAAACCATACCAGATCACCCTTATTAGCGTTGTAAAGGGTCTTTCAGTAAGGACGCTCGATTATTAAATGTAAATAAGACAAGTTGTATGTGAGGTATCCACTAAATTTTTTTTATTTGAAAGAATATTTTATGGCATTAAGTAGGGAATAAAACGTCGTTCAAATGTCTGCCACGGCTTTACTTGGTGGCACGTCTTCGGAAGGTCCACTTTTCGATAATTTTGTCGCATAATCTTGAACCACATGTCGTCGGTATTCATATCATTCAGTTTAGACCACAAGAAGTTGTTTATCATCAATATGTAGCGCTCGCCGTTGACGGTTATGGTAATGCCAGTTTCGTCTTGGAAGAAGTATGGGCGCCAGATCAAAATCCACACCAAATAGTGACTTTATCTGAATGTATTGCTGCTGGTGTATCTCGTGTGGATTGCTATAGTCCCAAGTCCGACAGTTTTGCTTGTTAACATATCCATTTATCCAAAAATGGACCTCGTCGCTAAAGATGATTTCTTTGGCGAAATTTGGATCAATTTCCAACTGCTCTTGAGCCCAATCAGCGAACGCATGGCTTTGTCTATGGTCGTTTACCTTAAGTTCCTAGGTTAGTTGAATTTTATACCGGTGCAGACCCAAGCACCGGTGGCAAAATTCGCCATGTTGAAATCGCAAACAGGCCAAGTTCTTGTGAACGACGAGAAATTGACTACCTCGGGTTTTCCCGTACACTCTCACGGACAGTAGCGATGTTTTCAGCAAATCTTGCGTTTCGGTGACGTACGGGTGTTGGCTGATTATTTATCAAACCGGTTGACTTGAATTTGGCCACCAAACGTCGAATAGTCGACACAGCGACGGTGGAACGGTTATGTGCGAGGATGAAAATCACGTAATGAACGCGAAAGGTTTCTCGAACGAAGCACTGATATTGAAAATAAAATTTGATATGTGTATACATTTTTAAACGCTATATCCATTCACAATACCATACACCATTGAATAACACTTAATAAATTTGACAGATACTGTTTTAAAAACGTGACCACTATAACCTAACAAATTTCGAGCGACTCTATTGAAATACCCTGTAAATGTACGCAACAAGACCTCTTTAACGTAACGGGTAGATGTACGCAATTTACGATATTTTTTAGCATATTATGTGACTTTATTTTACATTGTTATATTAAACAGTCGTTTTTTTTTTGTGAACCTGTTTCGATACGTGTAAATCTATGCATTAATAATTTACAAGTGGATTATTTGTCGGTATATCACGTCAAATGGCTATTACCTGAATGTTGTTATTACGAAAACAAGCTAATTCATAACTCGTTAGTTTATGTTGTAAAATCATTCAAGGGCTTTAATAATTGCGAAATAATCTTATCACAATTTCTAAGAACACGTTACCTAGTAACAATGTGCTTTTACTTTTTTAGTAACAAGTTTTTGAAATTATTATAATAATTGTATTTTATGTAATTCCTACTTCTGTAACAATTTGCGATATCTGTCAGCATTGTAGGTGCTATATTAATATTTTAATTACAATGAATATATTAATTAATAGAAAATACTGCATATAAATATAAACAAATACTGTAGCTTAAATAATTCAGTAACTTGAGAAATAACGTAAGCATTTATAATACTTGACGATAAGAAAAATATCGTGAGGAGCTGTTTGAGGTACTCTAAGAGAGGTACCAGACATTCGAGGGGCGAAATTCAGTTGTAACAAAAGGATATTTAAAGTAAGATGTTATCCTCACCTATAAGAAATGGTTCTTTTTATAATCATATTTAAAAAGTGAAGTGTATAAGACGATGTCATAATCTACAACTATCACGAAATTGAAGTTCCATCTCAATACATAAACCTTACATCGCTTAAACTATTCAGTTTTTATTAATATTTTTAAAATAATCATTATTGTAATGCAAATTATTCAAAATGCAAATGCAAAAGTCCTGAAGATGATTTCCATTGTTATATTTTGCATTGCATAAAAATATTCTTTAAATATGTCGCAAATTCGCGCTAAGAATTTTGAAATATTCCAAAAATGTACTCACGAAGTGAAGACAAATTTTAAAAACATTTTGTACATTAATAGATAAGTGAATAATCTCTTGTTATAAACTTTGTAGAAAATGTTTGATAATGTTTTTAATATATATATTTTATGAACATACGGTTTCTAGAGACTGTTCCTATATTTTATTTTATTTCCTATACGAATGAAGAGATATAAGCACAAAAAAGTAAGCGCCAGGTAAACACTGTGTTTTTTTCAGATACAAATGAAATACACATTTATTTGCCTGTATCAAAACATTTGTAATGGTAATATGAAATGTACATAAAATCTAAAAAATTATCTCAGCAATACATAAAAATTAATATTCCACATGTGCTTACCTAAAAATATTTATATTTTAACTTTCTGCCTTTAACGGAATACATTTTAGTCACTAATGATGTTCTGAACGAAGTCTTGCAAATGAGGACCAGTTAAATCCAAGAATATATATTGAAATAAGTTAATTTTATAATTACTTCACATTTTACTTTACATTACTTCACAAATATATTACTTTATCTAGTACAAAAATTATAAAAATAATGTTTTATACACATGAAATTATAATAACCAAATCTAGTTCTAATTCAAACTTTTGGGTTGTCATTGAAATGATTAGTTGTTGATTTAAATTAAAGCCTTTAATTTTATACTTGAACAGACAGTATATAGTAGAATATTAACAATATCATCATTAGGTCATCAGTCCTAAGACTGGTTGGACGCTATCCTCCAGCTTCTCCTATCTTGTGCTAACCTACGCATTTCGCTAATTGTGCTACAACCTACATCCCTTACAATTTGTGAGCAGTAGTCTAATCTAGGCCTACCTCTGCCTTTCTTCACTCCTATTTCTGCCTCCAAAATATCGCGGACTATTCCCCCATGTCTCAGCAAGTGGCCTACCATTCTATCTCTTCTCTTCTTTAAGTTTTTCCACATACTCCTTTTCTCGCCGACTTTCTCCAATACTTCTTCGTTTCTAACCCTATCAGTCCATGGTATTTTCATCATTCTTCGGTAACACCACATCTCAAAAGCTTCTAATTTCTTCCTACTTGCTTCCCCTACCGTCCAGGTTTCGCAGCCGTAAAGTGCCGTGCTCCATACATATGTTTTCAAAAATCTCTTCCTTGTTTCTAAGTTTATTACCCCCGAGCATAAAAGTGCTTTCTTTTTGTTAAAAGCTACTCGACCCTGCGCTATTCTTTGTTTTATGTCTTTATCGCTTCTTCCATCCCAATTTATTTTACTTCCTAAATAAGTGAAGTCTTTAACTTCCTCCAATCTTTCATTATTAATTTGTACTTTCATTTTTGCTCTGCTCTCGCGCCCTCTGCACACTAACACTTTAGTTTTGTTTTTATTCACCCTCATTCCGTATTCCTCTGTCAACACTGCCTCCATTTCGTTCAATGCTGATTCTAGTTCCTCCTTACTAGATGCTAATACTGCTATATCATCCGCGAATCTCAGCATTTTTAGTTTCTGTCCCTGTACTTTAATCCCGAAATCCACTCTATCTTTTACCACATTAATCGCCTCTTCGATGTACAGATTAAAAATTAGTGGTGATAGCGTACATCCTTGTCTTACTCCTTTCCTAATACCTACTTCCCTTTCTTCCCCTTCTACTTCTATAACAGCAGTTTGCTCTATGTATAGATTGTGTACTACTCTCCTATCTCTATACTTCATTCCCGCGCTCTTTAGTATCTCGAACATTTTTTCCCATCTTACGTTATCAAAAGCTTTTTCTAAATCTACAAATTCTATATAAGCGTTCTTTCCTTTTTCTATTGTTTTCTCTAACATTACTCTTAGCGCCAGAATAGCTTCGCGAGTTCCCCTATTTCGCCTAAACCCGAATTGGTCTTCTCCTAGTATTTCCTCCGCTCTATTTTCCATCCTCTTCTGCACTATTCTAGTTAAGATTTTTGACGCATGGGAAGTTAGGCTAATCGTTCTAAAGTTCTCGCATTTGTCGGCTCCTCTCTTTTTCGGTATAGTAACGATAATGTTCCTCTTATAATCCTCCGGCATCTCGCCCGTTTCGTATATATATTTTACCAGTTCAAACATCCTATTTACTACTTTCTGTCCCGCACATTTCAAAATTTCCGCCTGTATTTTATCTACACCCGGCGCTCTATTATTCTTTAGCCCCCTTAGTGCTATTTCAAATTCCTCTCTCAATATAGGTTTTCCTACATCTTCCCTATCGATGCTAGATTCTTCCTCTAATATCTCTCCTAATTCCTGACCCTCGTATAAATTTCCTAAGTACTGCTTCCATCTATCCGCTTTCTGCTCTCTTCCTATCAGTATGTCCCCCGATTGACTCCTAACATTTCTACTTATTGTTCCTACATCCCTGAAGTCCCTCTTAATTATTTTGTAAGCCTCATCGGCCTTACTTACTTGCAACTTATCTTCTACTTCTTTGCATTTCTCCTCTATCCATTGTTCTTTCGCTTTTCTACATTTTCTAATGATTTCCCACTTTATTGCCTTATACGTTTTCAGTCCTTCTTCGTCTCGTCTGTTTTTGTAGCCTCGTCTCTTTTGCATTAAGTTTAAGATTTCGTCCGTTATCCAGGGCTTCCTAGCTTCCCTTTTATCGTGTCCTAAAACGTCCGTAGCTGCGGAAGCTAGACTATTCTTGATACCCTCCCACTCAGTTTCTGCGTTCTTGATTTCGTCCTTACTCGTTTTATTTATTAATTGATCTGTTTTCTCCTGGAACTTATCTTTCATATTCTGATCCCTCAATATGTCTACATTTATACGTTTCTTATCCTTCCGGGTTTTCAGATTTTTGAACTTTAATCTAGCTTTCATGACTACCAAGTTGTGATCGCTGTCTACATCTGCTCCTGGATAACTCTTACAGTCTTTTACTTGATTTCTAAATCTCTTCCTAACCAGAATGTAGTCTATCTGATACCTGTCTATCCCTCCTGGCATTTTCCATGTGTACCGCCTCCTAACGTGATTCTTGAACAATGTGTTCGCGACTACCATCTTGTGCTTCTCACAGAATTCTATCAGTCTGCTACCTCTCTCGTTTCTGTTTCCTAATCCATAAGGCCCTACAAATTCTCCTTCTTTCCCCTCACCTACGACTGCGTTAAAATCTCCTACTATTATTAAATTTTCATGACCCTTCACAAATCCTATTACCTGCTCTTAACAATATAATTTAACAATAACAATATAAATTAACAATATAATTATGATAAAATATAAAAGTTTAAAACCATTACCCCTTTCAGTAAACAATCAATTCACTCTTTTCTCTTTACTTTTCAAATCTTATTAAATGTTAAGTCTTATGTTCTCATAATTCTTCTAAACGTGTACTAACTAAATATTCTACAACAACCTAAATTCTATGTATAGTGAAAAGTAGTAAAGAACCAATTTCAATATTGCAAATTAGGGTAAAATATAACAAACAGTAATAATGCACGAATAGAATTTTACATATACGATAACTGCGATTTATCACTATGCAACTGTATAATAATGGATATTTTTATCACTTTTAAAATTATATATTCCTAGTATTGTTCTCATTTATATAATTTTCCACCTGCCGATAATAAAAAATGTGTTAAAAAGCGTATTCACGAATAGTTATATACAATTTTAGGGTTTGTTTCACGGTCATCTGTCGTCTTAGTAGATAAAGAAATTAGCGACAATTTAGAAACTAGTTAGCAACTGCACCACCAACATTTAGTGTAATTTAAATGACAAAAATACTTCATAATATAGTAAGGCAATTTTATTAATTTTATTATATTACTTAATGATTATTTAACAAATATGAAAATTACTAATAATTCATTTTGAACTAGGTTTACTGTTTGTAATGTAGTCTTTAAATTTCTATAACAAAGAATTGTCCAAAAGCTGATCAGATACGGAATATTTCTTTGAATTTACATCGGGTGAATTCACATATTTTTTGGTTCTTTTAATGATTGGCGTCGTGTATATAGTCCGTCCTCTGTTACTTTACACTGTGTTTGTAGCGATTTTTCATTCGATGCTTGTGGAATATAGTACCGCCTATTTTTATTAAGATATATAATGATAGTACGTTCTATAAACGTTTAGGACAAACAAGTTGAAAGTGATATCAGTTACGAAAAGTGTTAAAAGTGTTAATGTCAAATAGTCATATTGTGATCATTCTCGTTTTAGGTGGAGTAAAAGGGATATTAAGGTGACCCGTCACTTTCAGAATATGTCGCTGCTACCGCTTATCATCTTTATAATGTGTTTAAGTCCTTTCACGAGAGGACATCCATTTATAAAAGGTATGAGCAAATACACGATATTTAGCAAATTACAATATTCCTATCTTTAAAATTCAATTCTTTTCATATAAAAATTCACATAGTTATTACATATAATATTTTTTATTATTATACAGGGCATTAAAATGATTGAAAGATATGAAAATAAAAATGGAAATATGGGACATTTATTGATATTAATTTGTGTCTTTAATTGTTTTCGAAATTAAATGAGAGAACCAGAGTTCATATGAATCTTTTATTTTTAGATAAGACAGATTTCCAGTATTATATTATTTAATATTGAAATATAAGGCAGCAGTTAACTAGGCATTCTTTATTTCACATTTTGAATCTACCAAAAAAATTGTTAATTATACCACTTTCATATAAGTTTTATACAAGCAATCTAATAATAAATGGAGAAATTAAATACATTTTTATGAATACGGGCCCACAAAGACGGCTTCTCTGGATATGAATCTAAAAGGCCATTATAAAATAGTAACTTTTTATTTACAAAGTAT
This sequence comes from Rosalia funebris, assembly GCA_037954035.1. Classification (NCBI taxonomy): domain Eukaryota; kingdom Metazoa; phylum Arthropoda; class Insecta; order Coleoptera; family Cerambycidae; genus Rosalia; species Rosalia funebris. The sequence goes on from JAZFAV010000020.1 coordinate 16,849,448, forward strand.
TTTTTTATCTAGTATTTTATTTTATTTAGCCTTAGTAGTTTTAGTAATTTTATAGCTCAATATTTAACTAAATATCCAAATAAAATGAAATAAAAACAAATAAGAAAGAAATCATCTAAGGAAATAAGGACGACCTCACAGATAGGAAATAAAAGTGATAGTGGTTGATTTAAAGTAAATCCTCAAACTAACCACCACGTATTTCAATACAATCGCCAAGAGGATTTGTTAGATACCTTTATACCATTTGTAAAATTGCTGTGTTATTTTGAATTACTTCACATCCTTCGTAGTCAGTTCGTACATACGTATCAGATTGCACACATGATTAGATACAGAATTTTCGTGCATCAAATAACCCCAAATAAACAATATCAAGTAGATTTAAGTCTGCTAATCTAGTTGGCCATCATGAATAATTAAATCCATGTTCATCTGTTTTCAGTAGGATATGTCATATCATAATTCTAAGACATAATGAAATAATCAAATACTTTGGGACATTTAAACGATTCATCACAACATAAACATTTCTTAACATAACTTCAAGGCTTAACATAAGTGCAAGGAAAATTTACATTTTCAACGAATAAAATGTGGCGGCAAGTGTTTTACGTTTTTACTTAGTTTTCCAATTTCTATACATGTTACTATTTCTACTTTTAATGTTTTCATTTCATTTATTGCAGATGAAGACTACAAACTGTTGCCACCGATATATCAAATGGCGGATTACGACGAATGTGTAAAAAGTTCTGAAAATATTTACTGTTTAGTAGATCTCAAACTGAAGCCTCTCCGAAAATCCAATTATATTTGGAAAATAATTGAGGTAAAATCAAAATGTCATAATTCTCTCTCGTATGTTACATACAATTTTTATTGATTATTTAATTAATCAATGTGCTAGTTATGCAATGACTAGTTTACAATATAGATATATCATCAAAATCAATTCAAATCAAATCTTGAGACTTACCGGACTCAAGATTTGATTTGAATTTGATTTAAGAAAAATGCCATCTAAATAATTGTCATGACAATCAGAACAAATTATAATCGACGTTTGAAGCAGAAGTGTGAGCCTTTAATAATGATAATAATACCTTTATTTTGAACAAATTTGAGGCGTACCATGACACTTGGACCCATCTGTCTTGGTATACAGTGCTGTGAAACAGTGTAGACTCAAGCTTATATTTAATCATTTATGATACCTCCTGCAAGAAATATTCCTTAAAATATATTATCTAATAGAACAGGCTACCAATAGACAAATAGCGCTATTGCTCTCGAACTATAATATGTTTAGTGGTTTCTGCTGCGCATTTGGCAAGAAATTCTACGGCGTATGTGTGAACAAGTATAAACTCCAGGAGGGTCCCTTGTATCCAAATTTCTGAGATAAGTAAGTGTATGTATGCACTTGACTAATTTTTCTCCACCATTCTTAAATATTTCCGCCGGGAGATTGTCGGTTCCAGGAAATTTATTATTGGCAAGTGTTTGGATGATTTGTTTGACATCTAGCAATGAAGGTAGCGTTCTCTCTTCCTCTTCCACTTGTTCGTTCTGTCTTCTTCATCGATGATCACTGTTTCCCCTTCTGGATTCAAAAGAGTCCTGAAGTGTTCTAACACCCCTTCCTGTGATGTTATTAGGCTACATTGTGTTGTCCTCGGTTTGAAACCTCTTCTCATGACATTGACTTTTTTATAGAAGTTTCTGATTTCATATTCTTTGTTTAGGTCTTTAATGTCCTGGATTGCTAGTCGAGGAATGCTCTCTTTTTTGTCCTATGGATTCGTTTTTCTGTTCGTCTTCTCTCTTGATACTCGTCGACTGTGTTTCTTTGTCCTTCGTGTCTGCATTGTTTTGATGCTTCGTTCTTCACTCTTGTTGCCTGAGCACAGTCTTCATCGTACCACTTATTTCTTCTGACACGCCCCTCCATACCGATAACTTCCTATGCTGCTGTTTGCATTTCATCTCTTATTTTATTCCACCGGTCATTAACTTCAAAAGGTCTTATCTCATTCTGAAGGATTTCCGTTAATCGATTATTCATGTTGGCAGACAGTTGCTCAGCTTTGTTTGGATCCTTCAAGTCTGCAAGTTTGTACTTATTTCGCCTCTCTCCTTTTTTGTCTCTGATATTCTCCCTCTTATTTTGGCAATAACGAGATAGTGATCCGAATTTACATTTGCTTCCCTGTAGCTGCGGCAGTCCATCACATCTGATCCATGCCTAGCATCTATTAGAAAGTGATCACCTTGGTTCCTTGTGCTGCTATCTGGAGTATCCAGGTCATCTTGTGTATGTTTTTATGTTGGAACCATGTGCTGGATATCGTCATGTTGAGCGATGCAGCAAAGTTTATCATACTTATCCCGTTGTCATCGCTTTCTTGATGGAGACTATTCGTGCCTATTGTGGGTACAAAAATCGGCTCTTATCCGACCTTGGCATTCATGTCACCAAAACTATTCTTATATCATTTTTGGGGCAATGTCTATATGTTACCTCCAGATCTTCATAGAACTCTTCTTTTTCACTTTGTGGTTTCTCTTCTGTGGGAGCATGGGCATTTATGATGCTGTAGTTGAAAAATTTTCCCTTTATACGAATGGAGCAAATCCGATGACTAAACGCATCAAACCCAATTATTATTGGACCAAGTATTAGTTCAAGTAAAATATTAAAATACCAGTGCGTTTATAATTTTTCATAAACTACAGCTCCGTTTTTCCATAAATCTCTGTTATTCACCAATACATGAGATCCTAGAAACTCGTGAATATACAACACTAATAAACCGCTCTAATATATCCATAAAATTATTTTCAGTTTTGAGTTTCATTCATGATGCAGTCCAAATTAAGGGTGAGTCCATATTTTTTCATAGCACTGTCTATCCAGTGCTAGCAGATCTACCATTATCTTCATTAAATGCTCACCGTCTGTCCAAGTTCCAGTCCGTACACCAGTTCGAAAATGAAAGGTGGTCCAACCAAAGCGTACGATGTTAATTGTAAATAAAACAAAAAGTTTTCAGAGAACTATCTTAATATTTTTTATTATGATAGAAGGGTCTATGACAATTATGTGTGAAACAAAATATCAGCCAAATGCTCGCCACGGTTTCGGTGGCATACCTCTATCCGATGGTCCATATTTTCAATGACTTTGAGACATAATTGAGGTTCAATGTCGTTAATGTGCCGAATTATCTCATCCTTTAGCTCCTGAATTGTTCTTAGCTCCTGAATTGACGTACACTTTTTCTTTTAAATATCCCCAAAGAAAGAAGTCCAACGGTGTCAAATCACATGATCATGACAGCCAATTAACATCGCCACGACGTGAGATAACACGACCATTGAATTTCTCGCGCAAAAATGCCATTGTTCCGTTGGCTGTGTGGCAAGTGGCATCATCCTATTGGAACCACATATCGTCCAGGTCCATATCCTCAATTTCTGGCCACAAGAAGTCCGTTATCATCTCGCGATAGCGAACACCATTCACGGTAACTGCTTGGCCAACCTCATTTTCGAAGAAATAAGTACGGCCCGATGACGCCGCCAGCCCATAAACCGCACCAAGCAGTCACTCTTTGTGGATGCATTGGCTTTTCAACAATCACTCGTGGATTCTCATTTGCCCAAATGCGGCAATTCTGCTTGTTAACGAATCCACTGAGGCGAAAGTGTGCCTCGTCGCTGAAGATGATTTTCTTTGTAAAGTCACCATTCACTTCTGTCTGTTCAACCAACCATTCGGCGTATTGACGACGCTTGAAATGGTCAGTAAGCTTCAGCTCTTGAGTCAATTGAACCTTGTAAGCGTGTAAATTCAAATCTTTATTCAAAATTCGCATCAGTGATGTTCGTGAGATGTTCAATTGTTGGGCACGACGACGAGTCGAGGTTGACGGCTCTTCTGCTACACTATCGCGAACAACAGCAATGTTTTCCGCAGAACGAACTGGGCGAGCATGCATAGGTGTTTTCACATTTCCTACAGACCCGGTTTGCTGAGAACTGAACACAATTCTCCCGATTGTGGACACATTTGGTCGATTATGCTGACCAAAAAAGTCACGAAGTGCACGAAACGCATTTTGATTTGAACGCCCATTTTCGTAAAAGGCTTCAACAATCTTAACGTGCTGCTCAATTGTGTACCTCTCCATGGTTGAATTTGCCAAACACTGAAACAAAGAAATGTCAAATTAAGTTGGGCAAAAAACTTGACGTTAAGGTGTGACTCACAATTAATATCGTGCATTATGGTTAGACCACCCTTTAGGTTCAAATCATGTAAAACTTGCAGTCCGTGGTAAAAACAATAATTCATAAATTGCACGATATTGCAAGCAGTAATTCGAAACATATTGCACGATAATTAGCACAGACGATTATATTAAAATCCACTGATTTAAATCTCGGTATCATACGAAGTGGCATCCTTGTTATTAATTTTACCTTTTCCTTCCCACTAATACTTTTGTATTAGAAAAATTGTTAACAATTGAGATTAAGTAAAGGAGAAATACACATAATTCTAAAATATTTATTCCACAGGAAACGAAGAATAATGATTACTTATACAATCATGACGAAATATACCGGACTATCTGCATGCCAAAAGCTTACAAAAATAATTCCAAAGGTTTTGTTGAAACCTTAATCAACAAAGAAGTAGAGGGACTAAATTTATCATCTACACTAGAAAATATTATGTGTAAGGAACCCCATCATGTAACAACTCTAGACAATATTCTTGTGTAAGAAAATATAATTATTAAGGCATATTAAATAAGTCAATCCTCGGTAAAAAAGACCATAGAATTTTCCATGTTTCAAGGGAAAACTTATTATTTTAGTTGCTTGTCCGACCATTGGTATTTAATTTTGTAAACTTTTATCAGGTGAAATAGCCATAAACATACAGTGATTTTGTAAAGTATTTACGAAATTTCATTTTTAATTGTGCATTTTTTAAAATACTCGTATATTAATGCGTACAGGGCGATTCGTGTAGGAGTTATGTCGTTATCAATATATTGATTAATAACAACCCCCTCATTATTACGTAATGTGAAAGAGCACATTACATACGTTATGATAACAGTGATTTTCGTATCAATATAGATTTAATAAAAAAATGAAAAAAAAAACTATTTTGAAATTTCCAAATACTAAATTTAATGGTAATGAATACTAATGATTATTTAAAAAATCAACTAAAAGAATGTTTAAATTATACACCATTGGCTGCCTGACAATAGCAAAGACGATTAATAAATTATCTTTGAACATTGTCAATAACTTCAGGAGGTGTAAGTTGTATTTCGTGACGAATTCTTGCTTTTAAATAATCTAAATTCTCTGGCCTAGTAACGTATGATTTGCTTTTTACATGTCGCCAAAAATAATAATCTAGGAGTGCTAAATCTGGTGATCTTGGTGGTCACCCAGTCGGCATCCTTCTCCATACGATTCAGGAATATGTCATCTAAATAAATACGGAAACTTGCTGCATATGGAGAGGTGTACCATCTTGTTGAAAGAAAATGTAATTTCTCGTAATATCAGGTTTCTCTACATCTGTCGACTATGCCGAACTACACATTCATTTTCTGGGAATTTTGAGTGGGATACTCCATAATTTATCAGGGATTCTTGATACGATTTGAAGTCTTTATCTGACAGCAATAAAAAAAACATCGGTCGATAAGGCTACTGTCAGGCAGCTAACCATTGCGTTTGTACCAAGCGTTTATACCAACGCTAATGCAATTTTCTCGTAGCGTGTATAAAAAAGGATTTTCTTTATGTTTTGGTATCTTTTTGCACATGAACTCTCGTGATAGGATTTTTTTTTAACGCATGAGCGTTAGAAACTAGCCATTAGAAACAATTCCGCATATCTTGGGATATAAAACGCATGAGCGCCTAGCCATTAAAAACAGTCTCACATGTCCTGGGACATGTCAACTTTTGAAAATTACAGAATTTGTTTTATTTTTTACCGCCTTCTATATTTAAGATATAGCCACGAAATTTCACATATTGATGTGACAATGATCAATTTACAACATACCGCTAAAACATGAATTTCGAAAAAAATTGGACATGTCATCCTTTGAAAATAAACGATTCAATTATCTTTGATATTTAGTAAATTCTTTTTTAAATTATGACTTTCATATTGTAAGACCATTATTACATATACTTTAAACAATGCAAACAATTATATTTTTCAATAAAAATATATATAACAAGCGGAACCAGATCGAAATATTTTCTGCAGTTGTATGTAATATATATATATATATATATATATATATATATATATATATATATATATATATATATATATATATATATATATATATATATATATATATATATATATATAAATACAGGGTGATTCAGCTAACCCGTTCATTAAACGTTTATGAACTTCCCATTGGAATTAATTTTTTAAAATTTGGAATCAGCGGTTAGCGAGGACGATCTATTCAACTAAAGTATTTTTGATTTTCTGACGCATCCGATTATACCAGAATTAGCTATCAACTTCCTTATTTTAAATAGAACACTCAGTATATTATTACATTTTTGAATTACCCTGCTGATTTTAAGTGAACTTTCTTAACAATTCCCTATACCTATCTCTAGCAGTTTTTGAGATATTTTAATTTTTTTGAAAAAATTAGGTTTTGTAGTATCCCATTGGAATGCTCGTCACTTATTCAAAACAAAAGTTATAGTAGTAAATTTTGGGCTGCAATTAGGCGGACTATTAAGCTTTCAGGTGATATGTAGTTTGATATTTTATTATTTACAGGGTGTTCAAAAAATTTAGTTCATTCTGACAAACTTCAACTGCTCAAAAGTCAATTTTTTTAAATGAAACACCCTGTATTTTATAGCTCTCTGTGATGGAGAATTAGGTTATATTTCAATCTGTATTAGGATTCCCTATACCTATCTGCTACCGTTTTCTTGCTATCGAGGTATTTTTTATTCGATACCATAGTTTTCCATTTTATTAATTTACTTCTGACCAGCGGGCCATGAAAATAATACGCATTGTCTTAATTGTCAATGTAAACATCAGAGTAGTTTAATAAAAAGTATCCCCTGTAATAGTTATAATAGTAAATAACCCCTGATTCCGAATTTTAAAAAATTAATTCCAATGGGAAGTTCATAAACTTTTAATGAACGGGTTAACTGAATCACCCTGTATATATATATATATATATATATATATATATATATATATATATATATATATATATATATATATATATATTCGGAATCACTTCTTTTGTAGCATGGAGATACAAACTTGTCATTACTGTATACATCAAAATGCTTTACGCAATTATTATTGTCAAATTTAATAACGTAGTAATAAAGACTCATTCATACTAGTAATTCTAAACGTTAATGTAATTCTATATCAAAATCAATAACTCTAGAGTCACTTAACCAGAAAATCAGATCAATATGATAACTAATTAATTATTAATTTCATGCCCGAATAAAGATATTTCATATTCTGTAATAAAAAATTATATCGATAATACCCCCACGTCTACACGAATTACACGAATTACGATATGTATTAATTATACTTTAAAAAATGCAAAACTAAAAATAAAATTTGGCTGGTCCATAGGTCTTCCCAAGACTTTATTTAACAAGAAATGTATTAATTACTTTACGAAAGCAGTATATATATATATATATATATATATATATATATATATATATATATATATATATATATATATATATATATATATATATATATATATATATATATATATATATATATATATATATATATATATATATATATATATATATATATATATATATATATATAGCATCTAACTAATATGGCTTCTTAATATTTTCGATATAGCGGAGCAAATGGAAAAATGTAAATAAATAAATTGTTTACATAATACGTACATTTTGTATTAAATTTATACTAAAATATTATCATATATGTTATATATAGATAATAAATAAACACAATACTTTTTAAAATCAAGTCAAGTCATGCTTATGTTGACTTGCTATTTAATCTAGGGAAATGCATACTGTCCCAGTGTCAAATTTAAATGCCCATGCTCGGATGAGAATATAACGACTGTAGAGCTATTATATTAATATTTTTTTAAGGAATATTTTATTTGGGTATTTCTGCTTAATCTTGAGTGCCACATTTTACGATATTATAAGACGCAGGAATGGTGCACCAATAAAAGGTATAACTTTAATAGCATATATGGATATTATTATATAGGGTGGAAAATACTTCTATACGAAATTTTAAACATATAGGGTGATTTATCCATGTGCAATACAAGTGAAGGATTTTCCTAGTGGAATATTGCATATATGTTTATAGTTCATATAATTTTTCCTTGACCAATTTAAATTAACCGTCTATATCACTCATAGATTAAATTAATTGACACGGCGTTAAACTGATAAAACGCAGGAGTAGGCAGGGTCAAGTTCGAAAAACATTTTTTTACAGAGTTCATAGTGCTGTTTAAGTAAATATCTACATACAATAAATCATTCATCACCCGCGTTTTAAAAAATAATTATACACCGAAATACAGACAAACTACAAACAATAAAATAAACTCAGTACGTCCACTGAGATTGTGAGAGTAACATTGTAGTAAATTGTCTCTTAAAAATTAAAAATCAATAAATTTTTGTTCAATAAACGATATGATACAATAGTCAAATAATAATTCTATAAAGAATATTATCGTCGACAGAAAGTCATCGAATAGAAATTTTAATGATCATCGGTTACGGCGATGTTTAAACGTAAATAAAACAAGTTGTGTGTGAGATATCCACTCAATTTTTTTTTATTTGGAAGTATATTTTATGGCATTAAGTATGGCATATAACGTCGTTCAAATATCCGCCGTGGTTTTTCTTGGTGGCAGGTATTCGGGAGGTCCAATTTTCGATTACATTGTCGCATAAATCTGGCTGAAAGGAAGAAGTCTAAAAGGCGTTAAATCGCACGATCTCGGTGGCAAGTTCACCTCGCGACTGCGTGAGATTACCATGCCCTCTAATCGCTCGTGCAGAATGCTCATTGTGGCATGCGCTATGTGGCACGTAACGCCGTCCTGTTGGAACCACATGTCGTTGGTATCCATATCATCCAGATTAGGTCACAAAATGTTGCTTGTCATCGATCTGTAGCGCTCACCGTTGATGGTTATGGCAATGCCAGTTTCGTTTTGAAAGAAGTACCGACCGATGATTCCGCCAGACCAAAATTTGCACTAAACAGTAACATTCTCGGGATGCATTTAGTGTTGGTGTGTCTCTTGTGGATTGGTATCGTCCCAAATCAGCCATTTTTGCTTGTTCACATATTCATTCATCCAAAAATGGGCCTCGTCGCTAAAGACGATTTTTTCATGAGGCGAAATCTGGGTCAACTTCCAACTGCTCCAGAGCCCAATCAGCGAAGACATGGTGTTGTGTATGGGCGTTTGCTTTAAGTACCCGGATCAGTTGGATTTTATACGGGTGCAGACCCAAGTCCCGACGCAAAATTCGCCAAGTTGAAGTCACAGAAAGTTTTTGTGAATGACGAGAAATTGGCTGCCTCGGGTTTTCCCGTACACTCTCACTCATAGCAGCGATGTTTTCAGCAAACCTTGTATTTCCACGACGTACAAGTGTTGGCTGATTATTTATCAAATAATTCAATCAATTTGGCCACCAAACGTAGAATAGTTGACTCGGTGGGACGGTTTGGCGAGGATAAAAATCACGTAATGCGCGGAACATTTCTCGAACGAGGGCACTGACTTTGAAAATAAAATTTGATGACTTGCACACGTTCTTGAACGCTATAACCTACCATGATAATTTGCGATACACTAATGAATAATTCACGATAAATTTGACGGATGTTACAGTAACAACATGGGCCCTATAACCTAACAAATTTCGAGCGTCTCTATTGAAATACTTTACATTTTCAAGTGGAAGTTGTTAACGTTTTTAATGGTAAATATCCTGTTTCACAAAGAAAATCTTAGTTTGTAGATGACGATGTGAAAGTAACTGCATACTGTGATTATGACAACGTTGCTATACAGGTTGCTACACAATGCATGTTACTACACAATCCAGTTCAATATGTCGCGAATCGACATTACTGAACAGTGCTACGAATAAAATAGTTCACTACAATTCCTGAAGAAAGAATGTCATTATATTTTGTCCTAATACTGTAAGGAATATAAATCAAGTTACCATAACTGGATAATTTAATTATGGTAATTTCGAGTAATTTCACATAATACGGCAATACGACAATACTTTACAAGTCAAGGCTAATTAACGCTGAAAAGCTGAATAATGTTTTACAAAAATTTCAGTTTCGATTTTCAGTACATTTCAAGAGGCGAATGGCAGACAATTTGAACACGTAATTTCAAGGTTTTTGCTTTGTACATATTAATTATTATTTTTCACAGCATAGTTCTGACCAATTTGCTTATTATATGCTCTCTTAAATGACCTAAATCAGATTATCATTTAAAGGAACTCTCGATGACATCATTACTTTTGTAGTGATGATATCTAAAAAATAAAATAGATTTGTTTGCCCAGGCATTTTTCTTACTTACTCCATCGATATTCGATAAAATCATTACATCCCGTAGTTATTTTATCGAATATTTTCCAACCTCTATGTATGGACTGTAATACCTTTATGTACATTAGTATATAGATCACCACATCTTATATAATTAGATTTTTTCTGTGAGGTTATCAGATTATGTAGGGTGTCTCAGTTGGAAATATAGGATTTGTTCTGGGAAAGATAGAGCGTCAATGTTTAACGACTGTCATCTACAAACTAAGATGAGAATGTTGCTGAACAAAATGTTGTTGCAATAATGAGCATCACCTTTCCTTTCTAACACACAATTAACAAATGTACAACGTTGTAAATAGTCTGTAACTTTTAATATATGTGTCAACTGAATTTTGTGTGCTGATAGATACAGATCTTTCTTAAAATCCGATGCGTGGTGACTCTTGACAGTTTCAATTGTTGTACACGACGTCGAGTTTGATGTGTTTGGATACTCCCGTACACTTTCTCTTATTGCAACAATGTTTTCATCTGACCGGCCACGACGCCGCCGTATTGGTGTTGCCTTATCATTACAGAACCTGTATTTTCAAATTTATCGATTAAGTTACGAACTGTTAATTTTGTAGGCGCTTCATTTTGTCCTAATTTTGTGCGATTCTTTTTTAATGCAACTGTAAATGGTCGCTCACTTTCATAAAACAGTTGTACACACATTATTCCTTGTTAAACTGTTAATAGCACCATGTTAACGTCGCATGGTTTGTAGATGACAGTCGTTAAATATTGACGCCCTATTTTTGACAAAACACAAATGGCGCGCAATTTAAATCCTATAGTTCCAACTCAGACACGCTATATTGTTGGCATGAAATAAATTCAGAACATTTTGTCTATTTATTTCAGTTTAATGAGGAACAAAGTTCAAATCAATAAAGTCCCCTGGACGATTTGACGATTTGATACGTTTAGTTAATTGATCAACCAGTTCGATCAATCAGTAACTGTTATAAGTTATTAAAATGACTCAATAAGAAGAATTCAGTAATATAAATATATTCGGGATCTTCCATTAAGAAAACATCTCTCTCTCTCTCTCTCTCTGTATTTTACACAAATCACTCTACATATTTAAAATTGTATTTAGAAGGCGTACCTTATACATTAACAATTAAATTATCAAAACGCTTCTTATAAATCTCTAAAATAAAGCAAGAAATAAATTTATTGCATAACTTATTTCCACCCTGTATTAATGTTCATATAAAGCAGTAAAGTTCATATAGTAACATTTTACTCCATGTGTTTATTTTATTTTCAGAAAATATTCTGATTGCATTTTCTCTACGAAGTAATTATGAAAAATGTTTTAAAGAAAACAAAAATAGCCATTATCAAAATTTGAAATGCATGCAGGTCATACGAACAATTACTTGCATTTTAGTTATATGGACTCATACGAGAATGAGCTTGCTCGCCTCTTTTGTGGAAGATACAGGATATATTGAGTATGTGAGTATATGATTCAGCAAAGAGAGATAGTTTAAACTATATTTCATTAGAAGTACAAGATGCTCCAGAATATCATACACATATTTAGAAAACATATTAAAACATAAATAATATACAAAAATTAGTAGTGTATTCTTAGACTTACAACACTAAATCATTGTATAGTTTTTATAGTGTTTATAGCATATTGTTAATTTAAAGTTTATTTATACGGGTCACGTCTTAACGTCTCCAATCAATTCCTCATTGCATTCTGTGCGTCTGATTCTTAAATAGTACTTTAATAGTTTTGATTTTAATTTTTTTTTAATTTTCACATTTAACATAACTGCTGCCCATCATAAGATCTATTGTATATAAGAAATTTGTATCTATTGGGATATTAACTTATTTATTTTCTAAAAATGTTTCGTGTAGCGCAAGTCAAAGGTTTACAATCAAGAACAAAATGGGTTCTAACCAAATGGGCCATTTAAACAGTATTTTGAAATGCACGTCACAGATTTGGTGGTTTATAAAATTAATTTTATATTTGGAAATTAAAAAAAATCAACTTTAACATATAACTATCGGATATCCTCGGCTACGTGACATAAACCACGACCCAACTGTTCATACAGGATTCGGCAAGATGTATGATGATTTTCCAAAATCAATAACTGTTATTTTTCAACGAAAAGTTTTTTTATATTTTCAAAACATTCATTACAAGACGCCATTTTGTTATCATGTAAAAAACGATTAAAAAAACAAGAATTTGGAGCAAATAATAACGTCATCTAAGTGGCGACTATTTTTTTTGAAAGCACTCCCATAAACGAGTAGAAAAATTGCGCACGCGCCGCTGTATCACGTCGGCTGGAATAACTTCAATTTCTCTTGTCGTTACCGCAGAAACTTCGGCAAGGGTACCTGGTTTCTCAATAAAAACATTTTCCTTGAAGTATCCCCCACAAAGAATAATTGCAGGACGACAGGTCCGGCGATCGTGAGGGTCACTCGATATCGCCCCGCAGGGAAATGAGGTGCCCAGGAAAATGTTGCCTTAAGAAGGCTGTCGTCTCCCTGGAAGAATGGCAAGTAGCCGCGTTTTGCTGAAAATAAACTGCATCGACGTTTATGCTACGCCTTCTCAGTTCAGGTATAAGGAATTCGCGCAGCATAGTAACATAAGGGTGTGTATTGATAGTCACCGTCTTCTCTAAAAAAATAAGGACTGATCATGCCGAATTAATCTACTTCACATCACACAGCAACTCGGTCCGAATGAAGTGGTTGTTGTTGAAGTGCACATGGATTTTCCTCCGACTAATATCGTAAATTCTGTTTATTCGCAGCGCTCGACAAATGGAATTGCGCCTCATCACTCGTTATCAGTACTGTGTGAAAACAATTCCAATATGATTTCTGCGAATATAAACCTCCATATAAAATCATTTTGACGAAGTTCCTGAATCACCATGATTATTCAATTATACTGGTGGAAGTGGAGGTCTAAATGCTGAATTCGTCATACTGACTTGTCAGATAAGCACACGCGAACATGCAGTACAGCTGATCGGCGCAGACTGGATTCTACTGCTGAACAGACTCTTTCTACGTTTTCGGGAGTTCTTACCGTTCGCTGTAGTCCTGGAAGTCTTCCAGGTCCCAAAGTTTCAGTTATATGGTAGTTATTCACCCACTTCAAAATAGTGTTCCAAGTATGGACACTGCCGTGCCTTCCAACATTAAAATTATTTTGGAATCTGTGTTGCGTAGCGACAACAGAATAACCGATCTTTATGAATGTGTTGTAAACACAAATATGATGCTCGAGCGTTCGCGACTCAATAGCGACTGAAAGGGCATCTCCTGGCTCTCACAAACTAACCATTCCGAAAACATTAGCCACCGCCTTCTGAACTGTTATACTCATTTCAAAAACGTCATACATCTCTGCCGAATCTGTATTATCGGATTGCCAACTAAGTATACGCGAATATTACTAGTAGGTAACTTAAATAAAAATTGTATCTAAAATTACTTATTGGAAATGTAATCATCATATTATTGTTTCATCTTTAATACCTCCTTTATTATTCAGTGTAAATACTATATTGATGGAATGTTTAGTTTAGTATTTGCATTCCGTTTTAAATCGAAAACCAAAGCGTGTAGTTTCATCATATTTCGCTCTTTCATTTTCGCAAAGGAATGGAAGAAGTTATATGCTGTGTATAATGCCAAAACCTTAAAACAAAGACAGTGATAAAATTGATTTGATAAATTTTCGTGCTGGTGATTTTTCACTGAGGGTCGAAAACACTCTGGCCGTTCAACTCAAATTAAAGACAATCACATTAAGGCAATAATCAATGAAGTTTGTCATAGCTCCACTACTGAGAACACAGAAGCTGGATGTATCGCATACATGCTTTGAAAAGGGTCTAAAGCAATTTGGGTGCGTAGATAAGCTTGATTCATAGATTCCTCATCAACTTAAGGAAATTCACTTGACCCAACGTGTTTAGTGTCTGCGATTTATTACTCAAGATCATGAAACAAGGAAAAGGAACCGGCACGAACAAGATCCAAAGTTGATATTCACCAAAGAAAGCTTATGCTATCAGTTTGATGATGTTACAAGGGCATTGTCAATTTTGAGAACCTACCGCGCAATCAATTCAGATGTACATTCACCAATCAATTACACTAAACCCTGCGATTCAAGAAGAACGTCCAGAATTGCCAAACCGAATGGGCACAGAGTGTCACCAGGATAAGCAAAGCCTCACAAATTCTTGGCCATTCGGCAAAAATGATTGAAGCTTGGCTGAAACGTGTTGCTACCGTACAGTCCTGACCTCGCTCCTTCTGATTTTCATTTGTTTCGTTCTTTGCAAAACTCTGAATGGTAAAGAATTTAATAATGACGATGATCCCAAATTACACTTGGCTCTGCTTTTCGAATTTAAAGATAAAGAGTTTTGCGAACGTGGTATCATGATACTGCCTAAACGATGGCAAAAAGTCATTGAACAAAATGGGCAATACATTACAGAATAAATAATCTCGTTACTAAAGAAATTTTAATTTTAATTTTTTCAAAAAATATTCAATTACTTAGTTGCCAACCCGATATTTAACGCACTTTCGACAACGTCTAATTATACTTTTCATGGTTATTATTACTAGCTGTTCACTAGATGTTACATAATCAGGGGGACACATTAATAATACTGGTTTATTGATTTATATTTTAGTACGACAAACGATAAACAGTAAGATCAGTGTTATTGTACACAATTTTTGGTGTTGTCGTCTACTTTTCCTATTATTGCTATTCGTAATAATATTTTTCAATAAATTATATTTCATAAAAAAAGACGAATTTTGTATACTTATTTTGTATTTTTCAGATCCACTACAAAGTACTTTATGTTCACTTTGTATTCGATAGTTTTGTGACGCAAATATTTTCTGTTATATCAGCCTGGTTATTGGCAGTTCAAGTTCTGAGCATATATGAAAGTAACAAGGAATTTACGGTCAAGGATGGTTTTATTATTGTCATAAATCGTATTTGCAGGTAAGACGTGCAAATTCTTATAATTTCGGATGTAGGATAAAACAAAAATAGCAGTACGAGTTCTGGCTAAAAATAGATCGGACTGGTCTCAGAAATTTCCAAGAAAACACGATGGTTAGGCAGCTTGTGTAAACTCTATCCCCCCTCTGGGTATCACCACTGAGCCTCAGTTGTTTAGTAAAATTATAGCGAATGAAGAAATGGTTTCTATTCAACCTTTTTTGTGTTTGTTGCCGCAATCACGTCAGGTTTGAAATGATCGGTGGGTCCCTCAAGAACAAACAGTGAACCAAATTTACTATTTGGAAGTTCTAAGAACTCTTCGAGAATGAGTGAGGCAGGGAGCGCCTGATTTCTGGCAGAAAGGAGGGGGGTGCTTCGGTGGGTACTTCACCAAGACAACGCCCCAGCTCACAATGTTTTCTCGATTAAGCAATTTCTGGCAAAACTAAACATTCCTATCCTCGAGTACCCTGAACTGAACTAATTAGAACTGAAGTATAGGGAACGCATTTTTCATCACTGGATGATGTAAAAGAAAATACAGCAAACCTTTCACCTGAAGCCTGAAAAAAAAGCCTTTCACCTGAAGACTTCAAACATTGTTATTCCCAATGGAAAATTCGTATGGAGCGGTGTGTGAATCAAGTGCATAGAAGGTGATCACTCCTAAAATGTATTAAACACTAAATAAATATTTGTTTGATACTCAGTCCGGTTTATTTTTAGCCAGACCTCGTATGTTCTTGCATTTAATTCGCCAGAAATAAATGTACCTAAGATCGAATTCATTTCAAAGCAGTCTAAAAAAATATTCAGTAAAGTTTTGTTATTAATCAACGCAATGTTATTGATACCTTTATCAAAAGCTTTTATTTCAAAATTTGGGCGAAAGCGCGCTTTCGCAAAACCAAAGTTATTCATCGAAGACGTGTATGAAGCGGTTCACCAATAATTTTGTATTGGTCCAAGTAGTCCAAGTGTCCAAGTGTTATTGCATTTAAGTGGAGAATCATCAAAAGATTATTGACATTGCATACAGATGTTTTTCGGGACTATTACGTAAGGGAGGTATAAGTCTTATGGATGAATACAAAGACGTAGTTACGTGGAGGTACGCGTTGATGACCTATATAATAAATATCTAAATAAATATATACACCACTGGACAAAATTATCACATCAACAAACTTTTCATTATTTCTTAAAATTTCATCAAGTTTTAAATCCTTAAACATCTCATGTAGGCGACCTAGAATATCCTCTGTTATTACTGATGTAGTAACCTCTGTCAATTGTTTGACAGAGGTAGTGACATTTTGTAATTGCTTATTAATAATACATTTAGCTCCGTTTAAAGTGATTTGTAAAAGGCAATAAATTCAGTTACATTAGTGATATATTTTCTTAATTTAAATGTCTAATGTCATCAACTGAACGAAACACTTAGTTCAGTACGATTAGATTAGAAGAAAGAAATCGTCCACCCAACTTAAGAGATGAAGCAGTGAACGCGGTATTTTAGTTAACGAGGGCCGTCGCCAGCGACATGTGGTTAATTTGTTAGGAGTTAGACAATCAACAATTAGTTGAACAGTTAAACGTTTCAATGAACAGGGAAGTTACTGTAAAACCTCAGGACAAGGTCGTAAAAAGTCTACAGATGTCAGAGATGAGCGATATCTTACGCAAGTCGCCTTAAGAAATAAATTCTGCCAGTTTAGAATTAAGCAGGGCCCTATTAGCAGCCCGAAATATAGCAATTTCTAGACGAACGGTCAGGAGAAGGCTTGGTAAAGGAAAATTCTAGAAGAATCATAGAAGACCAGATATTGCACCACTGCTCACCAAAGAACATAGACCTGCTAGACTTCGTATTTGAAGAGAACATGTAAATTGGTTCATTGACGACTGGAAGCGAGTTTTGTTTTCAGACGAAACCAGAGTAAGCCTTAATTCACCAGATGGACATCAACAAGTCTAGCGGAGACCAGGAGACAGGTTTTCTGCCTAAAATATCTCTCTAAGGATCTCATTTTTTGGTATATCAATAACGTTTTGGTGAGGAATTTGTTACGATGCGATGGCACGGATTTACTTCCCATATGGAGGTGATCCATGAATGTACATTTCTACGTAGAAAACATCGTGGATGAATATGTTCCACGAATGGACATGTTCCATGGATGAACAACGATCGACCTTACGTTGCTAGAGAAGTACTACACTACATTGGATTTGTTAATATTCCAACTATGAACCACTTGGTTTTCATATATGAGCTTCTAAACGGAAGAGTTACTAACATGTAATGTGTGGACTAATAAATAAACCATTATGGAATAATGCAAAACATGGTTTGTAAACGGAAAAACATAAATATGTTGTTGGTTATTTATCCAGGAACCGATAAGTGGTCTAATATTCAGCCAGAATCGGTCTGTGCCGAAGAATATGAATGAACTGGTCGAATATCAAGCCAGTATACCACTGGGATAAATGAAAATTAACAATGGTTGAAATATCAACCAGTATCCTATAAAGGGTTAAAGCTCGAAACATATTTTCTGGGTCTCCATGTTACATCTTTACTAAACGTAGTTCATCTGGTAGTGGATACTATTCTAAAGATGTATTCAGCAGTGGACCAGCTCATAGCCAAGACAATGAAAGTTAATTAAATTCGGGCATTCCAAAATGTTCGAGATGTTTATTTGACTTTTAGCATTTCGTTTAACATTTTGAAAGCCGTTAAACCTTTTTGAATTTTGTATCGATCTAAATACTAAACTAGCCGTTTTGGTGGCAAAAATCCGATTTCCCTTTATATTTTAAGCATAAACTAGATTTAATTCTGGATCGTTTGGTAGAAATTTCATATTAATCTGAGTACTAGAAGTAGGTCAAATAATATTTTGAAGTTTTGCGAATTGAAACCGCCGTACACTCAGAACACTTTCCACCTCACAACCACCTTACGTGGTTTACAAAACTTTATAAGGAATGTAACAGTAAAAGGTTTTGTACAATCCTTCCTAAAAGTCATTTCTAGAGGGCCTCCATCTTTTACTGAGCTCGCATTCCGTCATCGAGTTTTTTCACAAAATCGGCTGTCCTGAAAAGTTGCGCTTTTGGCCATTCATTGTACCTTTTCTCAGCACTCGTAAAAGATACGATGATTTTTTTGTGGTAATGCTACAAGTTATGCTTCTAAATTAACGAAGAGGATTTAAAGAAAAGTCAATAGTTGTTGAGAACAAAAATGTATGTGTAAAACGTCAACATTTCTGACTTAACAGTTTTTAAATTATTGTTTTTCACAAACTAAAATTTCGAAATTCTGGCTCGTCGGTTTCTTCCTTATTTATCTAGAAATCATCCAGAAAAATAATGATAATATCGGGTTAGCATTTTCTAGAAACGGTACATAATATAAAAATAAGGTTTATTGCTTCTAAATTTGTTTCTCCACTGCAACTTAAAAATTAAATATTTTGTAACAAAACTGGTATCAAATTAAATACGAAAATGTGCTGGATCAAATGAAAAAAAGAAGCAAAATCGAAAGTATACTTTTGAAGAAACTGAAGAAAGAGTGATGGAAACACTTCCGCTGCCCGGCTGTTTTGGAAAATGGCTAGTCTCCCCTTAAGCTATTCCAAACACATTTTCCCCCAAAATTGTTTAATCCAAATTTCGATCTATCAGACTATAATACGTGATTATTCATTCTAGATTGTGGCCACCGTTAGCTATTGTAATATATATGAGAATATCTGTATTTAACATGATTAAATATGCTCCTTTGTCACATGCAACAGATATGATTGGTGAACGCTGCGAAAAATACTGGTGGTATACATTCGTTTTTCTACAAAATAATTTCTACGGTAAAGATGTGGTAAGTAGATTTTCTAGCGAAAAGAAACTAAATATTCTTATACTATGTTAATTAAATTATTGAATGAACAGGGTATTCACTATAATTTCATTATGTAATTTAATATCAGTCTAATTTGATTTTCTTTCCAGTGTAATGTAGGATATTGGTTCATCTCAATGGATATGCAACTTCATCTTATCTGCTTAATTCTGCTATACACCGTGTTAAAATATAAATTTACTAAAGCAATCCTAGGAATTTCCTTACTTCTGTCTTATGGAATTTTTAGTGTGATCATATATTTAAATAATCTAGATATTAATATTCGTCGACCTCTAGAGTAAGTACTGTAATTAAAGGAATAATTAATTACATTTGTAGTAAGTCTACAATAACATTCTGGGCTTTCCGTTTATGTATGGGTCACTCTCCTAAATAAGACTTTTGCGATGTCTTCGTTGATTTTATTTGACACGTCGTTTTTAACTTCCAAGTTCTCTAGAAAATAAAACAAATTAATTCTAAACCATGATATAATTATAAACAGTTACTGTACATATAAAATATTACTGCTTTAACTACAATGACAGCTCGTCAGTAAAGTCAGATGAGACATTACCTTATCAATAAGAACAGAAAAAGAATTTATTTTATTGGTTTAGTATTTTGATTCGATTTGACCCGATTTGTTTAGTTTTAATTATTTATAATCGTAATTCTATAACTACCGTCCATTATTTAATATTTTAATATTTCATTAATAAAATACCGAACTAATATAATCTAGTACAAAGAGAATGATCAGGGAGTCAGTAATATGCATTTAAATATCGCACTACATTCTAAATTCATATATGTACATATTTAAACTTTAAAATTACATCTAGTATATCTAATACATCTGGTGTAAGAATCAAACGACTGCGAATTCTAATAATGATCAAGGAGAGGCAAACCTCCTTATATTCGCTTAACAGATTGCGGAATTTAAAAATGTAACCATCTAACATATCCGCGGGTATAAGGGCAAAGAAATTTGTGGCATCTTGAGGTAATTTCGCATTTACCTTAAATAAATCAGACACGAGGCTTTAAAACATTGTACGCTGTTACTTTGCACAATGGACAGTTCGTTATATGACCGGAGATCACGTCTTTAGTCATTCTAATTGATTAAATTTTGTTTACTTGTCTTACGTTTTTCATACACTGATATGCACTGCCTCTTTCATTTTTGTTGTAGTCGCTTTCCATCTTCTTTATTATTCCTCTGTCTAAATATTTAATCCTCGGTTTTTTAATCAGATTATATCCTTCGTTTTGTCGTTTTTCTGACCCTACATCGCGTATGTGGTTCATTCCTCTCTTGGATTGCTTACTTACATTCTCCATCAATCTAATTTCCATCATCATCCTGATATTTTCCTTCTAAATATTTCCATTGCGACAGATAATGTCCTTGTGCTAATTTTCCAGTGTTCCTCTAAGTACGTTTCCTAATTTGCTTCTTCTTATTCTCACAATCTATCCTTTAATTCTCTTTCAAAGTGCTCTTGTGTTTTAAAGGTGTAAAATTCTTCAGATTTAGTTTTTATAGCCAAAGAGTTTCTTCCGTTTCTTTTTGACTGCTTTTTACATCCAACACGTTTCTCGCTACCCTCTTTCAATTAATATGTGGTCTATTTGATTAATGATTATCTCCTCCAGAGGATATTCAAGTACGTCGTATGTCGTACATATTTTTCTGTATGTGATTTCAGTGAGAGTATCATGTTGAAATTACCCTTTTTTTTTCTAGCTGTAAAAGCAATAAGATGTGTGTTCTGTTTTTTAAAGTATGTTTTTCAAGTATCTTCATGTCGCTCAAGCTAATATAACGATATTATTCCGTATGAAAATATCCAATATTTTTTCTTCAGATTATCTTACTCCTACTTTTAGAAATGTATGAATATAACGTGTTTTGTTATTTGTATTTTATAGTTATCCTAACTATGTTCTGAGAAATTAGTATTCGATATTTTATCTAGTTCACAATCTTAGGTCTTGCCTTGTATGCTGATATCAGGGCAAGACCTAAGATTGAGGTTCACAAAACACAAATGTGACTCATGATCATCAATTATCATTTTATCGTGGTTATTGTAATAAATCAATAAATATAAATATAATAAGAGCAAATGTACTACTAGTTTCTGGACTAGATTCTACTAAATTTGTTTTTTTTTCAGAACATACAAGTTTTCTAAATTCATTGCGGATAAAGACATGCTTTACCTGTACACAATGCCTTACGTGAGCTTGTCTACCTATATAATAGGATTGTGCTTCGGAATATATTACTACAAACACCGTAACCAGGTTAAAACATCACAGGTAAATTTGAATTTGGATCGATAACGTCCATATCTCAAAAAAAAAAAAAAAATTAAAAACCTAGCCAAATTTTAGGCATCCTCATTTATTTCGATGTTGTTATTTTTTGGATTGCCTACATTGGTTGTAGCCATTGCATTAAGAAAATTCAGTGGTCTCTCAACTGCACTGGTTGGTCCTCTACTAAAGCCTATCTATGTTTTTGGCATCAGCATGGGCATTTTAAGTATAAGCAGAAGTGCGAACGGTAAGTATTAAAAGCACTGTTTCTATAGCTGGGCAAAAATATCCTTTTAAACACTATATTGTCAGTACAGATTATTAAGTAAAAATTCAAATAAAAGTAGATAATAATATTTCCCAGAATAGATATATTATACATATATCATACTAAAGTGAATATTTAAAAAAATACTCAGAGGCGTCCATTTTTTAAAAGTACTTGCCATCTGTTGAAATATCGCAGTCATGTTGAGTACAGAACCTAAATTTGACATATGCGAGACATTAATTGTTTCCAAAATATCAATTTCGATTCGGTTTACAGTCCTGCTCTGATTAAATCTGACTCCAACAGACTATAAATAATTCGGAACTCTTTTTACATATTTGTATTTTGTATAAAAAATACGGCCGTATTAGCTCCACAATTAATTAGACACAAATTGGCTGAAGCTTAATAAACTTCAAAAATTACGTCAACTCTACTTATATCATTCTTAAAGATATCGTATCCAAAAAGTCCACGACTACTTGTATCAAAAGCTAAGGCGTTTTAAACACCTAAACAATTTCAATATTCATAACAAAAATATAGCAGCTATTCCCAAATATCCCCTTAGACATTTTTAGACATAGTCTTACAAGATGAGTTTTTGTATGATTTGTGAATTTTGAGTTGTACATTTATTTTGCCTGCACCTAGTAAATAATTATACTCCTAGTATATTTTTTAATATCATTCTGTTTAACGGGGTTATTGAATTTTTAATATAAACAAATATTTGCTCAGCATTTTGAAAACCACTGATTTATTAGATCCAGTATATCCATGGTATGAGTTAAATCAGACGAACATCGTTCACTATTGCCAAATCTCCACATTACAGTTTCGTACATTAGTTAAAAAATAATTGGCAAAAAACTTATAGAATTGATTTCACTGTAAGATAATATACTCATAAGCCAAAAGTGCAATTATAAAAAAATAATACGTCAAAGAAAAATTGTCCTAATTTGTGTCGAAACCATTTTAATTTGTAGATTTTGTGTCAAACCCTCATTGTTTATTGCGGATTCTCAATCCGCAACAAACTAGCAACACCGTATTTCTCTGGTAAAATATTAACGATAGTCCGCACTCTTAATCAGCGGTAACCAACAGGTGACGGTATTTTAAAGAACAAATTGGCAAGAATTAATTTTTGTTTTTTAAGGAAAAAAATTCATAGTAATGTTCTATATAACAAAATGCACTGCTGGTAAAAGTATATGTACAAGTCAAAGACTCATACATACATAAACATGGTGGGTTTTAAATAGGCGATCTATCAAAAACGCTCAGCAAGATGAAAATGAAATTTGCATGTGACTAAGTTTTTTTTATTTTTAATTTTCGATCACGTACCATAAACCTCATAATTCTCAATGGAACTCCCTTTGTATTATTACATTGTCCATTACAAACATTATTTCTCAATTATAGGTAGCTCTTAATCAGTATATACGATTTTCATTTAATAATCTATATATATATATATATATATATATATATATAAATGTTTGTCTGTATGTCTCTTATGCCTTCCTAAACCGTTCATCCAATTACGATGAAACTTTGGGAAATGGTTGGACGGATGACCGCGAAGATTTCTGAGTTAGTAAAACTACGTCCCGATAGATGGCGCGCGCGTCGTTCCACTGAATGTATTAATTTCATATTGTTTAGCA
Organism: Rosalia funebris; assembly: GCA_037954035.1. Taxonomy (NCBI): domain Eukaryota; kingdom Metazoa; phylum Arthropoda; class Insecta; order Coleoptera; family Cerambycidae; genus Rosalia; species Rosalia funebris. Next base: position 16,873,424 of record JAZFAV010000020.1, read on the forward strand.
GCAGTTCGTGTGTTTTCGATATTGCACCAATTATAAATAGCGGCATTTCAGATCGTGCATGACGTAACAAGATGTAACAAGTGGTAATCGATAAAATGTGATCATGCTAAAAAAAAATCTCAAATAGTCCACCATTGTACTTTCTTATGACCCATGTACACGGTAGAGTGTGGTATATCCACCTGAAAACCAATAGGTGTCGTCTGGGAGACGTCCCCAATCACAATGAATCGAAACCCGATCGATCCGACATGATTTAGTTGAGTTATCGTGCTAACAAAAAAAAAATTCTCAAATAGTCCACCATTGTACTTTTTCATGACCCATGAACATGGTAGAGTGTGTTCTATCCACCTCAAAATCAATAGGTATCGTCTGGGAGACGTCCCCAATCAGAATCAGTCAAAACCCAATCGATCCGACATGATTTAGTTGAGTAATCATGTTAACAAGAATAAATGCCGACGACAACGACAACGACAATGACAACGACAACGACGACACATATAAAGTAAAACAGTAAACATTTTTTTAAAACCATTTTTTTTTGTTTTTAAGCCGAAGAACGAAAAATAAACCCAAAAATTTTTTTTTTATTTTTCTTTACACGATTACATTACTTTTCCGCGTATAGTGGAGTGCGGAAAAGTAATAAACATGACTTAATATTTTTTTAAGCGCATTTCTCATTTTCTGCATTATTAAATTGCACCCGTGGGAAGCCGGGGCGGGTCGCTAGTACACTATAAATTCCAGTGAAATATATACTGTGTGCCACTTAAACATGCCAGAAACCTTCGAATATATTTTTAAGTCCATTAGGTTCATATTATGTTATATATAGGTTCATATTATAACGTATATAAAGTCTTAAATTGAATAAACAATTATTACACTTACATTGTTCATATCTTGTCTTGTAATAATACAAATTCAGGGATACCTTGTTTGTAGGGGGTGTACATATCTGGACAGTACTTAACTCCAGTGAAATATTTAGTTTTCTTGATAATTCAATTATTTCAACAGATGGAAACTTTTGCTTAAATAACAATGTTTTTAGCATTATCGCAGAAATATTCTTTGTATTTTCAATATATTTCAGTCTCTTGGCCTACATTGTCTAATAGTGTTCATAGCTAAAGTATATCGAACTGTTTTAACAACAAAGTAGACATTAATTATCTCTAAAAAGTAACTAGTATATTAAAAAGAACATGAATGCTTTTAGGTATTATCAAGAAAATATTTGAATGGAGACCTTTAGAGTTTTTGAGCCAGTTCACATACAGTACATATATTTTCCATTTTCCGGTAGTATACATTAGAACTATGATGCATAAACCTTTGGCAGTATCAACTAATACCTTTGTAAGTCTTAAATTGACCATATGATATAAAAACCAACAACAAATGATATAGAAATCCACTTTTTGAATTGAATTCTTATAAGGCCATTTCAAAATCATTACGATTTGGTAGAATTCTATCTCAGAGTACACTGCACTGAGAAAAATCGACCAAATATAGAGTTTTGCTAAGTTGATCTGTATTATAATAAATATACTTTTGGTTAAGGCTCGTTTCACATTAACCCGGCAGTCGGGTATACGACACCGGGTACCCGATTGTTGACTAAAAGATCGAATGAGACATTTCACATCAAGCCGGCAAATGTCGTGGTCGTGTACACGACACCCGGCAGTCGGACAAAGATCCAGGGAGCCCGGCAGCTCCCTGCGAATTGGACGGCTGTCGTGTCGTGCAAAGTAATCAGCCCGGCTGAGGGAATACTGAGCAAATGTAACCTTTCATATCTACCCGACAGCGTTGTTGGCCGGCACTTGTTGAATGTACTCTATCAGTAGTGTTTTGAGTGCCATTGTAAAGTTATTTGGTTTTAATTTATATTTAAGTCATTATGGATATCGTAGTGGAAGTCGAAATCCTTATTACGCTAATACATGAGCGACCAATTTTATGGGATAAGACTGATGAAGCGTACAAAGACCGAATTCAGACCAGAAATGCTCTGAAAGATGCGTTACTTCGTTGAATGGAATCCTTGATTTTTAGATGTAGGGCATCAAAAGTTTGTATGCTCATTCGAAAATAATTGAAAAACTTTTCTCCATCTTCTCTTAGTTGCTTAAACAGTACAAAGAATACCCCACCTCGTTTCTTTTCATCTTGGTTGGATGAACCCATTGAATTATATTTATTCTTCTTTTCTTCATTCGCCGATACAATATCATCCACGCTAATAACTGATTACCTTCCTACCCAACAACGACGCCGGAATTCTGTCTTTCACATACAAATTACAGACGCCCGGCATTGTTCAACCACTTGTTCCTTCAGTCTGTTTCTAGACATGGAGGGTAATCAGTTATTAGCGTGGATGATATTGCGTTGTCAAGTGAAGAAAATAAGTAGAAATAGAATTGAGTGGGTTCATCCAATCAATAGGAAAAGAAACGAGGTGGGGGAATTCTTTGTACTTTATGAGGAACTAAGAAAAGATGAGGACAAGTTTTTCAATTATTTTCGAATGAGCATGTAACATAAAAAATTAAACTGATAAAATCATCAATTTCACAATTGCACTCAAAACACTACTGGTAAAGTACATTCAACAAGTGCCGACCAACAACGCTGTCGGGTAGATATGAAAGGTTACATTTGTTCAGTATTCCCTCAGCCGAGCCAATTCCTTTGCACGACACTACAGCCGTCCAATTCTCAGGGAGCTGCCGGGCTCCCTGGACCTTTGCCCGACTGCCGGGTGTCGTGTATACGACCACGACATTTGCCGGCTTGATGTGAAATATCTCATTCGATCTTTCACTCAACAATCGGGTACCCGGTGTCATTTAACAGACTGCCGGGTTAATGTGAAACGAGCCTAACAGAACTTACTTAAACTGCACGGGAAAGTTATCCTTTTCATTATTTTTGACCAGAGGTTAGTAAGTAAATAACTTTTGCAGTAAGTGGTGGTCTTTAGATGATATATACCTACTTATTAGTGAGTAGAGCATAAACTCACCGTTACTATGGTCTCTATATACAATAAATAAATGCTTTTGTCATCCTAGGTCTTGTGTATTAAGTTCTGAAGCAATCGTGAGTTCTGCGTAGAGCACGCGACAATTGTCCCATTTCATGTGCGACTCGACGGGTGAGTTCACTGACGCGCATGGCGCGCGACTCTATAGAAGCTCTAAAAAGAAGGCGCTTAGAATGTACATCTATTGGTATAATATAAATAATGTGTTGCCTTTAAAACTTCGCAGTTTCGCAGAACTCAGCTATAGTCGTGCGCTATGCATCGGTAAACCCACCCGTCGAGTCGCACATGAAATTGAACAATTGTGGCGTGCTCTAGTTCTGTGTAAGCACCACTGCAATAGCTCTATTAAGCCCACAGGACGTGAAAACGGATGCGTGCCACGCTTTTGTATAGGGCGGTCAAACCAAAACGGACGTTTTTGTAACGGGTGGTACATGGAGAGGTGCGGTCGGAAAACGTCGCCGATCCCTCAACTCGTAGCACTCATCAGGAAGTTTAGATGTAGTTGAAAACTGGAGCGTGCAACATCGGGTGTTTGCCGTAGAGGAATTTATTCGCAATGACGAGTCTGTAGTGGCTGGATTTTTCCCCGATGCGTTATTTCCTGAAATGGTGATGTTCCCTGCTCTCCACGCTCCCCAGACCTCACCCCCTGTGACTTTCTTCTGTGGAGCTACCTGAAGTCGAAGGCCTATGCCAACAAACCAAGAACCATCCTAAGTTTCTCTACACAGTGTACTCATGTTCAACCCTGTACGATCAAAATTGAATATTTGACAATGTTTTAAAATTCGTCCGTTTTCGTTTGAGCATCTTATACTTGCTGTCATGCATTTGCTGGAGTGGCCTCACGAGTTGTGGGTCGTGGACAGTCCACACTGAAACCGAATGTCAACTAAAACATGATTCAGATGATCGCAGAAAGCCAACCACCAACGAGCTCCTCATCGAGAGTCGTTGTGGTGAGTTCAGTCTTTGGGAGTACACAAAGGAGAATCGGCTGGCCGAACCAAAATAAAAACGAAAGAGAATGTGATGGGTTAAAATCTGTATATTTGAAAAGAATTGGAGGACACATAATTTAGATTACATGGAGCTAAGGAAGAGTTTCCCCGATGATTTTCAGAACTTATTAAGAGTGTCTGAAGGCCGTTTTAACTACCTTCTGAAACGTGTTTCACTACTGATTCATAATCAGATACAAATACGAGACAAACAGTAAATGCAAAAACAAAACTTCAAGTGACTTTACGCTATTTAATCACATAAGAGTCTTTCAAAAGTTTGAAATATTTATTTCGGATTCAACTCCTGACAGTTTCTCAAAGTTTTAAATCTTTAAATCACATCTTTCAGTCAAAATTCAGGAATTTTGAGTGCATGAGAGATTCTGCTAGCTGCTAGCATTCTCACATCTCGGTCTATATTATTCGATGCTTGCACCATAAAGTACTTGGTTACCAGCATGCAATTTCAAAAACTACATAGTTTCAGTGTCTTGCAATTTAACTATACGACTTTCTGTTGTTGCCACCTTGCATCAGAGGCAAACTCGCGATTGAGAACCAAACACATTTGATATGAAATGTGAGCCCCCACATTTGCCTACGACGCGCGACGTAAGGGTGAAACCCATGACACTTTCGTTCACATGGACAATATTCCACGAAAGCGTGCCCACGGTAGCATTTCACGCCCTGTCGGAACGTGGCTTTAAGATGTGTCAAAACAATGCAATTCGTCACCTGTCCAATATCGAAAAATTGTATCCCTCAACATTAGTAGGTATAGAGACATTTTTTTAATAGTTCTAAAATAATTTAATTACGGCAAAACAATTTGCTGTGATTATTAAAGAAATGTATCATGGGTGGCAGTCATTTCCTAACAGCAATATTTTTTCTGTGTGTAAGTAGTATTGCACTGCAATAAAAAATTTATCTGCTAATTATAACAATAAAAAATATTTTAAAATCACTCACTGATTAGTGGTAAGAAACACATTGAATTGTGTCAATAAACAATGTATTAGCAAAACTTTATTAATCTCTTACTGTGGTAATAAGGCAGATTATTTCATGCCTATTTAAAGCAGATATTTTTTGTAGTTAGTCGATTTTTACTTAATATCGTTAATGTTAATAGACATTTGTCTCAGTGTACGAGTACTAGAATTCTATACATAGTTACCAATATACGGTGTGTTCTAAAAGTAAGGAAGAAAGTTAATATTTTCACCACTTTGGTTTTCAAAAAATAAATCAATTACTGTATTAAAATTGTCACACGTATGAGTATTACCAATTTTCTTTTACGATGTGTTTGATCAGTCTGCTTTATCATCGGTATTCTGTAACATGGTCTTCCTGGATTTAATGGTATAAATTAACAGAAGACGATGCAAGATTGTACGCCCACGACGCACCCTAAAATATCTTTGCTAAGGGGGCTACACACCTTCCGTTTATCTGTGCAATTATCTGTAGTAAATAACTGGGTGAAAGTCTGTACATTTATCTGAACTGAAGGTGTATAGGCTACGTTCAGTTTTCGCTTCAGTTTCGTCCTAGTTTTCTTGAGTTCTCTCCTCATTTTCGACAGGTTTGGTTCAAAAAGTGTTAAAAAGAAATGAAGTTCAATAGGTGACAAAAAAAGAAGAGGCACAGTTTGTTGTATAATTGCAGATATATTGCTAGAAGAAAAAGGAAAAAACGCCGTGAATGTTGGTGCAAGGATTGGCATAAACGCCAAAAGCGCATCTTTTTTGAAACCATGGTCATCATGTACATAAACAGGACATTAACTGAACAAATTGTACTGTAAACTGCATAAACTGCGCAAGATTTTCATTGCAAAAGAGGGTCCAAATGCACATATTATTCATCTGCGTAAATACTGATCTAAACTGTACAGTTTACCGCTCAGACATAACATCACACCTGGTAAACTGCGCAGACAAACGGAAGGTGTGTAACCCTCTTTAAAGTAAATCACAGATCACGAGCTGTCTCGCGAGCACATTGGGATGAACTTTAACACTTTCACTATAACTTACACTGAATTTTGTAATTTCTTCTTTTACTATGGACACTTTAATTACGTAATTTGGCACGTATCCAGGGGTTGTAACTATTGCACGGAGCACTTTATTCTGAAATAATTGCAATATCTCGATGTCTGTATAACCAGCAGTACGCCAGAGCTGAAATCCATATGTCCAGATAGGCTTCAATATGGCTTTATATAGTAACAGTTTGTTATTAGCGAATAATTGAGATTGCCTTGCTATCATCCAATGTAATTTTTTATACTATAATCCTTTTCTTTTTATAAATACATGTTTTTGTCAGGTTATTTTTCTGTCCAGATGCCTCTCCAAATATTTTACACTATCTACATGTTCAAGCTGCTGATCGTTGAAGAAACGGCGAGACAGTTGCCATTTTTTGTAGTAATATATGTCAATTTCATTTCTTTCGCTTTTATTCGCTACTGTTTAAACTATAGGTGTATTTTGTTTAAATTATCTAGTAAATTTCTCGAAACAATTTCAGGATTGGTATGTGAAAATAGTACCGCAGAATCGTCTGTATACATTGCAACTGTCGGTAATCTGGTTTTAGGCATGTTGGCTGTAAACAAAGGATACACAAGTGGTCCTTGTACACTACCTTCTGGTACATTGGAAAGAATAGGATAAATATGAGTATATTCATTTTGATGTAACTAGAAAGTGTCTATGTGTTAAATAGGGTCTTAGTAGTACGAGGGTCCTTCAAATATAAACGAGCATTTTGCAAAAAAAAATATTTTACATTTTAAGAACAAAACACACTTTATAGTTACTTTTCTACATAGTTCCCCTCTTTATTAATGCATTTTTCCCATCAAACAGGTAGTTTCTTCATGCCGTTATCGAAGAATGACTTAGGGCGGGTATTCAACCAACTGCACACAAACTGTTCAACCTATTGATCGTTCGCAAAATGTTCTCCTCCTAGTGCTTCCTTAAGAGACCCAAACATATGGAAATCACGTGGTGAAAGGTCAGGACTGTAGGAAGGGTGATCAGGTGTAGTCAAATGCATTTCAGCCAATTTTTGAGTTGTTAGGGCTACAGTGTGGGGTCTTGCATTATCATGTAGGAGCAGGACGTCTCGGATGGGTTGACGGCGCCTTTTTGACCGATATGCAACTCGAACCTGGTCAGGAAGGTCACAGTACTAGGCAGCGTCTATTGTGTGACGATCGTAAAGAACATCAACGAGTAAAACTCCTTGAGAGTCCCAAAAAGCCGTTGTCATCACCTTCCCGGCTGACAAGCGAGTTTTGACTTTTGAGATGGTCCTGGCTCCCCCTTCTTTCTCCACTCCATACTGACCCTCTTCGACGCGGGAGTGTAGTGGTGAACCCAAGTTTCATCGCACGTCAAAATGCGTTGCAAGAAAGCTTGCCATTCATTTTGAAATCGAGCAAGAAGTGTCTGACAAACTTCAACTCTTGCAGTTTTGTTTTCTTGGGCAAGCACACGTGGAAACCATCTCGCCCAAATTTTTCGAAATTTAAAGTAATCTCGGATGATGGTGTGTACACTTCCAACACTGATTCCCGTTTCCTTGCTGATTTCTGCTACAGTGAAGCGACGATCACTTTCAATGAGCTCGCAAACAGCTGCAGCATTGCCATGTATAATTCTGGAGCGGAGGCGTTTTTGGTGAATCACATTTTCTACTTTTTCACGCCCTTCTTTGAACTTGGCACACCACGCTTTCACTCAGGGCCATGAAAGTGCACTTTCCTCGAACTGTGCACGCACTTTGTGCCAAATTTTGGTTGGTTTAACACCTTCGTTCGTTAAAAACTTTATTATGGTGCGTTGCGCAACTGAAGGATGAACCTTTCTTTCACTCATTGCGAGGACATCTAAACAAACCTATCGGACGGTCGCATTGGCCTTGGTCATCTAGAGAGGATCTCCCCTTCCCTTCCCGACGCTCCTCTTACCCCGACACGCTTTCTATGTCCTCAGAAGTAAGAGGCTCGTTTATATTTGAATGTCCCTCGTATGTATATGACAGATGGGAGGTGCTGTTTCATCTTGTAGAATAGACCGTCATGCCAGACTTTATCAAAAACCCAGGTAATATCTAAAAATGCAGCAGAGCAGTATCGTTTGCCCTTGGTGTTCTTACTTATCTCGATTGTTGCTCTATGAACTTGTTCAATCGTACCGTATTTGCGAAATAAACCTCCCAAATTGATGATCAGAAAGTCAAATAATGAAATAAAGATTCATTATAAAAGAACTTTCGGTGACGACATAGCTCGACATAAAAATAACAACGTCAAAAAGGATTTACGTGACGTTGAAACAAATTAAGTAAAATTATGCAGCTACTTATATACCTCGTCGCCGATTTTTAGTTTTTAAATAAACAAAACTTTCACAATTGAATTTTCGTTTAATTAAAATATTTATTGTAAGTAGGTCTTTACAAATTGACTGTTAAATCAGAACTAACTATATGAATAGAGAATAAAGCCTAAATTAAAAGATGTTGTTCTCGGCATTTCTCCAGGAATTGAGATAACAATTGCTAGCGTAGTTGTAAGGTGGCTGACATAATTAGCTTTAAAAATCCACGAAAATCAAATATCGTTTATAAATATTTTTACTATTTCAAAGAATATTGCATTATTTAGTTTTTATGTGTGAATCATAGTGTGATTCGTATATTATATACTGCTGTAGTGCTGTATGTCTTAAGGAAAATAAATCTTTTTGTTATTAAATACCATCGGCAATAGTTTCCAGGAATCACAGTAAATTTTTATAATTTACTTTTTAAACATATTTCTATTACAACTTATAATTAGTTGAATGTGGGATAATATGGAGATAATGGGCTACTACTAATGGGGGTAATAATATTTACAATTTAGAGTTTTTGCTTCCAAATAAATATCTGCTGCAAAATGTCACGAGTCAGCGGACTCGTGACATCAGCAGATATTTACCATCAGCGGACATGTTATTTTTTACTAATATCTTATATTCATCATTTCACAATGTCACTTATGTATAATGTAAATCTCTAAGGTATTCCTTGCATCGACTTTCTCTCAAACATAGCACAAACAAATAATAAATAAGCAAAACCTTTACTACTCATTTATTAAAAATCTCAAAAAGGTGACAATTTTTATATACTAGTTGACCTGTTTTTAAATAACTGACTATAAAGAATTTGAATTGCATTACTTACTTTTAAGACCTACCGTATGATTTCAATATATGAGTAGCTCTTATAAAGGATTATTTGTTCCTTCAAGATAATTTCTGGTATACGTGACATTATTTTTGGATTCATGATCGGGATCGTAGCGTATTTCTTGATAGAACTTCCCTGGAACAATTTACAGAAAATGTATGTGCCACAAGTGAAACGAAAGTCTGTCAAAGCTGAATGAAGAAAATAGAACGATTACTTCATAAACATTAAAAATTGTATTTAAAACTGAATTTATTGTAATGCGTATCATGTAATATTACTGTTATTATATGTAATATGTATCATCTCTAAAGTGTATACAAGTCGAAAGAGAAAATTAAACTTACATTATTATTTAAAATATATTTTTTATGTATAGATAGTCTAACGTGTTGAGTTAATAAAAAATTATTTGCTTTTATATTCTTTGTATGATCATCCCCAGATATTTTATTTTAGGTATTAAATCGAACATCAGAAGAAAGTAAGATTGTTAGATATTAATGGCGAATATAGGATTGTGTAATAATGATCGTATATTACGGTTTATTCAGATATATTTCCCCCAAACTCTTTTACTTTTAGTGTAGTAAGAAAAGTTAAACATAAAAATGGAATAGTTCTTTAATACAACTAAAAGGAAGAGCAGAGGTAAGTGATATAGTATGAAAAGTAAAGATGATATTTTAAATGGAATACCCTGTATATCAATATGCGCGTATTATTGTTCTACTTATTAATGTATGTAGACTTCATTACATATATTTTAAACATTGGGTTATGTATATAATATTGGGTATACAATATTTTAAATGGAACATCCTATATATCAATATGCCCCTAATGTTCTACTCTACTAATGTATGTATACTTCATTACAGATATTTTAAACATTGGGTTGTTAATAGGAAATAAATTAGGGGATAACAGTGAACTGTTAAAACCTCAAAAATATGGTTTCTTAATTTTAAAAAAGTTCATAGAATTGTTTTCCGATTATGAATTATATTGCTGCACAGAAGAGGCAAATTTTAAAATTCTATATTTTTTTATATTCAAAAATTGATTAAATACCCAGTACACATTTCATCAATACTTTCAAATTGCATTAGTTATATATTATTTGTTCTCAACATCAACATGCAACATTGATTGATAAGTATTAGTTGCATTATTAAATTCTTGGTTATTTAGACATTTGAAAAATAATCATTAATGAAATGCAAAATATATTTACATTATGTTGTGCATGACAGTATTCATAAGCAAGGGTAATTACTTAATTAGACACTAATAAGTATAAACAACACAATCAAGGGAAATTAAACATTTTTGTCATTATCAAAAAAAAACAATTAAATCAAATGTAATTAAAATTTAATTATGTATGTTGTTGACGATTAAAGAAATCTATTCCTGTTGCAAACATTACTATGTTTAAATTCATTGTGTTTGATAATTCCCAACATGCAGGCAGAATGTCAATTCTGCCAAAATGCAATTGGAAGAGTTTCTTTGTCCCATTTTTTGACGATAAGTAAATACAATATTAGACAATTATCTTATTAGAATGACGCATCATTTAGTAAACAGACGCAGTTTAAAGCTACTGTTTCATATTTTCAGAAATTTTGTTTAATGGTTTGTTATTAAAGAGTCCAAATAAAAAGATTTTTCATCTAGAGAACACTAGAAACACCTCCAACTGGACAATGTTATTTGCATAATTTTCGCAGATACAACACATTTAATCAATTGCCCTTAAACTTTTCAGGAAAGGAAAATCAATATCAAGTATAAATAAAAAGTATCGAGTAATACGTATTTTTTACGCATATTGTTGAAGATTTATTGTAAGTATTTATTTTAGCTATTACCATTATAGTTTGTGATATCACATTTCGGTAACGTTTGAGGATCCTATTTGGAAAAAAGTCAAATAAGTGGCACAAAATGTAATTCACACTTATATTACTTCTTGTATAATATATTAAGACTCTTGAAATATTTGGTATGGGAATTAGATACATTTTCCTTTCTTCCATCTGCTTTTTCTATTTCCATTTGTTTGTATGAATCTATACAACTTACATTCTGTAGCTGTCTACCAGAGTATGTCTTTCTTAATATTTTATTACTGTTCACTATACGATTTGGTGTATTTATTAATAAAAGAATTCATTAGTTCATTAAGTAGAATGCATTTTCTTTCAATGTATTTTTGAATTTAAATTTGGCGGTTGGACATGCGCTGTCCACCAAATTTGCCAGACACTTACATGGCACCCATAGCTGCTTCTCCTTTTCGTTTAATATCTTAGGTATATCGCCATTCTTTATTTTTGTTTTTGTGTTCTGTGACAGCACTTATATTAAGTCTGTGGAACTGTTGTGCGTTGTGCTAAATATAAAAATAAATATGTATTTATTATTAAAATAAGGTAGTCTTCAAATAAGAATACCCGTTTTTAAAAGCATTGAATGGTAAATATGTTACAATAATATTTCCAGTATAAAAATACTTATTTCAGCACGATTAATTCAAAAAATGTTTTAATAAAACCGTAAATTTAATGATGAGCGGTGAAACAACTGGTAGTGAAATTTTGGACCAGTACAGAAATATCTCTAGTAAATTAAAAAAGTAAGTTATTATATATAAAAGAATTGAGATATTTTCAAACGCATAGTATATATAAATATAATTTTTAGGAGATTTCTACGAAAACCAAATGTAACAGAGGCATGTGAATCTTTTATTAGTTTAGCGAAGCAATGTGAAACCTTCGAGTTACCTGCATATGCAGGACTATGCTGGATAGCCGCTGCTAGGTGTGAAGGATCTTTGTCGAATAATATTGGGGAGACCTCTTGTTTAATCCAGTCGGCAAGACAATTCTTAAAGGCAGAGGAAAATGATTTTAATTTAGGGTGTAATAGCGTATCTGGTGAAAACATGCAGGTTAATTGAGTATTATTATTTCTTAGAATGTATCTTAAATATACACCGCTGTAGCAAACATAAGTTTGTTATTTTTTACATATTTTCCCAAACGATTTAAGTACTGTAAGATAGTAGGTATAGGTATATATTTATTACTGTTGTAATTTTTTTATCTATTTTTATTGAATTTTTGTATATATCAATATCTTGTTTTAGGCTGGTCTAAGTTGTTACTCACATGCTATAAGCAGGTTTCCAGAGAATTGTACAATTCCTATAGGTTTAAATTTAGAAATAGTTGAATTTTTAAAGAAAATTGATAGATCTGAGTATATTCAAAATTATTTAGAAAGTGCAGTAGAATTATCTGAGGAAAGATCTGACACCCATATATATTGTTTAGAACTACTTGCAGCACATTTTGTTGATTCAGGTAATATAATTTTTTTTAATCATGTAGACCATGTTATTTTGAGGGAATACAATTTAAGTTATAACACAAGCACATAAGAAAAACAGTTTATTTACATTTCTATTTTACGGTTTTAGGTGATTATTTGGCTGCGTTGGAAACGTATTTAGAAATATTCAAATTATTGGATCAACTACCAACAAACAGTTGTAGAAGTGAAGTATTATTAAAGTGTGAAGTAAACTGTGTTTTTCTTTTACTGATACTACGCCCTAGTCCACAAAAATTATCTCCAAACTTGGCTAAATTATTGGAAAAGTACACCTGGGGTGACAAAAATGACAAAAGCCTGAAAGGTGTTTTTTTTTATTTCTATTCTATCTTATACAAAATGTTGATTATATTGGATCATAAACTAACAGAATAAATATATTTCTAGCTTGCAAGATGACAGAAAAAATGTTTCTACTATTGAAATCACTTGTAACCATATGTCAGTCCTTAAATACCAGCAGCCTGGTGGATCTTGAAACTGAATTTTGGCAGGTTTTATCTAAACAAGAGAAGGAATTGTTACGAATATTAGTTAAAATTTATCAGGCTTAAGCTCAAGTACAACTATGCCTAATAGTGGAGCTTTAGGGTGATATCTAAATAGCTCTTAAGTAAATAGGAGTTGCATATTTCTAAAGAAATCTCAATCTGTATTATAATTAGTTTTATATGTTTTTTTACAGTGTTATTTTTTATAACCTTGATGTTTGTATATTAATACTTATCAGTATTTAATTTTTGTTAGCTATATTAAATAAAATTCATCTTAATGTTATTTATATATTATCTTTTGTATATTATGTCAGTATTTTGGTATTATAAGGGTAATATGTTTGATATTACAGTTGATTTATTTAATTATTACCTTTATGGAACGGTCATAGTCTACAATTTGATGGATGTAATTTAATGAAATATTTTATGGGGCAGACCAAATAAATTATCAGAGAATGTCGAAGTGGATAACTAACTTTGATTAGTTGGAGTAATGTGGTTGATATCTTTATTAGGATTTCTTCAACAGGAAGTAATTTCCGTTAGCACAACTTTTTCTGCTCACTAACTCAGTATGCTTCTGATAAAATACGATTACGTTATATATTTAATGTTACACATTTTTCTATGGGTGATATGGAACTGTTGAATAAATAAAAAGTTTAACATTACAAGTGGACTGCTAACTATTACCATATTTTGTATATGTATTTGCTATATTTACATGGACAGTGTGGTTTAAGCGCATGTTTTCAGCCTGAAAGATTCCGAGGTCTTTAGCAAATTTAGTATATAGAGTCTGGAGTCTTTTTTCCTAATAAGAAAGGCATAATCTGATGTCTCATTAGTTTTGAACTATAGGGCGTCACTGTAGGGATTTTTAGCAAAACCGACTGAATACAGATATATTTGAGCCACCCTGTACAAAGTACGATATATTTTAACGTTTAATTTGTCGAAAAAGAATAATGCAAAATCAATAAAATGACGCCTATACTCCTATACATTTAACTAAGTCTAAAGCAGCGCCTCCATGTAGCCATCAAGTGAAATCAGTGTTGAAATATGTGTTATCCCCGTAAGCAAAGTTTACAAATTATAGGTACAATATATTCTGTAAACTTTGCCGTAAGATGCTTTTATGTTGACTAATACTTTATCCAAGAAGACTACTCTCTAGTCTTCTTGACTTTATCGTTACTTTTCTCATTAGTTTGTAAATTCTATAGTAGATGGCGTTCACACCCCGGAGATCACAGTCTCCTTTTAATGTAATGTTTTATACCGATTTCTGTTTATAATACAGCATTTACTTTGTTATTACTGTTGTTTATAAAGGGACTTTTATGAACACATCTGTATGTAATTTATAACGTAACAAAAACATTCTGTACTGTCCTAATTAAATGTCAACGTTTATAGCATAGCAATGCAATAACTATTGATTATATTCGCCCTTATATCACCTTATCCTAAGTTCTATTTTCAGGTTTTCCTGTAAATTAAAAACCTTTAAATATATATGACGTCACCACTAGTTTTAGGTTCACGTAATGTTTTTCGCGTAAATGCCTACCTACATTCTGTATCATACCTATTTACATATTTTTTTCTGGTTTGATACACATGACGTGCTTTATATATAAAGTTTAAGGCTGTGCTATGGATAGTTATGTTTAAATTTTTTGTGTAGTGTGTGAAGTAATAAAGGTTAGACGGTTTGGCTTTTGTTGAAATTGTTTACAATAAAGTTAAATTGGATAATTTGCCAGTTGTGGGCGTTTCAGTTCTAGTAAATAAACGACCAAAAGTGACGGTTATTTCAGATTCAGATTAAAAATAGAATAAGTACAGTAGAAGACGCGTCGCCCGCGTAGCCTATTTATAACATAGGGGAGAGAGTTTATTCTTGAACGTTACAATAAAATCACAGAGACCTTCGTATAAGAAAAGTTATTTTAATAAATGTGTTTCAGTGTACTTTCGACGTAATCTGGACGACATGGAATTAAGGTCCAGTAGGTCCAGATCGAAGACACCCTTTACTCAGATCGATAGCTTCGATAAGGAACTTATCGAAAGAGGAAATCATGTGGAAAAAACTGTTACAAGGACTACCCGAAGGACAACTACTATCAAGTAAGACATGCTTATAATGTAGTGTAAATTTTATTAACTTAGGTTAAGGATTTATTATACTATCCATAAGTATCCCAGTTGGCTCATTTTCAGAACCTGAAGTGTTAGTCACTTTCAGTTGTGTAATTATATTACCTGCGTTTGCACAGAAATACATTGACGATATAAATAGACAATTAAGGTAATAGTAAATATTGTTGCGAATATTAAATCTCAGACCTAACCTATATCATTCCTGTACTATAATTTTTTTAGTTTTGTAAGTGGTTGTATTGAAAATACTTTTAGATGTTATCCACCTAAATGTGAAAATAATTTTGTTGAACTAATTTTAGAATAGTAAAATTGAAGTTAAACCATAGGTCTAAAAAGCAAATGTTTTGATACATATCTTATAACACAATTATGTAGTTGCTCCTTTATTTTACATAATTTTTACACTATTTATATTTCTTATATTACACATACATATATTTTTTGTCTCATACATTGAATTATATTTTATGAAACAAAAATTCTGTTTATATTTACACTTGATCATATATCTACTTAAAATTACAATAATCTTCAAAGAGAAACCCACAAAAGACAATCTAATGTGAAAAGACCAGTAAATTTGAAATACATATTACCTCCAAAGATCTCGAGGAAGTTTTATGAGAATTAATAAGGGAAACAAGGGGATTTAATTAAATGAGATGCAGTAATTTACTTCTTGTAACATTTTATTATTTATTGATGAGAACATAAAATACATACACTTTTGGAAATAGTGATATGTAACCCTATCATGTAATTTTTTTTTGTTATCTATCATTAGATATGATGATACCTAAGTAAATCTTAATAAAACATTTTTCTAAAAGAAAATTAAACCATTATTTGTTGATAAAACAATAATAAAATTTATAATCAGCAACCACCAATTTATTAATGAATGTCATTAACCCACTCGGTTATATTTGTTGGTCAGAGAAGATCTAAAAGAGAGAAATAACATTAAAACAGTCATAAATTAATTATTTGTGCCTACATACTTGCTAAATTAAAATAAATCGCCATTAAATTAGTGATAGGCTATCATTTGGACATGTGTCCCAACTGCATAAGATTAGAATCCATTTTATATATTTTATTCATTTATTATTATTATTATTCATTTCGAATACAGTTGAGCATACAAAAATTCATATTTATTATTTTCTTTCAGCACAAAGGTCAGATATATTACATTTATAAATGTCCTTTCATAATTTTAGATGTCTTATAGTAGGCTAAGGTCACTGAAGATATTCAGATTTCTGTTGTATATAGATAACCCAAAGAATAACATAAAGGAATAAAACGGTTAAAAGATTTTAATTAACATACTAGATGCACTGGTAGCTTTTAATAATAGTAGCTTCAAATATGTGTGGTGTAAGAATATCAACAAGAATAATCTTGTAAAACAGGTGTAGCTTATATAGACAGTATGTAAATATTTCTTATAGTTGTCAAGCATGTTTAAATATGTAAATACTTATATTTTTTCATTTATTTTTAATTCTTATATTAGTACAGTGTCATTTAGGAAATGAGAATTACTACAATTTATGCCTTTGATCTAGCCTAAAATTTTAAAGCTTTCAATCACTGTAATATGCAAGTAATTATGTTAAACTAGTTATTTTTATTTATATGACCCACGCTTTTTATAACACCTTGCTTGTAGAAAAATATACACTTAGTTTAATTGCAAATGAATTCTATAGTGGCATATTTTAGAAATAGGACTTGAATAACTTATATACCTAGGTAAACAGCTTCCTGTTTCAGGAATCTCATTTATTTTAAAACGATTATTAAACAGAATTACAAAGTACATATTTATATCTGTATTGGAAAAACAATATCAAATAAGAATCTTATTGGATTGTATTGAGGCTATTTGAAATGCATTTTATAAACCAACCGATCTATAGCTTCAATGGGAATTGCTTGAATGTTCTGTAGGTACTTATAAATAGAACAAAAATGTCTTGGATCTATTTCTAGTAAACATTCAACCTAAGAGGACCCAACTCAAGCTTGTAACTCTTCATAATAAAACAACTCTTGAATTATCACTATATTTTTTTATTCCTAATATGCTTATATTTAATATTAACATGTACATATACAGCGTGATAAGTGAATGTTTGGAATAAAATGATAATTTAGTTTTTATCTATGTGTATTTAAATGAAATACACACAGCAATTAATTTCAATTTAGGAAGCTTCAAGAAATATTGACAGTATACAAGGTGTCTGAATTTCATATACCACACTCAATGTAATTTTTTTGTCACTTATTTTATCGTGACTCGAAATACGACAACTTATGGAATTCTAAAACAATTAGATTTTTGAAGTTATTTGGACCATTAAATAATGCGGGTGAAAATAATCATCAGAATCACTTTATCCGCAGATGATATTCTGATATATGATATATAATTAGAACAGTCGAGTATAAAGACATGTTTTTTTGGAAAGACTGTTTCTCATTAGCAGTAATAAAAACAGGCAATGTATCTTATGTTTCACATATTCAGCGACAATAATTAGTTTGCATGTGCGATTTCAGAGTGTCCGTTAACAACATTAGTTGGCTGTGGCTCCGGAAGTTGTTGGAGTTTATATTGAACATTCATTTTAAGTGTATTCATCTGTTACATATTTATCAGTTGTTTAAAATTGTGTAAAAATGATGTATTTCTTTGTCATGCAACGTTTTTTATGTTTTTTTTCAATACATTTTTTAGCGTTTTGCGTTTTTATTCACCAGACATTATTTAACGTTTTGATAAAATTCATCGATACGAGTAAAGACAATAAAACACTGTCAATTAAATTGTAGTAGATTTACATAATATGGGAATTTAGTTAAATACAAAATATTCAAATTTAAAAGCTAATATCTTTATAGACAAAAATAATACATGACAAACGTTACATTTTTGAGATTATCTGTCAAAGGGTTTTTCAAAAAATATAAAATATTATAGGGAATCATGTTTAAGAAAAAAATGCATTCTCTAAAATCTGGTTTATTAATTTTATTCCAGTTTTCTCCGCATCGTGTACTAAATTCCATTTATATTATGATTGATATATTTTACTTGTTTTGGCTGGATTTTAAAAAATAAGTTTAAGTTCATAACTACTGTTAAGAAATCAAAAAATATGTATATGTAATTGATATATTAAATAATACCTGGTTTTTAAAGAGTTATACGTTTTTTGTTCTTATTTATATTTTCTTGTCATGAAATTCATAATTCATTTCATTTTATTAATATCTAAATTTCATCAATGACCTAATCAAAATGAATAAATAAGCTATACTATTTTTTATTTAATGAGTATCTTAAAATAAACGTAATTAATTAATTGAAATAGTTATAAATTATAATAGCAATACTAAAAATAATGTAACAAATACTGTCACGGAGTATATATAAAGAAAACCGAATTCAAGAACCTTATTACTTAAATCACTGTTAATTATATATTTATGATATGAATACTTGATAACATAATAATATTGGTGTACTATACACTTGTGTAGCTGACAGTTTTAATAAAGCTAATAAATTAAATTAAGCGGTTACAAAATTAAATCTATATTTACTGTTATGTTGCTTGCCTTGATTTATGTTTATTTAAGTGATAGATACATTACTTGTTATATCTCAGTAGGTATAACATGACTCAACTTGAATAGTTTTAATTTGTACTTCTTCCATTAGAAAAAATGTGGAACGACAAATTTAAATAAAAGACAAAAAGGTTAGAAAGTCTTATCAGTGTGTTTTTATGCAATATTTTGAAATAAATATATTTCGCATGTGTTTTGAATGAACTAATACTAATATATTCATATATGTCTTTTCGCAATTTTACAATAATAATAAACTATAAATTTATTTCTAAAAAAACAGTTTAGTCACAATTATTTTGGTATGTATTACACAAAACATCACAATATATGTAGATTGGGAATTCTATTTGTTATGAAGGATACTCTAAAAAGTATTAAATAACAATAATTTAAATTATCCTTAAAACATTTGAATGAAACAGTAATTTCAATAACATGTTTAGATTATTTCAAGAAAATTATGATTGTGAAGCATGGTATGCAATCAGCCAAAAATTGTATTTAAATATTGTACCATATAGAAAACGATATCGACTATAGTAAACCCATTATCAACAGTGTGTTTATTCGCGTAATTAGCATATTTACTGAGTTAATGTGTGTGTTTACCAAATAATTTTCCTAGCTGAATATGTTTGAAAATAAACATGGGCAATTTTTTGTGTACCCTTATGTTATGTTATCATTTTTTACCTCACATTATGAGTACCAGATGTAAATTTAATCTTGTAATTGTAGAACAAATGAAAATGCTGCTAGCTCAACAGATGAAGTCACATCTGTCACCGCCAAGCCCGTAAGAAGATCGGTACGTTCAGAAAGGAACATCCGAAAATTGTACAAGACCTCAGATTATTCTTCTGAAGATGGGGAAAATGAGGTTAGCTCGACGAAGACTATAAGTCAGAATGAAAAGAATCAGCTGATAGAAGACGCCAGGGCTGCTGCGAATGGTACAAATGAGGTTTCAGCCTTGAATTTATACAAAAAGTCAGGCAGATATTGGGAGTAAGTATAATATCTTTTGTATCGACATGGATGGTAAAAGTAATCAAACATATATCAGTATTTTTCTTTTAGTAAGATTAGAGAATAATATCTCAAAATCAAATAGTGTTCTAGTATTATTAATTATTAGAGATGTGTTAGACACATTTTCAAGAAGACAGCTATGTAAATAACGTAAAAAAGTTAAATATAGTAAAGTGATAGTTTTCCCACAAAAATTAACTGTTATTTTAAAAATAAATTATAGTCAGTGGCATTCAATATTTCCTAGGCAAATTTTGAATAGTTACTATTTTCCACTTTCAAATAGAATACTAGGTTTTTAAAAAGTTCAGTTAAAACATACCTTATTTACAAAAGGGAGAGTGCTATCATATTTTTCTGGAAGTAAACAGATTTAACATTTTCCTTTTTAAAGGATACAATATAGAATCAATTATGTCTTATTTTAATACTTGCAGCCTATATCAACTATCAAAAGATATCAATAACATGGATTGTTTTGCTTGTTCTCATAATTTATAAACAAGTTTACTATGTTCAACGAATATCAGGTAGATTAAGTTTTATCATTAATGATTTTTTATCCATCCTTATAGTTCTCAATCTGTGATGGTGTGATTATATGTGTTTAATTTACTGGGAACCTGGAAAGTGACTAGCATATTGTGTATTTTTAAATATAATTAAGTTCGTTATCTAGTCCTTAATGTTCGGCGAACTGTTTTACTACCTTCTTATATCATACATTGTTTACTTACTTAATTTGAATGTAATATCAATCCAATTCAAATGTAATTAAAATATCTAATTTTAAAGAACAACAAGAAAACTTAAACAAAGCATCTTTAATATCTAAAGAAAATATATTTATTTTGATGGACTTTTTGCCTTTTGAAGGTTCATGATAAATAAATATCCTAATTTTTGTCTACTGACTTTCATCCATCAACATTTTTGTACTCTTTTTTCTCGTTT
Source organism: Rosalia funebris (assembly GCA_037954035.1). Taxonomy (NCBI): domain Eukaryota; kingdom Metazoa; phylum Arthropoda; class Insecta; order Coleoptera; family Cerambycidae; genus Rosalia; species Rosalia funebris. The sequence goes on from JAZFAV010000020.1 coordinate 16,894,486, forward strand.
TGTTTGTAACATAAAAATAGTTTGCAGTTTTTTTAAGAAAACCTTAATTGTGTGTAATTTCCAGAGGTTGAATTTTCCCTATTTACATCCACACAAAATGCTCTGTATTGTGTGTAGCTAGTGTTTCTTGAAATTTATAATATTTTGGGGAAAATACCTAACTGCGTGCGTTCACACAGAGCTTTAATCGATAATGGTTATTATTAACATAAGTTGTGTCATATGGTGATTAAGATACTGATTATATCTGTTTGGATTAAGTTTTTATCTGTTTGTACTTATTGACCCTATCTAATGTAAACTATTTGACTTTATGTCATGCCCAACTAAATATATGAAAAACATAGTTGTATACAGGCTTCCTAAATTTTTTTAGCAAAATTGTACATGTTGGTACAAAAAAAAATTCTTTGTCCTTGATTGTTGTTTGAATTACCTGGAGGACCAATTAATATTTGAGCATTGAATGAAAAAAATAATATGTTCATTCATAAATATCATTATATTTAACGTATTCCTAATTCAAATAAATTAATTACACCTTGATAAATAGTGAGGAAATAATAATTCTTATTTTGTGTAATAAAAAAAGGTAAGAAAAGAAATATAGTTTTTTTTTTTAATACAAAAACTATTATAACTTCATATATAGTAGTGAACAACTTGTATTAGCAGCAAGTGTATACTTATAAATAATTCAATGTGAATTACTCTTGTAATTTTTTACGGTTTAAATTATTGAACCTGAACGTAGCACCCACTTATGTTTATGTTTATAAAATTTTAGCAAAAGCTGAGAAGCGGTGAGTTACATACACTTAATCGCTGAAATTAATGTTAACTATTTATGTCATGCACTTCTTGGGCATTTAGAAGTATTTTGTAAACCAAAATTAGCTTCTAGAAGAGCAATTAGAAGTTGGTGTCCGTCTGAAACGAGCCCTATTGTTTCAGTGTATACCCAAAGACAGATTGGACATACTCCTACCACTCGAAAGACCGTGTGGAACTAGCTCCGGGCGTCGTCGCTATGCCCAACATGTCCCGTAAAACGATACATTCCGTCCATGGGTCAGACGACTATACAACAGACTTTGCAAACAAGGAGACAAATACGGAATCCTTCATGACAAACACCAGCTCGTTCACAACTAAATCAGATTATTCGAGCTCAAAACTGCAGGCTGATTACAACAGCAGGTACGCGAATACTGATCTGTACGGTGTACAGAGGAAACTGTTTAACAACAACTACGACAGTGACTATGAAATCTACGAAAAGAAGAGTTATACCATCAGCAGGTGGTCTAGATTCAGAAGATCTGTTGTCAGTATGGTCACATCCATTTTAACCATTTTCTATTATGTATATACAGTACAAACATCATGGTTCGCAAAATTACATAAGTTCACTAGTAGGGTTATGTTGTGGGATACGTGGCTGTTGTGGAAGACGGGAGGTGGTAATAAGTCGGCAAAGTTGGTCGCTTTGTGCCTGATACCACTATTATTGCTTGGAGGTAAGTGTTTTATCTGTGTTCCAGCTTACTAACCCAGTTATTGTCATGAAATAAATTAGTATGTATTTAACTTTTACAAAAAATGATTACATTTGTCCTCAGGTGTTTTATTATTGAAAATATTTCTTATACTACCGAGTTGCCTAATTTGAGTACTATTTTTCTCAATAATAATGCCAGGTGACAGTATTTCCAGCAAATTTATTTATTTATATGCATGTACTATTCTTTTAATATATAAAATAGGAGAATAATGGACAGAGATGGGAGTTTTGATAATTAGAAAAATATTGTGATACTGCAATCACTGTAACTGTTTTTGTTGAACTTTATTTTCAAGTCTAATTTTTTAGCCATGTCACACTTCTGTCCTTACACAAAAGGTAAAAAATTGAAGTAGATTCAAAACTATGTAACAAGCATGTGGCAAAAATGTCATATTGCAATTCTTTTTTTCTGGGACTTTGTGTTAATAATTTTTCGTCAGAAAAGATATAATTTTATAAAACTGGGAGGTGTTCAGTTACTTAAATTTTAAAGTGATTTGGGGATATCTTGAAAATTAGGAAAAAAACTGAAAATAAATTTTTTTCATTTCAAACTTGAAAGCTTTTGAAAGTTTGTTTAATTTTTGAGATATACAAGGTATCTCAAGGTAATAATTTGATATATTTTTGAAATACACTTTGTTGTATATTTTTTATGTAAAGTGATAGGAGAGATATATTTAGTTTTTTATGATATGAAGAATAAAGCCTGCTCTTCTATGAAGAGTTTAGGTAACTATTGACTTTTTCTTTGGTTATATTGTACGATATTGTGATATTATATCATCCCTATTTTAATGAGTAATGAAAATACAGGGTGGCCCAAACTGTTGTATTTTTACTAATCATGGCAAATCCTGGAAATTTGTTTATGCTGAACTAATTCCTAATTCTTTGATAAAATAAAACTGGAACAGAAAATATATTCAGCACAAGTTTTTACATTCATTATCCTCTGTATTCTGTCAGGTTTACATACATATTTCATGTTTATTTTTAGTTTTTATCGTTTGTAAGAAAAGTTAAATAAAAATATATTGTAGGTATTGTAATACCTATTTTATATGTAATATAAAATATTTTACTTAATTAAATATCCCCTATAAAATACCACTATATTAAATATTTAATCCACTTCACTGTTTTATGATTACATTCTATCCCAGATTTGTTTTTAATTTTTGAAATACTATATAGTGGCTCAGAAAATTATCTTAGAAAAAAACAAAAAACAACATTTTAAAATTGCGTTACTTCCTGTTACAACCTATAAGAAAATAGGAATCAAATGATTATAAAAATATTTCTGTTTCTCACAATAAGAAGGTTGGAAAGACCTATTTAATGTCAACAGTAAAAATATTAGTTCCATACCAAATAATCGAAAAAATTTTCTTATATCATCAACATTATTATTTGTATTTGAAAGCGCAAATATTCTCAGGATTTTTTTTTAAAACTCGCCTAAAGAGGGTATTATACAGTTGAGAAGCTTGTTGCAGAAATTATGAGAAGGAAAATGAAACTTTAATTCTAATATGCCATCTTTTCCTTAGGTTGAGCTGCTCAATCAACAGTTTATTAGTCAACTTACAATGCTATATTAACCTTTTTATCTAATATTAATACTTTATCATTGTCGTTGCTGTTTAGAAATCAGCCCCACTCATATATATTTACACGTATGCGTGTCTTTCAGGTGTGCACGTGTTGTTGGCTAGTGGCATCTCCCTTGCCCCTTCCTGCCACCCTAACTGCGGACGTATCGCCTCTACTTATATTAACTCGTACATTACCGCCACCTACAAATATCTAAACCTCAAAGAGTCATAATCACTATAACGTTGCCTTCACACAATTTTTTCTGTGCTATTAATCTGTGCATTTTACGAAATGTAGTCTTTACGTAGGTGTCGTAATGTCTCTGTAAACACCATAGGAGTATAGTGGGGAAACTACAACTCTGAGTTGGTAAACGTTTATTGGAATTAAAATTTTTCACGTCACATGCGCGGGAAATATGAATATTTTTCATTCTCTTGGGTACTTTAAAGCCACCTTTACAGTTTCACCAAGTTTATTTTTTACAGTTTCAAGTGGAGTGTTATTGCCAATGGGTTGTAAAGGTAACAGAGAATTTTGCATGGTAATTTTAAAGTACAAAAGTAAAAGACTATTAGGTGTAAAATTAACTTTGACATTAACGGTATATACATTGCTCAGAACATTCAATAAAAAGATATATGAATTTTTCTAGTGTAATATACTATATCTAGGCGTTACTAAACTTTTAATCGATCTCGGTGTTATTTGCAAACATTATTCCATTTCTAGTTTCGTAATTTACTAAAATGTTAATGGATATTTGATTTACCCCCTATACTTATAATATTTATATAATTAAGTGTGATTTAAGCCATTGTACTAACAAATATTCTAGTTATACATATTTTATTAATTTATTGCATTTATATAATATATTCATGATTTTAATCGGTGATTGTATTTTTTTTTTTATTTATGAAATACTGTTATACTTAATAAAGTAATAAAATTTGCTCAACATGCGCTTTTTGCTTTTTTCCCTGGTCATACTTGCAGTTAAAGGTGGTTCAAAGGTGGCAAGGGTTATACACTTAAAGATACGACTTTTCTGATGACTTACCATTGTATTTTTTTTTTTTTTTTTGCTTTTCATCTCTAATTTTCTAAATAACACAAGACTAATATATTGCAAAGATGTGTTTTCTTGTCTTGCATAACAATTCCATGTTGCCATTTGTCTTTAAGTGTATAACATTGTAGTAAATTTCAGGGTGGTGGATTCTGTCAAGCCTAGGAAGCATAATTTATGGAGCTTACCTCAATTCAACTGTAGTTGACGTATCTGAGGCTGTTAATCTTGAAGAAACGTTGTTGTCAACATCTGAAATTCGAGATTTTGATATGAACATAAATTTCGATCAACCGGTACAGGAAAGAGTTGTGCAAATAACTGAGAAAATGTTTATGGAACCGCCTACAGCAAACGAAATTGCCGCTGGTCTAACATCTGAACAGTTAGAGGCTATATCGCGATCCCTGAAAAATTCTGTGGGTATTGAACAGTTTAATACAGAAGAAATAGTGCAGAGGATCATCCAGAGCCCGAGTTTCCAAACCGTTATCAACAATTACAATAATTTGGAAGTAAATAGGGAAAGCTCAGATGTAAATATCGAGATTTTAAATCACCAACAGGATATAATAAATAACCTACGGGACGAAATAGTAAAACTGAGACAGGACATGTTAGATATCGAAAAGACCCACAATGAAGGTTTAACAAAGATCATGTCCGAGTTTAAGGCAGATAATCTCCATCAGTCAACTAGGTTAACATACCAACTAAACCGTTGTTGCAGAAAATCCATAATTAACATCGAAAGCTACGTAAATAGAATACTAGGGAGTCTGTTAAACAATGCCGAATTTCTGAAAAGCCAGAAAGGCCTAACGGATTATCTACATAGCGTGTTTGTTGCTAAACACGACTTGGAATCACAACTAGTCAACTTAACTCTCAACTTAAATTCAAGATTTGATGGTTTGATAGAGGAAAATAGCCGTAGTATGATGGATGACATAACTAGAAGAATAACCTTGGAAATGAGTGAAAAAATAAGGACCTCTAATGCTGATATACATGTGTCTAAATATGCCGGCGATATTGCCGCCGGTTCTCTTTCAGAGGAACGCATCAAAGAAATCGTACTGAGTACGCTAAAAATATACGACGCCGATAAAACTGGTTTAGTAGACTACGCCATGGAAACTATGGGCGGGCAGATCCTAACGACCAGATGTACAGAAAATTACCATTACGGCAAAGCCGTGGTGTCAGTTCTAGGCATTCCTCTGTGGTATCCAGTTAACTCGCCGAGAACCATCATTACGCCCAGCATAAACCCTGGCGAGTGCTGGGCTTTCCAGAATTTTCCGGGCTTTGTCGTTATTCGGTTATCGAATCGTGTGCAAATCGAGGCCTTTTCTCTAGAACATATAAGTAAGCTTTTAGTGCCGAACGGGAGAATTGACTCGGCGCCGAAGGATTTTGAAGTTTACGGGTTATCAGGTGAGAACGATAAGGAACCAGTGCTTTTAGGTCAATACGTGTATGACTACGACGGGGAGGCCTTACAGTTTTTCCCGGTTCAAAAAGAGGGCTTAATATTTGAAATTGTCGAAATAAGGATAGTTTCAAATCACGGCAATCCTAATTACACGTGTTTGTATAGATTCAGAGTGCACGGTAGAGTAAGTCAAGAACCTACATGATTTATTTAGATTGATTCGTCAAGGAAATGATCTCTTAGTTGCACTGGTTTTTATTTATGAAATTTTAAGACTTGAGGGACTTAATTTTTTTTTAAATATAACAAGGAGATTTTTATATTGATATTTATTTCTATTTAGCGTCAGTATTATCGTACTAGCTTACAACAAAAATGATCTGTTTACGTGTTTAGTTTTATCACCCCTCTTTTTTGACTAGGATACAGTCGGAGTAATAAATAAGAATAATTTTTATACTATGGTTTCATTTTATGCACATATATACGTCTTGCATTTTTGTACTGTATATAATCATAGTTTTCATACAAATAATGAGTGTTCATTTGTTATTAATTTATTTGTAGATTTGTGTATATATATATATATCTACTTAATTCTAAGTTCACATGCGAAACAATTTAAGTACACGGTATTCGGATTTTTATATGTTTTGATTATTTAAATATTTTAAGTCACAATTTTTTATATCGATTTATTGGAATTAGCAATAATATTCAGTACTTAACTTGTTTTTTTTTTATTTAGTGACAAAATTTCTTGCATGTAACTAACTTTTAATAGCTTAATCCGTTTAGTGTAAGAAACCAATAACTTCTCGTTTTTGTTTGCTGCCTAAATTGTAGGTTAAAATTTATGTGCAATATTATTACCAATGAGAAAACTGTTAAGACATGGCAACCAGAAGTTGGAGGAGTGTAACAAAATTTTTTGCAGACAAATGGAACATATTACATGTGAAACAAAAATAATCAAACAGTATCTTTCGCCGATGATAAACAATAAATATAATTCTGAATATAAAGGTAACTAATTTTTATCTGGTCAGCTGAGGTACTTAGATAAAAGTTATAGTGCCTTTTGCATTTTATTCGAAAATATTGGATAAGTAAAAACCACAGTCTCAAAGAAAGACTAACAATATTGATTATTGTAAATTGAGGATACAATATTGAAAAAATAACAATCATGATAGGCATGAATTTATCATTTTGTGATAAATATGAATTTATCATGAGCCTGTTGTATCTAAAATAATAAACCCGTAGTATTAAATGAGTTACATTTTTTTCATCATCAATTATGTGACGGATCCATTTTGATTTTAACCATCAGTAGAATTTTAATTCTGAGAATATTCAGATAAATATTATTGTACATTGAGAAATTAATAATTGTAAATAGTAAATTGAAAAATAATGTTTAGTGGCCTTGAGTAAAATAAGCATATGCTATGTAACCGTATTAGAATAACGCCTTGTATATTATTTCATATCATCGACTAATAAAATAATTCTAAAATGAAGCATCTATTTCACTACTAATTATATCATTTTAATAATATTTTTTAACTTGCCCTAAACCCAAAGAACTATTTAGAGATTGTGATCAACATAATTTGTAGAATTTAATGTTCCTTTATTTTATGTTATTTTATTTTATTGGTTTCTTATACATAAAAAAAATAAATAAAACCTAAAAATAAATAATTACTGTGAGTCTGTGATTTGCTTTAGAACTAATACAATAAGTACAAAATCACTAGCCTAGATCATAATTGACTTAACGAGCCTTAAGCACATTTAATATAGGTATCTCCAAATCTGACGGCTCTACTATGGTTATAAAAGAAGAAATTAAAGCATTACTTATTCTCTACCTCATATTCATAAAAAGTGGAAGTATGAATCATCGCTGTTAATTTCTATGGCCAAATGATGTTCAAAAAGTCAATTATGAAAGTTATGTTGTAATTTTGTTAAAATTTTCTGTTACAGTTGTAATAAATCTCAATTGTAGATTTTATTATCCTAAATTGGTGATTTGCAACATGCATTACCATCTTCAACAAAATTTCTTTTTATATATCAATGCCTCAGGATCTACATACTTTTGTATTATTTTCTAGAGATGCGAGGAACATTTCTTCGTTTGCATTTAATCATATAGTTAAAAAACTATAAAAAATAATAGTTTTCAGTAAAATAGCTTTTTAATCATATACAAAAATATTGTTTATTAGAAAGCCAAATAGACAAAAATTTAATTAATGGTATGCCCTCATTTATGTAGTTTTTTTAATGATTTTTTCTTGTGTGGCAAATTTGGAGATGCTGTAATTATATATAATATATATTAAAATTTATTATTATTATTGTAGTCATAAGATTTTAGTCACTTTTTGTATATTGATGTCCTTTTTGTTTTGTTTTTTTAAGTTATTTATTCTTAAGATGTTCATTTTTTCATAATATAACCTATTTGCATATATCTCACCAAAGTTGTCTTTTAACTGCTAAGATAGTTAATATATAAGCATATTTACATTTTATTATTTTTTTCACATAGGTGTTGTGAATTGATGAAAATCAAGAGTCTTGTATTTTCGTAATTTATAATTTATATAAATAAAGCATATGTTTTTGTTATATATTTTTTTATACTAAAATGGTTATAAAGAATGTATTTCTAGTATTCTAAAAACTATAATCTGCCACATAGACGTTTCGTGTTTAACTGAGAATCGTTATAAATCGGCAACAGCGTATTTATTTAATAGAACAGGCAGCCGCGCGCTTGATCGGCGATAGCCAAGTGACGGTGTTTAAAAACAAATTTTCGCGTGTGTGACAAAATTCTTTAGTCTGTCTTTTTGCTCGTAGGGTCGATATATGAAATGTTTTTTGTTCGAATTTCGGCATTTTGACAAAATGCAAATAATAAATCGACCCTTGCGAACAACGTGGTAACTTTTGCTTTTTTATTCGAAACCTCTAGAGGCATGCTCTGCAGGTTTCTTCGATGTGAACGAGGGGGCGGCGCAATATTATTGCAATTTGATTACTCGTTATTTTATTATATCGTGTTTGAATACTATCTTCTACATAACCTTCTATAAATACTCCTACAAATCAAACTACACCGCTGATAGAAATATACATATGTACAACTCGAAAAACTCGCTTTGTATACATATTTGGCATACAAAAATGGCAAGTAATAGATGAAACAGACTTTGTGCATTGTATTGCACTATTTAATGATGGGACTTACTTTTTGTCAATTTTCATCTCAGGTTGGATATGTTGATATAATTGTTTTTAACTATGTAATGTAATCTGTATAATGATCTGGCCAATAATTGGGTGTGTAATTGAAGTTTAAATGTGATGGACTTGCATCTTTTCTACAGAAGCAATACATTTTTAAATGTGAAACAAAATTTAAAAACTGTTCCTACTGTTTAGTAAGTTGGATATTGATGTATGGATTTTTCTGTACCAGAGGATGATAAATTAATGTTTTTTTAGCACTTTATAATTAGTTACCGTATTCTCTCCAAAGACTGGTGAAAAATAATGCAATAATAGTAGTACAGAGTAATGTAAAACTATAGTATTATTTATTTGCATTTATTTTAACTTCCAAAAAATAAATTTATCAATTTACGCCGTGAGTAAAAATGTAAGTCAAAGACAATTGGTTCAACTAATATTTGTTCAAGAACTAACGAAGGGCGTCTAACATATTTATACGGTATAATTCTTTTAAAAATCGTGTAAAACAAAGGTCTACATTGTGAAACGAACAGAGCAAATATCTGATGCGAACTGATCTTTAGTCGCCCGAATCGAAAGTTTTATAAATCCCGTTTGTACTTTTCTAACGCATTTCGAGAGATGTCACTGATGAAGTAATGTAAAAAATTTACTTGTCTGACAGTTTGACGTTTCCATTTTACAGTGGATTTGTAAAAGTAAGAATGGTTGTTGCAGAAACAAATCAAAATCATGTATCAGAAGATGTTGGCACTAAGCAGAAACCTGAACCTGAGCCATTAAAGCCCTTTACAATAGAGAGTGAGTTCGAAACCTCGAAATTTCCAACCTCAAAAACTAAACATCTGTTAACCATGTTTTAGTTCTAAAATTGTTAAAAGACGCTCAACAACAGCATGGATTAAGACATGGAGATTACCAGAGATACAGGGGATACTGTTCAAGAAGAATTAGTAGATTGAGGAAAGTTTTGAAAATCCCACAAGGCGACAGGAGACATTTCAAAAAACGAGATGTCACTGAAACCCACATTGGTAATCCAAGAGCAGATGAGAGATTTCTTCATATTCCGTTAGTACTAGCAGAGAGATGTTGGGCTTATGCCATGCAGTTACGTCAAGAAGCTAACACAGAACCTAGAAAAAAATTCCATTTGGTCCAGAAATTAAGAAAAGCTTGTGTTTATGCAATGAAATTAGATGAACTTTGTAAGGTATGTACTATAAATTTATTTATATATTTTTTTATATATACAGTTATATTTAAATTAATATTTTAATAGCACGATAGGTGTGATGCTCGAACACGCCTTGAGGCTCAAGCCTATGTAGCATGGATTCAGGGTTCCCTACAGTTTGAACTGCAATTCTGGCAACAAGCGGCTGAAAATTTAAAAAAAGCTCAAGTTATTTATGAAAAGCTTGCATCAGCATTATCAGTAGAAGAACAACTACCCTACAAGCAACGGGTAGAGGAAATTGCACCAAGTCTTCGATATTGTGCCTACAATATTGGTGACGATAAAGCAGTTGACCTGCTGGAATTGCGTAGTCAAGGTGTGCTTGAAAATTTCGATGCTTTGGTTTCTCAAACGAAAGAAAAAACTGCTGCCGTATTGCATGAAGTGAAATGGTTCGGTTTGAAAATCCCGGTAAGAATAGAGAGGGTCAGGTTATTTTTAGTCAGCATAGAGGGGCTAGATGAATCTCTAAAACATGCTGAGGATAATCAGGCAAAGATAAAAATTCTGGAAAACCTATTTATTGACTTGCGTGATGTTATTTCCTTGACAAGAGATAGTGCTCGAACGGAGAAGCAAGATCACCTCCTTTTATCTTATTTGCTGTCAATTCGCATAGAACGTACATCACAACGTAATTTGCTTTTAATAAAACAGACTAGGAAGCCACAGGATTGCGTACGCTTGCTTGACATTAACATTCAACAAACCACCGAGTTATCTCAAACCGAGTCACTTAAAGATCACAAGGAAGCACAAAACTATTATGACCTGCAGCTGGGGGCTTATAAGACGTTGCGTTCATATTACTTAGCTAGAACGCATCAATCACAGAAACGTTGGAAAGAAGCAGCTGTTTTGTTTAACGTTGCAGATAATGCAATTAAAAGTTTGAAAGAAGGTAAATATAATTTCATGGGTTTAAATAGAGTCACTTGTTTGAAATAATTTTTTAATTAATGTGACGGAATAAAAATAAATTCTACCAATATAATTAAAATGGATGATCAGGGCGTAATTCAAATAGTATTAATATTTAGTATTATATGATAAATTTTGATTTACTAAGCAATTATTGATAATTAATAATCCAAAAAATATGTATGTGGATTTTTTTAATATCACGTCAATTAAGGAAACTATTTTTGCAATGTAATTAATTAAAGAAAGCTTTATTATGCAAAGTTAGATTCCCAATAATAAATACTTAAATAAAAACTAGTGGCTGGATTGCTGTTGGTATTTTTTTTTTCTTAACACCAATTCATAATATTTTCAATATCATATTAGTTAAGATTTTGGTTAAAAAATGTAGTTTGTCGATACTTAATGTATTGTATTTCTTTAACAGTTGTTAAAACACAGTATTTAAAACACAACCCACCCAGTATTAAGCAATACAGTTCCTACAAATATGCCATCTATCAAGCTTAAGGGAAGTTCAGGTTGTCGAATTTTAATTATTTTTAGAGTTTTGTTCAAAATATTTTGCAAGATGTGGGATAATGACATGCAATTTTACATGGAGAAAAATAAACTCAGCAATTTCTACTATTCCTATTGAAAATCATGTATACTGGATGTTACTTTCCTTGGGTATCTTGATCATTTTGTGTAATAGAATTTTTTATCAGGGTTTTTGAGATATTGCTAATTTTCAGTCAGATAGTGCATGTTTTTGCAAAGCAATGCACAAGCTTTGATTGATTACACGGACTGATTGTTGTACCCGTGAAAAGTAACACCCGGTTTATGATTTTTAACCAAAACAATAAAAAAGTTTAGCCTGTTTCTTCCATTGTGTGTATAAAATTGTATGTAATTATCTCATTCCTTGCATAAGATTTGTGCACAAAAACTGTAAAAATAAGTATTCAATACCTTGTACAGGAATGCTGGGTGTTGAACTTGAATTAGGAATCTGGATTCCATAAACTGTTTCCAAAAATTAGCAGGTTCTATTAAGTGTTAAAATCCTGCTACAAAAGACTGACGCACCCGATATAATCAGTAAATATCCAGACCATGAAATATTCTATGTTCCATTTCCTATCATACTATCTGCCTTAATCTCCCATTTAATGCTGCTAATTAATTCCCTTAACTATTATATATTTTACTTTTTATCTACCTTTATGAGCTCACTGGAATTTTTAGTATATCATGTTTCAGGCAATTTTATTCTCGAATTAAAGGAATTACTCTCTAAAGTAAAGGAGGATGCGGAAATGGACACTATAAATGCCCAAGCTAACTTCGTTCTGGATCAGCAGGAAGATCAAACCATTCCCATACCTCAAAAAACTTACAAAAGTAAAAAGCCGCTTATTGAAAGATTGGATGAGTTTAGAGAAGATCCTCAGCTATTATCTAAAAACCCTAACCTTGTTACTCTGCCACCGCCAATGGAACCCATTCCAGCGAAGCCATTATTCTACGACTTGGCTCTCAATTTTGTCGAATTTCCTGATTTGTCTGAAAAACTGGAGGGAAGCCAAGCTAAACAGAAACAAGGAGCCGGTATTTCCGGATTTGTCAAAGGATTGTGGGGATGGGGAAAGAAGTAAATCATTTGAAAAAATATTTTGTAGAAGCAATTTTTATTTTTTATTAATGTAACAATGGACTATTTGGAGTAATGGTAAAATAAATAATTTTGATTTGTATCCATGATAAGAATAAATGATTCATATCACTTTCCCAAGTGTTTAATTTTTTTATAATAGATGTGGATATCACATATAATCAATTCTTTCAGAAATTGCTTTCAATTTAGTCAATGGCATAGATTTTGAGGTAAGTAGAAAATTATAAATACATAATTAATAATTAAATAGGACAAATTTGATAACAGTTAAATTATTATGTTAAACAAAATTTATATAATTTTTTTTGTTTACATTTATTATGCAATCTGTCTATAAAAGTATATGTTGATTGATGTAAATGTTATGATAAAGAATTATTCTAATGAACAAAATTTGAGATTTTTATTGCAATGTTCTTATCTTAAAGTAACTGAGTGTTTCTTTCAGTTTTTAAATGGTAACTCCAGTGGCGTCCTGTGTCTGTGAGTCATCTCATTTGTGCACTATTGTCCAAAGTTGTGATTTTCTTCCTATCAGGCAATAGTGCTTATGAGATTTAGTATCTAATTGCTTTCTCTTCATCCATATATTTTCCATAGTTGATGTTTACTTGTGGCGACTCTCTGTGACATTTGCTAAATACTATATGCTGTGACATCCTCAGTAACTTTAATATGCCATGTCTTAGCCCTATCATCTATTTGTTCTAGATTATCTTGTAGATTCATTGCTGCTATTCTTGGGTCTGGGTTTTCAGCTAGAATCGCTGTATCATCTGCAAAGTTTGAAGTGATGATATTTTGACTAGTTGGTAGATCTGCAGTGAATTTCAAATTGAAGATAGGTCCCAAAATTGATATAATTAAGTTAAATATTAACACATTTTTTGTTTATATTGAGGATTATAAACAGATTTAAGTGTAATTGACTATTATCTAAATAAGTACAGTTTATGTTTAGTTTCTTTAAAAAAGGAACATTAAAAATATTCGCCAGTCTATTGTACATGAAAGATAGTTCATGACTTTTTACACACACCTTGTCTGTTGGGTAATAATTGAAGGCTATAGTTTGAATTTTTGCTGCACCGATATAGGCGAAGGACTACCTGCATAGCAAGAAGATAAAGATTGGTAAATGGACTTACTTGGAATAATGTGGTCCTGGAACACTGTATTCTGTTGTTTTGTTTGGTATGTGATATCGTCGGTAAACCGGCACCTTGTTCTGCACTTGTACATCATACGATATGTTATTATTTCTGGTCTCTTCCGCAGTGCTGCTACTCCGGTTCGGGCAAAGTCGTGGGGAAAACGAACGCAGCACTGACACAAGGACATAGGACTCTGACGGATTTGAATTGCGGGCGTGAAAAGGACAAGCCGTTCGGTACGGAACATTGTCCTTTACAATAAATAATGATTAAAAATATATTTCATATGATTAAAATTATAGCATTATGCATTAATATTGTTTATTGCTCTAAGAAATAAATTTCATGTTTTAATCTATGCTGTATGTGGATAAAAACTATCTAAACAACAAAAATCCCAACTCTGTAATCTATTGTGAATCCCACTATACGTCAATCACTTTATATAAAACGCTTTAAGCCACCTACAGCTTAAACTTTAAATGTAATTTTCTCGTCAAATATTTATTAGCGCATGAATTATTGAAGAATGCAAATACAATATATGAATAAGATTAAAGAGGAACAGACTTAATATTTGCAAAAATGTGGATTATGTACCCCACACGAATAAAAATAGACATTACGGGGAATGGTAATAAGCTAAAATGCGATAAGTAAAATCCCACTCGTTTCCAGTGGCGTATCTTTGCGCAGTAAATAAAAACGTATAAAATTTAAAGCTTAAGGTGTTATCAATTTTAATTGCATTGTAATATTTATATAATTGGAAATTGTTACATTGTTAGATATACTAACTATTGTCTGTTGTACTTACGCTCTGAGCTACCTCTATTAAATTGATTTATAAGCTCTATTTATCTTAGCTCTAAGGTGTTTACAAGCTGAGATAGATATATTTTAATATTTAAATAAGACCGCAGTAAAAGTAGTGATAACCCACATGATCAACTTATATCGTTGATGATCATGATGTGTAACTTGTGTTGTTATATGATATATATACACGATGTGTATTTAAAAACAGAATGAAAACTCCCCTTGCAAATGTAAAATTGGATGAAAACGTGTTATACATTATTTATATCGCTATGTTACGGCAACTAATTGCCTATGCCGTTTGGTTACCGTTATTATTTCGGTATTCAATTATATGTATACTAACTTTGCTTTTATTTATTTGTAGAAAGTTTCAAATGTTTTAATTATGACAATCTTTGACTGCAATGAGAATTATTACATTTTTATTATGTGACGGCCATGGTAACAAAAGCACAATGACGGTCTTGAGTGCAGTGTTATGACGTCCTATCCAAAACCAGTGCCGTAAATTTCAATGCAAGTGAACATTCATATCATTGAAGGTATGTATTGTATATATGTACATATCATTTCCTTGCTCTAATCTATGAAATGGATTATTTTTCTTGAAATATATTTATATATACATTTTATTAATTTTATATTTTATTAATTATAAACTCAAGATTATAATAGCAATAAGGCTCAAGTGCAAATAATTTACGAGTACCTACTATAAATTATTGTACTGTACGTATGATAACAGATATATCGTATGAACATATATATACTATACCATACCACATAAAATCATATTTACTAATAAAGCGAATGTTAGTAAACGTGCTATAAAACATAGATATAAAAATGTTCTTATAAAATACGTTTAACTAATTTTGCAGTCATGGGTGGACGTATGATGATATCGCACATTTCATGTCAAACGAGCAATAATTTAATGTCAAACGAAAATGCTATTAAATTTATGTTTTACAGTGGGTCTTAACAATGACAGGTTCTTCTTTTTTCAATTGAACATTAACATTCACAAATTGACTTGTGTATATTTTTGACAACATTAAATTAAAAGTAGTGTAGGTATATTTTAAATATACAATATTCCTAAAATACGTACTGTGTACTGTGACACATGATCGATGCAAAATGTTCATCTATCTCTTCTCACAATCTTGTGAGTATTAAAGATATATTTTTAAATTCAAAAATGTAGGTTAAGTAAGGTTAAAAAATATGTACGTTCGAGATAATTTTTGTCCAAAATTCTTCATGTAAATTTCTATATACTTTTATTCTAATTTTGTATCAGTTATAACAAAAACATAATTTTTATAAATACGTGATAGCCTTATGGCCATTTTTCAGCTACGCCCTTGATTTCTGAACATCAGTGCAATTCGGAATAGGTAGGGACGATCTTGCAAAAAAATATTTCTACTCCACCAGACTGTTCTCATCCGGTCGTGATAACAGATGTCAGTTTGGTTTGAAGGTTAGGTGAACGTAGAACTGTAGTTTACCATATGTATTAGAGAGAAAGTAGTTTATTTTGTTTTATTAGTTTTATAAATAAAATGTTATCAGTTTTTATAAGATCTATAATTATCGCATCCGTATTTTCTCAAGGAAGTTTTTCGCAGCTTAAAAAATTACAGGTAAGATGTACTATAATTTTTTCAATGTTTGTCATTTATTATTAAGTTTTAAGAAATAAGATATGGTTAATAAAATCTCCAATTTTCAGTAATTAAGAAAAACTGTAATTAAACAAATGTAAGAAAAGCTTTCTTACAATTTGAGATTATTTAAATCTTTCGTATCAAGTTTGTTTAGATTTCACATAAAGAACTTTGCATATTTGTCGATTGTTTTAAAGTTTTGGTAAGAGCAAATCTACATATATATTTTTACTCTAAGAATTGACTGAAATATAGGTAAGTGAAATTGTTAGCCTTCAATAACTATTACATTGAATTCAATAACTTTAATTTCTTAAAAACATATTCAATATATTAATCTATGTATAATACATTTAATCAATTGAGCGTAGTTATTTTCATATAGTTCAATACAATTTCAATTAAAAATACCATTTTTGTATAATTTTATGGTCATGAATTATCATCAATAATTTACTTATAGATTTAAAAGAATATATTCATATAATACTTATTTAATTACTATTTAAGAATTACTAATTAAGATTTAATTGTGTAAAAATCGATCATGATTTTTACACAATTAAATTTTGTTGCTTTGTTGTTTGGACAACATTCTGGTTATCCTTGCATTATAATAACTAAAAACAAATGAAATACTAAACTACTTTTTTTTATTTGAATATTTCAATCAATAGTGAAGTATATTAAGGTCAATAGGAAGTATTAATTAATTTTATTACATTTGGATTAATTAAAAACAATAAGCGAACTAATAAATGGAATTAATGCATCTATTAGTTCAAGTTATCCCTGTTTGTTTGCCATAAAATATACAGATAGGATTAGGGTTTTATTAGAATTAAACACATGATATGTATTAGGTACGAGGAAATAATTTAGACTTATTTTTCATTCTTAATGTTTATTTATATTGATGACTCTTAACTTGAAATATAATAAGATTTCGAATCCACCTGTTATATATGTACAGACATACTCATTTTCAATTTTGTATTCTCAACAAGCCTATTTAGTACATGTGTTGACTGTATAATATTTTGGTAGGAAAACAACAGTCGTATTCAATGGTTATCATAAAATGACTACTTATCTTTTTGTTATGTTTTAGTCTGAATTTATACTATTCACCTTCCATTTTTAGCAAACACATACACCACGTGAACTCTCTAATGTGGAAATAAGATATTTAGCTGGCATATCCAACAAGAATTATACAAATGAGGTACTAGACAATATACTTATTCCCAGAGTAGTAGGTACACCTAATCATGGAAAAGTATTCAATTACATCAAAAACCAACTTCAAAGTTTCAATTGGAACGTGGAAGTGGACGAGTTTGAGGATCAAGCCCCACTCTTTGGGAAGTTGACGTTTAAAAATATTATAGCGACGTTGAACCCTGACGCAGAGAGATACTTGATTTTGGCTTGCCATTATGACAGTAAATACTTTGAGGATGAAGAATTCGTTGGTATGTACTTCACATTTCTCTTTCGGATATAATATAATACACTATAACACAGTAACATAACCTAGTAACCGTAATGCCATGTTTTTTCCTAATATCGTAGCTTAAAATAAAAAAAAAATTTAAATAGCTTTTTTTTAAAGGAGCGACTGATTCAGCGGTACCGTGTGCGATGATGCTCAATCTTGCAAAAGTTATGCAAAATGATTTAAATAATATAAAAAACAATTTGGACCTAAGCTTGAAACTTGTTTTCTTTGACGGTGAAGAAGCATTTGTACGGTGGGGTCCCAAGGACTCTATATATGGGGCTAGGCATTTAGCCGATGTGTACCATAAGAATCGAAAACAAAGCAAAGCTACCGGCGAAATAGTTTCTGATCTAGATAAAATAGATATGTTGGTGCTTCTGGATCTTATTGGACACAAGCAAACTAGGTTTTATAGTTATTTCGATGATACTCAAAACTGGTAAGACATATATTTTTGGGATGTTATTTGATTTTATATATAGGTAAGATTTCTAATGTTTAATTTTTGTTTGTGTTTTGTTGCGTAATAACATTTACACATTTATTTAAAATTTAAATCTGGTTAAAAGTATCAATCTCTTCATTTCCATGTTACATGGAAATTAAAATGCCATTGCGGCCATTGCTGGATTCGAATGTTTTCCAGGAGCCAGGAGCACGGGCGACCTGGATTGCGAATTTTTACAGTCGAACCGGTATTCTCAAACATTCGAATCCAGTTTCTGATCTTACACCTCTTGATTATTTCTTATGGGGTACCTTAAAGAGAAAGTGTATGTAAACAAACCATGAACTTTAGTGCAATTAAAGCACAACATTCGCACCGAAATGGCCTCCGTTTCCAGGGAGAGATGTGTAGACGCGTGGTGGCTAATTTCTGTTTACAGTTAGAGGAGTGCCAGCAGCGTGAGGGTCAACATTTGGAGAACATAATCTTTAGTACTTAATTTTCTAAAACCTTGTCTAAAAATTAACAAAGAAATGTATTTTTCCTGACTTCTAGTTTTTTTTTTATTGAAACTACAAATACCCCCCCCCCTACCCTTTCTGGACACCCTTTATAAAATACCTCCAGTTTTACAAACCACAGAACTAGAATGATCGACTCTAAGGACTCTAACCGAAAGGCATTGGTTAGACTCAGTTTTATCTCGTTAAAGCTGGAAGTGTTGGAGACTTTTCGGGCTTTAACCGCAAAGCTCCGATAATTCACACATTAACCGGTTAAACCTAGTTCTACCCCTCAATCTGGCTTTATCCATAACACATAAAATGGTCTCATTAAAATTTAATAAGAAATAATTACTTCTTATTCACATAGAAATTGTTTGTACGAACATGATATACAAAGCCCAGCCGAGGGTTATTATGTTTTATTCCATGATTACCTTCTTTTCAAATAACTACAACATATATATATATATATATATATATATATATATATATATATATATATATATATATATATATCTACTTCAGAAAATTCCCATGTATATTACGCACTTATCTGCGTAGTGTAGAATGTCCACCAAACGAAGAATTATCTTTTACTGCAATAGAAATCGTTATACCATCGACCAAACTGTTTATTGTAGTCTGTGTAACTTGTTCCAACCTGGACACAGAGCATATATTTCTTAGATGTCCATTGTACAGGGTTATCCACATAACATTCTACCCCCCTTAACTGATTTATTTTTTGAAATAGAAGAAAATGGTAAATACGAAAGTTGTAGGAAATTTTACTGCGATCTCAGATATGTATTTAGAGAAACAATCGAATCTCGCGTTTCGGAGATCTAGACCAAACGTATGTTTTTTTAAATGCAACACCTTGTTTATTTTTAACTATTTTATGGCCGGCTAGAAGTCGTGACCTGACCGCACTGGATTTCATTCTGTGGGACACTGAAATATCGGGTATATACGGAAAGGTCAAATAACGTAGAAAAACTTAAAGAAAAAGTATGTCGTGAGATCAGAGACATGAACAAGACTGGTATCTTGGCTTACAAACGAAATTTGTTAAGAAGGTATGCTCTCTGTATTCCATAAAATGGAGGTTTTTATAGAGCATCTTCTATAATTCTATAATTTATAATTATAGTTTTTAATAAAATGTTACGTTCTATCCAGAAGTATGCTTTTTAATATAACTATGATAACATCAAAAATAAAACCTAATTTAAACTATCAAACTCTGTTTATAATAATTCTTGTAATTATTGTTTAAAATTTTCCATAGCGATCTTGATTTTGTTGGATATTCGATATTTCAAAGGGCGACACTGTGCAAACTGCTAGAGCAAAGATATAACATGTATATATTGTTGTAATCGGAAAAGCACGTAGACTTTAAAAATCGAAAAATAAACAGGGTGTTCCATTTAAAAAAACACAAGTTTAGTCTAGATCTTCGAAACGCGAGATTCTATTGTTTTTCTAAATAGATGTCTGAGATCGTAGTAAAATTTCCTACAACTTTCGTATTTACCATTTTTTTCTATTTCAAAAAATAAAACAGTTAAGGGGGTAGAATGTTATGTGGATAACCCTGTACAATGAAATCTGCCCCCGAGAATTAAAAAATGCTATAACCCTTAAGGATATTGTGTCCTTATCTGAAAGTTCAGATAATAAGCATTTTAAACTGTTATCAAATGTTATCATCTATTTGCTAAACATTTGGTAATTTATTTTTAATGTGTATAATCACAACTCCCTTTTATTTTATTACTGAAATTTTGTTTCACTTTTCAATGTTTATAAAGGTATATGTAACATAATATGCATATATAAAAGCATATTTTTGTAACTATTATATTGATGTTCTGTAACGAGATTGTTCATTATAACCACTGTTTTGTTTTTTCTTCATTCTCTGTGTTAATTATTGTGACAAACTATTGCCATATGGTGTTTTGTATCATGATAAGCAAAAAAGTTAAATTAAATAATCTCTCCATAGGTATATACGACTAACAGCTGCTGAGGATAGACTCGATAATTTAAGGTTGTTACGAAAAACTAACAACGAGAGGTATTTCTTAAAGAGAGCCTACCGGGCACATATTGAGGACGATCATATTCCATTCTTAAGAAGAAGTAAGTGCAATCTTACAATAAACAATGATTTACACATGATATAGCATTTTAAATTTTACTTTGGCTTGCCCTCTTTATTACAAATTGTTCAAATTTTTTCAGACGTACCAATTCTACATTTAATTTCTAATCCTTTCCCGGATGAGTGGCATACTGTTGGCGACAATCGAAATATTGTGGACATGAACACCGTAGAAAATATCAATAAAATACTGAGGGTTTTTGTCGCAGAATATTTGAATATGTTAGTAAACAGTTACTGATTTTTTTTTTAATCGACATTTTAATATATATTTTCTATTTGATATTATGAAGAAACTTTTGAGTACAAAAAAATTACAAATAGAGTAAAATTTTAGCAATTTTGCTTATTGTGTTCTAAACGAATGATTTTTTAATTTTTTTAAATCTAGTATGTATTTTTTTTCTACAGTTTAATACTGAAAAATCTATTTTTTTTTATACACTTGGTATTAATATTGATTCTAAACAAAAACCGTATATGTTTTTTCAACTAATCTGGATTTAACTTACAGATTGATCTAGAATTTATGGATAAACAAAAAAAAAAACAAAAAAGATTATTTAAACATTATTTTTTATTTCATGCACAGTGAAGACAAATTATGGCAAAACTTGAGCTCATCTTCTGAAGACTGCGGAGTGCAGATATATACTTTATATATAGAGTTATGTTTCCTATATTTGTATTATATATCGATCTAATCACGCGATGTTCACGGATAATAGATTAAAATCAAGTGTTATTTACCTATAAAGACAATTTTTCCATTACGTAAAGCCCCGATGAAACCAAAAAGACATTTTGTATTTATATTGGACAATGTGATTATTATTATTATACATTTATTTTTAGCATTTTAAGCTCAAAGGTGCAATTAAAAATAAAAATATACAGAAAATGAGTTAAAAAAATATATAAAAATCTTAAATCTTTGATATCTATATATATTTGGATGTCATAATAAAAAAAAACTATCCATATAAAATAAATAAATGCGGCAACACAAACTTTAATTCTGATATTTGTCTATATATTGTTTAAATATTTAATATTCCATTATTTTTTTTGTCGGATTTTAAGCATAAAATTTGATACTTTGAATTATCAAAATTCTAAAATAAAAAGCAGGGTATAATTTCTATGAAGTTTAAAACAATGTGAATAGGTAAAGGACTTCCTCCTTTTTTGGTATTTTCATTATTTTCTCATTTGTTTTTTTTTTTAAACTGTTTAAGAATATATATTTACACAAGAACAGAACTCATTTTTAACATCTGTGAAATTAAAATGACTAACTATTAAGTTCCTACTATAATGTACTACTTCCTATGATATTATTTTTTACCTCATTTTTGATTACCTTATAATCTTATCGTTGTTAATCTTAAATACGTACTATATTTTACATTCTACTAACAAATAACATAATTTAGTTACCTCAAGGATGCAGAAGAAGCAAACATTCCAGATAAAGAATTATGATCGTCATCACTGAGGAGACGTTTTATTTTATTTATTTAGAGTTTTATTTTTGATTAAGTTCAAAATGGGACATCTGTCAACATGATACCAGAACAGGGTAATGTAAAAAAAGTAAAAATGTACTTAATGTAATATTCATACTAAATAAGTGTGAATAAATGTTACTATGGTTGTATGCAGGATGATATGCAAAGAACTAGTATGCAGAGATGAACTTATTTTTTGAGGTTGTTTAAAATTAGTGTCATAGCTCGACATTCCATAGTTTTCTGGATGGTTCATATATAGGTAAGTTGGTTTAAAAGGTTGTATTTTAATCTAGACAGTCTATGCTCAAATGTTGTAACCTTTTGCATTTATTATACGTATTATATATAATGAAATATATGTTGTAATTGTGTTGTAGGATAATTCATTTCACCATTATTTTCACTTAATTTGTCATAAGTTTACAATGTAATTGTAATTATATCCTTTAAACTAAAGATTACTAATATTAAAATTGTTTCTGAAGTTTATGTTTTGTTTGCACATCCTGTATACAAACATAAAATTACTTATTTGTTATTTCTTGTAAAAAATACTATTTCAATTGTCGGACTTGTTAGTTTAATTATTGTTCCATTTTATCTTGTATTTTTACAGTGTGATATTCTGTATTGATTTTTAAAATTGATCAACTATATTTTATATACAATGTTTATTGGTATTATAAATGCAGTTTAAAGTTTAAAGGGTTTGTATTTTTCTTCCTTGTCTGACCTTTTACACATAACTTATAGAAGCTTATTGCTGAGAGTTCTGATTTGTGTATGTTAATTCGAAAAATTCTGGAAATACTATTATGTGGGTATTTAACTGCAAATGTGGTTATTGTTACGTAAGTTAACATATAAAGTATTGTATACTCAGCGAATCATTTGTTCTTGTACAAGTTAACTATTGAATGGACTTTAGATTATTTGCATTAAAAAATTATTGGAAAATCTGTATTTCACTTTGTTTTGACAGAATATTACTACGTTTATTTAGCAGTATTTGTAACTTATTCAGTGAAAATTTGGTAACAAACGTCGTTAAATGTTTGTTAAACAACATGTATTGGAATTTTTTCTATGTATTTTTTTCCTATTTCGTACTATTTTCTCATTTTGGTATTTTGTATCTTTTTCTACCAAGAATTGTTCTTGTTTTACCGATGACTTATACTTGCTTATTATGTAGCAATGAACAGTAATGTTTTTTTTATGTTAAAACTAGTTTAATCCTAAATGTGAAACAGATAGTGATTAAAAATAATGGATTTTGGAATTCCCCAGGTATCAGTAGAGTTGCTCACTTGCACAATAGTTAACAGGACACGAAGTATCAACGTCAACTTTGACCCAACCTAGTGGCATCCTGTCATAGGGGACATGAAAATTTTATTTTTTATTTTATTGTCTTACAATTCAAGTTTTAGGTCTCCAGTAGTGGGGTCATACCCTTATAAAGTTATGCCAGAAACTATCCTGAAACCCTGTATATTAATATTTATATAATATTTAACAATGATATCTCCAGTACAGTTAGAAATTAGAAAATATAATGGTTCATAAATGTATCAGTGCTACTCATTGTGAAAAAAAACCAGGACGAATTATATTCAACCTCACACTATAGAAGCATTAAATTATGCACAAATTTAAACTTATTCATTTAAATATATCTACTACTTAATTGCTTAAAGTATGTTGTAGTGAAGGAATAAGGTAAATGGATATTAATTTGAAAGTAAAAATATTTATTTAAAGGTAATGCTTTAGCACCTTCGGCTTCTCTACTTACTTCATTGTGTACTATTCATTTCATCGCTATTTGCCAAAGAAAAAACTCATCTTGCCGATAAACGGAACAGTCTACCTGAGTAGCCATAAAAACAAATCATGGTATGAGATAAGATCCATTTGGGATTTTTTATTTGGCAAATAGCGATGAAATGAACTATTTATATATTTTTATATGCGGCGGAGGTTCTTATCAGTTACATTTTAAGTTAATGTAATAGTATTGATCCTTAGCATCCCATAAGGAAAAATATTAAGATGGCCAAAACATCGAATATGTATTTTATACTTGTATATTTTTCAATTAGTTTAACATATGATGTATTAGGTGATTTGAAGCAAATTGTGACATGGAATTTTGATAGTAACAGTATACTGGATTGAGATTAGACCGTTTGTTTACACAAAAAAGGCTGCAGGTACTGCAGAAGGTATACAGGTAAGTTGGTTTAAAAAGTTGTATTTTAATCTAAACAATCTATTCTCAAATTTACTTATTAATATTTGTTGTAAAAAAAAACACCATTTGAATTATTGGACTTGTTAGTTTAATTATTGTTCCATTTTAACTTGTATTTGTACAGTGTGATTTTTAAAATTGATCAAATATATTTTATGTACAATGTTTATTGGTTTTATATATGCAATTTAAAGTTTAAAGGGTTTGTATTTTACTTCCTTGTCTGACCTTTTGCACATAACCGTATACTCAACGAATTATTTGTTGTTGTACAAGCTAACTATTGAATGGACTTTAGATTATATGCATTAAAAAATTATTGGAAAATCTGTATTTCACTTTGTTTTGACAGAATATTACTACGTTTATTTAGCAGTATTTATTTGCAACTAATTCAGTGAAAATTTGGTAATAAACGTCGTTAAATGTTTGTTAAATAATATGTATTAAAAATTTTTCTATATATTTTTTTTCTTATTTCGTACTATTTTCTTATTTTGGTATTTTGTATCTTTATCTACCAATAATTGTTCGTGTTTTACCAGTACGCGTTTAAATAAACTTATATAGTTTATTTTATCACTATTTGTCAAATAAAAAATCTCAGAACATACCGTGGCTTGTTTTTATGGCTAGGCTCAGGTAGATTGTTCCGTTTATCGGTTTAAGATAAGAGAGTTTTTTATTTGGAAAATAGTGACGGAATGAATAGTACTTGCTAATTATGTACAAATGAACATTTTTTATATTGACATTAGTTTGATTTTAAATATTAAACAGATAATGATTAAAAATAATGGATTTTGGAATTCCCCAGGTATGAGTACAGTTGCTTACTTGTATAATAGTCAACAGAACACGGAATATCAACATCAACTTTGACCCAACCCAGTGGAGTTCTGTCGTAGGGGACATGAGGTTTTTATTTTTATTGGATTGTCTCGCAAGTTAAGTTTTAGGTCTTGGGTAGTGGCATCACTATCCTGCTAAATTATGCCAGAAACTATCCTGAAGCCCTGTATATTAATATTTATATAATATGTAACAATTATATCTCCAATACACCCAATCAGAAAATATAATGATTCAATAAATGTATCAGTGCTACTTGTGAAAACAAAAAAAAAATGTAAAAACACCAAAACGGAATAAATTCAATTTCACACTATAGAAGTATTAAATTATGCACAAATTTAAACTTATTTATTTAAGTATATCTATTACTTAATTGTCCAAAAAGTACTTTGTGGTGAAGGAAGAAAACAAATGGATATTCATTTGAAAGTGAAAATATTTATTTAAAAATACCTTAGCATCTTCGGCTCCTCCAGTTACGCCATTGTATATTTTTATATGCGGCTGAGGTTGTTATCAGTTATATTGTAAGTTTATGTGATAGTTTTGACCCTTAACATCACACAAGGAGAAATATTAAGATGACCAAAACATCGAACGTGTATTTTATACTTCCATATTTCTTAATTAGTTTAACATATTATGTATTAGGTGATTTGAAGCAAATTGTTGATTTGACATGGGATTTTGATAGTAACACAGTATATTGGACTGGGATTAGACCGTTTGTTTACACAAAAAAGGTTGCAGGTACTGCAGAAGGAGGTTACTGGTAAGTTTGTTGCTTTAATTATTCTAAGGTATATTTAAGGATAATAAAAAATATACCTACCACATTTAATAAATTAATTTGAATACTTTGAACGAAATTTTTATAGTATTTGACTGGCGTTTGAGCGTTTTCTCCAAATTTCTTTCTTATTATCAATATATCAGCATCCCTGAATACTTTGAAACTGAGTTTCTCCTTTGGGATAGAATTTCAAAAAAAAAAAAAAAATGCCTGCACATAATATATTAAACCTTTTGCAATACGTATTTCCCGCGAATAAATTGGGTACGAAATAATATTAATGATAATAAAATAAAAAATTAGAACCTTGTACTCGTAATTCTGATAAGGATTTTTAAAGAAAAATATCTGTCGAGGGTAAAGGCCTATAATCTATATAGGGTAAGGATATTAATTTTTTGTAAGCTTCGCAATAATCAATATAGTTCATAGGTAACATATAGATATTTTTCATATTTCATTGTTTTTATCATCATATTCATTATGAAATCTCAATACCAAAACGAATAAAATATAAGCTCCCAGACAACCATAAATACTACTGCAGTTAATGGGGGTTGCATAAGTGAGTATAAATTAAGATTAGATTGCCTTTTGTTTTGTAAAGTTATAACGTGCTCGGCACAAAAATTAAGGGATGTACTGCTCGTCAATAATAATAATAATAAGGAAAAGGTGTGAGATTTCTCTGTTATGCGTAGAAGAAAGAGTGAGGACAATATTCGGTTATTTACTGAGACCAGGGTATTTACTGCGCACTTCGTGGGCGGTCCGATAGAGACTTGTCCCTATTCTTGACGAGGAGTAAACAAAATTTTATATTTTTTGATGATTTTCAAAGGGCTGCAACTTGGGGAAATATAGCCGCAGAGCAATTTTAATAAAAGCAAATTGAAGCTCCAAGTTTCTAGTTTTCAGATTTTGAGTTATTTTTGACCTTTTTGCTTTGAACGACGATAACTCAGTGAAGTCATCGTACTAGGAATTTAGACCCCTCAAATTAAAGAGGATAAAACGATCTAAAAAATCTTTATAATGAAATTACTGAAAACAAATTATTGAAGTTCGTGGACCTCTTGAAAAGCAAGCAAGCATTTGGAAAAACTTTTTTCCAATGGATTTTTTATGATTATTCAAAAACTGCTCATGACAAAAAAAAATTTAACTCGAGATCTGAAAAGTAGAAACTTGGAGCTTCAATTTGTCTGTTTTAAAATTGCTCTGCAACTATTTTTCTCCAAATTACAGCCCTTTCAAAATCATCTAAAAATTTAGGATTTTTTTACGTCTCTTAAATTTTGTGCCTAGTGCCTAGTGTATCAACGTGCTATGTTATATATAATTATATAGATATAATTGTTTGCTCCTGTTCCTAATTATAACATTCATTAGATATTTCATGTCCATACTTTTAAAAATCACTTTATTTCTAGGTATGCAATGAATGAGTTTTGTGCCGGGGAACATGGTGGAACACATTTTGATGCACCTTACCATTTTTATGAGAAAGGTTGGAAGGTAGGGGACGTGCCAGCAGATAGACTAATTGCCAAAGGTTATTCAAATTTTAAAAGTATCTATAAATAGATATTGCACTGTCTTAAAAATAGTTCTTATTCGTTTCATTAACTTTTATTAAAAAAATTATTTGGAAATGTTCGGTTCTGTTGCATTTTCTTGATAATACATGTTTTCCGTTTTGTTTTAGGCAAATATTTGTTAGATGTTATCTATCAAAAGTTAGTATCTCCCTTTTCCTTTGTTCGAAACAAAAATAAAAATATCTGTATTAAGAGTGTCACCTTACCATTTGTTTAAATCTATTGAAATATATTACAGGCCTTTATAAATGGACGAAATGTGGCACATCAAATTGCAAATAAGAATGCCGGAATAGATTAAAAATGTCATTTATTTTTTTATCTAATTATTTTTATTTGTTTTCTAGTGCTCTATAAATGGACAAAACGTAACAATTAAAATCGCAAATGGACATGAATAGATTAAAAATGTCAACTGTTATTTTTTTTATCTGTAATTGTTTTTATATGTTTTCTTTGTACTTAATTGTAAAATATATGTTTATATTTACATTGCTTATTTAAGGTGCTGTAATTGACTTAAGAAATGTGACAGGATTAGAAGGTAATTTTACCCTTGACGTACGTCATTTACAAGATTGGGAGACCAAACACGGAGCCTTTGAGCGGGGAACTACTTTGTTAGTGCAGTTTGGGCAGTCTCAGTACTGGTATAATAAAACGAAGTATCTAGGATTGGGGGAAGATGGAAAATTAAATTTTCCGGGTAAAATTGTTTAGGTGATATTCAGAAATAATATATTTGTATCGTTAGTGTTTATGGTACTATACATAAACTATGAAATTATGACAATTCATAATATGCCTTTATTTATATATATATATATATATATATATATATATATATATATATATATATATATATCTTCAATGCAACAATATATTATACCACTATACAATATTTATACTTAAGTGAAATAATGCATTTTTTGCATATTTGGTCTTTTCTAATTCGTTTAACGCAACTTAATTTGGAATAGGTTTCCCTATACCTAAATTCAAACGTCCTTGAGATATTTAAATTAAAAAAAAATATGGGTTTAAAGCGTCATATTCTAAATTATTTGCTATAGCCATTTTAGAAATGAAAAGTGCTACATTAACAACATGGTTAGATAAACCCTTAACTCTAACTCAGCAAATGTAATTTTTGTCAAATTATTTACAGAGTTACAAAAATAAAACGATTTTGGTATTCAATCTCCAAAACTCGATTTCTTCACATACAATGCCTTAATTCGTTGTCATCTTCTAGTAGAGAATTTAATTCTGCGGAGATCTGTAACAAGTTTCCCTATACCTAGCTTCAATGTTTTGTTGTAATACAAAGTTTTGTTAAAATTTCTTAAAATTGAACGTAAATTGTCATTTCTTAATAGACGGTGGTGAAAATGACATATATGTACTATTCATTTGATCTTTATTTACCAAATAAAGAACTCTCTTATCTTGTCGATAAACGGAACAGTCTACCTAAGCCTAGCCATAAAACCAAGCTACAGTGTGAGATAAGAGCCGTTTGGGATTTTTTATTTGGCAAATAGCGATGAAATAAACTATATGTACATATATAGGGCCTGTTCCATAAAAATATATTTGTCTGCTTCAGGAGATCATTTTTACTATAATAATATTTGCTAGCAATAATTTCCTTACATTTCATAAAATAGTAGACGATAATATTGCTTAAATAACGAATGTAGGTATGAAACAAACTTATTACTTGAAGTGCAATGATGTTAATCATACTTTTTTTATGAAACAAGTCTATAATGTATTTTACACTATGGATCTTCATGTAATATCATAAGTATAGTGTATTTTTACTGAATAAAACATGAGTCAATACGGTTATGTTAAAATTTTCAATGAATAGAACAACTTGTACATGCCATGTAAAAATGTAGATAATTTATTGGCGTCTTTCTAAAACAGGCATTTCTAAACTTGCTGCTGAATGGATGGCTAACTCTGGGAAATTCTATGGCGTAGGAGTTGACACACCAAGCGTAGATACTGGAAGAAGCGAAGATTTCATAGTACATCGAATTCTTTCTAAAAATCAAATATATGGGTTAGAAAATGTAAAACTAGTCGAAGATTTGCCAGGTAAGATACATGACCAAACCTCGTCGAATATTTATAAATGTACATCTTAATAATCGAATTGTCTATGAAATTTGCAACATTAGAACCGTTCTGCATTTTTAAGTTTACTCAATCATTTTCAGCAAAAGGATTTACGTTGCTGGTAATGCCAATGAAATTACGAGAAGGCACGGGTGGTCCCTTACGGATTTTGGCTGTGCCAAATTTGATTAAGCAACACTGATCTTGAAGGTTATAAATTACATGATGCAAATAGGCGTAAAAATAAAAAGTAATCGTGTTTATTTTGAATTTCTTTATTAAAATGTGTTTATTTTTCCACTTACCCTTCACCGCATATAGCTGTCTACCTTTTAATGGTGTACGCATGTCAAGTGTAACGACAAACAAAATTAAATACAAAAGCAAAGTTTACAGAGATAACAAAAATTTACAGAAATACAGAATTAATTCTGTCTGTAAACTTGGACAAAAGGGAGGAAGTACGAGGTTAGGCAGAAAATACGTCATGTGTAAAATTACGCAGGTAGTTTGTTTAATACAAAACATAAGAAACAAATTACTAATATATATATATATATATATATATATATATATATATATATATATATATATATATATATATATATGTACATATAAGCCAGAGGAAGTATGCTAAATTTCTTAAAAATATTTCTATCATACAAGAAGTGTACATTTTTTTTGCATTACGAAAACTCTTTCTGTAAAATATGAAGTTGATTTGTATGTGTTTCGAGATGCGTCATCAAAAATTTTATAGAAAATACGTGCTCTATGGATTTATTATTTATTCATTAAGTTGATTCTCAATTTGTATAGAACTTTTAGTAGTGCGATGGATATTATTTACATGATTTTCTGCCATAAATTAACTCTTGTTAATTATGTTAAGTCATCATACAGTAAAAGTCTGTTTTAATTCACAATATTATCATTGATAAATATAATAACAGGGAGAGGGTCTAAAATAGAGCCTCGGGGTACTTCATATCTAGTTTGTTCAGTATTTGATATATGTTCATTCAACCTACAATTTTCTTATGCTCCGATAAATAAGAAGACAACTAATTTCCGAGGTTACCTTTAAAACCGTATATTGACAATTTATCTATAAATAAGGAGTTGTTAACAAGATCAAAAGTCTTGCTTAGGTCCATGAAAATAGACAAGCACACTATCCTGTAATCCTTGATCAGCAGCAACAAAAACAGGAGACCAGTCTTCCACGACATCGAAAGATTACACGTTCCCCACGCGTGTTTCGCCAACCAAGTTGGCATCATTGGAATATTATTAAAACTAGTTTTAAACTACCTAAACCTGACCAATATTTAGTATAATTGGAAATTAGAAGTAATTTAAAACTAGCGTTAATCATATTCCGATGATGACAACTTGGTGGGCGAAATGAACGTCGAAAAATGTGTAAGTATTTCATATTCGAATAATATATTACAAAAATTAGTGTTGCTGTCTGTGTTGATCTATATTTTCGAAAATTATATTGCTCATTACTCAGTATTTTATTTTTGTTAACATTTATTATCTTACTGAACAATTTTGTCTAATATATTATGACACTATGACATTTTGAAATATTGACAATGGAGTAAAAAATAGTTGGCTATAGTACTCAGTTATAATTTTGTCACCCTTTTTTTTATAAATATTAAGAAGGTAGGTATTACCTTGGCAATTTTTAATTGATGAGGAAAGCTTATTTCAGTTGGTGACCAATTTGTTAGCTAAGGTTAAGTTTTAATGGTAAAGTAAAATTTCAAAGGCGTTTTTATATGATAAACCACTTTATTTTGAACTAAAGGGTGGTCCAACCATAATGCACGATGTTAATTGTGAGTCACACCTTAACGTCAAGTTTTTTGCCCAACTTAATTTGACATTTCTTTGTTTCAGTGTTTGACAAATTCAACCATGGAGAGGTACACAATTGAGCAGCGCATTAAGATTGTTGAAGCCTTTTACGAAAATGGGCGTTCAAATCAAAATGCATTTCGTGCACTTCGTGACTTTTTTGGTCAGCATAATCGACCAAATGTGTCCACAATCGGGAGAATTGTGCGCAAATTTCAGCAAACCGGGTCTGTAGGAAATGTGAAAACACCTGTGCATGCTCGCCCAGTTCGTTCTGCGGAAAACATTGCTGTTGTTCGCGATAGTGTAGCAGAGGAGCCGTCAACCTCGACTCGTCGTCGTGCCCAACAATTGAACATCTCACGAACATCACTGATGCGAATTTTTAATAAAGATTTGAATTTACACGCTTACAAGGTTCAATTGACTCAAGAGCTGAAGCCTACTGACCATTTCAAGCGTCGTCAATACGCCGAATGGTTGGTTGAACAGACAGAAGTGAATGGTGACTTTACAAAGAAAATCATCTTTAGCGACGAGGCACACTTTCACCTCAGTGGATTCGTTAACAAGCAGAATTGCCGCATTTGGGCAAATGAGAATCCACGAGTGATTGTTGAAAAGCCGATGCATCCACAAATCCACGATGTTTGGTACGCTTTATGGGCTGGCGGCATCATCGGGCCGTACTTCTTCGAAAATGAGGTCGGTCAAGCAGTTACCGTGAATGGTGTTTGCTATCGCGAGATGATAACGGATATCTTGTGGCCAGAAATTGAGGATATGGACCTGGACGATATGTGGTTCCAACAGGATGGTGCTACTTGCCACACAGCCAACGAAACAATGGCACTTTTGCGCGAGAAATTCAATGTGATGTTAATTGGCCGCCATGATCATGTGTACGTCAATAAGCCAAGAACAATTCAAGAGCTAAAGGATGAGATAATTCGGCACATTAATGACATTGAACCTCAATTATGTCTCAGAGTCATTGAAAATATGGACCATCGGATAGAGGTATGCCACCGAAGCCGTGGCGAGCATTTGGCCGATATTTTGTTTCACACATAATTGTCATAGATTCTTCTATCATAATAAAAATATTAAGATCATTCTCTGAAAACTTTTTGTTTTATTTACAATTAACATCGCGGGTTTTGGTTGGACCACCCTTTATATTAGATGTAATATTATCCATACCGGAAGAATTATTTTTTTTTAGTCCTATTATGACATCATATATTCCCATTCTCTGTAATAGGATCTAGAAATATAGAGGGGTAGTTTTTGATTAGCTTAAAACACACGATGTTTCCCATATCGTTTGATAACTGAGTCGATACGATGTTAGGAAATTTTTTAGAACTAACATTACGAAAATACTTATTTATTGTTCTTGGCTATAATTTTTCGATTATTTATAATGTGACTGTTAATTTTTGTGTCATTATATCATGTAGTATTTCTTTTACAGGTTATTATTGATTATTGGCCACATATATTTTGATTTATTATTAGAATTTAAACATATATTGTCAATGTTGTATGTATTACTTCGCGGTATATTTTTCAGTCAGGATCAAGATCGCATGTTGGCTAATTTTTGTATATATAAAGCAATTTGTGATAATATTTATATATGATGCCATTTGTTAATCAATTATTTCGTCTACTTATTGATACAATGTGCATTTACCAAAAGCTAATATCAATATAATAGACTAGTATATTTATATACATGAGGGTGTCAATAATATACTTATATATATATATATATATATATATATATATATATATATATATATATATATATATATATATATATATATATAAGTATATTGACACCCTCTTCCATAGTTTTTGAAGTATAACTGTCTACCCAAGGTTCTTTATTCATTATTATGCTCTCGTGAAGCAGATTACTTTAAACTGTTTGATAATAATCGGATTTTGCTAATAAACTAATTAAACAATTCAATTAAAAAATCGGTAATTTATTATATGTACATTTTTTATTGTAAAAATTAAATTACATTACACAAATCATAGACCTGTAAACGGTATAAACATATTTAATACGTATATAAACCAATATGCTTTACTTTGTGGAATGTAATAGTTATATTTATATATAACAATAAATGTAATACTGTATTATATGATTTTAGAATTTATTTTGTTGTTCCTAAAATGTTTGTATAATAGAAAGAGTATTTATATGGTAGTATAACTCGAATTTTCCAGTTGATTATCTCGAATATTGGTCTAAAACTGGTATTGGTCTAAAAAAGTGAGGCCCTATTATTTTATTGCCTTTCATCCCGCACCAAACATTTACACTGAAACGCTGCTGAAAATTTGTAGTTCTAGTATGTCTGGGATTCTCATGACTCCAGTAGTAATGAACATTCCTATTAAAAATACCATTGTTACAAAAAGTACTTTCATTCGACCATAGATGTTATTTAAAAATAAATAATCGTCATTTACTCTTTGCAGAAAAGTATTACAAAAATAAATTATTCTAGGAGCATTAACTTTCTGTAGATGTTGAACTAAATTAGATTTGAAAGGCCGCATTTTATGTTTTCTTAATATTTTGTGCACCATTGGATGCGACATATTTAAATTATTTCCAGTGAAACGTCCAACTGTTTCATTTCATTTGCTATTGTTGGATTTTCTTCTTTAATTTTCTTCAGTGATCCAGTTCTTCTGAATTTCTCATGTAAATGACTAAATTTTCTTCTAGATAGGACTTGTCTGTCAGGAAATTTTTCAACGTACCTTCTTAAGGCCTCACAACTATTTTCATTTGAAGCATAGTACACTTCCAACATATCTGATAGAACTATAATTTCATCGTCCATTATTCCGAAAGATTTTTAAATTAATTATATTCGTTTACTTTGTGACAATAAACAGAAAGGTCAGTCAATAAACAGAATTGTGAAACTAGCATCACTTGTAACTATTGTTTTAAAATTGTCGTCATAGGTCCTCTTAGATTATAGTGTACTATATTTATTAGTTATTACCGCAGTATAGTACATAAAACGGTTAGCATGTATTTTGCTAACCGTTGGCAGTAAGCACAAAAAATGTTATATCAATGGATTCAGAATAAAGTTTGCCATCTGATACCGTGAAAATATACAGGGTGTTTTATTTAAAATAAAAAAGTTGATATAACTTCCGGTCACTTCCGGAAGCGATATGTTACATATTATCTGCAGAGCTTGTAAAAAACCTACTTTAACACCGAAGTCCAAAAAATGGCGTTTCTAGCGTCGATAATTAAAAAGTTATAGGCTGGGGCGTTTTTCTTGATACACCCGGTATATATATATATATATATATATATATATATATATATATATATATATATATATATATATATATACGAGATACTATTTATTTTTTATGTACACTTATTTACGGATTTCATACGACCCAACCAACATACAACAATATCCGACGGTTTAAGTCAATTTGTTCCATAAAAAAATACACTATTATGTATATAATAATAAAAAAAATAAAGTGAAAATATTTTACAGTAAAAGTAATCTAAAATAAGATATTTAAATTAGATATTTAACTGTGTTAAAGGAAATGTAAGAACTGGTAATGTTTTTTTTTATTTACGTCATTTACGTTCTTCGTTACTAAGTTGTTATCATCAGATAATAATTAAAACTGGTAAGATTAAAACTAATAAAAATTGAAAAAAAAAGAAGTATGCATGAGTAGACTATTTACATAGTGCACATATTTTGCAACACAGAGTTTTTATAAATAATTTATTTAACATTTGATACTGAAATTTTTACTGTGTATTTTATTATATAGTTTATTTTACAGTGCTTTCGTAAGCATAAGAATAAATTCGTTCAGAATTCAAAGAATAACTTTTGGAATAAACTTGGAATAACCCATTAAATTTTATTTTCAGTTGTGCATTTTTTTAAATATAATTAATACAGACAGGGTGATTCGTGTAGGAGGTACACTCCTACCAAGTCTTCCATATATTTTCTTTTAATGGCAACCCCCTTTTTATTACGGAATGGGAAAGATCACATTTTTTTACATACGCAACGGTAATAATTATATTACCATGATTATAGGTTAGATAAAAAAATGATAAAAGCGATTTTACAATTTCAAAATACTAAATTTAATGGCAATGAATATTGTGCACCGTTGGCTGCCTGATATTATTTTACCAAAGCGCTATCTGTATATACTATCAAATTAAAAATTATTAACATATTTTTTGTAAAACATTTTTTTGGAAAATTAAAATGTTACAATGTAACTTATAATATTTTATTACATAATTTGTTTGGTAAAAAATACAACAATGTTAATTTTACCACCATAATTTCTCTGTGTTATTTCTGAATTTAAATTTTCTAGTTGTAGCTGACTATTATAACCGAAAATTAGTGAGGCAGTATTATACCTCATGAAGCAATGTAATGTAAGTAAAATAAATCGAATTAGATAAGCAGTTGAAAAACGAAGCAATGTAAACAATGAAGCCATGAAGCAATGTAAGTAAAATAAATGAAATCAGATAAGCAGTTGAAAAAAAAAAATGGTATGCCTTCTACACCCAGAGAACAGATTATTTCCTATAAAAATCCTTTTATTTGACCTTCACTTGTTCAAAGTAAGTATACCAACTGTAATAATATAATGTATATTACTTATAAAATTATATACTTAGCTATGCAATGTGACATAATTTTTCTTTATCAAAATATAATTCCTTATAATAAAATTATCCTTTTTTGTATAGCATATTGAAAAGATGCCATTTATTTTTGCGAACACATATATTTTTGGAAACAGAATATGATTTTACATTATTTAAAAAATCCTGTTTGACACTAATTTGGTTTGACCATTCATCTGTCTCCCTATATTATAAATTAAAATGATCATTCATTTGAATACATAATAGGTGCCTGTATCGAATATCTATTGCGCTGAGTATCATCTAACTATTTGTCATAATTTATGATCCAATTATTATTATTTCAATTCATTCTCACAATCCAAGTTTATGACAAATTTCTGATGATGGGTCAATTTTAAATAATGGTTTGTATATGTTTAAAAAATATGGGATATATTATATTTGTCGCCAAAAATTCCATTATATATTTTCGAAAATATAATTTGTCGCCAAATTATATTTTCGAATATACTGCATGTCTGTATATAAGAAACTCAAATGTGGCTATTTAAATGTAAATAATATCCTGTCTATAACTTGTAGGTACAATTTACACAATTAATTTGCGAATTGATATGAACTAAAGGTATCACTAGTTTTATAACATTTCCAGGATACCTATATACCAGGATATAGGTATAGTTTAACGATATGTATTGTAAAATGATCATTTTCGTCAATATATCAGTGTATTTACAGTGCTTAATGATATTAATTACTGTAATAATATTACAGAATTTACTAGAAACTGATAACTCAAATATTAACTTGAATTGAGCTATTATAACCGATGTATTTAAAGTAAATTAACTTACACTTAGTCTATGATATTATACATAGAATAAATAAAAAGTGAATGGAGAATTAAAATATACTTGCTCAATTATTTTAATCGTTTCGCAAATGAACATAAAACATGTTTTTGATAAAAGGGAATAATTGTTTTAAAAAACTATCTCTACAGAATGCAGGCTTTCATGGCCTCTGTGTAATTGAAGTAAATTCTTCCCAGTTATGTCACATCTTTGTCGAATTCGTTTCGGGGTTTTGTTGATTATCCTATTAGCTTATTTGTTGGTAGGATGATCAACGATCCGACGACTACTGTACTGTACTCTGCTCCTCGTTATACGAGGGACACTATTTATGTTTTGAGCCTAATAATAAAAAAAAACATTAATTTGTCATTGAAAATTTCTTTATTGTTTTTCAAAATATTCTTCATGATCTATATACTTTTGCATGCTTTCTAACCATTTGTCAAAGCATTTTTTCCATTCAGCTTGAGATATCTCCAAAACATGGTTTTTGAACGCAGCAATGGCTTTTTCTGCCGACGAAAATCGTTGTCCACTCAATTTATTTTTAACGTTCGGGAACAAAGGAAGTCATTGGGTGCAAAATCAGGACTGTACGGCCAATGATCCATTAATTTGATTTTTTGAGTGTTCAAACATTCGGTTGTTAGACGAGATGTGTGAGAGCTTGTATTGTCATGATGGAGAATGATCTGAAGGCGCTTGTTTGTTTTCCTTATTTTACCGAAGACTTCCGGCAAACAAATTGTTGTGTACCATTCAGACCGATTTACGTTCCTCTAAAGGCTTTGTTTCTCCAGTTTCTTCCGAAAAGACAGGCGACTATTTGTGAGGGCGAACAACTTTTGTTGGATATTGAAACACCTATACAGTCGACTGCTGTTTACGTCCCGGCTCATACACATAGATCCATGATTCATCACCTGTTATAATGTTATATACGTCTTTTGAAGCACCGCCATTGTATTTCTTGAGCATTCATTTGAACCAATCGATACGACCAACTTTTTGAGATTTTTTCAAATTCTGTGGGATCCAACGAGAAAAAAACCTTCTTTACAGCTAAATGATCATACAACATTTCATATACATATGCTAGCATTGCTAGCCGAACTAATGCCTAAGGTTGTCTCAATCTCACATCGGTTTTTTCACAGCATCAATTTTTCTGGCACAACAACTGATTTTGGACGACCTTCACGACTTTCGTCGGTGAGCGAATGGCGGCCACGATTAAACTCGTTATACCAGCGTTTCACAGTGGTAAAAGATGGAGCTTTATCGCCAAAAGTGGAAGTAAGTTGATCGATGCACTCTTGTCTTGATAATCCACGTCGAAAATCATAATAAATCATCGCATGAAAATTTTCAGGAGTTAATTGCATTTTCCGAAAATCCTCACGAGTTTTCGCTGAGATACTTTTCAAATCACTGTGAAACAACACAAATCGCGCTTAAATGATAAAATCTTCCGAAGAAGGTTATGGTCAAAAATGTCAAACTTTCCATTGGAAACGTCAGATGGCGTTTAAAAACACTTAGTGTTGCCAAAGTTCAAAATATAAATAGTGCCCCTCGTATATGGTTATTGTGCTTCACCTTCATGGTTTTGTGGTGATGGTACGTAATCGTGCTCAGTTGGTCATATCTTTCTGCTCCATCGGTGCTTGACAAAAGTCGTGTGTTAAACAATATTCGTCCTCCCTGTTAAAACTGTTTTTATTCTTCATAATTTCCGATGATTCTCTAACAATCCGTGGATAATAGTTAGAAATGTTATCCAATATTTTGACATTATCATAATACATTCCGTGGTCTTAGTTCTTATGTACATGTTCTGGCTACTGTCGATTTATATGTGTCCTAGTACGAGTATTTATGTTCCATAATTCTATACTGGATGCATCTCAATATAATTTTTCCACAGAAATACTCAATTCTTATACACGCCTCGTTAATAACTCTGGAAACCACAGTAACCTCTGGAAAGATGCGTCTGTTGTACATATATTCTTAACTACTCGGAAACCTCTTCTTGCCAATAAATATATTGTTAACCAAGGGTGTATAAGAGTTAAAGTGTTTATGTGGAAACAGTCATATTGTTCAAACAGGCAGGAGCATTCAGTGCAGAATTATAGAGTATAAAAGACGCACAAGACCAGGACACGTAGATAGGTTAGAGGTAGCAAAACATGTACATAAAGAGTAGAACACCATAATAGATTACGAAAACTGAAGACAATACGAAAAATTCTAGTTGTATATAAAATTATGCGCTTTGTTTGCAAGCCTTCTTAACTGCCCTTGTGAAAAAAGCATACATCAGTTTTCTTTATGATAATCGAAAATCTACGTTCATGGGATTTAATTACCAGTGTATATAGATTGCCAGGTTTCAATAGAAAATATTTATTTAATTTCAGTTAGCTCTCAAAATCTTAATGTTTGTGAGATCCACTGTAAAATACCAGTGGAACGGTATTTCCATAAAAAATGTATAAGCTGTATCTTAAAAATACTTCAGTGACTGCGCATTCACCTCCCATGAGATCTCTCCCATCCCCTGCCATTATTCAAGATTTCAAGACGTGTACAGTTTAGAACTGCGAAGTTGGAGCCTATATTTCATATTAAAATATATCTTCAATAACGACTTCACAAGAACGCATGTATGCATTCCTCAGGTCAGTTTACAGGCCATGTTACAAATAAAGAATAACGTGAAAAGAGAGAGAATCTAATATGACGGTAATATCGTAATTTACTTCCTTAGAAAATTGCTCCATCGCGTGTTTTTCATCCGAACGTCTTAAAATAGTTACAAAACTCATGTATTATCCATTTACAACGTACACTCCCTGGTTCTCCTTTGTTTCTTTCATTTTATTTTCTCCGGAATCGTGGGGAACATTTATAGCTCGGCCGAGAGTCAAGTAGCTTCAAAATATGGGATGGGTTGAGTATCAAACAGCGTATGAAAGATTCAGTTATTCTAAATTATAATCAGGGAATGGCTACTTTTACTTTTCTATCTTGTGGCACGCGGATTGTATTGAATTGTACTTAATCTGTTCAAGGACGATACAACGATATGGAAATGTATTGAGCTCAATATTCTAGTTATATTTAATATTATTTAAAACCTAAAAAGTTAATTTTTCATCAATAGTTTCGCTATAACATTTAATTTATGTTTACATTCATTATTGATCTAACTTTAGTAGTTTCTCCAATATAGGCACATGATCACAGTTATGATAATGAAAAACGAATCTTTTCTTAAACAGCCGTTTAAGGAAAATGTTGCAACATTTTACCTTTAGAATATTAAGATTCAAAATATTTCTCAGTAGATTGGGACAACTGGATATATATTATACAAAATTAATAAAATACGCTAGACATAAAAATTAAGGGATGTAAAAAAAATCCAAAACTTTTAGGTGATATTCAAAGGGCTGTTGGAGAAAAATAGTCGCAGAGCAATTTTAATAAAAGCAAATGGAAGTTCCATGTCTCTAGTTTTCAGATTCTTTACCTCTTGTCTTTCTTCTTTTACTTTAAGAAATCGTTACAATCAGCAGTCTTTGGGTAATCATAAGAAAACCATCGGAAAAGAAATTTTCCAAATTTTTGTTTGCCTTTGAATAGGTCCACGGACTTAAATAAATATTTTT
Source organism: Rosalia funebris (assembly GCA_037954035.1). Lineage (NCBI taxonomy): Eukaryota > Metazoa > Arthropoda > Insecta > Coleoptera > Cerambycidae > Rosalia > Rosalia funebris. The sequence goes on from JAZFAV010000020.1 coordinate 16,935,824, forward strand.
CAGTGATTTAATCATATAAATTTTTCATTCTATAAAATATATAATTTTATTCTCTTTAATTTGAGCGGTTTAAAAGCCTTGCTTTGCACGAAAGCCTTTGCTTTGAACGACGAGTTATCCTTCGTTCAAAGTAGAAAAGTCAGTTTTGACTTTGGCAATTAATTACTCTGGAAATAATGACCGTAAAGAAAATTCAAGTAGGGTTTCAAAAACTACAAAGTATTCTTTACAAGTCATAGTTATTAACAAGGTTTGTGATAAAACAAAATTCTGTGTGACAATGTTGATTGCAAAGAAGTAAAATATTGCGTATTAAGGGCTTAACTTAGCATAACTCTATAAATAATGGATAGACTAAGGATGTTGCTGTCTCTCTTAAACCTCAAAACATCCCAAAGAAACCCTGAAAATTTGTCGATTTTGTTAAAAACCAATTTAATGTTTAATTTTTCATTTTTTATTCATTTTTTGAGGTTAGCAATAATCCATATTTTTTTTTATCAATAAATGTTGATTATTGAAAGAACAAAAAATTAAAGAAACATGCCCGAGTAATTAATTACCAAAGTCAAAACTGACTGTTTTACTTTAAACAATGATAGACCGCTCAAATTAACGAGGATAAAACTATATAAAAAAATTTTATGATGAAATCAAAATTACTTCAATTAAAATTTATTGTTATAAGTCCATGGACCTTTTCAAGGAATACTCAAGGTTTTCTTATGAATACTCAAGAACTGTTGATGGTAAACAATTTTGATCTCAAAACTTGAAAACTAAAAATTTGGAGTTTCAGTTTGTTTTTTCTTTATTGCTCTGCCACTATTTTTTTCCAAGTTATAGCTCCTTGAAAATCACCCAAAAATTTAAGATTTTTAACATCCCTTAATTTTTGTGTCTAGTGTATTATACTACAATGAAATATGTTGATGTGATATACCGGGTGATTCATGTCGAGCTGTGCAAGCTCCGGCTGTAGATCGAGTCTCATTGCGTGAGTCAGGAATTGACAATAAAAACATTTATATTTTATTCATCTTGATATGCAGGGTGATTTTTTAATTCTGGCCAAAATATTCTATATGTATATTTTCTAAAAGTATTGCAGGAAATTTATAAAATTTGGTATGCACTACACTTATTAGTAGGCTATTGAAGAGCCCATCCAAAATATAAAAAAATATCCAAGCTGGATGAATTAAGTAAATTCTTTACATATTAGAAAGTTCATCCTGTAAACATTGACATAAGGGTTTGTAAGTAGAAGGATATGTAGTTAAACGAAAAAGTTAAAGTGAAAAATAGGGTTTTACCTACCCTATTTTTCAATTTTGTCTAACTATAAAATAATTCTAATATTTCAAAATTAAATTTCACATAATACTTTAAACTTTATTTTAATTCTAAGAACAATTCTAATGCTAATAATGAACCTTAGTTAATTGAAGGACTATATTAAATCTGGCTTTTTAAGCAATTTGTTACATCAGGGAACAGAATTAATTTTTAAATTTATCAATTTTAGATAATAATAAAATTTATTTTATTTTTTTGGGTTGAACAATAAAATGATATGAATAAAAAAGCAAATATTGCGGTCAATAAGCTGCAACAAAAAAAACAACTCATTATAGACCATCATATATCATAAATTTATTCTATAAGTAATAACCAGTTATTAGACAGTTATAGTAGATTTTCGTTAAGATTCTTTTATTATGATTTTGAATTTTCAATTTAGTGCACTGCCAGTATTATCAGAGTTTATATATATATATATATATATATATATATATATATATATATATATATATATATATATATATATATATATATATATGCGTGTTATCACAGAAAATAAAATAAATTTTATTCACAGTTTTAACCTGATTATCCTTCTCTTTTCACTTACTGTATCGAAGTTTAAAAATGTGTTTACAGGGTGAACTTTTTCACATATATTCAAAAATTGCTGGGTCCGGTCCTGGATTTAAAAAATTTCTGAATGGGCCCTGTAATTATCTACTGTTATGTATACTACTTATATAAATACTAAACTTATATTTTCAATGCTTTTTAAATTATATTATGTTTATGAATACCTATCGATTTAAAACATATTTTAATTTTCAACATAAAAATCTACCCTTCTTGTTGCCCAGTTATATTTATATACATATCTAAGTTTCTATAAGGTTATACATATTTTTTAAACCTTATTATAGCAAAGTATTCACCAGAAAGAAAATAAAAAAGCTAATATCATAGTAACATATAAATTATCACGTAGCTTGTTGACAGTTAGCAGGTGTAAGCTCAAGTTTTCTATAAAATTAAATAATAAAGGACTTAAGATATAATGATAACTATTTTCAAGAAATTAAGTTATTTCCAACATGAACTTTATTGGTTAAGGAATTCCATAAACCTTGCAGGACTTGTCCCATAATGTATTTATTATACCCATAATAACATAGCTGATTTACACGTTACTTTTCTTCCCGTAAATGGTAAACTTGAGTACCAATGTTGTATAACACTTCTTTGTTTGTTTAGGTCCAAACTGTCAACTGTTAAAATAATGGCAGATATACTTCTTACACCCTGTATGTTCTCGCTTAATTGCTTAATGTTATATGGTTACTTAATACAGCAGATTTTTCGTCATAGTTATATACATAGAGGATGATGATACATACAACATTTGTAAATTGATTTTGTTACCGAACAACATAGTTCTGATATTGCGATCCAGTAAATATGGTTAATATACCGGGTGAGATAGAATTAATGTATATATTTTTATAATATTGAGCTTGTTTTATTTATTTACTTTTGTTTATCTGTTTTTGGAGATTGATACGTCTAGTACATTTGTTGAACACATTTGTTGGCCTGGTTTTTATTCTACTTAAAGTTTTGTATTTCATTTTTAGTGATATTCAGAAACCCATAGAAAGACCGTAGTTTTCTATAGATGACTTGACGCCCTGAATTGCTTTACGTAATTTGTAGTCAATAGCTAAAAGTTACTGCATGACCTGTTCCGACTATAAGTTAGTAAATGTTTCTACCTTAATAACTCTAGATATTATAACAGCCAAGCCCTTCGCCCTTGATATTGACATCTTTTTGTGATTAAAATATGAAAGCAACAACTGCGCATCAAATTAACTAAATTCCTGTAACGCACTTCAAAGTGTTGGCCCGAATTAAAAAAACACCCTGTACATCAACGAGGAAAAATTTATGAACATTTCTATTGGCCATTCTTAATTCACTCAATGAGCCGCTAGCTACTATCTGATAATTAATATTAGTCACATGATGGATAGGTAGTAGCCAATTAATATTAATGATAATGTCAGAGTGGTTGCGTAATTTGATCTGTATATACTATCCAATTAACTATTATAATGTGAAAAATTATATAAAATAACGTCTCCGTTACATCCATGCCTTCATATAAACATTTTCCTCTGAGAATGTCATTGTAATATTTAGTGAATAGTTTTATAAAATTATAACATGTTAAATCATAATTAAAATAAGCCAAAAACTATAAATCGTATAAACTTTGCCAGTTATTCTTTATAGAATACCATAAAATAACTATGGTGTGATATAATTCTTATTTCTACCTGTTAGCCCCGACCCTTTCGAAAAAAGAAAACTAAACAGGCAACACGGATTTAGGTGGGTAAGGTATATACGCCGTTTTCACCTTTCACCTACACAAAATGTATTTTCGTATTTAACTAAACCATAATCGTTGTAAACCAGCAAAACATGAATATGTGAGAAATGCATAAGAGAACCTTAGACTGTACACTCTCCTGAAATTTACCTGAAATAAATTACTTTACAAAATTACAAAAATCCATATTTGATATAATATTGCGCTTGCGCACGCCACTGCAGACCGCATGGAGGGGACGGAAAGCGTTCAAGATACGCCGCGACGGTTGTCAACATCGCGTACGTTGGAAATTGTGAAAATCCGCCAGTTACGAATCGGTCCCTTGTGAGGGTAGTGCCGTTTTGACGGGATTCGAACGAGTTTGTGCCTGTGTTTGATCTACGAGAGGAATACATTGAATATTTCGAAAAGGTGAGTATGAAATCAGAGCGCGACTTTGTTTTGACGAAACACGGACTGGTTTGTTGTGATTCTTTGTTGTTAACCTATAAACTTCAATCGAAATGATCGTTTTTGTTTTGATAAGAATGCATACTCACAAAATATGTACATACATAATAGGTATATGATATGTATTTTATTTCATCTATCTACTTATATAAATTTTTTGACAGGTTTTATTTCATTTTACTAATTAATTATACAATACACTTGTCACATGTTAGAGAGTCGTTCGGTTCTTGTTTTCACAGCAATACTTGATGATTACTTAATCTAGTATCCTCACATGATAACTATTATTAAAGAGGCGATAATAATAGAATGATATTTTCTATTCTCTAATAACAAATATAAATATTTGATACAACTAACTGATTTAAATTACATATTTTAACAGATGACCTCTCAATTAATTCGATTTAGTTTTGCCGGTAATAACATTGTTGACAGGTTATTGACTTTTACAGGTGCTTCGCACCTTGTTTGATTTAATCGTACATACATAACTAATACATTGTGTACTTTTAATCAAAATATAAATCGATACAGATTTCCGGAATGTATGTTTACATGTATCGCTGTTATGTTAACCACTTTTTTGTGGCGGTTTTTAAGACCAGATTATCATGTTTTTTTTTGTGGTAGGTAGTTGACATCTGAGGTCGCACGCTTTTTAGGTTTTATCTTTGGTGTTTTATTTTTCTTTGTTTTCACCCAAGGTAATTTTACTGATTACGTTTTTCTTTTTTGTAGGTAAGTTAAAGTAGATATCACTAATTTGATGTAAATCATGGAATATTTACTTATTTTGATGGCATCTAAAATGTTGGTGCCCTATGTAGTTGCCGTAGTAACGTCTAAGAATTTTTGCTATGACCATTTTCGACCTTTGATTTTTCAGCTGGAAAAGTAAGTTATTAAAAATATTTAATAATTTATGCGTGCGATTATCCTTAGACTTAGAGTAATGAAATACTGTGACACGATCTTTATTTGAATGTAAATAAGGTTAAGCAGTTTTATGGCAATTGAAATAATTTTTGTAGAAGACTAAAAAATATTTCCTCATAAAAATAAAAACAAAATCGAATAGGTATATAAAAAATTATGGAATGTGTATGGATTCTTTTTAAAAAATGTTGTAAATCTATGTGAGTACAACAGCTTTTACAACAAACAATAAATTTACACCTATAGGCCGGATAAATTTCGACATTTTCATTTGCAATCTCGAAGGTTATTAAATATATGGAAAAATGTATCTTTAATAACCAATTTCGAGATTTTTAGAGGAATTTTGCCAATTAAAATACAATATGTACCACAGAGAAAGAATGTAGTGATACACTATACGTTCCTCTAAAATATAGGCAGTAAGGAATTAATTGTACCATTAATTATATACTCGTCCTAGAAACGGCCTTTGATGTATCAATGGCGTCTCGTTATATTAATTTTTAATGGTTACTAATGGTACGTTAATTTATGACACATATTATATACATATTTACTTATAATTTATAATTGCAAGCATATACAAAATCACTGAATAATTATAGTTTACTACAGTTGAGTACAGTGGCGGCGCTAGTATTATTTTGCGGTTGGGCGAAAATAGGCAGGAAATATCTAGGGTGGGTGAGGGCGTTAAATATATTATTTTATGTGCGAATGAGATAGAGTCGTGTTATAAGAGGTTGGGTGAAAAGGATTTTGCTTGGGCGCTCGCCCACCCGTGCGTACCTCTGGCGCCGCCACTGGTTGAGTAGGGTCTCATTATATTAGTATTTTTTAATACTAAGGAATACTATTTAAGGTATACATTATTTTTATTATTTTATATACCGATATAATATTTTTACCGATTTTATACTGATTTTTATTTCGATATACATATATTCGATAGTGTAGAGAGTAAATTTATGCCTCTACAACCTTTTGATTTCAGTATGATTAATTAATTCTATAATGAAGGGAAATTATAACTTTATTTCAATAACAATTCATATCATCTATTTTTATTTGTCTGATAATTATCCTCTGTATACACTTACCTGTTATTTAATTTTCTACTACTTCAAGAGTACATTGCAAATTATGTATCCTTATATTTGTTGTGGTATATTTACATAATATGCGCAAAAGTATGGGTGCATACATATTTGTCTTAATGTTTATGTTATCGTATAGGCATTAAAAGAATGCCAGCAGAGTGGCAATTACCATTACCATATTATGCGATCAAGGTCATCGTGACTATTTTATATGTAGGAGGGCGACACCTGTCCATTTTTCTTTGCGTGAATACACCTGATAAACTGGCATCTAAAATGAATAATTAGCAAGAAGAATATCAACTTCGATTCACATCTGTAATAGCATAATCAAATCACAGCATGTATTTCTACCATCACACATCATTTCGATTTAGGCCGAACATAATGATATTTTTCCTGGGCAACTCCCAACACAATCCCCTAAAAGGATTTGTCTCTAAAGCGATTAGAATCGACGTGGCCAGGCCCCGTAGATTCTTAAATTATGGAACACCTTTTGTTGCAAACGGGGGAATTGGAATTGTATCGGAAACATGGTGTTAAAATACATATTTCACTCGCATGCACGGGAATATAAACAGTTTTGTTGTTTTGAAGCGAAACTATTTCTCCTGAGGTTTCTCCTATGCCGATACAGTGGTGGTAATAAATAAAAAAATAAACAGTTTTAAAACCTTAAAACGGACTTTTCCGCACGTATAACATCTCTATCTCGAAATTGAGTGGCCGAGAAGAAATAAACCAACACATAAATGCAGAATATGTGTCTTATGAGACAGTTTTACTTTTTTCAAATAGTTCCTCCTCGTGCTTTCTCATGACCCATGAACAGGGTCGGGTGGGTCCTATCCACCTCAAAATCAATAGATGTCGTCTGATAGACGTCCCTAATCAGAATCAGTCGAAACCCGATCGATCCGACACGATGTAATTGAGTGATCGTGCTAACAAACAAATTTCTCAAATAGTCCACCATTGTGCTTTCTCATGACCCATGAACATGGTAGAGTGTGTTCTATCCACCTCAGAACCAATAGGTGTAGTCTGGGAGATGTCCCCGATCCGAATCAGTCAAAACCCGATCGATCCGACATGACTTAGTTGAGTTATGGTGTTAACAAAAAAAAATTCTCAAATAGTCCACCGTCGTGCTTTCTCATGACCCATGGACAGGGTGGGGTGTGTTCTATCCACCTCAAAATTAATAGGTGTTGTCTGGGAGATGTTCCCGATAAGAATCAGTCAAAACCCGATCGATCCGACATGATTTAGTTGAGTTATCGTATTAACAAAACAAATTTCTCAAATAGTCCACCATCGTGCTTTCTCATAACCCATGAACAGGGTGGAGTGTGTTCTATCCACCTCAAAATCAATAGGTGTCGTCTGTGAGACGTCCCCGATCAGAATTAGTCAAAATCCGATCGATCCGACACGATTTAGTTGAGTTACCGTGCTAACAAGAATAAATGCCGACGACAACGACGGCAACGACGACAACGATGACAACGACGGCACACACACAGCAAGGAATTTTTAAAAACCGTTTTTTTAAAGACCGAAAAACGAAAAATTAACCCATAAAAAATTTTGTTTTTTCACTTTTTCTTTACACGATTACATTACTTTTCCTCTTACAGTGGAGTGCGGAAAAGTAAAAATAGTGTGCCGCACCTTTATAAGCACACAATTGCAATGACACTTCTTAAGGATATATTAGGAATTGAGTTTAAAAGTAATTACTAGAGATGTGTTTTATAATGTTATTAACTTATTGGATCATTTTCTTTTACAAATGTGACAAGTGACTTATGATAACTAAAATGCGATACAAATATTCGCGATACAAATATAGTCTTTCCGTAACCATGCCTAGAGAAGAAAGATCACTCGGTATATTAGGATATTTAAATCCATTAAATATTGATAATGTGGGTATAGTTTTTTTTAAAAATGCTCTTTTACACGTAAAGCATACTGCAATATTAGTAATATCAACATCTGGTAGTCTGTTATTAATAATGTGATATTCAGAAGAAGTAGCAAATAAATCAGTTTTAAACCACAACCGATCACAAACAGAGCATGCATACCCAAATGGATTATCTATAAATTTCATATCAGCAGTAGAATTAGTTCCATCTGAAAATTCCTTCACTCATTCCACTTTGAATTTTATTTCAGTTTTTCGGACTGGTTACCTCGCTATAGAAGTTCCACTTCAAAAATATTTTCTTGACTTTGTATAACACAGTTCATTATTTCCAGTCGGACAGGTTTTTGATATTACATTGCTAACAATGTAATATCAAACCCAGTTAGAGGCCAAGTTTACCCAATTAGCAGTTGTGGCAACTTTTTTTGCTATTGTAATCTTGATGATTTGGCACATGATTCAAACCTTCACACATAACATATATCGGGTGATTTTTTTAAAGGGTAACACCTCTGTCTGTTAATAATGGGCTTACAATATAGGCTCTTTAAAACTTTTTTATATTTTCATATAAGCTACTGAAAGGCGAACAACAATACTTTACATCACTTCCGGGCTTGAGATATTCTGGCTATAGTGGTAAGCTTTTGGGAAACCACACCCTGTCTCTCCTGAGCGCTATATTTCACAAATTTGAACTACCAAGGTGGTTATTTGTTTTTGTACAAACAAATCTGTGAGGAATCGACAATTGATATCGCGAAAAATATAACTTCTTTGGTTTTCATTTCGTGATACTCTGAATATAATGGTAATTTTTTTAGAAGATATTTTTTACCTCTCCTGAGCGCTACGCCCCACAAATTGTAACTATCAAGATGGTTTTTTGTTTTTGTATAAAAGAATATGTGAGGAAACGATAAACTATATCGAGGAAACTATAACTTCTTTAGTTCTTATTTGGTGACAGTCTGGATATAAGGGTACATTTCTGACAAAATACCTCCTGCTTCTCCTCCGCACTACGTCTCACAAATTTCAACTATCAAGATGGTTCTTTGCTTTTATACAAAAGAATGTTAGAGGGAGCGATAAATGATATCGAGAAAGATATAACCTCTTTAGTTTTCATTTCCTGATACTCTGAATAAAATCCTAATTTTTTGAGAAAACACCTGTCTCTCCTCAGCACTACATCTCACAAATTTCAACTATAAAGATGCTTCTTTGTTTTTGATAAAAGAAAATGTAACGAAACGATAGATGATCTAGAAAAAAATATAAATTTTTGGTTTTCATTTGGTGATACTTTGAATATAATAGTAAATTCTTGAGATAACACCTCTTACCTTTCGTGAGCGCTACATCTCACAAATCTCAACTATCAAGTTGAGGTTCTTTGATTGTGTATAAGACAATATGCGAATGAACGATAGATGATATTGAGAAAAATATAACTTCTTTGGTTTTCATTTGGGAATACTCTGAACATCATATAAGGCTACATTTTTGAGAAAACACCTTCTGTCTCCCCTGAGCGCTTTGTCTCACACGTTTCAACTATCAAGATGGTTCTTCGTTTTTGTACAAAAAAATATGTGAGGAAACGATCAATACTATCGAGGAAAATATACCATAATTTCTTTGGTTTTTATTTGGTGACAGTCTGGATATAAGGGTACATTTTTGAGAAAACACCTCCTGCCTCTCCTCAGCACTACGTTTCACAAACTTCAACTATCAACATGGTTCTTTGTTTTTATACAAAAGAATGTTTGAGGAAACGATAAATGATATCGAGAAAAATATAACCTCTTTGGGTTTCTTTTCGCGATATCCTGAATATAATTGTAATTCCTTGAGAAAACACCTTCCGTCTCTCCTCAGGGCTACGTCCCACAAATCTCAACTGTCAAGATGGTTCTTCGGTTTTATAGAGAAGAATATGTGAGGAATCGAGAAATGATACCGGGAAAAATATAAGTTCTTTGGTTTTCATTTGGTGATACTTTGAATGTAATGGTACATTTTTGAGAGAAACCTTTTATCTCCGTGAGCGCTACGTCTCAAAAAATCTCAACTATCAAGATGGCTCTTCATTTTTGTATAAAAAAATATGCAAAGAAACTATTAGTGATATCGACAAACATATAACTTTTTTGGTTTTTATTTTGCGATACTCTGAATATAAGGTTACCATTATTGAGAGAACACCTCCTGCCTCTCCTGACCGCTACGTCTTACAAATTTTAACTATCACGATAATTCTTTGTTTTTGAATAGAAGAATATATTAGGAAACATTAAATGATATTGAGAAAAATATAACTTCTTTGGTTTTCATTTGGTGTTGCTTTGAATATAATGGTAATTTTTTGAGAAAACACTTCTTGTCTCTCCTGAGAGCTACGTCCGACAAAGTTCAACTATCAGGATGGTTCTTCGTTTTTATGCAAAAGAATATGTAAATAATCGATAAATGATATCGAGAAAGATATAACTTCTTTAGTTTTCACTTGGTGATACATGAATGTAATGGTAAATTTCTGAGAAAACACCGATACATCCCACAAATCTCAATTATCAAGATGGTTCTTTATTTTTGTATAAAAAAGTATGTGATGAAATTATAAGTGACATCGAGAAAAATATAACCTCTTTGGTTTTCATTTCGCGATACTCTGAATATAATGGTAATTTTTTTAAGAAAACATCTGTCCCTTCTGAGCTCTACGTCCTACAAATTTCAACTACCAAAATGATGTTTTGTTTTGTACAAAAGAATATATAAGGAAACCATAAATAATATCGGGAAATATATAAGGACTCTTTCCGAGTGACTTAATCTTGATTTTTGTTACGAGACCGGTTACTCAGGATCTAAGTACAATCCTCACATGCATGGACAATATATGTCCCTAGTCAGGATATTAGTGAAGCGGCCGTAAATTATTTATTTATTGTTATGTTCATTGTTTCATTACCGTATCCCTATAGACCTTTCACAAAAGCACTTAATTGCTGTCGTTTAGTTCACCCTACCAAATTGGCCCCTAATTTGTGCGTTAGAATTAAGCGGACCAGGTTATTTTTATAAAATTACGATTTCGCGTGACGCCTCTAGTCGGTAAGTGAAATTACGGTGTTGTACGAGTAACTCATATGGAAGTTGACTAATATTCACGGACATTCTAGGCGGCTGTGTTGGAAGGCTTATTGGTTCTATATGCCGCATTCAATTAGGGCACTTGTCAGAGTCGTTTAAACATTTTATCCGTTCATGCAAGTTACGTGTTATCGATAGGGCAGCGCGTGCAGTGCAGTGCATTGGCATCCCGTTGTCAAAGCTTTGACGGTTTGCGTGCCACCTACGGGGACGTCAGTAATCACTGTCGTTGGTTAAAATTTTAGCACAAACAGAATGGTGTTGCATTCATAATAGGGGTAATTTACTGCCATGACTAGAGTGGGGGTAAAATGGTCCGCGTATCATAGGCGCGCGTAAAATAGTATGCAAATACGTTTGCCGTAATGAAAATATGTTCTTATGTAAAGAGAATGACCGTTCGACATCTAGTGATGTAAAGCGGCCCTCACACGATCAATATATATATATATATATATATATATATATATATATTGTCAATATCGGAGTATTGACAATATAATTGATAGTGTGAGTAGAAAGACTGATTGATTGTTAATATCTAAAATATTGATGGTCTGGATTGATGAAAACCAAAATATTTGCAAGATTGACAATAAATATTTACCATCTGAGGGAGAGATTGACAATCTTACTTCAGTTGGTAGTGAACTGTGCTAGCGTACATGTAAACAAACCCGTGTATTATTTGTTTAATATAATGATATAATAGCCCATATTCTCTTTTTATTCCGCCGTTTTATTGATAAAGCTAAAATAATAGCTAAACAAGCTTTTTGACGGTTTGTCATTAATGACTGCCCGCGCAAAACTAAATAAATAGTCAATAAAAAATAATGATAGTGTGAGGCAATTATAGTTTGTCAATATTTATCGACCATATTGACAAACTCTTATTGACAACATATGTTGATCGAGTGAGTCGCTTAATATTTGCATAATTAAAATAATCTTGACATTCTATAGGGTGTCTGTTAGTGTCTCATTTGGAGCTATAGGCTGTAATTTGTGAATAAAATTAATAATATTTGGCAAACTGAGGTTTTTTATTCTTCAACATAATATGGACACGATACAGCTACAAATGGAAAAGAATATCGTTCATATGGTATCGCCTCGACTCATCTGGCATGATGTCATTCGTTTATCAAAATTCTCTATAATGCGGGCGCATAAAACTAGTTCTATTTCCTGAATAACACGTTGAATGTTTGCTTTGAGATCATTTGCTTTGAGATCATGTTGGCTGGGTGGCCTATATTTTTCCCTCGACATAACCCCAAAGAAAAGTATCCAGCGATGTTAAATCACATGATCTGCAGGCCAATTGATGTCAGCATTCCGCGAGGCAACATGATCAGCAAATTTGGTATGCCACAGATTTATGGTTGCACGTGCTGTATGACATGTTACACCGTCTTGCTGAAACCACATGTTCAAATCCAAATCATCAATTTGGTGGAAAAAAGAAATAGTTTAACATGTCACGATAGCGTTTCATATTTACTGTGATAGCATTACCAGCTTCATTTTCAAAGAAATATGGTTCAATAACTCCACCACTCCAAAATGGGCACCAAACCGTGCATCTCTGTGGATGCATCTCTTTTTCGTGAACAGTATATGGATTTTCAGCACCCCAAATTTGACAATTTTGTTTGCTGACGTATCCGTCAAGATGAAATTGTGCTTCATCGCTGAACAAAATGTTGTTGCAAACATCAGCATCACCTTCTTTCTTTTCTAACATCCAATTAACAAATGTACGATGTTGTATTGGATACTCCCGTGCACTTTCTCCCATTGCAGCAATATTTTCATCTGACCGACCACGACGAGAACGTATTGGTGTTGCCTTATCAATAACAGAACCCGTCTCGTCAAATTTTTTGATTAAGTTCCAAACTGGCAGCTCTGTACGCTCTTCATTTTGTCCTAACTTTGTGCGAATTTTTCTTAATGCAACTGTAAATGATCGCTTAATTTCATAAAACAGTTGTACACAAAGTATTCGTTGTTAATCTATTAATAGTGGCATGTTGACGTCGTCTGATGTTTATAGATGACAGTTGTTAAATATTGCCGACCTATGTTTGGCAGAACACAAATGGCACGCAGTTCAAATCCTATAATTCCAACTGAGGCACCCTATATAACGGATCTGTAGATGCACAATCGTACACATTTTTTTGAAAATAGCGAAATGGCTCATTTTTAGTGGTCGTGGAATTTTAGTAATTTTAGTGAGAATTGTTGACCAAGTTTAGATTGATATGAACATGAAGAGGAATATAAAATTTAGAAAAAATCTAATGAAAACCATATCAGTAGAAAACATAATTATTACATTTGGTCTACAGTAATATAAACTGAGCTTGAGTCTTTCCCTTGAACAGGTGTTTTTAGGCCAATAAACCTTCGAGTTTACCGGATATGAATTCAAAATTCAATTCAGGGTTAAATATGATTTTTTTTCAAGAAAACCTTTCTCCTGAAGAGTTAAATTTTTTTAGTTTTAGAACGAGATTTCTCAAAACCCGTTGATTTTATTAACTTGAAACTTATACAGTCTATGTAACTATCTAAGATGCGAATTCCCAGCTTATGTTTTTTAAAAATATTACTCAGGGACTAAGAAATAAAATGTTGAACATAAAATTGGGTACTTTATAGCTATATATCACATAGCTATGCATAAGTGCCAAATTTTTCGATATATATATTTTATTATTGGTTCCTGTTTTCCGTTTTTGATAGCGTGATAACTTCTTAATTGTAACTTTTTATTTTATTCCATTATTATTAAAAATAGAATATAATCACATTGAGAAACACGAGGGTTTCCACCCCTGCTTAGCCAACCCCTATAATGTGAAATGTAAAAAGGAGAAATACTTAAAGGGGATACATTCTTGAAGACATTTCGTTACACATGTAAATAATAATGAAAAACCATTCATGGCATTTCACGTCTAAAATAAGAATCCTTGTAAATTTTGTATTTTTATAAATATAGCTGCACAATATATGAACGAAATGAAGCAGCACAATACAGGGTATTTGTGTGCACAAAAAGCCTTCATCTCTTATTTTTATTTTGCCGTCTGTTTCTCTTAATTAAGATCGATTTTTGTTTTGACGAATAAAATAAAGTATATTTGCTCTCAGCCCTTAGATATTCAACCGTCAAATGAATTCGGCTTTTTAATTAGACTTCAGAATCCGACATCAAGTAAAGCAAACGAATTCCTGGTGCTCCCCAATTATTAAGTAATGATGCTCCTTAATGAATCATAATTATTTGTTTTTGCAGACTCCTTTAGAAATTTCTTGAGTAATGCAATATAGAGAAGCGTAAATTCATTTTATAAAAATCTGATTTAATGTTTGCTTTTTATTTTTAACGTTTGGTATCACCTTACGGTTTAACAAGTTGCGCGTTTAGTCTTGTTTTATAAGCTAATTGGTTGTTAATTTTTAATATTCACCAGATAATCATGCTAAGAAAACATTTTCTTAACGATCCATCCGAAGTCTTTATTTTTTTTATACGGAATTCTATATAAAATTTAGGTAAATAATAAATATTTCTTGAATTATTCCATTACACCCTGATTCGCACAAACGTAATCAGAACACTTTACTTTGTTATGTTCAAGTTGTAACCGACTCGACTTAAGAAAAAATGCGGAGGTTCTTAATGCGTCTGTACATTTTTATGTATGTTATATAATTTTTATGTTTATGAATCAATTTTAATTATTCTTTTTGCGTTGGGTTCAGTATAGCTGTGGTGGTCCCATCTTAATTTCATTGATATTGAATCGTGGACTTCGAAGCTACACAACGGAACTCCTTATAAAAAGTAACTTAACTAAGAAACAATAAATGTTTTCTGCAACAACTTAATACTTATTTGTTGTTTCGTTTAATGTAATTAAGAAATTATTGTTTATTGTGTAACTATTATTAATTGTTTTATATAATTTTGAAGTCAGTGCCATACAGTATTAGTAATGCGAATGCGGTTGAAATAGGTATTAAATTGTTGTAGAAAACATTTATTTCTTGGTTTTTAGTTGTTTCCTTTTTTTTAAAGTAGGTTTTCTTAAACTTATTATTTTGTTCTAATCTTTAATACGAAGCCGAATTTCAATGGTGTTTGGTGGTTTTAAAGTGGTTATACGAGGTAAGTTCCAAAAGTAATGGGAGTAATTTTTATGACCTCTGAAGACTCTCTTGGGTCAATAGAGGAGAGAACGAGCGTGGAAGGGTGTCAGGTAAAGACTACGACACTCACCAGTTCAATCCCGAGGCGTTTGAAGCCATGTAGTCGTGTCTTACGGGCTCGTTACCGGACAAAATATCTCTTTTGTGTTATTCGGAGCAACGTTATGCAAATTTTGTAGGAGTCCCGGAAAATCTGGTCCGTAAATGGTTAAGGCAGCATATCGCAGGCAAAAATTTACATGTGGTTCAAGTATTTTAAAGATGGAAGAGAGAGTGTTGAAGATGATAAACCATCTGGACGTCCTTCAACATCACGAACAAATGAAACTGTGTCCGTGTCAAAGCTGTTTTGGATACAGATAGGCGTGTGAACACCATTGAGCCATTGCTTTAGAAACGGTGCTACTAATTATTATATGAAGTGGACTATTTAAGTAAAGTGATTGCCTGCGATGATTTTGGATGTTTGAGTGCGATTCCGAGACAAAACCGCAATTAATGGTGATTGTATTTTTGACTCAAAAGGTGTTGTTCACAAGGAGTTTGTACTTGAGGGATACATTGTTAACGAAACTTTTTACTTGAAAATCCTTTATCGTATGAGGAAACAGGTTTTGAGAGTTGGCCCGAATTGCCACATTGTATTGTAGGGCCCCGAATCGGGCCCTGTATCACGATAACGCTTTTTGCCATATGGGTTTGTCTGTTCGCTGATTTTTTAACTTGAATAAAAACACAGGCCTACAAATTTTGACATTTTGAAAGTTGATTTGGGTTTGATAAGTTATTATAAGTAAGTTATTTTCGCTCATTTCATATCTACTTTTCCGATTTTGCCCCTTACGTAAGGTTTCTGATCAACTGATAGTTTTGAGTCTCTAATTTATTTTTTTCTTTGAAAATTCTCACTTTCTAATAAAGTAGTTTTTCTTGCGTAATTATTTGTTGGATATTCTCTTTTCAGCATCGCCACATCCCATCGACCCTGCTACCTCCTTTCCATCTCCTCTATGTCTTGATGGAACATTTTACCTTCTTCTTCACTAACAGCACCAAGATTTTCTGGAAAGCAGTCCAGATGAGCATGCAGAAAATAAATTTTTAAGCTCATATTACAACCAAGTTGCTTAAACTTATCCAGCATTTTGTTGACAATTTCCTCATACTGCGGATGTTTATTATTTCCCAAGAAATTTTCTGTTACATTTTTAAAGCATATCCAAGATTCCTTTTCGATTTCTGTCATTGTTTCTTTAAACTGTTGGTCTTGCATTACTTTTCTTATTTGTGGTCATACGAAAGTGACTTCCTTTAATTTTGCTTCAGAGAGACCTGGAAATTTGCCACATAAGTACTTAAAACAATACCCATTTTTATCTATATTTATACATATTGCTTCATTAATCTTAATTTAACATAAAGTGATGGCAAAAGATTTTTTTGCGAATCAATCAAATTTGCATATATAACGTTTTTTGAATCAGGTGTAAAGTTTATAACAAAATATATTTGGTGTATGTTTACAGCTTCTAGGCATTTTTAAAACAAAATGAAAACATACGACGCGATGTCACGAGTAAACGTACACACATTAAGAACGTACTACAGCGACTATGTAAATACCCGGATAGTATAATACCGGAATATCCCCATCGGCCAAGCCTGTCTCGGTAAATCCCCCGCATTTGTGTGTACGTTTCAAACCGATGAAACGCGGGGGCGCCGCATAGATTGAGGCAAAATTTAATTTTATAGAACCTCGGTTGTAAAAATTACATATTATTGTACAATGTACATTTACAAATACTAATGCGTGATGGAAACAAGAAAACAGTGTTTCTGTAGTTCATGGTATGTAATTAAACCAAGAAATAAAAAAAAAGTCCAATCACAAAATCTTTGTTGGTCTGTGTAATCTACAACCACCCTAGGGCCCCTAACTGGGCCTCTGTGATTTTCTTCCCAAGCCTAAAATTCTCAAGGGGACCGTGTTTTGACCATTCCTAATACCCAAATAGCCGTGACGACTGACTACTCTAAACAACATTACAGAAAAGTTCCAGCACTGTTAGGACCCATGGAAAACTCATTGAAATCGCTGTTTCGTTTCACAAGGGGCTTATTTGAGGGTGACTAGATTCGATTGTAAAACTGTGTGTGTTTGTGGGATTGTTGAGTTTCGGTTTTGTTCAAATAAGGTGTAAATTAAAAAAGGAAGTTACACCGTTAATTGGTACACAGTGTATGTCACGTTTTCTCGTTTCGTTTACTCAACTGTTTATTGACCAAATAACCAACACAACGGT
Organism: Rosalia funebris; assembly: GCA_037954035.1. Lineage (NCBI taxonomy): Eukaryota > Metazoa > Arthropoda > Insecta > Coleoptera > Cerambycidae > Rosalia > Rosalia funebris. The sequence continues at coordinate 16,953,662 of JAZFAV010000020.1, forward strand.
TTCCTGCCAGTGGCAGTTATAGTCCTGCGAAGCTCACGACCCCATAGGCGGTTTATTCACAAAATATCGTGACGGATTAGCTGACCTCCGGCATCGTAGCACCTGGCCCTTCTCCGACAGCAGGCGGAGGTCCCGATCCCAACCCCTTTTTTACCGTTTCCTTAATCGGCCATTAGTGACCTAGCGTAACCGCGGCCGGCGGATCGGGCACCAGGAGTCGATGAATCGATAAGAATGTGATGGTATGGTGCACCACTACATCGCCATGGCAACGAACGGTGTGTTTGAGGTCAGCAAGCACGTGGTCGCACGAAACATGTTTTGAGTTATTGCAGAACAGGTCCACATGCATTTAACAGTGGCAGTCGCGTTATTCTCCGGCATTCTGCATTGCTCGCTTTTTTGCAGCGTTTAGTCGGAGCGGGGTCGGACGATGATGGATGACTCGAACGGGGTCCGAACGCAACTCCATACTATACAATTCGTGTAATATTCGTGTATGATTCGATAATGGTTCATTTTTTATGTTTGAGTGCAATATTGAAATGAATATATATTATAATGAAATTACTGGAAAAATTTCAAGTACGTTTTTTCCCGATTTTGGACCGACAATTACTATTTCTTTTTAATAATAACTCCTATTTTTTTCTTTTCCTATAAGAATTGTTATGACTTAATTAAAATTTAAATTAATGTAAATAAAATGGAGTTCATTCAAAGTGAATTTTAGAACTTTGTTTCTTATGAAAAATAAACAGTTTTAATACCTTAAAATGGACTTTTCCGCACGTAGAACATCTCTATCTCGCAATTGAGTGACCGATAAAAAATAAACCAACACATAAATGCAGAATATCTGTTTTATGCGACAGTTTTACTTTTTTCAAATAGTCCACCCTCGTGCTTTCTCATGACCACTGAACAGGGTGAGGTGTGTCCTATCCACCTCAAAATCAATAGATGTCGTCTGGTAGACGTCCCTAATCAGAATCAGGCTAATTAGAGTGATCGTGCTAACAAAAAAAATTTTCAAATAGTCCACCATTGTGCTTTCTTATGACCCACGAACATGGTGTTCTATCCACCTCAAAATCAATAGATGTCGTCTGGGAGACGTTCCTGATCAGAATCAGTCAAAAACCGATCGATCCGACATTATTTAGTTGAGTTATCGTGTTAACAAAAAAAAAAAATTCTCCTCAAAATCAATAGATGTCGTCTGGTAGACGTCCCTAATCACAATCAGTCGAAACTCGATCGATCCGACACGATTTAATTGAGTGATCGTGCTAACAAACAAATTTCGCAAATAGTCCATCATTGAGCTTTCTCATGACCCATGAACATGGTAGAGTGTGTTCTATACACCTCAAAATTAATAGGTGTCATCTGGGAGACGTCCTCGATCAGAATCAGTCAAAACCCGATCGATCCGACATGACTTATTGTCAGTTGAATTATCGTGTTAACAAAAAAAATTCTCAAATAGTCTACCGTCGTGCTTTCTAATGACCCATGGACAGGGTGGGGTGTGTCCTATCCACTTCAAAATCAATATGTGTCGTTTGGGAGACGTTCCCGATCAGAATCAATCAAAACCCGATCGATCCGACACGATTTAGTTGAGTTATCATATTAATAAAACAAATTTCTCAAATAGTCCGCCTTCGTCTTTTCTCATGACCCATGGACAGGGTGGGGTGTGTCCTATCCATCTCAAAATCAATAGGTGTCGTGATCAGAATTAGTCAAAACCTGATCGATCCGACACGATTTAGTTGAGTTATCGTGCTAACAAAATATATTTCTCAAATAGACTCAAGGGAGGGGGTGGTGTGTGCTATCCACCTCAAAATCAATAGGTGTCGTCTGGGAGACATCCCCGACCAGAGTCAGTCAAAATCCGATCGATCCGACACGATTTAGTTAAGTTATCGTGCTAATAAGAATAAATGCCGACGAAAACGACGACACACACAGCACACAATTTTTTAAAAACCTTTTTTTTGGTTTTTAGGTCGAAAAACGAAAAATAAACCCAAAAAATTTTGTTTTTTCACTTTTTCTTTACACGATTACATTACTTTTCCGATTATAGTAGAGTGCGGAGAAGTAATAAAAAGTTGATGCCGAAAAGAAGATGCTGGTACCAGTCTGTAGTATTTTTTTGAATCGTTAATTATTTTTATTTTTTAAAATCGGATAAAAAATTACAGTGTTACAGCTCTTTATAACGCAGCCTGTATTTTATTTTATTTTTGGTAAATCCAGTCATTTTCCAATTTTCATATTCAGAATAATCGAACGTTTTTTATATTATTGTTCACAGTTGCATTGCATAAGTTTGTTTTAAAAAAATACATTGCAAAACGAAATCCACAAATGCTATCAAAAGACCGCTTTACACACGAATTAATAACATTGACAGTGGCAACCAAATGAGCGTATTTGAGTTAATGCGCCAAAGGCAAAGCAGGTTTTATTCATGCGAATATAACTCTGAAATGATAAATGGGGAAATATATTCAAAGCTGAGGGAATTAAGTCACGAGATGTAATCAATTTAAACCTGCTCCAGATGAGTTTTTAAAATTTATCAGCGTATTCAGCTTGTGCCACAATAGTCGTTTAAGTATTATCTCTTGTGTTCTCTGAATTCTCTTAGATCCCAGTATAGAGAGTAGTAATACGCGCGAATTACTGTAACATAAATTATTAGAGCATATTCACGGTTCTGAGGGGATATAAAGTAGTGCAACTAGTGAAAATGTCGAATGAAATTACTGTTGTGAATGCATTTAGAAATTTTCGTACATTCGGTACCGAAGGGTGTATAAACGTAGGTATGATATTAAATTATGACATTTCATATCAATAAAAACACGAAATTCATATTTGTATCAATCATAATCACAACCATCTTCCACATGCGACATTGGAGGGAATCAGTAACCTAGCGACTACCTGTGGTAAGAGGAAGAGGTCTGCCAGTAGTTGCACACTTTCATTGTGAGATGTAACGAGTGTTCACTGAATTTATATCTTAATTAGACTTAAAAATTCCGCTCAAGCTTCCTTTGATTGATTCAGTGGAAAAGTGAGTGAGTGTTTTTCCCGAACTGCATTTTGATGGAACTGAAGTACGGTGTAATGTATGCGAGACAGTGCATGTATCATGCAGTACAAAAACGCGCGTTACAGAATTACTGATTGAGAATCTCTTTAGGGCGCATAATTAGAGGCGACAGGCTATTATTATGTTCACTTTGATGATGTGAAGAGGGTAATCAACTAACTTATTGCAAACGAAGTACTCCATATCACACGCTCAGAAGGAGCTCATCATCCACAGTCGTTCTGAAGAATTTACCTGCCAATAAGGAAGTTTGAGTGTACTTTTACCTTCCATGGATTACACAATAGTTAACGCAGTAAACATTATATATATATTGACCTGCGCCAGATATTTTTTCAGTCAACATGACACTACTGAACGCCTGAAAATTACATAGTGTTTAGATGATGGTTTATTAAACTGAAACCTTAGGCAAATAATTAAAAAAGTAATTTTAGCAAATAATAAAATTAATTTTATTTAAAATTTCAAATTTCTTCATTTAATATAAAAGAAATATTATATCAAAATTAGGTTTTATCAGGAGGCTAAGAAATATTATTTACATCTATTCATCCATCTTTTTTGTAAAAGTTTACATACGAACCAATCTATTTTTAATCTCGTAAATATACGTCTTATATGTATATGTAACTATATATTGAACACAATAAAAATGGAATAATAAAAATAATCCTCGTTATATTTTATACGCAAATATATAGTACCTAGGTACCTTTAAACAGAATAAAGTTTTTCACTTGCGCCATTCTGCTTTGTACGAATCCAGAGCAAAATTCATCTTTTTATTTATATATTTTTTTAATTAATTACATTCAATTGACAATCAAGAGGAAATATCGACAGCGAAGTGTAATTTCTAAGGATTTTCTGAATATAATTTGCTGTCAAATTAATTACTTACCTTTTCACAAAAAAAATGTCACTGAATGAATACAATGTAAAGTACCACATTACCAATACTAAAGATTATTTAAAATATATAATTTAGTGTTATTAAATACATACATAAATTCATATAAAACATGAACGTAAAATGCGTATGTATCGTAGTACGCTATTTAGCTTAATTGGAAAAGTCGCAGGATATAATATTATTAGAATTATATAAGGTGAAATAATGGGTAAACCACGAAATAAGGGCCAGAAATGTAAATATTTGTATAAATCTTTGTTTTGGCGTTCTAAAGATTTGCTCAAAAGTCTCATTTAAAATCGTGTCTGCGAGTCAAGATATTGAAGATCAAAAATTAGAAAAATAGTTTCTTATGCATCATATGACCTTAGAGGTTATAAAACTTGTAGATCATAACATTCTCTACAAATTTGGTCTGATTCGAAATCCAACAGCATGAAATTAACTTCAAAAAAATTGGCAAGGAAAATATGGCGGTGCGAATAATTTATAAGGAATTTCTATGATAATGTTAAGCACAATAGGAAATATTGAAATTTCATATGTTTTCATATCATTTTTGAGGTAAAATACAATGTAATTTTTTTAGCCAGTGTATCGTCTTTGAATATTATCACTAGCTGATATACGGCTCAAGAATCCTCTTATTCGTCGTCGTCTTCTTCTTGGCCGCCCAAGTTCAACTTCCGGATCATTCTCATCATCCTCGTTATCCGTCATATTTAACTCTTAAAACTTCAAGAATCTGAAGAACAAATTTTTTAGATAAATACATTCGTTTTGACACATCTCCCTTGCCAATTTTAAGTTAATTTGATGCTGTTGTATGTACAATCAGACCAAATTTTTAAAGAATTTTATGATTTACAAGTTTTATAATAAACTCTAAAGTCATATGATGGATAGGAAACGAGATTAAAAAAAAACGATTTTTGTGAGCTTTGACTTTTAATACTTGACTCGCAGAGACGAGATTATATGAGATATTTGAGCAAGTCTTTAGAACGTCAAAACAAAGGTTTATGGAAACATTTAACCTTCTAACTCGTTCCGGGGTTGGATCTCTATTTGATTGGACTATACGGTCTTAGGGCGTTTCGGGCAGATGCATTTGACCGTACCCTTGTAAATAATAAATCTCTAATGTCATAGGCATATTTTTTTTTCAAAACCACATCTAATGGAAACGTGAGCGTGTAGACCGTTTGAGATGTATGTATGCCGTAAATTAATCTAAAGTACATATGTATCACGAGTTCTTTGAGTTATTAGCACGTACCTGTTGTATTGAAATGTCGCACAACCTGACATTTATATTACGAATATCGATGTATGGTTGTAAATATTCTTATACAGGGTGAGTCGGGAGGAACGAAGCAAACTCCAGGAGTGTATTGAAATCGCTGTCACAATACACTGACACATTGTCAAAACAACAAAGTTATTAAATGTTTTTAAATTTCGAACATAGAATACTAGATAAACATTTTTAATTACGCTGTAACTTGAAAACAAATAAAAATCTGATAACGACATTTTTTTTTACATTATTTTCACGCGTACAATACACTACTGGAGTTTGGTCCATTCCTCCCGACTCACCCTGTATTAAAATAAACTTCACTAATACATTAGTCCGTGAGATTTGTGAAAATATTCTAAGGTATCATCCTGTCCATTTTGAGGAGCGGCTACTGATACTACCTAATAAACAAACAAAACATGTTATGTACACATAAACAAAACATGTTTGTTTTTTTTAAATTTGCCTGTATGTATTTGAATTTTGTATCCCTTATTATCACTCTGTATATTTTTCCATATAAAATAAGTGTAAAATGAAAAATCTTAAATATTTTTAGTAAAATATATGAAACTAAAAGGACTAACTAAAAATAAGTCATATAAAACGCAAGCATTATGCATCGGTCGGTCCGTATTTGTGAATCAAATGAACGCTTAACTATTTCCATTCTTCACATTTCGATCAAACTGCGTTTTTTTAATTTTAAACAAAACTAATAGAGTCGGCAGGTCATATATAGTCACGTCATGTCATCAAGTTCGATATCAGGACCAATTCCCCAAAAGGCATATTAATCAAGCAAAAACGCACGCCGGCACATTTTTAATTTCCCCCGGGATACAGTCATTATTTTGTACACAAATAGCATGGAACACTGATAGCAATTAAAGCGGTCACAATGGCGACAACTCGAGCTACCGAATTCATGTTGTTAGTCCACAGATGTTAGTTTTCATAATGTGCTATTAGCTTCCGAAGATATTCCATGATTGGTTTTATCTAATATTGCCGGCCTTTCGAAAATACTACTTTTCGGCCTACTTTTTTTCGAAAATATCGATATATGTGTATGTAGTGGTGTAAATTACACATATAAGTTATAAATATATCGATACATCAAAGCAACAGTGATATTCAGGGTCCGGCAACAGGATTGAACGGTTTTTAATAGGCCACTGTTAAAAAACAAAGAATATATTTGGACTAATTATTATTACAACTAAAAACATAATTCTGAAAATTTCTTATAACACTTAGTTTGCAAAGATCACATCCCTGAGATGACCACCGTCTTCTTCTATATATTTCTGTAATCTGTTTCTGAAATTGAACATAACGCGTCTGAGTAAATCTTCGTTTATCAAGAATTTATCTCTTCACGAACTCTTTCTTTGAGTTCCAGAAGTGTATGGGGATGGGTAGAGTACACTTTGGACTTTAAGAATCCCCATAGAAATAAATCCGGGACCGTCAGGTCCAGTGATCTTGCGGGCCATGCAAAGTCGCCAAACCTTGAAATTAGGCGATTCGGGAACATACGCTGTAAAACGCAATGGATCGTCTAGCTGTATGTGCTGTGGCGCCGTCCTGTTGGAACCATACTTTATCTTGGTCTACTCTTTGAAGTTCCACAGCCAAAAATGTTTCTAACATCTCAACGTACCGAAGTAAATTGACTGTAACGGTGTGGCTGTTTGTTTCAAAAAAGTATGACCCGATCATACCAAATCTGCACACTCCACACCACACCGTTACCTTTTGGTCATAAAGTGGGGTATTCATGCATTTCTCTTGGGCTGTGTTCTGCCCAGTAGCGAAAGTTCTGCTTATTAACGTACCCACTGATATGGAAGTGAGTTTCGTCAGACATGATCAGTTTATCAATAATTCCTGCATTGTTGTTCAATGTTTCAAAAAATTGCCTGCAGAAATTGAGGCGATCAACTTTATCAACAAGGTTCAGCCTCTGGACTATCTGTACTTTATACGGATGAAATCCAGATTTAAAATTCGTCGCATACTGCGCTCTGAAATTCGCAGTCTAATTGATTGTCGAATTGTAGAACGTTGTGGACTCCGTTCAACGGCTACTCTGGTTCTTTCAATATTACCTTATGTATGAACTGTACGTGTACCTCCGATAAATTTTTCCAGCGTTCTTGCAAAGGTAGATTGTAAGTCATTACAATAGGCAAATAAGTAAGGTTTTAAAGTCATTTGTTCTTAAGTATCGTTATAGAAAAATAGAATAAAAATAGTTGAAGTCCTGTTATTTATTAAATAAAAAACTACAATATTAGAAAGATTTTAAATTAAAAATAATCAGAAAAGTCTTCGAAAGGTACATTATTCTTTAATGTTTGCTGAACTTTTCAATGATTTAAAAAAGTGATGGAACCTTTCGGAAATGGCTCTTGTTTCACAGAGACAACAAATCATTTATTTTGTTTTTTTTTTTTGGAAACGAAGGGGACTGTCTGAAAAACCTCCCGCGGGAACAAAATCCATCTATAAGTCATGACTCATTGACAGTTGTCAATGAATTATGGGGCAACAGTGTAGGCAATAGTGAGACAAAAACGTCCTGTCTTAGTGTTCATGAGATATTTGCTTAGTCAGAGATATTTGCCTATAGCAACCCCCTGTTGCTAACACATTTTATGTTCTAAATAAAAAGGAAACAGTGAGATAGTCTAAAATATTCTACGAAGGCTACATGTAGACAACTATCTCATTGTAGATTGGGTCGGGCACATAACTTGGGATACTTTCTGTAAGATATATTAAAAACAACAATTTGTCAAGATATCTCAGTGTTGCTTTGATGTATCGATATATAAAGGAAATATTTAATAGATTCGTGATTAACCTAGCTAAATTCTTAAATACTCGTATCATATTTTATACTATTTGCCAAGTAGTACTTGCGTTTTATCGAGCTTAGTACCATACAACTACCATACTTACCAAAAACATCAATTCAATAAAATCCTCCAGCGATTCATTTAAACCTGAACACATTTTTCAATCATCTAGGTATATAATTACTGTTTATGCATTCCCCGATTATTACCTTTACTTTTACATTATTTTGACATTGATGAAGTTCTAACCCGGTAGATTTTCAATATTTGCTAAAGCTTACATAATAAAACTTTTGTAATTATTTCAGATCTATACTAAACAATTAGCCAGGTTCGAGTAAAATTGTATTAGATTTTATAAAACTAATGCTGCCTTTTTTTATAATAAACTTAACCTTGTTTACAATATCTAAGTTACCTACACCAAATAAGGCCATGCTCCCAGTAAGGCCAAGTGCCTTTATTTTAGAAACGGTGAAAGTCTCAAACTGCAGCTTCCCGCTGTTCAACAAGTCGATGACGTGGAGTCTATTGGTATAAACACGGCTTAATTGTAATGCATACAGATGGGGTAGTAGACACATTTTTTTCATGGCGTTTGTGTTATGGGATCCAACACTGCTGTTTTTTATTTTACTCGTGATAAAACGTTTTCATCCAACAAATTTACGAATTAAAATATGAAATTAAAATTACGAATATATGTCTTATTTTTTTACGAATATTCAAATTATAAATATAGGTACAAATCATAATATTCCCTAGCTGTATGTGCAATAAAAAATATATTTAATCACATTTATTCTATTATTTAATGAATTTTGTCCGACTTTTAGTCTATGGCCTTATTAAGGCATAGGGGTTTTTAATAAGGCCAATGGCACTGTTTTCAAAAAAGTAAATTTTAAAATATAAAGGTATACCATATGAATAAAGTTAAGTGCAGGATAAAAGTAAACAAGTTCAAGATATTATTAATGAAATTTGGTGAAATTTTGATGAACTATTCTTATTATTATTGACTGTCAAACCTTAGCGTGGCCTTATTTGTCGCAGATACCTTAATTTACCGACATTCATATTTTTCGTTTAAGATAAATTTCCAAATGTAAGGCACAGATCATACTACATATAATATGAGGTAGTGTATTATATGTAAAGTGATACTTGTCTCAATTTAATCTTCATCCAAATTCGTATTTTTTTTTTTTTTTTTTTTTTTTGATAATACTCTGCATTCACCTTATCTGTTCTGTGGTTATATCTCGGTTAATTGTGGAATTTTTAAAAATATATTATCGTATCGGATATTATGTTATATTTGGCCTAAGTATTATGTTATATAACATTTATTTTCCTTATCTACTATATGGTTCATGTATCGATAAACAGGCTGCATAGTTTAAAACAGACAGGATGTCTCTAATGAATGGAATATGAAAATAATAACACTCCGTGCTATCATTTTCTTACATACCTACTGTCTGAAATGTGTTAATAAAGTTTCACTCTAAATTAACACTAGACCTATCGTGTTTGCTAATCTATACCTTATAAATATGATGTACAACAAACACTACGATGGCTGTATATATATATATATATATATATATATATATATATATATATATATATATATGTATATATATATATATATATATATATATATATATATATATATATATATATAATATATCTCAAATTCCTATCTAGATTGTTTAATATAAAAAATAAGAGAAATATCGTAATATATGCATGTAGTGGTGCACGTTTGGACACACTTTTAAATATATTGACTACTTGGTATTTTACTTTAAATACTACTGTATTTTTTCGATCATTTCATTAAAATTTTTCGATGCCCTCATCTGATTACTTATGATCAGTTGATAAGTAAATGCATTCTGCAGCTATTGATACTTTGAATCCGCTAAATATTTTTTAATAATTCTTAAAACACGAAATTTAGTTTTATGGAAAATTCAAAAATAAAATATTAATATATTATTATTAATAAGCAGTCAGTACATGGAAAGTGACATATAGAATATGGGTTTATGTTATTTTTTTTTCATTATCGTTGAGGACAAATGTGTACATCTCAATTGAATGAAATCCTTAATTAATGTGACCTAGAATTTAGTAGATTTCACTCATCTAGATGATTAGTTTTAATAAATTTGAACATTTAGACATAAGTTCATTAGTCAGAAATCAGAAACATTACTTCGAGATTTATCAACTCTCAATGTAAAGCCACCGTAAAATAGTTACATGGCGCATATTGTAATTTACTCCATGTGGAGAAAAGTGTATTACACTGTGGAATATTTGTATGAGTTTTATACCCAAAATGAAGTAGAGTTTGTAATTATAGCGACGTAATATTTTACCAATTTTCGCAAAATAATACGAGATTAGTGTTCGTCAAACATCCAATTCTAATTTTTTATCGGATGAAGTACACACTAGTTATTTTCGCGTCGTTAATTTTTTTCGTGAAACGAAGACACCACCTCCCATATTTTAAAACACAAGATTGAGACTGTCAGCTTCAAATTGGCATGTTTAAAATTGGTTATAGGCTTGGATCATTGACCTCGCTGATCATACGTGTCAGTGAAGTGAACTAATCGGTATTAAAACTAGTGAAAGCTCCTGATATCAATGTAAACTAGTGACCTATCTGACCTCTTTTCTAGGAGTGTATTTTACGCTAGACTAATTAACTAGTTAACTTTTCTTTGCACAAAATATATCGTTTACAAAAAAAATTTCAAAATGCTTTCCGTTTGTAGGTTATGTTTTAAATCTTCCTCATTTCTGCTTGACTAATATTGATGGTTGCTATTGATAACACGACGTAGACACGAGAAGATAAAGCTCAATTTTTCACTGAAACTCATTACAATAATGTGCCTTACCTCCTGAGGTTTCAGTCAGTAGATTAAAAAGTTTAGTAAATTTGATCAGTGCATGTCTAGAATCTGTCACGGTTTACTAAATGTATAGTTTGGACATTTAGTTTAGTTTTCTTTTTGTAGTGATTGCTGGTAGTTTTAAAATCCCATTTTTTCTTAAAAAAAATGAGAGTTCTCTTGAACTCCGTAAAGAAATGGGGATGTTCATTACAAACTATTATCGAGGTATATTAAAACCCAGGAAAATTACTAGAAAATGTTGTCAATCTAATAAAACTTTGCGAAAGTCTAAGCGACTTTTCACCAAAAAATTTAATCAATTTTAGAATATCGTACAAAAATTATTCCAGTTTTCATACTTTTCAGGCATAGGAAATACACATAGCTTGGTGTTGGAATGTGGCAGTTTCATGTCAAAATTACGGCTGAACTACCGCCCATCATTAACTGTCCGTAATATGTAATAATTGGTTGTCGTATTGTAATTGAAAGATTCATATGTGCGTCTGGCAAACCGTGCCTGTATCAATTACTACAATTACATAATAGGGTCACGTTGATGTCCCAGGTGCAACGATATGCCAGGAGCGTTTGCAATTATACAGGTGTACAGGCTATATTAACAATTAATCTCGCTTTAATGATGATTCGCTTATGAAGGGTTGGCTTGTGCGATATTTGTTATTTATGCATAAAAATAAGACCCCCAAATAAATATAGGGTGGTGATAAAGTTGCGCATAAATATTACTTTTCCGTACTCAACTATACCAGAGCGGAAAAGTAATGTAATTGTGTAAAGAAAAATAAAAAAAAAAATTCTGGCGTTTATTTTTCGTTTTTCGGTCTAAAATCCAAAAAAATGGTTTTTACGAAATTTGTGTCTGTGTGTCTGTCGTTGTTGTCGGAATTAAAATTTCTGGTTAGCATGATAACTCAACTAAATCATGTCGGATTTAGTTGAGCTCGGGTCTTAACTGATTCTGATCTGGGCCGTCTCCCAGACGACACCTATTGATTTTGAGGTGGACAGAACACACTCTACCTTATTCATGGGTCATGAGAGAGCACAATGGTGGACTATTTGAGAAATTATTTTGTTAGCACAATCACTCAATTAAATCGTGTCGAATCGATATGTTTCCGACTGATTCTGATTATTGACGTCTGCCACACGACATCTACTGATTTTAAGGTGGTTAGGACCCCACCCTGTTCATGGGTCATGAGAAAGCACGATGTAAATGTTTATGTTCATTCTGAAATTTCAAACATGAACATTTAACGCATTGCTGATTTTGCATTAAACGAAAAAAACATATATTCGGCCTGTATCATATACGAATAAATGAGAAAAAAAATCGTTCTATCACAAACGTATTGATACGGCATTGAAGCAGTCGTCAATGAAAATAAACAGTTTTAAAACCTTAAAACGGACTTTTCCGCATGTAGAACATCTCTATCTCGAAATTGAGTGGCCGAAAAAAAAAAAACCAACACAATAAATGCAGAATATGTGTTTTATGCGACAGTTTTACTTTTTTCAAATAGTTCATCCTCGTGCTTTCTCATGACCCATGAACAGGATGGAGTGTGTTCTATCCACCTCAAACTCAATAGATGTCGTTTGGTAAACGTCCCTAATCAGAATCAGTCGATATCCGATCGATTCGACACGATTTAATCGAGTGATCGTGCTAACAAACAAATTTCTCAAGTAGTCCACCATTGTGCTTTCTCATGACTCATGAACGTGGTAGAGTGTGTTCTATCCACCTCAAAATCAATAGGTGTCGTCTGGGAGACGTTCCCGATCCGAATCAGTCAAAACCCGATCGATCCGACATGACCTAGTTGAGTTATTGTGTTAACAAAAAAAAATTCTCAAATAGTCCACCGTCGTGTTTTCTCATGACCCATGGACAGGGTGGGATGTGTCCTTTCCACCTCAAAATCAATTTGTATCGTCTGGGAGATGTTCCCGATCAGAATCAATCAAAACCCGATCGATACGACACGATTTAGTTGAGTTATCGTATTAACAAAAATTTCTCAAATAGTCCACCATCGTGCTTTCTCATGACCCATGGACAGGGACATAGGGAATTAATTTTTGTTTAATTAATAAAGGCAGTTGCAAGTAATAGATTTATTTCACAACTCAGGAAAAATGGAATATGTATGTCAATTAAAAATTATGTCAATTATTGTATTTTTTTAAACAAGGCTGATGTTATTCATAGCTTTTAAAAAATATATTTAATTAGTTATTTATAATATTTAAAATTGTGAATATTGTGCCACACAACACTGTATAACAAAACATGTATATTACTACTTATTCGTCTGTCTATGTCTAAGCTTTGTTTCTAATTATTTGTTGTTAATGTAATAAATATTAAACACGAGGAACAATGATTGTACGATGGATTTTTGATAGTCGTGCAGTTTGTTTCATCCCATTTCGCAATACCATTATCCCTTCGTCTTCCAGCATTAAAACACCGCCAACTAATGCTCTAATTTTCCACCTTTCGTTCTTTTCGGATTCCCAGTTGAAAGGCTCGTTCTGTAGCACATTTGACATCTGATTCTGTTGAGCTGTGACACTTTTTTTCCGTCCGCTTTTTACGGCGTTTGAGCACTTAGTGCTAATTACATAATTGAGAAGAGTACTTCCTTGGCTGATGGCAACTCTCAGTGTTGTGAGGGTATAAAAGACCTCCAGGAAGTGCGGGGAATAGAAAAAAAAAACGGGTTTTACGAGTACGGACAAGGATTTGTCGTATTTATAAATTATAGATAATTTGTGCTCTACGTGTAGCAATGTATCAGTCATATTGTTCCATACTCTGATGAATGTAATAGAGAACAGTCAACTGACAGGTAAACTAAAATGTTGACGTACACCTTTAAATTTTTTTCTAGTTCTGTATTGATTCCAATTTAATTAAATAAATTGTACAGTGCGCTTCTAAAGTTTTTCTCCCCCATTAACTTTAAAACTAAGAGACCTAAAAGAACCAAAATTGGCATAGATACATTAAAGTGTAAAATAATGTTCTACTTAAAAGCCCATAGGACGATTAGCATAGTGAATCAGCCCCAGAATGATATCTGGATCATCTCTTGAATACATCGAAAAAAAAAAACCAAAACCAAAAATCAGAAAATAATTTTTTTTCTCAAAAACGACTTAACCGATTTAAATAAAATTTGAACATATTATAGAGGTATATAAAAACTATACTCGGAAAAAGTAACAGCCCATAATATTCATAATAATTATGAGAAACAGGCGATTTTTTCCGAAATTATTTTTACATTCTAGAACAGTTTTTATACTATAACCTTTTTATCTTTTTCGACGTAGAATAACCTCTAAAATCCTTAAATTGATCAGAAAGGTACGCCATATTAAAAAAAAAAAAACAAATGAAAACAGATTTTTTGATATAAGAATCGATTTACTCAAAACGATTTATTCAAAACCCAAAATAGATAGAGGTCTGAAACTTTCAGATAATTTTTTCAGTCCAAAAAATCTGAATAGACATGCAGTCAAAATCCTTTTCAAATGAGGTGACTGACGACCTCCTTCCGGATTTGAGGTTCTTGGGGAGCTAGTCGTAATTCACAGGGGGTTATAATTAAAGTGGGGCAATCTTTTAATGCCAATAATTGACAATTTAATAATTAATATACATGAATAACGATATAGTAGACCAAGCTGCGAAGAATGCAATAAATGAGTTATGTGATCGTATAAATATATATGAAAAGTAACTCATTGAAACATGGTAAAGTGAATGAAACAGAACAGATTCCCAACCAAAAACCATTAAACTAACAGTAAAACGATGGTATTTTCCTGCAAGATATCTTGAAGAGAGCTAGTGGCAGTTACAACGTCTCAGATTGCCATCTACGAGTATTACAAGGAATAGAACAACCTAGATGTCTGAGGTCTTAAATTAGGTTAATTGTAAATCATATATTACTATACTGTAGGGAATTTGAAAACGTGCGCAAACGAGCAAATACGAATAGAAACGAGCTACCAAATACATTGAAGGGATACGAAACAGATAATAGGAATATAATAAAAGTAATATCTTCTTAGAGATATCAAACTATCGTATAGAATACGAAGCAATTATTCCACAGAAAAAAATAGTTAGTAATATGCTATTATATAAAAGAGATGGCCTGTTTTAGGACTGCCGTTAAAAATTTGAATAATTTTTAAAATGAATCGATACATATAGACTGCATAGGAACTGTGAAAATGTATTGATTCATTAATGATATTTTGAATACTTTTTCTGTTTCTACATTTCTCATAAAAAACAAAAGTTCTTTTGAAGAATTTTTATCTTTTCTGGGAAATTAATACGCGCTGGGACTAACCAATCTCCAGGAAAACAGCTTTTTGTTGCGCCGTTCTAAAAAAAAAAAAAACTATCACCCCACTTTGCTTTAGGGCTGATACTTCGTGTTTATTTCGCCAGAATATGCAATTTTTTTTAGTACATTTATTTTATTAGTTTTGTATCAAAATAATAATTCATTTATAATTAACCTGCGGACTTGAGTACGGACATTTCAGAGTCGGACTTATACATGTTCTGAAATATCTATTAGAAATACAAACACCGTAAAGAAATATCACAATGTTATAATAAATTATACAATAAAACATTTCATGTCAGTAGCTTGTCTACAATCTGGCTCATTTTTTTATAATATAAATTAACTTCTTGTATAAATAAGTATTAAATAAAATTTATTTATTGACCGCCTGACATCTACTGCTCTATTTGTTTCACTCAAAAATATTGAAAGTATTGTCGGAGGTGTATTGCGATATGTGCTAATAGTAAAGGCATGCGAGGACGGGACAAAATAAATATCTGCGAGGATGACCAACAGAGTTTAGCGGATGCAGCTATTCAACAAGATTTGGCCTATATACATATCAATTTTTCGCGCATACCAAAAGCCATTGAAAATTTGGAAAAAAAACACAGACAGATGAATTTTCAATAATGGATGCTATAAACGTTGTTTGGGACCTTCGGCAGTTTCAGGGGGATACTGCGAAGGCTATAAAGAAAAAAAAAATACTGCAGTTTTGGATAACAACCCGGGGTATTCATATTTCCGGTATGCCCTGTTGACTTCCGTTGATGTAGAACGGTTATTTTCACATTATAAATGAATATTTACTGACAGATGTCGCTCGTTGACTACTGAACATTAGAGTAGCAACTAATAACATACTCATGTGATCATACGTGTAAATAATGTTAGGTGTGTGGTGATGTTACCTTGAAGAACTACTGTGTTGTCCAGATCGTTTTGATAATACGGTGACGTGATAACTTGCCCTGCCCCCGGACTTCACTATGCATTTTTAGAAATACAATTATAAGTCCTCATTTGTTCCTAAACCACCACGCAGTGAAAAATAAACTAATATGTGAATAATTTTTATATGTAATCTGCTCTTCATTGTAAGTCCGCCTCTGTTATTTACGTCATGTCGGCAGTCAAGTCCGGGGCTTGTTTATAATATTTCGTAGAAACATAATCATTTGTTAAACTTATACCACCAATTTTTAATTTCTTTTAAGTATTACTATTTCAATTCACTATTTCAATTGTCGATATGGTTTGAGATATTTTATGTTGCAAAAAATTTGAAATGAACTACACTGTATGTTATTATACGACATCATTTTTAAGTTGTGTGTTAAAGACAAAAATATGAAGACATTGACCATTTTTTTCCAAAACATATTTATTCCTGTTAAGTAAATTAAAAAAAAATATTTCGGTGAATATTTTTATTATTTTTGTAACCATTGTCTGTTAGAGTTATGAATTGAACTCTATATATCGTATTTACTACGTCTCATGTTTAATTCCATATACATGGGATATCTGATACAGCAGTTACACTATTGTTTTTATGCCACCGAGAATAAGTAACCATTTCACGTCGAGCTCTGGAGGATACTTTGAAACACACATTTCCCTTTACTAGACAAGTTTTAATGAAATTGTTTTCGGTTAGAATTTCTGCAGTATCCGTATTCAATGCGATGTCTGCCTTTGCAAAGATAATCACGAGTTATAGGTTTTTTAAATGAGTTTCAAGTCTGGATTTTCTCCGCTGGAATGGGGTTGTTTCTTTAAAGAAACTAAAATTTAAACTAAAATACTTTTAATATCCCAATAAATTTCTTCTGTAGTCGTATATGTTGAATACATATTCCGCAGCTATTCGTTTATATTTAAAATAAACACCATTTGGTTGTTACATATTTTCTTTCAGATTAGTTTCTTCTAGACTACAGTTATGAAAATCAAAGACATCTTATTTTGTTAGTATTATCTCATTTTATATGCAATTACAAAGTTGTGTAGAATCCTATTACCATATTTTCCATTTACTTACCCATGTAAAGAAGTCTGTATTGAATAAGATGGGGACCAGTACTTTTCCTTCACTGGCGCAATCCACGTTGTCGGGTATTTATTTAGAAATATCCGAACCTTAATCATCAAACCTATCAAAACTGTTCTATTTCTCCAAGGATTTATTTTGGGGTACTGAATTATAAGCTTGAAATGAGTCTTCAGGCTTTTTTCTTGATTTGTAGAATCGTCTGACTTTGAATCGTACAACTGTTTTATGTCAAAGGATTTTCAGTTTTCCCAGTTTTCATTCTAACATTGTCATTAAATATTTAATCATCAATTTCGGTGTCAGAAGTATTAAGATTCTGGCTCATGTTACTAAAAGGCAGTTGTAATAAATTTGATCCAACCTGTATGTCACCAGCATCAATGGAACCAATTGCCCTCTTGGTATCGTTTGTTGTAAAGATGAGCTTAATATCATCCACTTCTTCAGCAGGATCCATATCATTGTGAGGAATTTGATGTTTCTCTGTAACCACCAATTTTCCAGTCGAATCATTTTCTGACATTTCCTTAACGTTTTTATTATTACAATTCATATTGGTATCCTTGCCAGTATTAAAGCTAGATGTTCTACTAATATGATTATACAGATTTGAAAAACTAAATGTTTTACAAAATATATTTTTTTGAACTCCCCCTGTGATGCTTTTATCTCAGTTAAACTTTTCAAAGATCTGGAACATTTTTTAGAATTGATTGTTTCGTTTTTGTTAAAATTTTGGGTTCAAAATTACGATTTTTCGTTTTCATGATTTCGTTTATTTTTCTGAGATTGTGCTAAGTAGGGATTTGCACTCGGATAGTCGTTTTTTAATTCTTCTATTTCAGAAAATTCCTTATATCTTTACCATTTTTTGACATCACCTATAAAACTTTTAAAATATATCTTTAAACAATAACACTTAATATGAACTAAACCTTTCATATATTTTACTAATTCAAGATCCTTGCTATTATTTTCCTCATATTCACTTCTATTGTAGGTACTTGCTAAGGGGGAAGGCCTCTGTGACGGTCGAAAAAATAACCGATCTTAAATTTTTTTTTTCACAGGGATGTCTAATCAATAAAGGAATCCAGATTGTTGTTATTTTATTAAGTGTATATTAAACATGTCTTTTATATAAATGTTTATTAAAAAAAAAATTAAAAATCAACATCCTTGACTTAACGGCCAAAAAAATTTCCATTGTGGCATTGATATCTCGGCGAAGGATTAAATCTTAAAATAAAAAAAAAAACGAAATTTTATCAATATCTATACGAATGTAGTAGCTACTATTTTGCGTAGGCGTTTTTTATTATTTACAGAATGGCGGCGGATTGGATTTTTGTTCTATTTTTAAGGCCCTTTTTATTCAAGCAGTTTGTAAAAATGCAATTTTTAAAATTTTTGAATCAGCTACGTACAGACGTAGCCATTGCGATTACAGATATATATAAAAAATCAAAATCGGTTCATAAGTTTTCGAGTATTCGTTACCACAAGGTCGAAAAAAGTCGTTTCGAAAAAAACGCGTTTAATGTTTTCGTTGAGTTTTGCATCGTGATATAAAGTTATGTATTTCTTTTTTGTATCGTATTTGTATCGTAAAAAACGTATCTCTTTTTTGTCACATTATCATTATGCTTTTGCACATTTATCCAATAAGCTGAATCTAGCTGCGCTTTAATATTAGTTGTTCCTAATAAAGCTAATTCCATTGTATTATGTAGATGGCTTTTGGAGTTGTCGTGCTTTTTTATTTTTTCAGTTAAGTGCACCAAATCTGTCACCCCTACCTCTGTCCATGCTTTATCACCGCCAAAAAGTAAACAAGGAAAACAAAATAACGCATTTTTTTGTTGCACCCACAAATCCAATTGTTCTTCGAATAAATGTCTCTTTAAATTGACGTTTATATGCTTTTCCGCGGCTAACACCTGCAGTCTCAATAACAATATCGGGCAATGGCCTACCATTGTTTTTTAAATCAATTTTTTCTTCATAAGAGTATTTAAAAAATCGCTTCACATGAACTAAAGTATAAACTAAATCCATTGTCACTATCGCAGTATATAAATATTAATAATTAGTACAATAAATCACTACACAAATTCACAAAACAGTATTTAAAATCTCAAATTAACACGAAATACAAAATAGGTACGATTTACGCCCGCCAACTCTACGAGAAGTAGGAAGGAGTAAACATTCACTGATGTTGCCTTAGCTGGAAAAAATACAGCTCACTGACCATGTAAATTCGCACATTTACGAGCGCCAAATGTGGTTTGTCGCGCGAATTGAGGGGAAGGACGGGTGTGCCGAGCCGTGCTGAGAACTACCTCATGTGGCCCAGTTCAATGTACCGCGACGCGCTCGCGTAGAGACCCAGATAACTCATCTGGTCTACTACTCAATAGAGGACGGCGGGCAGAATGCGACTTTAACGCAATAATTTGGTTAGCTGCATCAACTAACCAAATTATTTTATGAATAAATTTTAGTAATTATTATGTCGCGAAAATATACAAATATCTAATTTTTTTGGCAGTTCTGCAGCTCTGCAGCACCTATACACCAGCCGCCCCTGTCCCTTAACCGATCTATTTACATCAGAATCTAATAATTAACGTCTTAAATCACGATTTTCAATCGACAAGGTGCTCAATGCTTCTTGTACTGATTCTATAACCAATATTTTGATTTCAATGCCAAAATTGTTTATTCACTTTCTTCTAGTATTGGTATAAGAGCTACAACAGTTTGATGCAAAGCCTTTACAGTTTTCTTTCTCCAAGATCCATATTTAACTCCAGTTCATTTATGCCATTTTTAATTCGGTAATTAGTCTACGTAACTTTGTCATTCAATATTGATCCGTTTCTGAATTTTTATTAGTCATGTAACACCAGTTCTAAGATAATTTAGTTTTAGTGTTTATTAAACAAGTGAGAAACTGTGTACTCAAAATTTAACTTTAATACATACAAGATTTTGAGCAACCCGGGAATTACTGGCTAATCAAAGACCTGCCTACAGAAAATACGTTACTCTACACAGTCACAAAACAGCCTTCAAAAATAATCGCTAACATTTGTCGCTACTTGTGAAAATACCACAATAGAGCAAATTTTAGGATCCTCCTTATTGGAAATTGCCCAATGAGAAGGAACCACTTGTGTTTCCACTGTATTCCCAATATCGTATTTATTTAATAGAATTAAATAAGTAATAGAATAAATCATAGAATTAAATGAAATAAATAAATTCTTCGGAATTAGCTTCTTATATTTAAATGTATCTGTCAAAATTAATCGTCAATTTTATAAACATCCTATACTCGCCACATAATGAAGGTTTATTCTACATATATTACTATTTTTTGTTAATTATTATTTATTTCTCGTATTTATAATCGGTTGCCAACTCGAACCAGTGTCCCAGCGAAAGCCAATTGAAAGCGGAATTTAGAGATGGCATCCTTGGGATTCCTCCGGAAATGTGTGAACGCTTCAATTCTTTATTCTATTAGGGAGAGCGTGGAAAAAGAAAAACGTGGTCGACTGCAGAAAATGTCAAACGAAGCTTAAAAATGAGTCAGTTCTGTAAAGAAATGTGTATTGCAATGAATGTAACATGGATTCAAACCAATATGATCATATCGAAGACAATAACCTACAATAAAATGAAACAATTTGTTTGGTTTTATTATTCTATGTACTTCCAATAATTTAAGGATATATGTGCTTCGAGTTATACAGTGTTTTAAGATTGTTTTTGGAGACTTTACTAGACTGTACTATATACTAGTACATACCTTAGATACTAAGTAATACAAAAAATAAGAAAATAAAGTGCCCCACAAAGTAAAAGAAGTTATAATCAACACATTCCCTCTACGCTAATGGTAACATTTATGGTAATATACTCAACATCACATACAGTGAGTAGGTTATGGAAGGGCATTGCACGTTCATAATGGGAAATTTACACCGCCTTTTCACGTGGCGAGGTCGTGTCAGAATAGATTAAATTATCTTAACATATATTAAATTATCTCAGATTAAACCATTTCAGCGAGGTCAAAAATACAGGCCCTTAACCAATTCTAAACTTGCTCGCACTTTGACAGTCTCATGACAACATCATGTGGTTTAAAATGTGCGAAGAAGTGGTGTTTCCTTTTGCCAAAAGAATTAACTCTACTAAAATAAATGAAGCTTGTGATTTGCTCTAAAGTGGCTGTTCTAATTTGGTAAGTACTATCAAAATAAGAGATTAGCTTAAAATTCCACATGCCAAACAAACACTACCGCGATTAGTAAAATAATAATAATATTAACTTTATTGCTTAACCAAGATGTACATTTTATAGAAAGGAGCTTATTAATACACATATGCAGTCTGTGCTCAATGAAAGAGAGGGATTAGTGTAAAACAATAGTCGACATTACACGGAATATCAACGTCAACTACGCTTACTGTACTCCCCCTGAATCTAATAATGTATTGACCTGAACCGTGGGGGTTTTGTCATAGGAGACTAAAGGCTTTAGTTATTAGGGTTTTTTTATTAAATGGTCTTTTATTTTCGTTCATTTATACTTTACAGTAAAATTATCTAGTGACATGCATACATATTACAGGACGTCGGTTGACAACAGTATTTTAGTTATTAATAGAAATAAAAAATCGATTAAGCAATAAATGGGTAAAGTAGTACATAACTGTATGCCAATTAATGTGACATTATCGAGAAAACAATTGAAGTTTAATGGATGTCGTTTAGAAAAACGTGATAGCCTTGTTACTTTTTTATTTCTGACATTATTTTAAGAGACTAGATATTATTTTTCTCTAGTTGTTTTGTCTTACAATACAATTATTTTCTTTTTCAATTAACAACTTTTAAAATACACATAACTTAATATTTTCTTGTAAATGTCACGTTTAGTTATTTTGTAACATGAAAGAAATTATATCGTGGATGTCGTCCAAAAAAGTTAGATTTTAAAAAATAGAAATCAAAATATATATACAATAATATGTATACAAGATGCTCCCGATAATTTTTTTTTGACGAAGGTAATTCATGTTATCCTGTACCTAATAGTTTCTCTATGATGTTTCTTTTTAGGTTATAGTAATAATAATAGTAATGTTGACACTCACGGGACGTGTAGAAGAGAAGAATTATTAAATATCACAGTACAAAATATAGAAGATAAAGATTATGTGGTTATCATTAATATTTCTGACGCTCAGAATACATTGGTCATTGCAGACGTATTTCCCACTATTATATCGAAAATACTGTGCTGTGTGCCGTAACCTTACTAAAATTTATAGATTCTTCATTAAATCTGCTAATAGAAAATGTGCCAATCAAGCGGTTGGTATTAATAAGATAAGAAATACTCCAAGAGCAATTGCTGCACTTTCTGCGACGCTATTAACTGGGGCAGAATTCTAGGGTAGACGTTACTTCTATCAAAGGAGATGGGGATCAACTATAAAATTGCGAACTTCAATTTGCAATTTTTTAATAAGGAAAACAACGGCAAGTGGTTATTAGTTCGAGTTGTAAAATTTGTTCGATTGAAATAAATAAATTATTCAAATATATTGAAGTAATCGTATTATTGAAGTTATTTATTCAATTAATTCCTAATATTATCTGTAATTAACTAAACCGTATTAGTTAACTAAAGCGCCATTTTGACGCTTAGGAAACAATGAAAATGAAACAGTTTTCGAAAAAGTCAATAGGTTCAGAAATACAGAATTTTATTCGCAATAGAATACAAAAATATGCCACTGGTGTAAATAAACATTGATCGTATATTATTCCACGATTCCAAAACTTCCATTCGAAGGAGCGAAAATTATTGGTCGATTTTTTAATGTCTTCCAATTCCTCGTTATATAATGTTAGTCACATGCAAAGTAATTTACTACTGTAATAATTGAGATATATTCTTTCCGTGACGTGCTAAAGGAAACAGTCCTAGATGCAACGTCTTTGTAGGCAGATATTATTGGCTCTTTGTAGTCGATTTGAGGCGCGTTACACTACTACTGTGATAGCGAGAAATAGCAGGGGAGCGAGATTTTCTCTGTACCCCATAGCCCTTTTAGAAGGGGGATCCTATTATAGCTATACAAAAGCTTTTAGCTCCTTGCCAGCCGAACTCAACTAAAAGTTGGCCTGATCGAATGAGATCAAAAGACTTCCAGTCAAAAGTTTGTTTGACGGTGTTAATACATTTATTAATATATATTACATCGTTCTTGGTGTCCCTCTCCTTCTCCCTCAGAATTCTTTCAAGGCTTAATTTGAAGTGAAAACGTGGTATTAACACGTGAAAAATCCGAGACGACGAGTTCAAATAAATAACTCATAAATATCGAATGAATTCTAGATATACATGTACATAATTTTCTTCACAACATTTTGTATATTTAAATATTCACGTTTTTAAAAGAGACGTTGCAGAAACGTCATTTTGTGTACGTATACGAAACTGCACAGTTTTGTTATAATAATAAGAATAATAATGAGTGACGGTCGAATTCAGGGATGTATGAGATTTATGTTGAGCACGACTACTGCTCTATACTCCTCCACTGACTACTTACAGGGGGGATAGGTTTATATTGGATATATGTCAGGTGGACATGAGCCGTTGCGTCTCATGGATTAATGGTTTGCAAATATCATGAAGTAAACATCGTGTATCACGATTGAAGGTTTTTGCGATTATTAGACACATTATTAATATGAATATTAATATAGATAATATTACGAAAACGAGTAAAATGCTTATTTGCTCTTTGACCCTGGTGGCAAGGGACGCTATAAATACCTTACGCTTTGTTGAAAATTCCGAGTAAATTTTCCTACTTTTAATGAAATTAACGTAGTGTAGAATCTCTATTTATACCGTGCTTTCATTTTAAAACTGTACATAGGTTCCACCGTTCGGTCCTTCTCGGAAAATTAGCCACCGTTCAGGTGGGGAGTCCGGCCGTACGCCGTGATAATCGACGACTTAGATTTCACATTTACCGTCGCATACGTGTTTGGTATTTAGACGAGTGAACTTCGCAGTAATACGTGTAATTTTAAATAGATTCTTTTAATTCTAAACTTAGTAATTATGACGTACTCACTTGAGGAAAAATTGATTTGATATCATGGTCTCTTCAAGGACATTCATTACGTGCAATAAGGGACCTTTTCTCAGTCAAATATGTAAATCGTCCGATCTCTGTCTTGTACACAATATCGACAGTAGTCGAAAAGTTTAAGTCAACGGGATGCATTTTAGGTTGTAAATGCCACAAGACACCTAGGATTAACGAGGATGCTGAAATGCAGGAATTAATGGTGTGTGCAATGGTAGAAGAAGATTCAAATATTTCTATCCCAAAAATTTCCGAGGAGACTGGTTTAAGTGTGGGTAAAATTCACAAAATTTTAAAGAAAAATAAATATCATTCCTATAAATACGAAGCCCATCAAGAAATTTTCGATGAAGACCAGTACCGTAGAATGGAATATTGTAACACGGTAATGGAAAGAGCAAATGCAAATGACAATTTTATTTATAACATCGTGTTCACCGATGAATCCACGTTTCCGTTACATGGCAGGCACAATCCATCAATTTTACGGTATTGGGCTATTGAAAATCAGTGTCGCCTGTTAAATACAAGAACACAATATCCCGAAAAATTGAATGTTTGGGCTGGTATTTATGGGAATGATATTGAACCATTCTTTATTGATGGAAATTTAAATGGGGAGACTTATTTGAATCTTCTTCAAAACCAAATTGTTCCTGCATTGGCAAACATTAACCCCAATTTTGACAACGTTTGGTTCCAGCACGATGGGTGTCCGGCCCATAACTCAAAAATAGTCATTGACTATTTGAATACGATATTCCCCCAAAGAATTATATCTACGAGAGGTGTAATTCAATGGCCACCAAGATCGCCAGATTTGGCCCCTAATGATTTTTTCTTATGGGGGTATATTAAATCAAAGTTATACGGGCATCCTCATGAAAGAGCTAATAATTTAAATCAACTGAGGGCTAATATTGAAAATGTATTTCAAACTATTAGCCCTCTTATGCTGACCAACGTTCGTTCAGAATTTTACGACAGGTTGGGTTATTGTTTGGCGCAAGACGGAGGCATCCTCGAAAATTTTCTTTAGTTTTTTTTCTTATTCAAGGGGATATTTTTTAAGTTTTAAGAGTTTGTATTTTATTTTTAATTATTTTAAGAGAAGCTATTTATTTTTTTTTTAACTAAGTGCCTTCTAACGTTTTATTAGAAGGCACTTTTTTTTAATGCAAAACCAATTATAAAAATAATGCAAAAAAGATCATAATTTGCTGTTAAATATGGCCAAGATATTTTTTCTTTAAATACCTTGATCATCTTTTAACAGTAAACCCATCAACATCACTTCCCACGTAAAAATTTTTCCCCGTTACAAATACGATGTACAATCTCTCACGTGTAGAACGTAACTGTCGTAGCGCCGCTAATTATCGACACTGGACAACCTGAAGCCGGGCGTACCGTCCGCGTCCCCTCCCTACACATTATACGAAATCTACCGATTGACTTGTTGTCTAGTAGAAAAATAAAAGAACGGTATATTTACTAAACGGCTGTTTTCGTGTGATTTTGGCAAAATCAATATAGTAAATCGACCCTTGCGAACAACGTGGTAACTTTGGTTTTTTGATCCGAAGCTTCTAGAGACATGCTCCGGAGATGCCTTCGAGAAGAACGAGGGGGTGGCGCAATATTATTGCTATTTGCTTTCTCGTCTATATTTACTAAAGGGCTGTTTTTGTGTGTGTTTCACAAAATTTTTAGGTCGATGTACTATACGAAATGCTTTTCGTTCGAATTTCGGCATTTTGACAAAATCAATGTAGTAAATCGACCCTTGCGAACAACGGTAAATTTTCTTTTATGATCCGAAGCCTCTGGAGGCATACTCCGGAGGTGCCTTCGATATGAGCGAGGGGGCGGTGCAATATTATTGCGATTTGCTTACTCGTTACTTTATTATTGGGCAAAATATGCTGTTTGCCACTCCTTATCTATTGTCTACATACACTAGGCACAAAAGTTAAGGGATGTAAAAAAATTCTAAATTTTTAGGTCATTTTTATCAGGTGATTGGTTTTTGATAAAAAAAATTCTGCGCGAGAATGTTGATTGAAAAGAGGCAAACAATTGTGTATTTAGGTAAATTTGGTTAACTTGGCATAAATTTGCGAGTAATGGATGTTAATGCAAGAAATTTTGTTTTTTTAGTAATGTAATTTTGCAAGTAATGGAAGACTAAGAATGTTGACTGTTTCCTTTCAACTCCAAAGTATCCCAAACTCTGAAAATTTTCTGAAAAAGCAAAGCGCCGCGATGGTTTTTCATTATGTTTGGAATTATTGAATTTGTCGTTTTTGCCAAAAACCAATTTAAGGATGAATTTTTCATTTTTATTCATTTAATTAAATTTTTTTTATTAAAAAATGTTAATTATTGGTATAATCCCGAGTAATTAATTACTATAGTCAAAACTGACTTTTTTGTTTTGAACGACGATAATTCACCGAAAAATCATCGTACAATGCTTTTAGTCACTCAAGTTAAAGAGGATAACAATTATCTAAAAAAGCTTTGTGATGAAATCACACTGAAGAAAAATTATTCATGTCCGTGGATCTTTTGAGATGCAATCAAAAATTTGCAAACTTCTTTTTTTGATGATTTTCTTGTGATCACTCAAAAACTGCTGATGGTAAAAAACTTGGTAAAATGAGCTCAAGATCAGAAAACCAGAAAGTTAGAGCTTCAATTTGCGTTTTTTAAAATGCTCTGCGCACATTACATTACATATTGAGTACATTACTGTTAATAATGTACTCAATTCTTTAATAACTAATTATGCATGTACGTATACCGTTACGACCACATTAAAATTGTTTAAATAGAACTTTGTATTTTCTCAAAAATTTTTTTCTACAAAATTGTTTGAGGATTTCTTTGAATTGGTATATAACAAGTATTCTGAAATATATTCCAGTTTTTGGGTGAATAAAACTGGGTTATTAATAAAAATATGTAAATTCACTATATTTTATTTAAATTTACAATGTAGGAAATTTTATGCATGAAATATATTCGCAACATAGTGAAGGTGCCTCCCTTCTCGCCGCTGTACCTCCTCAGGGTGCGACTTGCGCCTTGAAAATTTGCGATAACTCACCGACATATATTGGTGATATAAAGTGAGGGAAAAATATTGCATTTTTAATATTCCCTCATTTTATTATACAAGCAAAATTTTTGACTGGAGGAGTTGAAATCAAATGTTAAACTACTGTTGATGTGAAAACTGGAAGTCGGTTACTTCGTTACAATAAAGCAGGTTTTGTCAAAATTCTGTATTTTTTATTGTTTTCGGAATTACTTCATTCACTTCATGCTTTATTCTGTTTTTAAATGATCGGCTTTATTTGGTTTCTTGAAATAAACTGTTGTCTTCACATAATCCTAAGTAAAATAATCACGCGGAATCAAATCTAACGATCTGTCATTTTAGTTTCTAGTTCACCTATCGAGAAAAAATTGATCGACAGGCTCCTATTACTAACGTTTTCATACTATACCTTCATGTCGGCTGTTTCAAAGAATAAAGGAATTATAATTCCAATTGAAACATGGTGAACTTTTGTCGTCCTTCACATCCGCATGCTCTGAGCTAATGAACACGATCGACGGTGTGCAAGGAAGAACGGTTATTTTGAAAACGGGTTAAATTATCGGATATTTTGATTAATGGCTGGCTTAAACTTAAAATACGGCGCGATTTACAGTAATTTCGTGATTAGCAACCATGATTAACCTTCCAATAAATAATATTCCTTTGTTTAATTATAGAGCAGGGCGGCAGACAGTGAGGGGGTCACAGTTGAAATAATTTTCTCAAAAGTGTTCAATTGCTTCATCGTCTGTTATTAATACGAAATTTATACGATTCTTTCGCATTTATACCATCTGCCACATGATAAAATATTACAATTAGATAGTTACATTTAGAGAAGGGAGACTATGAAAAAATATAATAATATACACTAATCAAAAAAATTAAGGGAATAAAAAAATTCCGAAAACTTTTCAATGATTTTTGAAATACTATAAAAAATGGGCGTATCGAGATGAAAAAAAAAACATTTTGAAGCTTAAAGTTTTCTAGTTTTGAAATAAAAAAAATAAAAATGCGATTTTTTTTAATATGATGGTATTGTAAGCGAAATTGTAAACAAAACCAATAATTCGTTTTCATCTTGCTAATATTATTTGTTTCAAAGCAGTAATTTTGTTCATTTAATTCTTTTCAAAACTTTGATTATTCGAAAAAAAATGGTTCTATGGATCAATTTGAAAATTTACAGAGCTATTAGAAGTTGGAAGTATAATACGCTAAAAAAACCTGACACTATTAGTCTTTTCCACAATATTTGCAAAATTGTGGTAGATTTTAAAAAAAATCAGAAAAAGTATTTCATTTGAATTTAAATTTTAATTCTAATTTACTGAAATCATATAAAGATTGTTCAGAATACTTGAATTATGAGAGTTCTAATTCGTGTGTTCTTTGTACATTCTTATTTGAATGTTTCCATTATACTTACTGTAAATACGGATGACGTATACGTAAATCGTGACAGGATTCCGATTTCCTGCAGAAAATAAAAGCGGGTAAAAAATTGAACATCTTAATCCGCGCCAACTCCAACTTATTTTAACACTTAAGGACTCACATTCGTCAAGATTGAAAAGTTGCGTGCACCTGTTTCTCGAGGGGATCAAGTCGGGATAAGTCTTTAAATTATACATTTAATCCGCGTTAGGGTTATATAGAAAACCCGACAGAAGGTCGAATGAGAAAAGTTTTCGGGTTACTGCGGGAAGATACAAGTACGTAATTTATAGTAATTTTAAATAAAATAACTGTAACTGTCTGTATTGCAATGTTTTATCCTGAGTGTTGTTTCATTCTGGTAGCTCTGCGGTAGCCGAGTATACGGCGAGTAAACTTGTGATATTTGAATCAATGTAGGTAAAAGCAATTCAGTTTAGCTTTGCCGTCTTGCTTGAGTACCTGTTTTGTTAGTTACGACAGTATACATATCCATATTTCTATTTCGTTTCTGCGATTTTAGCAGAAAAGTTTGTAGTAGTTTATGCAAGTTGGGCTCAATATCATCGTACAGCTTTCGTTTTTAGACTACTAGGGAGCGAGCTTAGTGACCGCATAATAGTGTTAGATTACCCAAAGTTTGTCGGTAGGAGTGTAGTGTATCTTATTGCCCGACCTTGATTCATCCGGCTTTTTTCTCTAGGGCTTTATTGTTAACAGAGTTTTATTTTAATATTTTCATGTTAATTCAATTATGAGTTACAATGAAAGAAGTTGCTGATTATACAGGCTTTCAGGATAGTTGCTGGCATAGCTTTAGCAGGCTATCAGAGACCTAAAACTTAAATTGTAAGGCAATCTGATAAGCAAATCTCAAATTTTAAAACAGTGGTCCGAGACTGTCAGCTTCAAATTGCTGGTGTCATGTTTAAAATTGGTTAAGGGATTATATTTTTGACCTCGCTGAACTGTTTTAGTCTGATTAATTTAATCGATGTTATGACATCGAACAACATTACACCGATTAAATTAACTTAAGATTAAAACTATCCCTTGTGCAGATTGCGCGTTTCGATTCTAATATTGAAAAAATATATTGCCATTGCTGAATAATTGCAAGTCTTATTAAAAGTGCCATTAAACGTTGTAATGTGATAAGATATTCCATATAAAAATACGAGTTTATTTTAGTTTTATGTATACTTTTCGTAATTTCAACGAATATTACTTAAAAAAGTGCTTTGACCTAATTGTACCCTGTACATTTAGGTTCTGACTATCGATTTGTCTCGTTTTCACAAGCACCAAGGAAATAGCAGAATAGACTGTAACGGCCAAAGACAGAACTTCGGCATCGAACCTGAATCACGCTGCAAGTAAAAAAGTAAGACTGATGTTCATTGCCGAATTTTGGCGGTAAATCTCGTCGCCATTTGTACATATCAAATCCGAAGGTCGTAAACCGTTTGTGAAGTTAAAATAGTGGCTCCTCGGCTCGTTTAAGATCCTAGGCCGGCTACCGGTTAGTTAGAAAGGGACGAAGGTAGAATAAATTAGTGGTTTCTGCGCGATAGAACTTGCTTTGAAATTACCAAAGTTTGATGCCCACCCCCTCTTTAGCGTCGAGTGGGCAATAAAATGAATATATATACATACGTTACCGCCGAACGGTGTTGGGATAGTGCCCCCAGTTACCGTGAATTATACGTCTTCTCGAGGGCCGAAGAGGTATGCAGAATATCAAGTAGGTCCCGATTTGTAAGAACGTAGGTTCGGACGAAATCAGAGCTGTGAGGTGATTTTCAATGTTTCCTGTTACGAAAATAAGGTCCCCAGACAAACGGTTAGGTTTAATTGGCGATCCTTGCTGTTAAAGTCGGCGTCAAATACGTGTAAGAAACGTGGTTCTAATACACTTTGTTCTTGGTGTAAAATAACGAATTTGTTTATAACTTGTATATAATGCTATATTCTTTGTGAATATATTAAATAAAGTCCTTATAATGTAAGTGCTATTTAAAAAAACCTAAATTTCTTGTCATTTGTGATTAAATCAGGCATTTAGTGTCGTCAATAGGCACGAATAAGGTAGGGGAGATCCGCAATGAAACGGACGGGCCTTGAAACGGACATTTCCCATAATTTCAACATCACATGCAATGAAAAATTCTAATATTACGAAATGGCAACACTGTACACCTACCACTGTTCCACCGAAAGTGCGGTTAGGTTGCGTAAATAGCGTGTGAACTACGAAGCGATATAGTTTTTGGCATAAAAAAGTAATTTCTTTGTGAAAACTGTGAACCATGGCACAGGTAACGTATGAAAAATTTACCTTTTTTGTTCATATATATATATATATATGCCGACAATAATGCACGAAGGGTAGATTATATACAGAGATTTCGTAGAAACAGTTTTATGATTACACTTTATTTACTATTCTAGCCTCAAATAGACTAACGCATTGAAACGGACATATGCAGATGCATTGAAACGGACGTCCTTTTCAATGCACCAGGATTGTCCGTTTCAAAACATCCTATTTTTTTAATGAATATGCGTTTATCTAATAATGAAAAAAATATTTGTTTAAATTTTATTTGCAGGCAATTACTCCAACACGTAAGAAACGTATACTACTGAGGACATAGTTGAACTTGCAGTAAGAGAAGTACTTGAGAGAAACCAGTCAATACGATCGGTCGCTCGAGCACATAATATCGCTAAGTCATATTTAGCCACCCTTTGTAAAAAAGCCAAGGAGCAGGATGGAGATTACCATCACCAACCCAATATAGGTAATAAACGAATATTTTCCTGCGAACAAGAGAAAATGTTAACCGAATATTTTAAGATGTGTTCCAAGATGTGTTTTGGATTAACTACAATACAGATCCGAGAACTAGCATGACAGTTTGCCAAAGCCAATGGTATATCCCCAATAGCATGGAATCAAAAAGAAATGATTACAAAAGATTGGTTACGCAGTTTTATACAGAGAAATAATACCTTGTCCTTAAGAAAACCTGAGAATACTTCTCTTTCTAGAGCAATGTCGTTTAACCGTGCCAATGTCAATTACTTTTACAACAACTTGGAACGCGTTTTAGCTGAACACAGCTTTAAACCTCATATGATTTGGAACCTGGATGAAACGAGTTGTCCAACTGTAACTAATCCTCCAAAAGTGCTAGTAGTTTGGGGTTCCAAGCAGGTGGGACAAGTTATGTCTGTCGAGAGGGGAGCCTTGGTAATAATGTTGGGATTCCTTAATGCTTCAAGAGGTACTATTCCTCCAGTGTTTATATTTCCGACGGTGCATTATAAAGATATTATGCTTAAAGAAGGACCAAAAGGGGCTCTTGGTTTGGCTAATCCCTGTGGTTGGATGACTGAAGAGGCATTCTTGCAAGCCATGAAACATTTCATAAAATTTGTTAACCCCACAGAAAATAAGCCGTGTTTAGTTTTAATGGACAACCATAAAACCCATATTACGCTGGAGGTAGTGATGCTAGCAAGGCAGAACAACACTGTTATCCTGACATTTCCTCCACACTGTAGCCATCGTCTTCAGCCAGCAGATGTGTGTGTATTCGGACCTTTCAAAACACGTTACAAAGCTGCAATGAACGCTTGGATGCTGTCATATCCCGGAAAAATTGTCACCATATATGACGTCGCATTATTTGCAAAGGAAGTATTTTTTCATGGATTTTCAATGGAAAATATCATTAAAGCTTTTTTGACAACCGGTATTGATCCATTTAATAGAAATATCTTTAACGATGATGATTTTTTATCTTGTATGGATACCATGCCATCTACATCGTATTCCTTAGAAATCATGTCTCCCGAACAAATAAGACCATACCCGAAAGCAGGTCCTAAAAAGACAATGCAAATAGGTCCTCGAAAAGGCAAGACAACAGTGATTACAGACACTCCTGAAAAAGATAAACTTATAGAAAAAAAGAAATCATCTATTTCAAGAAAGCGAACACAAAAGACAATATCTACTATAACAAAAAAGCGAATAGTTTCACTTCAAGAATCTAGCTCAGATGAAGCTAGTGACAACATATTACTGCACGATTCTAGTGATGATGAGCACCCTCTCAGTTATTATTACCAAATGAAAACAAATAAAGAAATAACTCCAGACCAAAATAAAGAAACAACTAACTGATGCCTCTGAAGAAAGTGAATGCGTAGTATGTACAGGTAAATATCATTCTAGCAACATAGATTGGCTAAAATGTTCTATTTGTGACAAATGGGCACACGAAACCTGCGGCATGACAGGATTGCGCAATTTCTACTGTAACAATTGTTGTTAAGTAATATATCTTTCATACCTAATAAATCTTGGTAAAATTTGTGTATTTTACTAGTGATGTCCGATTCATAACACCAATTGTCCTGTTCAATACATCGATGCTATGAAACGGGCATTTGCAATTTTTTTCCAAATTAGTCAGAATTCACAACATTATTTTTCAACATAAATTTTAATATTTTTATTTTACAATGTAATCGTTAGTCTTTCATATTATATAATTTAAACTGAAAACAAGTCGACCTAATAGCACAAGAAGTGACTTACAAGTTGACTGTCCGTTTCATTGCGGATCTCCCTACATAGCTGTAAAGTGTATGTGAATGTACTCACATACAGACAGTGTATGATTTAACATGTTTAAGATTATAATATTTTATCATTTATTTATATGAATAAACATGATAAATCATACACTGTCTGTAATGTGCTGAAAAATTAATTTAAGATTTTTCACCACACACCATTGCACATCGAACGGGGTACATACAGGGGCATGTCAGTTTGGTGTAATATGAAGATCGTGGTAGAATTTTACCATTCGCTGACAAATAGTATAATTACTACATATAACACTTCACCACCTTTTAGTATAAGCTTCATTTCAATTTTATACTTTACGCAATATTTTACAATTTCCACTTTACACAATACCCTTTATTATATTTTTCTCCACAGATTTATTATACATTTATTACTTATTAACCCACTATTAGGATAGGATCATAATATTTAATTACAAAACTCGACAATACAGGAACTATTTGAAATATGAGAGTCAGGAATTTGGTTGCGTTGTTTACGAATATATAAATATTTTATAAACTTGCACTGGCACATACATATAACATACATCAATATTTCATTGGTGGAATAAAGAAATTAACTTGGTATAATTTCTTTATTCTACTAATGAAATATTGATGTATATTATATGTATAGGCCAGTGCATGTTTATAAAATATTTATATTGGCGGAATAAAGAAATTAACTTGGTATAATTTCTTTATTCTACTAATGAAATATTGATGTACATTATATGTATGGGCCAGTGCAAGTTTATAAAATATTTATATATTCGTAATCAAATTCCTGACTCTCATATTTGAAATAGTACTTGTATTGTCGAGTTTTGTAATTAAATATTATGATCCTATGATAACAGTGTGTTAATAAATAATAAATGTGCTTCATTGAAATCCAGATGCCTTTGGATATTTGCTAATAATTCTTATAATGAGGGGATTTACTCCCTCCTGAAAATAAAAATTATAATTTATAAAGTGTTAATACAGTAGTAAGGTAATATACAATATAGCTAATTATTAAATGCATTATTTAATAATTAGGTATAGTCTTGATAAGACTAATAATTATAATTGTGTCATAATTAGTAAGTGCACAATAAGAATGTCAATTATAAAATATCACTCAACTACCTACCAAAACCCTCTAGGGAATTTGTCAACAGTTCAACATGTTTTTCATACCTTTGATAGCTATTAGTTTTAATAAGTATGGTCATGACAATAGCTATGTTTGATTTCTAGGGCAGACAAACCCTTTGGGCATAAGTTGATTATTCAGACATAAATAGCTACAATTCTTCAGGTTTTAATAGCTGTTAGTATTACTTTTCCGCACTCAACTATACTAGCGGAAAAGTAATGTAATCGTGTAAAGAGAAATGGAAAAAAAAAATTTTTCGTTTATTTTTCGTTTTTCGGTCTAAAAAAAAAAATGGTTTTTAAAACATTTTGTCTGTCTGTGTCGTTGTTGTCGTTGTCGTCAACGTTGGCATTAAAATTCCTTGTTAGCACGATAACTCAACTAAATCGTGTCGGATCGATCGGGTTTTGACTGATTCTGATCGGTGACATCTCCCAGATGACACTTATTGATTTTGAGTGGATAGCACGCACCACCCCCTCCCTTGGGTCTATTTGAGTTTTTTTTTTTGTTAGCACGATAACTCAATTAAATCATGTCGGACGATCGGGTTTCGACTGATTCTGATTAGGGACGTCTACCGGACGACATCTATTGATTTTGAGGTGGATAGGACCCACCCCACCCTGTTCATGGGTCATGAGAAAGTACGAGGGTGGACTATTTGAGATAAATTGAAAAAAGTAAAACCGTCTCATAAAACACATATTCTGCATTTATGTGTTGGTTTATTTTTTCTCGGCCACTCAATTTCGCGGTTAAAAAAATCACGGCAGATTTTCAATAATGTGCGTGATTTATCGTGTTATCGTGTATCGTAAATGCATGGATTTCAGATGAACCCAACAATTTTACTGTTTAAGGAAATCATTAAAATGCATATCGTGTGATAGACTTTTGGAGTCAAATAATAAAAGTGATATTTTAACATATTAAGACTGAAATGCATCTAAAGCTGAACGATCAATCAGCAGTGATGGTTACATATTCAGTAACCTTGAAATACGAAGTAATCAAACAATTAGTCTCTAATAATAATATACCATTAAGAAAATTAGAGAACCGTAGGCGTAGTTTGTATCAGATTTTAGAAAAGTTGATAAATCAGAAAATACCGATCGATGCAATATTAAAGAAATAGCATGTGGACAATGTTTATGACAAAATAATAAAAGAATTATTGCAAGATTGCAATTGTTGCACGATGATAACTACTACGTATAAATTAGTGTAGATGGGTCAACTATTATATAGCCAATTTTCTTGGGACAGCCCTTAATAGATAAGTACAAAGGAAGTACAGATAGTTAGTCACGAGTCTCTTTTGAATTTTGTAAACAAATCTTTGGAGTTTCTTTGGATTGAACGCTACTGTAACAACAAAGACACGGTATCAATCAAAGCCCGCAGATTCCACTTCCTCCACAACTTATAATATTTCGGTAGAACACATGGTTAGAGGCAACTTTTTATTATGCTAGAAATGTTGATCCAATTTCTACTGTTTTCTGGCAATTTAGTGAACATGATTCCATTGATATACTCGTACATACCTTAAAAAAACATTAACAGTTGCAGACCTTCTTAACATTCTTAAACATCTTAACATTGAATCAATGTGGACCGAGATGTTGAGCTTCAGTTATTAAAATTTAACCAACCTTATATTTCTTTTACTTTTCCGCACTCAACTATACCAGAGCGGAAAAGTAATGTAATCGTGTAAAGAAAAATGGATTTTTTTTTCTAGCGTTCATTTTTCGTTTTTCGGTCTAAAAACAAAAAAAAAGTTTTTACAAAATTTTGTCTGCGTGTGTGTTGTTGTCGTTGTCGTCGGCATTTTAAAACTTGTTAGCACGATAACTCAATTAAATCGTGTCGGATCGATCGGATTTTGACTGAATCTGATCGGGGACGTCTCTCAGACAACACCTATTGATTTTGAGGTGGATAGAACGCACTTTCCCAAGTCCACAATGGTGGACTATTTGAGATTTTTTTTTGTTAGCACGGTCACTCAATTAAATCATGTCAGATCGATCGGGTTTCAACTGATTCTGATTAGGGACGTCTACCAGAATTTGAGGTGGATAGGACACAACCACCCTGTCCATGGGTCATGAGAAAGCACGGTGGTGGATTATTTGAGAAAAATTGAGAAAAGTAAATCTGTCGCATGAAACACATGTTCTGTATTTATGTATTGGTTTATTTTTTCTCGGCCACTCAATTTCGAGATAGAAATGTTCTACGTGCGGAAAAGTCCGTTTTAAGGTTGCATGTCTTCGAGACGACTTGCTTATTTTCTATAAATCTGTCGTACGTAGTCTCGAAGGTTATCTCCAATATGTAACTCAAGAAATGTCCAAGCCCAAGACAGCTTGCAATGCCAGTCTAATCTTTGCGACCTTCTATTCTCATATTTGTGATATTTTAGGCTCATTTGCTGTGAATGATTTGCTGAGTGTTTTTTTTTTTCAGCTATCATATTTTATAAATCATTACTATAGAGTAATTTGCATCTTTTATTTCCCCTTCAAGGGTTTGTATTTCTGTTCCTAATTTTTGCAACAAATGTAACTATTAAAGCACGCTATTAAAGACAGAAGTCATTGATAAATTGAATAAAATCTAATTTAAAATTCTTCATAGTGGGTTATTTTTCATAATTTTGTGCTTGTTGTACAAAAACAAAAAAAAATCAAATAAAAAGAATGTTTCAAAAAATAAAACCCGCCACAGGTAGGATTCGACATTTGCCCCGGATCGGAACCGAACGCCATACAGCTGTTTCGAACTTGTTAGTTCTCATCAGTGCCGCATACGGTACGCCGATTCAGGACAAATGCCGAATGAACTTTATGGCCTATACATCTTTATCGATACGATCTCTGTCAGTAACTTATAAGTCGGAAATCGAGAAATCGAGAATGGTTTTATTTTTTGAAACCTTATCTGATCGTGCAGAAACACGAGAAAGGGGTCGAGGATCGCTTTTGGGTATAATTCAATGCCTGGCGGGGCTTTAGCCCGAGGAGTAGTTGTTTCCTAGAGCGATTACGTAATAGCTTTGCTATTCGGGAACTACTTTCATAACTGCTTGGCGGCTTGGTGGTTCCTTTCTCGATTTCCGACTTATAATTTACTAAAAAGAATGTCTTTGAAGACGTCAGTATTTGGCAGCTTCACCAGAGGATTTTAGATAAACCTAGGAATTACGTATTCAATTATAAATCAACAAAAATCTTCGAAAATTTAGATAAAAATTTTATCTGTCAGTGGTTGATGGCTATTGACACTATATTTTTGTGGTAGAAAGTTTATCTACAAGTACCAGATGCCCCTTGACATTAGAAAGTCTTCGGTCCCCATCCACTCATATTGCAATGCAGATGAAGTAAACAACCTTTCATGTGGCAATTCAAGGGAGTCACTGAAACGCCCTTAAAATCTCGGTCACGTCAAGTTTACGTCTCTGCTGAAAGGGCGGCAGCAGGCTGGGAGAGTTGCGAAGTTACGAAATAACAGCAGGAAGTGTTTCAGCTGTATTCAAAGCCCCAAGGGTCTAACGTGCCTGTCGACCCTGGTCATGGCGATAAGAAGAAATGCCCCCAGACAGGCTTGCAAACGGCCCGAGAAGTCGTTTATTATAAGCGAATTAACATCCGCAAATAGACAAGGTTTTTATTGCTCCTCACTGTGCTGTTAAGTGCGGAAATTTAAGGCCTAACTTAGGACGTGGAGTACACTTTTTTGGTCCAGCATTGGTTAACCAGTATTCTGTGGGGTGGACCTTAGGATGTTATTTTCTATTTACGGTTTGCGTAATTGTAGCTGCAGTAGCGTTATTGTTAAAATGGGCCACTTTAATGGAATTTATAGCCATCACACTGTGGGTTTAATGCAGTACAATTCTGCGAGGATAAAAATATCTAAATAATCACTGCGCTGCTCAGTTGCGGTTAGTCGTATTTATTTATTTTTATCGTTATCTACATATTTATTCACATCCAGCAGTATAGGACGGGGAATAACACAAAATAAAATTATAAAATTGGAATCTTATAGTATTACATTTTTAAATATGTAACAGAAACGGTACATGCTACTGTATAACTACCCAACTATCATATTTATTTCTATTGTTTTGAATTAATTAATAGTACATAAATCTAAAATATCTAGTACATTATGATAATTATTACATAAGATGAAAGTGAGGGGAACTATAGTAAGTTGATCCTTGAAATTGATAGGTAAAACTCATTAATACGATACTGTAAAATGGGAGGACAATGAAGATAATTACACTGGGGAACAGTCAATTTGTTGCTAGGAATTTAAGACTCGATTTAAAGTACATTAAGTACTGCCCCTGATGCTAAAAATGCAATTACTTTTTTCTTGTTTTCCTCTAGTGTCTGAAATAAACATACACGATAAATACTAATGGAAAGTAAGAAAAGAAAAATTTCTCTTGTTTTGAATTTTTTATATATGAAATCTAACTAGAAAGTAAAGAATAATTGATGCAGAAAATATTAAACATTATAAAAAATTAAAGGAATTAGTAATTACATTACTTTGTGATAGTTCATCATAATGATAATGATAAAAGTAATAAACTTAACTTTGTTAAAATCTGTGATAGTAACAAAGTTAAGTGTTTTACTGAATCATTATAAAAAAGTTCTTATTGTAAGATTTTCTTTTATATTTTTGCTGAGAACAGACCCCTTGCAGACTCGAATAGTAATCTGCCATCATGTAATGATCCATCATGTGACGATCCATCATGTGCTTGATACCTTTGTTCCATTATTCGTATATCCTGATGAAACCGTCCACCTTGTTCTAGTTATAAAGTTATAAAGAAATCTGTATAAGCGATTATGCAAAAATATAATTTAATGCTTATGTTGGCTCCAAATTTTTCAAAACATTTTAGCATATTATGTACTAGTTATAGGTAGTCATTTGTCCTGTGATTGCCTAAAAATTTTTGAGTTACAGGTACATCAGATTCTACAATGGTCATATAACTATTAAAATTTGGATCTTTTACCAGTTTTTGAATTTGTAGACCGTCAAGAATCCCTGACTTTAATTTCTCCATACTCAGTGCTGGAAATGCTTGGTGAATGTATTTAAAACAATTGCCTGACATGTCCAGTGCTTTTACAAACTGTTTCATTAAACTCAGCTTGATGTGAAGAAGTGGCAGCATTATTTTTTCCTCTTTTTATATTACTGGCTCGTGAACAATATTGGCTTTTTCAACGGTCATAGGATCTCTCAAAGGCCAAACAGTTTGATGCTAATGCTTTTCTTTTGCGTGACTATCCCATAAGCAGAGGTGATAAGGATATTTGATATATCCACTTTGCTGTCCAAGAAGTATGGTTACCGTTTTTAAATCGACACAAACAAGCCACTGATGATGAGATTAAACAATTTTTTCTAATTCCAACTTAATATCATATTGCTTAATAAATTTCGTTGAATGACCGATTGCGAGTATAATCGACGCAAACTTATTTCCATTTTACAGCACAATACACATTTCAAGCTCTTTTTAGAACTAACCACGAAAAGCCGCCAATCATCTGGTAAATTTCAGGAGTCTCCATTATTTTAACAAAAATAAATTCAGCTAAAATGGAGATACAGGTAATATTTGTTATCAATACACCAAATGTAGATTTTATTCTCATTAGCTTAGAGTTTAGCTGAATCGTCTACTCAATATATAGAACAAACATCTTTAAATTGTCAGTATATAAAAGGCAGTTGAGGTCAATTATATAAACGGAATTGTTAATAAAAATAACAAGTAGGGGAACTAGTATTGAGCTTTGCGGAATACCGGATGTAGCGATAATTTATTCAGACTGAGAACCACGGTATTCAACATACCAATTCATATGATGTAAATAATACTTAGTTACGATTAGTTAATTTGAAAACGTGCTTGTTGAAGTTTATGTCGAAGAATACTACGGTCAAGTTCATCAAGGCTTTACTAAAATGAGTATAAATGAGGTATTTCTGCTTCTAAAGAAAAACTGTGTTAAACAAAACGTATATGTAATAGTGGACCGACCGCCTTTGTAAAAATTCATGC
Organism: Rosalia funebris; assembly: GCA_037954035.1. NCBI lineage: Eukaryota > Metazoa > Arthropoda > Insecta > Coleoptera > Cerambycidae > Rosalia > Rosalia funebris. Next base: position 16,994,943 of record JAZFAV010000020.1, read on the forward strand.
TGATATTTACTAATTATTTCGCGAATGTTCACATATATTTGTTTATCCAGTAAATTGTATGTACAGTGTCATATTACGTAATACGAATGCCAGTACTACAAACTAAAGTTTACAGCAGGTACTTATTTCATAATTAGATGTATGTATTTATTGTTTGACGTTCTTTCTTTAGTTTGAACAATTATTTGAATAATTAGATTACAACTTTAAGGATACTATTAATATCTCTAATGAATTCTACTACACGCGAATACTTTATGGGCTCTATTATCTTTATTTTTGTTAATACAAATTGTCGTTTTTTGAGAACTTTTAAGAGTATAAACTTTCGTGAATCTACGTATGTATAACTTTCTTGCTTCCAATATATGAAATTGTGGTTATTGATAGTCAAGTCTGTTATAGCATATAGTTTTTTAATATCGTCTTTTATTTTTAATCAATATTTATTAATCATGTATCTATTATGTTACAATACTTTGTAAAATAATTGTTTTCTGGGTTAGACAAGCTAAAGGTAATCTTGGTTGTACGAGTATGTTATTATATTAACTTATATTTTCTCTCAAAATATCTGCGATATTTTGAGAGAACTTCAAAGAGATACTAACGTAAGGATTTTATTCATTGATATAATTTCAGTATTTTATTTAGGTTAAATAGACTTTGATACTATAGGTTTACGTTAATGTTATATTTGTTTGTATTATATTTCGAATATTGTCGATGCTAGAATGCGCCGAAAGTAAATCGAAACATGAAATACCATAATCGGCTTCCCAGAGACTCTCGAGTATGTGTTTCGGTTACATCGCTTCATTATATTGGAAAAGGGCAATTTAAAAATCATTATCAAGTTATCTTTTTGCGAGCACGAACCCTTCAAAATTGCAAGATTTATTTTTAGATCGCTCGAGAGCCGAGGGAGTCGGGAAATAGACCGAAGGCAATATTCCTGGGAAGTTAATAAAGAAAACAGTTATCAACGCGGGCCATATGCAACCTCGGGGAATGTTATTAAAATATTTTGTAATGGATTTCTATTAGCCTGGCCGGGCGGTGTTTTTACTGAGATATTGCGTGGCTGCAAAGGAGATTTCAATTACTGCCTTATTTACTTTGGCGAGGAACTTCCTATTAAGGGCGCCTAAAGAGTTAGGCATAGAAAGGCGTCCTGGATTGCCCTTTTTGTGGAAGATCGGTATAGGTGGAAAGATTCCGAAGGATAACACAGGGCTAGAAATTTTGACATTTTGAAAGTTGATTTGGTTTTGATAAGTGAGTTATTTACGCTGACTTCATATCTCCCTTTCATTCTTGCCCTTCACGTAAGGTTTTTGATCAACTGAATAATCAGAATGAATTTAAAACTAACGGAAAAATTACATTTTAATAAACTGTATATTTAATAAACATTAAAAAACATAGTAAAAAACAACACAAATAGGTTTTAGTTTCTAATTTCTTTTTTCTTTGAACATCTCCCCTTTTTAACAAAAAAACTTGGTTTTGTAGGTTTTCTAGTGTAATCATTCGTTGGATGTTCTCTTTTCAACATCCAGCAGTAATCTGTCATTTCCATCTAGTTAGTATAACATTATATCTACAGCTAGGGAATTATTATTAGAAAAGTAATGCATGTTGATGCGTGGTACACATTTTTATCACTATACTTGTTTCTCTGTTCTCTGAACCAAGAAAAGGAGAACCAATTTGCGATTTATTGTATAAATTGTTTGTATGAATAAAAAGTATTCTTATAGCTGATATGTGATAGAGAAGAAGAGTACAGAAATACAGTTCACAGAAAGAAGAACAAATATACTTTATAACTCTAACTTGTAACTATAATATGAATTACATAGTTGATAGATATCAAAAAATTATAACAACTTGTGATTCATGAGGTTACGCTGTTTTGACTTTTTAAAACTAAGAACAAGAAAAAATTGTAAAAAATCTGTACTATATGGTATATTGTAGTTAATTTTATCTTATTTTGTTTTATGGACTTAAACCCGCGCATCCGCCAGAACTTGAACAACAGTAGTTACGCTTTAGAAATATTATTTTAATAAAAAACTATATATTATTTGTTATAATGGGTGTTTCAAACAGCGTTGGAGCCTCGAACTATATCTCTTAATTTTTATTAACATGTTATTCAGTAAATGATTATTACTGTTATTACTATTAGAAGGTAGTCGTCCGGACATCAGCTGTCACAATTGGACTGATTGTGAAGTATGGTTCATTCGAAACAATTTGATGTTATACATAGGTACTTACATTGAAATTAGTGTCATATCATATGTAATCGAGTATGTAATAATACGTCACATTAGTTTGGAAGTAATAGTCTGGAAATGGCAAAATAGTCATCTGCAAAACACATTACAACATATAAAAATTTAACTTCTACTGTTCACAGCTCTGATCATACTAACAGTAAACTAACAAAATATTTTATAAATATTATATGTATTGTAGTTGTAAAAATGATCGTTCAATGCTACAAGATGTTACTGGTGCATTTTAAAATGTAGAGAATGTATCAAAATAGAGATATTGTCTGCACTACATAATTCGATATCGTTTTTATTCAATAAATCAACAATTAGAGATATGATACGGAACCCAAGATTATGGTTGTAAACAGATGTAGATGTTGTATTTACAATTTCTGTAATAGTTCCCGATAATTTTTATAGATATTGTCTCAGATCCCAAACAATGTTGACGGTATAAGTAATACAAAATATCTCCGTATGTGGAGATAATTTATTTTTGTATGGATAAAGACAAGTGTGTAAAATATGCACGTATATCGTTCAAGTTTTGAAAGAGCGTGTTCTGTAACACATCTTGGACACGTGCTATAATATAGCTGATGGGCTAGGACCCAAATATTCTATTATAGTTTGTATCTTATTGTTTATATCTTATTGTTTATATAAATTTTTTTTCATAAAATTTGCTTATGAGATGTTCTTTTTATGATTTTAGCTTGAAAAATATTACAATTTTGGAGAAACATCTTTCTTGAAAAAGATTTTATCTTTTGTATCATTTGAAAGTCATTATGTCCAGTAACATAGAACTAAGATTAGTTCTATATTGGATTTGTGGTATTGGATTGTGATTTGATAATAAAAATATGTGGTACAAATCGTCCAACATAACCTTTGACATAATCACTGACAATCAGTGACATTTTAACTTTATGTAAAAAACCAAAAGTAAGGCAAACAATAATGAGAGCCCTATTATTTTAGTATATTTTACTTATTCCTGGGGATGAGATGGTCATTTAAATACGTGTCGAGGTCACTGTTTGTGAAAGGTCTCTATAATTTAGTGATTTTATAAGACATCCCAACGAAAACTATCACAATGAAATGATTTATTATTCCCTCACGTTGCATTACGTGAATGCTTGCGTTAGATGAAGTAATGTGAACCTACCTTAGAAATGTGAAGCAGCATGGCTTCCCCTATTGACATTTTGTCGTTTAGCAGATGGCATTCCTCAATTGCTACATGTATGCTTGTGCTGGCGTGGTACAAGTCCTGTCCAATATTCTCAGAACGCTAGGTATAGTCCGATATACTTGCACTGATAATTCTTAATGGGGATGAAATCGCGATATGCACTTCCGTGATGACCTGGCGCCACTGATCATTAATTAGATGGCAGTAATGTTTTAAGTACGATGTAGTAAATGTATTGTGGAAACTACGTATGAAAAAATATTATTTTTTGAGTTTATTCTTGAGATTTACGAGAAAATCTCGGACAAGCGCATATGCAATCTAAAGTATGATAATTGTAAAGAAAATAATAAATATATAGTGTGATTCGTTTAAGTGAAGTGTAAGAGAGATATTTTTTATGGAAGACACCGTGTATTTTTGTGTTATTGAATGCTCCATGATGAGCTGATTTCAATGTGTGATGCAACTGATCGATTGATTAATTATAGACATAGAGATCGTTGAAAGGCTTTAATTGAATTTCATTGTTTACTTAAATGATCTCTATTTATCTGTCAGCAATTCTATAGTCATAACATACTCTTTATATCTATTTGTATTTTTGTTTTCTTGAGATCGTTAATACTATCTGCCTTTGTTGTATTTCTTATATTCTTGAGATAAATTCAGAGAAAAACAACCAACGTCATTGGTTCTTGTTAACGATTTAATATGTCCAAATGCTCTGAACTATGCATTCATTTTGGACAGGGTCCCTTGTGAGACATTAAATTAAGCAAACTAGAATACTTCTGATTAAAATCGTTAACCTCCACTTGCCTTCTACATGTATTTCTGTAACCGATCATCATCAAAATTTCCAATCGATGAATTTTGGTGAAATATCACGTTGTTTATTAAGCACAAGAGACAATTTATATCTGTAAATATTTTACATCACTTAACATTACCTCAAGTTTTGTTTTTTCCACATAAATTTAACCTATATTTTATTTATTCATTACACACTATAGTTTAATTATGTTGTAGGTCGTTGAAATTAGCTTATAAGGAGTATCATACAAAAATATATTGTTCTATTTAGAAATAAACAGTTTTAAAACCTTAAGACGGCCCTCTATCTTGAAGCTGAGTGGCTGAGAGAAAATAAACCAACACAAATGCAGAATATGTGTTTTATGAGACAAATATACTACTTTCAATTTTTCTCAAATAGTCCACCATCGTGCTTTCTCATGACCTATGGACAGGGTGGGGTGTGTCCTATCCACCGCAAAATCAATAGATGTCGTCTGCTAGACGTCCCTAATCAGAATCAGTCGAAACTCGATCGATCCGGATCGATTTAATTGATTAATCGTGCTAACAAAAAACAATTTTTCAAATATTCCACCATTGTACTTTTTCATGACCCATATGTATGGTAGAGTGTGTTCTATCCACCTCAAATTCAATAGATGTCGTCTGGGAGATGTCCCCGATCAGAATAAGTCAAAACCCGATCGATTCGACACGATTTAGTTGAGTTATCGTGCTAACAAGAATAAATGTCGACGACAACGACGACACACACACAGAACATTTTTTTAAATACCTTTTTTTGTATTTAGGTCGAAAGACGAAAAATAAACGCAAGAAATTTTTTTTCAATTGTTCTTTACACGATTACATGACTTTTTCGGGAGTGCGGAAAAGTAAAATCGTGCCTTTTATACCTGAATTACCTTGTGTAAGTAAAATTTTATTTAGAAGACGTATCTTTTATACAAGAAATGTCCGAAGGTTTCTTGTAAGTCCCTAAAATAACGCTAAAACTAATTTTATTCCAGACTGTGATCCATCCTGTGGATATAGTTATGAAGTTGAAGGTGATTTGTTATATAGATAATAACCATTTATCACGGGGTATTATTACTGAGGCGGAGTGCTTTTCCCATTCCGCGCGGAAAGAAAAAAGAAAAAATAGAAACCCTCGTCAGATGAGCAATAAACAACCGTCCATTTGGTATCCCGAATGACGAAAAACTTTCGTCTAATATTGAATAAAGTAAATTACTTGGTAAAGACGAGAATTCGAGCAATGCCGAATAACAAATGGTTGGCAATCGGTCGACTAATAGTCCTGAGCGAACGCTCAGGCACTATCTACACTTTGGACAAACCGCCAAAGTTTACGCCTATAGAAAAGCCGTTTGTTATTTTCGAATTGCTCCTGTCGCGGACTAATGACTAAATTAGGTATCATTGTTATTAACGGGGTTCGGCTAATGGACCGTGAAATGTCATGTTGGGCCAGAAACCAGAGCGATTTGTCGTGGAGTTTTAACACTGATAAAGTGGGTTTTAATTACTAAACGTGCACAAAACTTGGGTGGTAAATAATTAGCGCGGTTAAGAGGAGTATATGTACAGGATTATTTATTACATTTCGACTGCTCCTTTCTCCAACGACTTCATATTTAGTGTAGTAAAGAACTGACAAAAAAACACAATGTATATAGGAGGTTAGTGACCTATGTACATATACGTTTATAAGTCAAATGTATAAGAATAAGGGGGTAAACTACTCCAGAGGCCGAAACAGGGAACATTTCGGGATTTTTTCAAAAAAACCAAACAACATATCGAAATTTGGTAAAAATTTCTTTGTTACATAACTATTGAAGTGTGTTTTTAAATTTTTTCGGAGCTCTAAACAACAAAATGGCGGGTTTTTAGTATTTTTCCCTAGGTATCTTTTTGTTTTTATGACTGCATGGCTGAACCAATAGCTCCTGCAAATTTAAAGATACAATCATGAGGCAAGAAAATTTTGATTTAATATGATGTTAGCTATAACAGTACGTAAGATTTTTGCTTTAAATTAATTTTTGCAAAAATGGCGTGTTTTTGAAATATAAGTTCGAAAAAACGAAAAAGAAACCGCTCGAAAATCGTTAATAAAAATTGAACTATGCATTATAAAAAAATAAAAAAAATAAACAGTACTGTCGAGGAGAAAGTAGTTTCGAAATATTCAGTTAAAATTTCAAGCCAATCGAATAAAAATTGTTCGAGATATCGGTTCGGCCGACTTGAAATTTGTTGTTTCGAGAAAAACGCGTTTAAAGTTTCAAGTACTGAAAAAATAAGAAAAAATTTAATGTACCTTTATCTGCAGTGCGCGCAAGAGCAGCGAAAGGGGCAGCGCTGCATTTAAAATTCGAGTCCTTGCAGATTCCTCCCGTGCAAGAAACTTTGCCACGTGATTTTTACGACACCAAGATACAGTGTAAGCAAAAAAAAATTCGATTTTTCAAAAGTGCTATGGTGGTTTACCCCCTTAAAGTGATTTATTTATATGTTACATTCTGTATGTTTTTACATTTTTTCTGAGGATTTTTCCCTGGTCTAAAATGCCTATATGAGGGTATGGCTGTATAAATTTGCCTATAGGTATTTAATGGCTACCGATGGAAGTGGGGTAAGGCTGTTACCTATGGTACCTATAACTAGAACTTATAATAACTCACTACAACACTTTATTGTTATTGTTTGACACTGTATTATTATTTCATCAAAATGAACAAGAGCAGAAGAGTTTCAAAAATTATAATAAAATTGAAATTGGTACCCGCGTTGAAAATTCCATCTGAAATATTGAATTTACTGAGCAATCTGTGCAGAAATGAATAAAAAAACTGGATGAAAGTTTCTCCCTCGGCGTCAATAAAATGTTAACATAGATATGTGCATTTATTACGCCAATATTAAAAAAGCGATACATATCCCAACAATTACACATCCATTAATTAGTGTATATTTGTCGTAAAGTAATGGAAAGGATAACATTGGGGAGGAGACAATATGTTGCCAGGAATTTAAGAGTCGATTTCAAGTATGTACATTACTGCACTTGATACTGAAAATGGCATTAGTTTTTCTTGATTAGCTCTAGTTTCTGAAATATACATGATAAATATTAATACAAAATAAGAACATAAAATAAGCAATTTCTCTTGTTTTGAAATTTTTTATACATGAAATCCAACAAGAAAATAAGAATAATTGATGCAGAAAACATTGAATATTATTTAAAATTAGTTTAAAAGTTTTTTTATACGATTTTCTTTTATATTTTTGCTGTGAACAGTCTATCTGCAGACGCCAACAGTAATCCACCATTGTGTGACTATTCCACCTTCCTTGATACCTTTCTTTTATTATTTGAATATCTTGATGAAACCGTTCACCTTGCTTCTCATTACAATTTCCTAAGTTAGAACGAAATTTGTCTAAGTGACCATGCAAGAAATGTCATTTAATGCGCATTTTCTTTGTGATTACTACCCATTTGTGATTGTCCAAAACATTTTTAATTACAGATACATAAGTAAACCATGCATCAGATTCTATATCGGTCATATATGTTAAAATTTTGATCTTTTACCTGTTTTAGAATTTGCAGACCGTCAAAAATCCCTGCTTTTAATTTTCCATACTCAGTGCTGAAAATGCTTTAAACATATTTAAACCTATGTAAACGTACTTAAAACAATTTTCTAACTTGCACAGTGATTTTACAAACTGTTTCATTAAACAAACCCAGTTTAATGTGAAGAGGTGTTATTTTCTCTCTCTTTATTTAATGGCTCGTGAACAATGTTGGCTTTTTCAATGGTCATAGCGTATCTTAAAGGTCAAACAGTTTGTTACCAATGCTTTTCTTTTGCACGACCCCATAAACAGAGGCGACAGGGATATATGGTATCTTTGCTGTCCAAGGCGTATGCTGACCATTTTTAAATCGACACATACAAACGACTGCTACTGAGAATAATCAATTTTTTCTAATACCAACTTAATATTTTCATATTGTTCTGTAAGTTTTATTGAATAACCGATTGGAATAGACGCGAACTTATTTCCATTTGCAGTAATACACATTTCAAGCTCTTTTTAGAACTATCCACGAAAAGCCGCCATTTATCTGGTAAATTTCAGGAGTCTCCATTATTTTAACAATCGTAGTCAATTTAGCTAAAATGAAGATATAATGTGAAACTAGGGTCCTCAAGTACTCAGAAACCGATCTTAAATTTGTGGCAGCTTATTTTTCTTGTTCCCCAGTGTGATATTTGATCACCTGAAAGATTTTTTAACACATTTTAACATAGCTGTAGTTGTGTCTGCTTAACATGGATTTCTTCTAGATCGCTCCACATCAACGAATTTAATTGTAATTTAATTTTTGAACATTGAGTATTGACTATAACAGACGTATTTTATATCTATTTTTTTAATGCATTTCAGAGAGTTCTAAAAAGAACATCACATATCAAGTTCGATTATTTTGAGATATGGGGTGCAGTAGTAGCTTGGATTAATCAGGTTTTATTTAACAACTTTCTCGTTAGAAAGTTAGTGATCAGATGTCATATTCTTTAGACCTATGGTCAGCAGTAACACATGGAATCGTTCATAGACCAATACTATTCTTAATTCATTGTTCCGCTTCGCAGTACATCCTTAAAACCTCCCGTGTGAACTACACATATAACACAAAACTTTTCGGAAACCCCACTGTGGATTATGGAGATTTATAGTAAGATTTCCTAAGATCAGAAACCTGCTCCTAAGATTGAATTATACCTGTTAACGCCGAAAAATACACAGTGTTACACTTAGGAAGCAGCAGTCCTTGTTTACAGTACAGATTTTGTAATGGATCTATTATTCTATCCGTCGACTCCCCAATTTGTTTAGACGTAAAAAGGTGTGATGATTTAAAATCGTCAAGTCATTTCTCGAGTATAATCAAACGCAGAAACTTTCGGTTATAGATATAATCTATTACGCATGTAATGGTACCAAGTGCCATCAGAGTCGCTTCTGAGATAATCTCGCTTGTTGTGTACGTTCACCTGATAAAAAAGCAACATAGAAAACTGACTATTTTCAGGTTTGAAGTCTTTTTCGTTTCAGTTTATTAAGTGCCACTTTGATGTTTAACGAATGTTTAACGCTTATTGCTGAAATAAAATCGCCAAGATCTGATGACAGTTTTCAAGAAGGTCAATATTTTAAATCCCAGGAATGCGGTACACATTTCAAATCTATCTATTCCAAGTTATTTGCAATAAAATTAATTTTTGGCCGTTCGTTTTTCAACTAAAGCACGAAATTGCAGTGTGAGGATTTGGTAACACTGGATGTTATACGTCTGATGAAACTTATATCGCGGATATGTTAAACCACAAGTTCTCAAATATTTCTAAATATTTAAAAAATTCTAGAACGACGACATTAAAGAATTGGTATCGCTATAATCATTTACTAAATGTAAATATTACAACTCAAAGAGTCACCTTGTACATACATATATGCCTGAGCGTTTTTATGAATAAATTTGATTGGGCTCGAAAATGTATTTTCTGTCTTAATTTGATAATGCTGTGACACATTAACACAGTAATATTAGTAACATTATTGCCTCTTTTGATTCCTTGTTTACTTTCATAATATTAATAGATATAATCCATGTTCACGTATTTCAGAATTTAAAAGAAAAATCGAAATGAGGCCGAATACGAGATCCCATATATTTCATATGCTTCTATAGTTCAGTCTTTTATTGTTTGTGCTTAAATTCAATTTAACTTCAATATCCAGTAATACCACGTATTTCTAATGAAAATCACGGAGAGGATTTGAATATATCTCGAATAATTTTTCACGTTTGTAACGGAGGGGAATAAGTACGACGTTTTATGTAAATTTAACGAGTTAAGTTCGCCCGAAGTGATCGTAGGAAGGTTCATTAAGAAAATTGACTTAATTTATTTGAGAATAATACTATATAGGTTCTGGTATTCCAAGCCGTCATTTTAGAACTCTTAAATAATTGTGGGAATTAGGCCTTGGGATTAAATTCGCAGAGCTCAAGCAGCCAGTTGTTGATAATGGCGGGTTCCGTTTATGATAGGTGGCTCGAAGTTTCTTTAAACCGTATAAACGGTTCGGGGAGTTGCGAAATTTGGCAAGGTATGGTCTTCAAAATTTTACTTTAATTTTGCTGCGTCTCGACTAACTTATTCTTTTTTAAATCTGTTTTTTAAATAAATGTTTTTTAGAAAAATGAGCGCCATATTTTTAGTAGTATATAATAATGATAATAATAATAATAGTACGTAATCAATAACTAATGTAAATTTATCACAGAAACATGTTGATCAAGTTGGCGTCAACTTCCATGTAACCATCCAAAAGCAAAAAATTAACAAAAGTAAGCAAAACAAAAGGCTGCGACAGATTACAATTACTAAGTTGTTGAAAATCATGTGTAATATATGGTGTGAATGATTATTTTAATATTAGTGTGTATTGAAATTAAACACGTGGTTTTGAAATTATCCAGTTTTTAATTTGCTTTCGGAGTGCGTGTGTGTTTGGAACATATTTAAGAGAAGCAGGCATATCATTGAATACTTTAAATTGCTTAATAACTACAACCCCTTTCAAACTGAGCAGAACTATGCTTAGACACAGTATACATATCTCGATTACTGGTATATGACATCGCCATCGCTACCTCTAATTGGTTCTTCAAGAAGATAAGGTGTATGGAATTTGTTTAATTTAAAAATTAGTCAAGACATGTGACATACAATTCGTTCTCCCAATTTCAGCCAATTAGAGCATCAGAAAGTCTATGTTAAATGATGATAGCTTCTCAAATTGAATGAATATCTTAAACAACAATTTTATATTTTTTGGACAGCATTTCTATGTTTTTTTGGTATAATGAAAGCCAATATATAACAATCTTTTAGTAAGGCGTAGTTATCTATTATATCTTATAATATGGCTGATCCTTCTTTAGTTCTAGCAATAATTCTTTCTCGATAGAAACAGTTGCTAAAGATTTCTTCTTGGGAAATGGTATTTCTCGAATATGTCTTTATACGTTTAAGACACGAAAAACCTCTTTCCACTGACGCACTTGTTGATGGAATAGATAAAATTATACAAAACAGTTTGTAAGCTTTTGTAAAAATGTATTTGTATTCATTCCCTTTTTTGAGCAGTTCATGCAGCGGTACAGTTCTGTAATTTTCATCACTATATAACAGGCAATGTTCGCTTTTTAAGTTGTTGATGTTTGGTAAATATATTTCCATAAAATTGTTCCAAATTTCAACTTCTTGCAGTCCTGAAACCTGACGTCTATTTCCATTAAAATATGGTTCAATATTTCATAAAAAGGTGCTTTACATCTTGTATTAATGGCTTCGTTAGAAAAACCAGCGCATTGTCGTTTTGTAATTTCTAATTCCATGATTCTACTTGATTTACTAAAAAATGTCTTAAAATAGTCGTAATTTCTCTTTTTGTTCAATATTTCACGTATCTGTTTTATTTGATGCACGTAAAAATTAATATCTAATGATTCTTTTTGCTGGATATCATATAGAATATCTGGGCAGAATCACTATGTTTATATAATGCCCTCGTAATATTTAAAATATCTACAAATCCATTCCTGTTCCAAACCAATTGTTTATTAGAAAATAGTAAACAGGGCCAGCAATATGGTTTTTTAACATTGGGCTGCTATATAACCATTTATAATTTGTGAACCAGGCAGGTTTGAAGTTTACGTTATAAAATTTACCAGATTTCTTAATCTCTTTTTTGGCGAATATTGAGAAAACAGTCGTAGGTCTTCCTTCCAGTAAAACGTCTCTTTTATCTTCGTCTTTCCAGCGACACGTTGGTGTTTCCAACAAATTACAAATAATATCGTTAACTGGATTCATTATAAATAATGTAAATTATTGTTTCATTTAATATTGTCACTATTAAAGTTGAAAAATCACTAATTTAAACGATTACTCAGTTGGTCAATCAAAACATTAAAATCAAAAAAGCTAGTCCAAAAATCATGAAAATACAAGGCAAATTCAATAAATCGCTCAATTTCAAAAGACAGACCGCTCTTCAATACATTAAATAGATGCAAGTCCACTGTGCAGATACCCTATAAAATCTCGGGAAACTCTTCACCTGGGTGGAGGGAGAAGACGGACTAAACGGACGTAGACTATTTCGTGACGTCACATTACCACGGCAACCTGCTGTAATAGTGCATACTTGAGGGTACTTGATTTTCATCTCTGCACCTGCAAGTTATTTATATTATAGATAACGCGCGCATGGACTATTAAAGATTTAAAGGACCTTCCAATGTAAACACAGTGTTTTTAGTAGCATAGCGGTATATTATGCTTGACATAAAAATATAATAGGTTTTCCATAACAAAATTTATTTGAATGTACATATTACAGACATAATTATATATCCCAAAAATATAAAAAAAAGAAATCCCAGTCTCAATTTCTTTGGTGAAGAGGCACTTCACATACTTCACCTGAATAGCCGCCACTGGTTTTATGTTCATCAAGTACTAATTTATGTACATTAGCGACACTAACAATTGTTTTTGAATCTGTTAATACAACTAGCGGCAACGATAATATCGACCTGGCTAAATGATAAATTGATAAATATAATTGTGTAGATATCGTCCGTGTATTGATGAATTTTACAGTAATCTAAAGAGGAAAAAAAACTGATATGAATAGAGAACAATATCAGACCAATAATACTACCTTGTGGTACATCTTGTCTGACAAAACGATATGATTTATGAAGATAAAGTATTTCCGAGACTAACTCTTGGCGGTAATTTGTTAAATAATTTTTGAAAAATAAATTTGCTTTGCCGGTAATACCAAAAGTACTTTAGTTTATTTAACAATATAGTGTGATCTAAGGTATTAAAAGTACTGCTAAAATAAAACAGTATTAAACACGTGTTTTGATTAATATCTATCATTGCTTTAAATATATCATTAATAACTTGAAGTAATGCAGTGATACTACTATGTAATGTCCTAAATTTAGATTAAGTAAGAGGTATTTAATTACATTATTAACAGTTGACAATTCTCGCATAATCAGAAAAATAGTATTACGAGCCAGACGTGGATTAAACATCACTAAACAGTGGTGTCATAGGCGGTATTGAATTTCTCATTTCTAATTAAATCGTACTTGGGAAAAAAAAAAGAGGAAAACCTAAAAACGAACTTAACATTTCAGCAAAAATAAATAAGATTGTCTAATTCAATTCTGCCAATAAGGTCCAATAATATACTAAAGATATATATCCTGTATATATATATATATATATATATATATATATATATATATATATATATATATATATATATATATATATATATATATATATATATATATATATATATATATATATATATATATTGCCTAATAGATTACAATCCAATTAATTAAAAGATCAAATTAATTTGTTACATCTAATATGCAGTTTAACTAAGGATGCTTGCTAAAGCTTAATTTATAATGTATATTAAAAACAAGATACAGAATTACACAGACTTAATCAAAATATTCAATTCAAGAAAGAGTATACAACAGATATTTTAATTATGATAATATGTATTAAAAAGTTATATTAAAGAAGATGTATATTAAAGATGTGAGTAGTACTATTGCGTAACTGTCTTAAACTTACATGACATATGTCACAAAATAAACAACTTATTTAAATCATAACATATTGCATATAATGGTCACCGCAAAATCACGTCAGTGTTGATTATTGGTAATTGGAAAATGTCGTGTTGTTTAGAAGAATACTGTGGTTTTCGAAAATTCAGCTGATCAAGAAGATAACTACAATCAATTTCGTTGTGTATTAACTTACGAGTATAGCCAAAACTAATGCTAAACAAGACGTGCCTCAAATGAATAGACAACATTTGAAAATTATCAAGTAGTAACTGATGATTGTAGCCTCCCTCAGGATATATTCCACATATCTCAATAATTTTAGGAATTTTGTGTGAACTTGTTTCACTGACTTTTTTAATAATTGTAGTAGGGGTATCATATTAGAGGCATATTCTAGTTTGGGTTGTACAAACCAATAGTAAATTATTGTACTTGAATGAACACTTAAAATTTTTAGAACTTCGGGTTAAGAATCCCAACGTTTTATTAGTTGTTGATGTGGTTTGTGCGATATGTTCAGTAAACGAGAGCTTATTGTCGAAGATTACACCTAAATCTTTTATAAACTGACAAGCATTTATCTGTGATTGATTTATGATGCACGTATATTCAACTGGCTGTTTCTTCAGAGTAAAAGTCAGCGATTTACAATTTTCTGAATTTAAATCTAGCTATTTATCCTCCAAGTTATAAATCCTCCAAATAAACAACAGTCAAGAGGTTATAATCAGTACGGTTAGGTATACCACAGGAAGGATAGCAGATTTTTTAGTGTAATGAGTAGTAGATTTCCATTCTCGATGGCAATCAAATGAAGAGCGCAAATAAATCTTACACTAATTATAGAAAAAATCGCCCAGTCTAAGTTACATTGGGAAATTACAATTAGATTAATCATAACTTTAACTACAATGGAAGAGTAGAACAATGTAACTTTTAACATAATTTCGTGACTACTTAAATTAATCTAAAACAATATACTGAGTTATGTCCGCGAGGAAATCGTACATTTATAAAATTCGTCTACGTGGCAACAGGAATGCCAAGGAAGCCGAAATCAATGTAACACTATGATAGATTGCAACATACCGTAGAATACCTACAATCCAATGTTTAGACAATTGTTACAAAATTGTATTCATGGAAAATACGTTACTATTTCGGCCGAATCAAAATAAAAGGTAATACATGTTATATACAATCCTACCCTATTGTCTTTTTGGACGTTTGGACAGGATAATATCATCCTGTATAAAGTTATAATTCAGGTTATCCACATGTAGGATATTATGTTTGAAAGAGTATACCTAAAGTCATTATAATTACCATGTAATTAAATCCTTTCGTGCCTTATCACAAAATGCACTTTAATATTCATTACGTTCATTACGAGTTGAAAAATTTAAGAGAGGAAAACATTTCTTGGAACCTTTCTGCCGTCTCAGCGACAGCGAAATTTTAAATAGAGAAAATCACAAAATAAACACCAGTAATATTCGAATAAGTACTAAGTAATCATCGAATAATTGCTTAGTGAGAGGTTACTCATTTTTCGAGATAAACAAAAGTCAAAATAATAAAGTGAAATAAAATAATTTCTAAAATTTTAATAAACAAAAAGTGATATAAAATACATATATTGTTTATCATATCTTTATATGTGTATGTCAGCCCTTTGTACTGGATCCGCCTCTAATATCTGCATCAAGGACGATTTACTCGCGGACAATAGTAATGTAATGAGACGCTTTCGATAGATTCCTCTTATATCTATGCAATATCGAGTCAAACGAAAAGTTAATTTCTGCTCTTGAACTTAAAATGATTGCGTTTTCTATTTGTAATATAATTGACTCAAAAATTATTTCATTATTGTCTAAATTTTAAGGAAACGTTTCGAAAGTGCCATGCTATATATTTTCTCTCTGTAATATATTATCAACATATATATGCATAATACATATATAATGAGTTAATGAATCAATATTCATTACCTATAAGTCAAAAATTATGATATAAAATATGGTTATCGGTTAATGATTTCTTAGGAAAGTTAAATGTATTAAACGCAAAGGTGCTCCCTTAGATATATGTATACCTGTACATATGTTATTTGTGAACTAATGCTCTTTCCTTAATTGAATTGGATGTAATTTAGGTCTTTATATGGCCACTAACCTGTTATAAAAACAAGTCTAGCCTTGTAGGCGTGTGATCATTGATGTTTCCAGGGCAATTAGTTCGTGAACATCAAAGGGTTGATATTGTCACGAGTTAATTTTAGTTTATTATAAATGCCTACTTATTAATTACTAGCACTGCGCCTCAGATAGTCTTTCAGGGATGAATTTAGGAAAATGATAATAAACGTTATGAAATTCAGTGATGTTCCATGTTTTTCGGGTTTTAATGTATCGATTGGTTCCTTCTTTGTTCGTAACCAGCTCCTTGTTGGTAACGGGTAAAACAGTTACACTTTATTGTTATAGAATTATGTTTTTATTTATCAGCATAATTAATTTAAACAGTGGAGTAAAAAAAGTCCATTCTAAATGTTATCAACTATTTTAGTAAATTACTGCAGTAAATAAATACTTTGTAAAAATAAATGTAAACCTAAATATAAATTTGTAAAAATAAAATCCGACTTAGTAAGTAGGCACAGTTGTTTTTTAAATGTTGACAATTTAATGATGAATCACTGATATGTATTATGAATGTTCATATAGGAAGGCAACTTCATATATGGTATTAAAATTTATTGTTAGAGACACGTACTATTTGAAAATTTTAGACCATAACTTGACTAATATTCACTAGGCAGAGATGAAATATATTTTGTGATGAATATATGAAATGTTAAATTGTTTTTATATCCAAAATTTGTTATTTTCGGGTAAATGCGGAAAATTGGATTGTAAATTATGGGACACGTACTATTTGGAAAATTTAGTCCATAACATGACTAATATTCACTTGGCAGAGATGAAATATATTTTTATGATGAACATATGAAATGTTGAATTGCTTTTTTATGGAAAATTTGACATTTTCGGGCAAATGCGGAAAACGGTAAGGTATGAACTTTCATGTATAGTTTATTTCATCGCTATTTGCAAAATAGAAAATCTCAAAACATACCGTGGTTTGTTTTTATGGCTAGGCGCAGGTAGGCAAGATAAGAGAGTTTTTTATTTGGCAAATAGCGATGAAATGAATAGTACGTGTATTTAGGCTACATAGTGTATGATCGCACATATTCCCATTATTGGAGATTCTTAACTTAACATTCTGAAACAGATCTATGAATGATTCGTTGCTTAATATTAGCAAAATAATGTGAGTCACAAATACATGTACGCATAGTCTCACTGATACGTATTTATAATTTAGTCACTTAATTGAATCTTTTACTGCTGGTTTTCTATCACACTTTCAGGGATAGTGATTTCTAAATTGACGAACTTTGTGTGCTATTGTATTAACTGCAGACTGTGATATGGTCAGAATAGTTATTGACGATTTGACATATTTCACTTGGATGCCTCATGTATGCCGATTTTCAAAAATCAATAATCCTGATATTTTTCAACGAAAGTAATTTTCTTATTTTTCAAAACATTCGTTACAAGATGCCATTTTGTTATATGAAAAACATTAAAAAATAAAAATTAGGAGCGAATAATAACATCTAAATGGCCACTATTTTTTGAAGTACTTCTTTAAATGAGCAGAAAAATTGTCCATACACAGCTGTACCACGTCGGCTAAAATAACATCAATTTATTGCCTTGTTATTTAACCTTATTATTGTAGCAGAAAGTTAGTCAAGGGTACGTAGTTTCTCAATGAAAACTCTTGTTTTAAGGTATCTCCACAAGAAATACTCGCAGGGCGACGGCCCGGCGATCATGGAGGCCACTCGATATCGCCTCGCAGAGAAATGAGGCTCCCAGGAAAATATTGCCTCAAGAAGGCTATAGTCTCCCTGGAAGTGTGGCAAGTAGCTCCGTCTTGCTGGAAATAAACTGCATCCATGTTCATGTCACGCCTTTCCAGTTCAGGAATAAGAAATTCGCGCAGCATCGTAACATAACGGTGTGTATTGACACTCAATGCGCGTCCGTCTTTTCTAAAAGAGGATAAGGACCGATTATGCCGAATCGAGCTACTGCATACCGCACAATAACTCGGTCCTAATTAAGTGGTTATTGTTGAAGTTTACGTGGATTTTCCTCCGACCAATAAATTTTATTCTGTTTATACACAGCGCCCGACGATTGGAAATCGTGTGGACACATTCATCCAATCATCCACGACTCCATGACTAGAAACGGCATCTCCTGACTTCGACATACCAACCATTCCGAAAACATTAGCCTCCCCCTCCGGACTGTTTCTCATTTCAAAAACGCCATATATCTCTGTCGGACCCTGTATATTAGACAGGTTAGAACTGGCATTCCCATAAGGTTTGCTTATTTGTATACCTGTTTCACGTATACCGTGGTCTACCTATCTGTATTTAATGTTTTGACTGATCACTGGGCAAGAAGAGTGTCATACCTATATTACTGTCCTCCCTCGATAATCGTGGTTAGGGTTCTTAAATAATAAAAAAAAAAATTACGACTACCTGTGGGAAATGATTTTTTTCTATAAACTCCAACCGATAGGAAAAGAAGGGGATAAAGGTGGAGAAATTCTGCCCAAATTATGTGATTTTATATCACAGCAATGACCAATTTATTTGCATAAAAAGGACAAATTTGTTTAGTCGTTTGTTAAGTGGACATGGTTTTCCTTTTGTCAATTTTACTCTTACTTTGATATTAAATTTATTTATATACTTTGTACTTTATATGTTTAATATCAAAGTAAGGGTAAAATTGAAAGAAGAAAAACACTAAAAATTAATGAAATTAATCCAGAACATTTCGTTAATTTTATTGACCATTGATATAAAAATTCCCGTCGAACTGTCGGATATATATCACTGACCTGACCAGTATCCCATATATCAGCTTTTAACTCATCTAAACGGGGCAATAACTTTCCAACTATGAACTGCTGTTCGCGATATACCATAGACGTAACGGGATTTCCTCTAATTGAGTTCATGTTATTGCGGATTGCCGCATCGTGCATCGAGTTAACCTCATGTCAGATATCTAGGAGTGACACAAACATCGACCGCGCACTGCGCGAGATTTTATTAATTACGGGTGCATTTGCCACGTTTACGACATTATCGGTTATTCCGAGATCATTGATTCAGTAGGATGAGTTTCATGTAATAAAGTGTTCTCTGATGAGGAAAATTCTTTAATATTTGACAAACTGAGGTTTTTTATCCTTCAACATAAAATGGAGACGATACGGTCACAAATGGGAAAGAATATTGTTCATATGGCCACCTCGACCCATCTGGCATGATGTCATTTGCTTAACAAAATCATCCATAACACGGGCACATAAAACTGGCTCTATTTCCCGAATACCACGTTGAATGTTTGCTTTGAGGTAATTGATTCTTGCTGGCTGGGTGGCGTATACTTTTCCTTTGACATAACCAAAAAAGAAATAAGTCCAGTGGTGTTAAATCATACGGTCTTGCAGGCCAGTTGATGTCAGAATTCCTTGAGACAACATAATCAGGAAATTTGGTATGTAACGACGTTATGGTTGCACGTGCTATATGACACATTGCACCGTCTGAACGCGCTGAAACCACGTGTTCAAATCCAAATCATCAATTTGGTGGTAATAGAAATCGTTTAACATGTCACGATAACATTCCCCATTTACTGTGATAGCATTACCAGCTTCATTTTCAAAGAAGTATGTTCCAATTATTGCACTATTCCAAAATGCGCATGAATCTCTGTGGATGCATTTCTTTTCCGTGAACAGCATGTGGATTTTCAGCACCACAAATTCGACAAGTTTGTTTGCTAACGTATACGTCGAGATAAAGATGTGCTTCATCACTGAACAAAGTTTTGTTGCAGAAATCAGCATCACCTTCTTTCTTTTCTAACACCCAATTAACAAATTTACGACGGTGTAAATGGTCTATAACATATAATTGTTGTATCAACTTAATTTTTTATGCTGACAGATAAAGATCTTTCCTTAAAATTCGATACGTGGTGGCTCCTGACAAATTAAGTTGTTGTGGGCGACGTCGAATTGATGTGTTTGGTTATATATACAGGGTGATTCACGGTAAACGGACGTTTTTCAACAAAGAATAACTCTTGCAATTTTAGGAAAAAGTAAGTTTTATTTTTAAAAAATTAAACGTTAAACTATGCCCTTTTATAGGCCTAAGTGCGAAAAATAATATCTGATAAATGACGGCCATTTTCACGTATACACAGCTGAAGTCGTTTTCGAAAGTTTGATTCTACGTTTCGCAACGTATCTAGGTTGATTTCTGCAATTTTTTCACGTATTGCTGTCTTCAGGTCCTGTAATGTACAGGGTTTCGCTCATATACCCTTGATTTTAAATACCCCCAAAGATAAAAATCACAAATGGAAAGATCGGGCGAGCGTGGAGGCCAAGAAAGGTCTCCGAAGCGTGAAATGAGGCGATTAGGAAATGCAGTTCGAACAACAGCCAGGGAAGCTCTTGCTGTATGAGCGGTCGCCCCGTCCTGTTGAAACCACACCTCTGCCCTATTCATTCTTAGCCTGCGAAGTTCAGGTAAGAAAAAGTTTCAAACATGTTCACATTGCGATCAGAATTAACAGTCACCGTCCTCTCGTTTTCTTCAAAAAAAAAAAAAAAAAAAATGGTCCGATAATTCCGCACCGGTCTCTCATGTAATCCCCGAGGATTATCTGCAGCCCAATATCGACAGTTTTGCTTATTAACCGCCCCTTCCAGGTGAAAATGGGCCTCGTCGCTCATTATGATAATCAAATTTTCATTTTCTTCGTATAGGTGAAGCATTGCTTGACAAAAAGTCATTCGTTGCTGATAGTCTCTCTCATTTAGCTTCTGAACCATCATAATTTTATAGGGATCAAATGCAAGGTCTTTGTGTAAAATTCTCTGCATCGTGGATTGACTTATTTGCAGTTCCCTAGAATGTCGTCTAGCAGAACGAGTGGGGCTTCGCTTCATGGCTTCCCTTACTTCCCTCATGGATCCACATTTTCAGCTGTTCGGGCCGTTCGAACTGGGCCGGCTGGTTTCCTTTTAAACAGTGACCCTGTCGTTCGCAATGAAGTAACCCATCTAAGAATGGTATTCCGCTGAGGGAGGGCACCATGACGGCCGATGTTGAAACGCCGTCTGAAAAGACGTTGCACTATTGTCACTGAACCTCCACTTTTTACAAACTCGTCGTAAACAAACACGCGGTGTTCCCTTGTCCACAACGGCATGATGGATACTAAATGGCAACTCAAGGAGTGTTGACTGTCATTTCTCCCACTTACATACGCCTGACACAAGCTGTGTACTCTTCGTTCTAAAAACTTCCGTTTCCCATGACTTACCATGTACTAACGTAGATACTAAATGTATATTCTCTGTCTCTGCAGCAATATTTTCATGTGACCGATAACGACGAGGATGTATTGATGTTGCCTTATCAATAACAGAACCTGTGTCTTGAAATTTCTTGATTGAGTTACAAACTGTTGACTCTGTAGGCGTTTTATTTTGTTCTAATTTTGTGTAAATGATCGCCGACTTTCATAATATAGTTGTACACAAACTATTCGCTGAATGGTGATCAATGCGGCATGTTGACGTCCTATGGCTTGTAATCTTGTGGCATGGTTTGTAGATTTAAATATTGACGCTCTCTCTTTGATAAAACACGAATGCCACGCTATTCAAATCCTATAGTTCCAACTGAGACACCCTATAGTATCGTACATTTATGTCAGGAATATTTTGATTGTCAAAATATGTCAAGCAGTTCCGTTGAAATGTTCTTACTGCCTCAAACAGTTCTTAAATTATGGTTTTGTTTATTTTTCATGTTTCATAAATTAAATCAGTTTGTATTTTTACATTTTATTCTTTGTCGATGTTAATTTCCTATTTACTGTTGGTATATTCTCTTCTAGCCGTAATACAAAAAATTCTTTTGATTTATTATCAAACACGACTGAAAATTATAGAGACATAGCTACTTTCATTGTTGATATACAAAAAAGTCGTCATAGAATATAATTAAATCAAAAATTAGCAAAGTAAACTGGTAATTTTATGTTTCTTCTCCAAGCTCTGCATTGAATACAAGTTAATTAAAGATAATATAACAATAAATATACTGTTATCATATTTTATTTTAATCACACGCCTTTTTCATAAAACCATTTCCCTTGGCTTGAGACTCGCGTTAGTGCTATATTCTTACTTCCAGCGCAGTTTCGTGCTCATAATTATTTTTAATTGCTCTGCTTTTGACTGTTTACACAAAGAGAAAATATCACTTAACGTTCAGCAGATAGCAGACCTTTTGTCGACTCTGATATTATCATCGCGATTAAGGCCGGTGTGTATTGTAGGAGACGTTGGGGTTTTAATGTAAAACGTAGACGTAGGAAATCTTAAGGAAAACTCTGTTCTGTTTTAGATATTTACTGATTATTCTTTTAATATCTGAGAAGGTTGAAAATTTAATGAACATTTGTGTAAGAGAGCATTTAGTATCAATGACACTAAAAGATTGAAGATTGCCAATTGTGGACAGATTAATGAGATGGATTGTAAGAATGATGAGACACACTAACAATGACAAAAAAGAAGGATACCAGGAAATGTAGTGGGAAATTTAACGATGTGAACGATTGTGCTGAATACGAGATGAACTGTCTGAATATTGAGACGATTTTAGAACATGAAAGGGAAAATGAAAGAATTTAAAAGACACAGGGTATACAACAGGGTATAATTGGTGAATAGATAATGAAATTATAACCAACATGAAGAATGAAGAGAATTATTAGGAGAGGAAATATTAGAAGAAAGTGGAGGAGTTTAAAATACATATTCTTATCAAATGAGGGTCATAAAAGTGTGGTTCTACAAAACTTTAAAAACCGAGTTGTAGGTAAGAAAAGAAACTGAAGATGGGGATAAAACTTTGATGAAAATATACAAAAGCAGAAGTATTACAAGTATGTAGCAAAGTAGTTTGCCCGAAGAAAATGAGAAAAATAAAAAGTCTTATCTTTAATGGTATGGAAACATACTGGCACATTTATATTAGACGTGATACATTAGGTGTATCATGTCTACTAGATATCATAAGGAAACATTTGATGTTTCCTTATGATAGTTCCTTATGAGAAACTTCGTACGAGGGTAAACATGAAAATTCAGTATTATTCTTGGAACTAATATTTAGGATACACACATGAAATCCTCAGATAGACATCCAGGAATGACGTCATTTGATTAATCCATTTGACAGATTCATAATATTTTACGTCATAAGCGGTGAATAATACAAATCTTTGTTGATGATAATCGAAAATGTGGGACATAACTGGCTCTATAAGTGTTAGGGTACAAAAGGATATCAAGAGTTAGAAGTAATAAACGAAAAATGAGTTATAGAAAAGTTCATGTAATGTTGGGGCTGTTAGCAGACTAGATAGTTTGGTTTATGTGTTATAAATGAAGCAGCAGGCAACGAGAAAATAGAGGAAGAGTAGGATCGATGAAAAATTGACGAAAAAAATATATCTGCTAGGTAAAGTCTGGAAAAATTTAGACCAGTTCTGGTCTTATTGAGGAGCTTTATTTACTGGAATATTGACTCTGCGACTTGTAAGGCTGAAGAATAAAGAGTACAAGCTCACGAGTTCAGGAAGACGAACCTATCTTGAAAGTTGTTCCTTTTGCAAATTCAAACAAATCATTGTGAAATACGTAAAAATTTTGTTGACCACAAATGCTTCTATGTATAAGAATATAAGAAATATGCCAACTCTGAACTATCTCTTACGATCAACATGAAAATATCGTCCTGCTTTTTTGTTTTAAGATATACATTCGTATTTTTTTGTGTGCTGATGTGATTTAAGGGGATGAAGATGGTAGTAACATATGTAATTTTTTTGTTGTTGTGTACGTGTAAGAAAAATAATTATTCTTATTGAAAAGCTGCGGCCAACAGGACGGCAAAGTGATTAATAGTTCCTCATTTCCACTCGCCCTTCCAAGGAAAGTATTTTTTTAAATTTGGTGCTTACAATGACATACATCTTATAGCAAGCAGCCTATTAATACACATATGAAGTCTGCTGTATATAACAAAAAGAAACACAATAAATTATTAGTCTACTGTCTACAGTCCTATTGTAGACAGTAGTAGAGATTGGACAGTCTCTACTATCTAATCTTCTTTCATTAAGCCTTCTTCTGACCTTTCCTTCAGTAATTGCCATTTAGAGCTGCTGCTAGGGTTTTCTAGGTAGGATATCACTCATCTCTTGCAACTGTAGACTTATTCTTAGGTAGACCTTGTCTTCCGTTCTGCAGTAACTTTCAAGTTCATTGAGACGTTTAACTGTTCAACTATTCTAACAAATAAGCCTCATATCGCTGGCTGTGTTCTTTGTTAACCAAAGTTACCGTTTTCACTGCTTCATCTTCTCTTAAGTTACGTCGACGATGCATTTGTTCTTCTCTGCACTTGTTCCGTTGATGATGCACCTGTAAATGTACTGGACAAAGTGTTTCATTCATTTGATGACATTAAAATTAAAAAAATAACTAGCGCAACTTAATTTATCGTCTCTTACAAATCACTTTTGAACAGCGTTAAATGTATTATTAATCAACAATTACAAAATGTTACTTTACATCTGTCAAACAATTGCAATTGTTTATCAGTCGTGCCAGAGGCCACCTGCATACAATGTTTACCGATTTAAAACTTCGAAAAATTATAAGAATTAATGAAAAGTTTTCTTCATGCTGTAATTTTGTCCAATAGTGTAATTATGAGGAAAAGAAATGAATTATTCATTGATTTAAGAAACTTTAAGCCTAAGAATGTGCATGAGAAGTTCGCTGATTGCTTTAAATTCGTTGATATCTATCTGTATTCGTCCATATATTTGGAAGGAGCTCTTTGCAAAAGAATTTCATGTTTTTCTTATTAATGTTAGAATCTCAAGTAGTTTCCGAGATACGTCCAAATTCAGACCCCATTTTACCACTTTAAGCCGAATACCAGCCCCTAGACAATATCTAATACAATACAATAATATCTAATACTATACAATATGTAAAATAGCGCTATCACATTGTTAAATGACTCAGTTACATAAATGTTTAACGATTAATAACTAGATGTCTAATTCCGATTTATATCGTTATATAAATAATAAAAATGAATAAACCAGAATCAATAGAGTATACACGGCCGTTGTGCAAAACTAAACAGCAAAGTTGTACACCACTCCAACCACTAACAGTAAGTGAAAGTCACGTAAACAACTTCTTCCACTTTCGAAGTTTGAAATTGTCAGAGGTCAAAGCAACTCCTCCAAGTATTTCAATGCACACACGTAAAATGATGGAATACTGGAGAATAATAAGCGATAGTTCATATGCGAAACGGCCCAGGAGATGTGGGTACTTTCCTTTTATTGAAAGTTCTATCTAAATGTAATGTATAATATAAAACGAAGCAAGGGAATTTATGTCATTTCAGAACATCTGTAACCCTCCCTGGCACCGAGTTATGATCAATTTAGATTGTAATAAGATAATGCTAAATGAACCTCCACAATTTCCTTGGAAGGGCTAGCGAGTAAATTAGGATGCTTGCCGTCTCCTGTTTTCAAAAGGTTTTGTGACAGATTATATGGATGGTGTATATTTAGAGTATCGTTTACCATACAGGGGAAACAAAGATACTTACATACCATCGAAAATGGAAGTAAACAATATATGTATGTAATTTTTCAATACAGTTATTTAACATCGGCGTGTTCCGCTACCAAGACTTATCACCGACCCCAGGAGACGATCTGGAAGTCTTTCTTTTCAAATCGTTTTGATATTGATGGTTAATATTTTTTATTAATTTATTATTTATTTTTCAATTTTCACTGGCAACATTAAAACAGTTAAATTTAAGGATAGACTTAGACAATATTACGTAAAATTTATTTAGAATTTTTGCAAACTTGAACCTCACAAGATCAAAATATACGGGGGGTGATTAACTTGATGTAGGAAACCCAGAAACAGTGGCGGGTCTGAATAATTTTAACAATCGATAAATAATGTATTTTCCAAAATAATATGTTGGTATGAAAAAGAAGAAAATATGCTAAAAGCACTTTTTCGTACGAGTAATAAGCAAAACAAAAATACCAAACAACTGTAATGTTTGGTATTTGACATTAAGTCTTTAAGAAAGCTAGAGGAAGCTTTACCTTCCTTAGTTTTCTAATATAGGTACACAACCTAAGTATAACACTAGTGAGTAATACCTAATTAAACAGGATGTAAAGTTGAATATAGGTCTGCGCAATAATTGTTTTTTCAATAAAAATACGTATTTGTCTCTAGTAAATATTTCTGCAGTTAATAATTTAATTCGTCGAAATAAATAACTTTTTATTTGTTGATTTAATTCATGCATTAATCCATAGAGGCAGCTTTAATTTGAATATGAGTCATGATTTTTTATACTATAACCAGAGGCATTGCAAGTCTTGTCGCTGTGGATTTATACACTACTCAAAAAAATTAATGGAACAAAAAAAATCCGAAAAATGTTGAGTGATATTTGAAAGGTTGTAACTTTATGAAAAATGGTCGTATCGAGATGAAGAAAGACCATTTGGAAGTTTCTACTTTTAAAACCTATTTAAAATATTTTCTGAGCTACGTTTACTGCGCAGTCGAAGGAAATGCCGCGAGAAAATAATCTTCCATGTGTTTACTAGCGTTTTATTCGTCCGTCGTACAGAGTCCATTAAAAACCCAAATTAAAGCTGAATACAGACTAAACGACCTTTATAATGATTTAGTTCGAAAAAAATTCCTGAGCCCAGGCGCTCCTAAAGAAATTTGGAAAATATTTGTTTCACCGTATTCTTTTGGATTGTGCACTAACCGTAGCTCAGTTTTTTTCTAAAAAGAAGATTTTAAAACTAAAAACTTCAAGCTTCAAAATTATTTTTCGCTATCCTCAATACGACCATTTTTCAGGAAGTTACAGCCTTCCAAATACACTGCACATTTTTCAGAATTTTTTTTTGTTCCCTTCATTTTTTCGAGTAGTGTATAACGTAGGGAAGAAACGAAATCGTGTATTCCGGTAACATAAAAAGATAATTAAAATATTTTTATACAAGACCTATATCGTATATCACGAACAAAACTTCCGGAAGTCTTACGTTTACGTGTTCGCTAACAATATTTAACATTGCTACCGTGCATCTCGAATGAAAATTAATTACTACACCTTTCCTACTTTAAAAGTTCTAAAACTCTAAAGCGGCTGATTAAAAATTGTTATTGCTCTCCGAGGAGGTATTTTTAATGTAGGTAATTCCATAAAGCTCTAGTCTGTGAACAGAAACTAAATAATGGCCCTTTCTATCCTCCGCATTTGGAGAACTAGAAAATATGCGACTGTTTATTCTCGTGTACCTATATCACAGGAGCTCCGACTCGAATAAAGCGAAATAGCAAAAAAATAGAAGTTATATAAGTTTTTTGTGTTGCAAATTAGTTACAAAATAAGACGGAAATTATATCTTGCGATTCCTACATACTGTCGTAACGTACTACAGTAATATACTAAATTATTTAAGATCAGATGACAATTGAAATATGATATTTATGGTTTTAAAGACTCCTGACTAAAATAAAAAACGCGTTCTCCTAATTTTAAACTGAATATTGGCGAGGTATATTGAAAAAGGACTTTTTTGCAATTGAAAAAATGTTTGGGCATTTAAAATACTCCTTCGTTAATACAATGCCAAGTTTTACTTGGCAGATGGTAATTTTTACAAACTGTTGAAGTGATGAGATTATTATACTCCACACCATCTGCAAATGCCTTATACAATAAGGATTAAACAAATTAGGCCAAAACAGCTATTCTCCTGGTTACATGTTGACGACGAGCGCTGGATTATATGGCGAAATTTGCAGTATTTTGTCTAACAGAGTTAGCACTCAAGATCAAGCGAGCCTCGTTTGTCAAATGTATACTCACTTACACTGCACTGATGAGACTCAAGATAAGTTCGAAACCGGTATGCAGTTAGTGATATCCTGAGATAGAGGATACTTTGCATCTTCTTTGTGGTTTTCAAGCAATCTGAATCACTGTATTTTAGTGCTAACTCTGTTAGACAAAATACGACAAAATTTCGTCATATAATTCAGCTCTCGGCGCCAGCATGTAGCCAGGAGAATAGCTGTTTTAGCCTAATTTGTTTAGTTCTTGTTGCATAAGGCATTTGCAAATGGTGTGGAGTACGACTATAATAAATAATCTCATCAGTTTAGTAGTTTACTACTTTATTGTTCATATATGTTTAACTATACCTCCACTTCGACAAAACATGTTCTTTTGAAAATGAAGGACACTGCCAACAACGTTATTTATTTTGTGCTGCACTCCATATCAGCCGGTAAAACTTAATATATTTTATATTACCCAACCAACGATTAGAACCCTGTCACATCCATTAACTTGATTTAAAAAGCAACGTAATAAATATAGGTTTAAAACGAAATTTTATCAAACAAAAGCACGAAACAGGTGCCCTTCGGAACTGCATAATGAACTTAATCGTTCTTATCAAACTGGTTTGAGCCAAATGTGAAACTACTTGAAGATGCTACATATTTCATTGCTATTTTAATTTGGACAAATGTTGAACTATATTTTTAAATCCCACGATTTCTTATAATCACCAGAATAAGGAGGTATGGATCTCATTTATACACGTTAGATATCGCAACCGCTCGTTTGTTACCTTTGGACCAGAATTAATTTTGATGTCAGGAGGAAGTGTCAAAATATTTTGGCACTTGTAAGCGCATTCCCTAACCGGTGTAAAAATCAGTTTACGCCATTTACGCGATTTATGAAATTATAGATTAACACAAATAAACAAAATTATTATATATAAACCTTTTTAAATATATATGCATTTTAAAAATTAATCTTTTATATAATGAACGTTTGTAATTTTATAATAAATGTTGACATTTATTATAAAATATGCATCATACAATGATGCCAAATAGTTTCCTAAAAGGTGCCAAATATGACACGATGAGTTTCGACAACATATTTCAATGCAATGCAATAGACTGGGAGAACAGTTTGTTTATTATTATGAATTACGTATAAGGCAAACAAATGCTGATGCAATGTTATTAAATAAAATTCTTTTCAACAAATATAGCTCTGATTATACTTAATAAACCTTATCTGTTCAAACATATTGGATATATGTAATATTTTTATTTAGGTAAGAAATAAATTTGTGTCCGTCAAATAAATTTTATATTTAAAGTAAAACCGTTGATTAATATTTATCATAATAAGCAGTGATGTCTAAATAATTAAGTTTTTCTAAAAAGAATGCTATATTCAACATAAAATATATACAATGACATTAAATAAATCGAAAGTACCAAATCGAAGAATGTAAATAGATTTTCTATTATCAATTCTTTGAATACCACGAAATAAAAGGACTTCTAATTAGAATATGTAATATTCATGGTTTGTATAAATTACATTCCACTAGTTTCTTTTCGATAATTGTATAAAATGGATTAAAGTACCTGTGATATTTACACTATACAAAAATTATAAAATATACATTGTACTTAGTGGTCGTTGAGTGTACATAAAATCATTGAACTGGCTAATATGTTTTTGATTATAGAATACAAGTATAAGGCGTATTAATACTATTTTATTACGCAAGAGGGAGGCAGATTATTAAAAATTATATATTTCGAACAGGATTACTTACAAGTAAAATTATAGTGTAGCCTCCAAAGAAAGATTTGTTCGTGATGAAGATATGGTAGAACTACGCAAAAAAAAATTGAACAAAAATTACTATACACACTTAGTATAAATACTTTTGACTAGAAATTATGATGATTACGTAAAATGTATTTTTAAAAGTAAGTTAAAAAAAATGTGGAATAAAAATAGGTAATCGGATAAAGAAATCACCTTTGGCTCCGTGAAGTAGATAAGGAAAATAATAAGATGGACTTCGTCAGGAAAATATTTGTAGGTGAATCTTTTTCATAAGAAGAAGAAGAAAGATTGACATACGATCAACGCATTTCAAAATACGAGGATGGAACAGTCTATATGGGCACATATTTACATATACAGTAAATATTCGCTCAGTTAATAAATTAGCCATTAAATTACAACTGATAGGTGTTTAAATATACCTTCGTTATTCTTTATTATTTTAAGTATATTAAATGTTCCATGATCTTAAGTTTTCATAATAAATTGTACGCCATGTAAATTTTGTTTCTTACATAATAATCCTAATCACTAATCAGTTTACTATATGAAGCCAATATGTGTTTTCAATATTGCATTACGTATAATGTATGTACATATGTTGGAATTAATTCTGGTAGTATTAGCTGTTAATGATATTGTTATATCAAAGCTGTCAAAGACTAAGTGGCTGCAGTTCATTAACGTTGCGAATGAACCGTTAGCGATGAAATGCCTCATCGCATTGAAAATCAAATGCACATTATAATTGCGTTGCCTCTCTCATGTTAACGTTGTTATAGACATAGACGTATGTCTATGTGATGAAAAATGTGCGCAAGAATTTAATTTATATCCATGCCTTTTAGTAATAGCGATTATAAGAATAACATATTCGCTTATTGGAAAAACTCGAACTCACGAACCGGTAGATGGTGTCACTAAATTTGTAAATAAGTCATGAAAAAATGAATAACAATAAGTGATGTGCATGGTCACAAAACATGTAAAATCTTAAGGTGCGTCCAGATATGCAACAAAGGTGAAGTGTATCGTAACGCCAACGCGTAACTTGCTATCGTAATGCAATATCGCAACA
Source organism: Rosalia funebris (assembly GCA_037954035.1). Classification (NCBI taxonomy): domain Eukaryota; kingdom Metazoa; phylum Arthropoda; class Insecta; order Coleoptera; family Cerambycidae; genus Rosalia; species Rosalia funebris. The sequence continues at coordinate 17,026,137 of JAZFAV010000020.1, forward strand.
GGACACATACTTTTCATCCGCAACAGGACATCGACGCGTAATAGTCGTTAGAAACACCACGCCGGCCGTTCTATACATCGTATTTGTTTTAGTCCCGTTCAGACATGGAAGGGGTATGCGTAACGCCACCGCGGTACAAGCCTTTGATGTGGCGCTGAAAAACCGAAAAGCTACGGAGCGTTCTGATGTCGCGCGATGACGTTACAATGTTACACTGTGAGCCCTTTTAATTGTCACGGAGCGGCGTTATGTTACGTTTCGTTGTTACATGTTTGAACGCACCTTTAGGGTTTTTCAATAGGAACGCTCGAAAGTTAGGTTATAGCGACCATGTTCTTAAAGCAACATCTGTCAAATTTGTTGTGAATAGTTCAGTAGTGTATGGCAAATCACCGTGGAAGATTATAGTGTTCTAAAATGTGTGCAAATTATCAAATTGTGTTTTTATAATCAGTGTCCTGTTCGAAAAATGTTCCGTGATTACGTGAAATATTACGTGATTTTTATCTTTATCACAATTGTCCCGCCGAGTTGACTATTCGACGTTTTTTAGCCGAATTCGAGTCAACAGGTTTGATAAATAATCAGTCAACATCTGTACGTCACCGAAACGCAATGTCTGCTGAAAACATCGCTGCTGTGTGTGAGAATGTACGGGAAAACCCGAGGTAGTCGTCGTTCACAAGAATTAGGTTTTCTTGCAACTTCAACTTGGCTAGTTTTGCATCGGGACTTGGGTCTGTATAAAATCGTATAAAATCCAACTGACCCAGGAACTTAAGGTAAACGACCATAGACAACGCCGTGTGTTCGCTGAGTGAGCTCTGGAGCAGTTGGAAGTTGACACAATTTTCGCCAAAAAATCACTTTTACCGACGCCGACGTCGGATTTGGGACGATATCAATCCACACGAGTTACACCAGCACCAAATGAATCCTGAGAAAGTCACTATTTGGTACGGATTTTTGTTTGGCGCAATCATCAGTTCGTACTTCTTCCAAAACGAAGCTGGCATTACCATAACTGTTAACGGCGAGCGTTACAGATCGATGATAAGCAATTTGTAGCTGGATTATATGAATACCTACGGCATGTGGTTCCAACAAGGCAGCGCTATGTGCCACACAGCGCATGCTACGATGGATATTCTGCACGAGCCATTTGAGGGCATGGTAATCTCGCACAGCGGCGATAGGAACTGGCCACCGAGGTTGTGCGATTTAACGCCTTTAGACTTCTTCCTTTGGAATTATCTTAAATTGCAGGTCTATGCGAATAAACCGCAAATAAATGATGCCCTCAAAGTCAACATAACGAATGCCATCCAGCAAATTCGGCCAGATTTATGCGATAAGGTCATCGAAAATTGGACCTCCTGAATACTTGCCACCAAGAAAAGCCGCGTCGGACATTTGAATGATGTTATATTCCATACTTAACGCCATAAATTATTCATTCAAATAAAAAAAAAAAAAAAAGAAAAATGTCACACAATTTGTTTTATTTACGTTTAAAAATCGTAACGTCCTTATTGAAGAAACCTTCATTATCCTTATTCTGCCTTTTTGTGCACATAATTTTAGTTTTGAACAGTTACGTGTTTAAATTATTTCATAAATTAAGAGTATGGATTAACACTTGTCGGTAATTTATAATTAAAATAAAATTCTGTCACGATTAAAGGGGAGTTGCTTAAAATTAATATATTAATTTTGGATATTTTGGGGTATTTGGGTAGTTAAGTATTACGATTAAAAGTGAATATGTATTATAATATTTCACTTCTGATCTGATCTTGATCTGGGATGATTAGTTAGTTGAATTAATAAAAAATGTTTTCGTTCTTTTAGGTTTTGTATAAAGTCAATATTTTTAAATTTTTTGCCATTCAGTCGGCCATTCCATTTGCCATTCATCAATGAATATTTTAATTTATGTTTAGAAATGAACTGTTTAGCGAAGTTACACTAAAATCTTCAAGAGTGCAATATAATTGACACACGCAGTCATAGCACTGCACATAACATCACATAACACTGACCTAGTTTTCCACAAAACACTAAATTACTATACCCTACACTCGACGCGCGTTTCGCCAACAAAGTTGGCATCATCTGGAGATGATTAAAACTGGAGATTACGTAATTTTTTTTTAAGAATAAATCGTTGATCCGATACGACCTTTTTTAAACATATGCCATTAATAATTGTAATAACAAATAATTGTTCTGTTGTTTCTAGCAACAGAACCGCGAAACTATAATTGTGAGAGTAATTTTAATATTTACTACTTTACGATATTATCCTAGTAAATCTCGTATTTAGTTAAGGTATGTATTCATATAATTACTAGTTGAATAACGATATGTATAAGATGGCGTGTCAACTATACATACATACATATATCATCGTAAGGTTTATTATTAGCATTACAGAACTACATTAAACATTTAATGCACGAGTAATTAATGCAATCACAGTAGAAATTAATTTACTTGACGTACACATAACAATTATTTAAGCATAATTCTTAAATTTAAAAACTTCATTCTGTGGTCAAATGAATGTATATTTGCTTCGCTATTTGTTCTTTAAATTTTTCGAATATTTTACCATGTTAATGTACCAAATGAAAATGGACGTCTACTTATAGTACGGTGCCAGAAATGTGATGTTTGTAATCGATAATATATGGATGGAGCTCTCAGTCGTAGAATGATAACGACTATCGTTATCACTGAGACGTCTACCACCTGGAATTGGCAATAATAAAATACAATAAGGAAACGCACGCAAAATGTCATTACTCATATTTATGCGGAATATATGTACATAGTAGTCTACAAGGTTCAGCTTGCAGTGGTTCTGTCGTAAGCAAAATACTGCTACACCATGAGATTTAAGGTCTCTGCCCACTACACCGTACTATACTAGGAATGTAACCGTATCGACACATGCAAATAAATATAATTTGCATCAATGGTCCGGTCATGATACGCTACGGTGTTGGCCAGTGATGGAACCGTCTAGTGGGCGTTGTCTGATACAAATTGATCCAATGTATACTTGTTTGCATGTGTCGATACGACTACGGTCTTAGTATGTTACGGTATAGTGGGCAGAGACCTTTAGCCATTTCATCCATGACAAATTTAATGGATTAGCTTTTTTCCCTGCACAATTAAATTATTACGCACTTGATATTGTGTTCACAAACACCATGTTTTTCTACGATTTGTCTTTTTTTCCATAATTTGGTAATTTTGCTGATGTTTTCTTGCCATACTTTCGCCACACCACGTCCATCGTTCAGTTTCTATAATAATTATAATACTGTTTACTGTAAAAATATATCTTCAACGGTCTTTCACTGAACGATATTAATTACATGTTGTAATATGTAGATAGCAGGTTATTATTGATCGAGGTAACAGAAACATTATCGACCGAGTTTTTGCGATTTTTATACCTTTGTCCCTTTTTTTTAACAGATGAATGCGAGACAATAGTTATTTCTATTTCATCGACTAGGAGGCTAATTGTTCTGTCTTTTATTGCTATAAAGCGGTACATAAATTTTGTACATACAGAAGTATGCGATCCCTTAGAAATACTTAAAACGTTGACTAGTGAGGTGATTAGATGGTGGCGTGAAATGATTTTGGTCGTGAATTCTACGTGGATTAATGATATATATCATCTTAGTAGTTTTGCCTAGTAGGGGTTCATCGTGTTCCCTCAAGATTATTTTGATCCAATGTAGACGGACTCATAGGCCATATTTGTGAATAAATAGCAATTATAAGTTACGCTAACAGAGGGCAATAGATCGGAAGATGAAAAATCAATTCTGACCTACCTACCCAATAGATGTTAAGGTATAAATTTACAGAAAAATTACGATAAATTAAAATATTACTAAAATGAGTCTCATCAAGAATAATCACAAATATGGTAAAGGCAGTGAATAAATTCACTACATTAATTTCTTATTAAATAAACAGTTATTTGCGCTTTCTTGGAACTATGAAATTATAGCAATGCTTATAATTGCATATGTTGCATCACATCACAAATTTTACAGTTTCTTCTACAATTAACTGTGTCGTCAATATTTATCGTTACATCCCTTTATCGTTTTTTTATTCGAACAGAAAATGAAGCGCTATCTAATACGTTTATGCTATACGATGCAGTTACGAGTTCGTACATAAAACAACTTTGTAAGTTGTTGCGGGAAGGCGCGATTGAAAAGTCGACCATAAAACATTTTAAAATTTAATTACACACAATATCTCGAGAGCCTCTAATGCGGCAAACAACTTTTGATGAAATTATAAATACCTCAAAAGTAACAGACAAGTACTGATTTTCGTTACTTTACGCAGTTCAGCGAAACAGTTTTATATACTATGATAAATTAGTAGAATAAGACTTGAAAAAATTTAAATCATGGTATAATATCACTTATGACAATTTAATTGGGCGGTGATTTTAATGGTTATTAAAAGTATTTATTCTTGACGCTAATCAAGTGAATACTCCAAATTTATCATATTGAAATATTATGGTATTAGACCTATTTCCTTCTTAAAATCTATTTCTGGATCTCGATCAGTTCTGTATTCAATGCCATCTGTCGGGTGGTGTGCATCTCTTGCTTCTCCTGGATTTCGTGGGGGTTTCCACGTCATTATGCAACGACGTCGACATTAGGTGCTTGTTAAATGATTCTTCATGCGTTCTGATTTCCTCAGCAGTTTTCTTCTGATCGGTGTTAATTTCCGCAAACTGGTGCAATTCTGAATCGCCTGAAGCTTCGTTAAGTTCTCCTTTATCATATCCGTGTTGCTGTTCTCCAAGCCGATACTGATATTGTGGAACGTTATGTCGTACTGCTCTTTCACCTCGGAAATTTTTCTGTTCAAAGCTTCGTTGGCGGTCTGTAAAATTATGATCTCTTCGTGGAGGGCCATCTTGTCCATTATGACTGAAGGAAGTTGGCGGATACATTGCGTTTATGAGATACCAGCTTAACCAATCACCAGATTGTGGCTGAATATAATGATCTGAAATCACTTGTTACTTGAAGTTTACCTTCGTGGGGATGCAAAATACTTCTCATTAAAGTTGACCATTCGTTAAATCAGTCAAAATATATTATACAAAAGAAAACGTAAACAGTTTTAAAACCTTAAAACGGACTTTTCCGCACGTAGAACATCTCTCGAAATTGAGTGGCCGAAAAAAAATAAATCAACACAAATTCAGAATATGTGTTTTATGCGACAGTTTTACTTTGTTCAATTCTTCTCAAATAGTCCACTATCGTGCTTTCTGATGAGCCATGGACAGAGTAGCGTGTGTTCTATCCACCTCAAAATCAATAGGTGTCGTCTGGGAGACGCCTCCGATCAGAATCAGTCAAAACCCGATCGATCCGACATGATTTAGTTGAGTTATCGTGTTAACAAGAAATTTTATTAATGCCGACGACAATGACATACACACAAAATGGTTCTAAACCATTTTTTTTTTGTTTTTACGCCGAAAAACGAAAAATAAACCCTAGAATATTTTTACATGATTACATTACTTTTCCGCGTATAGTGGAGTGCGGAAAAGTAATATAGGAGATATAAATAGATTCAATATGTTAATAATTCCCCCACATCAGTCATGCTCTGGAAACTGACTTCTATTTTGCTTGTTAATGTAACTGATAGCATCCTACGAGCTATCAACAGTTCACAGGTTACGTCTTTAACTTCACTGAATATGACTAAAGCATTTGATTCTTTACAGATTAGTTGTTTGAGAGCCAAATTATACCATTATGGCATTTGTGAAAATATACTTTATTGGTTTCAAAAGTACCCGAAAAGTTTCTTCAAATTTCCCGATACTTCAATACACACTTCACGTATCACACTTGGTATGAATTAAAACGGAAGTTCCACAAGATTCTGTACTGGGACCACTTCTATACAATATTGTTTTTCCAGATATATAAATAAATACCTTAAAATGCCAACTACATATTTATGTATGCTGATGATGCTCTATCGTTTTTTACCTTCTGATTCGTTCGCGGCTTCTCAAATTATAAATAATGATTTAAAAAATATTTTGAATGAACATAAAAAGTACTTATAATGATTATATGTGCTAATAAAAGTCAAAGGTACATCACATCAACTTCACAGCACGGATGAATTAAATATTAAAATTAATGATGAAGTAATAGGTTGAACTAGTGTTGTAAAAAATGTTTAAATCCTCATTCTCGTACACAGTAGTGTATGTCGTCAATAACGTATCTACTCAATATCACAATATGTCGGTGGCAATAGTCAGGAGTAAAGAAAAAAGGATATACTTTCATCAAATTTGCAGTATCCTGATATATGTCTATTTTACGTTTTATTCTTTTTCAGTTCGTTTATTTTAATTGTCATATACATATGTTTATAATTAATTAAATATATTAATTATATATTATATCACTTTAGGAAGTACTGTAAATCAACTTCATATATACTCTTTCTTTCCTTTTGGAAGAAATTTGTACGAGTCTTCAATAAATCTATTATTATGATTATTATTATTATATAAAGAGATTCAATGAAGATCAAAAAGGTTATTAACAAATACAAATTTTCATTATGGTCAATCAACCGTAATACTCCAATGAAAAAAAAAAAATCGATGTTAACTGATATCTTGAAAGCGTTTCAGCTACAATAATGATTCATTATCAACTTTTCAACTACATTCAATACATACTATAGCTATACTCAGTTATTCAGAAATAGATGTAGCTGTCTATTATATAATATTAAGATCTGTGATATAAATCAAGATACATTTTTAAGTTCATCTTCATGCAAGTTTTACTTTGCATTTCTTATTATACTACCCGTTTATTCTTTAATAGTTACAAATCGGTGAGCAAGACATAGATAGGGAATAAGAGAGTGTGCCGTGCAGTTTGATTGAGTAGGGGCTCAGTGATGTTGCGAAGAAACCGTCGTCAATGAGAGTGTGGTCGAACTTTTTAAGAATGTAGTCTCGCTCTGTCGTTTTCCTTTTTCCTATGTTGTACCGTTTCGTCTGTAAAGCATTTTCATAATACTCAAATACTGTCATATATTCACACTTCTTGAAGCATGAAAGTCATGAACGGTTCTAAAGTAAATATGCGGTACTAGTAAATATAAAGCTATTTAAAATGTTGAGTTGAATGTTGGATATTCATGCCTTGTAATTTTCGAATTAATACTCCATGCACAACATATTATAACATAAGTATAATAATAAGTAAGGTACTAGTCTTTGCCAATTAGTCTGTTTGGAATTGTCAAAATTTCAATCAGTTGGAGATAATTTAGTAAGAAATTTATATGTCTTATAAAATCTAATTCTGAACTGTTACAATATTTTCAAAAAAAATTGATCTTCCCTTTTCAATTCTAATTACAATCAGAATTAGTGTGTTGTAGTTGTAGAGAAGCAGTAATAATCTTTAATATTGCAACTGTACAAACTTCAATCCCTAGGAAATTGAATAAAATGTTTTCGTGAAATACCAAGTAATAAGGAATTTCTGATTTTCGTCCTTTTTAGTTTTCTAGTTTTCATTATTCTCTATATAATTTGTTCTATATACATATTTTATTTCACTTGTTTTTATTATCTTCCCCATGAAGGTGTCATTATTATAGAATGTAGCGTAATGATCTCCTGGATAAATTTACTCATATGGATTACTCACTCAATTATTTTAGACAGAGGGCACATGCCCCAGGTTCCAGAGATAGTAGAATAGACAGAGTCAACCACTCTCATGAGTGCGCTCATGAGAGTGGTTGAGTCATGCAGTCAGACCATCATATCGGGCGCTCATTATTCTGCCCCCACCAGAGGTTCATATTTTATCGTCCGACCGTCGACACCAATATGACTCCAGGTTTTGTTGAGGATTGGGCAGCTCCTTAGGATATGTTCCGCATAAGTTCACGCTCTAGACGGAATCTTCTACATGAGAGACTATGAATATAGCCTATAATGTGGTCTCTGATCTCTTTACCACCCTATGGGCACGGAAATATTACACGCTACTTAACGTGCGATTCTAGAGATGATTACAACTAATAATTAGTTTGAATCATCTCCTGATGATGGCGAAAATTGATTCACCAAATGCATGTCGAGTAACGTGTCGGGTACTGTGTTCGTGGAAAACTGGTCTTATTTTTGTTCCTACATGGACGGTTCCAGGTCTTTCACAAGCACCTATAATATGGTTATGGTCCCTTGTCTAGTTTGCATTGTTTAATGTATCTATAAGGATTCGTAAATTTGTACGAGGCAGATTCAGGTAGTAGTTCGGTAGTTTGCTGCAAGATGTAGTTAATATTTTTGCTTGTTTTATCTTGATTTTAGTCCACCTGTTTTCATGTCGCTTAATGGTATACCTAGGCTCTTATCATGAAATTCCAAGTGGTTTCTCAAAGCGCTATTACTGGTTTTAATCTCAGTAAGAAGTCTCTAGAACCTTGACGTGCCAAGGTACTTACTTCCTCATTTCCACGAGTCCTTTCGTGTCTTTTCAATATCCATCGCTCATTTGCTCCTTTTAAATTGCACATATCCTTTTAAATTGCAATGTGAGACAGGAATTTGTCCACCAATTATTAAGGTTATCAAAATTGCTGTACTGTCAGTCAATATGTCGATGGTTTTACTACTAAGCTCCTGATCAGTAATCCTGTAGTCTCTGGTCGCCTGTAGTACCCCCATAACCTCATCTTGTAATTCTGTGGACCAGGTGTTTAATGACTTACTGACTAGATCCTCAGAAAGTATCTCTTATCTGGAGGAAGATCTCGGCAGACTGTTGTTGATGGATTAGTCCTAAGTGATATAGGTAGGATAAAAATGAAGTATTCATAAAGTAACGCTGTAAATAAGCTTTTAGCAAAACCGACAAATTCAATAATTTCGAACACAATGAAAAAATCGCAGCGCTTTGAAATTTTCAGGGTTTCTTTAACATACTTTGAAGTTGAAGAAAAATAATCAATATCCTTAGTTTATCTATTGTTTGCAAAGTTACACCAAGTTAAACGAATATTCCTAAATACACAGTTGTTTACCTCTTTCAATCAACAGTTCTGCACTGAATTTTTTTCATCAAAAACCAATAACTACGACTTGCAAAGAATACTTTGCAGTTTGTAAAACCCTTCTTGAATTTTCTATTCGATCATTATTTCCCAAGTAATTAATTATCAAAATCAAAACTGACTTATAGTCATTTGAACGAACAATTCAGCGAAAAAATATTATATAAGGCTTGTATAATATTGCATAAATCGCTCAAATTAAAGAGAATAAAATTATCTAAAAAAGGATTAGGATGAAATCACTGAAAAATATTTATTGAAGTCCGTGGACCTTTTCAAAGATATGAGATCTGAAAACTAGAAGCTTGGAGCTTTAATTTGCGTTTTTCAAAATTGCTCTGCGACTATTTTGTTCAATCACCTTTGAAAATCACCTAAAGATTTACATTTTTTTTACCTGCTTTAATTTTTGTGCCTAGTTTATGCTTCGAATAATTGAACGCTTCATCTATAAATTGGCTGGCAAGTGTATCACCCGCGACTCGTCTTTAGAAAAACTCCACCACAAAAATTATACGAAAAACGTGGCCCATATTTACTTATTAACAGGGTGAGTAATTACATTTTATATTAACTAAATGAACGAAATTTCAGAAAAAAGAAAAACGTAACAGTAGTATCAACCTATTATGAAAGGAAAATACAACAAAGTGGGAGTGTCATGTCATGACGACCTGATGGACTTCCAGTAAATTAAGCGCACTGTCAAGAAAAACCTCCCGGAAAATGAATGTCACAATAATATCCACTATCCACTTGCCCTGTACAATTCTATACGGTCCACAAAGCTTTATTTATACGTTGTCATGGAAGAGTTCTTTGTGGTGAATTATTATTATATGGGAAAGTAACTGGAATAAAGCAAATGTTTTGACGCTATGAGCAACGTATTAATTTTCCCACAAAATCGAGTGAGCTTTGATACATAAAAAGTGTTTTTCATTTGTGAATGGTATCTATTCCACTTGTGCTTTTTTGTGTAATGAAATTCATTAACTTATTTTGATACTGATCGATGAAATTTTAGAATTTTTGAACGAAAAAAATTGTGTATAGTATAAAATATTGACAATTGCCATCAACTTATTGGAAGATTGTAGTCAATGCAAGTATTCTCATTGCAAGTATTTTCTATATCTTGAAATTATTGAAAATTACTTAAGCATAGATGTGGGAGGAGCCAAGAATATGAAATTCAAGGTATTTTAAAAATATTTCAATTTTACAGTTATTATTTACTTAATTTGTCAGGTTTAAAATAGAACATGCTTCGGTTGTCTGGAACTCCAGTTATAAAATCCACACATCAAGTTTGCAAAATGTTCATAGAAAATATCTTCAATGCCTTTTAAGCCTGATGGCATCTATTTTTTTATTGGAATTCTATAGAATAACTTATTGTTTAGGTTCAATTTTAATGATATTTGTATTCAATTTTAATGCTTGAACGATATATTAAATGAATTTGTTTTACTATTACACGATGATGAATTTTCTTAAGCATGGTTATTTTCAAGACCATTAATACTGGTGAGAGGCCGGAGAGAGACAGCATAGTTTTTCTTCATGTGGTTTTTTGGTGACCATCTGATGAGTTGTCATAGACAAGTTAATCTTTTCAGATTCTCCCTGTTTCAACTTTATGGACTATTTTGTGTTTCCTTATCTATTTAACAAGAACTTGAACAAATAATTATTTCAGAATGTGTAACCATAACATTAGCTATGTTGCAAGTTGTGTAGTTTATTACAATATTAATTCTAGACTTAATACACAATTGCTCGATGTTTATGACATTAACATGACATGCAACTTAACAAACTTGACCAGAATTATTTGAAAAGAACCACACAAGCTAAGACAAAAATTTTTAAATTTATGAACACCTTTACTAAGATAGTTTTTGGTACTTCCATATCTATAATCCTTGGTTACCTGGCTGAACATTTATCTGAATTAATTGCAACTGATGCTAGATATAATGAAATAAAATCATAGAGATAGGCAAGAAAATGAGTTCATATGGTGACGAATTACATTGTTATATGAGTTTGGGCCTTATCAGCCACTAATCGCATGGGTAGTCCCTTGGCGATCCTCTCTTATCGTGTCATTATCCAAAAATACTATCCCATAAAAAGATCAATTTAGGCACGTCCCCCGCCTTAAGCCTCGCCTCCTCTAGAATAACAGGAGTTCCTAAGATAAGGTATCTTTTCTCCTCCAGTGCGGGGCAGGTGTAAAGAAGATGAATCGAGGTTTCCTCGCCTTCTCTACAGTATCTGCAGGCCGGACTGTCAGTCAGCCTCAGCCTGTGCTTGTATGCATTCAGGCTACTATGGTGGCCCGTTATGATTCCCACAAGGGTTCTGGTTTTGTGCCTGTTCAATTTAAGGAATTCCTGGGCCCATTTCTCAATCTCTGAGTATTCGATGAAGAGTTTGATTATTCGATAACCCGTCCTTTATTGTGCTGATCTCTTGCCCAACCATTGATGCGGTCTCTGATCAGATTCCGACTTATTCCCACTGCAGGTTCTGGTCCATAGAGGTTTTCCCTGGTCCCTAGTCTGGCAAGGTCATCTGCAATTAGACTTCCCTTAATGACATTATGCCCAGGTATCTATATGAGTTTCACCGGTCCCGTCCCTGCCAAGTAGTTCCATGCTTCATAGCAATTATAGACCAGCTTCGACTTTGTCGTTGCTAAGTTCAGGGCTGCCAACGCCGCCCTGCTATCCGAGCAGATACATACCTTCTCCTGGGTCCAATTTTGGTCGGCCCCCAGAATACCGTATGTAATTGCATCTAGCTCGCCTGGAGTGCGGTAGTGTATTTTCCCAGGGGGAAATTACCTATTCCATCGCGTCGCCTATACACCCCCGCACCCGCTCTTACTCTTGGCTCCATCCGTGTACCAGATGTCTTCATTTACTGGTGAGAGTGATCTTATATTCTTGTCAAACAGGAAGTGGTGACGAATTATCTGCGTCAATTTCTTGTGAATCTACGGAATTAAACCATAGAGATACATAACTTCTACTTCCTTTCTAACTTTCTACACCTTTGACTCAAGTGTATTAATACGTAAAGGATGGCATGATATTCCAGTTCTCAATTAAGAAGTGTAATACCTCAACACTTATTAGATATAATATCAAGTATATTACAATTATTTGTCCTCGTAGGGGTTAAATGAAGGTGTATTTAAATTTGCATTGCATATCTGGACATATCGGTATCTAACAATCTTAACCAATATACCTTTGATTTTAAATAGTCTTATAAGTAATTTAAATATTAACTTTTTCTTAAATTGTCATTTGACCAATATCTCATTGAATATATCCGTAATACGATTGGGCTTACTTGTAAAAGTTTATGATTTTTTATTGTATAATGTTAAATATTGTCATGAAAATACTAATATTCAAGAAAAACAAAATCCGGGCATTATCGTGTGGCGAATAGACCTCCTTAAAGTATATCTCAGGATACATCGTTGTTTAAATATTATTTAAATAGTTTATATTGTGGGCGTGTCTATTATATTCCAAAATACATTTTATTAAATCAGATTATTATCAGATGTCAGCAATTTTAGAGTATTGCATTTTGACTTATCGTGTATCTAAACGTATTTGATGTATCGTTATTATATGCAGAATGTGTCAACTGGTTGAATTAATCTTCTCACTACTTACAGACAAAGTACCATTTGGAGTATTTTTGAGCAGATCGGCTCGATATATTTGTTGCTCCAGATAAATCAATTAAAAATATATTTAATGAGTCCTACTGATACATCTATGAATCATTATTTTTTGTTCTTTTTGTAATACTTTAATATTTTCCATGTATTTTTTATTTTGTTATTCAACATTTGTCCCGTATTGTATCTTATACCTATACAGTAAAATCCTGTTTTTAGAAAAAAGGTTTTTTTTCTGTGTTATTTTATGCGTTTAACTACTTTTTTATACATCGGCCTGTTTCTGATATCAAGATGTATCATAGACACCAAGAGGCGAGCTATCCCCAATCAACAAACTTTGCCGAGCCGCCATGCTTGTAACGAGGTAAGGATTTTTTACTTCTGCCCAATAATAGACAAAAACACTTCGGTATTATATCCTCCTCAAGAGATGGTATGTCCTTTACACAACGTCACCTAAGTTTGTGTAGCTTTTAAGAGATCACTGATATTAAAACCACTGGAAGTTGTATGCGAACCTGTTGCTTATCCATCCAAGTGATGGACGCTACGGAAGTCGCTTAACATTTAATATGTTTGCTGTGTATGTACGTCAAGTCAGCTTCTAACTTATTAATGGAATCATTATGTCCGCAATGAAACATTTAATAGATATTTGACATGTGTGATTTACAAATGTGATTTACATTTTTCCCATATGACAACGAAATTACTTTATTTTTATAATTACTCTTTAGAACGGGTTATAATATCGTTATTGCCGGAATGTTTAATTTCTCGTACATCCCACTATGCCCCATCCATGTGGCCAATGACACTAAAAGAACAATTACTATATCGTGACCCATCAAATTCATGCTCCTGATACGTTGCATCTTAACCGTCCCATTAAAATTATAGCAGTTAACATTAACTGCGCCAAATAGGCGTTTAACGACTCGAGTGTTATATAAAATACCTAACGAATAACGGATACTGCTAACTTACATGGCGGTATTGCCCCTTAAATGTGGCTCGATATTGCCAACAGACAGCGTCAGGTATTGTTGGGAAAATTTCCCAGAGGTATAGTTATCTCTTCGCGCGTTCGTTAGCAGCATCCCGTTTACAGTGGGGTGTCCAGACGTTCCCGTGCAGTGGCGTACAGGAAATAAATATGAGCTGGATGTAAGCATGAGCCATGAATAAATTTAAACGATCGTTATTAATAAAGTGAAAATTTTGTAGCTTTAACCTTGAGCAGATGTTAAGTAATGAAAATTCAGTGGGCTGTACTCGTATAAAGCGATACATTTTCGAGAGTGGATGGCGTCACCAGGGGAAGCAAAAAGTAGACGTTTGGCTCGGGTTCCGGGGTTAACCAATCGGGACTTGACTTCGATCAGGCCACTCCTGGGTGTTCGTGATTGGTCAACGATCGAACCGGACCAAAAGGAATAAAATTGGAATGCGAAACAGCAATATATCTGTTTCCTACAGTCAGTTATAGCATCAAAATATACAATTAACAGTGGACATCAGCTTCTGGAGAATTTGTGTGATCGGGCCTCACATACATCGGTTGTTAAAGGAAATTCGATTCGTTTACTACATCGCGCAAATAAACGTCAGCGACCACCGATGGATAACGTGGATAACGCGGTTTTCAACGCGTCGTCGGGGAATCAAAAACAGTGTAGTGAGGGCCGAACGCAGGGCACGGCTTGGACAGCAAAAAGCGCGCGAGGGATCGGTCAACCGCGCCATGAGTTGGTGGACAGGATTCAGTGCCGTTGGATCGCCACCACCGTGAATACAGTGACGTCCCACAGAAAAATCAGTCCACGGAGAAAGCATTAAAGGAACTAAAAGGAATTACCAATATTCATTGACAGGCGTAATGGTCTTGATGGGTGTATTTACGAGCCGAGCAAGATTATCCCTCTTTACCCGCCCATGATGTAGATCGGGACCGTCGTACGAAGGTGGGCCGAGCTTTGCATCCACCTTTGCAGGTCTCGACGCGAGAGGCAGGATACCGCCTGCAAATGAGACCCGCGCTGCTGGCGGCGGTTTACTCCACTCGACCTCCTTCGGTCCCGACGCCTCTTAGTCTCGCTGGCAGGGGCATTTTCTCAGCTTCTTCTCAAACACTTGTCGCCTGGTGTTTCAGCATCACTTCGTCCACCTCTCGGGGGGTGTCATGTCGTGGGCGCTCCGGCCAGCGCGGCGCCCAGAAGGTTGGGTAGTGTCGAGCAATTTACATCGATAATGCGGACAAACCGCGTCGTGTGGATCCTCGACGGAGAGGAGTAATGTTGCTCGGGATGGGATCCTTCTCTAAACGTATGGCCGTTCTCGAAAAGGATCCCAAGGTTAGGAATCAGGTGTGTGTGATTTTGTCTTGTGTCTGAAATAGAAAAAGTTATTAAGGGCAATAGGGCCCCCTGTAATGACAAATTGTTAGTAAGAATAGTAAGGCTCCGCTGAAATGGAACAATACAATTGACCTGTAAATGAAAGGAATTTGGGCGAGTCTATTCCTTTTATACTTATCTCATAGGTTGCAACAACGGGCACGATGGTCCGGCATCGCATAGAGCGCATACCACTGGATACTGAAAGTGCCCTAGTGTAGGTACCCCGGACACAGGGCAAAAGGCCTCAATGAACCAATGTAGTGTAAGAGGATGGACACCCGGACCCGGAGCAATCGCCAACTGCACCCACTACGGGACCCAGCTCTCCGCGTTGTAAGTAGCCCGAAAGGTGCGCCCTAGTACTGTCACCAACGACGGACGGGAACAGACGGTGGCCAGAAGCGGTTCCAGGGGGCGTGGCGCGGAAAGGAAATGCGCCCTCAAAAGCGCGACGGTGGAGATGTGAGTCGACGACAATGGTAGGAAGTTTATTGTACTAAATGTAGGCTATTATGTTTCACAGAGTTTATTTATTGATTATATTCATAGATGATTTAGTGGATGTAGACTTCTTTTCTAACAGTCGTAACTCTACAATTACAAGAAGACGAGGTTTATTAAAAAGAATGGGATGGCCTTGAGTCGTGGATTAGGGGTAGTGTTATGGTGGTGGTTCGCCGCTAGCTCCAGTGGAGATGAGATTGGGTAACAACGAAGATAATATAATTTGTGAATGAAAATACGCGCTACTGGTATTGCAGCCTCTGTGATGTTAATGTTCCTACTGTTGTACCCGCTACAACCAATCTAAAACTTTCGGTTACAAAAAAAAATAGACAAAAAGAAAGTCAAAACGACTCAAAAATCCGATACCTAGTTACATTCAACTATTATATCACAAGCACACAGAATACAGATATATAAACGAATAAAGTTATCGAATTATTTCAGGCAGCGAACTAACTTGAATAGAGATAACTGTATATCAGGTTCGAAATCCAGTATCCTAACTTTACTTATTTATATTCTCAAATCTACACAGTCAAAACATTATACCTATACAACATTACCAAGTGCTAAAAAGCGGGAAATAGCTTTTTGGAGGAAAATAATATTTTCCTCCAGAACGAAAAGGAAAAGAAAAGATAGTGCTGATGTCAACAACTATTTTTATTGTGACCAACCTGTTGGTTAACACAGATTACAAATATAACTTGTTCTCAACTACGGCATTCAACACTGTGTCGTTTTTTTTTTGTTCTCACTGGTCATCGCTCATTATTAAATAGAAGTTGATTCTTCAGAATACCTATAAAATTAACTTTATTAGTGATTATGACCTAGATAAATGAGAAATAATTTACCTTTTTAACGTATATATATATATATATATATATATATATATATATATATATATATATATATATATATATATAATAATAATCGTTAAAAAGGTAAATTATTTCTCATTTATCTAGGTCATAATCACTAACAAAG
Organism: Rosalia funebris; assembly: GCA_037954035.1. Lineage (NCBI taxonomy): Eukaryota > Metazoa > Arthropoda > Insecta > Coleoptera > Cerambycidae > Rosalia > Rosalia funebris. The sequence goes on from JAZFAV010000020.1 coordinate 17,042,937, forward strand.
TTAATTTTATAGGTATTCTGAAGAATCAACTTCTATTTAATAATGACCCCTCATAACGGCAACTTTGTTTACTCTGTCTATACGTCATGAAGAATGATACTTCAATGAGCTCTTATAAAGGACAACCCAAGTCTCTTGATGTGACTTCAACCGAGCGATGACCAGTGAGGACAAAAAAAAAACGACACAGTGTTGAATGCCGTAGTTGAGAACAAGTTATATTTGTAATCTGTGTAAATAAAATAAAACCGTTAAACTATGTTAGCCGTAGGTATGAACTTTTTTTTTTTAACATGCCATCCCGAGAGAATCGATATAGACAGATGTGTTCTGTGTTGCTTTTGCCTTCTCATCATGTTATAACACGGCGAGGAACATGGTTACACGCCATTTGTTTTCACCCTGATAATTCAGAATTTGGCAAACTGTTATCTGCTTACAAGATGATGTCTGGAGAATCCGAGAATGTAAAAGAGTATTGTGATGCGGTACCTTAAGACAATATAGCGATTTATAAAGAAATCATTTTGCCCGGATTACCATGGTATCATAGTGATAGAGACTAGAATTCAGGTAGTAGTTTATATCTTGCTTTAACTAAAGTAAATACTACTGTGTTACAATTATACATATTTCTGGAGATTTCGGGCGCCGTCTACCGCAGAAAATTAAAAAAATTTGAATCAAGAATTCAGGCCTCATCTGGGTGACATCAATTTACAGAATATCACTTTATTTTATTTGAAACGTTTTCTTTTACGTGCGCATGCAAATTATTACTTAATATATGATTCTGAGCGTTATTGTAGGGTATCTCGTTAGTATGGAGTATATCTGTTCTCATTGTTACATTACTACATGTTTCTAGGTATGTCCCTCATATGCTATTCAATTGTTATTAAATATATGTATTATAATGGGTCGTTCAATAGGGACGCTCGAAATTTGTTAGATTATAGCGACCATGTTGTTAAAGCAACATCTGTCAAATTTATTGTGAATTGTTCGTAGTGTATGGCAAATCACTGTGGAAGGTTATAGCATTTAAAAATGTGTGCAAATCATCAAATTTTATTTTGAAAATCAGTGTTTAAGAAATGTTCAGCGCATTATGTGATTTATATATTCATCACAACCGTTCCGCCGAGTACAACAACATCACAAACGTTTGGTGGCCAAATTCGAGTCAACCGGTTTCATAAATAATCAGCCAACATCCGTATGTCACCGAAACGTAAGGTCTGCTGAAAACATCGCTGCTGTGCGCGTGACTGTACGAGAAAATCCGAGGCAGTCAGTTTCTTGTCATTTACAAGAACTTTTTGGCATTTCTGTGACTTCAACTTGGCGAATTTTGCGTCGAGACTTGGGTCTGCACCCGTATAAAACCCAAGTGACCCAGAAACTTAAGGTAAACAACCATAAACAATAGCCGTGTGTTCGCTAATTGGGCTCTGGAGTAGTTGGAAGTTGACCCAAGTTTCGCCAAAAAATCATTTCTACGAGACGAGGCCCATTTTTAGATGAATGGATATGTGAACAAGCAAAATTATCAGATTTGGAATAATAACAGTCCATACGAAATAAACCAGCACCACATGCATACCGAGAAAGTCATTATTTGGTGCGGATTTTGGTCTGGCGGAATCATCGGTCCGGACTTCTTCCAAAACGAAAATGGCATTGCCATAACCGTCAACGGCGAGCGTGTCTCGAACTTCTTTGAGCCTAAACTGGATGATATGAATACCGACAACATGTAGTTCTAACAGGACGGCGCTACATTCTACACAGCGAATGCCACAATAGACATTCTGCACATGCGATTTGAGGGCATGGTTATCTTGTGCAGCGACGACGTGAACTGGCCACCGAGATTGTGCGATTTAACGCCTTTAGACTTCTTCCCTTGAGGCTATTTTAAATCGCAGGTCTATGCGAATAAACCGAAAACAATTGATGCCCTCAAAGTTAATATAACGAACGCCATCCAGCAAATTCGGCCAGATTTATGCGACAATGTCATAGAAACTTGAATCTCCCGAATACGTGGTACCAAGCAAAGCCATTTGAACAACGTTATGTTTCATACTTAATCCCATAAAATATTCTTTCAAATAAAAAAATTGAATGGATATCCTACACACAACTTGTTTTATTGACGTTTAAAAATCAAGCGTCCTTATTGGAAAACCCTTTACATACATATATACACTCAATAAACTTGTACAAAAATTTCGTGTCTAATTTGTTTTCATAATATACCATATTTATTATCTTGTGGTCTAATTTTTTATGACATTGTTATAATTTTAGGAGATATATTTCGAGGATTTAGTTTTCATGCAGAAACTTCAATCTTCCTGGTTAAGTTTTGCATCCTTCCTGTCTTAAGTTTACGCATTGTACCATAAAATAACTATATTATTTACATTCAAATTTATATTTTTATAATGCCTATCTACCGATGATCCACATTTTTTTACCATTTGATATATCACGTGCTGGTATTAGAAAGTTTTACAGGAACGTTGACTTAAGGATTGAAGATGATGGATCGAATATACTCATGTATTTTATTTTGGAGTGTAACAGCGTAAAACGTAAAATAAGAAAGTTGTAAGCAGCTGCAAGATAACAAAAATATTTTACTCAAGACCAGCATAAATCGCCCTAAAAGGTTCTTATGTAGCTTAATGCTTTCAATGTAATATTTTATGTGAAACAGAGATGAGAGAACAGAAATAATAAATCGTTTTTTATTGTACATATATCAAAGAAAGCGGACCGATCGAGAATTCGCTTCGAGAGTATTCATACATAATCGTTCGTCTTCCAACAGATGCTAATTTGTCTTCAGAGGATTACACATTTGGTGACTCCAATTATCGAATCAGAAGCTTTTATAACCTCAAATTATGTCTGATATGTGATAAAATATGCCGTTTGATATAAAATGAAGTACCAAAGAAACCCATATATGCATGGGCGCCGTTAGGAAATTTTTCAGGGGGGGGGCAAATATTTTTTGTAGTAGGTTAGGTTAGGTATTTGCGCGAATAAACAAAAAATAGCACAATGTGAATATATAATAAAAAAAAAACAAACAGAGAAACAACAATACTATACAATGCATCAGTATATTCTTGTATCACACATATATGGCGAGTTTAAAGTAACGGGCAATAAAAGTAGATTATTCTTGTGTTCCAAAAATCCAGGGGGGGCAAGCGCCTCACCGAAAATTACGAATGCGTTCAATATAGGTTTATTTCCGATTTCTTTTACTAATTTATGTCATTAATTATAACACCGAATATAACTTTCTTGAAATTCTTACAAGTGTTGTTTATTTTTAAATAACCGCCTTTCTAAAGAAAAAAATAGCGCGGATGCAATATAAGGCAACCTTATAGAACGTTTAGTGTTGACTATTGCAAGGACGCAAAACTCATTTAATTAATTAAAACACCCTGTCCGGGCTGTTGTAACTCATTCAATTTTAATAAATTCAGAGATTTTAAATCAAATACGAATCTCGCTGTAAAATAGAAAGTTGACGAAGTATGTTTTAAAAAACACTGCTAATTTATCTTTTAGAATAAATATTTACGCGTAGTTTATATTGCACACCTTTAATTTGAAAGTATAAAATAACTTTTAATTAAAGTAATAGGAACAAATTAACGTATTAGGTTAAAAATTTGATGTATCATGGCTTTTGTAAAATAATGAATAAATTTGTTAAAAATTCAAGAAAATTTTTTTGGGAAAAATGCTTGGACCCATCAAATTTAATTTTTAGTTGTACATTTTTTAAAATATAATTAATATATACAGGGCGATTCGTGTAGGACGTACCTATGCGTTCATCGATATTTTAAATTTTTCTTTGTAATTTCAAAATACTAAATTTAATGGCAATGATTATTTAAAAAATCAAAGAAATTAAATGCTCAAATTATGCACCGCTTGGTGCATGGTAGCTTTAGCGGCTGATAATGTTTTTTTTTTTGGTGTAAGATATTTGGATTTTCTTCGAGACAATTTTATTCCTGCACTAATAACTTTCTAAATGTAGAAGAACCTGAGAAAGTCTTTTGTCTTTCCACGAGATGGTGCAACTCCCCATTATGCAGCATCTGTACGCGGTTATTTAAATGCGACATTCTCGATTCGTTGAATAGGGAGAATGGCTGGCTGTGCTTTTATTGTTTTTTAATTTTTAAAATTGGACTACAAATAACGATGATACAGCCTTAGCCGTTTTTTTTGTGCGTCACAATATTTAAAAAATTCTAAGGAGTATTTTTATGTGAATATTAGAAAAAGTTGCACATATTTGCCATTATTGTCATAAATTTAACTATAATAATTTTGTAACTATATTCAATTTACGTTTCAGGTGTGTTGCTTATTTTGACGGCCAACATGTAAAAATGGTAAGTCAATTTTTTTAATTACAGCGAAACTGTTTGCTATAACAGCACATGTATTATGTGTCATGTCATTGATACTCATTTGTCCACCCATACACTATTAGTTTCTTATTTGAAGAAACGAAGTTAGGCGAATATGCATATTAATAAAAAAAATAAACTTCATGTAATTACAAGAAACATTAGAGAATACACAAAATTCTATTTAATAACAATTGTTATTAGAGTCGATGTTATATGTTCTTAAAAGATGTATTTAAGTTTGATAGCTATTTCATCGGATATATCGATTTTAACTACTTATTAATGTTAACTATATTTTGGACGCAGTTTGCTTACAATCTGAATTTGGTTTAAACGAGTTGGTATTGATAGATCACTTGAATTTTTTGCAATTTTTTTTACATAAAACGCATCACATAAATTAGACAATTCCTCAAAGCTAAAGCGGAAACCGTTTAGGTGGGCATATCGATTGAAAAAATGCAGACAACACCCATTCCCACTGACATTGCCAGTGCTGGCGCTTGAGAACGAACTAAGATCACGACAGTCAGTAGCTCGTTGCATTTGTTACATAATGCCTTCTAACCAACTCGGCTATCGCCAATTTATTCCATGACTTTTTAATATAGTTTTTTCCTTCTCTTTCGGCTTCGAGTTTATAGAACAACTCATTAGCGACAAAGACTTGTAGTTATACCTTCGTTTTTATATATTTATTATTATTAACTTAACCCTAATCACGAATATCGAGGGAGGTAAATAATATGGATATAACTCTCTTCTTGCCTAGGGGTCAGTCAGAACATTAAACACACAGACCACGATATGACGTTTTGAAAGTATACAAATAAAAGGTATACAAATGAAAAATCACATTGGAATACGAATTCTAACCTGATTATATTTTTATACATATTTGTAACTTTATATTCCTTAAGAACGGAAGTAAGGTTCGATCATCTTTATGTTGTTTAAGAAAAGTAGTTGGGGGTGGGATATTTAGAGCGGCTATTTCTTGCATAAATCCTGTGTTGACTGGGATACGGTGTCCACAATTAAAAGTATATGATTAAGGTCGCCTACTGAGTCATTATCACATGTACAGTTGGAAATGTTCGGGATCTCAATTTTACACGATTACTTTGATTATATGGGATATTCCATAAATGATTCGGTCAGTGGAGGTCAAAATGAGTTTGTTTTTGTCTTTCCCTAAAATAAATATACAAAGGGCCATCGTTAAAAATGCAGCTGCTAGTTATATACTCTTTATAATTTCATATTTTACAGCTTTATTATTTCATATATTCTTATTAGTTAACGATATTTTCTATAGGAGCATCATCTTTCCTCCTTTCATTGGCTGGCTCATTATCTCTAGATTTTTTTTGTTTTTATTAGCCTTATTATGTAAAATTGCCCCTTAATTAGATATTTCGCCTTGAAAGTGTCATTATGCTGCAGAAGCCTTTGGAGTCGAGTTTCGTATTAGGTCTTGTGCTGTCAAATAATATGAAATAGCTTACGGTACTCTGAAATTGATTTTTATCTATCGCAACACTTTCCACGTGCACTCCGAAGTAAACTCTAGTTTTATTAGATTAGGAATAGTCTGGTAAGTGCAGTTAATTGTTGAGAAAGGTTTTTCAAAACCTTGTATGATTTATAACTGACTTGTCTTAATAGTTCATTTTCTATACTTTTTGCCATGTTTTCTCTACGGATAACTTATAGTGCACTTTATTGGTCATATAATATCATATGTCGCTTGAGTTGGCAATATCGGAAGAAAATCCTTTGTTTTATGATTCACTATCGCTTAACTTTAATACACAATTTGTGTTTTGTGGCTACAGTGTTAAAAAACAATAATTTTGACTGTAAAAATGGGCCATAATAATATATTTCAATAATTGTTGTAAACTGTCATTATCGAAATAAAGAAAACTCTTACAGTCGATCAAGTAGAAGCGTGGGAGGCCTTACTCACAGCCGGTAAAGAGTTCATAGAGGGAACCTTTGTCCTTGATGCGCTGTCATAGAAGATTCGTTGTAGTAGATCTTTACTAAGAGAAATACGTTAAGCGCTATGAGTGCCAAATCCGCTCGCGCTATGAGGCTGGTTTCCTGTGTACCCACTCGAAAGACCTGAAAATGTGCAACTAGCGGCTGTTAAATATATAAAGAAGTCGAAATCGTTCATACAGAAGTGGGTACTGCGATATAATGTGGCAAAAAATGTGGAAGATTTACCGGAACATGGTTCGATAGGCAAATTGAACCAAAAATACGTGAGAAAAATCAGTTTTTGCAGAATCCTGGCTTAACACTGTATCAAGGACAATCAAAATTAAGGCAAAAAGGGTTAGATATAACGTACGAAACAATCTGGTCAAACGACGAAACGAAACAAAAGGACCGTAAACACGGAGTAAAGGTGCATCTTTGGAGCTGCTTCTCATAGCAGGGGTTCGGCACTTTGCACCTGTTTATCGACAACCTGAAGGCCCAGAATATGCGGGAAACTTACCAAAAGGCTTTATTACCGTCTGCTAAACGTTGGTTCATCGATAAAAATGAGGACTGGATTCTACCAGATAAGGACAACGACCGCAGCAAGCTCTGTACCGAGTGGAAAACGCAATCCGACATCGTTACACTGGATTGGTCATGGCAATCGCCGGATGCAAATCCCATCGAAAATGTGTGGGCATACATTAACCACAAGCTTCGTGGAAAACGCACGTAGGCGAGTTAAATAAATGTTATCTTTTCTGAAAGATGTTTTACATGGAAATTATAAACATAATAGAGGAAGGATAGTTGTTACGATTCCTGCTACTATTACAAGCAAATTTTTCGAAAAGAAATGAGAACTTTACAAAAAGTATGTCGACCTGTGACTCGGCAGCATTTTACACGCAGTTAATTCTTTACGACAATGGAAAATGTAGCTGTAAGAATACCCCTTGGTCTTAAAATGCCACGAAGGTTGGGAATCGTCCACAGTGGTAGAAGGGTTCCTCGAGGACTTCACAAAATAAATTGGTTATTAAAAAATTTGCATCAATTAGCATTACACTAGTGCGGAAAAGTGATAATTACCACACTAAAAATAGTGCTCGTAACTTTAGTTGCTACATGGTATTAAATAAAGTTAGTTAAAAGTTTACCCAACAAAAGACTGTTCCACTCACCACTGTGACACTTACTATGAAGAAAAATAGTTAATTGAGGTTATTAGTGAATAATGCATAAAACTGGAAATATTATTCGTAAGGATTTATTGAACCTGAACAAAATTTAAGTATAAATTTAGACCAGAGGTAGTTTAAAAGTTACTTTTAAATTCTGATGATCTAGATGAACACCAGATGATGCCAACTTATTTTGCGAAGCGCGCGTTGATTAACGTATAATTAGCGTTTCAGTGTTCTTGAAAACTGGTTTTCTATTTTCACTGCTGCATCTAATGTTCCGGAATTATAAAACATATTATAATACAGTTATAATACAAAATTATTTTATCCATGACCATTATATTAGGAAGGTTTATACGTCTGTTTCCGTGGATTAGAGGCCTTCTAATACACTAGTGGATTAAAATTCATAATACCACGCTTCGATTTTATAGCATTTTATTTAGAATTATTATTAATATTAACATTAACATTTATCTCAGGAACGATCTTGTCATTTTGACCGGGATTATCAAATTCACTCGATAAGGAGTTTTTGAAGGACTGGAAGAGCCCACAACTTCGCGGACATTAGGTAGGACTTGAATTTTTTCAACAATTTCCATCTTGCTGGACAAGTGATTCTTCAATATAACTTTCCGCTACCGTAGTCGATTTCCAACCACCGTAATGCTTGACAGTGGTGATATTGCCCCCAGCATTGGTCAATAATGTTGCCGAAGAACGCCTCATTCCATGACCATACCGGTCATGGAATTTTCCGGATCAGGGAGCCCAAGAAATTAAGCCACTTTTGAAAAGGTTTTCAAAATTGTGTTGATGCCTATATTATCCAGCCACATATCGCAAGAAAAATCTTCCACCGGCAGTTTTAGGTCGCAGATTGATGTATTTTCGACACATTTCTACAGCATTGACTGAAAAACATTCTTCCAAGATCGTGAAAATTCTTGAAATGTTTGTTTTCGTATCCGGAATGAGTACGTACGAGTACAAGTAACTGCCCTTGTCTTGGACATGGCTGATATCCAAAAAAAATTCATTGCATCGACAAGCACCTGCGACTCACATGATCGTTGCAACCTGTAAAGAGTTCAAAGTAAAAAGCTCAATGTATAAATTGAAATATTGACATCGTGTATTTCCTACCTTAACTTGTAAATATTCCTCATCCGGTGCTTTTTTCAAAAATTCTTCGATTTGGTTTCTCTCCAATATCTTTGCCTTCTTTGCTTTATAATTTCTTGATCCGGCTTTCAAATATGAAGTAAGTTTACCATACCATACTTCGAAATATCAATACCTTTGCGCGCTTTCAACATTGATTTTAGCATCGAATACTTTGTCCACATTGAAGATACAGCAAACCGTTTCTTCACATTGAAAAAGTGAGATAGTAGTACCTCTTCTGTAATTGCTCCTTCTCCTATGCCCCTTTTTTCGCCAGTTGTCGAATTCCACCAATTCCTTCTCGTATACAATTTTGCTTTTCGCTGGTAACAGACGTAGTATTGCTTCTTGAGCTTCTTGCTGAATTTCAGTCGGAATGAAGAAATTCTCAGCATTGTCACTCATTTTTTGTGTCAATTTTGCAAATAATTTCAATCGGAATGAAGAAATTCTCAACATTATCACTCACTCTTTGTGTCGATTTTGTAATCTTGTTGACAAATAAACAAACGTATGTCCTAGAAACGACTCCCAGACTTTCTAGTTTTCAGTTCAAAATCAATATTCTTGATCAAAATAAATCTGTCATATCTGACGTTTTTCAAGACCAGAATTTCTCACCTCCTAATTGATCGGTTTTGCTCGTGGTCGTGGATAAAATTACATTCGGGAATTAACAGCCTTTAATCCGCTCGAAAAAATTTTCGCTCTCGGCTGCACCTCGAGTGCCCATTTTTTGTCGTGGATTAAAAGCTTGTTAATTCCCTTATATAATTAATAGCTATTACATATATCTATTTATGGATATCTATTTATATCTATATATAAATAGGTATGCATATCTGAAAAAGACATGTTCGCTATGCTTAGTAATGTCCGTTACATTCTAGAAAAAATAAAAATAATTTTTTTACATGTGTGTAATAGTAAATACTATAAGGCTAATGCGTTACTATATTATACAAGAAATGGTAATTTTTTGTCGCCTGAAACACTCGTTAGATGCCTTTAAATCGGCAGCACATAAAATGGCTCTCATATAAAAAATATTCTCGTTTCCTTTACGCCTCCAACATATCATATCAGTTACCGAAATACATTTTTGCCTCGTTGTGTATTCTTATCTATAGCTATTGTCCCTTTCGCGAAAAGAAAATATTTATTTTACGTAGTGGTAACTGTCTTAATGTATTTTCCGGGGGCCGCCTGAGCGAAAATCGTTATTCCTTTGGGAATACGATACAGTAGAAATTCTGGAAATGACATTAAATTGTTTCCCACATCGTGTGATGCGCAATTTATCATGAGACACGGTCCGTTTCTGTCAACTTTATAACAAATTATATGCTCGCCACAATCCAATGACGTTCGTGACGCGGCTCCATTACTGTTTTTGTTACGTAAACCCCGCATGGAAATGGGGGAAAATGCACAGTTTGCACAGTCCCCCCCCTCAACGGGACGCTCTCGGTTCGGTACACGGTTTTGTTAACATTGTGTTTTTCCACAATGCCATTAAATTGGACACATAAAATTTTCGAGGGCGGTCATTCAGGACATGCGTTTAACGTTTTCGTCCGTAAAAATTCATTTTGTGTATATTTGTCGTATGCTGTCACGAAATCAGTATCACGGCTGAAAAATGACGGCATTAAACAAGGTAAATGATATTCCCATTTATATTCTTCAGCCATGAAAACAAATACAGGATTATAGCGTGCCTTGTGCATTGAGATTAATGGTCATATTTATTGTTAATATAATTCTGCTATCATGTCAACAAAAAGTGGCTTTATACTATCTTTTCAACACTGGATTGCTTTTATTCGTGATACTGCTTTAATTTTATTATATTAATAGTTTTATTACATTATATAGTCACCGATTATTGCCAAAATATAGGTTTCATGGGAATTTCTTATACATTAATGCATAGCTACTTAACATAAATGTTAAATGTGTAAATGAAAATCGTACTATTAACATGAACCAAATTGTAAAATATGGGGGTTCCACAGTGTGCAGTGCTGTGGGACCGATACGTTTAAATATCTAAATTTAATATACCGTAAATTATGTATAAACGTAAATGGTACTATTAATTTGAATCAAATTGTAGAATATGGGGTTTTACAAGGTGTAATACTGGGACCGATACTTTTAAACATCTAAATGATTTGTTCAATTTGAACGTGAAGAATGATATAACTAGTTTTACAGACGATACTGCTATATTTTATACTACATCAAATTGGAGTGAACTATGCAATCAAATGGAAAATGACCTGTCAACCATATTCACCTGGTTGAATAATTGTTTATTAACAGTTAACTATAAGACCGATGAGGCTTATAAAATAATTAAGAGGAACTTCAGGGATATAGGACCAATAAGTAGAAACGTTAGAAGTCAATCGGGGAACATACTGATCGGAAGAGAGGAGAAAGCGGATAGATGGAAGCAGTACTTAGGACATTTATACGAGGGTCAGGAATTAGGAGAGATATTAGAGGAAGAATCATCTAGCATCGATAGGGAAGATGTAGGAAAACCTATATTGAGAGAGGAATTTGAAATAGCACTAAGGGGGCTAAAGAATAATAGAGCGCCGGGTGTAGATAAAATACAGGCGGAAATTTTGAAATGTGCGGGACAGAAAGTAGTAAATAGGATGTTTGAACTGATAAAATACATATACGAAACGGGCGAGATGTCGGAGGATTATAAGAGGAATATTATCGTTATTATACCGAAAAAGAGAGGAGCCGACAAATGCGAGAACTTTAGAACGATTAGCCTAACTTCTCACGCGTCAAAAATCTTAACCAGAATAGTGCAGAAGGGGATGGAAAATAGAGCGGAGGAAATACTAGGAGAAGACCAATTCGGGTTTAGGCGAGATAGGGGAACTCGCGAAGCTATTCTGGCGCTAAGAGTAATGTTAGAGAAAGCAATAGAAAAAGGAAAGAACGCTTATATAGGATTTGTAGATTTAGAAAAAGCTTTTGATAATGTAAGATGGTAAAAAATGTTCGAGATACTAAAGAGCGCAGGAATGAAGTATAGAGATAGGAGAGTAGTACACAATCTATACAAAAAGCAAACTGCTGTTATAGAAGTAGAAGGGGAAAGAAGGGAAGTAGGTATTAGGAAAGGAGTAAGACGAGGATGTACGCTATCACCACTAATTTTTAATCTGTACATCGAAGAGGCGATTAATGTGGTAAAAGATAGAGTGGATTTCGGGATTAAAGTACAGGGAGAGAAACTAAAAATGCTGAGATTCGCGGATGATATAGCAGTATTAGCATCTAGTAAAGAGGAATTAGAATCAGCGTTGAACGAAATGGAGGCAGTGTTGACAGAGGAATACGGAATGAGGGTGAATAAAAATAAAACTAAAGTGTTAGTGTGCAGAGGGCGCGAGAGCAGAGAAAATACGAAAGTACAAATTAATAATGAAAGATTGGAGGAAGTTAAAGACTTCACTTATTTAGGAAGTAAAATAAATTGGGATGGAAGAAGCGATAAAGATATAAAATAAAGAATAGCGTAGGGTCGAGTAGCTCTTAACAAAAAGAAAGCACTTTTAACTAAGAAACAATGAAGAGATTTTTGAAAACGTATGTATGGAGCACGGCACTATACGGTTGCGAAACCTGGACGGTAGGGGACGCAAGTAGGGATAAATTAGAAGCTTTTGAGATGTGGTGTTACTGAAGAATGATGAAAATACCGTGGACTGATAGGGTTAGAAACGAAGAAGTGTTAGAGAAAGTCGGCGAGAAAAGAAGTATGTGGAAAAACATAAAGAAGAGAAGAGATAGAATGGTAGGCCACTTGCTGAGACATGGGGGAATAGTCTGCGATATTTTGGAGGCAGAAATAGGAGTGAAGAAAGGCAGAGGTAGGCCTAGATTAGACTACTGCTCGCAAATAGTAGGGGATGTAGGTTGTAGCACAATTAGCGAAATGCGTAGGTTGGCACAAGATAGGAGAAGCTGGAGGTTAGCGTTCAACCAGTCTTAGGACTGATGACCCTATGATGATGAGTTAACTATAGCAAAACCTGTTCCCTTCACATCGTATAGAAACATATTTACTGGGTTACAATGAATTAAATGTCTTAATAAATGGAAAAAAGTACAAATTTGCTCAGCTGAAAACCTTAAATACATATTTGGGTATATACATAGGTAACACTAGTATACATGGCGCACTGGAGAACAGCCAATTTTTTGCCAGGAATTTAGGAGTCAATTTCGAGTACATTATGCTGAAAATGGCATTACTTTTTCTTGATTGGTTCTAGTTTCTGAAATAAACATACACATATGATAAATATTAATGTAAAATAAGAAAAAACAAAATATAAAATTCATAACATCTTGTTTTGAATTTTTTATATATGAAATCAATCAAGATAATAAAAAATAATTGACACAAAAAATATTAAACATTAAAAGAAAGCTTTTTGTATTTTTGCTGTGAACAGACCCTGTGCAGATTTTAATAGCAATCGGCTATCATGTGATGATCCCACCTTCCTTGATACCTTTCTTCCATTACTCGGCTATCCTGATGAAACCATTTACCTTGTTCTTCACTATAAGTTAGAAGGAAATCTGTCTAGGTGACTAGGCAAAAAATGCAATTTAATGCTCATATTGGCTTCTAATTTTTCAAAAAATGTTAGCATCTTATGTATTAGTTTTTGGTAGGTATTTGTCTAATGATTGCTCAAAAAAAATTTAATTGTAGATACATGACTAAACTATGCATCAGATTCTACAACAGTCATATATGTTAAAATTTGGATCTTTTACCAGTTTTCGAATTTGTGGACCATCAAAAATCCCTGCTTTTAATTTTTCAGTATTCTATGCTGAAATTGCTTGTAATATAAAATGTAAATGTAAATGTAAAACGATCATCTGACTTGTCCAGTGCTTTTACAAACTGTTTCATTAAACCCCGTTTGATGTGAAGAGATGGCAGTATTATTTGTTATCTTTTTATTAATGGCTCGTGAACAATGTTGGTTTTTGCAACGGTCATAGAGTCTTTCAAAGGCCATACAGTTTGCTGTCAATGCTTTTCCTTTGAATGACTCTCTCATAAACAGAAGTGACAAAGATATTTGGTATATCCACTTTCCTGTCCAGGATGTAAGGTGACCATTTTTAAATCGATACAACCACAGATGCCGAGAATAAGCAATTTTTTCTAATACCTAGGTAAAATTTTCATATCGCTTTGTATGTTTTGTTGAATGATTAATTGGAATCGACGCAGACTTATTTTCATTGTGTAATAATACACATTTCAAGCTCGTTTTAGAACTATCCACGAAAAGCCGCCAATCATTTGGTAAATTTGAGGAGTATCCATTATTTTAACAGACGTAGTCAATTTAGCTAAAATGAAAATATAATGTGAAATTGGGGTCCTCGAGTACTCAGAAACCGATCTTAAATGTGTATCAACATATTTTTTTTGTTCCCCAGTGTAATCTTAAATGAGGCATCTACATAAATTATATTGTATAACAAGTAAGATCATTGCTTTATAAATTGAAGCAACTATCCCATATACTTCGTATTGAGCAAATGAAATCCCTTTATCACTCAGTTGTTGAAACACATCTTAATTATTGATTCATTGCATGGGGATGGACCATAAATGTCTACCTAAATAGCCTGCATATAATACGAAAATAAATTTAAAAAATAGTTTTGAAAAAGAACCAGACTTACCCTTCAGAAATTCTGTACACAGAAACAGTAGTTTTTTATTTGTGTCAGTTATTTCGTTTCGTAGTTCTCCTCAGGCAGCATAAGTACAGAAATAAACTAAGGAATTTTATCATGACCATAACACCCGGCATAAAACCATTGCGTAAAACTTTTCCTAGTGTATTAATCTGGGGCTGTTCATATACTCTGCAGAGCAATTGATTCAACCTCGACTTTATTTTTTTTTACTAATAGACGAGGTGCACAGATACTATGTGGAATTTATTAACAATACAGTTATGTAGTTTAATGTGATATTGTGGAGCATTTTGCTATAGCCAAATTCTAATTGGTTGCAACAATTACTAATTATAAATAGAAATTTAATAGTGCAGATGCAGTTTATAGTATAGTATATATAGAGTGTCTGAGTTGGAACTATAGGATTTGAATTACGCGCCATTTGTTTTCTGTCAAAGATAGGTCGTCTATATTTAACGACTGTCATATACAAAACATACAACATGCTGCATTGATTAACAGTTCAACAACGAATAGTTTGCGCACAACTGTTTTATGAAAGTGAGAGATCATTTACAGTTGCATGAAGAAAAATTAGAACAAAATGAAGTGCCTACAGAGCTAACAGCTCGTAACTTAATCAAGAAGAGACGGGTTCTGTTCTTGATAAGGCAACACCAATCTTGATAGGGCAACACCTGGTCGTGGTCGGCCAGATGAAAATGTTGCTGCAGCGAGAGAACACATTCTCACTGCAGCAATATTTTGCGGGAGTATCTAAACACATCAATTCGACGTCGTGCACAACAGTTAATTCTGTCAAGAGCCACCAAGCATCGCATTTTAAGGAAAGATCTGCATCTCTCAGCATACAAAATTCAATTAAGACTAGATTAACTGTAAGTTACAGACCGTTTACAACGTATATTTATTAATTGGGTGTTAGAGAAGAAAGTAATTCTGATTTCTGCAACAAAATCAGCGATGAAGTACATTTTCATCTTGACGGATACGTCAGTAAACAAAAGTGTCGAATTTGGGGTGCTGAAAATCTACATGCTGTTCACGAAAGTGAAATGTATCTACAGAGGTTGCACAGTTTGGTGTGTATTTTGGAGTAGGCGAGTAATTGGACCATATTTCTTTAAAAATAAAGCTGGTAATGCTATCACAGTAAATGGGGAATGCTATCCTAACGTGTTGACGTTGTATGGTTTGTAGACCAGTGTCATTAACGACATGTGACAGTTGTTAAATATTTAACCCCTATCTTCGACAGAAGACAAATGGGGCGCAATTCAAATTCTATACTTCCAACTGAGACACCCTATACAGAAACCGATTAGACACTAAAAGTCCAGTTGCGACCAATATATCCAAACATGTTTTACGTTGTAATCAACGATGCCAAGTAATATGTAGATAGCGACATTTGTGTATTTCAAAATATAAAAAAAAAATATTTCATGTTAGTAGATCAAATCGTTGACGGTACTGAATTAAAGTATACCTAGTCTTATATAAAAAGGCTTTGGAAAAAATAATTACGGGGGCTTCACGTAACCCACTTTAGAGAATTCGTATAGGGTGTTGAACTTGAATTATTCAGAGCGTCTTTCGAGTCACGGAATAAGTTCGCCAAAGTCATCCAAAGTATTCCCCGTGAGACAATATAATTCTTAAGGAACCGTCGGAAACGCGTTCATCACTGAAAATCTCTTTGTTTGATTCATTTTTTGATTAAAAAATCTTTAAATTTCTTGTTTCCAAACCAGACGGTATAAAGGGCTAGCGACGGTTATATCTCGAGATCAACGAGAGAGGGATTACTACTGGATGTAGGTACCTGTTCGCTTTGACTTTGTGGGTTTTAGAAATGTATATATAAGGAAAACATTATGTCTTTGGCTTTATGTAAATGCGACCCACTTCTCTACTTAAATACGATTTTAAGGAAGGAAATGCTGCTATTACTATTTGCTTTATCATTAGTGATCGTAGACAGGCAATGTTGAATATAATTGAACAATAATATTTATCTTGTCTAATATTAAGATTATGAACGTGGGATATCTTAACTACAGAAATAAGGAGTTTATACTTCAACCCACCTGAAAATGCTTTATATAATAAGGACTAAACAAATTAGGTCAAAACAGCTATTCTCCTGGCTATATGCCAAACGCCGAGCGCTGAATTACATGACAAAATTTGCCTACTTTTTCTTTCTTTTGGAACAATCACTGTATTTTTAGTGCTAACTCTGTTAGACAAAAATACGACAAATTTTGTCATGTAATTCAGCGCTCGACGTTTGGCATATAGCCAGGAGAATAGCTGTTTTGACCTAATTTGTTTAGTCCTTATTATATAAGGCATTTGCAGATGAGTTGGAGCATAAACTCCTTATTTCTGTAGTTTGAATATTACCCTCTGGTAGTAAAACTTTGCATTATATTGATGATCTCAAGTTTTTACTTCGATTTAGATTGTTCGAAATTACCAAGAGATGGCGTTTGGTACATTCTACTGCGGTGGAACGTAGCAACGTCTACTAGATGTGAGCTTTATCTGTCGAAGGTACACTCGTTTACACTGCACTAACAAGATCCAAGATAGAAAGGTCGAGACCGGTCTGCGGTTAACGATATCCTGAAATAGGTGACACTTTGCGTCTTTCTTAGTGGTTTTGGAAATAATCACTGTATTTTTAGTGCAAACTCTGTTAGACAAAAATGCGACAAATTTTGTTATGTAATTCAGCGCTCGGCGTTTGGCATATAGCCAGGAGAATAGCTGTTTTTGACCTAATTTGTTTAGTCTTTATTATATAAGGCATTTTCAGATGGGTTGGAGTATAAACTCCTTATTTCTGTAGTTAAGATATCCCAAGTTCATAATCTTAATATTAGACAAGATAATTATTATTGTTCAATTATATTCAACATTGCCTGTCTAGTAAAACTTTGCATTATAATGGGATATCTTAATTAGCTTTGCAGCCAAGGAACGATCAATATTATTATAATACTTAATAATTTGTGAGCAAATGTGTTTAAGTGAAGTAATCGTTTATTTGCCATGTTTAATTTAAGACAATTTTTTGTGCCATAATAAAATATACCTACTTATCTAAACAACATATATAGGTATAGGAAATTTTTTGAATTTTCTGTAAATGTTTTTTTATAAGATAGTGACTATAAATAATAAAGCCACAATAGTTAAACATAGACAAAACAAGAGACCAGTCTAAAGTTTTTTCAATTTACGATTTAATATAAATCTATTTGAATATAAAATGTTCATAGAATAGATGGGCTTATTATAAAAATTGATCTACAGAGTATTTCAATAGGAACGCTCAAAATTTGTTAAGTTATAGCGGCCATGCTGTTACAGCAACATCTGTCAAGTGTGCAAGCAATTATTGTGAATTGCTTAGTAGTGCATGGCAAATCACCATGAAAGGTTATAGCGTTAAAGAATGTGTGCAAATCATCAATTTCATTTTCAAAACAAGTTCTTCGTTCGAGAAACGTTTCGTGAGCATTACGTGATTTTTATCCTCGCCACAACCGTCCTGCCGCCGCCGAGTCAACTATTCGACTCAACCAACATCCGTACGTCACCGAAACGCAAGGTCTGCTGAAAACATCGCTGTTGTGCATGAGAATGTACGGGAAAACCCGAGGCAGTCAATTTCTTGTCGTTCATAAGAACCTGGCCTTTCTGCGACGAACCATATACAACGCCGTGTGTTCGCTGATTTGGCTCTGGAGTAGTTGGAAGTTGACCCAAATTTCGCCAAATAAAATCATCTTTAGCGACGAGGCCCATTTTTGGATGAATGGATATGCGAACAAACAAAATTGTAGGATTTGGGACGATACCAATCCACACGAGATACACTAGCACCAATCCCGAGAAAGTCACTGTTTGGTGCGCATTTTGGTATGGCGAAATCATCGGTCCATACTTTTTCCAAAACTAAACTGGCAATGATAAGCATCTTATGGCCTAAACTGGATGATATGGATATCGACGACATGTGGTTCCAGCAGGACGGCGCTACATACCACACAGGGTATGCCATGATGGACATTCTGCACTAGCGATTTGAGGGCATAGGACTTGCGCATTGGTGACATGAATTGGCCATCGAGATCGGCGATTTAATGCCTTTAGATTTGTTCCTTTGGGGCTATCTTAACTCGCAAGTTTATGCGAATAAAGCGCAAACAATTGATCCCCCCTCAAACTCAACATAACGAACGCCATCCAGCAAATTCAGTCAGATTTATGCGATAAAGTCATCAAAAATTGAACCTCCTGAATATGTGCTACCAAGCAAAGCCGCGGCGGACATTTGAACGACGTTATAGTCCATACTTAATGCCATAAATATTCTTTCAAATACAAAATAATTGAATAGATATCTTTCACACAATTTGTTTTATTTACGTTTAAATATTGAACGTCCTTATTGAAATACCCTTTATATGAAATTTAAATTATATCATAAATAATTAAACCCGCATATTTATTTGAAGACGTGTGATAAAAATTTGTTACTAATTGCAATAGTAATACAATTATTAACAAGACTAGATTTTAATTTTGTGCCAAATAACATGACATTTAGTTTCATTGTTTTTGACAAACTCAAAGAAATATCAAAATGTTATTATGTGTTGTGGTATATCTTTTGGTAAAAGAAAAGGAAATAAATTTCGATGCAATAACGGGAGTCATTTGCTTATGTTTGAATTTTAGAAAATATTAAATATTGTAAAATATCAGTTGTATATAATATGGGCCCAATTACAGATCTCTGAGGAACGCCAGCTTCAATGTTAACTAAGTCTGTAAATTTGTTAGTTATTATAATTTATTGTTGTCTTTTTGCTAAATAGGATGGGCAACATATTAAATAGCTTATGTAATGCTTATTTTTGTTACTATTTGACGCTTACTTCCTCATAACATTATATTTTCTAGTATACTTATTTCATGGCCTACTTAAAAAAAAAAAAATAAATAAAATTTACAACCCCAAATTTGATGCTAGTCTGATCATATGATACATCATTAAAAAGGAAAGAAAAAATGCTATCGAATCATACGCAAATCTTACATGGCATCTATATGGTTTTCTTGGAAACAAAGGACTATAATTTTTTTGGAGTCCAACCATGGTGCCTTAAGAATGTATTTGCTAAAATGTTTCCAGACCTCCATATAGAAGTATAGGGAAAGGTTGTTGAAAATACATCTTCCTGTTTTTTATGTAATTATTTAAAAAACCAAAATGGTTGGGTAAAATTTAATAATGCAGTGGCAAGACAAAAAAAAAGTGTCTTCCTGTTTACACCTCTCTATCTCTAATTATACCCAAACTAGCAATGCGCGCAGCGTCAAAATGGACCACATTGTATAGAAAATAGGTAATATATATTTTAATTCTCGCAATTTGGGAATATTAAAGGGTAGCATCAGGTAAAAGATAAATTTGCGCAATAAGTAATGATTAGCAACGACACAATTTCGTTGCGTACTAACGAACAGATCCCGGCCAACAATGTAATATATTAAATTACTCTTTCATCAGTGTCTGCGATCCCAAAATAATTAACTTCTATAGTCGATATATACCTACATGAGTAATTAAAGGCTCCAAACTTTATCCACGACCCAACTTTCAAGACAGTACACAATATAGTTAAATTTACAAAGGAAGCCGTGGGGCTTAGAACGAATTTTCGAAACCATCATAGTTTGACGACGTACAAACACGTTGATGGAGTTTGTCGAATAAATAAACAAATAATTCAATTCTCATGCGAAGTCGCTCCTTCGACTCCGGTATTTGTTCGAGGGAGATTATAGGCATTTTAGGATGATGTATAGGCTAAATTGTATTTACATGATACTACAGATACTTTGTAGCTTAGAAATTAATTACAGTCATAGCCATTTTGGAGAAACTGTGTTTAAACTTTGTTAATGTCTTGTTAGGAAAAGAAAATATGCTAAAGGATACATAGAAGTGACTGTAAAAGGACTAATTTAAAATAAAACGCATAACTTCAGTCTTTTTGCCATTTGTGTATCCCTAGAGGCAGGAGGCTACATTAAATAAAGAATTCGAAAAGAAATGCTATTTTCTTTTTATGCATTCGTATAAAATAATAATACAGTGTGTTCTTACAGTTTGGAATAGTTTTCATCAATACTTTTGGAGAAACTTCCCGGATACTTTTATTTTAACAATCCCTTAAGTCTTCACAACCCCAATTTTAGAATTTCAAATTTTAAGACACCCCGTCTAATTTTAAGACACCCCGACACCCTACTTTAAAGCATTTGTTGTGCCGAATAAAAAAAAATGAAGTTTAGTTTTTAGTTAGTAAATAGAAATCCAAATTTCGTATTATACAAGGTGTCCTGAAATGGTTTCCTCATTTGTGTGTTGAACATTTCGGAAAGTGGTAAATGTGCATGCGCGTGTGTTTGTTAGACATCACGCATTAGAAATTCAGTTGTAATGGATCATTTCACCAGCGAGCAACGTGCCATGTGTGTCAGAAGTTTTTATGAAAACCATCCTTCTGTCAAGAGTTCGTCGCCTGAATCGAGTGCACTACCTCCTTCACGACATTAATCAAGCTCCTTCAGCAAAATTAATCAAATTGTGGGTCTTTCGAAAACCACTGTCCACGACATCCTAGTAAAGGATTTTAACTTTTCATCGTTACTAGATTCAACTAGTGGAAGTTTTGAAGGTTAAAGATTATACAATTCAATCTGCTTTTGGACAAGAATTATTCGAAAATGTGGGAAATTTTCATAACATCCTATTTACCGATGTGACACATTTTCATTTACATGGATATGTAAACAAATAAAATTGCTGTTACTGGTCTATAGAACATCCCCGAGAGAAGCACCAAAATCCCTTACATTCTCCTAAATTAACGATATGGACGGCAATCTGGCATAATTGGCAATTACTTTTATGAAAATGCAAACGGTGTTGCACTCATGGTTAATTCTCTCCGATATAAATATATGCTAGAGAATAGTACTTCAGAACCTCAAAATGTTGCTGGATTTAATGAGGATACATGGTTTAAGCAAGATGGAGCTACAGTCCTTACTGCAAATTTATCAGTGTCATCCGTTAGACAGATGTTTTCTGGAGAAGTGATCTCTAAGTGAGAGGATATTAAGTGAACGCCTAGAAGTCCCGATTTAACGCCGACAGATTTCTTATGAGGTTAATTAGTACAAGTCTAGGAAATATTTATATATTCGTGAACAACGGAATCAAATTGCTCATAAAAAATCATAATTCGAAATAGTGTTTATATTATCGAGCTTCCTAATTAAATATCATGATCCTATCCTAAAGTGAATGTTCTTCCTGGTTGATGACTAATGAATATGCTTCATTGATATTCAGGTGATTGTCTTCGAAACGAAATTCTCCAGTGAATTTGCCAAAATTTAAGATATATTTCATATAATATTTATTAGTTTTAATAAATTTGGCCATGATAGTGTTTGACTATATTTGCTTGGACAGACAACCCATTTGGACATAAGCTGATTATTTAGAAATCATAAATAAGCTCATTGCTTCGGGTTTTAACAATTGTTAATAATTCTTATTGGGATTTAGTTTTCGCTGATAATAAAAATGGCAATATTCTTGGTTTTATATAATATTATTATTGAATAATAAGCAGACAATACACGAGAAATGATAGATACAAAATACGCATTTGTATTACCTTGTTTACCTCATCGCGAAATACAAATAGGTTAGGTACATAATATTTTTTCGGTGAAATTATCCAGCGACTCCAGCTAAAATTCCAGACATTCAGTCATCATGGTAAACATTTTTAATAAACTTTACCAATCCAGTTAATTTTTGTTTCTTAAGACACATAACATTTGGGTTTAGTTGGTTAATCAGAAATCACGAACAGCAAGCCATATTGCGTCATGTTTCAATGGAGTCAACGTGAAGACTACATGGATGTGTACTCTAGAATAGTTACCATGCAAGAATTATAATTTATCTCATCCGGAGTAAAGTGTACTACCAGTATATTGTCATGTATTTCTATTAGTTTTATACCTAAAATGTATAAAAGTTTACAATTATAGTGGCGCAAAATGTACCAAATACATTGGTGTTAAATTTTATACCAGAAATAATGAAATTACACCCTTTTCACCACGGCAGATTTTCAACAGTAATTGTATAAAAAGGTTATTTTCTTATTTACCAGTTATCATTGGAACCAGTTCCTGCCTGCGCTATGCAGTAATTACCTTAAGTAAGTGAAGACATAAATTAGGCCGGAAAGGATTTCCCAACTCTGGCAAGTAATTGCAGCTTTGACCGCAAACCTTCCCGAACTAAAGTCATTTAATAAAGTTGTATACTATTAGACGATCTAATGGAACGTTATATAACTGAGTAATTTGCATCGTCCCGATTAACGCCGACAAATGAGAATTATTTATTGTAAATGAGATCCGGTAAATATAACGAGGTAACCGGCCGGCGATGATTCTGTTTAATTTTAAGGGGGTTCAAGTCCTTGGAGAGTTTTTAGAGAAGAGAAATATTTTATTTCTTGGAATAACGCCGAGGTAAAAATGTATTAATTTCCTCGCAGAATCTGTTGCAACTAGCCAGTTTAGATGTCTTGGACAGATTTTCATAGAAATTAACTTGCATGGAATTGAAATGCTTAAAGACAGGTACTTACTTTAATTACGTCATACTTAAGAGACGTACTTTGCAATCGATTTAATTTAATTGCAAATAAATAATACAGAAATGAAACTTTGAGCTATATACCGGGTGTTCCAAAATACCTATTACAGTCAATTGTATCCGCTATTTGATTAGATAAAAATATGAACCAACATTTATCTGAAATTGTGTCAAAGAATTTTGCTTAGAAACTTAATCCCTTCTTGTCTTTTCAATCATTATGAAATCATCCCCAACATTTTCCTTCAAATTATATCGTCATATTTTTTTTGTATTGAAAGTAAATCCTGACTTTGTTTTGAACATAGAATAACATACTTATTACTGTTTATAACATATCAATAGAAGAAAGCAATATTGTTAAATAAACAATAGCATGGTTATATCTTACAAAAAATTATCCTCAGAGCTCACTTAATGATGTTCCCTGAAATTTAATTGCATTATACAGGGATACTGCCGGCAGTATCCATATTTTATAAATAAGTTACACAACTAATATATATTTTTTTATAATATAATATATTAAAGACACGTACTTTGTATGTCGTATAAGAAAGTAAGGATAATCGCCGCTACTGGTAACGACCGAGATGGAATTACAACAAATGTTCGAAATTGTCTCCTGCACACTCACATTAGCTTCAAAATATAGTAATGTTTCCTGGTACATGCATTCTAATCGTAGCTGTAATATAATTTGAAATAACTCCTAAGAAATCTAAATGGCGTAAGGTCTGGCAACCTTGCAGGCCAATTAATCAAATCCCTATTACCAATCTGCCTGGTTGTACGTATAGAATATGTTATTTAAATCCTGTGACGGTTTGTGTATAAGGAGTAGCACCATCTTGTTGCCAGATCATTAATTCCGCTCCCAGAAAAGAATGTCTTCCATAAGTTCCGGTAATTCATATATAGTGTGACCCAGTTGAAACTATAGGATTTGAAATGCGCGCCATTTGTGTTCTCTCAATGTTAGGGCGTTAATATTTAATGACTCTCATCTACAAACCACACGACGTCAACATGCCATGATTAAAAGTTCAACAACGAATATTTTGTGTACAACTATTTTATTAAAGCGAGCGGTCATTCACAGTTACATTAGGAACAAATCGTACAAAATTAGGACAAATGAAACACCTACAGAGTTAACAGTTTGTAACTTAATCAAGAAATTTGAAGAGCTGGTTTCTGCTATTGATAAGGCAACACCAATACGTCCTCGTCGCGGTCGGTCAGATAAAAATATTGCTGCATCGAGAGAAAGTATGGGAGTAATCAAACACATCAATTCGGCATCGTACATAACAATTAAATCTGTTAGTGTCTAAGAGCCACCCCGAATCGGATTTTAAAGAAAAATCTGCATATGTCAGTATCCAAATTGGGTTGATACAAAAAATAAACGTTACAGACCATTTACAGCGTTGTACATTTGTTAATTGAGTATTAGAAGAGATAGAAGGTGATGTTGATTTTCGCAAAAAAAAATTTTGTTCAGCAATAAATCACGTTTTCATCTTGAAGTTTGTCAAATATTATTAGTTTTATTCACCTATTACATCCTATAGTTCAAATGAGACATCCAAGGAGACATTCAAATGTATAAGGAAATCCAGGTATATGCTTCCTGTTAACGTACGTTCATAAAAGTGTGACCAAATTGACTGATTATTAAATAACGGACACTAAATATTTATACTCCAAACTGTTTGGAAACTCGTTTGAAAAGGATGGACGTTATGCTCATATACATTTACATGTATTTGATTAGTGAGAAACACTTTCAAGTTTCAATGGCAGTGTTTGATACGTAGCAATATCTAAAGCTACTGCTGGGGATACGTATGTTGGACAGTAAAGTAGAAAGGTACTATTTACATTCTTTATTAGTAAAGTATAAAAGTAAGAAAATAGTGGAGAACCTAATACGTTAAAAAATAACAGGTTCGCTGGCATAATCACCGCCAAGCCATAATTTTGATTTCTAATGATGTAAATTGGAAATTTGGTAAGCGTAATTCGATTGGCCTGCCCATTGCTCATGTTTAGCTTTCTCTTGTGCGTGCGCTAAAAAGTGCCTAGCCTTGGCTATTTTAACCTCGGGAGTGTCCTCTGGAACGCCATCTGATGTGATCTGTATCCCTTGGTGAGATAAAGATGATCCAAAGCTAAAATAAAGATGTTTTAGTTTCTAGTTATAGAGAAGGCTCTTAGACTAATTTCAAATGACAATTAAATAAAACTGCAGAACAGGTCTGCAATTTGGTTGTTCACCTCTTTTCAAATGTTCTAGGATTCAATTTTGCTAAACGTTTTAAAAGTTGAACATGTAGGCTTGATTTGTTACATACATACAGTGAATAATGTGAATACAGTGAATAATGAATTTGTATTCCTAGTTAGTAGCAACGTTTAAGTATTTATTACCTTCCAGAGGATTGATGGGCATACCCATATATTTCAGGTTTTTGTTGCCAGTCTTCATTAAACCCTTGGTTCTTTAATTTAGCCTGACTGTGTGCCAGTAAATGTTGGTATTTGGCAGCTTGCACTTCAGGAGTATCGATAGGCACCCCATTTTTATCTAGTAGTGGAATATGTTGAGGACCATGGTGTGGTATCCAACCATGGGAATTTTCATGGGTAATGGAGTAGTGTATTTCATTTGTTTCAGGTGCTTCATAGTTAACCCAGCCGGTGATATCTTGTCCGTAAGACTCTAAGCCTACAAAATGATAACGATGTAGACCTTTTATTAGCAGAATGTTCATTGGACATTCATTATGCATATTTCTTCGTTGGTTGCATGATTTATTAACATTTCTAAAATAAAAAACCAAGGAGATTCATTGCAAGCATAATCTCAATTATTATTGGTTTCATCCATCTATAGTTATCTGAAGTTTGGTATGATATAGCCATTGATGATATTATAGCTTACACACAAAATAGAAATGTAATTTCCCTTATTGATGTCTATGCTGATAATTTTTTCAATTAACTTTCACAGATTCTGAGATGCAATGTTTTGGCTTATAGAGAAATTAAAATCAAGAGAGTTGCGTTAGTTACGAATTTCTACTGCAATCAGTAGAATCAGTATTGTAATCCCATATACTTAATATGGGAAAACTAAATGGAAGTTCCAAAACCGTGGGGTTGAATTCTACCCGTGGCGGGTTTTCTTTTCTGAAACCTTGCTGATCGTGCACAAACACGAGAAAGGGGTCAAGGATCACTATTAGGTATAATTGAATGCCTGGCGGGGCTTTAGCCCGAGGAGTAGTTGTTTCCTATAGCGAGTACGCAATAGCCTTGCTATTCGGGAACTACTTGATAATCGTTTTGCGGTTTGGTGGTTCCTTTTTCGATTCCCGACTTATAAGTTACTGACATGAATCGTATCAATTTAGATGAATACCCCACGGTTTTGATTTGGCAGTTGTCCTGAACCGGCGTACCATGTACGACACTGATGAGAACTAATAAGTTCGAAACATCTGCCTGTCGTTCGGTTCCCATCCGGGACAGATATTGAATCCTACCCGTGGCGGGTTTTCTTTTCTGAAATCACCATACTTCTTGGACAAAGTGGATATACCAAATATCCTTGTCGCCTCTGTTTATGGGATAGTGGTGCAATGAAAAGTAATGCAGTTTGGCCTTTCAGAGACGCTATGACCGTTGGAAAAGCCAAAATTGTTCACAAGCTATTAATAAAGAGAGAAAAAATAATCCTGCCACCACTTCACATCAAACTGAATTTAATGAAATATTTTATGAAAGCACTGGACAAGTCAGGTGATTGTTTTGCCAATACAGTTGCCAAGCATTTCCAGCACTGAGCATGGAAAAATTAAATGCAGGGATTTTCGACGGTCCACAAATTCGAAAACTGGCAAAAGATCCAAATTTTAACAGATATAAATATGAGCGTTGTAGAATCTGATACTTAGTTTAGTTATGTATCTGTAATTAAAATTGTTTTGAGCAATCACAAGGAAATAACTACCAAGAACTGGTACATAAGAGGCTAATGTATTGAAAAATTGGGAGCATTAAATTATATTCTTTGCATAGTCACTTGGACAAATTGCCTTCTAACTTATGAGATTATAGTGGTGAACAGATGAATAAGGTGAACGGTTTCATCAGGATATCCAAATAATGGGAGAAATGTATCAAGAAAAGTGGAATCGTCACATGATAACCGATTACTGTTGGAGTCTGCAAAGGGACTGTTCACAGCAATAATACTCGTTTAAAAGAAAATCGTATATTTTTTTTTTATAATTTTTAATATGTTTTTGTCAATTATTCTTTATTTTCTTACATAAATAAATTTTCTTATTTATTTTCATACATAAAAAATTAAAACAAGATAAATTGTTTATCTTATTTTGTTTGTCTTACTTTGCATTAATATTTATCATGTATGTTTATTTCAGAAACTAGAACCAATCAAGAAAAGTAATGCCATTTTCAGCATCAGGGGCAGTAATGTACTCAAGATAGCCTCTTAAATTCCTGGCAACAAATTGACTGTTTTCCAGTGTAATCTTTAATTACATTAATAAAACTGATCAGAAAATTAGATTTCAAATTAAAACAAGATAAATTGTTTATCTTATTTTGTTTGTCTTACTTTGCATTAATATTTATCATGTATGCTTATTTAAGAAACTAGAACCAATCAAGAAAAGTAATGCCATTTTCAGCATCAGGGGCAGTAATGTACTCAAGATAGCCTCTTAAGTTCCTGGCAACAAATTGACTGTTTTCCAGTGTAATCTTTAATTACATTAATAAAACTGATCAGAAAATTAGATTTCAAAAATGTATACCATAACAAATAGCATACAGAGTTACTACTCATTATTAAAATGAAATTTTAAAATCGTATGTAATAAATCCATTTTAGAAGGATAAACAGGCCAAAATATTCGAGTTCATGCATTATTTACTTTATATAGCCCTTGCAGCGTCTGTATAGTTTAAAAGTTTGTTAAATGTTTCCGTATTGCCTTATGTAAAAGGGAATTCCTTTCTATACTAGATAGTATTGTTCAGGAAAGTTTCGAGTTCTATAGCTAAGAACTTTAGATCGTTAAGCACTGTGGCTCTAATGGAAAAAGTAACTTCCTAAGTTTGAGTACACCATAATGCCACGTTTTGGCCACAATAGTTTACTATAACATTCTACGTATAGTGAAGTCATTATTATCATATGTATTAATGTGTAGAAGTACTTAGGAATACCAAATTAATATTAAAATATTTTTTGATGTCTAAATTTATCATTGTTTACATAAAAGGAACGTGAACTACGACAGTCCGCTTTATTGCTGTAAAGCCTTTTCTTACCAAAGTTTCATGTTTCATATTTTAACAAATGGTAAAAGAATTCGCTTTGTTACTGCCTCACATTTTTTGTCACATATTAAGATTCAAAAGTCACAAATAATGCCACTCACTGGGAATGTTGCATCAGTGGTATTACACTGGGATATTTCTGTCGAGATGCCGTTGCGTAAGCTTGAATCAATGCGTTGATTTCAATCGATGCAGGTACAATCAATTCAGTTTAGCTCTGTCGTTGTATGTGGCCACCTGTCGTTTTGTTAATTATGGCGGTACGTATTATATAAATTATTATAACTCAATGAAGGCGTAGTTGCTTACATATTGCACCGCTGCTGATGAGGTATCCAAATGGGTAGCTTTAGTCATAAATCATGTGAACTGTCGCAAATATCTTTCATTTAATATAGGATTAGTCTTTAGGTATAATTATAAAACTAGCCGTTAAAAATCAGTAAGCCCTAATAAAAAATCGATATTTTCGGAAACAAAATCGACCTACTGTGTACTCGTATTTGAAGTTTTGTATTCATAGTGGCCATACCTCGTCGTACATTTGGGTTAATAGAATATATGAGCAGTTAACTTTGTCGAAACTTGACCTTTCATTCTTACTAAAACAGCAGAAGTCCACGCAAGTGTGATATATAGTTATAGACATATGTTCTGTAATGACTTTCATAGTATCTCGACTTACACCCGATGAAGTTAATAAGAATTCATACACATAAGGTGCATATATTGGCACTTTTCTTAGCATCTCGAGATAGCACGAAGACGCATAAAGACAATTTTCATTGGATATATTGTTAGGATGTTTAAGATTATAATCTAAGTAGGATAGGTAGTTCGAATGACTTCAATAAATTGTGTACACGATGTTGGGAATGTAAATAAGACGCGTGAACAAGATTTAAGAATGTTTCATAAGAAAATAATATAAAACTAAAATTGTGCTATCTGAAAGTACTCAGAAATTAAAAAGAATAGCAAAGCCTTGTTATTGACATTTTTGCACTATTCGCACAGAAACACTTACATATTGTATTCCCTTTAAGACGATAAAGCATTTGTACATTAAACAAGATTTCAATGTTTCTGTCACTTATTTTAATGCATCTTATTTTAACGCATATTTCGCCGCTTTTGAATTCACATTAAAATAAGAATATTCTGCTGAGGATGATAACAGTGTTATCGAAATATGAATATATAGATGTAATAAAATATTGTTTGTGGTTAAGGGGAATTTAATTTAATGACATCAAGTAAATTATGGTATACTTTGTATAGTACACTTAGAATAGAAGAAATTAATCGTCCACGCAACTTAAGAGAATATGAAGCAGTGAAAGCGATAACTCTGGTTAACCAGGTACGTAGCCAGTGATATGGCTAACGTATTAGGAGTTAGACAGTCAACAATTAGTCGAACAGTTAAACGTTTCAATAACCTTGTAAGTTACTATAGAACCCCAGAAAAAGGTTGCAAGGAGTCTACATATGCAAGAGATGAGCGATATCTGATATAAGTCGCCTTAAGAAACAAGCATTCCACCAGTTTAGAGCTAAGCACACCTCTTGCAGTAGCTCGAAAGGTAGCGACATCTGGAGGAACAATCAGAAGAAGGCTTAATGAAGGAGAATTTGACAGTAGATGAGCACTGCTCACCAGAGAACATAGAGTTACTAGGCAAGAAAACACGTTAACTAGATCATTGATGACTGGAAGCTAGATTTGTTTTCACACGAAACAAGAGTAAGTCTTAATTTACCAGATGGACATCAACAAGTCTGGTGGAGACCAGGAGAGAAGTTTGCTGTCTGCAATATCTCTTCGAGGATCCCCTTTTTTGGTGGATAAATAATATTCTAGGGAGGAATTTGTTTCGATGCTCACACGGAGTTGGTTCCTATATGGGGAAGATCCATGACTGCACATTTTTACGTAGAAAACATCGTAGAAAAACATGTAATGCTATTTGCCTCGTTTGTCGGGGGCAACTTTTATGCAGGGTAACGCTTGACCCCACGTCGTTAGAGAGGTACTGAACTACTTTCGATTTCTGAATATTTCAATATGACTTATGGATTGCTGCCAATGGGCTCTGAACCCCATAGAGTATCTGTGGAATGCACTAAACAATCAGGCGCCACATACCTGCTCCTAAGACTATGGGACTTGAACAATATTGAGAATATTCCTCAGGGAATTATTCACCACTTGCGCTCAATAGCCTGCCCAGATGAACGAAAGCAGCGATAACAGCTAGAGGAGGATCTATACGCTACTGAATTAAAATTCTTACGATTTCATTTCACCTCCAATTGTTTTTCTAAAGTTTTTCATTAACACTGTTTTCAGTGTAATTAACATTTTTGTTCCTTTCTGTTATTTATTCATGTTTTTCCCCGATAATACCATTCTAATTTGTTAAACATTGGTTGAAACCATTTAATTATAATATCACTTAGGTATTATGATTTAAATCTTCGAAAAAGTAAATGTAATAATGTGAAATTTCACTGATGCGTTAATTTTGTTCAAGAGTTTATATAGTGGTGATAGATGACAACAATTGTACTGTAAAATAATAAGCAAAATATAGTTTGATAAGGTAAATCATTTTATGTGAAAGAAGCAAGATAATTATTAGAGTTATCAGAGAACTGTCTGTGTATCTAATGCGAATATATAGTAGCCATAGTGTTTGTTTCTATTATCCTAAAATCTTACCTTGCTTCCACTCGCTATATCCGGATTTAGCCTTGGCGTGCGCCAGCAAATGTTGGGCTTTCGCCGCCTGAACTTCTGGAGTCTCAACCGGAACTCCTTCCTTCGTAATTACAGGAATATGTTGGGGCTGGGAACTGTATAAATCGTGGGAGAGTTGAGAGTATTCGAGACCCCTTCTACGTCTGTAGTGTGCGCCGTGGGGAGAATTTCCCGTTGCTTCGACGAAGGTGTTGAAGTATACCGCTTTCGCCTGCTGGATTTCGGGAGCGTCGACGGCTGCGGATTGGACGTACGAATGCGAGACTGTTGAGAACGAGGAATTAGAAGATTAAAATATTTTAGAATCGATGATTATATTTCTTGGAAACTATTATATGAAAAATTGACACATATATTAATAGACATTAATAGAACACACGTTATTTTTGATTATTAATCCTTCGTCGAGCGCAGCCGATCTATGATATCCGGCAGTCACTTTCTTTGCCCTTTCGTGTGTATTACGAATATTAACTCGAACTCCTTCATAGATTTCGAGGCCCAAACCACCCTTCTCGATATGGTGTCGATTTTTTTAATGCATTCCCTGGCTTTATATGGACCGCCCGAATCTATCACATACATTGCGCCTGATTACGCCATTATTTTGATTTTCTATTTTGTTAGACTTCTTTTATTGGATCTCTACACCTGGATTCTGGATCTACATTCTGGATTTTTATGGTATTGTTATTCAAAATTAGCACATTTGGGCGTTAAATTATTAGTTTATATTAAATATCGTTACCAACAATGTGATGTTTATTTTTGTTTGAAACCTGCTAAAATGATGAAGAAGATTTATAATCTTTACACTTAAAGTAGGCAGTTGCTTATAACTTTTCCTTGTACTTCACGTCCAATGTTTTTTTATATATAACTTTATGAATTTTACATGAAAAAATAGATATTTTTTTGCTGTATTCAAAATATTGTTCAATACTCATTTATGTTTGTGTTTTCTCCAACAGAAACAAAACTTCTCAATAGCTGGTTATCCTATAAAAATCTTCCAAATTTATTGTTTCACAACATTAAATGACTTCCTTTGTGTAAATTCAATCATCACGATTAAAAACTAGTGTGAAATATTTATTATTGTATTGTATTAATTAAAATAAGCGTTTAATTAAGTCTCCATCTCATTAATATCTAAATTGTGTAAGATTTTATTTTGGGATCTCTCAGATTCATTGCGTCCGAATATTGTGTTTTGCTTTCAGTTTCAAAAATAAGTTTATAAAACCTGTTCATAAATAGTTTATTTTTAGTATTGGATATTTTGGATTAAAAAAATGGACAATATGAACAATATTAACATATGTGTTCCTCTTCTTTAATCTTTTCATTGATTTTAACATTTTATATTTAATTTCATTTATCTACCCAAGGCTTGGATAAGGCTATCACATACGGTTTAAGGGCCAAAGCATAACGTCTCGTGAAAAACAATCAAATGGTCACAGGCTGTGGGAAAACTTTCAGAGTATGCAAGATATGACGAAAACTACCTTAATCGTTTTTACACAGCACAACCGTCGTGACTACTGGCAATGAATTCGCCAATATCGAGAACAGCTGATCATGATTTTCGCTTTTCTTACGAGTGCATTCATGCAGTAGACTTACCAAACGAGGGGTTGACTTTAATCAGGGCAATAATATAACTCTAATAAAGGTCTGTAATAAGGATGAATAACTTTGAATATATAGATCTCAATATTTGATTTAATTCAGATAATTAACTTCAACGTTGAGATTCTAAATGATCTGATTCCTTAATTTCTTTCAATTTTTCATCAATGGTATAGTTTCAGCGTTACGATTGCTCATACATGCTGTTTCATAAGTTGTTGTACTATTCTCTGCCAGTTTTGACAGTGGCCTATTCCTGCATTATTTGTTTTGCCTCAAGACGCACTACATAGATTCCACAATTATCCAAATCTAAAGCGGAAGCAGTTATTTCCACCAACATTGCCAGTACTTGCATAAGAACTAGAAGTCAGTAACAGTAACAGTAAGAAATGCGTCAGTAACTCCTCGCATTTATCAGATAAAACGCTCAAACCAATTGATCTATCATGACAGCTCGCATTACTTTCCTTGCTACTCTTATTTCATCCATGTTCATTATATTTCATGCACACCTGAACATGTATGGCTATATCGACAATATTTAGGCATTTCTTTATTTATTTCAAAGTTGGATATCATTTTAAATCAACTAATATATTTTTCTCTTGTGCATAGATACCTAAGAATTTTCTTTAAAAAATGGCCTGTATTCGCTATGTATATAACTTCGTAATTTCATGAAGGATATATGTGCGAGTTATAGTTTTTTGTTTGTTTTCCATTTGTTTCCCATACTAAATTGGAAAAAATATATCGAACATTATATTGGGGCTTACGTACATCTTTGATCATTTTTGATAACTTTGCTGATATGGCCTAGCAAACGGTCTATAGAAGTTTTATTTACGAGGGCTGATAAAAAAATACGATGAACAATTTTATTATAAACAAAGTAATAAGCTTACTTGAAATTTGAACTAATCTTCAAAGTACTGTCCGTGGCTAGCGATGCAATTTTTCCAACGTTATTTCCATGATTAGAAGCATATTTGGAAGGCTTCTTTTGGAAGGGTCTGCAGCTGCTCCGTCATGGCCCTTTTAATGTTGGGAATTGTGTCAAAACGTTTTCCATTTAGCACGACTTTGATTTTTGGAAAGATCTAGAAGTCGCATAGTACTAAATCCGGGGAGTCAGGCGGATGTCGACAGACAGGAATCTTTTTTTCAGCCAAAAACTCGCAGATCAGAAGCGAGGTGTGATACGGCGCATTGTCGCAACGAAGAAGGGAGCCATTGGCTCATATGATACGTTCAGTTCTTCGCTAACCTCTTGAGTTTAATTGCCTGTTTGAGCGAATCATTTTTTCTACTTATGTAATGTTTTCGTCTGTTTTTGAGGTCGAGGGACGTTCCGATCATTGCTCATCTTCAACTGATTCATTTTCGCTTTTAAATCTCTCATACCACTCAACAGTCTTCAGAGTCACCACACTATCATCATATACTGATATTAACATTTCATGAGATTCTTTTGCACTTTTTTGCAAATTAAAATAAAACTTAATGTTAATGCATTGTTCGAAATCCATGATGCGTGACAATCACGGTAAACATGGCCTCACTCTTCCGGCTTTGGAAGCCAATTGACAAGCCACGATCTGTTCAAATTTGACACTGAGTCTCAAAGGAGTATCTCAGGCTATCGGACGCATTATTTCACACAGATGCAGCGTCTGCAGTTTCTGCTATAAAAATTCGTTCACCGTATGTTTCTATGAGACCATATACAGATACAGTTGAACAGAACTTTTAAATATCCTAATATTATAACATCCGCAATTTCTCTCATATTTTCGTCGGTAAGCATCTAATTATCCACGTCTGTGTAATAACATCCTTATTACTTTCATATACCTAATACTTTCAATTTTGTATTCATATTTTATATTTAAGTATGAATTCTCTTTGATTAAGAATTTTTATTTTCTTTGTTCTTCAACAAGGTTGTCTATCTCATAAGTCTCATTATTTGCAAGAGTGTCGTAAATTGTTCAAGAGGTAGCAATATTTAATAGGAAACTGATTTCTGTGCAATTATCTTATGAAACAATGAGCCATAAACTCGTTAACGAAGTAGTCTGGTTCTCTAATTCTTCCATTGTATTTCCTTTTATAAATCTCTCACTCCAGGGAATGAGATATTAACAGATATTTTAAGGTTTATCATAGGAATTATTCAGTTAGTCAGAAATAACTGAATAATTATGATAGCCTTAAAATATCTTTTAAGGATGGAATGTAAATGGATGACAATTTACTATTTATTATACACCTTTCATGAAGGTAAATGATCAGCACGTTTGTGACAAAATAATTGCTACCATTTCTCATTACAGCACTGGCGGCTGGAAATAAGGAGCACATGGGACACGTGCCAATTTCTTGGAAAATAAACACTTGTTTTTTGTTAATTTTGTAATACATTAATTATAAACTTTCTAAAAGGTATAATACTATTTTATCTACAAACTTTATACCTGTATACTATAAATAGTCTTTATAATAGCAATTCTACATGCTAGACTCTTCATCAGGTCTTCGCAGTCTGAAATTTTAGGAACACGCGTATATGGGCACACGTTTAGATCGTCCTCAGAGTTAGCCGTACTCAATCGTACCTACTCTCTGCTCGTTGTGCAAGTAAATTACGTTTTACTGGCAGTTGAACAACAAAGGCGATTAGTTAAATTCTATAAGATTACGTCGAAAATGGTCACAGTGTAATAGGTGACCGTCTGGCGTGTTGATTGTTCTGTGTGTCGTGTAACGTGTTGTGATCATGAGTCGCAACTTTAAACGTTTAACAATTAAGTCAGTTGAGTTCATATTGATTAATGAAGCCATAGATTATGAACAAAATACGAAAATTAAATGGTTAGGTAGGCCGACGCCTGATTTAAATATTTCAAATGCCGATATTGAAAAGCCTCATAATTTTTCAAGAAAGGTTAATAATAGTATGTGCGATAAATATGAGTGGCTACGTAGTTGTCCTAAAATAAACAAACTATTTTGCTTTGTTTGTTTTTGTAGACGAACTGATTGTCTCTACAAGTAACGTTAAGATATGTCACGTCACACATACTCACGAGACGCGACTGCCTTACAGCTGCTAATAAAAACACATTAACCCTTCAATGTGCTAATAAAACCTACTTTATATGAAATAACGTCAGCAGCGGCGGCTTCATAAGGGTAAAATCACACTAGCGTCGAGCATCCACTTGAACATCGACAATAGCAATTAACCACCAGACTATGTGGGAATTGACTGTGAGGGTACGTCTACGCTCGGGTTGCTACTTGATTCTCTACTGTGTGTGTATCCGAAGATTTAGTTAATCCCTGTTTATGCCTCCCTGTTCCCACAAATGAATGGAAATATGCTTGTCTTACTTACCCGGACTTGGCGAAGCGTATTCGTTGGATTGATGACTATAGCCGGCGTTATATCTCGCGTTGCCATGCCCACTCGAACTGGGATAGTAGATTCTGAAAATGAGGTTATGTAAATTAGTAAACGACGTTTTAACTTGACGTATACCAACGAATTGATTGCGAAATGGTTAGGAGCAATATCAGTTTGATTATTTATATATAAGGATTATTTAAATGGAGTGTGACAGTTTCTTATCCTTATGGGGGTAGTTCGGTCTAGAATTTTGGAAAAATCGATTTTTTTTTGCATTTTCCGAAAGACTAACATATTAAGAATGCTGTGTTCAATTATTTCTGAGAAAGTCGAAATATTTCAGCTTCTATAGCTTCCTGAAAGGAGAGCGCGCAGGACAGGTGTACCGCGCACTCCATTGTGCGGGCGTCCCGGTTCTATCCTTCTAAATTTCTGGGCCCGACTGCGCACCCCATTATTCAGGCATCCCCTCTTCTATTCTTTTCAATTTCTGGATCCGAGTCAGTTGGGTAGCTTGGGATATAGAATAATAGAAAGTTGCTTGTGCGTCAGTACGATTTCGTATTTTGAAGTGAGCACACTGTGTCAGAAAAAGTTAAAAAACGTCCAGTGAAAGAAAATGCGGAAAATTTGGCCGTACCCGTCCCGGCCGTACTCTAAATAAGAAATTCAAGGATAAGCGTTATACCAGCGAGAATGCTACGTACTTTACGGGTACGTCGGTAGCAAAACTGGCCACTGATGATTTTGGTGTGAATATTGATTCAACGGTCAATTATTGTATCATTCAATTCACTTTAGTTTTCACTGCTTTGCAACAAGTAATAAAGTGCAAATTCTGTGACAGTGACGTTGTGTTCAAGAGACGAGGACAGAGAGGTTTGGGGTTCAAACTTGTGGTGAAATGCTCGTGCAATGAAGTTTTAATAAATTATTGTCCGCTAATCGACAAAACCTATGAAATTAATCGCCGAATAGTTTTTGCCATGAGAATGCTCGGCGTCGGGTTGCAAGGATGATCAAATTTTTGTAGTTTGATGGATATGGGCCAAGGACTCTGCAAATCAACATATCATGCTGCAGTTGAGAATATTGGAATTGCAGCAAAGACCGTTTTCGACCTCACGACAAGGATAGCTCTAAACGAGGAGAAGCAAATGAATGCAGAAGCAGAGAACCCGATGCCAGAGTTGTCAGTATCTGGTGACGGTTCTTGGACGACGGCGTTTAAACGCGTTTTTCTCGAAACGTCTTTTTTCGAACTGGCGGCAAAAATAAAAAAAAACACTACTGGTCCGATCACTTTAAAATTTCACCATCTTGTTCAGCACATACTCTATTGAAATGACTAAAATCATGTTACTATTCCAAAAATTAAGAATTTTAAATGCCACTGAAAGTCTCAAAAATTCGGTGAAAATCGACCACAATTTTCTCAAGCTTGCCATTTCCTCAATTTTTTAAGAAACATTTTTATTTTAGTCATTTCAATAGCGTATCTTATACAGATTAATAACCCGTTTGATTTTGTTGTTTCAGATTATTCTACGACTTGTAATTTTTGCCGCCACCGAGAAACTTTTTCGCGACAGCCTGGGGATCGGCTCTAATTTCGTTATATTTAAAACAATAAAAAAAAAAATTAAGTGTGCTTCTTTGTTATTAATAAGTACCACAATAAAATAAAAAAAGTAATAGTTTTCCTGAAAACAATTCCTAAAAATTGACACTTTTTCAGGCCGCTAGACCAAACTACCCCCTTATGGGAAAAATGATCACTTTCCGGAATCGTTTTCTTAACTTCCAATTAATATTCTTGCATGATTATTTTTTCATTTTGTACAGCATAGTCTGTTGTAAAATTGTAGCCTGTAAACTTTTAAAATTTCGGTTTAATAATGTCAACTGTCAAAATACTCCATTTTTTAATGTTAAACCTTTTTTATCAGCCCCTGAGTATTACTTTTAAAAACCAAAAGCTGTGAATTTGTATTTTTTGTATTCATAAGTTTCAAGTTAATACAATCAATCGGTTTCGAGACGTCGCTTCCAAAATCCAAAACTTGCAAAAATGCAACTTTTCAAGAGAAGGGTTTTTCTGAAAAAGTTCATTTATCTCGCTTTGATCGAAACCTCAATAAAACCATCGATATTATATATTTAATGGATGGAGGGTCGAGCTGGATTGCCGCTCAATGGAGACATCTGGTATACGGATGGAGCCAAGAGTGGGAACAGAGCGGGTGCGGGGGTGTATAGGCGACGTGACGGGATAGGTAAAACCTTCCCCCTTGGGCAAATACACTCCAGGCCGAGCTAGTTGGAATTACATACGGTGTTCTGGGGGCCGACCAAAATCGGACCCAGGAGAAGGTATGTATCTGCTCGGATAGCAGGGGGCATAATGGCATTAAGGGAAATCTAATTGCAAATGACCTTGCCAGACCAGGGACCAGGGAAAACCTCTATGGACCAGAACCTGCAGTGGGAATAAGTCGGAATCTGATCAGAGACCGCATCAATGGCTGAGCAAGAGACCAGCACAATAAAAGATGGAGAGGAGTAACGGGTTGTCGAATAACCAAACTCTTCATCTTCAGAGATTGAGAAATGGGCCCAAGAATTCATTAAATTGAACAGACACAAAGCCAGAACCCTGGTGGGAATCATAACGGGCCACCATAGTAGCCTGAATGCATATAAGCACAAGCTGAGGCTGACTGATAGCCCGGCCTGCAGATACTGTAAAGAAGACGAGGAAACCTTCGTCTTCTTTACAGTAGTAGTAGGAGATTCATCTTCTTTACACCTGCCCCGCACTGGAGGAGAAGAGGTACCTTATATTAGGGACCCCTGTTATCCTAGAGGGGGCGAGGCTTAAGGCGAGGGACGTGCCTAAATTGCTCCTTTTATGGGATAGCATTTTTGGATAATGACCCGGATAAGAGGGGATCGCCAAGGGACTACCCACGCGATCAGTGGCTGATGAGGCCCAAACCTATATAATATAATAATAATAATAATATATTTAAAGTATGAAACCGATATTTTCTGGTAACTTTGGAATATTTATCGGCCTAAAAGCACCCCCGTGCGATTCCCAAATGGGGAAGTTATTCAAGTCATTTTACGGTATTACTTTCTTATCTCTCCTTACTCCTCAGTTTATATTGTGATATTCACATGTACAGTTCTATTTCTATTCTAAAAGTAATTTGTTTCTTTTTTATAATTTGTTAAAAAACGCCCAAATATAAGTATTCACGAAAAGGAAAGGCTGGAGAGGGAAGAAGATATCAAATATTCACAAGAGAAAGTAGACGAAAGGTAAAATGTCATTGGTATTATGTTTTCGATTCATATGGTTCTTATTCGATTTACTATTTCAAGTTATTTCATATTTATAGGGCTGTAACTCCTTCAAATAATTCCTAGTCGGAGTTGTACTATTCCTCTTCGTATTCATTTCGATCTAAGCTTGGTCAACAATTTTACCACGATGACTAAAAATGAACCAATTGCCTATATCAAAAATATTTGGGAGCATCTCCTGTGCTCACATTTTCATGGGACCAACAGCCCAGAAATGGTTAAGGTTTCAGGGGAAAAAGTATAAGAAAAAAATTGGGTAGGAAAAATTGCCCCCCCCATAATTCTCCTTGGAGTTGTAAGTGTTGTTTCAGTGATATTACAGTCTAGTAACTCCGCGGCAGCCGAGATTCCGTCGCGTAGACTTAATATATTCGAATAGAATTCAGTTTACATTTGTTATCGTGTTTGAGCACGTACGCATTATATAAATGTAGTAATATATTTTATAAAATAATTATAACTTATATGCGATTCTTGATAACTGTGAAATCTGCCTACCCTAAGCGTTGCTCCAACGGTTTTGCAGTCGAGTAACTTCGCAGTAGCCGAGATCCTGTCGCGTGGACTTGATATACCTATTTAAATCGAATTCAGTTTACTTTTATCATCGTGTTTGAGCACCTAACTTTTTAGTTGATTTTCAAAGGGCTTAGAGAGAAATAGTCGCATAGCAATTTTAAAAAAAGCAAATTGGAGTTCCTAGTATCTAGTTTTCACTATGACTTGTAAAGAATACTTTGCCGTTTTTAAAACCCTAGTTAAATATTCTTTACGATCAAGTCAAACTTTTTTGAAAAACTAACTTTTTTGAACGACGATAACTCAGCGAAAAATCATCATATAGGGCCTTTAAAACCGCTCAAATTAAAAAGAATAAAATTATCCAAAAAAGCTTTATGAGGAAATCATTGAAAAACATTTATTGAAGTCCGTGGACCTTTTGGAAGGCAAGCAAAAATTTGGAAATTTTTTTCCAAATGGGGTTCTGACGGGTTTCTTATTATTATATACTCAAAAACTGCTAATGGTAAAGTTTTGAGCTTAAGATCTGAAAACTAGAAACCTGGAGCTTTGATTGGCTTGTCTTAAATTGTTGTGCGACTATTTTTCTCCAAATTACAGCCCTTTGAAAATCACCTAAAATTTAGAATTTTTTTTACATCCCTTAATTCTTATGCCTAGTGTATATTGTATAAAATAATTATAATTTATACGCGATTCAAGTGGGCAGCTCTAATTATGACGTAAAAGTAATAAAATAAGAGTAAGTCTCCTTTGGCCAAGAAGTGATTATAATACAGTAAAATTGTTCTTAAAGTTAATATGCGAGAAGCAAGTGAATAGAATTATTTAGGATTATGTTTTCGTCGAACAGTAAATAATGTTCCAAGAAAACGCGACGTTTTCCTAAATAAAGCATACTTCATACTTTGAAGTTGAATATAACTTTTAAATAGGATACTGTAACGTACGGCGGATTTGAGTAAAAAATGTTGATGTAGTAATATTTTTAGATTCGAAAGTAGTTATAAATTAAGTATTTTTAACTTCATGAGACGAAAGTATTCGCAAAATATGGAAAAAATAAAACAAATGAATATTTCTGGGCATTATTTGTAAGTTTAGTAGAAATATATTAAAACGATGTTAAATGTCAAGATATGAACAAATTAAATCGATGTTTATTGATTTTGCTTGTATTGGATTTCTAGGGGGTTCAGCCAATTACAGTGAAACAGAAATGTTTATATTCTAACGAAACGACAATATCAGATAAACCATAAAATAATTTCATGAATTAATGAAATAAAAAAAAATGTGCCCGAACATGTTTTTTAAATTTTAAGGACTGACTTATAAATTGTATTCCAAACTTTAGTCCCTTTCTGTATCCATATACGTACGCTATGTATGTACATACGCTATGCACATGCGATAAAAATGAATTATAGTATAATCTTTAACTGTGGTTACACATTTGAATATGATCTCATGCATGCAAATTTAAAGATTCAAGAAAAGCATATCCTTAGAAACACACGGATTATTGTCTCCATTCGACCTAACCTTACGACATCGCTAACAGCATTCAGCACTTCTTGTCATGAATTCTTAATCTTAGTTGTTCTCGTCCCATTTACCAGTTCTCGAATTGTTCCCCACGTGGAGCCGAACATAATGTTTCATTGATGAGTTATTGTTATGGACTATTACGGTGTAAAACCGGTAATATTTTTTCTAAATGGAACTTTTATTTGCCGGGGAGGGTAAATAAAATACTGATATAACACACAGTTAGTGTCATAAAGTATATTTTCTTAAGAATGTAATATATAATGTAGAGAACTGGAGGTATATATATATAAAAAAAAATAAAATGTAATTATTTCGTATGAGGAATACCGTACTTAATTTTCTAAAAAAATATAATGTATATGTCGTTCTAGTAATTATAACCTCCCCTTTTATTTTTTCTTGTCATAAGTCAAGTAGGAGCACAACGTGACTGAACTTTAAATTTTAAGTTAGTTTAACTTAAAAGCTTTCCATCAAAATTCTCTCCAAGTGTGTTTCTGTCATACATCGCCAGCATCATCTAAGTTTCTCCAATTGAGATCAAGCTACGAGTGGGTAGTTATTACGTGATTTGTACTAAATATACGACATTACACTTAAAATCACTTTAAACGAGAATGTTGTAGTCGTTATGTATACCCACTGCCTACTAGAACAATATAGCTTTATTATTTCTAAGTAACTTTTGATAAACATTCAATGGTATATCGTAACCAAGTCAAATTACTTTAAAGTGATTACAACAATGAAGTCGAACACAGTAGTATCAATAACTGTGTGGTGTTTCTTATTTATCACTTAGAAGTTTTTAAGGCTTTGAAGTAGTTCTATAGTAACAGTTACGTTGCAGGAACTATACCTGATCCATTAAAGTTGCCGGTGACACCACACCAAAATAACTATAGTCATTTTCTAAATATACATCATATTGATTTACAAAATGTTGGATGCCATTATTATTAAATGTTATTTGTGATAACTAATCAAAATAACATAAATAACGATAACTGTTGTGTACTCAACGCCGCCAAAATATGAAATTAATGCGTTATTATACTTGAATGTCACTTCAAGTATAGACACTCCGTTATTTTTCCATCTATCAATATCAGATTTGACAGAAAATTTGTGAGTTTTAATCTTTGTATATTAATAAGCTGAAACAGTCTATTGCATTTATCTGTAACACTATAGGTATTAATGAAAGTTATATGGTAGTGAAATAGCGCAGAAAATGAAGTGAAATACTTTTTAGATCTAGGAAACAAGGAGAGGGCCACAACATAGTCCAAAGAAGTTCCATTGAAGTAGCTGTACCTACGCCGCTTCCTATTCATTCGGTGGCTGACTTAGTGACAAATAGTTTCAAATTTCAATAGCAGTTGGTACGTGGCAATGTCTAAAATTCCTGATGGGGATTGCTGATCACCT
Organism: Rosalia funebris; assembly: GCA_037954035.1. Classification (NCBI taxonomy): domain Eukaryota; kingdom Metazoa; phylum Arthropoda; class Insecta; order Coleoptera; family Cerambycidae; genus Rosalia; species Rosalia funebris. The sequence continues at coordinate 17,086,381 of JAZFAV010000020.1, forward strand.
TGAGTAACAAATAATGAAATATTTCCACAATCAAGCTCGATGATTGATATCTAATTGGAGATTTTTAAAAATTGTAGAATCTATTTTTTTAGAATCGAATATTTCCTTATTTTAATCTTGGGAAGGGGCTGGAGCTTTTAATGCAGCAAGAAAAACAGGAGACGAGTTTCCCAACAACACCAAAAGGTTACATATCCCTCGATACGCGTTTCGCCAATCAAGTCGGCATAATCTGGAAATGATTAACAACTGTTTTATGTTGTAATCTCTCCCGATTGTGTCAATTTGGTTAGGAAAACGCGCGTCGAGAAACCTGTTATCTTTCGGTGTTGGTGTAAAACCGCTCCCCAAATTTTAAGTTTAGCACTAAATTGCTACTGGAACTACTAACTAATTCACGATTCACTTAAACGGAATATAGAATTACTATATGCTACGTATTGTTGTACTAAAGGTATAACCTTGTCCAAATATGCCAAGTTATTAGTTTGATACACGGAAATCGACAAACTGAGAGTTTCATAGTACCAGTTGTGTGCTAGTCACAGTTGTCAAATTCTTCCTGAATAGGTTATTCTCTCCGAATTTGCAATGCATCTTCTATAGAATGTTTCTCTTTTGCTCCAATCACAGCTACTTCCTCTTCCAAAGTGCTTTCGTCACTATGCAACGTTAAATGTTCTTCTTCACCAACTATCTATTTGTGTCAGTTAGTTATTCTCAGTGTTAACATTCTTCAGCAAGTTGAAAATTTCAGTAATTCTCTTTCAATCCCCACTGGAAGATTCAAACCTTTCTTTAAACACACACATGGAATGATATTATGGGAATCATAATCTGAGTCTGACTATTGTCGAAGATATCGTTGTTGGAGTAGAAAGCTATTTTCGACCTTTTTAATTGAATCAATTGTTATTTTGCCCATAGTGTTGACCAGCAGAAACACTAGATCCTTCAGAACTTTGTTGGCGAAACGCGCGTCGAGTTTAGTGTATAATGTTTTGGTGTTTTGTGGAAAACTAAGTAGGTGTCATGTCATGTAATCACTAAAAAAATATTTATGTGTTTAAAATTTTAAAGCTGATTTCAGTATATGCTCAAAAAATATTTCAAAACGTCTATTTATCAAGACATTTAAAAAAGTTATTCACAGGTGTACGGTTAATATGTTTTTAATTTTCTAACTAAAAATTCAGTAAAAGCGTTTGTTGTTCCTTGAGTTATCTAAAATAATAAATGTTAATTCATTTTTCCACTAGTACATTTGTTTAAAGGTAGAATTTCGTGAATACCTTCGAATGGTATTTTTTATCAATTACACAAAAGTTACTGATGTTCTTAAAATAGTCAAAAAGTACTACCAATTTTGATGTACTGAAAGTTATATTAATTATAAAACATTTCTTAATACTCTGTCTATGGATCATTTTGCATTCTCTGATAATTTTGTTTACACCTCGCTTTCTACTAATAGTGCCATTAAGAATGGCCAATATTCACTTTCTAATTTATTAGTTACTGCCATCAACATTTTTAAATTACCCATTATGTAATATATGTATATTAATATAAACACTTTTAATGGACGACTTCGATCAATCGTCCTGTATATTAATTTTGTTTACTTACTGCGTGTACTTTGTTTGATACTCCTGCTGTCCACCATATTTTCCGTCGGCGGCCGAGGCTCTAGCTGCTTCCGCCGCAGCCTTGGCGTACAGAGCGAAATGCTCCGCTCTGGCTTTCTGAACTTCCGGCGTGTCCACGGGAACGCCATCCTTGATCACCGGAACATATTCGCCACCTTTAGGGCCGTAACCGTTGGACGCGTAACCCGTTGTACCGTGGGAAATTTGGGCGGAAAACGATCCGCTGGTTCCGTACGGCGACGCGGGCGATGCTACTGAACCGATGTAGACTTCACTGCCGCCCTTTGCTCCGTTATGAATGTAAGAACCACTTTGCACAAAATTGTTTAAATTGTAGACTTGATCGTTGCTTATATACCCAGCGTTAACAACTGCCAAAATATACGCGATTAAATGTAGGATTTTCATTTTTTATTTTTGTTTTTTGTTTTTGGTTATAAATACTGTACAACCTCCTAGATTGTTCGATCTAGGACTGTTGTAACTGTTGTGATTTATTTCTACTTTTCGTTGTGTTTATATAGTTACCCAAAATACTAATTAAAAAATTAACAATGTTACGAGTTTTTGAAGCGTGGTAAAATTATGATTATAGTAAGTTATGCGTTGATTACCGTTGCGTTATGGATATTGCCACATATCGTGTGCCTTGAATGATGTGCATTTATTAATTCATTTATATACAGTATGATTTCGGTTTCTGATAGTGGCATTGTCTGTTTCTTGATATATTCATGGGACTCATACATTTCGTCTTGGCCGAATGAATTCGTGTAGGCAATAAATGTGATATGTAAATCTGGTCATTTGGAAGCCTCATCAGTGGCGGCGCCGTATATAAGCATATAAGTTATAATAATTTATAGAATAAATTATTATTACCCAGTTAACATTAAAAATCCAGATTAGTATTTGCCATTTTTATGAGTGATGTTCACCTGATATGGTGAAGAAATGGTCTTATACTGTGCTTTCATTTTAAAACTGTACATAGGTTCCACCGTTCGGTCCTTCTCGGAAAATTAGCCACCGCTCAGGTGGGGAGTCCGGCCATACGCCGGCGCCGTGATGATCGACGACTTAGATTTCACATTTACCGTCGCATACGTGTTTGGAATTTAGACGAGTGAACTTCGTAGTAATACGTGTAATTTTAAATAGATTCTTTTAATTCAAAACTTATGACGTACTCACTTGAGGAAAAAATTGATTTGATATCATGGTCTCGTCAAGGACATTCATTACGTGCAATAAGGGACCTTTTCTCAGTCAAATATGTAAATCGTCCGATCCCTGCCTTGAACACAATATCGACAGTAGTCGAAAAGTTTAAGTCAACGGGACGCATTTTAGATTGCAAATGCCACAATACACCTAGAATTAACGAGGATGCTGAAATGCAGGAATTAATGGTGTGTGCAATGGTAGAAGAAGATTCAAATATTTCTATCCCAAAAATTTCTGAGGAGACTGGTTTTAGTGTGAGTAAAATTAAAAAAAATTTAAAGAAAAATAAATATCATTCCTATAAATACGAAGCCCATCAAGAAATTTTCGATAAAGACCAGTACCGTAGAATGGAATTTTATAACACGGTAATGGAACGTGCAAATGCCGATGACAATTTTATTTATAACATCGTGTTCACCGATGAATCCACGTTTCCGTTACATGGTAGACACAATCCATCAATTCTACGGTATTGGGCTACTGAAAATCAGTATCGCCTGTTAAATACAAGAAATACGTTTTATTAGAAGGCACTTTTTTTAATGCAAAACCAATTATAAAAATAATGCAAAAAAGATCATAGTTTGCTGTTAAATATGGCCAAGATATTGTTTCTTTAAATACGCTGATCATCTTTTAATAGTAAACCCATCAACATCACTTCCCACGTAAAAGTTTTTCCCCGTTACAAATACGATGTAAGTAGAACGTAACTGTCGTAGCGCCGCTAATTATCGACACTGGACAACCTGAAGCAGGGCGTATCCTCCGCGTCCCCTCCCTACACATTATACGAAATCGACCGATTGACAAGTAAAAAAATGAAAGAACGATATAAAGAAAGTGGCATTCTAAAGAAATATCATTTATATTATTCTTTCCGGAATTATTTCGTGGATCCCTCTCAGAACTGTTATTATAAATATGTCTTTTGTTACTATAAATATGAGTTTTGCGAAGTCTGGTGTTTTACTAATTAGTAATTTTTTTAAACTACTGAACTAAGGAGATTGTTATACTCCACCCCATCTGAAAGTGCCTTATATAATAAGGACTAAACAAATTAAGCTAAAACCGCTATCCTCCTGGCCATATGCCATCGATGAGCGCTGAATGAAATGGCGAAATTTGCCGTATTTTGTCTAACAGAGTTAGCACTAAAATACAGTGACTCAGATTGATCGAGATTCACTGTATTTTAGTGCTAACTATGTTGGAAAAAATACGGCAAATATCGCCATTTAATCCAGCGCTATATGCCTAGTCAGGAGAATAGCTGTTTTGGCTTAATTTTGTAGTGACGCTTTAAACTGGCGCATTAGCAAGGATAATGAGTGTGCCTCGATAGCTCAGCGGTCAGAGCAACCAACCGGAAATTAGGAGAGCCGGGTTCGATTCCCGGTCAAGGCAAATGCACTTTTATCCTTGCTATCGCCAAAGTGGTGACCCCGACGTGATTCGTTCCAGTACTCGAACCTCCCCTTACATCTCAAATTCGCGGATTCGATTCCCGTCCTATCCATTGCCCTATAGTCTGGGGGTTACCGAACAATGGTTCGTAAGAATGGCGAACGCGTTCACATTCCGTTAAATTGTATCGAGACAAACCATGTCTCTATGGAGGGAGTACTGTAGTGACGCATTAAACTGGCGCATTAGCAAGGATAATGAGCGTGCCTCGATAGCTTAGCGGTCAGAGCAACCAACCGGAAATTGGGAGAGCCGGGTTCGATTCCCGGTCAAGGCATAAGCACTCTTTAACCTTGCTATCGCCAAAGTGGTGACCCCGACGTGATGTGATTCGTTCCAGTACATCCAACCTCCCTTACATCTCAAATTCGCGGATTCGATTCCCATCCTATCCATCGCCCTACAGTCCGGGGGTTACCGAACAACGGTTCGTAAGAATGGCGAACGCGGTCACATTCCGTTAAATTGTATCGAGACAAACCATGTATCTAGGGAGGGAGTACTGTAGTGACGCATTAAACTAGCGCATTAGCAAGGATAATGAGTGTGCCTCGATAGCTCAGCGGTCAGAGCAACCAACCGGAAATTGGGAGAGCCGGGTTCGATTCCCGGTCAAGGCAAATGCACTTTTATCCTTGCTATCTCCAAAATTTGTTTAGTCCTTATTATATAAGGCATTTGCAGATGAGGTGGAGTATAATAATCTCCTTACTTCAGTAGTTAAAGTTACCCTCTACCAAGTAAAACTTTGCATTATAGTAATTTTTTTCTTTAACATAAATACCTTTCTCGTCATTTAAAGTTTATAGTAATTTTGCTACAGACATCTATTTGCAATTATTTCCATAAGAATAGGTATTACATAATTTATGGTATCTGTTAGTTCTTCATAATTAGGTTTATTTAAAGGAATGGATAAAGGTTTATAAACTCATTGGTTTATAAACCACATAAATGCAATTTTCGAATAGAAAAGATATTATGCAGCAACCTTGTTTTACATTAGCTAATCTTTTGATAAGGTGTGGCACCAGAGATTATTCTATAAGCTAAAACAAAACATACCTGGCAATTTGTTTATTCTATTTGAATCATACTTAGAAGACACATTCTTTAGAGTAAGATACGAATCGGGTATAGCACAGCTTCTTCCAATAAGATCTGGTGTCCCTCAAGGAAGTATTTTCGGATCTACCTTATATTTGATTTTCACTGCAGATCTACCAACTAGTCAAAATGTTATCACTTCAACCTTTGCAGATGATACAGCGATTCTATGCGAAAATCCAGACCCAAGAATGACAGTTATGAATGTACATGATAATTAAGAACAAATAGATGATTGGGCTAAGACATGGCATTAATGAGAATAAGTTATAACATATAGTATGTACCAAATGTCACAGAGTTGCCACGAGTAAAAATTAACAATAAAATCATCACTTCTACAAACTGCATTAAATATTTAGGCTTACGTCTAGATAATAAACTCACATGGAAGGAACATGGATACAGATGAAGAGAAAAGAATTAGACACCAAATTTCACAAGCACTATTGCCTGATGGGAAGATAATCACAACTCTAATTTCGAAACAAGCTCCTAGTTTATAATGTTATCTTAAAACCCATTTGGACTTACGGAATGCAGCTTTGGGGAACAACTGTTAAATCCAACACTGCCACCCTCGCGAGATTTGAAGCAAAAATTTTGCACTCAATAGTTGATGTTCCATACTTCGTCAGAAATAAGGATATCTATGGTGACCTAGAGATGCATACACTAAGAGAAAAAATTGTTGCAAGTAATGACAAATAGATAAAACGTTTAAATTTTCATCCAAATATCCTCGCTTTAAATCTTTTGGACACTAGTGCACAAACGAAAAGGCTGAAATCCAGGACGTTACTGGACTTACCATTTAAAAACTGAAAGAAATACTATCAAGTTTGTACTTCGAACGTCGTAACAAAAACCGTTTTAGAAAGTTTTCTCATTGGAATAATTCTCTATCGTGATATATACTGTAAATCAAGAGATATGCATATTGTTTACTCTTTGTAGTTTTCCCGTTATTTCATAATACTATTCCCAGTATTATGAAATATCGGGAACTCATAGGAAGACTATAATAATTTGCTCAACAATTTTTGGGAAATTCAGATATAATATATATTTGCTTCAAATATCTTAAATTCAAAATATATATTTTGTTCCACCCACGTAGAAAATATGACTGATTCTGTATTTATTAATAATATGATCTCAATTTTCCATAAGACCATTGACAGGCTACGATAAGATTACTTTTAAAGATACAGACAAACATTTAAAAGAGATAGGGTTTTTTATTCTAGACCCACTAGCCTCTTATGCTTAATATATGTTAATATAATCCTAATTTATAGAAATAATATTTCAAATGATCTGAATGGTTGCAAATACAGAGGTTACTTATCTTATAAGTAATTGTGAGACATAAAAGAAATGAAAATAAGTAGTATTTTATTCAAATGCAAAGAATGTACGTAGTACTCTTTTCACTTGTAGTTTTGGTTGATTAAATATTGTTATATACAAGTTGTGCTCTAATTACTTGAATACCGATCTCATGTTTTCTAAATACTACAATTAAAGACCATAATTTCGCATGAATGATAATAATATAATAACACTTACGTAGTTAAAAACGTGTTTTAAATTCCATATTTATTATTGCATTTTTATTGTTAGGAATAATTTAATAGAACGGTTTTAGATGAATTAAACTAATTGTAAGTATTCAATGAAATACTAAAGTGTTAAATTTCGCACCGTTTTTTGAAATTAAATTAAATTTAATTATTCTTTCGTCTACAGAATTTTTCTATAAAATTAAATTTTTTTATTGGATTTATTTTTATAGAGGTCACAGTTATATTCAAAGTTTCATCATTGAAACTATCTATGTTAGGGCAAATATAAGAACTCTATCGCATTTCCATTGTTTATTTATGTTAAAGTTATTTACAATTAGAGGTTACCTTATTTATTTATTTATTATATACTGTATATATATATATATATATATATATATATATGTATATATTTGTATTCCATATTTTCATTCTATAAATGGGTTTTCTATGTTGGGCAATAGAGGCATTGCTATTATTATTACACTCAATAGAACTAAACAAATAAACAAAGTTCAGCGAAGGTTTTTCTACTCAACCTAAAATATGTGGTTTGATATTAAATATAGCTGATTTTATTTTGTATTCCGGTATTTTCCTATTCTATGATGGAATGAATGAATGGATGGATTAATCAATTAAATAAAGAAATAATGGTTGAGTGAAAGTACAAATGAATGCATGGATGAATGAATAAATAAATAAATTAGTGAAAGGATGGGTGAATAATGCACGAACAAATGAATAGATGAATGGACGAAATAAATATGCATAACTCTATATTAAAAAAAATATAGCCAGAGAGAGCCATAAACACGTATGTAACGTGTTTATGGCTCTCTCGTATGAAAATGTCCATTTCTGATTTGTAATCGGGATAACTGAACTGCGTTAACAAATTATATGACTAAAATAAAATGGCCATCGCAAATTCCTCTGCGACATCGAATTGTTACGCAGAATGAGCCACAGTCAACCGTTTTGCCTGTCGGGCTTCCCCAATTTATTTTTCGAAATTACCCGCCAGCTCTATAATTTCAACTTTGTTTTTATCGCGTTGGCGATAAACGTTTATTTTTATCACGGTGAAGTGGTTGTATACCAGAGGAGCGTACATTGAATTCCCGCAGTATATTTTTCAAAATTACCCACCAGCCACGTATTATGGAATTCGTTATCGCATTTGGGCCGCACAACTCTAACCGGGGGCAGGCATTAACGGTATGCAGTCTAAATTAATCACCTCTTAGTTAACGTCGTCGGGATCTATCAGATGTAATTATTTAAATGTGGAACGGTACATATAAAAGTTCACCTTTTCGCGCGTTCACGTTTTTATGTATTACTGTTTGTCACGAAATATTTTAATAAAAATCTGGCAGAAATGTACGTTCGTGTTTGTTGAATAAAACGATTGTTTTATCTAAAATCTTATGTCATCTAATATTTTTATGTTTAATTATGTAGAAATACACTACTTAAAAAAATGAAGAGTGCCAAAAAGTTCCGAAAGTTTTTTAGTGATTTTTGAAAGGCTATAACTTTATGAAAAACGGTCGTAGTGAGATAAAAAAAAACAAGCTTAAAGTTGAAAATGAAAGTAAATGAAAAGGCCGGTTAGCTGCTTTTTATTTAGCTTTAATTTTTTTTTCTTAACGGACTGTACGATCATTTGCTCTCAGTTGCTGAGCTTGTGAGTAAAATTTTTTTTACTCTCGGTATTAATTTGAAAAAAGTACAAAACAATTACTTTTTCTGACTTTTCTGAAAATCTACCACCACTTTGAAAATATTGACGAAAATACTAATGTTGCCAGGTTTTTATACTCCCAATAGCCCTGTAAAATTTCAAAGTGATCCATCAAACAGTTTTTTCCTCGAATGATCAAAGTTTTGAAAAGAATTAAAGGAACAAGATTATTGCTTTGAAACATCATTTAATGATTAGCAAGATGGAAAATACGTTTTTTATATTTCCGGATTAAATTAAAATAAGCAAACGAAATTTAAAAATCTTTTCGCATTATCTTCTACAAAATAAGATTTTTAATTCATGTTTTAACATATCCCAGTTCTCTGAACTGTGGATGAATTTAAGCTCTGTCCCTGGTAAGATATTCGGAAAATCAGGTTAAGATATGTTTGATAAATGTCTTAAGTTTAATTTACTTGTGGTATATACTTAAATAGCATAAAGGGTATTATAGAAAAATATTATTTGTTTTAAAATTATATCAATTTTTGTGTTTTTATTTAACCCTCTTTCTTATTTCAGCCATAAATACTGAATTGCATATTTATTTCAGCCATACCTGTTATAGATATACAATTTGTATAAAGGGTTTTTGCGCGTGTATCAATTTAGTGACGACGCTTGGATCACATGCCACACCACTTGCAATTGTTACTAATATGCCATAATTACCAGCACGCATGCCTAGCGACATATGTTTCAGTCAAATACGTACGGCATGACAGTTAATAATTTGCCGAGCAAAATGCAATTATGAAGTCACGTCTTAGCTTTATTCTATAATTTGATTCATTGGCGTCTCAATATTTCTGTAAAATTTATTTCATTTTTGTTTCATTTATTTTAATTTTTGTTGAATTTAATTTATTTATTTTGATGGAAATATCATTTCCATTGAATGTCTTTGTGGAGAACCTTTTCATTACTCTGTCATAGGTTGACGGATTTGTCTTGTACTAATTGTTGTCCTAAAATGTGTTTTCGGCACGACACTGTTCAAAAATGCCAGGTGATTGCTTCATACGATTGTTACATGTGACGCACACGCAAAGAATCATTATACAAACCATAATCAGCAACATGCGCAGGTCGTTCCATTAAAAAAGGCACCCTTCTTGTACTGCACTTTATGGATCATCAGGTATATGTAAAGTTTGCTTTAGAACTCGTATCGTTTAGATTAAAAGTCGACCTATCCATATAGATTTTTCATAAATCTCTAAAATAACACCAAGAATAATTTAATAATTAATTTCTTATTAAAAGTCCCGTATACATTTTTTGTAAAATTAGACATTGTAGATATTAAAGCACTCTATTTTTTACGATTCCCAAATCGGTAATATATAATCTTTGAGCATGTCCTTGATACATTTTTATTGTGAGAGTAAAGTAGGTTACTGAAATTATAATTTACGAAATGTTACATATTAAATAATGATCGCACTGAGCGTGGTAAAATTGCTTGAATATTTTAAATATTTACATACGGTGGGAGAGCGATTACGTTTCGGGGCACTAAGATTGCATAGGATACAAAATATTTTAGGACAACTATCGAAGACAATTTCTAAACACCAGATTGTACTTGTAATTGTAATTATCTCTTACGTAGTATTTAATCCAATCTAGATTCGGTCAAGTCAAAATGTTTTAGTAAAATTCATTTCATAGACCGCTTTGGAAAATGATTAAAATTAATTCACTATTGGCATTCAACAAATAGTAATAATGTTTTCAATGATAACTTCAATTTTTAGAGCATATTTTTTCCCATATATACCAGAAACAAATTCCCTAAAAGGATATTTAGATATATGGTTTAGATCGAAAAATTAAACATCGATTGCCGTTTTCTTTTCAATTGATTAAAATAAAATTTATTTTTGAGTGTGAAGTATTCCTAACCTCAGCTTTTGTTTCAATAATGGTAACATAAAATGAAACTGAAACGTTTTTATCGTCCTCATATTTGTTTTCCAATTGACTCAGTAATTTTTATAATTACCTGGAGAATTAATTTTTATAAGATCTAGGATGAAATGAAAGAAAAGAAAAGAAAAGGGGTTATAGAATTGTGTCAAATAAAAAAAAAACTTAATACTATTTTGTTATTGAAATAGAAACTGTATAGATTGTAGATTAATACGGTTCCGTATGTCATAAATAACTTTACTTCTATAGTAGTTTACATATGTATATTAATATTACGTATGGACTTAAACATAAGAATTATACAATCAAATTTTTATCAAGGATCAGATTCAGAACAATGTCAGATATTTCTTCATATTGTTTATTATCATAATTGGGAAACATTGGCCTTGTAAAAACTATTGAATTTGTGACTGTTTGGTGTGGAATGGACATCACAAGGCCGTTGAAGAATTTTACTATTCGCTGGTATGAATTAATTTTCATACCGGTAATGGAATAAAATCTTCACGACCGACGTCTGGTGTAAACTTCACCACTCTTTGTTGTAAGCTTTATTTCAATTTTCATCTGTTACTGTCTACATTGTACAATGAAGAAAAATAAAACGCCTAAAACGAAAAAGAAAAATTTGGGTCTATATTATAATATGTATGCTAGTGCATGTCTAAAAAATATTTATATTTTCGTGAACAACCTAACCAAATTTCTATCATAATTTGATATAGTACTTATATTATTGAGCTTTCCAATTAAATATTATTATCCTAACCTAATGTGAATGTACTTTCGGGTTAAGAAATAATAAATATGTGTTAATATCCAGATATTTTTGGGTTGAATATTTACTAATAATTCTTCTTATAATGAGGAGATTTTATCTTTACTGAAAATAAAAAACATAAACAAGAATGTGGCCAATTATTAAATTAATTAATTAATAATTGGGTATGTTTTTGATAAGATTATTGTGTTATTATCAGTAAGTGCACAATAAGAATGGCAAATATAAAATATTACTTCACTACTTATCCAACGAAATGCTCCAGCGAATTTGTAAAATTTTAACACATTTTTCAGATATCTAATATACTCGTATGTACAGTATATAGAAGTTTTAATAAACTTGGGCATGACAATGACTATGTTTGCTTCTTAGGACAGACAAACCAGTTGGGCATATGTCAGTTATCCAAAAATTACAAATAAAGGTTTTAGCAAATATCAATAATTCTTGTTGGGATTTAGTTCTCACTGAAAATAAAAATTTCGTAATATCCTTGGTAAAATTTATATTATATTGCTAATAAATAATAAACAGACAATAAATGAGAAATGGCAATTCAAAATATACATTTATATTACCTTGTTTACTTAAAAATAAGTAAATAAAGCCATCCAGCGACTCATAAAATTCGACACATTATTGTCATCTTGACAGAAAAATAATTAATAAACTTGTTTAGTATAATTAATTTTTGCTTCTTGAGGTACATGAATAGCATTTGGGGATAAATTGGTTAACCATAAATAACAGTTGGTTGTTGGTTAATCATAAGAACAGTATTGTTTAAAAGTATGAAAACCACCCCTGGAACTCATCTATTTCAGGCTACTCTTTCAAAATCCTTTAAGATGCTACCATTACACTATTTCAACAATAAAATTGGGTTTTATAATTCACCTCAAGGAACGAAAGTGCCTTTTGCGATTTTGCACAGTTTTCTGGAAGCAGTTCCTTTTACTCGTATATCTAAATTAAATCTAAAAGGAATAGGACTTGAAGGAGACAATATATTTTGAAAGTGCGGCGATTTTGAGACCAGACAAGATTCAGTATCCACCATCCTTATTAGTACTTTGACACACTTAATAGTAACATCTCTAAATGCCATTCGGAAAATCCATTAGGGCTCTAACCAAAATATACAAAACTTTGGGTTCAAACCCGAATGGAGTTTCTGGCCTGGTTTATCTCTGGACATGGTGTTTATGGTGTTTGTATTCTACGTTTATTTAATGGGTTTGTTTATTATTTTATGTTATGTGGAGCTTTTTTTTTGTATATTCTTAATTACTTGTATCTTACTGTTATATATTTATCTGTACTAATTTAAGTACAGATAAATATGTAACAGTAATATATAAACATTGTTCAAGCATCATACACAGAAATATGAATACATGTCAACTCAATGCCATTTAGATAGACAATAATTTCTTTTACTGTTCGTCAAGAGTAAGAACAACGGACCACCGACGAGGTGCACGGTATAGAGCTTGGTCTAAGTAAATAGCCGAATGCTACCCTCACTCTTTCTTCTACGCATACATAGAGAAATCTCACACGTTTTCCTATTATTGACGAGCATTACATCAAGGTATTAAAGATTTCCGTAACATCTCCTTTTCATATTTTCAGCTTCACATTATTTAACATAAATAATGATCATGTCACTGAGTTAATTTTATGAATGTCTATCATCTCATTATAAAAGTGCATAATTCTTTATAGTTCTTTCATGTCTTTGATAACATCTGACAGCAATGAAATAGATGGCAATTATTTCATACTTTTATGCTCGTACAATAGAATACGTTTAAATATTTTGACGTGCATGATATTTATGAACATAATTTAAGTAATTTTCTTAATGTAGTAGTTCTCAAGACAGAATGTAAATGTGTGAATTATCTCTTAAATTTGCAATTTAAGAGATCAATCACACATAATTTCATAAGTTTTTTTGTTTATTGATGTTTTACTGTACTACCCACTAAAGATGAAATGAATAATTTACTAAATGAATGTGTGATCGACTATCAAGGGGATGGGTAAGATGAACTTCCATTCAATTAACTAACCACTGGGCACAATTTCGGTAGTAAGATTTCGTGTCATCCAGACTAGAGAGTATATTTAAGTAACTATGTTTGTAAGTATGTATATTATAAATGAAGAGATGATACTTTGAAATAGGACTGAAATAAGTATCCTTTGAAGAAGTGAAACTTATTATTACGATATAGTAAAACACATAAATTACTTTGTTTTTACCATTGTTTATTATAACAAAAACGTTACTGCAGTTTAATGCAGTGCAACATTACAAAGGGTCTAATAGTATTTATAACAAAATGTGGTAATATGGGGGTTATAGAGTAGGGGCAATATAGCAGGTCGGGAATTATTGAATAATTTTACAGGCAATAAAATTAAATAGCAGGGTTTTTTTGTTTAGGAATATTTTAGTTATTAACGTAGGGGAAATCCTACAGTTAGGTTACAAATAGATGGGACCGAATTCTTTAAGAAAATTAAGATTCAAACATCAAATAATGGAGTTTGAAAAAGATCAACCTGGTCAATAAGAAGATAGCTATCGGAGTTTTCATGTTATCTAAATTTGGAAAAGTATGTCGTGAATCTAAAAAATGATATTTTCTTAAGTCTGAAGGATCGAAAATGTTCTTTATATCTAGTTTCAAAAAAACGACCAGTTTTACCGATGTAGAAAGCATTACACTGTGGACATGTTAGCTTAAAACTCCTGACTTTTTCAAATCTGCAATCTTATCTTTAGTATTATATAATAAATAGGAAAGTTTAGACTGTGACTCGAAACTAACACTAAAATGTTTAGACAATATGTTTGCAATATTTGTTGAAATCCTCTTCTGAAGTTATTTTATATAGGGGTAAATACTGTAATAAGCATATTTTAATTGTTTTTTTTTATTTAGCTGTTGGGCGGTTTTTACTTATCCACCATCCAATTGTGAAAAATATAATAAAGTGTATATTATTTCAAAAGCGTTTTGCTTTCCTTCATTGTACAATTTAGACAAGAAAATGTGAAAGTTGAAGTAAAGCTACACCAAAAGTTGGTGAAGTTTACACGATACGTCTTGTTGACTTTACTCTGTACATTTTTGTACATTTCTGGTATGAATATTCACATCAACGAATGATGTGAACGTTTTACCACGGCCTTGCTGTGCTCATTTCACACCTATTTTTTCGAGGGGAAAATCTTCAAAAGACACCTAGCCTCTGGTGTTTTGTTATTGTTTGGCCAGGCACTGTCGGATTCGTATACGTCTACCGACTAAAATTCTGCCACTATCCTATCAGTGTGATGCCGAGGAGAAACCGCTCTCGCTTTACTTCTCTTCGGCATATCAGTCAGAATACTTACTCATTCCCCACTTTCCTTTCCTCCTTCTCTTTCTTCTTTAAACTGGACGTTACCATCTGCTCCACCACTGTCCATCTTTCTCTGCTCTCGAGCATGATTGGGATCATGTTGTCCGCAATGATATCATGCCCTATCTTTTGCTCCGCAGCTCTCCTTTCTCCTGTCCACCTTCTGCAGCTGAACACTGTGTGGCCGGCATCGTCGACCTCTCCACAGGACCAGCACTCTCTGCTCTCGCGTTTGTCTATATCCAATAGGTAGTTCGCGAAACAACCGTGACCAGGAAGGACCTGGGTTAAGTAATACCCGACATCGCCATGTGCCTTTTCGCACCATGGCCTTATGTCCGGGATTAGCACCCTTGTCCATCTCCCTCGGGGCTCTGCCTCCCGTCTCTCCTGCCAGTGTTCCCATAGACTATCCCTTGCTGCACCTCTGTCGGCGCCTCCGTACACCTCTTGTCTCTCCCTCCTTTGCTAGAAGATCGATGAGTGGTGTACAGGCTATCATCAACGTTGCCGCTCCCAATACGGTCCTGTATGCACTACAAAATCTTAGCGCTGCTCTTCTCTTTTTGGTGAGCTCTTTCCTTCACTTGTCTCTTCTCAATATATCCACCCACATCGAGGTGGCATACAGTAAAATCGACTGCATCACTCCGCTGAGAACTCTCCTATTTGACGCCCTGGGACCCTTAATGGTTGGCATCAAACGATCAAGGGCCGAGACAGTTTTGCCCGCCATTTCCAGCGTCTGTTTGATATGTTCCCTAAACGAAAGAGAACTAGAACTATCAATCCAGACTCCCAGGTACTTAATACTCTGCTTCGGCACGATTTCGGTATTCCCTACTCGAAACGTGATGCACGGCAGCTTTCTCCTCCTTGTCAGGAGGATTGCCTCCGTTTTGTCCAACGCCAGAGTCAGTTCCCTCTCTTCAACCTATCTCTTGATCCTCTCAACCTCTTGATCTAGAAGAAAGAAACGCGAAGGAAATCGTAAAGAAAAAAGATGTGTTCCTTTTTAAGATTCATGTAAAAGGAAAAACTCACGGTACTGCCTCTTTAAAATCTACTGTTCTATTATATATAATTATATTGTCCTATTATATATATATAATAAATTTCAATATTTTGAGTGATTGCTCCAATATTTAGTTTGGCTTTGATACAATTTATGCGTAACTATAAAAAAACCAATAAACGAAAATATCTGGCATTAGTGGAATGGCACGAAATTGACAGTTTAACAGTATTTTATAGACTATCTACTGTTAGCGTGTTCCGTGTTACCATGTTGCAATTAATATAATTAAAATAATGCACATACTCAATAAAAATATAGTCCATAAATCGTGTGCTATATAATAGTCGTTACAACGACTCCACAAAATGTAACGTATTTTATTGGCAAAATAATTTATACAGTTTCGATTTAATTAAAATTACGCAAATAAAATAGACATAAAATTTAAATGAACCCATACAGAATAACCACATACACACACACACACCAAATTAAATTACCAGTAATTAATTGGATGGATTATACTTTTAAATTATACCGTATTAACAAATCTTTTGTTCTCTACGTTACAATGGGGCAACATTGTTAATAATGAATTTTTAGTGAGGACCTCGTATGATCTCTGTGTATGCACTGAGAAAACTATTTTTTAATTACCACCTTTTAGTATTGTATTTGCTTATTTATTTTTTAGTGTTACAATTATAGAAGTTATTTATTGTCTATGCAATGTGTTCTAAAATAGTGTATTATACTCGCATGAAATTATGTACATTATTTGACTGTTTGGTTAATATTTATTGGTTTATTTTACATTTACAATATTTAAATTAATTAAATATTAAATTAATTAAATAATAAATATGAAATTAATTAAATTTATGATAATACATAATTAATACATACATATTCGTTACTGAATAATATACTTTACTAGATGAATTATCAAGTTCTTCGCTGATGGTTAAGGAGCGCTTGAATACATTGAACATTGAGCAAAAGTTTGTTATTTTTGGTCTTCAACAAGAGGAATATGGTATTTCAGTAATAATAATGACATTACTGATATCAGTTGTTGAAAAAACAGTTGTTGCCCACAACCTGGAAATGGGTCGGTAAAATCTAAACCAAAACTCCTGCGAGATTGCAGACAAATTTATTGTTGAGTTATTTTTTAAGAAGTAGTTACAACACACTATAGGAGGAGAAATCAGGTTTTATCACTAAATATGTTAATCTTCCAGTAAATAGAGTTCCTCTAGTTAACTTTTATTAAAAGAAAAAAGTGTACACACACATACACTTCACTGACATTGTTCCCATAAAACCTCGGGCTACGGAGGAAAAGGTTACACGTAGACGACAATCTATTATCGAGAATACTACACCAAATATTTGAACTAAATCTTTGTTGCAAATTATGATACTTTTCACGACCTGGAAATGGGTCGGTAAAATCTAAACTAAAACTAAGAGATTGTAGACAAATTTTTTGTTGAGTAATTTTTTAAAAAAGTAGTATACAATACACTGTAGGAGGAGAAATCAGGTTTTATCACTAAATATGTTAATATCCCAGCAAACAGGGCTCCTCTAGTTAACTTTTAGTAAAAGAAAAAAGTGTACACACATACACACACATACACGTCACTGACTTTGTTCCCCTAAAACCTCGGGCTACGGAGGAAAGGGTTACACGTAGAGACGAGGATAACCTATTATCGAGAGTACTACACCATATATTTGAACTAAATCTTTGTTGGAAATTATGATACTTTTCACGAATCTCCTGGATTTTTCTGGCTCCAATATCGATGAATATGTGTAGTAAAATTACTTTGCAAAATTGCAATTTGGTTCATTCCACTACCTATAGAATGTTTCAGTTGGAACAACTTGAATTGTGTGCTATTTGTGTTCGGTCAAAGATATGGCGTCAACATTTAACGACTATCATCTACAAACCCAAACCATACCGACGCGACGTTAACATGCCGCTATTAACAGTTAAACAACTAATAGTTTGTGTACAAGTGTTTTATGAAAGTGAGTGATCATTCACATTTGCATTAAGAAAAATTTGCACCAAACTACAACAAAATGAATCGCCTACAGAGTTAACAGTTAACTTAATAAAAAATTTAGAAACCGGTTCTGTTATTAATAAGGCCACAGCAATACGTCCTCGTCGTGGTCTATCAGAGGAATATATTGCTGCAGTGATAAGAGTGTATGGGAGTATCCAATGAATTCGACGTCGTGCATACAAGAGCCACCGCGCATATGATTTTAAAGAAAGATCTGTATCAGTATACAAAATTCAGTTGACACAACAATTAAAAGTGACAGATCATTTACAACGTTGTACATGTTGTGTGAGAAAACAAAGGTGATGCTGATTTTTGTTCAGCGATGAAGCACATTTTCATCTAGACTCATACGTCAGCAAACAAAATTATCGAATTTAGGGTACTAAAAATCCACATGCTGTTACTAAAAAGAAATGCATCCACAGAGATGGACGGTCTGGTGCGCATTTTACAGTGGTGGAGTAATTGGATCATATTTCTGAAAATGAAGCTAATAATGCTATCACAGGCATATCGACGTCGCATGGTTTGTAGATGACAGCCGTTAAATATTGACTGTGTTCTGTCAAAAATAGGACTTTGACAGAACACAAATGGCACACAATTCAAATTCTATAGTTCCAACTGAGACACCCTATATTATTTTTCATGACAATTAAACAATTTTGATATAATTTGAAATGTATATTTTAGAATTCAAAAGAGGTATTTTACATATTTTACCTATAAATCATTACACAAATGTCAACTTGTGATACATCTTTAAATTCAGACAAAAAGCTGAATCAGGATTCAGCTTTTCAGCAGAAAACCAAATAAATAAATCGTTTCATTTAAAACTAAAAAGTTGATTGTTGATCGACGTTGAAAATAATCGACATTCGTATAGTATATTTCGAATCACTAATTTGTTTTTATTTTAATCTGATAAAAATGTCAAGGGTACAGTTTGCAGCGCTTTGTTTTTATATGAGAAGGAATACTTTGAAGCTCCATTTGTAATCTATTTTGATAAATTTATTTATATTTAATGTTGTTTCTTATTTCTTACAAAATTGTAATCCCGAGAATGTGGTGAATTAAGATTTATAATGAAAAGCTGATTTCTTAAGAATTATCATAATCAAACGGAGAATAGTTATTTTCTTCTGGTTTTCTGTAAGAACGAGGGGAAGTCAATTTTCCGCTTACTTTTCAGTAACGTCAACATTCTGCCTTTAGATGACAGCTGTAAGGGCTTCGCGTAATTTTGTAGGCGGTTATAGAAAGAATATAGATATGCTGTTTTTATTTATATCGAGCGAGATATATCATGTCAGTTGTATTTTCAAGTACTTGTCTGTTGTTTGAGCTTCTGGCAATGACATGAATATATCGATGTGATCTATCTAAATGAATTTAAATGCATGATGAATGTTTGGTTCACACCCCGTGATCGCCCTCAAAGTGTCAGTTGTTATAGAACTTTTTATTTATTGAAATCCCGGTCATAACCTCTCGTTTAATCAAATAACGTGTAGTTTATGAATAGTGGGGATGCAACACTGTTATTTGCTTACGTATGTACGTGTAAGAACTTGCGCCATTACTGTATGAATATTCATATGTGTGTAATTGACTGAAAAGCTTATGTATTTTCATGCACACTGCCTATCTCGGGCAAACGTAATCGAATCTTGGTTGCTAAATGAGTCCACGTTTCAGGGAAAATAAAAAGTGCTTTTAACTTAAAAAGGTAACACAAAAATCCTCGTGCAATCAACCCCGGGGATCTTCGAAATGTATAAATTCGTTTCTGCGAAACATTTCTGTTGTGCTCAATACTGATAAACAGCACAATATATGACTAACGAACATCAAGATTAAATGTTAGAAATTAATTGAAAGAAAAAATTTCAAGAAGAAAAGTTTTTTCTGGAAATATCTTTTTGTTTTTGTTTTTGTTTGGAAATTGTTTTTCCAGTGGTTTTCTTATAAGTACTCAAATACTGCTGACGATAAAAAAATTTGAACTCAATATCTGAAAATTAGAAACATGGAGCTTCAATTTACCTTAAAATTGCTCTGCGACTATTTTTATCCAAGTTACAGACAGCCCTTTGAAAGTCACTTCCTACTTTGCACCGGAGCAATCAGGCTGAAGTTATTTATACAGACCTGTCAAAAACTTTTGATAGGCTTTCATGGATAAATACTATATACATTATCCACATCTGCATTAACCTTGGCTTTTCTCAATTTTTCTCAGGCATACTTGAATACTAGAATCTATATTGTGGTTTTAAATCATATGAAGTATATCAGGTCTCCCACAAGTGCCAGTTCTTGGGCCTCTTTTATTCATTATATTTAACAATGACATTTGCATTGACCTTGATTCAGGCGTCTTTTAGTACGAAGATGACTAACATTGAAATCCTTCCTGTCTACAACAAAATTTTTCTTAAATTAGTTTGTGAAGTCAACTGAACAGGCTCCTATGAAATATAACTACGAATTATCTGCGCCAAATTTGCAATGATGTCATAAACAGATGTATACAATTTAAGGACTTGGCTGTTGTGTTAGAGATGCTAGAGAATGTAAGAGATGGGTTTTGATCATTGACTATACTATTGTCAAGACGGTACTCATTTTGAACATATTTTACGATAAAATTATTATTAATATAGAAAGTCGTTTTCACTATTTTTACAAATAATAATTTGAAAATTCAGAAAACCAGGTATGCGTTGAATTTTTTCGATGTGAGCTTTCAAATGATAAATCACTCAACATATTCTCTTACATTTGAAAAAAAAAGTTGGAAGCGATTACATCCCCTAAGGTAAAGGTCAATACACGTAAAGGCTATTAACCCCTGTGTGTGGGAATCATCATTACAAACTGATTTGCTTCAGGGATTCTTATTATAAGCTCCCATATCCGACACAGTCGGATACGGAAGAGAGACAGAATTTAGAGTTACAGAATTTAGTCTAGTTAAAATTTCGTCCCTGTATATTGGGCTTTTAAATCTGCTAGTGATATATATATATATATATATATATATATATATATATATATATATATATATATATATATATATATATATATATATATATATATATATATATATGCAATTAATAAAGAATACCCATTATATTTTTCCTAAATATAAAATATGTAATAGTTTTAGTTAAAATTAAAGATAAATTACTTCTAATTACGTCAACTAATTGGTTTTTATGTTTAATACATATTTATCATAAATTAAATGCAGATGCTCAGAATAAGAATTATACCGAAGTATAAATTTCTATATCTTTAAGTATGCTACTTATACAGGGACCGTCAAAAAATGTGCATCAAATAGATAGTAAGTAATTTTTTTGCAACAGTAACAAGCCAAATACATAATATGTATTTAATATAGTGAACTATTTTTTTTTGTTTTAGTTTAGAGGGGGATACGATTATTTTTATTTATTCATCTATTACATATACTCCATACTTGACAGTAGGAAAACAATTCTGATTTTCGTTGGGTGTAAGCTTTCAGGCGAGTTTCAGTCAGTCAAAAATTGTTTTTTAAGTCACCAGATGGTTTTAAAGAGTTCAATTGCGGTTGAATTAAACCCTCTTGATGGATGTATTGAATACGTTTTCTTATAATTTGTTGCAAGACCAACAATATTATTATAATTCAATTTATAAAAAATGATAGAGGATGATCAACCATTCCCTATTATTCAAATATATTTGTTGAAATAGTTACAATTAAAGTATTTTTTTAATATAAAATAATAATATTAATGCCTCATGTATTAATGGACTAGCTAAGAAATTGTGAGAGTAATTATTACCCCCGTCCATTTAAAATAACATAAATAAATCTTTCTTCACTTAGGAAAAATGCAACCTAGCATTTGTTACCATATCTTGTTTCAGTAGTCTAACAGTTTTTTTCAGTGAAGTTCTGGAAAATAACAAATACATCTTTGTTTTCAGCAAGAAAAAATACAACTTAACATTTGTCACTATATCTTGTTTCAGTTGTCTAATATTTTTTTTCAGTGAAATGCTGGAAGGTAACATATAAACAAATCTTTATTTTCACCAAGAAAAAATGCAACCTAACATTTATTACTATATCTTGTTTTATTTATCTAACAGTTTTTTTTAAGTGAAATGCTGAAAAATAACAAAAAAATCATTGTTTTCACCAAGAAAAATGCAACCTAACATTTGTTACTATATCTTGTTTCAGTTGTCTAACAGTTTTTTTTTCAGTGAAGTGCTGTTGGAAATAAACAAATCTTTGGATTCACCAAGACAAAATGCAACCTAATATTTGTTACTATATCTTGCTTCAGTTATCTAATAATTTCTTTTCAGTGAAGTGCTGGAAAATAAACAATTCTTTGGTTTCATCAAAACCAAATGCAACCTTACATTAGTTACTATATCTTGTTTCAGTTGTCTAACAAATTTATTTTCAGTGAAGTGCTGGAAAATAACAAACAGTTCATTGGTTTCATCAAGAACAAATGCAACCTAACATTTGTTACTATATCTTGTTTCAGTTGTCTAACAATTTTTTTCCAGCGAATTGCTGCATAATAATGTTTCGTCGTACCGTCAATTATTCGAGTTGTATTGACGAATAACTGACAGAATTAAATTGTATCTTTCACAAATTTAATAATTAATTAGACATTAAACTGTTTTAGAATTTCTAGAAGTCTGAAATATCTAATGCCACTAACTTTACAGTCGAGTCTCTAAATCTGTTAAAATTGTTGGAGTTCTCTGTAAGTAGCAACATATGTTTAGAATGTGGCTAACAGATCGATTCACAAGGAGTGCCCATAATCTTGGAGAAAGGCTCCTGGGAATGCAGTACAATTCCCATCAGTCAGTGAGACGAGTGAATTTAGGTCCGAGGATGGGTATCGTAAGCGCCAACGATCAGTAGCGTATTATTAATGACATGAACGAAACTCGTGTTGTTCTCGAAACCTCTGTTCACTGCTAATTAAGCGAAATATCTGAATAAATATATGGAGAATACTCATGTATAAAAAAATGAGACATTTAGCTGGCAGATTATAGTATTTAAAGAAAATTTTATTGGAAGTTTCTCAAGCGAAGTACGTTGTAAGGACATATTCTCCATTTATGCGCAAGAGCCTTGAAAATATTAAATCCCAAATACACAATAAAAAACACTGGTTGGTGGTGGATAAGGCCACATATTCTGAAAACATTCTGTGGTTAACGTTTAGTACGTACACTTGATCCGTTTCGACTTGATCGGCTAGCTGGTAAAAGACTAGACAAATGTATTACTCTGGCAATTCAGTATTTGATATTAATTACATTAAATATATTTAGATTAGGAAATAGTATTATTAAATTACTGTTTCTCAATTTAAATAGTAATGTTTAGTGTGCCAAGTGTTATGGATGTACAGGATAGAGTATAAGTTAAAAGAATTTTTGGTGCAATGTTACAGTGAAATTTAGTTTAAATAAAATATCACACTGATCAGTATCGGTAAAATGTTAACTATAGTAATAATAAATAAACAGTTTTAAAACCTTAAAACGGACTTTTCCGCACGTAGAACATCTCTCTCTCTCGAAATTGAGTGGCAGAGAAAACATAAACCAACACATAAATGCAGAATATGTGTTTTATGCGACAGTTTCACTTTTTTCAAATAGCCCACCATCGTGTTTTCTCATGACCCATAGACAAGGTGGGGTGTCTCCTATCCACCTCAAAATCAATATATGTCGTCTGGTAGACGTGTCTAATCAGAATCAGTCAAAACCCGATTGATCCGACACGATTTAACTGAGTGATCGTGCTAACAGAAAACATTTCTCAAATAGTCCACCATTGTACCTTCTCATGACCCATGTACATGGTAGAGTGTGTTCTATCCATCTTAAAATCAATAGGTGTCGTCTAGGAGACGTCCCCAATCAGAATTAGTTAAAACCCGATCGATCCGACACGATTTAGTTGAGTTATCGTGATAATAAGAATAAATGCCGACGACGACACACACAAGCAAACATTTTAAAAAAATTATATTCTTTGGTTTTTAGGCTGAAAAACGAAAAATTATTCCACCATTGTACTTTCTCATGGCCCATGTACATGTCTATCCACCTCAAAATCAATAGGTGTCGTCTAGGAGACGTCCCCAATCAGAATCAGTCAAGACCCGATCAATCCGACACGATTTAGTTGAGTTATCGTGCTAATAAGAATAAATACCGACGACAACGACGACAACAACACAGACAGCAAGAATTTTTTAAAAACCATTTTTTTTTGTTTTTAGGCTGAAAAACGAAAAATAAACCCAAAGAAATTTTTGTTTTTTCACTTTTTCTTTGCACGATTACATTACTTTTCTGCATATAGTGGAGTACGGAAAAGTAATAAAGTTAGTTATAGAACAAATGTTTTCTATTTTACAATTTTGAATTATATGCCATGTGTAATTCACAGGGTGATATAACTAAAGCATCTATTTCAGCGAACCGTAACAGAGACGAACTAAGAATGGATATGTTGTCGACGTATATTTCTATAGCAACGACATTGCCACCGCATGTTACACGGAGACTTATTATGGTGTGTTTTCGTTTCATCACTGTTTTCATTGTTTCACTGCCTCGCGGGATGATTTACATTTCTGTGATTTTATTTGTGCGGTAACGTGATAATTAACATGCCCCGAGACAATAAAAAACCCAGACCAGAATTACTGCAAGCGTATATTTATAATGATTCATAGTTTTTTTGCCATCATGTGTATTAGAGGAAATGATCTATTTTGTAATGTGTGTGAGTCAATTATTAATTCGTTCGTCATCTAAAAAAAGTAATGTAACAAGACATGTTAAAAGCCATGCTTCCTCTCGCGGTCAAGATAACGATGACACTATATTTTTCTATGACCTCATGGTAGCCTTTTTGGCAAAAGATATTCCGTTACATAAACTGAAGAACCTCACACTACGCCAGTTTCTAGAAAGATACGAGTACATTGACTGAAAACTCCCCAGTCCAATTACATTAAGAAATAAATATGTGGACCAGATATACGTTTAGCGGCTTCTAAAATGTTAGACAGGACCAACCACAAAACAATTATAGATTTTGTGACTGAGCGTTTTCACTGTGTATGGCCAGATCAAGACACTTCTCAGAATGTATTAGTACAGCTAATAGATGCAGCTGCATATTACATGCAGCATGCTAAAGCAGGAAATATGTTAACTGAAAATTTTTCATATATGCACTTAACCGAATAGCAGAAACAGTAAGAGGTAGTTTCTCTTTAGCTAATGAAGTAATAATGAATGTGAAAAATTGTTAAAGGGCTTACTCAAAGAGATACGTTTAGAAAGGTCCTGCTAGACATACCTTTACTTCCTGAACTAGTTGTCATGAGATGGAGCATTTGATTAGAAGCTGTAGCTTATTAAGATAAACGTTTTGAGGAACTAAAACACGTTTTTTGGGCTTTATCCCAACGAAACAATGTCGTATACACATTGCAGAACTTGCAACTACAAAGCATACGAGATGTTGTCCGTTACATTAATAGTAACTATTCCATGTTAATTACTGCAATAATGAAACTGGAAATATATGGCTTGTCGTTATAAGAACAGTTCATTGTACTAGATGCTGTTAAACAAAAGTAAACAACCACAACACGCGTGAAGTCAATAATGCCATTACAAACCTGCAAAATGTGTTTACGAAGAAATGAACACGTGTTCATTTCTGAAGAGTACACACAAAGAATTATCTCCTACTCTACTAAAATATAGTCCTTATATACCAGGTATGTAAAATAAAACAGGAATTTCTTGTATAGAAAATAGACGCTTATTGTATGAAAATGATAAAAAATATTTTATTCGATGTATTGTCATCACTAGTTATACACTTATCCTATCTTTCTGATTTATGGATTCCATTCCAAAAAAATTCTTGCTCTTTCGAGATAAACCAGTCATCAAGCAATTTTCGTATATTTTCGTAATAAGTAACGCCCTGCACAGCAGGTGCGTGTTCCATCGTTGCAACTAAGTGAGTAAGCCGCATGCGAAAGTATTTCCCAACTAAACTCCTCAATTATTTATTTGGCCGGTTTTGCTGTGTATGATGGCGCATAATCATGAAGAAAAATCGTTTTGTGTTGCCTTATTTGATATTCTGGTTGTTTTCCACGCAAAGCTTGATTCAGATCGATCATTTGTTGTCGGTAGCGTTCAGTATTAATGGTTTGACCAGGTTTTAGCAGCTCATAATAGATCACATCCTTCTGATCCCACCAAACACAGAGCATTGTCTTCCATCCATAGAGATTTGGCCTTGCAGTCGATGTCGATGGTTCGCCTTGAGTTACTCATGATCTTGTACGCTTATACCCTCTAAATATATACACTTTTCATCGCCAGTCATAATTCGATGGAGAAATGACTTTTGTTTTTACCTGGCGAGCAGCACTTCGCAAATCGTTTCTCGGTTTTCCTGCTGTCTCATTCAGTTCATGTCTAACCGATTTTCCTATTTTCTGGATCTTGTTTTTTCTATGGCTTTCAAACGTATGGAGACGGCGTCTCGTGATCGTAATTGATCCGCGAGTTCTTGTTGCCTTTGAGCGTCATTCTCATCCAACAATGCTTGCAATTCGCTATCTTCAAACTTTTTCGGTGGTCTTCGACGTTCTTCGTTCCTCACGTCAAAATTGCTACTTTTGAAATTTTTAAACCACTCAAAGCACTGTGATTTACCAACAACATGTTTACCGTAGGTTTCGACAAGAATTCGATGCGATTATGAAGCAGTTTTCTTCAAATCGTACCAGAAAATCAATGTTGTTCGCAAATCGTAGTTTCCAGATACAAAATTCATTTACGACATGTTCAACGGTATTAAAAACGATGTTATTCTATGAGACTTGTATTGTTGTGAGATGAAAGAACTTTATCAGATGTCAAAACAAGAAAATGGGGCTAATGACACGGGATCGTGGTAACTACATTAACAGCTAGGCCATCTATGGGCAAATTCCGGTTTCATATTTACATACCTAGTAGTTAACTCCTTGTATGGTCCCTTTGTAATAGTAGACGTTGAAAAGATTTTGTCATTGTGTAAACTACTGTTAAGTGATAGGCGTCGAGATTTTACTGCAGAAAACTTCGGTTTTCTGTGGTTTAGAAAACTGCGGTTTAGAAAACAAAGATTATTGGCACCGGTCTCCATGCGAGTCAGAAGGCGAGACCGACTGAGAGATCTGTTGGGAAGTTCTATTTATACATTTCTTTTCCTGTTTTTTTTTTGTTTATTCGAGTATTCATTAATATTCATTATTGTATTATGATGTATTTTCTGTGAACTATTGTTGTTTAATAATAGTGACCTGAGTCCAACTCTATTGCGGCTCGACGAAATAGACGCTTTAATTATAACAGATACCCTACCGACCGTAACATATTTAGAATTGAATTACTTTACAGTAATTGAAACATTATTGTTTGATTGTTTTTCAACCGCTATATGGTTTCAATGGTATTTTTCTTATTTTGATTTTGTAAAATCAAAGTAAGAAATCACATTGGACATTGTAACCCATTATTAACTTGTCCCATAACGTGTAGACTGAGCTCGAAATTATAAGCATGTCACCGCATTTTATTTGCTATACTCGCAAACAGGCTTATTGCATTATCTCGTAAATGTAACGAAACTGGATCACGAAGACAAGTACATATTTTTATGAGGGGAAACGAGCCATTCAGGTCGATGTTCACCGCCGATTCCGCACCTATTAAGTTAACCTTGGATGCGAATTTATTGCCTTTGCATACAAAATTCAACGTAGTAGTAAAAAAGTTTACGCAGGCTAGACGATGTTGATGACCCATGAAGAAGTTGGTATTATACCTTTGTTTGTTCAAGTTGGTTTTGGAGTGAATTTCCACCAGCGGTCGTCCACATTAGAGTACATGTTGACCTGAATATTTGATTAAATACACAAAGAGTGAATATAGAACCAATTCATTGATACTTTTTAAGTCGTATTTTAAACAATCGTAAGATATTTATTTTATAAAAATACGTCCTTATATAAAGTGTATTTGGGATAATTATAGATATTGATAGCATTCCAATTTTCTTAGGTTTGGAAGATGACTCCAATTATCAAAATGAACAGCAAAGCATTGAAATGTAAAACTGTTGCGAATTCCTCTTATATATAATTTTCAATATTTTCAGTTATATTTATCTATTAATGTTTGTCATTCACAATAGTAGTCATACTACTAAAATATTATATTTTAAATCGATACAAAAACTTTAAAAATAATAATAGTTTCAATAACATTTATCGAAACATATTTTGAGACAAAAAGGTTTATAAATGTTCAGGAAAAATACCATAATAAATATGTGTTAAGTATATCCTAAACTGATTATAGTAGTACTTCACAATGCGATTATTCTTAAAATTTAGTTTAGTTAAAAATCCGGTCCTAACGTGATGGAAGCTGGCAAAACGGAGATAAGAAAATATAGACCTATAATTAATTATTCTTTGTATTTTAAGCAAAATTTTTCGAAATTATTTTGTACGAGTTTGTACCTTATCATATTAAATTAGTTATTTTATCAACTTTATTTTTAGCTAGTAATCAACAATAACTAATATTGTACTACCCAAATTTTAGTGAAAATATTAGATCAGCGTGGAAGGTTTGTAATAAACTGTCTAAAATATAGTGTAAAATTTGACACAAATTTTTCACCGAACTGGGTACATATAGGGACACACCAGTTGGTGTGAAATGCACCGCAAGGTGATTGTAGAATTTTACCATTTGCTGGTGTGAATTGTCATACCAGTAATGGAATAAAATCAACGCGATGACGTCTGGTGTAATCTTCACCTTTTGGTGTAAGCTTTATTTCAATTTTACACTGGTTTTTAATAAATTTTATATTTAATATTTTGGTACACTCTTGATAAACCTAATGTGTTATTATTAGTAAGTTCACAATAAGAATAACAAATATAAAATATCATGTAACTACCTACCTCAAATTCTTCGGTGAATAATTCTCAGTTTCAGAAATCTAATATCTATTAGTTTTAATAAACTTGGCTATGACAATGACTATGTTTAATTCTTAGGACAGATAAACCTTTTGTTAAGTTAATTATTCATAAATCATAAATAAGTACATTGCTTCAGGTTTTAAGAATTGTCAATAATTCTTATTGGCATTTAGAATTCGCTGTACATAAAAATTTGGTAATATTATTAGTAAAATTTATGTATTACTATTATTAGATAATAAGCAGATAATAAATGAGAACTGACAAATACAAAATATGTATTTACCTACATGTACTTTTCATCACTACACATAAATAGGTTAGGTACATATACACGATATCTCTTTGGTGAAATCATTCAGCGACTCGATAAAATTCAACAAATTATTCTAGCAAAAAAATCATCTAGCAAAAAAGATTAATAAACTTGGCCAACACAATTAATTTTGCTTCCTGAGACAACAGCATTTGGGCATAAGTTACTAATCAAAAATTATGAACAGCCATATTATCTCATGTTTCAACAGTATTAATGTGAAGACTACATGGATGCGTACTCTAGAATATTTAGCACGCAGGGATTATAATCTACCCCACGCGGAGTATAGTGTACTACATTGAGGTGTGTTTATATTACTTTTATACTTAAAATGTACAAAAATTTACAATTATGTGGTGTCAAATTTATCAACTACACTAGTGTGAAATTTTATCAAACATCAAGAATATATCTAGAAAATTTCATAAGTGACAAATTTGAATAATAGAGCTTTCGAACCTCAGGGGCTTGCTACTTTACTAGCAAGTACGGGCATAGCGAACCCGAGGTACCTGAGCTCGTGTATCCCCTACGTCAAAGGGGATCCCAACCCAATCAGTTATGCGCGTGAGATATAGATAAGATAGTTATGGTGAGAGGTGGGTGACATGAGGTATAATAAACTATTAAGTGGCCAGCTAGATTTCAAGATCTAACTCCACTAGACTATTTTTGTACGGTTACCTTGAGACGCTAAATAGCATTTATTTAAACACACAATTTAGTGGTTTTCGTTTGTATTAATTATTATTTTTCATAATATTGTTTTGATTAATTTGTTGTCAATCTCAAAACAACTGTTATGTGGCACCATCAAATTTTATGCATCATTCGTAAAAAATGAGCTCTTTTAAATAGCATAATTGGATACGGATGTTGCCATTAAAAAAACTAATAATGTCATAATTATAGCAGTAATGACGTAAAAAATGTGCATCTAAAAGGGAAAATATACCTGTACCGGTATTTATTCTTACTTGCCAGGTAACATTTTTATCCAAATTGTTCCAACCTTAACGTGTTCACTGTATGCATTAAATGATTAAGGAATGTATAATATTTAATCGATACTCATATGCCTACATGTATTTCGTTTTAGTCGCCACTCATTTGTCATCTTTTTTCTTTATAAATTACAATTTTTTAGCTCGCATAGTATTGAGGGGAAACACCTCCGTTACAGTAACGGCGTTGCGGGCTGTGTATTGCGGGCATGGAGATCTGTGTCTGATAAATATATCCTCGGTACATGATGATAAATTGTCACTTAACCCGACATTTAGGTCTTATCAACGGCTTTACTGCTCTCGGGGATCTGCGCCAGCTGTGATACCATCGACTCAGTATTCAGTTAGCGCCCGCGTTACATGAATTTAAATCTTAATGCAAATATTCCAAAAAGTTTTCAGATAAATCCGTGGTGATTGGTACTTTGGGTTGAGGAGCATCAACGGAAAATATGACGGCATATATTATAACTTCTGTAATTTTATAACGTTTCTATAATTGTACGCCAATATTTAGGTTACCGAAACTAAGGAAACGATACATCGCACTTCCGCTTCAGAAGTGACACAACTCAAAAAATATTTATTTATGGGATTTAAGGCAAATTTTAAATTTACTTAACATCAGATTAATTAAAGTATACCTGACACTGACT
The DNA here is from genome assembly GCA_037954035.1 of Rosalia funebris. NCBI lineage: Eukaryota > Metazoa > Arthropoda > Insecta > Coleoptera > Cerambycidae > Rosalia > Rosalia funebris. Next base: position 17,117,531 of record JAZFAV010000020.1, read on the forward strand.
TATGATACTTTTAATATTCTTTTATCGTTTCAATAATAAGATATGGAAGTGGTATAGAATATAGTGATATGGAATATAAGAGAAGGTAAATAAATAAAACAAAAACAAAAAATGAAAAGAAATCTATATTATAATAATAATTGTAACAATTAATCAAAATCTACTATTTGACAGTAGACAATCATTGCTGACTCTGCGGAACTGTAAAATAAGAATAGAATCAGTATGGGAATATCACCACACATTGGCAAGTATTACTCACGAAACATCATCTATGTGTGCCGGGTGAAGCGATATGTAGGCAGTATACAGCAGGCAATAGAGAAGCTGACATATTTGATGAAACATTTGCAAGTTTAAAATTATTATATATTAGATATCATCATCATCATTAGGTCATCAGTCCTAAGACTGGTTGTACGCTAACCTCTAGCTTCTCCTATCTTGTGCTAACCTACGCATTTCGCTAATTGTGCTACAACCTACATCCCTTACTATTTGCGAGCAGTAGTCTAATCTAGGCCTACCTCTGCCTTTCTTCACTCCTATTTCTGCCTCCAAAATATCGCGGACTATTCCCCCATGCCTCAGCAAGTGGCCTACCATTCTATCTCTACTCTTCTTTAAGTTTTTCCACATATTTCTTTTCTCGCCGACTTTCTCCAATACTTCTTCGTTTCTAACCCTATCAGTCCATGGTATTTTCATCATTCTTCGGAACACCACATCTCAAAAGCTTCTAATTTCTTCCTACTTGCTTCCCCTACCGTCCAGGTTTCGCAGCCGTATAGTGCCGTGCTCCATACATATGTTTTCAAAAATCTCTTTCTTGTTTCTAAGTTTATTACCCCCGAGCATAAAAGTGCTTTCTTTTTGTTAAAAGCTACTCGACCCTGCGCTATTCTTTGTTTTATGTCTTTATCGCTTCTTCTATCCCAATTTATTTTACTTCCTAAATAAGTAAAGTCTTTAACTTCCTCCAATCTTTCATTATTAATTTGTACTTTCATTTTTGCTCTGCTCTCGCGCCCTCTGCACACTAACACTTTAGTTTTGTTTTTATTCACCCTCATTCCGTATTCCTCTGTCAACACTGCCTCCATTTCGTTCAATGCTGATTCTAATTCCTCCTTACTAGATGTTAATACTGCTATATCATCCGCGAATCTCAGCATTTTTAGTTTCTGTCCCTGTACTTTAATCCCGAAATCCACTTTATCTTTTACCACATTAATCGCCTCTTCGATGTACAGATTAAAAATTAGTGGTGATACATCCTTGTCTTACTCCTTTCCTAATACCTACTTCCCTTTTTTCTCCTTCTACTTCTATAACAGCAGTTTGCTTTATGTATAGATTGTGTACTACTCTCCTATCTCTATACTTCATTCCCGCGCTGTTTAGTATCTCGAACATTTTTTCCCATCTTACGTTATCAAAAGCTTTTTCTAAATCTACAAATCCTATATAAGCGTTCTTTCCTTTTTCTATTGTTTTCTCTAACATTACTCTTAGCGCCAGAATAGCTTCGCGAGTTCCCCTATTTCGCCTAAACCCGAATTGGTCGTCTCCTAGTATTTCCTCCACTCTATTTTCCATTCTCTTCTGCACTATTCTAGTTAAGATTTTTGACGCATGGGAAGTTAGGCTAATCGTTCTGAAGTTCTCGCATTTGTCGGCTCCTCTCTTTTTCGGTATAGTAACGATAATATTAGATATATGATTACTTATATTTATGGACCTTTCGCGCTTAGTACACTATGGATGTTAGCAATAAAACAAATAATTGAACATAACATGCACAGGAAATTCATGGAATTATGAGATGAAGCAAAAAACTAAGTCATTTTTAAGATATCTTACAATTAGCCGAAGTACAGCGCAGACTTTCTTAGCAGTGTGATGCGTCTCTATGCAGAGGTTGTGAACAGGAGAATTAAACCTCGCTATATGCATATTGTGACTGATCTGCTCGACTATTACGGAATCCAATTTGAGAGCTATGGAACTTACCCTAGGCGACGTTATCCCCTATTTCGTAAAAGAAGGGACACAATGGGGCAGGCCTAAGTACTGCTTGGGTGGACTATCTTTCCATCATTTCCAGATCGAGATCCAGAAACTACTTTCTTATTGTAGCAGTTGGCGCTTTTATCAGTGTCGTTGTTAGTAGTATAGCAAAGCGGGTTCTGGGCCACCCTCGGATTTGTCCGCGGACATTTGATGCGGATGGCATGTGGTCATTGTTGATCTGAAGAACTCTTGGCGCAGGTATAAAACAAGTCTGTATAGGTATAAAACAGGTGTGTATCGGCTTAAAACAGGTATGTTGGTATTAGGAAAAAAACATGACGTCATTAAACAGGTTACCATACCTGTTTTAAACCGATACACACTTGTTTTATACCTGTACAGACCTGTTTTATGCCTGCGCCAAGAGTTCTTCAGATCAACAATGACCACATGCCATCCCCATCAAATGTCCGCGGACAAATCCGAGGGTGGCCCAGAACCCGCTTTGCTATACTACTGTTGTTATTAGGCTGGTGTCTTCACCTCTAGGTTTTATTGATTCTTAAACTGGATTGTATATAGCTCACTTACATCAGAAATTTGTTCATGACATCGTTTGTCGAAAACAATTACCTATGACATGTTTCTGTTCCTTTTTCTGTTTAAAAAAAGTAAAATACGTTTTATCTAGGGATATTTGGAAGTTGTTTTGTTGGTCATATTCACTGGAAAACTTCCATTTCAGCTCGATGGTTTTCAATTGTGAATATTATTGGCTTGCTTGTGTATTTTAGTCGATTTCTTATTAAACTTCTTTTCTTAGACTAAATCAATGTTTTTCAAGCTAAAGATCAATCGACTGTCAATTGATGCACCCAGAATAGTTAGGAAACTCGCATTTTGTACTTATGCCTAATTCTCGATGTTTAAAGTTATAAAAATTCTTTTAGAAGACGATCAATTCACACTGGAGCTTGGGCTTATTTTCGAGATGGTCGGTGAGATGAAAACGGTTGGAATTACTCTATCCATCTATGCTTCTTATAATTTAGGGAGGAGTTTCCAAATCGTGAAAAAAATCGACTACGAATTTTTTTCACAAATATACGACGTTTGGTGGCAAGATCAAGTACTAGTGTTGACAATAGTAAATCACATGGGAGTAAGAGAATTTTGTAAGAAACAGAAACTCGGAAAGATGTTCATCAACATTTAACTGCTTGTCCAAATCAACTTCTACTTCAGGTTTCTACTGTGGCAGGTAAATAAGAACCTACCTAACGTATTCTTAAAATGTATCCGTACACAGAGCAGTGAACTGGTTCATTTGAATCGGTATAAGAACTTTGACCATTTAGTGTAAAGAAATATTGATGTTATTTTTGTCGCTCTTGAATATAATGTTAATAAAAGTGGCGCTTATCATACTTTGTGTTGTCATCCTTAAATTTATCTCTCATGGAAATGGTACTAGTCTGTATAGTAGTCTTCCAAATTTGTGCCCTGATGCATCCAAGGTCACGTCATATCATCAAAACTTATGCCAGTTGTGAGAACTTCTGTAAACCCACTACTCTCGATTATCAAGATACAGGATATTAGTTAACTTTAATCAATAAGCATTTTACAATTTTAATTTAATTTTTAATTTTTACAATCATTATATTTTCTATCCAGATTTTAACTGTACGTATTTTCTTCAGATCTCAGCAGTGCCAATTATTTTGGAATAGTGCGTGAACAATTTTAATTTAAGTTACAATTTTAATTTAATTTTTAATTTCTACAAGCATTATATTTTCTATCCAGATTTTAACTGTACGTATTTTTTTCAGATCTCAGCAGTGCCAATTATTTTGGAATAGTGCGTGAACATTAAAGGTAAGACTACTAGATAATATATAACACTTACAATTTTTTGTAATTTGTTCATGGTATCCGCTAGTTTGGCGTTATTACTACACATAGCTTTTAAATATGCTTCTATTGGTGCATCTTGAAATGAGAAAACTACCCTCCTAGAACCCCCATATTCCATTCTTACACGATATGGAATATGCTTAAAGAATGTCAGATGAGACTTTTTCTACAGGTGTTTACCGCAAATTCAGCCGCTTCCCTAAATAAAGACTAGGCGCTAATTCCTAAGTAAATAAATGTATCGATTTATAACTAATTTTTGTTAAAAAAACAAAACAAAACCGTGGACGATACACGTCACAAGAAAAGCACTAAAATATTTTTGATTACTTCTTATTTAGAGCTCTTTTGTTTCGTGTAGCCATACTTTTATAGCAAATTGAGCTTTCTACATGAATCAGCTTCTGATTCGGCAATAACGATCAAGTTTATTAATCTTATATTATTATACTTATTTTACTTATATTTTTTATTTTAGGAAAATATCCTACTAGAGCATCACTACAATTATTACAATCTGATTGTTTACGATCAATAAGCAATATTAACTTAATTTCAAATATTATTTACAATATTAAATTAAGGGTCTTACTCATTAGTAGTTCCTTAGATTCTAATACAAACAAACAGTAGCACTATTGTGTAAATACTATAGCTCTGTAGTATAGTATAGTGCTTTGCTTTACACTAGCACTCAGTTAACTAACTCATAAGGTTTTGCTTTCTTGAGTCTTCTTGTCTCGTTGGTGTTGTCGAGTGGCTGGCTGGCCTCAACGTTCACGTCATCTAAGAGTCATTGTTCATAAGTCTTGGTAAACTTGGTAATTGTCTGTCTAACGGTGTCCATCTCCAGGTCACTATTTCGGAAGTACAAAGGGATACTGACTGTGCTTCTCAATACTTTGTTTTGAAAACGATTTATGATCTGGATGCTGCTCTCTCTCTGGCACAACCCCAAAGCTGAATACCATAGGTCCAAACTGGTTTCAGGATTTGCTTGTATAACAGCAATTGATGTATGTGAACAGAGTAGAATTACGTCCCAGTATCCAGTACACTTTTTTCGGACATGATTTCCAGCTCTTCTCTCGTTTCTTCTTCACATGAGGCTTCTAGCGTAGCCTTGCATTTAGGGTAAAACTCAAATACTTTGATGTATTGGCAAAAGGTAGATATATGAGAATTATATAGTCTAACAGGTAGATGTTGGTGAAACTTGTATTAACCGATTTTGTTTCATTCGACCTAATTATCTTTAATCTGGATCTTCTAGTCGAAATGTTGATCTGCTCAACAGTATTTTGCAGTTTGGTTGCAATTTCTTCATAGGTCTTGCCAACGGCTAGGATAGCCATGTCATCAGCAGAGGTGGATATAGTACTATAATCTAGGGTTGGGATGTCACTAATGCATAATAGGTAAAGGACTGGTCCTAATACATTGCTCTGTGGCACTCCCGGTTTGATTTCTCTTAATTCAGAATATGCTTCTTATTTTATTATGAAGACTCTTTTTGCTATATAGAAATCTTGTTTGTTGTGAGTATTGAAATCAGAGTTGTGAGTATTGTTTAGGCAGGTGACATCTCATCTTGTATTTTAGTTCGTTATGCCATATTTTGTTAAAAGCGTTATATCTAGAAAAGTTGTAGAACAGACTTTTCCTCTTCTAGTGCCTTTTCTATGACATTAATTATTCTATGTACCTGATCTACATCTTTCTCTGAATCCAAACTGGTGGTCAGGTATTAGTTTGTTCCTTCTATAATCGGTTTTCGGTAATACCGAAATTGGCTTGTAAGCTTCTTGGAGTATTTTGTCTGATTTAGGTATCATTGTTATGCTTGATAGAAAAATATTATTTTTTCTTTCATAGACCTACCTCTTCCCAGGGCGAAATATTTTTTTTTTCAGTATTTCTACTCTTTAGTACTTCTATTTACTGTATAATTATGTTTATTCAACTTCCATTTATGGGATTTATAAAGGCATTAAAACTAATAAGAAGCTGATTTCAGTTAGTCGTTAAGTATTTCCAGACCTTAAATTTTCAGTATTTATCATAGTCCAGGAATCATCTGCTTAGCATAATCAGAGCCGAGTTCTATGCGCCACGTCTTAAATTTAAGCACGCTCTAATAAGAAAATATAGAACATCTTCTATTCCGCCAGACGCTCTGCCGAATTACACAACGCTAAAGGCTAAATTGCCGTGTATAAAATTAAACGGCCGGAGTTTATATTCTTTAGATTAATTAACGTATTTCTCGGGGGCCTGATTTCGAACCAGAACGAACGCATCGGTCTAAATGTAGCGAAAAGGCACTTAACAAAAGTTGATGATTCGGAATCTACGTCCGTTTCCTGAAAATACATCAGCTCCATTCGCTTTCGTTATGCCCTCCCTGGGAATCGGCAAACAGATGGTACTAAAATTTTACGAGCAATCAACAACGCAGTCAATTAATAGAATAATAAGATTTTTTATTATATCGCTTCGTTTCGTTGTCCTAACGACCGCGTACTTTTCATGGCCCTCGGAACAAGTGGTTAAGAAGAAAACGGAAATTTTATTACTGAACAATGCGTGTGTTAATTTTCTGTGCCACTATAATCCGTCAGTGGGAATAATAATAACACAGGTCTACAAATTTTGACATTTTGAAAATTGATTTTGAAAGTTGATTTGGGTTTGATAAGTGATTATAAGTTAGTTATTTACGCTGATTTCATATCTACCTTCCGTTTTTGACCTTCACGTAAGGTCTTTGATCAACTGAATAATCAGAATAAATTAAAAACTAAAGGGAAAATTACATTTTAATAAACATTATGTTTAATAAATATTAAAGAACATAGTAAAAAGCAACAACGCAAATATTTTTGAGTCTCTAATTTATTTCTTAATTTGAAAATTTTTTCCTGTTTAACAAAAAACTTCGTTTTGTAGTTTTTCTTGTGTAATCATTCGTTGGATGTTCTCTTTTCAGCATCCAGCAGTAATCTACCATCATCGCCACATCCTATCGACCTTGGTATCTCTTTTCCATCTCTTTTATGTCTTGATGGAACCTTCCACCTTGCTCCTCGTTAATAGCACCAAGATTTTCTGGAAAGCAGTCCAGATGAACATGCACAAAATGAATTCTTATGCTGATATTACAACCAAGTTGCTTAAACTTATCCAGCATTTTGTTGACAATTTCCTTATACTGTGGATATTTATAGTTTCCTAAAAAATTCTGTTACATTTTTAAAACATATCTAAGATTATTTTTCAAATTTCTGTCGTTGCTTCTTCAAACTGTAGGTCCTGCATTAATGTTCTTATTTGTGGTCCTACGAAAATGCCTTCCTTTAATATTGCTTCAGAAAGAGCTGGAAACTTGCCACACAAGTACTTAAAACAATTCCCATTTTTATCTATAGCTTTTACATATTGCTTCATTAATCCTAATTTAATATGAAGTGCGACAAAAGAATTTTGTGTGGATCAACTAAATTTGATTTATTTTTTGAATCAGGTGTTTATAACAAAATATATTTGGTGTATGTTTACAACTTCTAGGCAATTTTAAAACAAAATGAAAACACACGACGCCATGTCACGAGTGAACGTACACACATTAAAAACGTACTACAGTGACTATGTAAATACCCGAATAGTATAAAATCGGAATATTCCCACCGGCCAACTCTATTTCGGCAAATCCCCCACACTTGTGTGTACGTTTCAAAACCGATTAAACAGAGGGACGCCGCAATGATTGAGGAAAAATTTAATTTTATAGATCCTCGGTTTTAAAAACTACAAATTATTGTACAAGGTACATTTACAAATACTGGTGCGTGATGAAAACAAAAAAATAGTGTTTTTGTAGTTCATTGTTGTCTTTGTTGGCGGGTGTAATTAATACAGACGCGATCGAAATCGAATAATTTATATGTTAATTATTATTCAGATGTAATAAATTGTATTCACTTTGTGTAACTGTTCAAATCGCACATATTGCACCATTTTTTCTATGGCCACTATACAGTGCGACAGCGGGAATCTGGTACACCCCACAACTGTTTTATTTCAGATACATTTTATATTTTTTAATAAGGATTTATATAAGGCGAACAAAATTGAACGGTTTTTAATATGCTACTGTTAAGAAACAAAGAATATATTTGGACTAGTTATTGTTGCAACTAAAAACACAATTCTGGAAATTTCTTATAACACTTAGTTTGCAAATATCACATCCCTAAGATGACCACAGTCTTCTTCTACACATTGCTGCAATCTGAAATTAAACATAATGCGTCTGAGTAAATCTTCGTTTATCGAATTTATCTTTTCACGAATCTTTTCTTTGAGTTCCAGAAGTGTTTGGGGACGGGTAGAGTATGCTTTGGACTTTAAGAATCTCCACAGAAAAAAATCCGTGACCGTCAGTCAGGTCCGATAATCTTGTGGGCCATGTAAAATCGCCAAACCTTGAAATTAGACGATTCGGGAACATACGCTGTAAAACAGTAGTGGACCTCCAGCTGTATGCGCTATGGCTCTGTCCTGTTGGAACCATACTTCATTTTGGTCCATTCTTTGAAGTTCCAGAAATGTTTCCAACATCTCAACGTACCGAAGTGAATTGACTGTAACGGTCTGGCCATTTTCTTCAAAGAATATGGCCGGATAACACCAAATCTGCACACTCCACACCACACCGTTATCTTTTGGTCATGAAGTGGGTGTTCATGCCAGTAGCGAAAGTTCTGCTTATTAACGTACCCACTGAGATGGAAATGAGCTTCGTCAGATATGATCAGTTTACCAAATTCCTGAATTGTTGTTCAAAGTTTCAAGAAATGGTTTTCTCCAGAAATTGAGGCGATTAACTTTATCAACAGGCTTCAGCCCCTGGACTATCTGTACTTTATACGGATGAAATTTCAAATCCAGATTTAAAATTCGTCGCATACTTCACTCTGAAATTCGCAATGCAATTTATTGCCGAATTGGATAACGTTGTGGACTCCGTTCAACAGCTCTGGTTCTTTCAATATTACCTTGTGTACGAACTGTACGTGCACCTCCGACAAATTTTGAGTTTACACTGCCCCTTTCGTCGAAGTCTCTTACCCATCTCAAAATTGCATTTCTTGATGGGACTTCAGGGCGCACTGGTAAATTAAATTCACGGCGAAAACGCTTCTGGGTTTGCACGATGGACTGAATCAGGATAAATGATTTACAGCAGAGACCCGTTGATAAACCGGCCAATTTGTTATTGTAACACAAAACTTTCCATAATAAAATACAATTTTATCAATATTTGAAGTTCCAACTGCGGCACTCTATAGATGCATATTATGGTATACAGAGTGTTTCCTAAGTACGGTCCGTAACTTCAGGGTGTAATTCCTTGCGATATTTTAATAAAAAAAATTATAAAAGGTGGTCCAACCAAAACACACGATGTTAATTGTAAATAAAACAAAAAGTTTTCAGAGAATTACCTTAATATATTTTATTATGATAGAAGGATCTATGACAATTATGTGTGATACAAAATATCGGCCAAATGCTCGCCACGGCTTCGGCGGCATACCTCTATCCGATGGTCCATATTTTCAATGACTCTGAGACATAATTGAGGTTCAATGTCGATAATGTGCCGAATTATCTCATCCTTTAGCTCTTGAATTGTTCTTGGCTTATTGACGTACACTTTTTCTTTTAAATATCCCCAAAGAAAGAAGTCCAACGGTGTCAAATCACATGATCGTGGCGGCCAATTAACATCGCCACGACGTGAGATAACACGGCCATTGAATTTCTCGCGCAAAAGTGCCATTGTTTCGTTGGCTGTGTGGCAAGTGGCACCATCCTGTTGGAACCACATATCGTCCAGGTCCATATCCTCAATTTCTGGCCACAAGAAGTCCGTTATCATCTCGCGATAGCGAACACCATTCACGGTAACTGCTTGGCCGACCTCATTTTCGAAGAAGTACGGCCCGATGACGCCGCCAGCCCATAAACCGCACCAAACAGTCACTGTTTGTGGATGCATCGGCTTTTCAACAATCACTCGTGGATTCTCATTTGCCCAAATGTGGCAATTCTGCTTGTTAACGAATCCACTGAGGTGAAAGTGTGCCTCGTCGCTGAAGATGATTTTCTTTGTAAAGTCACCATTCACTTCTGTCTGTTCAACCAACCATTCGGCGTATGACGACGCTTGAAATGGTCAGTAGGCTTCAGCTCTTGAGTCAATTGAACCTTGTGAGCGTGTAAATTCAAATCTTTATTCAAAATTCGCATCAGTGTTCGTGTTCGTGAGATGTTCAATTGTTGGACACGACGACGAGTGGAGGTTGACGGCTCTTCTGCTACACTATCGCGAACAACAGCAATGTTTTCCTCAGAACGAACTGGGCGAGCATGCACAGGTGTTTTCACATTTCCTACAGACCCGGTTTGCTGAAATTTGCGCACAATTCTCCCGATTGTGGACACATTTGGTCGAATATGCTGACCAAAAAAGTCACAAAGTGCACGAAATGCATTTTGATTTGAACGCTCATTTTCGTAAAAGGTTTCAACAATCTTAACGCGCTGCTCAATTGTGTACCTCTCCATGGTTGAATTTGTCAAACACTGAAACAAAGAAATGTCAAATTAAGTTGGGCAAAAAACTTGACGTTAAGGTGTGACTCACAATTAACATCGTGCATTATGGTTGGACCACTCTTTATATCATGTATTCTTAAACCACTACCTATACTATGTCCGAAGACGCTTATATTCCGAGATATAGGTGTTGAAGATGTCAAAAATCAATATTTTTGCAAATAAATCATGAGTGGTCAGTGCTACGTTCTCAAAATTTTTGAGTTAATTTATGCGTTAGTAAAGAGCTATATTTCTAGTGTAAAGTCAATTTTTGTTTGAAGCTAGTGGCGAACTCAGGCGTTAGTCACCCGACGTTTTCTTCGTAAAAAGTAAAACTTCAAAGATTTTTTTATTTTTTTTTTTATTATTTTCGAATGTTCGTAACAATGAACAACAAAAAATGTCTCTTGCATTTTTTAATACTAACCGATTCTTAGAAAAACGGTCGGATATTACAAATAACAATCATAAAAATACTGTATGTATTACATATTCCTATACTATGATCTAAGCCTTCACGAAGTTGTAGAGTGTTTTTCATTTGTTTTTATTTGTTTCTCATTTTTCCTTAACCTAAACTTAAAATTTATGTCAGTGGTCTACGTTTCAATCAAAATTTTGCATTAAAATGAATAACTTTCCTAACGCTGAAATGGCTGATATGCACCTTATCTATGGTTTAGTAAATGGTAATGCGGAAGAAGCTCGACGAATATATCAGAAACGCCATCCTAACAGAGTAACAAGATTTATTTGCACGAATATTGATTTAATGACATCTTCAACGCCCTATAACTCGGAATATAAGCGTCTCCGGACACGTTATACACGGATAACTTATTTTCATTAAAATATCGCAAGGGATTACATCATGAAGTTTACGAACCGTACTTAGGAAACACCCTGTATAATATAATTACTACAAAAAAAAATTACAATGATTGAATAAAGTGAAATACAATGGTAAATCATATCGCATAAATGCAAATTACTAAATTATACAGTGTGTCCCTAAAGTTTAGAATTAAAGGCATCAAAATAAGATTTTTTTTTTTGGAGAAACTCCTTACATCTGTCGAAATTTTTAGTTTCAAAAAAGAAAGAGCAGCGGCAGAGGTAGCTTTCAACTCCTCACCATCAGCCTTATAAGCCCTGGTACCTCCAACTTTAAAATTTCGAATACGAAGATCCCCTTGTGATAGTTCGTATTAAAGCATGTCTTGTACCGAATTCGACAAAAAAGGGACGAAGTTGAAAAAAGCTCCTATAGGTGTTGTTTTGAAAATAAATATGGATGTTCCTAAGGAGTTTCTTCAAAAAACGTTTTACTTTGATGAATTTTATTAAAAATTTTAGGGACACGCTGTATACACAATTATACAAATATAAAACTTAGTTGTAATACGTCCTATTTCGTTATATTTTATTCGACAATCCTAAGAATCCGTGGAGGCGTGTAAACTGAATTTTTGCATGTCGACTCACTCTCTCATATTCAATTTCCATCCGACTCGCCCGTCCCTCTGGGGCCTTCGGAAATGCCAGATAAGACCATTGTTATCTCGAGAGGAGCTCAACAAGCGGTATTCAAGTTACATTTCCTTGTTATTAGAGTACGTCAACCCATATATCCGCGTTTTTAGTCTCCAATAAGAAGACAATTGAATGCAAATTCGAGCAAATTGCTCTTGATTTTGCTCTCTTAACAACAACGACGTGGCGTGCGTTGGTATTTCTGGCGCGGGATACGAATACTGAATTCTCTTTAGAAGAGAACATTTCAGAATATCCAATAAAATACTGAGAAGGTTTTTTGCCTGTTTACAAAATTATGTATTTGTCGGAATGAGGCGGTTCTTTATCAACCTGGGGTGTTTTAGAGAGGAACGGCTCTAAAGCTTTTAAAGGAACTGGGAATGACAAAGACCCGATAAGGCTATAATTTCCCTTTAAAAGAGATGAGCTTACTGTAATATATTGACTCCTGGCTGATATTAGATAAGATTTTAATTATGATAAAATGTGAGAATGTCGGGTTCAACTGACTGTTGATTGCTTTACCTTCAATAGAGATTACTAATGTGAGTATAAATAAATTGTGTTCCGATGTATAAGAGGCATAAAAATTCACCCATTGTGCCTTTACCAGAAAACCTAATCTACAGAGATATCCAAATTGATTGAATATTATTCCATAAAGGTTTTGTATGTATCGTTAACATAATTTGTGGTGCCTATTAATACTTTCAACACTGTACAAGATAACCTGTAAATCCAAATTCAAACAATAAAATTAAAAAAAAACATTAATAAAAACATACAATAATTCTTCCAAAAAATATCTCCAGATAATGCCAACTATGGTGAAATTATTGGTGAAATGCGCGTCTAGTGTTTTAGTGTTTTGTGGAAAACTACGTCAGTGTTATAGGTACTAAGTAATTGTATTTTTTTTAATCGAGTAAATTTTTTTCATGAGAAATAAATTTAAAAATGACAGTACAAAGTACGGTATGTACGTACCATTTTTCTGAACAGCACATTTAAAAACGACAAAAACAGCAGGTTCGACATTTATAATCATCATCATGAGGTCATCAGTCCTAAGACTGGTTGGACGCTAACCTCCAGCTCCTGTCTTGTGCTAACCTACGCATTTCGCTAATTGTGCTACAACCTACATCCCTTACTATTTGTGAGCAGTAGTCTCATGTAGGCCTCTGCCTTTCTTCACTCCTATTTCTGCCTCCAAAATATCGCGGACTATTCCCCCATGTCTCAGCAAGTGGCCTACCATTCTATCTCTTCTCTTCTTTATGTTTTTCCACATACTTCGTTTCTCGCCGACTCTCTCTAATACTTCTTCGTTTATAACCCTATCAGTCCACGGTATTTTCATCATTCTTCGGTAACACCACATCTCAAAAGCTTCTAATTTCTTCCTACTTGCTTCCCCTACCGTCCAGGTTTCGTAACCGTATAGTGCCGTGCTCCATACATACGTTTTCAAAAATCTCTTCCTTGTTTCTAAGTTTATTACCCCCGAGCATAAAAGTGCTTTCTTCTTGATAAAAGCTACTCGACCCTTCGCTATTCCTTGTTTTATATCTTTATCGCTTCTTCCATCCCAATTTATATTACTTCCTAAATAAGTGAAGTCTTTAACTTCCTCCAATATTTCATTACTAATTTGTACTTTCGTTTTTGCTCTGCTCTCGCGCCCTCTGCACACTAACACTTTAGTTTTGTTTTTATTCACCCTCATTCCGTATTCCTCTGTCAACACTGCCTCCATTTCGTTTAACGCTGATTCTAATTCCTCTTTACTAGATGCTAATACTGCTATATCATCCGCGAATCTGAGCATTTTTAGTTTCTGTCCCTGTACTTTAATCACGAAATCCACTCTATCTTTTACCACATTAATCGCCTCTCCGATGTACACATTAAAAATTAGTGGTGATAGCGTACATCCTAGTCTTACTCCTTTCCTAATACCTACTTACGTTCTTTCCCCTTCTACTTCTATAACAGCAGTTTGCTCTTTGTATAGATTGTGTACTACTCTCCTATCTCTATACTTCATTCCCGCGCTCTTTAGTATCTCGAACATTTTTTCCCATCTTACATTATCAAAAGCTTTTTCTAAATCTACAAATCCTATATAAGCGTTCTTTTCTTTTTCTATTGTTTTCTCTAACATTACTCTTAGCGCCAGAATAACTTCGCGAGTTCCCCTATTTCGCCTAAATCCGAATTGGTCTCCTAGTATTTCCTCCGCTCTATTTTCCATCCTTTTCTGCACTATCCTGGTTAAGATTTTTGACGCGTGGGAAGTTAGGCTAATCGTTCTAAAGTTCTCGCATTTGTCGGCTCCTTTCTTTTTCGGTATAGTAACGATACTGTTCCTCTTATAATCCTCCGACATCTCGCCCGTTTCAAATATGTATTTTACCAGTTCAAACATCCTATTTATTACTTTCTGTCCCGCACGTTTCAAAATTTCCGCCTGTATTTTATCTACACCCGGCGCTTTATTGTTCTTTAGCCCCCTTAGTGCTATTTCAAATTCCTCTCTCAATATAGGTTTTCCTACATCTTCCCTATCGATGCTAGCTTCTTCCTCTAAATATATCTCCTAATTCCTTACCCTCGTATACATTTCCTAAGTACTGCTTCCATCTATCCGCTTTTTCCTCTCTTCCGATCAGTATGTCCCGTCCCCCGATTGACTCGTAACGTTTCTACTTATTGGTCCTATATCCCTGAAGTGCCTCTTAATTATTTTGTAAGCCTCATCGGTCTTACCTACTTGGAGCTTATCTTCTACTTCTTTGCATTTATCCTCTATCCATTGTTCTTTCGCTTTTCTACACTTTATAATGATTTCCCACTTTATTGCCTTATAAGTTTTCAGTCCTTCCTCGTCTCGTCTGTTTTTGTAGCCTCGTCTCTTTTGTATTAAGTTTAAGATTTCGTCCGTTATCCAGGACTTCCTAGCTTCCCTTCTCTCGTGTCCTAAAACGTCAGTAGCCGCGGAATCTAGACTATTCTTGATACCCTCCCATTCAGTTTCTGCGTTCTTGATTTCGTCATTACTCGCTTTATTTATTAATTGATATGTTTTCTCCTGGAACTTATCTTTCATATTCTGATTCCTCAATATGTCTACCTTTATACGTTTCTCATCCTTCCGGGTTATACATTTATAATATTTTTGTAAAATAATGAATAAATTTGTTATAAATAAATTCGAGGAATGACCTCTCCATCCCGTTAAATCTTATTTTCAGTTGCTAATTTTTTAAAATATAATTAACACGTACAGGGTGATTGGTGTATTACGGAATGTGAAAGACCACTTTTTTACATACGCTCCGGTAAAAATTACATTAGAGCGAGTATAGGCTAGATAAAAAAGAGGGCACAATGATTCGTGTTTCGAAACGAATTATTTCTTTTAAATATTCTAAATTATATGGGCCAGTAACGTACAGTTTGCGTTTTAAATCTGGCCGGACACTAAATGGACCCCCCTCTCCCTACCCAATTATTCGACAATCTAAATAAGCGCCGACAGGTACTGCATATCGGGGAGGTGTCCCATCTTGTTGAAAGAAAATGTAATTTATCGGAAGATCCTGTACATCTGGATATAACGTATAAATGCAGGTATAAAGTCGACTCAAAGAAAATACAAATATATTGCACCAGTTAGGTCTATGTCAAAGAAATAGGGACCCAAAATTCTTCTGTCGACTATGCTACTCCACACATTCACTTTCTGGACATTTTGAGTGTGATACTCCATCATCCATCAGGGACTCTTAGTAGTCCAATAACGGCAGTTTCGGCTATTGAGATGGCCGTCCGTCCAAACCTCTTAAGAATATCAATTTGTTTGTTTTTTTTTGTCTACTACAGACATGCCATATTAAAATCAGACCCCAATTGGTTAAGTCTTGAGCGATTATTTTCTTGCATTGCCAACAAAACATTACGTTGATCGTCTTCTGATGGTCAGGGTCACCAGTTTTAGAAAGATCACGAACAGGCGCATCCTGTCTCCAAATCAGATTATGCAAAGAATTTCAATTCTTTCTCGTTCAGTTAATTTAACCATTTCTTACAAAATGAAAAAAACACTGCCCAATAAATACTCCAAACACTGTACTTTTGCAAAAAAATATATAAGAAATGGGGCTACGATTAAAAATAAATATATCGATAACGTCATACCATCTACACGAATCATCCTGTATGTATTAAATATATTTTAAAAAATTCGCAACTAAAAATAAAATTTGAGAAGTCCGATAGTTTTTTTCAAAAGTTTTTGTTTGAATTTTTAACGAATGTATTCTTTAATTTACGAAAGCACTGTACATATTAAATGCTCAAAATGTCTACCTTGATTTAATAAACTTGTGAACGGGTTTTTAAATTATTAAAAATATTGCAATTCACTTTCTGTAATATCTCTAATCTTTTGGAATTCTTTATAGACCAGGTACGATAGTTCGTGCCTGCTTCGTTGGTACAAAACGTTTTGTCCGGAAGGTCCTAAGTATTTAAATTTTATTATTGAACCAAATACATATTGGTTATCTTGTTTCTCAAGTCAATGAGTAATTTCTCTTGACTTACAGTGACATTATATGGATGCAAATGTAACTTTTATACCGCTATGTATACAGAACAGCAAAATATTCCCAAGAATATTGTTAAACATTCACGCACATCCGCCTTTGATCAATCTGGATGTTTCTGTATAAAACAAGCAGGTTTCTCACAACGAACATGAATTGCAAGCATCCTGAGTCAAGTATATATAGGATGGACAAAACTCATTTCTAATTCTGTAGTAATAATAATTTCTAACGATGTTTTACTAATTTTTGTTAAAATATCAATACCCTCAACAATTGGTTGACGGTAGATACATACTGTATTTGTAGATATACTACGTCCTTGCCATATAAGAATGTAGTGTATTGTCATTCAGTAGCTTTTAATATTTCTATATTTGTTTTAATAAATAACATTAAATGAAACTAATATTTCCCCAGAGAAAAACGTGGTATTTATATATTATTTTATTTTAACGGAAAAACAATTGTCTATGGATACAAAATCTCTCTGACTCTCCATTTGTAAATGCTACAAGATGTCTTTTTAAATACAGAGTACCCTTCATTCACGTAATAAGTCAGATATGAAATATATAACGAGATACTTCTGATTCTTTCAGTCGACCCTCTTATAAAAAATGAGCGTTTTTACGAAATTGCTGGGTTATCAGATTTATTACATAAATGTAAGCTTTCTTAATAACATAGATTCTCCCTTGTTTTGCGATGTTTCATGGATCTTGCCATTATCTGCACTTTCATTATACATCTACAGTTGAAATCCAGTATTGCTCCAGTCCAGAAAATCCAGTCAATGAAAAAACGTATAAAAAAGTATAAACAAGTACGAATGTATTCTTTAGATTGAGATCCATTGTCTTTATACGAGTACATGTATGTAAAAGTTAAGGGGGATTTCCTGGGGGTGTGGTCATAATTTTTTTTTCATAGGTAGACTGACTGGGTTAAGGGGGATTCCTATGGGTGTGGTCATATTTTTTTTTATAGGTCGGCTGACTGTTTGGTTTTCCTCGTACATACTGCCTTATAACTTGCCCAGGAAAAGGAACAATTTGTTCATCAATGGAAACTTAATGGTCGTATTTTCCAATATCTATCTAGTATTCTTGCTTCCCAAGCAACTCTATTATTAACCGGCTTCAAGCTTGCTCTTAATGGAAAAATCTAGGATATGCTGATTGATATAATATTATTGATACCCGCATTTCTCAACCGCAAACATCTTAATAGCAAGGTAATCCATGAATTTTCATCATCATAGCCACCACCACCATTATCAACAGCTAAACATTTAGAAGAGTTCTTTAAAAGTTGTATTAAATGTAAGGTTAATTTTTTGCACGTTTGAGAAAAGCACCATGTCTTTAAAAACCTCTTCACCTAAATATTTGTAAAAATATTCAGTTGGATCTTCAACATTATCTTTAGTCTCCTTTTGACGACCTAAAAATACTGAAGGCTGGTAATTTTTTGTAAGGACCCATTTTTTGAAGGAAATTGCAAGTAAGTTGGATAAAGGTTTGTCATCTAATAATTCAAAGCCATTGTCAGGTGTTGCAAGATCTTCCAGAGTACCTGGTTCTCTTCTACACTGTTTACAACAATATCAGAATTATCTAGATTAATATTTTTGGCAATCTCTGAGCTATTGTGCAGTAAGAGGTAATGAAAAAAATAGATGTTATGTGTATTTTTTAGTTTGCATATTTTATTATTTTTTATTTTTATTATTTTATAATAATGAAAACCTAAGTAAAGAAGTTAAAGAAGAAGAAATAATAATAAAAAAATAAATAGTTAAACTAATAATATATACCAAGTAAAAATGTATAAAAGTGTAAAGTGATATTACAAAACACATCTAAATGCGCGGAGAATTTCTTTGCATATGCCACAGGAGCACTAATGGCACCTACAGGAGCTACTGCTCGTCAAGAATAGGAACAGGTCTCTACTGGACCTCCCACGTGATACGCAGTAAATAGCCTGATCTAAGTAAATAGCCGAATGCTGCACCCACTCTTTCTTCTACGTATACATTCTTCTACTTCTACGTATGATGGTATTTAGATGTCTCGCCAAGGATCAATCAAAGCGGTTATGACAAATAATTGAAATATCTTATGTTAAAATTGTTTAAATTAATAGGGAAACACCTTTCGTTAAGTTCAATTTAGAAAAGTAAGATCGAAGTAACGGTAACTACCATCACAACAGTAATATATTAAACTGTAGTTTTTTTTTGTGAATGAGCTAGCAGCTCAGTTTACAGTAGAAAGAGAACCTTGGCTATATGAGGATAGTGTAAGACAGAGTATAGTTCAACAAGGTGATGAAGTATCGATTAATAGAGACACATGCACTCAGACCATCATATCGGACCCATTGTGCTTATCTCCATCAGAGTTGTCAATTTGTCGTCAAACATCGACCTCACTCCCTTGGTCATACCAGTGCGTAATTGTATTGAAGAAGTTCATTCGGTGGTAAAGTCAACCGTTTTCGATATAGCTCCTCGTTCTGTTGAGTGCAGGGTAATGTTTTAGGATATGTTCTGCGATATCTGCACTGCAGATACAATCTCCAGTATCATCTACGTATGAAAGTAACTAGTACAACCCATAACATGAAGATCCTTGTTTAGCCTATAGTGTCTCATCAACAATCCTATTAGGTTTCGTAGGTTTGTACAAGACAGATTCAACTAATATTTTACCAGTTTGTTATTTTTTTAAATGGTAATAATGGTGGTTTTTTTGTTAATGGTAAAGGGCGCGGCAGAGCAACTTGCTTATTTAGAAATTCAATTTCAAAGAAAGTAATGCAGATATATATTCAATTCTTTAAACAGCATGAAGTGCAACATTTAAATTTTATGTTTACACAGTTTTAAAGATTATATCAGGCAGGTGACGTCCATTATTATTAATACACTGCGTTAATCGAACTCGGAAGTTTCGTTCAACTCTTTTTAGCATATCGACGGGTACGTTGGCGACAACTTGACTAATGTTGTTCTTCAGGTCAGGGTCCTAGGACGATCGTTGTAAACAAGTGATTTTAGATAGGCTCCAATGTGTGTCGTGAGGCATGCCAAAAACCGCCTCACATGCATTTTCTCGAGCAACAAAATCGTATGCATTAAGTTCCTGCACCACAGCCAATTTGTAGAGATGAAATCTCTTTGCCTCACAGAACGAGCAGACAACCCAACAGCAGCTACATGTTTGCGGACAGAGCGTTGAGGGGTTCACAAAACAGAAAGCAGGTTTTGGGGTGAACTTGCCGTTCGTGGAAGCCCAGGTTTTTTTTCTTCAGATTACCAGTTTTCCTAAAGTTGTTTATCCATGAGACAATCGATTGCCAGCAGGAACACGACCATGGGGCGCAGTATTGAAATGGGTACGGAATGTACGTTACGTGGCGATGATTGAGCGACTCTTCTTGAGAGAAAAGTATGCTCGCTCCTTCGTCCTTCGTCCACACCATGAAGCTAACGAAACCAAGCGGAGCTACAACTTTACGCCCCACCCTCCTAGGAGCAACCATCGATTCGGGGCGCTAAATTTAAATAAGTAAGTTGCTCTGCCAATCTTGTGCTTTTGCTTGTTCATTAGACCTGGTGTCGATCCACCTGTCTTTGTGGTGTTTCAGCGTCCTTTATGACAGAACATCGAGTCGCTCCGCGACCCCTTAACAAACCCCAAATATTATTAAATTACAACCTATCGAGCAAGGACTGTTTATAAAATATTTGTTTATATTGTGTTACTCATCGACTTGGCCCAACATATAGCATGAAGCTGTAAAACATCCGAGACACCAATGCAGTATATACATTCGTTCTGGATTTAAAAATTTACAGTCACAATCCAACTAGATCCAATTCGGGGATAGATATAAATCACGGATGTAAATTCCAGGCGACTGCGTTCAAAATTCAATAAGAGTATCGTTTTGGACAAAGAGGAAAACAAAGGCGGCGAGAAGTGGTCGTCGAGAATTGAAAATTCAACGGAAACCGATAAAATTCATAGATATTCAGCCGGGCAACTCAACCGTTAGTAATTCGAAATGTGTTAATAAAATATTTCAATACAATCGCAAACTCTAGAAAATAAGCGAACTAGTTGCCGTATACTTTTTTTATTAACGAGTACTATCGTGTTTCAAAATATTTAATAATAAATTCTTCTTTTAATTCATTCGTATTTTATTTCCTAAATTCCTATTTTTAAACAGGCATATTTTAATTTATCTTTCTGTTTTTTTCCCTGCAGTAATTAATTGTAATTTTATAGAAGGCCATGATGAAAATGTACCTTTTCCTCAATAGAAAGAAATATTTCTTAAATTAATTTATGTAATGTGTTTTGTCTAATACCGTTTTTTTTAGAGAGAGGATAGATAATTCAAACAACCTTTATAACCTTTTTTATTATTTTGAAAATATTGAATTTTGACAAATTTATCAAATTTAATTTGGTATAATATGCGAAAATATTATAAATATATATTAACATATAAAAGTAAACGTTAAAAAGATAAAAATAAATTAATTTTTCTTAAGACAAATCTGCCCTCCAGCTTGCCATATAAGCCGTCTGATGAGGGAACTTGCGATCTTACTATATCTATTTGAAACGTCTTTGTTACGTTTGATTACAATCAGAGCGATTATACGAAACACAATTAACAATAGTTTGCCATAATCTAAATAGTTCAACAACAATTTTTTATTCTCGTCGAAGCTTTAGTATGTGAATAGGCTTCCTGATTTTTATATCTGCAAGTTTTGAGTATATCAAATCTTCACCAAACTATCACAAATTATTTAGAAATGAGTATATATTGCTCTATACAGTGCATTCGTAAAGTTATGAATAGATTCGTTAAAAATTCAAGGAATAACTCTTGGGGAAAACCCTTGAACCGGTGAAATTTTATTTTTACTTGCGTATTTTTCAAAATATAATTAAATAATATATCGATAACGTCATACCCCGTACACGAATTACCCTGTTTATATACAGGGTGATTCGTGTAGGGGGTATGACGTTATCAATATATTTTTTAATAACAATCTCCCTTTTTTATTATGGAATGTATCAGCACCATTTTTTATATACGCTACTGTAATATTAGCGTGAGTATAGGTTAGATAAAAAAATTGATAAAAACGATTGTGCAATTTGAAAATTTCAAATTTAATGGCAATGATATGATTATTTAAAAACTCAACCAAGGCAAATGTTAGTATTATGGATCATTGGATACCTGACAGTAGCCTTAGCGACCTTAGTCTTTTTTTATTAGTATATTTTGCTTGGCAAATGCAGTTTGAAGTTTATTGAGCAGTAACTAACTTTGTCATTTGTCATTTTGTATAATATTGTTTAATTAACAGAACGAGAAAAAAATTAAATTATCTGCATGATCGGATTTCGAAACATGATGGACTTCCCAAGAGAAGTAACTGAATTGTTCAATGCAACTCTTCCTTGCCTTCAACCGATTATCCAAAAAATGGTACACACTGGCTTCTGATTTCTATATGGTAGCGTCTATAATACAGAAAATTCTGAAAAAAACAAAGCACCTTACCACCAAGGCAAAGGTATTCCTTGTCCATAACCTGTCTGAAGACGACTTTAATCGACGAAATCGATTCTGCGAGCAAATTAAATAGCTATGCAATAATGATAATACTTTTGTAAAAACATTTTTCTTCTGACGAGGCTACCTGTATTTTGGTACGGCAAAATTCAATACGCAGATATGTATGTCAATAAGCAAAATTACCGTTATTGAGATACCGATAATCCCCGATAGATGATGGAGTATCGCACTCAAAATCCCCAGAAAGTGACTGTGTAGTGCGGCATAGACAACGGGAAGAAAACTTTTGGGACCTTGTTTCTTTGACGTGAACCTAACTGATGCAAGATATTTGGAATTCTTCGAGACGACTTTATTCCTGCGTTAATAACTATATATTCGGATGTAAAATAACTTCATCTCCCGAGAATTTTTTTTTTCAACAAAACCTTGCACCTCACCATTATGCAGCACCTGTCCGCGCTTGTTTAGATGAGATGTTCCCGAGTCGTTGGATAGAGAAAAAGGGACCGATTGAGTGGCCAACCAGATCGCAAGATTTGACAACCTTAGATTACTTTTTGTGGGAAAACAAACTATACGTTATTAGGTCGAAGAATTTAGAAGATTCACAAGCAAGAATTTATCACAAAATACAACGTATACCCCCTGAAGTTATTTACAATATTCAAAAACAGAAAGGTTTATTAGTCATCTTGGCTACTGTCAAACAGCCAACGGTATACATATGAGGCATGTACTTTAGTTGATTTTTTATATAGTAATTTCTATTAAATCTAGTATTTTGAATTTGCACAATCGTTTGTCTTCATTTTCTCTATCTGACGTATACTCACTCTTAATATAATTATTACCGTAGTGTGTGCAAATAAATGTGCTCTCGCATAATTCGTAATAAAAAATAAACAGTTTTAAAACCTTAAAACGGACTTTTCCGCACGTAGAACATCTCTATATCGAAATTGAGTGGCCGAGAAAAAATAAACAAACACATAAATGCAGAATGTGTGTTTTATGCGACATTTTTATTTTTTCAAATAGTCGACAATCGTGCTTTCTCATGACCCATGAACATGGTAGAGTTCTATCCACCTCAAAATCAATAGATGTCGTCTGGTAGACGTCCCTAATCAGAATCAGTCGAAACTCGATCGATCCGACACAATTTAATTGAGTGATCGTGCTAACAAACAAATTTTTCAAATAGTCCACCATTGTGCTTTCTCATGACCCATGAACATGGTAGAGTGTGTTCTATCCACCTCAAAATCAATAGGTGTCTTCTGGGAGACGTCTCCGATCCGAACCAGTCAAAACCTGATCGACCCGACATGACATAGTTGAGTTATCGTGTTAACAAAAAGAATTCTCAAATAGTCCACCGTCGTGCTTTCTCATGACCCATGGACCGGGTGGGGTGTGTCCTATCCACCTCAAAATCAATAGGTGTCGTCTGGGAGACGTTCCCGATCAGAATCAGTCAAAACCCGATCGATCCAACACGATTTAGTTGAGCTATCGTATTAACAAAACAAATTTCTCAGATAGTCCACCATCGTGCTTTCTCATGATCTATGGACAGGGTGGGGTGTGTCCTATCCACCTCAAAATCAATAGGTGTCGTCTGAGAGATGTCCCCGATCAGAATTAGTCAAAACCCGATCGATTCGATACGATTTAATTGAGTTATCGTGCTAACAAAAAAATTTCTCAAATAGACCCAAGGGAGGGGGTGGTGTGTGCTATCCACCTCAAAATCAATAGGTGTCATCTGAGACACATCCCCGATCATAATCAGTCAAAACCCGATCGATCCGACACGATTTAGTTGAGTTATCGTGCTAACAAGAATAAATGCCGACGGCAACGACGACACACACAGCAAAATATATTTAAAAACCATTTTTTTTGTTTTTAGGCCGAAAAACGAAAAATAAACAAAAAAAAATGTTTTATCACTTTTTCTTTACACGATTACATTACTTTTCCGCTTATAGTGGAGTGCGGAAAAGTAATATATTAATGTATTAATTCTATTTTAAAGAATGCACAACTAAAAATTAGCGTTGATGGGTCCGAGAGTTTTTCCCAAAAGTTATTGCTTGAATTTTTAATGAATTTATTCATTATTCTACGAAAACAGTGTATAATAGATTCTATTTCATGTTATCTAAATTCTTTATGTGTGGATTATACGAAACAGTGGGTTTTCATCCATTCATCAGCAGTTAAGATGTTTATGATCCGAAACGATATATATCCATTTCCAGTGATGATTAATTGCACTTATTCATTTCGCTTTCCTGGATTGTCCAAAGTTTATAAGTATGAACCATCTTACACATAGCTTCCCACGGGACGAGAACCTGGCTAAACATCCATTATTAAGAACTTCTCGTCTCGGTAAAGCCCCCAGGAAAACCATATTTTCTCTGCAGGTCGAAAACAATATATTACATCCTATCTATTTTCTGCCGGAATAAACTTAATACATCTCTTCTTTTTAGCCTTTTTGATCTCGACAATAGCGGGCCCGGTAGATTTATTTTAAAGCTGTTTTGACGCAATTAACTGAAAACAAAAGAGGTAAAGGAACAAAGAAATGTAACATGTATTGTTTTAAACGAGATAAGTGAAAACTTACTTTTTTATTAAGTCATTTTGCAACTTCGATATGATTTATTAGGTTATATCTTAAGAATTCTACCGATTTAGAATGAATATATTACGGGTAGTTGTCGGTAAAATGTTGAAGGCTGTATTTTATTTTATTTATATTTTGGCTTTGTCTTTTTGGATTAATTATTAACATTTACATATTTTAATACATGAATCTGTAAAATAATTTATTATATTGTTTATTATCTCTTGGGCAAATTAATAAATCGCTTTTTGCAAAAATATGGATATTTCTCTGGATTGGGCAGTAATCGTAGCTCAAAAGAGAATCTTCAAGCTTCAAAACGGGTTTTTTCATCTCCATTTGGAAGACACTGAAAATTTTTCAGATTTTTTTTTGCTTTCTTAATTTTTTTGAGTAGTGTATATGTGACTTATTTGTCACAACTGTTCCCTGTCAGTTTAAAAATGTATTTAAAGTGTCAACTATGGAGTTATATTTATTAGAGAAATACTTGTACATTCTTTAAACAATATATTTTATATAGTCTTAATAACCCTGCTTTAGGCTAACAGTTGGTTTCTTAATGATAGTGATGTCCCATATGCCAAGAAATTCTTAATGCGTGTATTTATGTAAACATAGGAACTCTACATGTAGAATAAAAGTAATTTGTTCCTTGTATACTGTTTTAATGTTTTCTTCAGGAATTAGGACAATCTTTTTGAAATATATCATCGATATAAATCTTCATCATTTCTCGAAGCATCTCAAGGGTTTCGGCAACCATGTCGGCATCATTAGGAGATGATTAAAACTAATTTTTAAACTACTTCTAGTCTGTTATTTTTGTAAACAATAATCATCGTAACATATTAAAAATATGTCCATAACATTATATCGACTCTCTTTATAGGACAGAGCATTAAAGAGGAATATAGTATTGTCAGATTGCAAACTCGCTAGTCAAATGCTCTTAAAAGTATTTTATGTAAGAAGAATGTAAGGCATTTTTTATTTAGGTGTGAGTAACATTTCACTATTGCATTTAATTTTACATTTTAACTTTATTTTGTATTTTATTTTTACAAGATTTAAAGTATCATATATCAGTAACATATAGCTCGAAAATCGAGAAAGGAACTATCAAACCGCCAAGCGGTTATCAAAGTAGTTCCCGAATAGCAAGACTATTACATAATCGCTATAGGAAACAACTACTCCTCGGGATAAAGCCCCACCAGGCATTGGATTATACCTAAAAGCAATCCTCGACCCCTTTCTCGTGTTTCTGCACGATCAGATAAGGTTTCAAAAAATAAAACACACCACATTATGTAATAGCCTTGCTATTCGGGAACTACTTTGATAACCGCTTGGCGGTTTGGTAGTTCCTTTCTCGATTTCCGACATTTATGTTACTGACAGATCATATCGATAAAGATGTATACCCCACAAATTTCATTCGGTATTTGTCCTGGATCGGCGTACCGTGTACGGCACTGATGAGAACTAATAAGTTCGAGACAGATGTAGGTATGTCGTTCGGTTCCAATCCGAGACAAATATCGAATCCTACCTGTGGCGGGTTTTATTTTTTGAAATATATTATATCGAAGACATCATAACAGAAATGTGTATGTGTCCTTGAAACTTGAAAATATTGTGATTTCTCGTTATAAGCCCTTCTATTGAGTGATTACTTTCAAAGTATTGTACAAATAATTGGAACTTAGATATTTTAAATATTTTACAATAAGATTAGTGCGAGAAAGTTTTTTGTTCTTCCTTAAAACCACCATTTTGGTACGCCCTTCTGTTATCGTTCCCTGGATATGATACTTTACTATCATATATAGCTTATTTAATCGCTATTTGCCAAATAAAAAATCTCAAAACATAACCTTGGCTTGTTTTTATGGCTAGACTCAAGTAGACTCTTCCGTTTATCGGCAAGATAGAAGAGTTTTTTATTTGCCAAATAGCGATAAAATGAATAGTACACTATCACATTTTAAATGAAAGGTATTTTTTATACATTAATCTATAGGATAACAAAAAACTTACCGCTAAATTTATACGGTTTCTTCTGACTTGAAGAAATGGTAGTATTTTCGTTTTTCTTCCTTCATGCTTTATTAATATATTAGTATAGTTTGTCAAGAATAGAAAAACGTGTGAGATTATCTGTGATGTGTAGAAGAAAGAGCGAGGCAGCATTCGGAGGAAAAGGGATGCACTTTACGCGCGGCTACATCGAACTCCGTGTACCTTCATACATACTCGATATTCACTCTGCAAAGGTCTCAATGCGACTGCGTAAATACCAGGCTATTTACTGCGCGCCTGCTGGGCGGTCCGATATCGCAGTTTTGAGACTTGTTCCTATTCTTGAAAAGCTGTACATGTATACTTGTATATTTTAACTAAGTTATACTCTTTCATATTTTATTGTCCAGGGGATATCAAATAAAATGAGGACTAAATTTGTAGGGCTTCTTCAGACTTATCTGAAAGTTTCTTCTGAAAATATGTCCGTAGTTCTGTTTCTCCTTGTTGCTGTTAAAGAACTAATTATTCACCAAAGATGAAGTAAATGCGCGAGGCACATAAAATAATGAAATTCTAAATATAACAGACATGTTTAAATTTAATCCTAATACTGTACAAATAATATAGCTGTACATTAATAGCTTATTTAATGGGTAATTTTTATTCTGATTGTATATTACATTACATCATCTACAGCGCATCTAATATAATAATTGTGCTTGTGTTATTCATGTTTAATTTAATTATTTAGGTAATGGTTTGGCCTTCTAGTATTTTAGCAAAAGTTCTAATAATTAGCAAATTTTAATTCACTGACATAATTATTCGGCATTAAATAAAATATTAAGAAAGAACGTCACTGTGTTCAAACACACAAACAGTGAAGAATACTCGTATACATACATACTTGAAAAGCATGGCATCGAAATATTTTATTACAAACTCACAAGTCTCTGTTTAAATACTAAATATATTACGTGTAAAAATGTATACATGTATATATGTAAATTAACGGTAATATATTTTATAATATTTATTATCATTGTGGCTGAAAATCTGTAAGATCTTAATCTAGGACATTTGCATACAAATTATTATTCTTCGAGATTATTGCGCCATCCTCATCTCATGTTCGTTAAGTATAATTTTTTATGTGCCTATTAACCATATTTGAATATTACCTGCCATTAGTATAGTTATACAATTAAACTTTGTTTACCCTAGAATTATTTATTGCTGGCTTATGGTGAAAGTGAAGACCTGCAGCGATGACATTTACATTACAAAAATTATTTTAAATATTACCGAAGTGCGAGAACAACGAATAGGTCATATTGGAAGTATGCGACACGTCTTTCATTTTCACCTTTGTTATTGTGTAATAGAGTGCGGCCAAACATAATTTTACGCTAAAATATTCGTTGTGTGTCGTTGTTGGGGGCGCCATGCTAAAAGATTGACATTAGTATTCAGTAAAGCAAGTGGGTGTATCCAGTCAGTTTGATAATACAAATATTTTTTGGTAGAGGAACAAATAAGTGTAATATGGGCCGTCAATATTCTGGATATGTTGTGATCGAAAGTACAGTCATGTGCATGAAAATGGCAGTATTCCAATTTTGTCAAGTTATGTGTCAAGAGTATCATATGATATTGAAATTTAGAGTCGTGTACATCTAGGACACTTTAAATAATTTATATTTTCATATTGATTACAATAATATTCTGTCTTAGAAAAATAAGAAAATATAAATAGGTACTGGTAAAAAGTAATATTAAATTTGTTCATGTCCGAAAAAGCTTGTTCATAAAAATAGCAGTGTTCTAAAAATGATCTAAACTCGTATTCTATACGGAGACATCCTAAATATTCATTCAGTATGTCGTTCTTCACATCTGCGTGGCATAGACTTCAAAACATTTCAACATCGCTGAATATCTATAGACTTCTCTGATCGATGCTTTTCCACAAATCTTCTTTATTTGTTGGACTTACCAAAGCAATCGCCTTTTTTACATCCAGCCACAAACTTTCAAATTGGGTTTAAGTCTGGCGACTTTGGTAGCCAGATCGCCACCTGTAATTTATTCTCATTTAACCAGTTTTGTACTTTACGGGCGGTGTGCTTTGGATCTTTATCCTGTTGCATGACCCAGCATAATGGCATTTACTCTTCCGTGAAAGGTAACATTATATTCTGTAAAATATGAAGATGAACATCTTCAGTCATGGTTTCCCTAATCCAGAAAATAGGACCTGCATCATACTACGAATAGCAAGCCCAAAACATTACGCTACAACGGTCATGTTTTATTGTTTTTCTTGTGTACTTATGTGTGTTGATGCTAGGATTAAATAACACCACTTTTGTTTCATCAGTCCACACTACTTGCCGCCATTTTAATCATTTCCAATGAATGTGCTTTCTTACATAGGATAGCCTTTTAACAATCTGTTTACAATTTAGTAGTGGCACCTTTCTGGACTGTCTTGATTTTAAATCTACTTTTAGTAACCTTCTCCTTATTGAAGAGGTGTTAATGGATAGGTTTAATATATTTTTTATTTATGTGGATGTGATAAATGGGCCCTATTTTGCGAGACAGGCAATGTATCTCTCTTCTGTTGCGGTAGTTTTACATTTTCCACCCCGATTTTCTTTTGCTTTTCTAAATTTTCTTGCATTTGCAATCATTTTTGCAGAATAATGTGATACAAATTCAGTAAATTTAATACGTCATTTAACATGCTGAATATTCATTCGCGTTTTTCTTGGATGTAATGTTTTCCTCGACCCGTATTTACTAAAATACAATGACAAATAATATTTTTTTAATTAACCCGTTGTTAACTTACATGCTTATATGAAAAAAGTGTACACAATTTTTGTTATCCCTGTTTCTCGCTTCAAGACGCAAAACTATAACATCACTGCTATTTTAATGCACAGCTTGTCAGGCCTTATTTTGTGACTATTTTACTGATAAACAGGAGGATTCCTATGAGATGCGGAATAGACACAATGTTACCAACCTAGGATATTTGATATTCTTAAAGGAAACTATAAATTGAATTAGAACTTCAATATGTCACAATAAACATTAAATATAATAGTTTATTAGTAGGGTAATACTGCACAGTTATGTTCACGTACATGACTGTATACAAGACTAAGGAAAAGAAATATACAAGTGTTGCATAATAAATAAATTATTATCATCAGCATCCCTCAACGTAATAGAAACCCTCATATGCCCGATAAATTTATGTAAGACTGAAAAAGAAAAATTGTTGGCCCTTCTCAAGAAAAAAAATATATCTGTTTGTAAATATACGTGAATAATATTGTAGTTTGTAACGGTTGTATTCAGGTAACGTTCACGAGATACAAGAAATATTAAACCTTATTAAAAATAGACATCCAAATGTTTAATTCCATAAAGGAATAGAACAAAACCATCAAGTAAACCTAGATTTAACCGTAAGCAGACAAAATAGTCATTTAAAATATACAGGAAGTTAACATTTACGCTTATCTATCTGCAGATTCATGCCATCCATTTTCACATAAAATGGCAGCATACCACTCTATGGTAAATTGAGCTTTCTATAGCATAGCGTATATTATGATACGAAATATGTATCATAGAAGAAATAACAATTAATAATGTATTTTGTGTAAATATAGGGTGTCTCAGTTGGAACTATTTGATTTGAATTGATTGCATTAAGTGGCATAATACACTTTCAAAACGCCCGACTATCAGAATGACTATCAGTCACCTGCGTAGCCCACTGTCTAGTAACCAGCTTCGTTGAAATGTTCCAAAAGGCTATTTACTATCGTGGTAGAAATGGTAGTACACCACCATGAATACAGCCTCTTATTACCATGCATCTCAACACTATAGGGCTTACATTTATTTTAACTGTTCTCTGTTCAAACTTATATTTAAACCACTCAGCGACTGTTGGCGAAAGCTACGTTTGCGCGGGGCTCCTTCTATACACCTAAATGTTGTTTTATCAATCTTGATATCAATATCAATGACCACGTCTAGGGTGGACTTCATCGGATCTAATTATCTTTCTATTCCATTGCTTACCTCATGGAGTTCAGGATCTGCAGATTTACTAGTTTGATGAACATGTTGTTTGGGATGCAATTCGACTACAGCTCTAATATCTCTATCGCATAGTCTCTCTAATCCCGCCAGTAACAAAGACATAAGACTAAGGAGCGTATAGGACTTGTTAATCTTTTGGCTATTCAATAATATCACAACATTGTTTATACTCATTATAGGGTGTCTCATTTCGAACTAGACGATTTGAATTGTGCTCCATTTGTGTTCTGATAGGAGTGTCATCTACAAACCACACGACGTTAATTAAGACTATTGTCCAACAGCCAACGGTGCACAATTTGAACATTTCATTTAGTTGATTTTTATATAATTATTATTGCCATTTAATTTAGTGGGAATTTTTAAATCGCGAAATCGTTTTCATTATTTTTTATTTAACCTCACGGTTTAACTCACGTTGAAGTAATTATTATCGTATCGTATATAAAAAAATGTGTTCTTTCATATTCTGTGATAAAAAAAGGGATTGCAATTAAAAGATATATCGATGACGTCATACCACTTACATGAATCACCTTGTATGGACTAATTATTTTTTACTAAATGCTCAAAGAAAAAGAAAATTTGACGGGTCCAACAATTTATTTGCTGAAAGCCATTTCTTGAGTTTCTAACGGATTTATTCATTACTTTACGATAGCCCTGTATATTTAAGAATATATGGAAAATTCACAGTGTAAAATACATATTTTCAGTCATTTTATGAATGAGAAGCACATTTATTGTTTATATTAGAAGATTTATAGTTATTGTCAGAAGTTATTCTAATATTGGATGATAATTGTGTGAATTCGAAGTTTTCGGGAAAACTTTTTTTGTTTTAAACATTTTGTATTAAACTTGTATCAAACAAAATTTTTTTTATTTACGTTTTAACTTATATAACCGTACGAATGAATAATAAAATTGTTATTCTATTATTTGGCAATAGATGCGGTGTATAGCGGATTTTTTTTGTGTCCCGGTTTGTACTTTCTTTTTACTGTCACTGTAATAGATTAATTAAATAAATTCTAGACATCGCATCGTCGAGACCTCATCGCCAATATAGCAATTTACGGTTATTTACATCCCTAACCGTTAGTCAACACTCTGTGACATTTTAATGATGTTAATTAACAATATAGTTATTAACCATGACGTTACGATGTAGCCGTTCTCCGGGAGCGATGTTCCCACAATTTGTTTTATGTTAGCTGCCACAGCCGATTCGCGGGCTGTACGAATAATTATGTTGAAATTGATAAATATTTAGACAGTTTTAAGGGCAATTCTGCGAATTGTCGTCTACTTATGGTAAATAAATTTAGTACAAGTCGACAAGGCAGACAAAATCCAGAACTGTTTGCTGTACTGAAATGAGAGAAATGTCATACCTACCCTCAAGAATAATAGAACTATTTGGAATGAAGGTGAACCGAATAAGAATTTCATGATCCACAAGTTGTTGTTAGGTTAATTAAGTGTGTACTTTATTGGTTATACAGTGCTTTCATTGATTTCATTTTCAATAAAAAAAACTGATTTGAAGTAGACAGCATTTTTATCGTCATAAACACGGCGATTTAGGTTTTGTTCCCGTCGCCTCCAGCCACCCTAACTTTGAAATACAAAATTACACCTCCTGTCTTGTGATCCATCTTATACTGTTCATTATGAAATTAACTAATTCATTTCATATTACACTAGGTATACGCAACTACTATTAAATTTTAAAATTAAATTACTGTATCCTGAAAAAGATCGTCAATCAAATCAAAATCCTCAAATGTTTTCCTCATTTGTTTGTTAAACACCTCGGAAAGTGGTAGTGGTAAATGCACACGTGCATGTGTTTGTTAGACACCATGACTTGGAAATTCAGTTGCAATGGATCGTTTTACTGGTAAGCAATATGCCGTGTATGTCACAAGCTTTTACGCGAACCATCGTTCTCTCATATTAGTTCGTCGCCTGCATCGAGTGCACTACCTCCTTCACGACATTAATCAAGCTCCTTCAGCAAAATTAATCAAATCGTGGGTCACTAAATTTGAAAGAGGATGCACTGTCGTTAATAATAACCAACGGGTCAACTTAGAAGGACAAGAAGTGTCGACAACGTCGAACGTATTCGTGCAGTAGTGACACGTGCCCCATTCTGTAGGAAAATTTGAATTCGCCTTAAATCCTTCGAAAACCACTGCTCACGACATCCGCGCAAACGATCTGAATTTTCATCCTTAGAAGATTCGACTGGTATCAGCTTTGGAGGTTAAAGATTATCTAATTCGATCAACTTTTGGGCAAGAATTATTCAAAAAGTTTTTTGAAACGTTGATAACATCCTATTAATCGATATTACAGGTACTTTTCGATTTATATATGGATAAACAAAATTGCCGTTACCGATCTATAGAAAACTCTTGAGCGAGGCACCAAAATCCCTTACATTTTCCAAATTAACGGTATGGGCGGCAATGAATGCATCTGGCTGAATTGGTGCTTGTGCACTTTTATATAAATGCAAACAGTGTTATTTGTTAATAACATGTGTTACTACAGAATTTACAACATTCAAGGATTATTAAAATTATTTTTTTTAAATTACGTTGCTGTTCATATTGATTTTATAACAATTATAATTAAAGTGTTAATTAAAATTAATATTAAATCATCTTACATTTTAAGAAACTCATTATACAAAATAAATATTACCTTTTAAATAAAAATTTTTGGATATTATTTAAAACATTGAAGCAATGAAGCCTGAATGGATTTTATTACATGAAACAATACAAATCTTTAGGATAAAATGTTTAGATTGATACTAAGTTAACAAACAATTACCAAGTATTAAATCAATACCTTTATTATTTTGATAATGCTTCTCGTTGGGTCATAAAGTAAAAGAAATATTGTTTTCATTAGTTCTTTACCTAATTGTGTTAAAAATAAATAATAAATACTTATAACCAATAATATTTACTACTACAAAAGAAATTGAAGTACACATATGCGCCTGCATGAATTTCATAGCAACAGTTTATAGCAAGTAATAGTAATTTACGTGATATAGGTACAATTTCAGGAGGCACTTAATTTAATTGAACGTTATATTATGAACTTCTATACTGTCATACCTGTACCGATATCCAGTTGCTTCATATTAGCACAATATAAAATCGGTATGGTGCCTACTAATTTCAATTATTTTATAGATACTCAGCGCAATAGGTAGTCAGGTACACGTAAGATAGGGAGACAGATGAACAGTAAAACCAAATTAGTATCAAACAGAATTTGTTAAATGTATAATCAATTATATTTTGTGCAATTAAAGTTCTGTACACAACAGAAAAAAACGGTAGAACTATAGAAATATAATTTTTTAATTATGGTAAGCTACAATTTTATAATGAGTACATACATTTATGATAAAGAAAACTTACTCCAAATAAAAAATATATTGCTGAGTATCAATTTAAATATTATAAATAAACTGTTCTCTTGGTGTATGACCAGTCTTTGAGGCAAGTGTCAATTGCCGCAATCGGAGGTTAAATCTCAAACGTCACCATGTCGAAAGATCGATGATTCTCACTCGTTGGTTGCCCGTTGAGCTACTGTTATCTTGTTATTTTTACGGGGTATTTTGCAATGAATATAATAAATAAGAAAATTTCAATAAAAACGTTTTTAATTGACAATTAAATGTTGTTATTGACTAAAAGGGGAGATGAATCAGGATAAAGTTGATAAATAAGAAATTCGGCGTTTTTAATGAGAAAAAAATTTAATACAGTCAGACTATTTTTCAAAAGGATATATTCTGGAGTGGTAATTAAATAAATGTTGTGCCTGTCAAAAATAAATGGAGTAATATCGTTACTGCTTTTATCCACAATTAAAGGTGGTGTATTGGTTGAAACAAAATGAGAAGTACTGTATATTGGTCACTTTTCTTTACGTATTGCAAGCTTTTACCTAAACTCACGTAGAGTCATATATAATACCTACAACTTCCTCTCTAAATACGCATTTTTAATATTTCAGCGATAGCAACATGAAACCGTTTTTATTGGTACACATGCCGTAAATTCATATTTTATGTTTCTTAAAAGCATATGCGGTTAGGCAGTATACCATAATCTGTATAATAAAATTTTTAATTACCTTGAATTTTATGATGAACAGCTAGAACTACAAATAAACGTAAACCTATTTCTCACTGTTTTGTACATGCCATATTAGTATCTACTGTTTCTTCGCATTTGTTATTTGTTTTCTTTAGTTATACGAGTGTATTTGCTAAATGGCTAATAATGTGTAGCTCGTAGTTTCTCTGTATGTAGGCATGTCTATGTTCTGTGTGTATGCATAAATGGAATGACATTATGAATGAGTACATATTATACAGGGGCGATTAACTGAAACCGCGCATGGGAAGTAACAGTATTTTTGTTGAAGTAGATTATTTTCAGTGGTTATCAAAAATTAAGTATAAGCAAAATGTAATCGTATTTTCTGACAAAAGATGCGCTATTTGCTGGTTTTGCATGATTATCTTATTTTAAAATTCGCGAGTATAATTTAAACATTGATATTTACTGTAGTATTTTAAATAGTATGTCTATATACTGAGGATTTACTAAGTTATATTTATAATAAGTAATAATATGTATATACGATAGTTGTAGTTTTATTGGTTAGTTGTAAACATGGAATAATGAATTAAACTACTTACGCTATACAGGGTCTGAGGATAATGTCTGCAGTAGCAGGATAGTGACTCCATTACCAGAGACTTAAACTTAAATTCAATAAAAAAAATCATGCCTCCTACTACAGGACGCCACTGAGTCGGGCAGTAAATTTTTAAGTTTAGGGAAAATACAGCTAGACAATTGATGTTGATATCTTCTGTCCTGTCGACTATTTCTTTACAGTAATCCCTTACTCATCAAGACATTTTTTTGGGACGTGTGAAGTAGAATTTTAATCTAGTGTCTTATTTTGATATAACTTGCTCAGTTAGAGGAGCCATGAATGGAACGAAATACACATGCTACATACTTATTTTTGCAGAGTTAATTTCGGTTGCGAAAAAAAAATTCTCATGCATTTTAAAACACAGACTTGAGACTGTCAGCATTAAATTGCGGGCGTACATATTTAAAATTGTTTAAAGGCTTGTATTTTTAAATTCACCAAACTGTTTTAATCTCAGTTTAATTTAGGCGATGTTAAGACTGTGTCACTAGTCTGATATAAGCGAATGACAATCCAAACACCGATTAAATCAAACTAACATTAAAATTTACACAAGAAATTATATTGCATATTTTCGTCGTCCGGCTATACTATACTATTTTCATTACATAGACCGTAAACTGATAGCATATCTGCGTATTTGTGGAAAATAAACTCTGCCACTTTTAATATTGCTAAGTATGAGTCGTAAGATAACGCCTGCGACCATACAGACGTAACTTGCCGGTTTTATTTTCGATGGGTTTATTAACTCCAGATCGACACGATTTCAGACGACATAAACAATGTATGCCTCTAGTCACCACATGAACAAGTGATCAAAACTTCCCATCATAAACGTGTAAATAACCCTACCATGACCTACTCATTGTATGTTATTAATTAGCATAGAGGAGAGGCAGAAGAATGTTAATTATTTTTTTTTAATTCGTGAGGCACTTTAATTATTTTTTTGCATTGCTTAGTATCGATATGTGTATAAAAAAGTTATGCCAGAGTCTATCCTGGAACCCCGGATATATACATGATATAAAGTATGGTTACTGGGATAATAACCACAATAGAAAGTCTTTCGATGTTACTGTTATTGGATTGCTAGAGCAAAATGCCTGCGTACTAGATATAATAATTAGACGTTAATCATAAAACATTTTCACAAGGACGATTCATGTAACAAAACTTTGTCTAAATATTGTTATTATTACCAAAACAAAAGTAAGGATAAAACAAAATGTTAACGCAGAATTTCGTGTTCAAAATTTAATTTGTAGAAGATAATTTTTACTGCCCTTTAAGCCCTTTAATATTTAAGGTATTTCATAAATATTGCAATTTTTGCTTATGTTCTGGTCACATAATATAATACCCATAATTATCTCCTTTATACTTTTTTCTTGTAAATAGCAGAGTTGAACACTCATGTTTTATAATACCTTTTTGTTTGTTTATGTCCGAACTGTCAACTATTAAAATAATGATAGCTCTGTTTTTATACCCTGTATATTTATTAAAAGCTTTTATTTTCGTATAATTTTAGAAAAGTATCTATTTATATTGCTTGTATGCAAAGTATTGAGTAAATGTATAGTACTTCTAATATATCATGTTCTTGTCCATATCTAAGGTAAGTGAAAATTATTTTTATAGTATCTCATTCAACTTTTGGGTTAATTTGACTATTCCCAATTGCATTAAATTTGGATACTTACTGGTAAATGAATTACACAAAAATTGAATCTAAATAAAAAAAAATTTATTAGGATAGGTTCACACAGTATTGTAAGGTATGCAATGAAGTTAATAAGAACAACAACATACAAATTCAGGCGTAACAAAATTTACTTTAAGACATTATAAAGATTACTACAGGATAACAGTATGTTTACTTCTTTAAACATAAAATGGAGTATGTTATAAATGTTGATTTTAAAGGTTAAAAAAAATAATTGTCAATGGCAATGTGGTTAGAAGACGCATCGAATACATTTATAACAATTACTTATTATTAAAAACAAAATCGACTTTCGAATTTTGCATATTCTTTTGGAGACATTCTTTTTTTCTATACCTATTCTCCTGTAAAGAAATGACACTTTTGAAATATTTTCCAAAAGTATGAAGTCATTTAACTCCTATATTGCTAGCAAAGCCAATTTAAAAAAATCGGTACGTTATTTATCATTTCTTCTGCCCCCGTTCTTGTTAGCCCCCGAAAATGTGATATCGGCGCATTCGCCATTTATTAGAATTGTCGATAATAATCAATCATATATCTTAATATATATTTTAACTAATTCATTAAAAAAGAGGACTACTGTTGGAAATATTATTGCTATTATAAATATTAGCTTTAAGTAATTATTATGGTTATACAGTTCTTTGATACACACTATATTACTTAATTTAAATCTCTCTTTTGTATTATAGTTATATTGTGAATTAGAAATAACATATTAGTCTTTTGAATACTATATGGGTATTAGACAATATAATACTATATATTCTATATTAGGATGTATAAGGTAACACATATTAACCACATAGTATAAAAATATATCATTATGCAAATATGGTACATTATCTGACCAGCAAAGCAAAGTTTGAAATTAAAATAAAAAATCACTGCATTTATCCCACTTACTGTTAGCTCCTTCTTGCTATTAAACGACATGCTTTATGCATGGCATATTTTATTGCAGTGTTTATGACATTCATTGATAATGTCAAGATACTCGTGTATCATGTTTTAAGGTTGTATAATTAATTAATAATTCATTAATAATCGTTACCATTAATCGAATAGCATTGCTATTCAAACATTGGCACTGCAATTTACCTGTGCTGTGCTACAATAGAAAGAAATAAAAAAATGTTTTAACACACCGGTAGGTTTACAGTCG
The DNA here is from genome assembly GCA_037954035.1 of Rosalia funebris. Lineage (NCBI taxonomy): Eukaryota > Metazoa > Arthropoda > Insecta > Coleoptera > Cerambycidae > Rosalia > Rosalia funebris. The sequence goes on from JAZFAV010000020.1 coordinate 17,156,374, forward strand.
TACAAGCAGTAGAATCGTACTGCTTGTACGATAGCAAGAACAGTTTTTTGTTTTGATGTGAACGCATATATTTCTTGTAGCACCTGCTAAGTATTACAGGAAAACCCTTATGTATTTTACTCTTACTGTTGTATCTAATATGTATAATTTCAAAAATAAATAAAACGTGTTTTTAATCTTTCTAAGAGTAATGCGATTTCAAATATTCGCGGTGAGGGAGTTGTTCATTTGCGTGTTTAGTCATTTCCGGTGTTCGTGTTCTTACTGATAAAATTTTATATTTTCATTTATGGGCCTTTGTAGTTATTTCTTTTAATTAGAAATAAATGTGCCCGAATTTAAAGTATGTTTTATGTACATATATTATTTAAATGAAACGCAGAATGTTTTTTTAATATATAAAATAAAATTTACCTCATTTTATGAAAATAATTATCTAATTGATATCCTAGTCTTACATTGAAATTGTTTAATACATTTCAGAATGTTATCTCAAATATTGAATGAAACTTATTATGCAAAAGCAACAGGTATCCTCAAATACTTTCCTCTTTTTGAGTAAATAAAACTCGGTTATTAAAAAGGAAAGATATTTAAATTCACTATTTTTTATTTAAATTTACAAGGTAGGTAAAGTTATGTATGAAAAATAACATCGCCAAGGTACCTTACTTCACATCGCTGTACTTCATAAAGGCGCGACCTAAAATTTACGACAACTCACCGATATAATGCCGATTCAATTCTCTGAATTTTCTCGCGTATTCTCGTTTTTAACTGAAAAGTCCTAGGAGCATTAGTGTATACCTTAGATTTCAAATAACCCGATAAGGAAAAATCCATCGGCGTTAAATCAGGACTTCTTGGCGGCCGATTAATAAATCTTGTCTTCATCTTATAAGGATGAAGGTTTATATCTCCCTTTCCAAGATATGAACAATGGTTTTCGAAAGATTTAAGACGGCTGCATGTTTTCGGACAGAACGGCGAGGTGTACGTGTCACTGCTGCACAAACACGCTAGACGTTTTCGACACTTCCTGCTCTTGGTCGATCGTGGCTTTTTATGAATAGTAGTGACTTCTCCTTCAAATTTAGCGATTCAGTTTGCCAAAGAAGCTTGATTAATGTCGTGAAGGAGGATAGTGCGCTCGATACAGGCAACGAGCTAATATGAGAGAACGATGATTCTTGTAAAAAAAAAATTCTGATATACATGGCACGCTGCTCTTCGATGAAACGATCCATTGCAACTAAATTTGCAAGGCGTGGTCTCAAAGACACGCGCGCGCACATTCACCACTATTGCTTTCCGATATGTTCAACAAACAAATGAGGAAAACACTTCAGGACACCTTGTATTATTTGTTACGATTTTTATTACATATATATTTTTTTGTAAAAATTGTTTCTAAGGGAAAGTTTTGGATTTCATACTGTTTTAACATGATTTGAAACACTAAACTACACCCGTTCCTGTTATCTTAGACTTGGCCCGCCTTCATATCTGCAGAGGCTTTAGCAAATTGTTCGCTGTTTAGCCAACTAACTTGTCGACGTAGTAGAATAATTAATTTAATTTCATTACTTCGGATTGTGATTAATTGGGGTTTATTCGGATTCCGATAAATCAAATAAATCAAATTCTGTGACGCCATAGATAAAGCAACAGTTCGACATCTGTCTATAACTCTGATGAATGTATACGACGATTAATAATTGTATTCGAATTCTAAAACTAGGAAGGTGCGACAACTGGGCTTAAAATAAATCATTGTTATTGATTTTAGTTAACGATGCCTGTGCGGAGGTTGTTTTTTTTTAATTTTCAGCCATCATTTTTATTAATCCTGTCTGTAGATGCCAGCTGGTAGATGCATTGTCACATGTTATATTGCCAGCAGCTGTATACCGAGATAACAGATTATATCTGATAAGAAAAAGCGTTTGATTCACCTTCATTTGTTCAACGTAAATATGCTGATGGCTACTCGTATAAGCAGTTTATATAAGTAGCTGCGTGTCAGTTATAATAATTTATATAATATTTATTGCTATATTTATATAATATATAGGTGGTCAAACACGGTGGGGCAATCAAACTGTATTTCTTGTACCTACATCGGTTCAAATATCTCAAGTCTAGGCGATGGCCTCTTGTCCGCGGCCGCGGCGTAGTTACCTCACTGTAACATCACTGATGCAGTACTAATGGTGGGCTACTTTACTTATCATCATTAGGTCATCAGTCCTAAGACTGGTTGGACGCTAACCTCCAGCTTCTCCTATCTTGTGCTAACCTACGCATTTCGCTAATTGTGCTACAACCTACATCCCTTACTATTTGCGAGCAGTAGTCTAATCTCGGCCTGCATCTGCCTTTCTTCACTCCTATTTCTGCCTCCAAAATATCGCGGACTATTCCCCCATGTCTCAGCAAGTGGCCTACCATTCTATCTCTTCTCTTCTTTAAGTTTCTCCACATACTTCTTTTCTCGCCGACTTTCTCCAATACTTCTTCGTTTCTAACCCTATCAGTCCATGGTATTTTCATCATTCTTCGGTAACACCACATCTCAAAAGCTTCTAATTTCTTCCTACTTGCTTCCCCTACCGTCCAGGTTTCGCAGCCGTATAGTGTCGTGCTCCATACATATGTTTTCAAAAATCTCTTCCTTGTTTCTAAGTTTATTACCCCCGAGCATAAAAGTGCTTTCTTTTTGTTAAAAGCTACTCGACCCTGCGCTATTCTTTGTTTTATGTCTTTATCGCTTCTTCCATCCCAATTTATTTTACTTCCTAAATAAGTGAAGTCTTTGACTTCCTCCAATCTTTCATTATTAATTTGTACTTTCGTTTTTGCTCTGCTCTCGCGCCCTCTGCACTCTAACACTTTAGTTTTGTTTTTATTCACCCTCATTCCGTATTCCTCTGTCAACACTGCCTCCATTTCGTTCAATGCTGATTCTAATTCCTCCTTACTAGATGCTAATACTGCTATATCATCCGCGAATCTCAGCATTTTTAGTTTCTGTCCCTGTACTTTAATCCCGAAATCCACTCTATCTTTTACCACATTAATCGCCTCTTCGATGTACAGATTAAAAATTAGTGGTGATAACGTACATCCTTGTCTTACTCCTTTCCTAATACCTACTTCCCTTTTTTCCCCTTCTACTTCTATAACAGCAGTTTGCTCTTTGTATAGATTGTGTACTACTCTCCTATCTCTATACTTCATTCCCGCGCTCTTTAGTATCTCGAACATTTTTTCCCATCTTACGTTATCAAAAGCTTTTTCTAAATCTACAAATCCTATATAAGCGTTCTTTCCTTTTTCTATTGTTTTCTCTAACATTACTCTTAGCGCCAGAATAGCTTCGCGAGTTCCCCTATTTCGCCTAAAGCCGAATTGGTCTTCTCCTAGTATTTCCTCCGCTCTATTTTCCATCCTCTTCTGCACTATTCTAGTTAAGATTTTTGACGCATGGGAAGTTAGGCTAATCGTTCTAAAGTTCTCGCATTTGTCGGCTCCTCTCTTTTTCGGTATAGTAACGATAATGTTCCTCTTATAATCCTCCGGCATCTCGCCCGTTTCATATATGTATTTTACCAGTTCAAACATCCTATTTACTACTTTCTGTACCGCACATTTCAAAATTTCCGCCTGTATTTTATCTACACCCGGCGCTCTATTATTCTTTAGCCCCCTTAGTGCTATTTCAAATTCCTCTCTCAATATAGGTTTTCCTACATCTTCCCTATCGATGCTAGATTCTTCCTCTAATATCTCTCCTAATTCCTGACCCTCGTATAAATTTCCTAAGTACTGCTTCCATCTATCCGCTTTCTCCTCTCTTCCGATCAGTATGTCCCCCGATTGACTCCTAACGTTTCTACTTATTGTTCCTATATCCCTGAAGTTCCTCTTAATTATTTTGTAAGCCTCATCGGTCTTACCTACTTGCAACTTATCTTCTACTTCTTTGCATTTATCCTCTATCCATTGTTCTTTCGCTTTTCTACATTTTCTAATGATTTCCCACTTTATTGACTTATAAGTTTTCAGTCCTTCTTCGTCTCGTCTGTTTTTGTAGCCTCGTCTCTTTTGCATTAAGTTTAAGATTTCGTCCGTTATCCAGGGCTTCCTAGCTTCCCTTTTATCGTGTCCTAAAACGTCCGTAGCCGCGGAAGCTAGACTATTCTTGGTACCCTCCCACTCAGTTTCTGCGTTCTTGATTTCGTCCTTACTCGTTTTATTTATTAATTGATCTGTTTTATCCTGGAACTTATCTTTCATGTTCTGATACCTCAATATGTCTACATTTATACGTTTCTTATCCTTCCGGATTTTCAGATTTTTGAACTTTAATCTAGCTTTCATGACTACCAAGTTGTGGTCGCTGTCTACATCCTGTCCCTGGATAACTCTTACAGTCTTTTACTTGATTTCTAAATCTCTTCCTAACCAGAATGTAGTCTATCTGATACCTGTCTATCCCTCCTGGCATTTTCCATGTGTACCGCCTCCTAACGTGATTCTTGAACAATGTGTTCGCGACTACCATCTTGTGCTTCTCACAGAATTCTATCAGTCTGCTACCTCTCTCGTTTCTGTTTCCTAATCCATAAGGACCTACAAATTCTCCTTCTTTCCCCTCACCTACGACTGCGTTAAAATCTCCTACTATTATTAAATTTTCATGACCCTTCACAAATCCTATTACCTGCTCTATGTCCGAATAAACGGCTTCTAACTCTTCCTCACTATGGCTAGAAGTTGGCATGTATACTTGCACTATTACTGTTTCCACTGGCTTCGAATCTAACCTAACCATCATTACTCTCTCGCTGTATTGTAGGTAGCTATCTACACACTGTCCTGCGTTCTTCCGCATAACGATCCCTACTCCCGCGTTTCCATTTACCGATCCTGTGTGTATTACCCTATAGTCACCGCTCCAAAAATCTCCTACTTCCGGCCAGCGCATCTCACTTATACCTACTATATCTAATCCTAACCTATCCATTTCTATCTTCAGATTTTCTAGCTTCCCTGCCTGTCTCATGCTTCTGACATTCCACGCTCCGACTCGTAAAATGCTACACTTCTTATTATGATTGCACTCGATCACGTCTCCCGGAACAGTCCTCACCCGGAGATCCGAACGGAGGACTATTTTAACTTTACTTATATATTAAAATTATTATTCATTTTTATATTGAAGAGGTATTTGTTCTCGAGTCGTGTGTAGACACGACAGTGCAGGAGCAATGTTATTATGAGTTTAAGTTACTGATAAATATTATATTTGAGAACTGATACAGTATAATTTAATGTAATGAATTTGTTTCTTTAGACATCATTCAGGTTACCTAATTGAATCTTTAAAATATAAATGTTTTTATCTAACTAACCCTTGTTATGGGAGTTTAAAAAAATATACGCCAATTAAACTTTTATCTACACATGCTGAAGGAATGCGATTGGCCCAACCACTTGACTGGAACCACCCGCATTCAGGCAAGTGTCAAGGTATTTTTACGAAGAATATCGTCGCAAGCTTTCTAATAAATTTGTATAAACACAACTTTGCTTTACTAATATTGGAAAAAGATCCACAAATCTGTGGATCTGCCTGAAGGGACACTATACAGGGAGTTTCTACAATACGAAGAATGCAGAATTACCATCTTGTTACAATGTACTTTATAACTACGTACACAGAAATCTGTCTTAAAGTGGAAGAATAGAAGTCCATATTCAAACACACTGTGAAGCAATAAAAGGAAGCACTCGAAACTCGAGATTACCCTTATAAATTACACAATTCATTCCATATAAAGGACTCGTCTATTTTAGCGTTGAAAATTTCAGTTTAATTGTCTCCAACTCGGTGCAATAAAAATAAACGGAGCGGTGTCGCATGAAAATTTTAATTATTTTCTCCGCGCCTTACATTAGACGTTTTCGTTAATTATACCTTGCTCCTTTTTTAAAAGTGAGACTGTAAAAATACTTCAGCCCCGATATGGCGGCGATCCTTTTTGTTTTATTCCCTGTGGCGCCGGCTAATTTAGCTGGAATAAATCCAGATTGAAAGAATTTTTAGGAGTAATCCGTCGGATAGGACTTCATAAAAGTTCAGGATAAATTATTCATCGATTCGAAAATAAAAAAGCTTTCTCGTTACATATTAGAGAGTTGTTTTCGCGAATGTTCTTTCTTAATACTTTAATGGATGATAAAATATGTACAGCCAGTAGCTAGCTGACTTTTTATAGCAGAAGAATTATTGGATTTGAAAATAAACTGCTATAAATGTAATAATAATAGTAAAAATATATTCGGAATGTGTTTATTTTTTTGGAAATAAGAGACACAAATTGAATCAGTGTATGCAAAACGGGCGTAAGTCAACTAAACTAAGTTCCAAGAAAAAACAATATAACTACTGCGAAGCCAGCAGAATTTTAGTCATTTATTTCGAATATTTTGTTACCATTGTTCTTCATTTATTGAGTTGGGGGAATCTTGACCGAGCCGCCGCCGAATTGTTAATATTAAATTCAGTGGCGGCTTGTGATATCTATATTAGGGTAGGCGATAGCGGCGTATGAGCTTCATCAACCCTTAAAAATAGCGCCGCAGGCGAATATTTTTAAAATTTTCAAGGTCACGCGTTTTCCTGACACTTCAGAATTTCAATGATTGAATTTCATTTATACAAAAATATAGACTTTCACAAGAATTTTTTGAACTTAATACCTCTTTGTTATTCGTGAATAATAATAGTTATTGTGGGTATAAATAAATTGGAATAAACGAAATATATTTATTGAGTATTATACCTATATTATGTAAATTGGGTTGGCAATAATACATTATTTTAGGGCGCTTTAGGGTATAGGCCTCCTCCTCCCCTCACAGCCTTCCTTAACCATTATTGACTGACAATTACAAAGTGGATACCTGCTACTTTTTATAATTTAAATTAATGCGCCTATCTTTAATTAATGAAAATTTGTTATTTATATTTTCCGTGAAGTCATCAGATTTCTGAAGTGAGCTAAATAATTCCTTTTCAACTTAAATAAGTGCAAGCGACGATAAACGTTCATTCTTCATAGAGTTCCGACTATGCGTTTTAATACGTTTTTTACAAGAAAAATGTCTTTCAACCGATGTACTTGTTGCTGGAATTGTAGCAATTAAAACAATAAGTTTAAAAATCTCTGGAAATATTTCTCGAAATTCATATTCCACAAAATATTTCAACATTGACTCGATATTTAATGTTTCAAATTGATCATCACAATATATAACCCAATATTCCCAGTAATGTCACGGCTTATTCAATGCGAAGGCGTCTTCGGATCTGCCGAAGAACGCCGATCTACTTCAGGCGCCGATTGCATAGCCTTCAACTGCTTTATTTAAAGAATATAATTGGCTGCAGACGTCTGAGCTGCGATTATTTTGCCATTACAATAACGCTATTTGTCGTCTTACCGACATCTGGTTGACGTGTAGCTATCGATTTTCAGGCGGTGGGATGGAGAACCGAGCCTGGTCGGGTTGTTCTGTTTAGGAATAAAATAATTTAATTCGGTGTAGCGCGGTGCCGTGCGGACTGCGGTGGTATATATAAAGGGTGCTGGGCGGCACCAGCGCCGCCGACGGCGATAAATAATTTAATTAGTATGAAGTAGTTATTTTTAATTATATTAAATATTTCTGTATTATCAGGGACGTTAACAGTTCATTGTAATTACGCTGTTATGAGAAATGACATAATATTTTATAGGTAGGCGGCGGCTACCTTGCCTACCCCGACGAGCCGCCACTGATTAAATCAAATACTTTATGAGACATGTACTTTAAACTATGACATCAGCTTTAGCGGTTTCGATAGAGGGACCGATCATTCAATAGTTGAGTTGAGATATATGCGCCAATCTGTTCAGATATTCAGTTGTAATCTCTGAGAATTTAAATAAATTGGAGTCTAACGAAAATCGGATTATTACTCATCCCTTATTTCTTATACACTACATTCTTTTCCCGCTATAATTGCTCTCGCCTTTATTATTTTTTTAAATACACAACACCAAGTATGTAAACAACACCAAGTATGTAATTGGGTTAGTACAGATCTGGACTAAAAAAGTGCTACATTTGACAACAGGGACTTTTGAATCTTTTTGACTTACGCCCTTCTGCAGGTAATTAATTTATTTTGGTTGCATTTATTTTTTGGTTACACTTATGCAAACTCAACTAAATAATACACTACCAATATAGTTTAACCAATTTATTTTTATTACAGATAAAAATATACGATTTAATTATTTCAGAGTTGGTTTTAAACTTATTCTATATCTTCAGTGCTATTAGAGAGGGTCGTTGGTCGCTGTAAAATATCGTCATAAAATGATACAAATTCATGATCAACGAAAGGGATACACTTTCTCATACCTTCTAGTTTTTTTTTTTAGATTTTATTGGCACTTTAACTAAGAGCCACCACTCTTTGCTAATTCTGGGCATTATTTTCCAGGCTGATTTAACTTAAATGTGTGTTATAGAGCCTCAATGTACTCCGCCGTCATAACTTGCCCGGGATACTCAGAATCGTAAATGAGTGAAGTTGCTTATACTATAATTAACTTTATCTGTTCGAGGTGTTTGTTTTCATGAACTTTCCTCTGACGTACAATTTTTTTTTTTAATTTGGGCCACCAATTTTTGAACTGCAATATTTCATTCGAAGATACTTCGTTAGCAGCAATTTTTTTGTGAGTTTGTGAGCTGGTTATGATTAATTCAGTAATCTGGTGAATTGCGAAAATTCTATCATGTTTCTTTAAGTTTCTCTTAATGATAGCGAAGTCCCTATCGCAGAGAAGGAAGAAATGGCCTCGAGCTAGATAATAGTGTAAAATTCTAGAAAATCGGCCGGTGTCAGTTAGTGAAAGTAGCATACGCATAAGAGGGTGATTCTTGTTCTGTCCCCAGCAATTGCAGCTACTGCTATATAATCTTAGCCGCTTATGAGACTTACGCCATTTCTTCATATAACATACAAATGTGCACGAGCTATACGAATTGCTTGTTATGTCATTTTGGGTAGACAAATGACTAACGTCCTTTCTGCGCATACTGATTCAATTGTTTTGTGTCACCCGGGCTACTTTCGGACCATCTTTGTGCCATTCGATGAGTTAGAGGCTGCAGTTCAAGAAGCTGCAGTACTTGGAGTTCTTACAGATGCGAAGACCAAATACATTCAAATAGTAAACAATACTGGTTGTCTCTGGTAGTCTAAATATTTTTGATTCCCCACTAACTGGTATAAACTCTTGTTAATCCTTTAGTAAGAGATCGCTCTAGGAATTTAACTATAAAAGGAAGTGATGTAGCGCAGGACACACATTTGATTAGATTAAAATGTAACCCAATTTTATACCACATACGACTAAATTAAAACAGATCTTCGTCTGAAATCGTGACGAAAAATATACATTATGGATCAAAGACTGTAGTCGAGGAAGCAGCTAGCAGTCGAAATTCTTTTAAATACGAAAACAAACGACTCAATAAGCCAGTGATCTTATTTCGGCTTGCAAAAAGATTATTTCTTCATCTTCTTACACAAGTTTTTGTAAATCTCTTATGTATTAATCAAAGGAGTCCTATAATAATAGACTATGCATTGGGTTATACAGTATGTGTTGTAGGTCTAATATCTCCGTTAAAAAAAAGGGAAATATCATTCTTGAGGATATTGCATTATTTTTGAAATTTTACAATATAAAGGTAATGGTCTTCATGCTAGGTGTTTAAATTTTTACTTTTCCGGACTCCACTATACGCGAAGAAGTAATGTAATCGTGTGAAAAAATTTTCTAGCGTTTATTTTGCGTTTTCGGTCTAAAAACAAAAAAAAAACGGTTTTTAAACCATTTTGTGTGCGTGTGTGTGTGTGTATGTGAGCGTGTGCGTGTGTGTGTGTGTATGTGAGCGTGTGCGTGTGCATGTGCGTGTGGATGTGTGTGTCCCAGACGACACCTATTGATTTTGAGGTGGACAGTATACACTCTACCATATTCATGGATCATAAGAAAACACAGTGGTGGACTATTTGAGAATTTTTTTTATCACGATCGGGCGACAGATTCTGATTAAGGACGTCTATCAGACGACATCTATTGATTTTGAGGTGGATGGGACACACCCCACCCTGTCCATGGGTCATGAGAAAGCACGATGGTGGACTATTTGAAAAAAGTAAAACTGTCGCATAAAACATATATTCTTCATTTATGTGTTGGTTTATTTTTTCTCGGCCACTCAATTTCGAGATAGAGATGTTCGACACGCGGAAAGGTCCGTTTTAAGATTTTAAAACTGTTTATTTTGAACGGATACCAACGTTCTTTTCTCAGGCGGCAATCTATATTTTTAATATTTTCGGGTTCTACATGAAAAATGAAGGCAATATTATGTTGATAATTAAATAAATATATCAATGGTTTTCGAGATACTGCGCTTTATAGGTTTTTCTTCTAGATTTTCGTCTCTTATAATAGTTCAAATTTCTAGTTTATATCAAGGTCCAGTAAAGTTGTTATTTAATGTTCAACAATGGCGACTTTTTTAAGCGATGTCAGAATTGGCCTGAGATATACTGTGTGTAAAAACCTCTTTTCCAAACATTGTAAAATAAAATGTGAAAAATATTCCTTATTTCAAATGGAATATTCGGTATATTAAGTATATGATGAGATGCACCACTTACTAAAGATTACAAATCTCCTATAACATTGCCTATAGCTTAGTTGAATAATTTTTCTTAAAACTGCATTTTTATAAATGTAGACATAATATATTATGTCTAAGAAATATAGTTTTGTTTTGCTGCCATAGTTCCTGTAAACAGTATAATATAGGGAAAATTAAATTGCATTTTGTCTAAAAATTTATATTTTTATTTAAATGATATACCTTAATGTCATAAATATTCTAGGCAATATGAAAAATTGTGTAATAATAACGAATGAAGTCTCATAGGAAGTTGCTGAAACTAAACAGTTGTATCTCCCCTCCATAATTTCAGTAAGGGTCCCTCCATTAGCTACCTATTACTCAAGGCCCTGTAGTTTTATTGTAGCCTTGGTAGAAGTCAGAGCGCGTTTATCCTGATGCCCCTGACCGAAGACGAAAAAGTGAAGTGCTATGTTTCCAGAGGAAAAATATATAGTAATACGTATAGAAGGTTTCGTACGAAGTTGTAAGAGAAGGCGCTCTGAAAGGGTAAGAGTGTATCATAAACATATATCACGCCACCCAAGTTTCATTTTAAATTCAATTCAATTTAAACCCATGTGTTTTTATTTTCTGGGATGACATCAAGAATCACTGTTCTGTGGAAAATCAGAAGATAGTAAACGAAATCACCAGGGCAATTAAAACAATGGCCGGTGGAGTTTTCTTGTGATGGGTGATCACACTTAGTGTTTCATAATATCATTAAGTAATTTTTCTGTATTTTTTTTGCTTATGTGGTATAAACGTGTATATTAAACATTTCGGTATTTTATTTATGGTTATTAAAAACTGCTAATATTTCTCTTTTCAAAACAATTCGAGTTTTTTTCCGGCTGCATGCGTTAACAAATGACAACTGTTTGGCTTCAGAAACTTTCTCTGGGTCATCTTGTATTTATCTTCTAAATATCGCTATCTATATTTCAAGTGCTATTAATCTGTTAAATTTGCCAACTGTTACCAAACCAAGAAGAAATCGAATCAGCCCATGGAAATTTTTAATCAACGGAAGCCAACTGGCACTTGCCTCAGAGATTGGTTGTATGTCTAGCATGTTTTATGTGTTCTCCCATTAAATTAATCTATTAGAAGAAGAGTATCTACTTCTGTAGTTTCTTTTTGAGCGCGTTTTATTTTTTAGAGAAGGAATACATTTCGATCACTCCGTAATTATTTGACAGTATTCTGGGAAATCTACGGTCCTGCCGTTTATATTATTTGCATCCTTTGTTCCTCGGAATCACGAGAGTATCCTTTTATATCTCTATAAACAGAGGTCGCCCCCTTTTTTCCCTCTCGTAAAAGCAGATGTAAACTTAAACCCCTTATTGTACCAAAACGATCCAACTAATGCCCTATTTATTCCTCTTTGAAAATTTACTGCGCTCTGCCGTAATCTGGCCTGTGATGTGAATAAAAACACCTCTGATTAGCTCTGGCAATTACGGCCGGTGATTTATTCGAAATCGGCGAAGTAGGGCCGTTTTGTTTTCCGTTTAATAAAACTCCTTTGATTCGCTTTTGGACGAAAGGAAATTTAATTGGAGCCGTACTGGGTTGACTATATCACTACGTATAATGGTGGATCTTGATCCAGTTTTATTATAAATTTGCTTAGATTCATACAATAGTTATAGTCGAGTTCGTAGTTATCTGTACTATTCAGTAAAGAAAATGAAAAATAAATTATAAAGCTAGAAAGAAGTTAGACTTTTGAAACAATATAATTATTCAGTGAAGTGAGTCCTTTATTTTTGGGATTGACAGATTTAGAAGAACAAGAATGCGCACATGTGCATTAAAATGTAAAAATAATGTTTTGGTTAATAAATAGTGGAATCATCATCATAGACGGCGCTGAGTTGCGGCGCTATTTTATAATTTATATCAAAATGGCAACAACGTGTGAGTAATACCCCATCTGGAAGCTGCTTTAAATAACTCTTCAAACTATGTTTTTATTTTGAGGTATGTCATGATTAAAAAAAATCGATTAAATTTGGCATACTTTAAACTTTTTATGGAGTGCCTCCCTGTAAAATATAATGCAAAAAGTTACTTAGATGTTTTATATATCGAAATTTTATTTTGTGTTTAAATTAAAAATAAATTCTAGGTTAATAAAACAAATTTCATTTAACAAAATGATAAAAATAAAAAGTAGTATATGTCGGAAAGAACCTCATACTTAGGTTTTTCAGGGAGACACTATCTAATAAATTTGAGGGTACGTTAATATTACATTTCAAAGGACAACAAAATTTAAGCGCGTACTGTATTTGGTTCTATGTATTTTCAAATGAAGTAGTATATAGTACCAACACATACAGAATGGCCAATATGTATGGAATAATGTTTATAACTTTTTAAAAACACCCTGTATGAAAATAAACGTTCACACAAAAGTTTTTTGGTTAAGTTTTTTACTCCTCTTAGTAATCTTGGGTTTGTCTCGGAACCAGTAATTTGGTTGCTATGGCAACCAATTTAGTTTTTTTTTGTTTTAATAGCACTACAGTATTTTATGTTCTTGTTTGGAATCAACTCATTTTTGTGGACGGACGTGTAAAATGTGTAGGGGGTGACATTAAACATTTTTTGAAAAAATCTAACATTTCAGTAAAAATGCAAAAATTTGAATTCAAGAGTGTTGCCGAGGAGAGGGCGAAGAGAACTGTCAATGTGACATATGTAAGTCATACAAGGCTTTTAAAATGTGTCTTATCACGAAAAAAGACATGTTTTTGTCCAATATCAATGAAAGGTGTTATTATTATCCATTATCCCCTGAGGAATATTATAAATTTTACAATTCATCTCTGCCACAAAGCATAAAACAAAATAAACCGAAATAATCTTCGAGAATCATGAATTTCACATAGTTTCATTAATAACATGCAGTGAAAGCTGTTGTTCATAGGTAAATGGCGACTGGTAGGAAGGTTTTACTTCGCTCGGCAGGCGAGTAACGCATATTAAGAATACGACACTGGCTGCTCGATAAACGGACTCAACACCATTTCCTGTTTTACAAAACGAGTTCTTATTTTCCGAAATTCTCTCTTCATAATAATATTTCATAGGCAGACATGAAAATTTACAAATTTTTTGGAAATAGTAAAAAAAAGAAAAACAAACTAAATTGGAAATATTATACTTCTGTTAAAATTAGCGTTTTTTGATGGATAACATTTGAGGTGGCATGTACATGGGAAAATATGTAATACCATTAGATTTTTCTGGCAAATAAACAAATAATATACCGATATTTCTAAAAGATATATTAGCATATGTTTCTATGTAATATTCGGATATTATAAGTTTGACAGTTAAAAGCAGTTGGATACAATCCTTTAAAAAATAGTTCCTTCTATAATGGCTGAATTAAATGATAGTATTTAGCTACGAACCTGATAAAATTAGAGCTTTGTTAATGCCTGATTTTGGGCCTACTGATGTTTAACCAACGATAATAATTTTATAGCACAGTTAGTGAAATTGTCTAGTACGGAAGTAATTTATTTTACACAATTGGCATATTAATTATAATATCAGTGGTAACACTTGGCCTTGGTAATATCACTTTTCGAATTAGTTTTTAATGTGATCAGAGTTAGGTAGATAGGATCAATTCTGCTTTCATTTATGCACTACTAAACCGTAAAATTATTTTTCTTCTATTTACAACTCAACCCCTGGAATGTTTGGAAAAGGTATATGAGAATTGCAAATTTTAGAAAAAGTCGGGAAATTCTTGCACAGATATCTAAGTTAGTTTACATGATTAAGCAACAATAAATAAGCTTGGCACATTATTATTTGAAAATAATGAATAGCTATGAAGAACAAATCGACTTACATTACATTTTTTTAAGTCACATAATTACTATCATTTAAATAATGTAACTAAAATATAAATTGTTCAATTTTGAAAAATATTCAGAGTTGTATAGACGCACTACCACCCACACCATTATCAATAGTAAAGCGATGTACAGCATAAAAGGCAGGTCAACCTTATACATATGCATGTTGGAATGAGAGTAATTTAGTCAGCAATGTAATTGTTTCGTGCATATGCATATACCTAAGTAACAATGCAGGAAGACAAAGTTATCAGTAAATCAGTAAGTGGCGCAATATGCCTTTTACCTTCTAGCTCATACTTGTAGTTCTAATCCTTCTAAATTGTCGCATATTTTCTTAAATAGCGATTCAATCCATTATAAATTTTTGTATAATACTTGTTTTTGTTTTAGGTATGTGAATGAATTTAAACTACAGTCGGAATAACAGGGTGAGTAATTAAAATGACTTCAATTAGACGTCAGTCATAATTAAATATTACATCTTCCATTCTCATATTTTATCTCTTATTTTAGAATTATTGCAAGATAATAATTATTTACTTTGTAAATTGCTTTTCATAATGAAGAAATGATAATATTAGAGTTATGATGATGGCAAGTGGTAAACAAGTGGTAAACGTTTTGCCAAATATAAAACTCAAATATAAAACTTATTAAAGAATGTTACGTGATTATAAAGTCCATACTACGTAAACAATCATTGACGTTGTAGAATTAGATTAGTTTATTGTTAAGGACGTATATGCGATAGGAGCCGAAGACATACAATCAATCCCTGGCTGGTGGTGTCTACTTGTGTTGACTGATAATTACAGCTCTTCAACGGTCCTCTGCAATAACGACGCAGCTCAATATATATAGTAATTTTCAGGAAAGCAAATGAAATGTTTTGCGCTGTAGGAATTGATTTTTGTATGATGTTAAAATGAAACATATTGTATTGTTTCAAGGCAATTATGTGGGAAAGTATTTTAGTTTGACGTCATTATTGATTTATAGATATTTGTAATGATGGGTGTGAAAAAATAGGGTTTTTACTTTTCCGCACTTCACTATACGCGGAAAAGTAATGTAATTGTGTAAAGAAAAATTGAAAAAACAAAATTTTTCTTTGGATTTATTTTTAGTTTTTTGGCCTAAAAAAACAAAAAAAATGGTTTTTAAAAATTGTTTGCTGTGTGTCGTCGTCGGCATTTATTCTTGTTAGCACGATAACTCAACTATATCATGTCAGATCTATCGGGTTTTGACTGATTCTGATCGAGGACGTCCCCTAGACTACACCTATTGATTTTGAGGTGGATAGAACACAGTCTACCATGTTCATGGGTTCTGAGAAAGCACAATGGTGGACTATTTGAGAAATTGTTTTTGTTAGCACGATAACTCAACTAAATTGTGCCGGATCTATCGGGTTTTGACTGATTCTGATCGAGGACGTCCCCTAGACTACACCTATTGATTTCGAGGTGGATAGGACACACCCCACCCTATCCATGGATTATGAGAAAGCACGATGGTGGACTATGAGAAAAGTAGAACTGTCGCATAAAACATATATTCTGCATTTATGTGTTGGTTTATGTTTTCTCGGCCACTCAATTTCGAGATAGAGATGTTCTACGTGCGGAAAAGTCCGTTTTAAGGTTTTAAAACTGTTTATTTTAAGTTATGTCATTGTTAAATCACAATATAATTAGTTTTTGACCTTTTTTAAAGATTTTATCAAAAGTAGGCATTTCATCTAAAAGAAAAATTTTGAAACAAAATATTATTATCAAAATTATTGTTTATTAAGACAAATACAGCGTCGTAAATTTAAAGCTTGTTATAAAAAGTGACATAGAATTTTAGTATATTATTATTTTCAACTAGCCTAAGACCTCCTTTTTTTATCCACCACTATAGGCTTATACAATGGCTTTACACTGAAATACTCACCTGCAGCTTCATTGCCCTGGTTCGGTCACAACTGAGAGGTGTAGTGTTTAGTACCTAACCGATATAGCAAATCTCGATTTTGAACAAAACGGCACAATTTGTAATAATTCTGTGTATCATGAAATTTCTATGATGAACCATAATCTGTATATTTCTAAACGGATTAAATTAAGTGCGCCTAAACATATATCTTTTTAATTTGTAATAGTACTCACATTTAAAATACCTCTACCCGGAATTACACGGAATTAATTATAAAAAATGGTTTTGAATCCCCTATAATTACTCTAAATACTGCGCCTTCGGTGGTGCGAAAGACTTTATTGTTTTGTTCCGACGCTTTGTCACTGCCACGGACGCCGATTAGTATTCAGCAGTCGTTTTTCTTTAAATCCTAGAACATGCGATGGTGATGTAGTAAATGTTCTAGAAATCCTATTAGTCCTCATATAGCGTCCTTGATAGTGCATAAATTTCATTTCGCTACGAGTTTTTGTTAGAACTCCGTTAGGTTTCCGGCGATAAGAAGACACTGATGGGAAATGAGAATTTAACTTAATATGTACGTAGGACCTCTTGGACTAGAATTCACGTACTTATATCATATGGCTTAAAAAGAACTGAAATTTTCATTTCAGATTGTAACCACCTTATTTGTGTATTAATTTTTAACTTTTGAAGCTTGTTTGAAAGCTAAAACTCACATAAAAATAACTTTTTGTTGCAAAGTAACGTTGTGGATATGTTGATCAAAGCAGACACGCACAGACGGATTTCGTAAAATTTGTGGCTAAAACTAATCAATGGATTTAGAGACTAGAACTACTTTGGAAATGTCCATGTCTGATAAATATCTTAATTCTTTTGAATAAATTTATTTTCATGGTCATTTGCATTTTGTCTTTTTAATTTATATTGAAATTTGGTAAATTTTGCCCCAAAGATAAGTATTAAAACTTCATCTGATGTGTAAGATGTGTATAGTTGTCTAGAAGCAATATATATATATATATATATATATATATATATATATATATATATATATATATATATATATATATATATATATATATATATATATATATATATATATATATATATATTAGCACTATTTAGCAGATTTTCGACTTCTCTTAATTTAATTTCAGCTGTACATAATAGTTCATAATTGTTTATCGATTATTTCAGTTATCCATCACCTCTTTACCTTTATTGAACTTTACCTTTATCTTTACTGGTTACCTCTTACTGGATAATAATTAGCTATGCGAAATAAGAAATACGTTAAGATGCGGCGTTGAATATTTTCATGTTTATTCATATAACATAGATACAGGGAATACCAAATAAAGCTACAGTATTCTAATTTCTAACGAACTAATGCAAAATATAAAGATTTTAAGTAGTGGTATCAAACGACATCGTGTTTGTAAACACGACACGACGGCCTTATATGCATTAAGAGTAGGGCTAGGTCCATTATGAAATACAACAATCGGTCATCGATTATCAAAGATAATCGATTCTGTCAGATTAATCGATTGTCGATTAATCGATAATCGATTGATCGATTAATTGATAATCGATTATTTAGGAAAATGTAATCAACGGTCGATTAATCGATTATTTCTCCTGGCCCTATATTCTAGATAGAAAATACTGTGGGATGTAGGCTGAAGCAAACTGTCATGATGTCACAGATATTTTTTTTTTATTTTAAATTATTTTAGTGCCGACTGCCGAAGTTGTAACTGGCACTGTAGCAATATTTTACGAAACGGCGGAGAAAAAGCTAATGCTATGATTGATAAATGATAATAAAAGATGTGTAACCGTAAAATTTCTGTAAACTATTTGTAGATCAATTAATAATCAACAGATGATCGATTGATCGAATCTAGATTAATAATCGATTAAGGGATTATATCGACTAATCTATAAACAATCGACTATTTCTCCGAACCCTAATTAAGAGTTACATAGCTAATATGCCCACAGAACGACAGTTTATCATCAAAGTACACGCCCAAATCCTTAATACTTTCAAAATGTATTAAAACTATATCACCAGCGAATAATCGTATATTAGTGATGGCTTCTTTAAGGTATAGGACCGAACTTTACATTTACTGCTCATTAAGGATAGGAAAAGTATGAGCTTCTATAGGTATGCGCAGAAGAAAGAGTGAGGCAGCTATCGGAGGGAAACGGATGCACTTTACGCTCAGCTAGATCGAACTTTGTGTACATTCACATTCAATATATTTTCATCAATATTTACTCTGCAGAGGTCTCAATTAGTCTGAGTAAATAGACTGGCTGAAAGACCAGTCTATTTACTACACATCTCGTGGGCGGTCCGATATCGCAATTTTGAGACTTGTTCCTATTCTTGACCTATTCTTGACGAGCTATGTTTGTTGATAGTTTATTCTCCCGCGGTAACACGGCGATAATCCCTCTAATACCAGCTAAACAATATTCCCTGATTAATACATATTAGTCACGTCCTAACAGTTTCCAAAATTCCTGCAGACACCATGGCATAACTGTCAAACTTTTTTATCCTCTTCAAAATAAGCGACCTAACGAAATATCACTTCTATCATTTTGATAAACACATGGTCTATCATGCGTGACATTTCGAAAGGGTCCAAAACGGTAAAAATCGATAAAGAGATAAACTTATATTTAAAAATAAAAATTTGTTTTTTTTTTACTTTTCCGCATTCCACTATAAGCGGAAAAGTAATCGTGTAAAGAAAAAGTGAAAAAAAAATTTTTTTGGGTTTATTTTTCGTTTTTCGGCCTAAAACCAAAAAAAAATTGTTTTTAAAAAAATTTTGCTGTGTGTGTGTCGTTGGCGTTGGCGTTGGTGTTGTCGTCGGCATTTATTCTTGTTAGCACGATAATTCAACTAAATCGTGTCGGATCATTCGGGTTTTGACTGATTCTGATTGGGGACGTCTCCCAGACACCTATTCATTTTGAGGTGGATCGAACACACTCTACCGTGTACATTGGTTATGAGAAAGTACAATGGTGGACTATTTTAGAAATTGGTGTTAGCACGATCACTCAATTAAATCGTGTCGGATCGATCGGGTTTCGACTGATTCTGATTAGAGACGTCTACCAGGCGACGTCTATATATTTTGAGGCGGATAGGACACACCCCACCCTGTCCATGGGTCATGAGAAAGCACGAAGATGGATTATTTGAAAAAAGTAAAACTGTCGCATAACACAACACATATTCTGCATTTATGTGTTGGTTTATTTTTTCTCGGCCACTCAATTTCGAGATAGAGATGTTCTACGTGCGGATAAGTCCGTTTTAAGGTTTTAAAACTGTTTATTTTTGACCACCTGATGATATTTCGTTTTTAATACAATTTCGCCGTAGACGCGTTAATTTCCGTGCAGAAAATGACGCTATATTTAGTGAATTACTATTACATTATTTTAAAACGTGTATTCTGTTCGATACAGGTAAAAAAATTGTCAACTAGCGATGTGTTTGGTGCAATCTTTTGGACGATACTATGAGCAACGAAACTACTAATTCATCATCCTCAGTAAAATCATAATATTACTAGGGTATGCATGAGATGCACCCAAGTTATGCAATCGTATAGTTTGAAGTATTATATGCTTTTACTATTTTAAATATTTATTTTATGTGTTTATACTGAATCATCAGAGTAATAAAAACAGAAGACTAGTTTCGTTAACCAAGTTGTCATCATCAGGAGATAAAAGTGTTTTAATCATAATGCCGACTTCGCTGCGGAAACATGCATCGAGTAACGTCTGATCTTTCGGTATTCATAGAAAACTAGTCTCCTATTTCTGTTCCTGCATCGAAGGTTTCGGCTCTTTGTCAGGATCAATAGTTCAATAGTAATGAATCAGTGTATGTCTTTTAGTCACTGATGCGATATTCATTTTCGCCAAATTCTCGTGTACAGTCCCTGCTCACTTTATTAGACTCACTTTTGTTGTTTTTTGAGGTGTATAAATAATATTGGCTCTGTTAAGTATATGAACATGAGAATAAAACGTGGTTTCACATTTCTGATTCTTTATTATACAAAAAAAATATATTGATACTAATTACTGAACATATTTTTATACTACTAATATTTTGTCAAACCGCCTTTGGCTTTTATTAGCGCGTCCACCCTTCGAGGCATGCTGTTTATGTAGTTTTTTGCAATTTCCTTTAATTGATCATTCCAATGATAAATTATTCTCTCAATTAATTGAACCTCATTGGTTATGTTTTCCTTTGATAATTCTCGTTTTAGGCATTCCCAAACATTCTCGATAGGGTTCATGTCTCGTGAGTTCCCTGGCCATGGTAATAAAGGTATTCCTTGTTCTGCTAAGAATTTTTTTATATTCTTAGCTGTATGACAAGGGACCCCGTCTTGCATAAATATCTTACGACCATTTCCAAACCATTCCCTCATCTGTGGGATCAATTTTGTTTGGAAAGCCTTTTAATATTGATCTTGCCGCATTGTTCCTTCTACGACATAAAGCCTTCCCAATCTCTTCCCACTTATGACAGACCATATCATCAGAGATGTAGGATGGTTCACCCTCTTTACTACACAATCTGTATTAAACTTTTCACCTAGACGTCTTCGAACAAACTGGGTTTTATCATCCATAATTTGAAAAGTTGCTTCATCGCTAAAGCAGACTTAGAGAGATGCAATAAAAATAATAAAACCACAAAACAAAATAAATTTTAATGACCTACCATTTGCCAGTCATCCAGAAAGCCTTTTATGCAAAATAGCCCAATTCTGCCTCTTCTTGACCATGACTGGTATTAGTTTTGGTTTTTTAACTGGTCTTCGACATTTGAAACCCAAACAGTACAAATTTCTTCGTACAGTAGCCACCGATACCTTGTAGCCTGCCTCATGAAACTTATTCCTTATTTCACTGTGGGTTGCCCTTCTGTATTCCACAGCCATATTTCTTAAGAATGTCTGCCCTCTAGGAGTTATCAGCGATTTTCTGCCACAGCGACCTGTCCGAGCCGAACCAACAGGTAGGTCCGCTTGCAATTTTTGACTCAACCGTCGAACTGATGATTGGGATATCCCCATTTGTTTGCAATTTCCCGTTGACTGTATTCAGTATTTCGTAAAAGTGCAATTACAGACAATTTTTCGTCCGAAGAAAGATCTTGACGTTTACCCATCTAAAAAAAATCCATTTATGGGTTAGTGGACTGAAGTTTTTGTAACAAAAAATATAAAAACCATAAATAATGGCATTATATAGTAAAATCTTTACTCATCGTTGAATTACTATAATGGAAATAGGACACGTTTAAAGCAAAACAATTATTTTCATCCAAAATCAACACAAGTTCCAGCTTGTGCTGGAACAGACATACAGAGCATAAAAAGTCACTTTGTGACAGTTGCATGAACATTCTGCAATACCGACTGAATTATGTTATCAAATCGAAACCTTTTGGTTATGCATCCATCAATATTTATTTGTTGTAACATACGCATACCCATCAGGTGCAAAGACTGATTTTAATATGTGCCAGAAATTAAAAAACCGCGCTATGAGGGGTGAGTCTAATAAATTAAGCAGGGACTGTAGTTTTTTACGTTAACTGATTTTAATATAAAATTGTTTTTTTTTCATTTGTATGTAATATAGAATAATGCTACATATCTTTCATGCAAAGCCCATTGTTATTACATTTTCCAACTTTTACTAAAATCCTCTCTCAATTTATCGCGCCTAATTAAAAACTCTGCCCTAACAAATAATGAGAATTCTGTGAAATTGTGTGCGGCGCAGGTGATTTTGAACAACCCATAACTAGGCCTTTGCTTTTTTCTCTCTGTTAACAGCTGCGTCCTGCCGCCTTGATCTATGTAAAAAGCTTATAAAAATACATTTATTTTATCAGCTTTATTCACCAACTCCTAAAATACTTAACTATTTTTCAGCGTAATTTTCTGTGTATCAAAATATATATCGTATTTACCTGAACAATCATATGAACTTTAAAATAGGTAATACATAATATGTAAAATAACTTTAAAAGTCTCCACGTATTTTACAGTGCTTTTATAAAGTAGTAAATAAGTTCGATAAAAATTCAAGGAATAAATTTTGGGAAAACTTTCGGACCCGTAAATTTTTATTTTTAGTTACGCATTCTTTAAAATATAATTAATGCATACAGGGTGATTCGTGATTTATCGGCAACTCCCGTTTTTAATACCAAATGTGCAAGAGCACATTTTTTTCGTATACTACGGTAATAATTACATTAGCGTGAGTATAGGTTAGAAAAAAAAATTAAGAGAAACGCTTTTACAATTTTAAAATAATTCATGACATGATTGTTTAAAAAAACAACTAAACTAAATATTGAAATTGTGCACCGTTGGCTGCCTGAAGTTGCCTTAGCGACCATTAATATTTTTATTGCTGTCAGATAAAAACTTGAAATCGTACTTCTTTAAATAGTTTTTTGGTTTTTGGAGTTTCTTCAAAGAATACATATTTTGTTTGACAATGGTGATATGTTCGAAGTGTTTATCGAAGGTCGGAGTATTTAGAAGATTTAAAAGCACGAATTTTTACCCAGTTTTGAACAGAAAAAGGTTCTAGAGCAATAGTACTTAGAAACACTTGACGACATACTTACACTCGTGTTTCATCATTGTTAAGGTAATAAATAAGCGTAACATTTCGCCTTGAACCTTCAGTACACTCAGATTTGTTAGTTTGCCGTTTAGATTAAGAGTAATTAATATGTGCACACACATAACTTTTCATTCATCCCAATTCATCTGAGATCAACATTCATTGAACACTTGGTCTCTCACCTCTTCTGTGAATGTATTGCAGAAGCGATTTTTGAACTGCTTCTCGGCGAAAGACCAGAGTCTAACTGAAGATAAGAGGTTATGGAAAGGCGCGCATAGCCTATTTTAGATAGGATATATCAAAATTTGAATGTGAAACAATTTTTATAGCCCTTTAGTGATATTTCCATTACACGCCATTAAAAAATCTTTAAGAATGAATAGCGTTGTTAAATTTTAGCCAAAATGTCGTATAGAGGTATTGTCATATCACCGTCGATGTACGAGCCCATGCTCATAATAGTTCGGCCTAATTGCTTATGCATAATTTTATCAACTTGTATAAAAAAAGCTGTATGCACAGCCCAAGGGAAGAAAACTGATCGACCATCCCAAATTTCACGCTTAAATCAACATGCTCTGAAGATGCTTGTAACAACATACCGACGATCTGGTGTAAGAGAAACTATGGTAGTACGAAGGCAAGTCATTGGAAAACATATTTCTGTATCCACAACTAAACACTTAATAAAGAAAATAGGATACAAATTCTACAGGGTGAGGTTCGATTCTTTACATTTTACTTTTGAACTTACCGGTTTCTCCTTCAGGCAAAGGAAAAGCCGTTATTAACTAACCGACAGATAATCAATTTGTTATCGTGGGCCAGAGAACATAGGCATTGGATTTTACAACAATGTATCAGGTAATTTGGAGTGACGAATCCAAATTTGAAATTTGTTTGGGTGATACCAGAAAAAGTGTTCTAAGAACCCCACAGGAATCTTATCATCCTGACTGATTAGGAAAGTGAAGTTCCTTCCGTCTCTTATGATCGTATGGTTTACAGAAGATAATGTCCCTGTTATGGAATGGCCCTCTAGCAGTCCAGACCTCTGACCAATAGAAACATTGTGGCATAAAATGAAAAAACAGTTGCGCAAACCTCCAACCCGATCAGTTAACGATCTACGTACCAAATTGCAAGAAATTTGGGACAGCACGCTTCCTGAAGAGTGCACGAAGCTGGTAGATACAGTGCCTGTCAGAATTAAAGCTGTTATTGTTAATAAAGGTGATATAACACAGTTTTGATGAAGCGACGGAACTATTGGCAAACCGCTAATGTTAATGTTTTTTATTAAGAAACTTTTCACTGACACATCATAACGTAGTAATATTTCATCGTGTTTAAGTTGAAAGTCTGTACTCTGTTTATTTTACCAATATTTTTCTTTAATAAAATAGTTTTAATTAACTACTTAGTACTTTGATTAGTACTTTTATTTAAATATATTGGTTATAAAATTATGTCTGGCCGTACTATATTAGAAGCCTGGGCTTGTAATTAATAAAGTTATGCGAGAAGATATTCAGAAAATCTGCGTAATCTTGTCATTTATTATTAATGTTTTCATACTTCTACCTATTCATTCTTTTTCTTTTGTTTCTAAATTACTAAGCTATTAATCTAATGAGTCCTGACCCGAATTCCGGTCTCTCTCCCTAATTATCAGTAGACTTAATTTACATCAATTTAATATCCTTGCCTACATTGTACTTGTGAAATATATATGATCTATATATCTGACCTTTCAGGTGTACGTCCCCTCGCCGTCTTTCACCGTAACTTTAGTAAGACCCTTGACAAGAGTTAATACCTGACCATTTTCTAATAACATTTTCTACATTCTATGACTCGTTCATTGATGGTTAGCAAATTAATTAAACGCTGTTACATTGATTAAAAGGGAATGCTTAAAACGGTAATTATTGAATTTAATTAGTCCATCGGTAATTGCCATCACTAAATTGTTTCATTATTGTTCCCAAGGGAAATGGGACCGTTATGAACATTCGAACTATTAATAATTCCTCGTTTTGGAAGAGGCCATGAAAATGGTATCGCTGAAAGCGAATTGCTGTTTCAAAAGCTGAAATATCTCACAGGGAAATTTGGAACATATAAAGTTATAATCAGATTTAACGCGATATATAGGATATTACGTAATACGTGGGCAAACTTCAAGGAGTCATTGAAAATCTCATCAGAAAGAAATTTAAAAATAATGTTTCTATAAATACATGTCCAAAATATTTTTGTCTTCGTAGTACTTAGTGCTAAAAATAAAAAAGGAACATATTTTACGAATGAATTAAGATAAGTAAACCAAATTTGGTACACAATTCCTCCTTACAAGATGTCATACTGTTCAAGATGTCAACAATATCAAGTTTCGTTAGTAACCAGTGTTGAAATTATAGAATTCAGTGTCTTTAACTATTAATTTAATTTTCTTGTACGCATAAATGAGAATCTCACACTTTTTCCTATCCTTGACGAGCAGTACATACACTGTTATATTTACTTGTAAGAGTTTAGTGTGATTGTTACTAATTACTTTGTATTATTTTATTACCCTTGTTAAGGTGCAACAACATCCAAACATGCAACAACGAAGCGTATCGTAACGCCGGCCGCCCCGTGACAATTTAAAGGGCTCACAGCGTAACATAGTAACGTCGCGCAACATCAGAGCGGTCCGTAGCTTATCGGTTTTTCAGCGTCACATCAAAGGCTTGTATCGCGTTGGCGTTACGCATCCCCCTTCCATGTCTGGACGGGACTACAACAAATACGATGGATGGAACGCCGTGGTGTTACAAACCACTGTTACGCATCGATGTCCTATTGCGGATGAAAAGTACGTGTCCTGTTGCGATATGGTGTCAGGATGGTAAGTTACGCGTCGGCGTTACGATACGCTTCGGTGTTGCATGTTTGGACGCACCTTTACGATGCGTAGTCTATGGGGCGCAACGCATTTCCCACAACCTTATTCATATCGTTAAGAAAATAACAAACAAAAAACAGTTAACAATTACTAAAATGCAAGACTAAAAAGGAAATGAGATTGATTTCAAGGTGACGTACTGAGCACGTCTAACAATAAGCATTGATTTGGGAAATTTCTATTCATTCCTTGGCCACAATGGTCATGCACATTTGATAGATATTGGAAACACGTCTGATATAACAGCGCAATATACGCTAAAGTGTATGGAAGGTTTCGCTGCTATTCTTGCGTTAAATTACATTTTTGTCAGCTATCGTACTAAGATGATACGTTACATGTGCTCCCTATAGTAAAATGTATTATTAACGTTCTCAAGACATTTTATCTGTGGGCGATGGATCGATACAGGAACATCATCACATTTCTGACACCAATGTAACGAATTTAATAGAAAGTTCTTTATTTCGAACACTTATTAACAAATCAACTATTTACAAGCCCAACTAACTAACTAACTTTCTATCTACTTTAACTAATTCTCGCACTGTATTATACAATGTCACTTTCTTCGCACCGTATTGCTGACTATAGCGGTCCAGACTCAACTAACTGCTGGCTGGACGACACAATTCTTATATAAGCAGTAGGACGTCTCTCCAGACATTTATAGATGAAGAACTTTGGCGAACCTTCTAGTATAGAACGCACTGAAAGTAAATTCCACACGCTCTTGATGGTTTAGAATATTCCCGGCGTTCGGGAACGCTCGAAGCGTTCGTGACAATATTTTTTATGTAAAAGGAGGCAGTGACTTTCTTATGAAAGATAGCAAAAATGTGTTTTAATGTGTTTTAAGGAGCCGTCCTTTCCTAATAATTACTGAATTGACGCTTTTCGAGAAAAGCACCACTAAAACAAATACGACTCTAATTTTTAATAGAAATTTTAAAGTTGCTCAACCTGTCCTCCATTAACAATCTAATATTAACTCGTACGGGCGTAAACACCTTAATAGTTCAGTAATGTCCATGTCGATATTTTCTGTTTTGATGTGAAATCGTTGCTTCAGATCCTCTAAAATTTGGATGATCTGAAGCTGTTTTATAATTTAGAATCTAAATTATAAAAAATATTCAATTAGACCTGCAAGCCAACTCAATGTGATTGTTAATAGGTTGTTCACCATATTTACGAGGGCGGAGCAAATATAAACGAGACTTTATATATATTTTTTAAATTATTCATTGAAAAATAAGAGGCAAATATATTTTATTTTTCTACATAATCTCCTGCTTTACAAATATGTACATTTTTCCTAGCGAGAAGGAATGTTTTTATCCCAGTATCGTAGAATAAAACTGGTTGCGTCAGAAGCCAATTGCGCACCAATCCCTCTACGCCCTGGTCATGTTCAAATCGTTTCCCCCCTAGAGCTTCTTCAAGCGGCCTAAGTAAATTAAAGTCGCAGGGCAATAAGTCCGGGCTATAGAGAGGATGTTCAAGTGGAGTCCAGTGCATGTATTTAAGTTTTTTGACCGTTAGAGCTGTAGTATGGGGCCTGGCGTTGTCGTAAAGGAGGATTGCCTCGCGAATCGGTTGGTTTCGTCTTTTGCGTTGATATACAGCCCTCGTCTGATTCAATAGCTTGCAGTAGTAATCATCATTGATCGTGCATCGCTCGTGCAAAAATTCAATGAGCAATATGCCTCGCCGGTCGAAAAAACACGGTTTAGAACTTTGCCAGCTGATAGTCGAGTCTTGGTTTTCACTGGGGCTGCCCCTGCCTTCCTTTGCCACTCCATAATGGCTTGCTTGACCCACCTGGCACACACTTTATGGAGCTCCAGATCGTTTTTGAAGATCGCTTGACAGCTCCCATTACTTATTTCGACCTTTTCTGCAATTTCGAATATGGTCACCCGTCGATTTTCGTCCGCAGTGCTGGTTCGAAGACGGCTTTCGTATTCCTCTTCGATTTTCCACTCATTCTCACCCTTCCTTGAACTCTTTATGCCAGGCAAAAACACGAGTCATTGGCAGCGTTTGGTCCCTGAACTGTGTAGTTAATCTACGGAAAATTTCCGCCGCTTGACCTTCATGAACAAGAAATTTTATAATAATGTGTTGCGTAACAGTGGGGTGCACCTCTCGCTGCGACATCGTGAGTGCTACTGACGAACTGGTTGAGAGTGGGTAATGGCCGGCTCTTTCCATTCGTAATGACCTCACCCAAGCATACTAGAACCTTGGGCCCGGTCCTAACAACCGTAGACGCTCAGGAAAAAAATCCCGTTTATATTTGATCCACCCTCGTATCTGCACCGTATTTATCTGACAGGGATAGTTCGTCAATAGATGACTCGACATCAACACCAAAATGAAGAGGAGCTCCCCGTCTCATTGAAATTAAATTATTTGATGGGGAACATTATCATCCTAATTGTTTGGATAAGGAACTGCTAAAGTTGAAATTAAGTCTGACTAAGAAAATCGGAGATCGAAAGATTTTCTGTCACCACATTCAACCATCATTAATACTTTAATTATCTCCCATTCAGTGGAGCCAGTAATATATAATGGAGCCAGTTTTATTCACACTTTATTCCTTATTGAATATAATCTTTAAAAACTCTGGCTAACAAAATCACCTTGACAGTAACCGTAACTTAATAATTAATTTAATTATATTAGTTTAGTGATTTCATGTTTCATGAAAATTTTGATGTTAATTTGTGTCTGTGAGCGAATATTTTATTAGACATTAATTTACCTTTTACCAAGATACATATTGATAAAGCAAGTCAACCGTAAAATAACACCTAATAAAAGTGGATCATAAATAATAAATATAGATTTTTTTATAAGCCAAAACTTGCTTGAAGATTTTTTGATTACTTTATAAAGAATAATAAATGTACGCCGATTTTTCCAATACCCACAGACATTACTTATAGCAGTGTTGTCAAATAACGCTTCAATTTATGGTAATATTATGAAAAAATAAACTTGTCGCATAACCGAAGTATTGGGGGAAACTTTTATTTGCCAACAGTATAAAATTCACTTTTTAATATTACAAGTATTTTATACTTGCTCAAATAAACACTTGCGACCTGCTTATTAGACAACCCTAGTTTCTGTTTGGAAGGCTGTTGATGATTATAGATATTAATTTATGTTTTCAGGGCAATGATCTTAACAAAATTACTTATGATATGGTCAGATGCAAGTTATATATACAGTTAGTTTCTTTGTGAAGGATTTAATATATTAAATAGAAAAATATTTTATATTAGGGCTAGGTGTGTTAAAAACAATTAACTAAACTACGTACAACATATTTAATCTATTCCTTTTTTGACATTTTCGGCAAGATCATAGAGCGGTTTCTTTTTGTATTTCGTATATAATTGCGGCAACCTAAACTTACATCCTTAATTGTAAAAAAAAAGAATAGGAGACCGGTTTCCATGAAAACCGAAAGATTACACGTTTCTTGACCCGCGTTTCGCCAACCAAGTTGGCATAATCGTGAGATGATTAAAACTGATAAGTTTTAATTATCTCCCAATAATACCAACTTGGTTGGCGAAACGCGCATCACGGAATGTGTACTCTTTCGATATTGGTGAAAAATTGGTCTCCTATTCTTGTCACTGTATCAAAAGCAGTATTAATTGTAGCAATTCCCTCGAGTGTTTTTTCTATCATCGGTGTGGATATTTTTGGGTAACGTCATCTCTTAGGTGTATAACTAAACCGTGAAATACATTTAAGCTATTTATTTTTCGGTATTCTCGATATTGCATCATTGTAAAGTGGGTTTTTTATATTTTGGGTGTAATTATAGTAACCTGAAGTTACATCGTTAATTGTGGCAACTTGAATTTGCCTAGCGTGTTCTTGCCTTCAGCAAAGGCCCTTTCGGACGTCATTCCTGAATTGGACAATTACACAACATAAAACACATTTACGTTATTTATTTTTGGCATAGTGTTGACATCCTCAACACTCTTATAGAGTTTAGATATTGTGTCATAACCTGAACTTTTCGTCGGTGTCCTTAATTAAGGTTTTCCGAAAAAAGAAGACAAATTTTAAAGGCTTCTAGTTCTCTGTAGTCGAAATGTTGTTCATCGCCCCACTAATACGATTGGAATGGCTCAAAACTATTGATAAAACGTGATAGAAAAATAACTAGAACGTATAAAGTAATCTAATACGCCATCTTCATTAATGTAAACTTTAGGTAGTTTCACCGGTGTGTTTGTTTTCACAAAAATAAATGCGGGTAGACGTAAAATATTTCATTATTTCTGTTCAGAGACTGTACTCTATACGCAGACACTGTATGTTTAGTATGTTTACGTATACACACAACTACATGTTTATTAGTTAATACTAGAGGCATGGCAACATTGCGTTGTGTTGTATTTTAATCTGTTGTGATTATGTACATATGTCTTATTCTTGACCTGATTGTGTAAACTTTTTCGGAGCGTTAAAGAAAATTTATAGAAAAATTAAAAATGATTTTTTGTCGTGATCAGTTGCGGGACAATAAAAGGAAAATTTGAAAATCAGAAAGTAATACAGAAACGTTTATATTGTATTGCAGAAATAAATCTTGGGAAAAGTAAACAAAGTAACCTAAGCATTGGACGACGTATTGTTGAATTGAGCAAGCTTGGCAAAAATTTAAGAGGTTATGAATATAAAAACGTTCTTTCACTTGAAAAAATAAAAAAGGAGAGTCGTTTAGGACTAAATTTAATTTTAGATATTGTTTGTGACGAATGTGCAGTAATAACACAAGTGGCTACTGACAGAATGCATGCCGTTGCGTTACCAGACGCTAATTGATAAGTGCTCGACTTACCGAACTTAAACTGGCATATTTTAAAAATGTTTATCTTCTCAACAAATCCGGCAATAACCGATTTCTTGAATTCAAAATATTCATAATAAACTAATGTATAGAGAGTTGTTTTTGGAAAAAATGTATAGAAAAGTTTTCGAGTTATGATGTAAAATGTGTAGCATTTAGTCAACTGGTACATTTAAACCATGCAGAAAGTTCTGTGTGAACTTTGATGGTGAATGGAAAAGTGGGTTTCCGTAGAAACTACCTTAAACAAATTTCAGCAAAAACATGGGTCATCAAAGCTGATGATACCAAGTCCATACAGGTAATATTTACATTACGAACAGAAACATGTCCTACTGTGAAGATTAACAACTGTCAACTTCCTCAAGTTGAAGATACCAAGTGCACCTGCGCGACGCCTTATATGTATAAGAACATATATTCACCAAACATAAGCAGCTAGGGCTTAGACCAAGCCATATGTATTGGCTTCTAGGTCCTAAATCTAAATTGTCCTTGGACAACAAGTCTATTCTTAAACCCGTTTGGACTTACAGAATTCAGCCTGGGGTATTGCCAGTATCTCCAACATTGACATCCTGCAGAGGTTTCAGAACAAGGTATTGCGTTCCATCGTCGACGCATGTTATTACGCCCCCCAGCGAAGTGATGGATCCCTCTGGAATCCATCAAGGAAGCCATACAATGATTCAGTGAGAAATACAGTGAAATAGTGTTAGTGCATCCTAATGTTCTGGCTAATCTATTAAATCTGCGCGATATCACTGAAGTATGTAGACTAAAACGTCTGTTGCCACTCGACTTGACTACAGGACTCTTAATTAAGATTTAGATTTTTAATGATCATTCATTGGACGGACACTACATTACATTACACTCTAGTCGCAAGAAACGCTTATTACCTACTGGACATATTACAGATCTCTCTAGGAGTTACAAAAAATCAATATACAAGTAAAAATAAAATTTATTTAAGCATCTAGCATGAATCATTTCCTCAACCTCAGTTTTTATTAGCAATTTCCAACATGCTGAAGAGGAAATAGATGGAATAGAAACGCCATTTTTATTTTACCTTCGCATTTTAATGTTTATTTTCCATCGCTTGCTATTTTTCGTGTGACACCAGCCAAGGTTAAGTGACATTCCAAATATAACTCAGACAGAGAATACAAAAGTGCGCATGAATATGCATCACTGGTTAAATCCATAAATAACTTGGTAATGAATCCGTCTCAGAGGTGAACTGCATCGACAATAAACAAATAAATATTGTATTTAAATGGAGTGGAGGTCATGAAGGCACCTCATTAACGGACTGCGCTGGGTTAATTATTTCGCATTGAAATTATTCCCGTAAAAGTGAACATTCAAATTATAATTGCAAATAGGTTTATTTGTACGGTACTGGCCACGCTTTGATTGCGAAAACGGACGTTTGATAGAAATTGCCTGCATGTGATGGTGTAATTAAGATACTCGTCCGCTTGGGTATCCTGCCGTTCCCCCATGTAAAAGTCGTGTTATGTATGCAAAATACTACTTTAGGCATTTTTTCGTGAATAGTTTTCGTAAAAATTTCACACAGACATATTGTCTTCTTTATTTTATATATTTGCCATATCGGTTAGGGGTATGCACTGTATTCAAGATAAGCATGCATTGCATCGACCCCGTGGAACTGATAATATTCAAGATTTCGATTAAATAGGAAAAAATTGTGGACTTGAGGACTACTCGAATGATCTTTACAAATATTACTACTCTGTAATAAGCCTTAATGTCGCAATTATACTTCTATATTTCGACGTTTCATAATACTAGGGCCATCATCAACATTAATTTTCTAAATATTAACCTGTATTTTTTATTTTGAGCCCGTTATTAATGCCAAATTCACCCATGTGTTATACACACCTCTTAAAATACATTCTCTTTTTTCATTTTACTGCATTTTTTATCAATTTTTATCAAAAACGTCGTTTATAAACCACTCACTAATATCATTCCCCAAATGGTTTAGAACTGTCTCCCAAAAATATTGCGAGAAGGTGTTCTTTTTATTTAGAAAATAATGACTATTCCTTTAACCAACTACTAAAAGTGTGATATCTCTCTGTAGATTTAATAATGTCAATTATTTTATGTTACCTATATACGAGTATCAGTATATTTCCAATATGTAACCTATATGGCAAATTATCAATGTCAAATAAGTTATTTTAATGATTGGATGCTTGGATCCAGTTAAAGACAATGAATGATTTCAGTTATATCTACCAAATACAATTTATTGCTTCAAAAAATATAACTAGAACAAAAAATAACTAGAACAAGACACATTTTTAGAGGTATGTGTAGTACATAAGTAAATTTGAAATAAAAAACAGTCAAAATCTGCAGAAAAAGTTATAATAATATCTTTATTGAATTAGGAATTAGGAAAAGAAAATGCAACCATCATTGTCCTAATAAGAAGGGCGAACTTTAGCCATTAGGCTACTCTAACATGACCATAAAATAAACCATATACTACATAAATAGTTAAATTGAATTACACTAATTTACTAACGTGGGCTTGAACTAAATATCAATACAGATGCATGCTACTTGATTAATGATTAATTAATCCATGCAGAGTCAACTTGAAATACAGATATAGTTATTGATAACACGAAGTGATATAAATGTACGTAAATACTACCTCATTAAGAGAAGAGTCTTATTCTTTTCTTTTTAAATTGTGAAGTAGTGAAGGTAAATAGTGAAGTATAATTGTAACGTTTTTAAAGAGAATTATAAAACATATCTGCGTTGTATGTAAATGATCTGCAAAAATAGCTGTCGAGTGCTTAGTCAGATATATTTAAGGTATTTTTATTCCCAATATGAACATTGCACTCAGGACAACTGAATAATGTTGTTTTACTAAATTGTTTGTTTTAAACCAACCTTGTATTTTTGTCAGAATTATGACTAAACTTTCTAAAGGCAAATAAAAAACGACATCACGTATTGTGAATTTTCTGGACTCGGTTTTTTTACAATTTGATCTAATCATGGAAAATTGGACTAAATCACTATAATTAAAAATCTCTATTTACTAAACGGCTGTTTTCGTGTGTGTGTCATGAAATTTGTAGGTCGATGTACGAAATGCTTTTCGTTCGAATTTCGGCATTTTGACAAAATCAATATAGTAAATCAATCGATCCTTGCGAACAACGTGAGAACTTTTGTTTTTTGATCCGAAACCTCTAGAGGCATGCTCCGGAGGTGCCTTAGATAGTTTTAAACAAATATAATATTTCTAAATTAGTTTTTAATGTGTTCAAAAATTTCATGTTTTAATATATACCACCTAAATTTTTGACACAATTTGTAAAATTAATTATTTTACCGTCAATTTACCGTTTTAATGATTTAAGGAGCCATACCATAGGTTTAATCATAGTGGGGGGGTCTTTATTAAAAAACCAGACTAAGACAAGTCCCTGAAGGAGGGCAGCAGCTCTTTCAGTAGTCATAGTGGCAGAAACCGTGGGGGTTGGTATGGTGCTATGACACACACGACTGCGATGTGGAAGGTAAAAAGAAACCACCACATTATAATCCTCAGAACAACTAACAAAAGGCTGATCGCAACTAATGATGGCGTCTCCTGGGCAAAAAACACCGGAGGTAAAATAGTCCTCCGTTCGGATCTCCGGGTGAGAACTATTCCGGGAGACGTGATCGAGTGCAATAGTAGGGTTAGTAAGAAGTGTAGCATTTCACGAGTCGGAGCGTGGAATGTCAGAAGCATGAGGCAGGCAGGGAACCTGTCTTACCGAACCTGTATATCGAAAAAAAGAGGAGTCGACAAATGCGATAACTTTAAAATGATTAGCCTAACTTCCCGCGCGTCAAATCTTAACCAGAATAGTGCAGAAGAGGATCGAAAATAGAACGGAGGAAATACTAGAAGACCAATTCGGGTTTAGGCGAAATAGGGGAACTTGCGCAGCTATTCTGGTGCTAAGAGTAATGTTAGAGAAAACAATAGAAAAGGGAAAGAACGCTTATATAGGATTTGTAGATTTAGAAAAAGCTTTTGATAATGTAAGATGGGAGAAAATGTTCGAGATACTAAAGAGCGCGGGAATGAAGTATAGAGATAGGAGAGTATTACACAATCTATACAAAGATCAAACTGCTGTTATATAAGTAGAAGGGGAAAAAAGGAAAGTAGGTATTAGGAAAGGAGCAAGACAAGGATGTACGCCATCCGTCTATCACCACTAATTTTTAATCTGTACATCGAAGAGGCGATTAATGTGGTAAAAGATAGAGTTGATTTCGGGATTAATGTACAGGGACACAGACTAAAAATGCTGAGATTCGCGGATGATATAGCAGTATAAGCATCTAGTAAGGAGGAATTAAAATCAGCGTTGAACGAAATGGAGGCAGTATTGACAGAGGAATACGGAATGAGGGTGAATAAAAACAAAACTAAAGTCTTAGTGTGCAGAGGGCGCGAGAGCAGAGCAAAAACGAAAGTACAAATTAATAATAAAAGATTGGAGGAAGTTAAAGACTTCACTTATTTAAAAAGTAGAATAAATTGGGATGGAAGAAGCGATAAAGATACAAAACAACGAATAGCGCAGGGTCGAGTAGCTTTTAACAAAAAGAAAGCACTTTTATGCTCGGGGGTAATAAACTTAGAAACAAAGAAGAGATTTTTGAAAACCTATGCGTATGGAGCACGGCATTATACGGTTGGGAAACCTGGACGGTAGAGGAAACAAGTAGGAAGAAATTAGAAGCTTTTGAGATGTGGTGTTACCGAAGAATGATGAAAATACCGTGGACTGATGGGGTTAGAAACGAAGAAATTTTAGAGAAAGTCGGCGAGAAAAGAAGTATGTGGAAACACATAAAGAAGAGAAGAGATAGAATGGTAGGCTACTTGCTGAGACATGGGGGAATAGTCCGCGATATTTTGGAGGCAGAAATAGGAGTGAAGAAAGGCAGAGGTAGGCCTAGATTAGACTACTGCTCGCAAATAGTAAGCGAAATGCGTAGGTTAGCACAAGACAGGAGAAGCTGGAGGTTAGCGTCCAACCAGTCTTAGGACTGATGACCTCATGATGATGACCGTCAATTTGTATATGTATATAAGAAGGATTTCAAAATATCTTTTCTTTTTATTAGATACAACACTACATTTTAGCATTTAATTTATTTTTTTTTTGATTCTCGAAAATGAGACAATACTCTCAAGCTCTTCATTAATTATATTAGAAACGTCAGTTACCTTAGAATATTCAAAGTGATGTGATATTTGAGTGTTATGCGCATATTTCTAGATCATAGAGTATTTTGGGACATGAAACATGTTTGCTGTATAAACAATGAACGGAAGAGGGCTCAATATTGATCCTTGTGGAACTCGAGAAGAAACGGAATTTCGATCAGATACATCATGACCTATTTTAACTTTTTGAAGCAGGTCTAATAAGTAATTTTTGAAAAATAAAGTTAGAGATGTATCATATTCATAGTAAATTCATTTTACGCGCATTCGTTCCTGATCTACGATGACAAATACTTTCGGAAAACTAGTGAAATTAAAAGCATAGTCTGATTTTGTTCACTAAATCTTATAATAATATCAGATATATTTACAAGTGCTACGGGTATGTAGATGTATGAAGGGCAGAGTGAAAGCCAATTGAACAGAGTCTGGGATACTAATTTGAGTATAGGACAAATAAAAGTACGTGTTCTTATTTAAAAAAAAAATGTTGATGATGGCCTTAGGATTACGAAATATTAGATAACAAAAGTATAATATTGTAACGAATTTACTGGAAAGTTCTCTATTTCGAACACTTATTTACAACTCAACTATTCACTACTAACTGCTATGCTCAACTATTATACTACTACTAACAAGTCCAACTAACTAACTGACTTTCTTTCTACCTTAACTTTATAAACTAATTCTTCGCACTGTGTTACACAATGTCACTTTCTTCGCACCGTATCGCTCACTATCGCGGTCCAGATTCAACTAACTCCTAGCTGGACAACACAATTCTTATATATGCAGTAAGACGTCTCTCCAGACGTTTCTAGGTAAGGAACTTTGGTGAACCTTCTAGTATAGAACGCACTGGAAGTCAACTCCACTCGCTCTCGATGGTGTCGAATATTCTCGGCGTTCGGGATCGCTTGAGGCGTTCGTGACACTATGAAAGGGTGCCATAAAAATGGTTTGATTACATTTTTCATATCTGTTATAAAAACGTGAAAAAAAATTGAATTTAAAAAAATATTAAAAATTCCTGTTTTCCGGATAACTTTTTCCCTATTTAACCCCATTTGACTCACATTTTTTATCATTTCCAAGATACCCATATGATGCATCTTAGGCACAGTGCATTGGTTGTACAACTTTAGTCACAAACTTAAAACAAATAGCTCAACTGAAGGTTGTTTAATAAAATTGCACGTTATAAGTTTATTTTTTTACTTATTTATTTTAAATAGCAACGTCTTGGTGTTTTTAACATACTTTGTAAGCTATTGATTTGTGTCAGTAAAATATTTTTTATTTTATGTCCAAATATTCTAGTAGCGAAAGGAAATAATAAATTTAAAACATTAAAATTAGGTTCAATGTTTATATAAAATTTTGTATTTCTATACTTTTACTAATTTGGTAATTTTCATTATCACTTTTTTACTCCGTAAAATAGCTATTATTTAAAAAATTGTGACAAGACAAGATCCATAGGTCGAGATTTCATGTCTCTAACCCTGTACAACGTCATGTTATTCTGTGTTCATTAATAAAAGTACAGCATAATGTCAGTAACAGTGACTGACGTATTAAGTGGAAACCAAAACAGCTAAATGTCCATTCTGAGTTGCTAAATTTACATGCATGAATTATTTGGGAACTGGACAACTTTACAAGGATAGCCAATAAACAAATAAATATTTCAAGAGGCAGATTTTCCATAATAAATGAGTATTATCGGTAAACATCTGACGGAATAAGTAATGCATAAAACTATATAATATAAAATGACAATCAAAGTTTTTTGTGTCGATTATTCCATTTAGCGATTGTCGATATAGCGAAATGATCCTAGAATTGAGATTTAATTTTTCTAATACGCCACGAGGGAGGAATATACTATATGAATGTAGATAGATACATTATTTTTCATATTATTTGCACTTTGCTTCCACTGCTTGTTTTTCCTGTGCGAAAGAGTCGCATATAGTCGAAATATAACTAACAGAACCTCTAATAATCTACAGCAAATTCAAGGTGAAAACCTATCGTTTTCCAGAATTCATGTATGAGAATTCATTTGAGGCATTCTATTGAATACCCTTGGACTTGGAATATATTTGATATGACGATAATGTATCGAATAAGCTATCATTCTACGAGATGTTTAACAATAGTTAATTGAATCGAGTACCTATTTAATTTTGATTAATATTGAAGTTTCTCCACAGAAGACTCCGTAAGTCATTATTGGGGGATTTTTTTTTATAAATTGTAACAAGAGTAAAAATACTGAGCGATACTGTATCCGTCCCCAACTAAGTATTTATATTTGCTGACGATACCTTCTGAGGTCTGTGAAGTTAACACCCCCAAATTGGGGTTTTCAACTTTTTTTTCGTTCATCATTTTGACCAAGTTTTGACTAGTAAACAGTTTATTTTGACCACGTTTTGTTTAAATATGCGGAAAGAAACTAATTTTTTGTGCTTTTTGTTAGACCGCGCTCCCAAATTAGAGTTTTGAATTGATTTGGGGTCTATTTTTTTTTATCAAGTTTTGACCAGCAATTGGCTTATTTTGACCACTCATACATTATTAAATATTAATGGTTTAAAATTCTAAAGAATGTGATCCTAGCACCCCCAAAGTGGAAATTTGAGTAAATTTGAAGCTCGATATTTTGACCACGTTTTAACTAGTTTTGACAAGCAAAATGAACTTTTTGCTGGTCAAAATTGGTCAAAACGTGGTGGAAACATCGAGCTTAAAATTTACTCAAAATGTAAGTTTGAGGGTGGATTACATTTTTAAAAATTTTAGAACATTAATATAAAATAATATATGGGTGGTCAACATAAACCAATTTTTGGTCAAAATTGGTTAAAACTTGGTCAAAGAAATGAGCCCACAATCGGTTCAAAATTCCAATTTGGGGGTGTGGGCTAAAAAAAAAAGCTCAAAATTAGTTTCTTTGCGTATTTTCAAACAAAAGGTGGTCAAAATAAACTGTTTACTGGTAAAAAGTGGTCAAAACTTGGACAAAAGAATGAACGAAAAAAAAGTTGAAAAAACCAATTTGGGGGTGCTAACTTCACAGACCTTACCTTCTGTCATGATAAACCTTATACATGGTCAAACCTTATGGTCATAAACCTTATACAAAACAGATGAACAAGTACAACGTTAGGTGTTGACAAAGTCGTACCATATGTGAAGATTTAAGGAAAGAGCTTAAACTTAATTGGCTTCAATGTTACGTAACATGGCTCTTGTACTGTTTGCCTTATTATTTTTTTAAATCTCATCGTTGATGGTCACTGAATTTAGATACCTTTCGTGGCGTAAGTATTTTTCAACTGTTTCTAAATTAAAGTCTCAAACGACGAATTCGCATTAAAAAGCACTCTCTGAGCTTTCTTTGTGCAAACATTTTCCAGTTGTTTAGGATCTTTCATAAAATAATTCACTCCATATTTTGCAAAATAAGGGAGCTGTAGGAGAGCTCTCACCATCTTGTTGGTATTATAACGATTTGTGTTCAAGCTGTCCTCATTCTTTTGAACTCCTAAATATTGCATCCGAATACTTACCATCAGTATCGTATTGATACTGATGGTAAGTATTCGTCTATTCTATCAGTTCCTATCAGTTCCCCAATGCTTAAGGTCGAATTTTATTAAATCCATAATTTTAACCTAGCATCAATACCGTGCACATTTTAATACCGGAGATGCGCCCACTAAAAAAACTATTCGTAATGTGGACGACTAAAAATGCATGCATAATATTGTTACTTCCATCATTATGTCTATTAATGTAGTTGTAAATATTCTTATATGGACCTTCTATATTTTATCTGGTTTTTAGTTTGGGATTTTCGGTTAGTTAAATTAATAAAAAATGTTTTTGTTCATAATTGTATATAACCATCTTCTGAGAACTAGAATGTTTGCAATGAAATAGAGACAATATGTTAACTATTGAAAATAATAATAATTATTTTCATAACTATTTCACATTCGTGCCTAGATTACACGAATATAAATATTTTTACATTTTCAGTATGTTATAAGCTATAAATAAAGATAATCAAGAAATTTGAAGAGATGGGTTCTATTATTGATAAGGCAACACTTAATACGTTGTCGTCGCGTCGTGGTCGGTCAGATGAAAAGATTGCTGCAATGAGAGAAAGTGTACGGGAATATCCAAACATATCAATTCGACGTAGCGCCCAACAATTGAATCTGTCAAGAGCCTCCTCGCATCGGATTTTAAAAAGAAATCTGCATCTGTCAGCATAGAAAATTCTGTTGACACAACAATTAAATGTTGCAGGCCATTTATAACGTCGTACATTTGTTAATTTGGTATTAGAAGAGAAAGAAGATGAAAGAAAAAGAAATGCATCCACAAAGATGCACGGTTTGGTGCTCATTTAGGAGTGGTGGAATAATTAGACCATACTTCTTTGAAAATGAAGCTGGTAATGTTACCACAAGCATGTTGACGTCGTATGGTTTGTAGACGACGTTCGTTAAATATTAACGCGCAATTCAAATCCTATAGTTCCAAATGAGACGCTCTATAGTTGCCCATGAATAGGGTTGCTACACCAGGAATGCGTAAACTGTATTAAATTTACATTACGGCATTGGAGATAAGTTTATAGATTTTTTTTACAGAAATAAGTAAAAATTAATTTTAACATTTAAATTGGAATCATAAAAAAGTCTATAACATGACGGCTACAACATGGTTATGGATAGATACAATTAACCGTAAATACATTTTTCAATAAATACGTAAACACAATGATAAGTTGACGCGATGAAATATATGTATATAACAACCTTATCCCGGTAAAGATCTATTTAGAAATAATCGTATAGCATCATATCTTTTCTCACAGCGAGAAGTAGTCTAATTTTGCTCACTATTATTCGCTAATTACATCTGTTATTAGTTGAACAAGAATTTTACTTGCAAAGCGGATTTATTTACACAATTTAAATTTCGCTGTGATTGCGGAAAAGCATATCTTGCTGTGGTGTAATTCAAGTATTGTTATTTTAGCATTATGTGAATATCGTAAATAAGTCGATCGGATAATACGAATAAATATGTTCAAAGTAATATCTTAATAAAGATGTAAACATATTTTATACATTTGTTGAATTGCTTGGTATTTGAAATTAGGACAAAGGAGCTTGTATACTTGACCTGAATTATATTTTTTACTTTTCCGCACTATACGCGGAAAAGTAATGTAATCGTCTAAAGCGAATTTTTTTTCAAGGGGTTATTTTTAATTTTTCGGCATAAAAACAAAAAAAATGGTTTTTAAACCATTTTGTGTATGTACGTCGTTGTTGTCGTCGGCATTTATTCTTGTTAGCACAATAACTCGACTAAATCATGTCGAATAGATCGGGTTTTGACTAATTCTGATCGGGGATGTCTCCCAAACGACACCTATTGATTTTGAGCTGGATAGGACACATATCACCCTGTCCATGCGCCATGATAAAGCACGATGGTGGACTATTTGAGATTTTTTTTTGTTATCACGATAACTCAACTAAATCGTGTCGGATTGATCGGGTTTTCACTCATTCTGATCGAGAACGTCTCCAAGACGAGACCTATTCATTTTGATGTGGATATGGAATACCCCACCCTGTAAATAGGTCATGAGAAAGTACGATGGTGGACTATTTAAGAATTTTTTTTTGTTAGCACGGTAACTCAAATAAGTCGTATCGGATAGATCGGGTTTTGACTAATTCTGATCGGGGACGTCTCTCAGACGACACCTATCGATTTCTAGATGGATAGGACACACCCCACCCTGTCTATGGGTCATAAGAAAGCACGATGATGGACTATTTGAGAAATTTTTTTTGTTAACACGATAACTCAACTAAATCGTGTCGGATCGATCGAGTTTCGACTGATTCTGATTAGGGGCGTCTCCCAGATGACACCTATTGATTTTGAGGTGGATAGGACACACCCCACCCTGTCCATGGGGTCATGAGAAAGCACGATGGTGGACTATTTGAGAAAAATTGAAAAAAGTAAAACTGTCGCATAAAACACATATTCTGCATTTATGTGTTGGTTTATTTTTTTCGATCACTCAATTTCGAGATAGAGGCGTTCTACGTGCGGAAAAGTCCGTTTTAATTGTTTATTTTTGTAGAAAACGGAAATTTTGAAAGAGTATATAAAGTGTGTAATCTAAATTCCTGGACAAAATTATTAGCATAAATTTACTACAAATTTGGTGCTATCTTTTAACTTATACACCAATTTGAATTGTTTTTTTTTTATTTTTTGTATTATATACATTCGTCCCTTAAGGATTGTTTCGTACCGAACGGTTTGTCTTTTTCCCGCCAGAAATTCAAATCCCTGTCTGCGTTCTATGCCCTTGTGTCAGTGCTGCGTTCATTTTCCCCACTACTTTACCCGAACCGTGCCGCAGCGCAGCGGAAGTGTGTGCTAGGGACGTTGAGAGACCAGAACAATAACATATCGTACACGTGTAGAACAAGGTGCCGGTGACCGACGTTATTACATCAAGTACCAAACCAAACAACAGCATACAGTGTTCCAGGACAACATTATTCCAAGTCCATTTACCAATCCTTATCTTCCTGCTACGCAGGTGGTCCTTCGCCTATATCGGTACAGCAAAAATTCAAACCATAACGCCCCTTAACCTTCAATTATCACCCAACACTTATCACGCTTTAATTTATTATTAAGGCAGAGTTGCGGGCATGCGAATTAAAGGAAATGATCTATATTGTAATGTGTGTGAACGATTTATAAATTTGTCTAAAAAAAAGTAATGTAACATCACATGTGAAAAGACATGATTAATCTAGTGGTTATGGTAATGATGACACTATAGTTTTCTATGACCTCACGGTAACCCTTTTTTTGTAAGTGATATACCATAAATTGAAAAACCCCACACTACGTCAGTTTCCTAGAAAAATTTGTAGACCGAAAACTACCTATTCCAACTAAACTAAGAAACAGATTTGTTGACCAGATATACGAGGATGTTTTGCAAAACAATCGCAACCACGTTAGGGAAAACTTTATGTACATTATATACGAAACAACTGACGCATGCGGACATTCAGTGGCAAATTATTTAAATAATAAGTTAGAATCTAACAGTGCTAGTGGCATCTATTTAGAAGCTTCTAAATGGACGCCACTTAACATTGTTATATTCTAGCACTATAGCACTATTAGACAGAACTAACCAGAAAATGATTATAGATTTTTTCCTGCCTCCGTCCTGCGAAAAGGAAGAGATCTGTCAACTGGAACTTTTCCAAATATTATACACTTTATATGTAGAGCTTTACATGCACTTAACTGAATGACAGAAACAATAAGAGACAGGTTTCCTTTAGTTACCAAGGTAACAGCTAATGTGATTTTTTGTTGTTATAAAAATGTCTACTCTGAGAGACACGTTTAGAGACGTCTCTAAACGTGTCCCTCCGTCTCTCGGCGAGACATAACTTTACTTCCTGAATCAGTCGTCACGAGATGGGGTACTAAGTTAGAAGTTTTAGAACTAACTAGGTTAGTTCTAAAACTAACTAGGTTAGGTTTTTAACTAGGTTAGAACTTATTATAATAAAACGTGTTATCTTTAGGTTTGATCTCAACTATTCTATCTTAATTGCGAACTGTAAACATATGGTAACCTGTAAACTTCTCGTTATAAAATCAGTATATGGTAGTAGATGCTATTAAATAAAAAAAATAAAGTCAGAGTCAGTACCGTCATTAAAAAGAGACTGCAAGATATGTTTACAAAACGTCCTGGATACAGAGTTGTTTGGAATGCATGTGTTCATTTCTAAAGGGTACACTTCAAGAGTTACCTCTCACTTTACTAAAATATGGTCCACATAAACTTCTCATATTGTCCTTTAGTCACAAGAAAAGGTATTTTTTCATTGCGCAAACTATTGTTAAGTGATAGGGGTCGATGTTTTATTGCAGAAAAGTACCTAGTGATGAACTTTCATTATCAGCACATGTCTCCATGCGAGTCAGGGTTGAGGCATGTGTTGGTAAATTTTTCATTTCCCATTTATCTGCTCATTCGAGTACTCATTAACATTCATTATTGTATTATATGCATTTTTTATGAATTACCGCTGTATATAATGACCTGAGGTTGTTGCGGCTCGTTTTAATGATGCGATGTTGTATACCGGATGTAATAAAAATATTGTTGTTTTTTTTAATCGAACATTTGAACACTCTGTGGAGTATCAAATTATAGCCTTAACTTT
This sequence comes from Rosalia funebris, assembly GCA_037954035.1. NCBI lineage: Eukaryota > Metazoa > Arthropoda > Insecta > Coleoptera > Cerambycidae > Rosalia > Rosalia funebris. The sequence continues at coordinate 17,201,192 of JAZFAV010000020.1, forward strand.
CTTTAATATTCGTATTTTCAGTTCATTTTATTTTTACTTTTCTGCCTCCGCTATACGCGGAAAAGTAATGTAATCCTGTAAAGAAAAATTGAAAAAACAAAAAAAATTTTTTTGGACTTACTTTTTGTCTTTCGGCCTAAAAACAAAAAAAAATGGTTTTTAATACATATTTGCTGTGTGTGTGTCGTTGTCGTCGGCATTTATTCTTGTTAGCACGATAGCTCAACTAAATCGTGTCGGATCGATCGGGTTTTGACTGATTCTGATCGGCGACGTCTCCCAGACGACACCTATTGATTTTGAGGTGGATAGAGTACACTCTACCATGTATATGGATCATGATGAAAAAGTACAATGGTGGACTATTTGAATGGTTTTTTGTGTTAGCACGATCACTCAATTAAATCGTGTCGAATCGATCGGATTTCGACTGATTCTGATTAGGGACATCCACGAGATGACATCTATTGATTTTGAGGTGAATAGGACACCCCACTCTGTCATGGGTCATGAGAAAGCACGATGGTGGACTATTTGAAAAAAGTAAAACTGTCGCATAAAAAAACATATTCTGCATTTATGTGTTGATTTATTTTTTCTCGGCCACTCAATTTCATGTTAAAAATGTTCTACGTGCGGAAAAGTCTGTTTTAAGGTTTTAAAACTGTTTATGCGGTGTCTCTTTTATCATAAGAGATATAACCCGATATAATTTCACATTTGTTTGTTAAATTAATTATGACGTGCATATATTTCTATAAATGTTCTGTAAATAGGCCTCAAACCTTTTTTGATACTTCAACACATGTGCTATTAACAGATTTTCGTTATATAACGAAGCTATAATAATTGCCAAGTAAAGTTACCTTTTTATCGATTGTTAGTTACTAGTATTTTAAACTTAAAAACACTCTACTTCTATAATTTCTATTAGAGAGATTTTTAATTACCCAGTATTAGCGAATGCGTCCATTTTTATCCCTTCTATTTTTTATAGGTGGGTTTATAACGACGTGTTATACATTAAACACGCGTAATCAGTTACTAATCTTATGAATATTTTGTAAAACATTGATATTGTACTCGTACGTTGCTCAAAGAAATTCCGAAAATTTTTGAGTTCTTTTTAAAAAGCTGTAACTTTATGAAAAATAGTCTTATCGAAATGAAAAAATCCATTTTGAAGACTGAAGTTTCTAGGTTTGAAACCTTTTGGCAAACACATTTTATGAGCTACGGTTACTACGTAATCCAGAAGAAATACCACGAGACCATCGACGAGCGTTCCCGGTCTCAGGAAAATTATTTAGGACTAAATCAATGCAAAAGCCGATTAGCTTGTTTATTCAGTTTTAATTTGGTTTTTAACGGACCCTCCATGACCATTATTTGTTAAGATATCGATGGTTGAATGAAAAATGGCGCTTTCGTCTTTGATCATCGATATCGCAGGAACTGATAATTGAAGAATGAATTTGAAAACTTTAGTAAAAAGTCTATAAGTGACAAATGTTGTTTTTGAGTACAAATAATTTTTTACCCTCGCTATTAATTTGAAAAAAGTACAAAAAATTTACTTTCTGACTTAAAAAAATCTATTGCCGCTTTGCAAATATTAAGGAAAAGGCTATTATGCCCAGAGTTTTTTTTAGCCTATTATATTCCTAATAGTCGTGTAAATTTTCAAATTGATTCATCAAACCATTTTTTCCCGAACGATCGAAGTTTTATCAAATACTTATCAAATTAAAAAAATAAACTATTGGAAAATTATTTTTTTTCAATAGTTTTAATCAATTTCCACTTCAGAAGTTATGCTTTTTGTAGGGTTTGCTGGTTTTTCGATTTAGCGTGTGCTGCTCCTTTGGTTCAGCCATTTTCTGCACCTTCGGCACCGCTATTTGCAGCTGCCTCGATTTGGCATCTGGCACTTGCCATAACTGTAGGAATCAAAATTAAATTCAAAATAATTTGACAACTAGATTTTCTGAAGCCTAGGGACGCTTATAAAAAATGGTAAATTTTTGTCTCGCGATATTTCTTTGGACCGCGCAGTAACCGTAACTATTTTTTTGTTGCCAAAAGATTTCAATACTAGAAACCTCAAACTGTCTCGATACGACCATTTTTCATAAAATTACAGCCCTTCAAAAATCACTGAAAAGTTTTCGGAATTTTTTGTTCCCTTAATTTTTTTGAGTAGTGTATTAGGATCTGATCCTCACAAATATATAATATTGATTAGGAGTATAATATTCTTTTGTTTAACATCTTTCTAATAATCTCGCATAAACTTATACAAGAATTCTTCTTTCTTGAAATACTCCACCTCGGCATGAAATAATGCCTAATTGAGCGGTTAATTTTCAGTTTCGATTAGTAGAAACGATTTTCTCCAATTATTTACTCCGCTTAATTAAGCAAAAGTGGGTAATCGCGTTAATTATTTCCTCATTGAGAATGACAATTCAACGTAAAATTTAGTGTCCTTGAAAGTATTTGTGGCAAATCTCTTCTGGTCCGCTGACCTTGACGATATCCTCCAGACAGTTCGTTAAGCTAATTATAGACAATTACCCTTCCGCGATTCTGCCACCCCTGCGCGACAGAAAGTCTCATCACTCGTTTATTTTCCATCGGCGTCTGGATGAAGCAGTTTTTACGTTTCCCGAGTAATTCGAATGAACGACTCTAATTCTGATCCCAGTTAACTGCGTTGTAATCCGTTTTTCTTTTGTTTATTGCTGTCGTACGAAACTGGGGTGCGTCCGAAATAGCGAGGAGTACATGATGTTTCGCTTTTAACTTAGATAAACGATAATGTCTTGTGATGTGTTTTACGAGTTTGGCTTTTATATTGTTGTTGGGATTGCTTAGTTTTAATAGTTTCTAAAGTCCTCTTTAGATAAGACGTGAAAAATGAGATGCTGATAATAAAAGCACAAAGCTGTTACATTACTTGGTTAAGCTAACTGCTGTTAGAAGGTACAGTTATACGACCAAACAGAAATTACTGCTCGTCAAGAACAGGAAAAAGTCTCTATCGGACCGTCCACGAGGTGCGCAGTAAATAGCCTGGCCTAAGTAAATAGCCGAATGCTGCCCTTACTTTTTCTTCTATACATACATAGAGATATCTCACATTTTTTCTTATTATTGACGAGCAGTACTTCCGTTATCTCTGTTATTGGACAAAATGCGGACAGGATGTCCATTCTTTAGAATTTCCTTTCTCATTTGTAAAAACTATGTTATATAACGCGAACACATTCTATCTGTACTCTCGATATCTACCCATTTTGTCCTCAATACAAAATGTCAAAGTAATGACGTTATTTGCTAGTAAGTATTCAAATTACTATAGAAGCGAATCAATTATACGTAGTATATCTTTGGCCATAGGATGTTTTTAGAACCGGTTGTCTCATCCACAGCTAACCGCCGTTCTAATATGTATTTGGTACTTAACACGACGAGAAAGCTAAATTGAATCGCTTGTACCTACATTGATTCAATATCTCAAGTCTGTGCGACAGTAAGGCTGCCGTAAAGTGTAACAGCACTGATGTAGTGCTCAGAGTGAGCAGTTTTACTTCTTACTCACTGGGTATGCGGAAAATGAGCACATTTGATGTATTTGATATATGTTTGTACGAAAAGCTACGAAATCCTATTACGTAGTGTTGTTGTTAGCGGTATAATTTTAGTATCTCAAAACTGGGAGGCCGTGCCCTCCCTATTTTGCGCTTCTTTGAAAAAATTAGGTGAGTTCTATTATAAAATAGAAAAACGTACCGGTTTTATGAATTTACGAGCTTTTACTTTTGCTTTTCGAACAGTTCGCCTATAGACCTCAATACTCGACAGTGCTGCAAATGTTACGACTGGTAGAATATATTACGGAAGGTTTCAAGCGGAAGAACGTCACTGCAGCGATATTCCTAGATGTCTCCAAGACCTTCGATAGATTCTGGCACGACGGGCTTCTAATCAAGATGTTAGATTTGGGATACTCGATGGCCCTGGTGAAACTGATCAAGAACTTAACTTAACAAGAAGGCGATTTCGGGCCAGAGTAAGGACCTCTGTATCGGACTATAGGACCATCGAGGCCGGAGTACCGCAGCGTGCGGTGTTGTCGCCTCACCTTTTCAACATCTTCACGTCAGACCTGACAAGGACAGAGCGCACGACCACTACGCTGTACGCTGACGACGCGGCGATCGTTGCGAAACTGAGGAGAGTGCGCATGGAAATGACATACCTGCAGCGTGCTGCGGGCGAACTAGCCGACTGGTGCAACAAGTGGAACGTAACCATCAATGCAGAGACAAGCAGGGCTGTGCTTTTCAAGAAGACGCGGGAAGCCACGGAAGGACATGTGAGCTTCAACGGCGAGGACATCCAATGGCGGGACAAGACCAAGTACCTTGGAGTTGTCATGTACAAGTCGTTGACATGGAGAGACCACATCCACCAAGTGACAGGACGCGCCAAAGCTACCGCGGCCAGACTCTGGACGATGACGGGAAACAACAGCCAGCTGAACCTCAGAAACAAGCTGCTCCTCATAGGGCAAGTCCTTCAGCTCCAACTGATGTACGCATCGATAGCTTGGGGCTACGCTGCGCAGACACACATGAAGAGGATTCAGGCCGTCGAAAACGTCGCCCTCTGCCGAGCCGCGAACGTCCCGCGGTACGTGATTGATATCGATATCCGGTGAGCCCTAGACTTCACCACTGTGACGGAGAAAATCCAAGCCAGGGCTCAGAAGCTCTACGATCAAACAGGTGCCCATGACAACCCCCTCATCCGAGCAACTTCGGACTACGACCCAGGAAGACCAGGAAGACACAAGAGACCCAAGTGTAACCGCATAGACTCCCTTTACAAGTAAAACATAACTATTCATTACATCTGAACCCTATCGCTCCACTAACCATTTTTTATGTCAGAGGGCGCTACGCTCGTTTAACCATTTTCTGTTACAGAAAAGACACACGACTTCCTTCTCACACACACCTGACTCCAAATCCTGGGATCCTTTTCTAATAGAGAAGGACCCCTCCCGAGTAACAAGACTCACTATCCTGACGGGGATTCAAGCGACGTGGTTCGTCCGCATTTTCATGGAAGATCGCCTGATATGACCCAATTCCTGGGCGTCGCGTCGGCGTCGTTCTGGTCGCGGCGCTTATAACAAGACACCTCTCGGGGGGTTGACGCTAGCGAAGCGATGCGGCAAAACAAGGTGATCAAAGATTAAGAAAAAGCCGAGAAGAAATCCCTGCCAGCGGGACTTAAAGGCGTCAGGAGATGACATGGACATCTGAATATTCTTCCTGAACAAATTATCGCCATCCTATTGTCTTATCTTCTTCTCAAATATTAATGTTAGTTATGGATATACGAGTATATTTACGAAATATAGATAATTATCTAGTAACAAACATGTATTATCAGACAGGGTTAATCAATGGACATTTTTGGTAAGTTTAAATGGAAATTATGGTAAATATAGACAGTTACAGATTCTTAACATTGACCCATATTTGATAAATTTCTCAAAGTGTCACAAAATGGACAGTGTTTTATGCTGTTAAGTTTCGAGAACGCTTAAATATGGGAATTCATTTGTTATGATATGGAAATACGGTGGGCACTCATGCCAATCGCCCGTCGCGAAGCGTCACGAATGTGAAGCACTTTACTTTGCCATAACTATAGGTTATCAATCCATATAGTTATATGGATTAATAACCTATCGTTTTCTCATATGGAGGTGACTGCAACAATGTTATCCATATTGGGATTCATGGTGGCCATGGATTCATGGACCGGGCCCAGTATTAGGGATGAACCCAACCATAGAATGGTATGGGTGGGTTCTACCTTCAATGTGCACCTTCCCTGAGTATGAGTGTATGTGTCGCTATGTATATATATATATATATATATATATATATATATATATATATATATATATATATATATATATATATAATATTCTCCTCCGTAGCCAGAAGTTTCAGGACAAAGTTGATTTTAGTGCATGTAAACCTTAAAAAAATCACACATTTTGTGCTCAGAAATCCCCAGGGCCCGTTAATTATTTATTTTAGTTGCATATTTAAATCAGATTTAAATTTATATATACAATATAATCTAAAAAGAAATCACCTTAAGCAATTTCTCACCCCTACTTTTTATTTAATTTTCTTATTTAAGTAAAATCATTACCATATTTCTTATTTAAAACCAGATATATACATTTTTGTTGCTTAGAATCATTAATAAACTTAATAAAATCATGTGAATAAAATCTTGGATCTGATCGCTATCAGTATTTTTGGAGAATATAAATTATTTGAAGTTTTGTTAATGTTATTTCTTGTTTTGTTCGGTTTTTTAAGTTTTCAATATTATTTGGTCTATTGACGTAAATTGTGGATTTCAAATATCCACACAGAAGATAACCTAATGGGATTAAATGAGAAGATCTGACCGCCATTCTATTGCACCAAGTAAACAAACAATCCCCACTTTTGTGTTGTAAGAAACCTGGAATGTTATGTACTTAACGGTACTTCATATTTATAACTATGTATATGAATTGAAAAAACGTTTTATGCGCGCCCCTCAACATAACAATTAGTATTATCCTGATTATTATGCATCTTCATTGCGAGATAACAGAGGAAAATTAATATTAGTATTAATACCATCTAATGTAAAATTCCTACTGTGTTAACACCCTCCTACGCACCACCAAAACTTATCCTTAATTGAAATAAATCGTGGCTATTTTACCGGACCCGCAATAGTACAATAAATCATAGCCGGCTATCTGTCTGCAGATATCTCTGCGTTCATTAAGAAAGAATGATATATGTGACCTTTACCCCCGATTGGGTTTGTGGAAGACGTTCGAGACCAAATAGAAAACTTTATGCATCAACAGACAGGAATGCGTTCACGACCTCTGCGTTCTCTATCTTTGGGTTTCGAATGGAGAAGTTGGACGTTTCCGTGAATAATGGGAGAAAGTGCGAAATACAAACAGCCGTGATAAAATGTGCGAAATGGTCACATAAGATCGTGTCTCTGACCTTATATCACTATAGAATACGTATTCTTTCTATGAGATGATATATTGAAAATATGTGTTTCTTTTAACAGTGACAAAAAAAAATAAAAGAAATCCCAAGTTTCTTTTAAAACCACTTCACATACAGAGATATTCAGATATTCAGATTGATTGAAGGTGATAAGAAAAGGTGGTATAAGAAATTCACTAACGTTATTAAAACTTATTTCTATTCTATAGTATTAAATCTATTTTCATATACAGCTCGTCAATAATAGGAAAAAGTGTGAGATTTCTCTATTATGCGTAGAAGAAAGAATGAGGACAGCATTCGACTATTTATTTAGACAATGCAATTTACTGCGTACCTCGTGGGAGGTTCTCTCTCGAGGAGTTCTCTACCGATAGAGACTTGTTCCTATTCTTGACGAGCAGTAGTAGTAGTTAGATTTTAAAGAATTTTTAAAATACATTGTACATTTTTTATATAAAACATACCTGTTAGGATTTTGTGACTATAGAAGTGCCTACGTTTATCAAAAACAAACCTGCCACCTTCACGTATTTTCTGTTGTGCAAACTTCTCAAAAATTATAGTGATCTATAGTGATATGCGTTTTACCTAGAGATATTTGAAAATTAGGGGTTTATTGATTCATAGTGATTGTTTTCTGCCTCATTAATTGGAAACACTGACCATTTTAAAAGTTTAGACACACATAAATCGACTTCCTACCTACCCCTCTAGCCCAGGCTGCGAAGAAGGTTACACATAGAGACAAGGACAAACATACCCAGGTCCAGGGACTGAATTTACAATTATATAGGCAGGGGCATAGGAACCTGGTAATTTTAAATTGTAATTTAACCGATGACTGCGTGAACTGATCATGTACAATGTGAGGGAGGAGAGCACTCACCTAATGCCGTTTGAGTCGACACAGGGCTGTGGACTGGGAAATATTGTATGTTTGTGGTAAAACTGTTTTTTTTTAATGGTGAATCAGTTATGGAAACTCAACGGGAATTTTGTATACATTTTGAAATTCCACGGCGTTTCTAGTGGCCGTTTTTAACAGGGTGGCTCCGCTTTAAAGAAGAATCCATCGGGTCCTATTCGTATAATGTGAACTCCGGAGATCAGCGGAAATGTGAGAGCAGCAATCCAACAGAATCCACGTTGTTCAACCAGGAGACAAGGCAGTGCCTTACAAATTTAAAGTCGAAGCCACCGTAGAATTTTGCATGAGGATTTTCACTTTCATCCCTATAAAATGGTGGTCGTCCAGGAGCTAAGCGATGTGGACCTAATAATAGCGTAAATTTTGTAGAACAATTTTTTGCAATTCCGTCAAATGAAGGTGTGGAGAATCTTCTGCGTATATCAGACGTGGTTCACTTTTCCGAATCTGATGTTTTTGTACGTAATTACTGGTTGTGGGGTTAGCCCAGCAGGAATATTCTCCCCGACACCCCAATATCAAGATTTAAATCAGCGATCCAAGACGAGGTTGCACTCATTCCTTAAACAATGATTTAGAAATTAAGAGGAAACGTCCGAAGTTAATTAGAACAATCTGTATTCATTAACGGAGCTCATTTCACAGACGTTCTGTATAAAAAATAAAATTGTAGGAATTAACTTTGCCATGACGGAAAACGCTGAATAAGAACTATTAAATTTTAGACATTATTTCCATTTCATAAATCGTCAGGTTCCTATGCCCCACCTTATAGTTACAACTGTTTTATTTTAGCTCGTTTATTTTTTCCTCCTTATAACTTCGCCACAACATTTAGTCCTGTACCACCGAGGAGCGTAGAGATCATCGTAAAATGAGCACTCCCAAATTTACAAGGCTCCGGAATTCCGAGATAAAATATTGACGACACGTTGTGAATACCTTTACGTGGGCCTTTTGAGAACTTTGTTCAAAGCGTGGTTTATCAAGCAAACCACCCCCGCAATTTCACTAGTCTCCTAATACCGAGTACTACATCGGTAACACTAAAAATGGGTGTATTACATTACTACCTACTTAAAAGTGTATTATGAGAATTTTATGGACGTTTATACGGTGTTCTGAAAAAAATACGTAGGCCACTCGAGGTGTGGTAAATGCATTAAATAAATATAATTATAAGATGTACCATTCTCACGATAAAATTTATAACGACCGAGTAATTTGACACCTCTCGCTTTGTGGATATAAATCCTTGTTATAAAATACCGCCAGTATTTACATAATAACGCCCATTTACCATTTTATTATTTATTTTATATAAAATTTAACCTTTAAATAATCATAATCATAATACTAATAGTAATAATAAGTGCCTTTACTGATATAGTTGTACCAGATACAATAATAAAATGAAGCAGATATGATATTCTTACGAGTACTAATATTCTCCTACATGAACACCCCATTCTAAAGTATGGGGTAGTATAAGGTTAAGTATAAGTAGTTATAAGGTAAACTTCCAGTATAAGTAAAGTGTAGGTAGATCCAACAATTTTGAGAATAAGCAATATTGTGAACAAATGATATACAACAAATTACAAGGGAAAAATAGATTGTTATAGTTAACAATAATTAAGAAATAAAAATAATCACTTTTGACATTTACTGTAAATAAATGATTTGATCTGTTTTAGTTTCAACAATTTTGAGAATAAACAATATTGTGAACAAATGATACACAACAAATTACAAGAGAAAAGATAGATTGTTATAATTAATAATAATTAAAAAATAAAACTAATATCACTTTTGACATTTACTGTAAATAAATGATTTGATATGTTTTGTGAAAGTATTAATATTTGAACATAATTTTGTTTTATTAGAAATTAAGTTAAATAAATTTGGTGGCAGTGTAATTATATGAACGTTTAAACAGGGCAATGGACAGTAATTTATTACAGTCGTGCGTAGTAATGAATATTACTTAAGTAAATAAAAGTCACCTATAAATAGGTGACTCGTACTTAACAATTTTGAAAACTAAGCAAGCTGAATGACTTTGATACCATTCATACCATGATACATTTAATTTTATTGTAATATTCACTATTCAGTAATGTGTCCGAACTTCCGAATGTTATAAGAACATCTTAGATAAGTATTCTGAATCCCCTGAAGGCGTTCTTTATCTCGATTTAACGTGGCAAGTCAATATAATTCATTTCAGCACTATTTGCCAAATAAAGAACTCTCTTATCTTGCCGATAAACGGAACAGTCTACCTGAGCCTAGCCATAAAAATAAGCCAGGGTATGTTTTGAGATTTTTTATTTGGCAAATAACGATGAAATATCCTATACATTGTATCACGATATGATATAAAAGATAATGAAGCAGTTAAGGGCAGAACAACCGTTGCGGATTCTAGCATTACGGAAAATGCGCATTTGTCTTTCAACTGATATATCTCCAAAGCGGGTTATTCTTTCCTGACGAAACTTTTTATTTGAAAGTATAATAAAAACTAAAAACATTAGGGCTATTGTAGACTTATAATTTTTGGTATTTGATTTGTAAAATGAGAATCGCCGGATTCTGGTGATGAAAACAGCGTTTTTTTTTACAAAAGGAACATTTTCTCAAAAACTTATCTTTTTTTAAGCCAAATTTTTTTAAGCTGAATTAAAGGCCATATACCATTTGAATGAGAGATTTTTTCTTATCTGGAGCTTTACGCGAGCTGAGAGATCGGAAGTTACAGAAATACAGCTAATCAGCGGCTAATTTATTATTTGTTTTTTTACTTTTCCGCACTCTACTCGGCAAAGTAATGTAATCGTGTAAAAAACAACTTTTATAGGGTTTATTTTTCGTTTTTCGGCGTAAAAACAAAAAAAAAAGGTTTTTAAATCATTTTGTGTGTATGTGTGTGTGTGTGTCGGTGTCGGTGTCGTTGTCGTTATCGTTGCCGTTGTCGTCGACATTTATTCTTGTTAGCACGATAACTCAACTAATCGATAGGGTTTTGACTGATTCTGATCGAGGACGTCTCCCAGACGAACCGATTGATTTTGAGGTGGATAGGATACACCCCACCTGTCTATGGGTCATGAAAAAGCACGATGGTGGACTATTTGAGAATTTTATTTGTTAACACGATGATTCAACTAAATCGTGTCGGATCGATCGGGTTTTGACTGATTCTGATCGGAGACGTCTCCCAGACGACACCTACTGATTTTGAGGTGGATAGAACACACTTTACCATGTTCATGGGTAATGAGAAAGCAGAATGGTGAACTACTTGAGACATTGTTCTTGTTAGCACGATCACTCAATTAAATCTTGTCAGATCGATCGGGTTTCGACTGATTCTGATTAGGAACGTCTACCAGACGACATCTATTGATTTTGAGGTGGATATGACACACCCACCTCACCACAGAATCCACCTATCCACCCATCTAGGTGGATAGGATGATGGTGGATTATTTGAGAAAAATTGAACAAAGCAAAACTGCCGCAAAAAATACATATTCTGCATTTATGTGTTGGTTTATTTTTTCTCGGCCACTCAATTTCGAGACAGAGATGTTCTACATGGGGAAAAGTCCGTTTTAAGATTTTAAAACTGTTTATTTTTCACTTATGTTCAATTTTTGGAGAAAACCACTCATTCACCGCAATTGCATAATAGGGTCTCTAGTTCAGCGCAGGTTTTATTTAAAAACTATTTACTATGAATGAAACTATTCCTTTAAGGAATTAAATTAAGAAAGTCGATTTTTCAAGAGAACGTTCTTTTTAACTCGATGCGCGACCGATAGATAATCTTCAGTCGTTCGTCGAAGGAAAGGGAACAGCTAGCCAAGGTTAGTTTAAATGCTCGTTTGAAAAGAATGAGAATGACCTTTGAAGGTCCTTTGCTCTTGTTGCTACTGCATATTTTATGACGCCTCGATTTTCCAATCGTGTTTTCAAAAAAGTAAAGGGTTCCCACGGAGTGAAAAAAATTGTGTGAGTTCTGGGTATAATTTCACTGAGGCAATGAAAAAAGGTGATAAAAAAGGAAAACAAAGGAGGATGCGTATTTTACTAATATGCAATTAGAACCAAGAAGAGAGAGGAGGATGACAAAAAGAAAGCTGGAGAAGTTGTTTGCAGATGAAGAAGAGCAGAAGTTCGGGCCTGTTTCGCTGCATGTGAATATTAATTTTTCACGTAACATTATTACTAATGCGTAACTAATTATTTCGTAAATTTGCACATATGTACTTATAAATATGGTGTCTCAGTTGGAACTATAAGATTTAAATTGCGCACCATTTGTGTTCTGTCAAAGACAGATCGTCAATATTTAACGACTGTCATCTACAAACCATAGGACAGGACGTCAATATGCCGCGATTAATAGTTCAACAAAGAACAGTTTGTTGTTTGATAGTTTGAATAACTGTTTTATAAAAGTGAGCGATCATTTACAGTTGCATTAAGAAAATTTTGCACAAAATTAGGACAAAATTAAGCGCCCATAGAAGAGTGAATAATTTCTTTTTCCACCAAGTTGATGTCAATCATGACATGAAAACAAACATTCAACGTGTTATTCGCGAAATAGAACCAGTTTTATGTGGCTATATGGAAATATTAATTAGATACACAGAAAACATAATATCTATACGATCCTTATATAATAATAAATAATGTTTAAAACTTGTTAAGAAATTGCATTTTTGACCTCACTGAAGTGTTTTGATCTGAGATTAATTCAAGCGATGTAAGACTGTGTTACTATTCTGACGAGATAAACGAATAACATAATCTAAACACCGACTAAATTAACCTAAAATTTAAACTAGCACTGAAAATTTTCACTATTTTCATTACATATCCCATAAACTAAGAATATATCTAAGTACTCCTGGTGAATAAAGCCTACTATTTTAACGGTGCTGAATTTTAGTCGTTATAATAACACGTGCGGCCGTACTGTAATGTATCAGACAAAGTAAACTCACTAAACTCTATTTTCAGGAATTTAGTATGGACATAGCATCACACACCACTTGACATAAGCAACGTATGCCTATTCACATGATTAGGCAGTAAACTCCAAAAAAGAAACTAAAGTTCCCCATTATGAATGTGCAATGACCTACCGTGACCTACTCACTGTATAGGATATTGAGTATGTTGCTATGAATATTACCATTAGTGTAGAGGATAAGCAAGAGTTAATGTTAAAGAGTGGATGTTAATTACAACTTATTGTACATCGTGGAGCCCTTTATGTATATTTTTTATGTCGTTTAATATACGAGGAATGTATATATAAATTTTTGCCAGGAACTACCCTGAAACCCCGTATAAAATATTTTTCTTCGTAAGAACATCATGTACTTAATTAATTTCCCATTTTATGAAGCTCACTCAGTACGCCGTTAAAATACTCCTTTTTCCTTGCCGCTGCATTCCACTCGAATTTTTACATTCACAAATTCCGGAAAATTATTTAATGGAGCACAGTAAATTAAACCTTTTCCGCAGAGTGTGCAATTCACATGAATGCAAGTCAGATGTCGAGATATATGCGGGCAGAGCTGGAGGCACTGCATTTTTAGACGGCCCGACTTAATTATCTCCATATATCAAAGGTATATAACAGAGGATTTCCTCAAGGAATTTACTTTTTAAAAATAGTCGGACAATATGAAATGTATTATTTCGTTTGAGGATTTTAACGACAATGACATAAGAGAGAGAGAGAGAGAGAGAGAGAGAGAGAGAGAGAGAGACACGGCAGAAATCATTGACATTAATCAATGATATTCTTTTAGGGCATCTCATACACCGAGTGAACGTTTTATTTATTGATAACGATTTACATTTATGACAAATAAATACCTATTTTCGATTTACCGAAATAAATACGAGTGTCTCTTAACCAAATAACTTTAGATACATTAGAAAACCTCGATCAATGTAAATATGTTATATACGATTTAATATTTCCATTTATTAGTAAAGCTACCCACTATAAGTGCTGCATCAGTGGTGTTATACTCGGATAAATCGCCGCAGCCGAGGTACCGTCGTGTGGATGTAAGATATTTGAATCGATATAGGTACAAGCAAGTTAGTCCAACTCAGTTTGTTAGGGTTGTCATTTAGCATATTAAGTAGCGATACATAAATACTGTTTTTTAGATGAAAACAAACATAGCTATAGGATACAATTTTGTGGATAGGTAGACTATCAGAAAATATTATTCTCTTTATTTTTTGGTAGTTGCTCATTAACGGTTTGTGAGAGTGAGGAAGCATGCGAAGGCATGCATCTATTAAAAGCAATGAAATAGGAACTATAATAAATATAATTTCACCTTATGGAGGTGATTACTTTTTTATATGTACTACATGAAAAAAACGTGACTTGCTTTTGATTGTTTCCTCATTCAATTACATCATCGCATCGGCCAATATAAAGTGTAAAAAATATTTGCAAATAAAGCACTACATAGGAGAACTGCATAATTATACATATTATCAACCTGAATTACAGAATTTAAAAAGTAATTTTTACAATGAATTTATGTTAAATGTTTTGTTTGTACACACTCAGGAATCGACATATTTTAAGAATAAAAATGAGACTTTTGCCACTGATCATATTTTCATTATTATACTTATTATTTTTGAAGTGATAACTTCTTATGGCAGGGTAAATCGCTTCGTTACGTAACGCGTTACAGCGCCAGTCTGTCTGGCTTCCCTTTCTCTCACGCATACGGCAGCGGTAGGCAGGCTCCTCCTCTCTCACTCTAACCCACAGCGCTAGCCGTATTTCGGACAGACGCTTCCCCCTCTCTCGCACGATCTCGAGCTCTATCTCCTCCTCTCTGCGTGCTTTCGCTGTCTACATCTACGTGCATGTGCATGTGTGTGTCGCTGCTGCTGCGGGGCCGCCTCTATGATTTAGTAATTAGTAAATTTAGTAATTTTACAGCATATCATAGCAAAAAAATAATTATACACGTTCTGATAAACATAATAAAAAAAAAATTATTATAAAATTCCGTTAATTTTAACCGGAGATTTTAATGTTAATTTTGCTGCTGATCGAGCTAAAAATTTAGTATCGTTCCTACAATCAAAATTACAATTAAAAATGATTAATAAGCCAGAAGAAGCTACAACAAGTCATGGAACAGTACTTGATGCAGTCTTTGCAAGATTTTTAGATGACATACAATGTAAAAATTTCGTTGCTCATTATAGCTACCATAAGCCAATTGTTACTTTTATAGGATTGAAAAATGATACTAATAATGTACATACACAGAATTCTAATGTACATATTCAAGAATTGTAACTAAGAATAAAATATATTTTATAATCAATAAAAGATTTAATTAATAAATAACCTTTCCTTACATTATCATATTAATATACATAAAATTTAAGTAATAACCTAAGCTTTTCTCAAGTTAAACATTTTCAATATCAAATAGTTCAACTTAGATTAGTTTAAGTTATCACTTCTGTCGGGCGTCCCGTGACGCATACGTTTTTTTTTTTCATTGTGAGTTGTACTTTTCTGTACGCTTGTGCTTATACGTCAGTGCACAATCCTTATTTATGTATTGTATTTGAAATACCAAATGAAGGTATTCGTTTCACGAGGTGATGACGAGTATAACACCACTTCATTCAAAATTATTTATACTAACAACTACCCCCCAAAATTCACCCCAGATAGACCTTAACTTCCATAAACATTTAAGAGTATACATCACACCGAAGCAATTTAACTAAGAAATAATAATAACTAATCTAATGCGTTAGTTATAGAAATCATACTTCACTGCTTTTCGAAGACTACTTTTCTTAAAATTATTTAGCCTTTGTAAGGTTTAATGAGGAAAATGTACAAAAACAAGTAAATTTTGTTGTTTCGTGGAGTATGCGTAAAAAAATCCTCTCCATAAAGTGAAATTGGCAGCCTAGGGACCAAAAAAGTGATTACGAATATGCTCCTCCCCTCCCCCTATGCGATTGGAGGAGGTTCTTTATACATTAGTTGGACATTTTTATAGATCAGTTGAAAGTAATTTTTGAGTGAAATACCATATTTTTCCATGTGGATTATATCATTCCTGAAATAGACAAACATGGTATTTGAGGGGTGACTTTGAACGCTATTTTCATTCCCTTAAACCATTTATGGAGAGTTACAAAAATACGCGTCTCTTGTTATACGATGGTCTACCTATGTATATGCATATAAAATGTTATCAAAAACAAAGAACATAAAAAGCGGCAATTAGTATTTGCGGTTGTATATGTATTTATTAAAGTAAATTATTGAAGCGAAGAGGAAAAGCATGCAGTTAGTAAGAAACGCAACAATAAATTAATAGATGGATAAATTAATAAACAACAGTTAGTAAGAAACGCAAAAATAAATTATACGATGACGATAAAAACGAATATCCGCTCGTGGTACACTGAGAGAACATGTTATTTCTCGCATAGCCCAGGAGCGCTTGACTTTGCAAATCCGGGTATTTTGGGAAGGATGAAACTTACACTATTTGAAATATTATACCGTACTTATTACTAATTTCAGTTTGTGGATTCTAATTTTGCGATGTTTTTAAATTACTAACGATTAAAGTTTAAAAAACTGCAAAAAATCGTTTTTTCTGAAATTTTACTCGAAAAGCTGCCTAAACGAATCCACAAATAGCAAAATTGCTCATAATCTTTTTTATAGAAAATTAAATTCTGTACATAAAAGTCGCGGGTAGCGTACCTGTATAATTAATCGTTTAAATGTGGTAGTCAATCAATTGTTTGCTCATGTATAGTTTACTTCATCGCTATTTACCAAATAAAAAATCTCAAAACATACCGTGTCTTGTTTTTATGGCTAGGCTCAGGTAAACTGTTCCGTTTATCCGCAAGATAAGAGAGTTTTTATTTGGCAAATAGCGATGAAATTAATACTACTACTTTCATGTTTCATTTAACCGAAAGTGTAATTAGGATTAAAGGAAGGTACTAACCTTCACTTCCGGAAAGCTTGCATATTTTCCAATTTAGCAGTTCAGCAAGTAGGCATCAAAATCAAGTCAATTTCCTAAAGTATATTCTTTCTTCTCAAATGAAGCGTCAGCATTATAAAACAAAATTGTATAACATTTCTGATCACAATTGATAAGTAAAACTGTTTCCATTTTAAGATTATATTCAAAAAAGTTTTAGTTACGATAGAGTATTACATAGAGCATTTGAACTGATTTGCGCATGCTGTAATTAAGTTGACCACGGACCGTTTGTTGACGCATGCGCAGTCAGAAATACATATAATAAATATAACATCTGATTAATACATCGATATAGAAAAACGATTTTTTGCAATTTTTTAAAATTTAACCATTAATAATTTAAAAACGTCTCAAAATTAGAATTCACAAATTGAAACTAGTAATAAATACAATATAATCTATCAAATAGTGTAAGTCCATCCTTCCTAAAATTACCCGGACTGGAGATGTCTAATGTTCCTGGACTATATGAGAAATAACCTGTTCTCTCAGTGTACTCGTACCGCGCGGATTTTCGTTTTAATCACCATTGTATAACTTTTTAAATATCCGAGGTTGTGTTTCTTACTAACTGTGTATTTAAACTAAACTGCAGTAATCGTGGAAACAGTTAGAGCCTTTTATCGCCATTCATCCATTTGCATTACATAAAATCAACATAGAAGTCAGCGAATGTTAAACTATAAATTATGGACAGATGCTTTGTATGGTCTCTTCGTGCACGGGGATTATGCGGAAATTAATGTTTTGTCGACAGTTATTCGACATTTCAGTAAATCGTAAAATATTGCGGGGTTTCGTCTATAATTCAAGGCATTAACTGAGCTAGTTAAAATGAATTGCGCTTATTGTTGGTTTAGAAGCGCGTTCGGCGATTGCTGCTACGAATTAGAAACTTCTGTTGCATTAATTAAATAAAAAGTAAAAGTTTTCATCTTCTATTGTTAAAACGCGTTAAGCTTTATTGACTTCGCCAAATAGAAATCGTAAGTGTCGAATAAAATAAATGGGTAAACGGTTTCCCAATGAGAATTGTGCATTATTCAAAAGGTTATAAGTGTGTATGGATGAAGTCATTGTTATTTAACTTTCATAGATTGAGTAAACAATTAAATATGCCGATATATTAAATCCGTGATTACATAATCCGTATATGATTTCTTTTACCGGATTTATGTCGATGAAATAAAATGATGATCTTTCATTGTTCAACTCTGAAGATACGTAATGATTATTTGTTCAATATAAAATTACAGCCATTTCGCAAAGATAGAGTATAAATATTTATTTATAAATGTCATCTATTGACATTCTGTTACGTGTTGATTTTTCACTACAGTTAATTTATATTAGAAATAGAAAGTGTTACAATACCAGCACAAGATGTAAATTTTAAATAAAACATGGTTTTCTGTAGTAAGGTATTGAAATATTTATTGATTTATAATGCAGATTTTTGGAAATTATGTATGGAACAACACTCCGGTAAATTCGTTGATACAGCGTTCAATTTAGGCCTTCAATACTTGAGTGGTGTTAGCGTAGAGTGGACTTGTTAGCGTAAACCTGAGACTTCAAAAAACCTCACAGAAAAAAGTCGATAGGTATTAAATCGCAAGACTGTGGCGGCTAATTCTGGTCACCAAAGCGGGAGATTACATGACTAGGAAAAGACTCGTGCAAGACCGTCAATGTTTTACGGATGATATGGCAAGTGGCACCATCCTGATAAAATCACATATATTCAAGAATAATATCTTTTAATTGAGCCACAAAGAACTGGATTATAAGAACTGGGCAGGTAATGTATTAACGGTTTGCCGTTACCTGCCTCATTAAAAAAAAAAAAAAATGGAACAATAATTCCTTCAGACCACAATGGACATCAAACAGTGACACGTTGGTGATGCATTTGTTTCTCATGAATCATTCCTGGATTTTCTCAGCCCCAAATACTGCAATTTTGCCTATTAACGAAGCCATCAAGGTGAAAACGGGCCTCGTCTCTGAAGATGATTTTGTCTACAAAATCGGCATTCATTTCTTGTTGTTCAATGATGCAGTTGGTGAACTGTCCTGGCTGTGTATATGATAATACGATAAAGAGTGGCTGTTGAAATGTCCAACGTTGTGCACGATGACGAATTGAGGTCTCTGGACTTTCGGCAACACTCTCGGAAACTGCCGTGATGTTATCTTGTGAACAACCACCACGAGCTCGTGTCGTGTGTTTCATATCAATAACTGAACCAGTACTTTCGAATTTTCCGATTATTCTTTTCACAGTTTATAAATTTGGAACATTATTTCTACCGAAAATTGAATTTACTTCACGAATCGTAGCAACCAAACTTTCACCGTTTTGATAATAAAGTTTAATAATAAGAACGCGTTGTTGTATTGCTTAGATCTCCTATATGTCTTCCATGGACCTGTCATAATTAATAACCCATCAAATCATGACAGCCAACATGGCGCTCAATTCATATCTTGCGCTTTTATTGTAACACCCTTTATATGAGCGTCGATATTTGTTATTTGTAGTAGCCTATCTATCTATCGGACTTCTAGCTTGATCTGGTTAGTAGCAAGAATATTATTTACTAACAAACAATTTTAAGTATTAATCTCAAGTAACAAACATCGCTCATTATCGGATAGCCAAATATTTAGTGTTGTCGTTCAGATTAAAAAGAATAAGAACATTCCTCGTTGGCCATTAACTTCAGGTTTTTGCGGTAATAGTTCGAATAATACATCTATTATTCGAACTATTACTGCATTACTAATACTAAATGATATTGATTTTCTAAAACAAATTTTCTAAAGTGTTTTTTTCCTGAAAATTCTATTATCGACAAATCTTTACCTGTAATGAAAACATCGAACAATAAATGACGCGTATGTAAAATCTATATGCAGAACAATGTGTTTCATATTTATTCAATTACTTCTCGTATTCTTATACCTTCATTTTCTCTTCTTATGCTCCTTTTGTTACTTAAACAACATTGTTTTAATAATCCTTCCGTACTATTTAGCGAAACATTATACAATTACATGAATGAAGATTATTTGCCTTGTGTGAAAATACCTATATCACATACATACATATGAATACAATTTTCTTGAACTAATTAATTTTTTTCCGGCAGAGGCCATCAGCTGGCATCGCTTGAGCGCCTCTCTCGGTTTTACACTAAACGGAAATGGCCATAATGAGCCGTTTGTTTATCAAAACCTACTTTACCACGTAATTGCTTAATTTGATTCAGTTTAATTGAATTGTTTCCCATTGTTTTTAATTGCGTTAATTCGCATGTATGAGGATCGTATAACGAGCGAAACCGCAATTACATATTTATATATAAAATAGCTAGTAATATAAAAACAAAAATATGGTGTTTATTAATTACCTATTATTGAAGCTAAAATATTGATATACAGGGTCCAGCTGAGATATATGAGGATTTTCATACATCCATAACTGTTATTTTTCAACAAAAGTAATTCTTTATTTTATCAAAACATTCGTTACAAAATTCCATTTTATTATCATATGAAAAACTAAATGCGAAGAATAACGTCATCTAAGTGGCGACCATTTTTTTTAAAGCACTCCCGTAAAAGTAGAAAAATTGTCCATGGACCACCGTAACTAATATTATTTATCGTGTTAGCTAGTTATGCCAAAAAACGTTATGACTTTATTTTAATTTTTTTTTTTCATAATCTTTTCATTGTGTACCTACTACAAAAGCAAGTAAATTACAACGGTACCCCAAATATGCACCTGAATTTAAATGCATCAGGCAGGCCAGATAATCGATATGATATACAAATTCAGACACTTAATTTAATAAATTGTAATCTCCTCTACTGTCAATTGTTAACACTATCTGGTGTCCGGATGCCTCATGTCAGCGCAATATAAAACATTGCCTGTCATGACATATTAGTTATGTTACAGGCACTCCGTACAATTATTTTTTATATATCTATTAAAGTGAATGATCGTTTTAATATACAGTGCTATTCAAAAGTCCCTTCCCCCCCTCTTATCTTTTTAACGATTATACATAAACTAGTGAAATTTGGTAACTGAATATTAAGGGTTGTAAACTTCCCTACTAGTGATGATAGATGACGTATGCGTCAAAGATGACGTCACAAGGTCATTGTGACCAATAATTTTAAATGGAACCCTATGGCAAGCGACACCTCTTTTAAAAGGTATCGAAAAAACGTATTCAACGATACTAATATTGTTTGTATTTATGGTAGTTTTGATGGATTAAATCAGTAATCAGTAAACTTGGATAATAATTTTAATTACAGATTCACGAATCAGCACCTACTTATAGTAATTGTTCGAAGTGAGCTCCATCTACTTCCTGACAGTAAAACATCCTATTGCGAAACTCTTCTCGTACTTTTTCAAATGTGTCTGCGGAAATAGCCCTACATTCTGTAACGATACGTTGTTTTAAAACATCAATATTGTCAGGCTGAGTGGCGTAAACCTTCGATTTAAGATACCCCCACAGAAAAAAATCTAAAGGTGTGAGGTCCGGTGATCGAGGCGGCCATTCCATTGAACCTCGTCGTTCAATCCATCTACCAGGATATTCTTCATCCAAATACCGTTTTACTGCACCGTAATAGTGTGGAGGAGCACCATCCTGTTGGAATGTTATTTCCAAAATGTCGAATTCATCTTGATTATCTTCCAAAATTTCAAGGATTAACGGTTCTATTGCATTTTGCAACATCTGCAGATACACCTCACCGGTTAACTTGGTATTTAAAAAAACAGTTTCCCAGTATACCTGCCCAAACATTGACCTTCTCGGGATACTGAGTATGGGTTTCACGAAACATGTGAGGATTTGCGTCACTCCAATATCTCACGTTTTGTGTATTTACATTTCCATTTAGATAGAACGTACTTTCGTCACTAAAACAAATTGTTTTGACATAGTCTGGCTGTTGGTTAATTTTAGTCTCCATATTTTCACAAAATTGCAGTCTTCGGTCTGGATCGTCGTCTGCGAGTTGATGAACCATTTTTAATTTGTATGGGTGAAATTTGTTTTTTTTTCAGCACCCTGTGCACTGTACTTTGACTGACTTCACAGGTTGATGCAACTTGAGTTGTTGAAGAAGTAGGATTTACTATTACTTCTGCCAGTATATCAATTTTTTTCTCGTCAGAAATTTGTGGTCTGCCAGATCGTTTTGCATCATTAATACTACCCGTTGTTTTAAACTTACGAAGAAGCTCTCTCAAATAAGTCCTCGAAACTGGGCGATCGGGAAAAATTTCATTAATAATGCGTTCTGCTGCATGAATATTTTCTCCAGTTTCACCAAGTATTAGGATCGCTGCTACTTTATCACCTAAAACACGTACCATTTCTCTTCTTGAAGCACTTAAACGTTCAGCTCACAACAGTTTAACAAATTATTGAATGTACACATATTTTAAAATTACCACAAGGTACTAAAACAGTTAAACGTTCGATCAACAATACACAAATTATTAAATGTATAAAAACTTTGACAGCTAACAAAACATCAAATTGGGGAGACTTGCAAAAAACGTCAGATTATTTACTATCCAACTATCCAGTGGCGGAGCTTGAATTTTAAATTTTATTATTAACTGATTTAATTCATCACAGCTTTGCGGTTTTTGAAAGACAGTTGTCAAAACTGCCGTAAACAGACACAATATTAGTATCATTGAATAGGTCTTTTCGATACTTTTTAAAAGAGGTGTCGCTTGCCATAGGGTTCCATTTAAAATTATTGGTCACAATGACCTTGTGACGTCATCTTTGACGCATACGTCATCTATCATCACTAGTAGGGAAGTTTACAACCCTTAATATTCAGTTACCAAATTTCACTAGTTTATATATAATCGTTCCAAAGATAAGAGGGGGGGAGGGGACTTTTGAATAGCACTGTGTAAAAGAAAGGAATAAGGTAAATAGTATCAAATAGAATTTTTTATATGAAAAATTTTATTTTGTGTTCCAAAAAAGGAATTTTGTAATTATGATAAGTAGTAATTATTGTGAAAAATTTATTTCTAATAAAGAAAATTTGCACAAACGAAAAATATATTGCTGATCAAACGTGCGATAATTTTAAGATAAATTAAAATTCTTATACGGAATAAACGGTTCTCTCGATGTACGATTAATTGAATACAAAATAAACAGTTTTAAAACCTTAAAACGGACTTTTTCGCACGTAGAACATCTCTATCTCGAAATTGAGTGGCCGAGAAAAAAAACCAACACATAAATGCAGAATATGTGATTTATGCGACAGTTTTACTTTTTTCAATTTTTTCTCAAATAGTTCACCATCGTGCTTTCTCATGACCCATGGACAGGGTGGGGTGTGTCCTATCCACCTCAAAATCAATACGTGTCGTCTGGGAGACGTCCCCGATCAGAATCAGTCAAAACCCGATTGATCCGACACAATTTAGTTGAGTCATCGTGCTAACAAAAAAAATTTATCAAGTAGTTCACCATCGTGCTTTCTGATGACCCATGGACAGGGTGGGGTGTGTCCTATCCACCCCAAAAGCAATAGGTGTCTTCTGGGAGATGTCCCCAAACAAAGTGGTTTAAAAACCATGTTTTGTTGGTTTTTTGGCTGAAAAACGAAAAATAAACCCTAGAAAAAAATTTTTACACTATTACATTACTTTTCCGCGTATAGTGGAGTGCGGAAAAGTAAAAATGTATGCCCTCTTCATTATTTTATAGGATGATTGAATTTGAACCAAAACACGTCGATTATTTAAAAGATAAAATAATGCACGAAATTAATCAACTCGAGAAATGATAGAGAAGTTTAGAAGAGTTTTAACAATGTTTCTATTGTTAAGTAACGAGCTCTCAGTTTGAACCTTTTATTTAAGTTGTTTAATTTACAATTTTTTTACAATAATATTTAATATCGAAAATGTTGTATATTTTTCATATTTTTCTTAAATAATGTATAACCCATCACTTATGGAGCACAGTGTAATAACTATCTTATTAAATGATATAATGTTAAATGATATAGTGTATGTAATGTATGTTAATAATAAAGTTTTGGAATTACATATTATCTTCGCAGCTGATAACATAACATTATTAACTAAAAGTACGTGATATATATTTTAAACAAATCTTTCCAAACTTTTAAAGTTTGGACACACACAGAGAAATCGACTTGTTTCCTAAAGCCTCAGGCTTTACAATGGAGAAGATTACACATAGAGGCGAGGACAAGCACACATATATTCGAGGAGAGGTGCCAAGCCGTTCGTGTTTGGACTGGAACCCAGGCATGCAATGATACCAACACTGGCCCCAATCCACCATCCCATGGGCTGGGGCCCATTCGGGAATAGTAATATTTTATTAGCTCTATAAATGATCGTTTTATCAAATAGTGTATTAAATTAATACAAATCATAACGAAAGTTCATTAGTAATAGGTAATAATTTCTGAACATATTTATATTTAAAAAAAAAATTTCAAATGAATTTTAAGTATTCAAGATATGGGCTATGAAATACATGAGCTAACATGTAATTAACATAGCAATGCGTTTCCTTTTAGTTTTTGGATATATCAGACTAAAACTTAAGTCCAAAACTTGATGTCTTTCCTTCTTTTGCCTCCATTTCATGCTCCCATTTTTCAGAGCAGTCTTCTGGAGACTGCACACCAGTGTCACCAAGAAAAACTGTCCTGATAACTGACACCAAATTTCAATTTAAAGTGGAATATATCCAGGAACAGATTAAGTCGTACCGTCACACAAAAGCTAATACAAATGTTCAATACCCATTTAAAATTAAATGAAATAAAAACGGTTCTTTTAAATTTACACATTGATTTTTTCACAAACCTTTCATCTAAACTATATGACTCGAGGTACTAAACCAGAATATTAATTAACAGCCCTTAGAGATTCTCGAACTGTGTTACCTCTAGAGAGACATCTTTCTCTCTATATATAAAAGCCTCAGATTAAAATTAATAGCCTCCGGGGACTATGTTCAATTACCCTAATATGTAAATAATCCTTTTATAAATTATGGCTTTTGAGAGAGTATATCACATGAAGTAAAATAAATAATATTTATGGGTTCATAAGGGGCAGTGGTATCGAAAAACATGATTTACGACCGTAGCAAAAAGCAGCCTAGATGATTAAAAGTGAGTAATGTATGGTAATGTAAGGCCTCAATAAATAGTTGCTAAAATAATGTGTCTATATACAGAGCATCCCTAAAGTAATCGATTTAAGTGTATTACTTTTAAATAATTAATTTAAAAATGCATAACAAGTTTTTTTTAATGGAAAAATAATAGTGTAAGGTGTGAGGTCATTAAATAATATTTATTTTTTTGCTTATTCAACGGTTCTGAGCAACTAGATTGCCATATAGTTTAGTGGGGTGATGCTTATTTGATCAAATCTTGAAAATCTGGAATATTATCGAGACCAAACGTGCATTAAAAGTGCAATTATTTTACAATTCTTTGGCAAAGTAAAAAATAAATTCGTATAAAATTAATGGAATAATTCTGGGGAAAAACTCTACTACCTGTAAAATTTTTAGATGCGCATTTTCTAAAATGTAATTAATACATTTAGGCAATTCGTGTAGAATGTATGACTTCATCGTTTTTCTTAATAGCAGTCCCCTTTTTTATTATGATATGTGAAGGTTCACATTTTTTTACATACGATACGGTAGTAATTGTATTAGCGTGAGTATAGATTAAATAAACAAAAAGAACGATTAATAAAATATTTTTGAACATTCCCGACTATTTTAGGTGGTTGTATTTCGAGACGAATTCTTGTTTTTAAATCTTCTAAATTTTCGGGTTTAATAACGTATACTTATTGCTTCTTAAGTATTCCCGCAACAAGTAATCTAGCCTAGCGGCGTCAAATCTTAATGACAAAATTACTACTCAATAAAGACTTCAAACACATTGTTTTTGCCGAACAAAAGATAAGAAATATATTATTTAAAGAACACCAAAAAAATTTTTTTAACGTAGTGTAGGATCAATTTTATAGTCAATATATCCTTCAATAGGTACGCTCGAAATTTGGTAGGATATAGCGGCCATGTTGTTAAAGCAACATCTGTCCAAATTGTGAATTGTTCAGTAGTGTATGACAGACCACTATGGAAGGTTTATGGCGTTCAATAACGTGTGAAGATCATCACATTTTATTTTCAAAATCAGTGCTTCGTTCCAAAGACGTTCTGCGTATTACGTGATTTTTATTCTCACCACAACCGTCGCGCCGAGTGGACTATTTAATGTTTGTCAAATACTCAGTCAACACCCGTACGTCACCAAAGTCTGCTGAAAACATCGCTGCGGTACATTAGAGTGTACGGGAAAACCCAAGGCAGTCAATTTCGCGTCGTTTACAAGAACTTGGCGTTTCTGTGACTTCAACTTGGCGAACTTTGCGTCGGGACTTAGGTCTGTACCCATACAAAATCCAATTGACCCAGGAACTTCAGGTAAAGGACCATAGACAATACCGTGTGTTCCTGATTGGGCTCTGAACCAGTTGGAAGTTAACCCAAATTTCGCTAAAAATAATCATCTTCAGCGACCAGGCCCATTTTTGAATGAATGTATATGTGAACAAGCAAAATTGCCGGACTTGGGACGATACGATACTAATCCACACGAGATACACCAACACCAAATGCATCCCGACAAAGTCACTGTCTGATGCGGATTTTGGTCTGGTGGAATCATCGGTCTGTACTTCTTCCAAAATGAAACTGGCATTACCATAACTGTTAACGGCGAGCGCTACAGATAGATGATAAGCAACTTATTGTGGCCTAAACTGGATGATATGTGGTTCCAACGCGACGGTCCATCATGGCATGCCACACAGTGCATGCCATGATGTACATTCTACACGAGCGATTTGAGGGCATGGTTATCTCGCGCAGCGGTAACCTGAACTGGCCACCGAGATCGTATGATTTAACGCCTTTAGACTTCTTCCTTCGAGGCTATCTTTAATCGCAGGTCTATACGAATAAACCGGAAACAATTGATGCCCTTAAAGTCAATATCACTAACGCCTTCCAGCAAATTCAGCCAGATTTATTCAGACCAAGCAAAGCCTCGGCGGACATTTGAACGTTATATTCCATACTTAATGCCATAAAATATTCTTTCAAATAAAAAAAAAGAGTTTATATCTCACACACAATTTATTTTATTTACATTTAAAAATCCAGCGTCCTTATTGAAGGACCCTTTAGTTGGGACAGGAGGGTGTTAGGGACAGTAATGACTTTTATGTCAAAAGTACGTCAGTTTAAAAAAATATTTCAACAGTATTCCGGCTGTTTTACGTAATTTTAAATGGGATACCTTGTATAAATTACAAGACATTCAATTCATTTCCTGAAAGCTTTTTCACCCTCATGCACGACATGCTTTATATTTCCCGTGCTACTAGTGCTATTGAACTTTATTCCTGTCAAATTAATGAGTTATCTTATGTCCAATACTTCATTAGAACTAGCGTAATATCCGCAAGGTTAAAAAATGGGTATGCGACTAGCGATACGACCAACGTCAAGCTCAAGGCTATAACACATTCCTAGCTAGTGGCCAGTATTAGAAAAGTTCAATGAATTCATGCAAGTTTGTTGGGCTATAACCGAAGTCGAAGATTACGGGCAGAAGTAGGGACTATATAATTCTGACTGCAAGTAAAGAAATAAAATATAGGGACACATCCAAAACAACCTATTCTGAATCTAATTTTTTTTTTTTTTTGTGAGGATAACGTTAGGAATACCATAATGAAACTAATTTTGTTATTATATCGTAACGATATAATGAAATCGAAACTGAAATTATAGTTTTAGAATTAAATTAAAGGATTGCACATCTTTGTTACCATTACGTGATTAGTGATTATTATCTTTCAGTGACCCAGTTTGCAGCTTTATACAGAATAAATATAATTTTAAATAGTAATACACAATTTCTTATTTTTAAAGTATAACATATTCATTCCCCTAATGTACAAGGTGCCCTGAAACGCTTTCCTCATTCGTTTGTTGAACATCTCGAAAAATGATGAGTGGTAAATAAGCACATGGGTTTCTTAGACACCAGACAAGATGGGGCTACAACCCAAACTGAAAACTTCAATGGAAGCCGTTAGAGTGATGTTTCGTGGAAAAGTGATCTCTGGGGGACATTAATTGGCCACTCAGAAGTCGCCATTTAACGCCCATGGATGTCTTCTTATGGGGTTATTTGAAATACAAGGTGTACACTGATGCTCCTTGGACATTGCTTCAGTGAAAAGCCAGAATGCGCGAGGACATTCAGAGAATTCAATCAGCATTATGTCGACGAGTTATTGCAGATTTTTGGTGGCGCCTTGAAGAGATACAGCAGCGTTAAGGAAGGCACCGTGACGATGTTATTTTTCGTACATAATTTTCACTACTTTGTAAATTTAATTAAAAAATAGTGAATGTAAATATATTTTTTTATATCCGAGTTTTATTCCAGGATACCTGTTATTTAACAATTTAAAAAAGATCAAGACTGATAATGTGAAATTAGATCCATCATATTCATTCAGATGATCATTTTTTTATGGAATATATCATTAATAACGTTTAAGGCGGCTGTGGCTGTTATAAACCAAAGCTTTTAAAATGTAGCAAATATAATGTTTATACAGGGCCTTTCAATACGGACGCTCGAAATATGTTAGGTTATAGCAGTCATGTTGTTAAAGCAACATCTGCCAAATTTATTGTGAATTGTTCAGTAGTGTATGGCAAATCAATAATCATGTTGGGCTATAGCGTTCAACAACGTGTGCAAATCGCGCCTTTAGACTTCCTCTCTTGGGGATATATTAAATCGCAAGTGTATGTGAATAAACCGCAAACAATTGATACCCTCATTGTCAATATAACCAACGCCATCCAGCAAATTCAGCCAAATTTATGCGACCAAGTCATCGAAAATTGGATCTCGCAAATATCAAGCCACCAAGCAAAGCCACGTCGGGCATTTGAATGACGTTATATTCTCTACTTAATGCCATAAAATATGCATTCAAGATTCAGATAAGAAAAAAAATGAGTGGATCTCTCACACACAACTTGTTTTATTTACGGTTAAAAATCGAGCATCCCTATTGAAAAACCTTTTACAAATCTTTCAGATCTAACAAAAGCATTTGAATGTTTCTTATGAAGTTGGAAGCTGTCATAAAAGTAAAGTTACAATTCTACTTTAAACGCAATTTGCGACACATCCAAAACAACCTATTTTGAATGTAATTTCTTGTGAGGATAACGTTAGGAATACCATAATGAAAGTAATTTTGTTATTATACCATGACGATATAATGAAATCGAAACTGAAATTGCAGTTTTAGAATTAAAGAACGATTGCGCATCTTCATTACCATTCGTGATTATTATCTATCAATGACCCAGTTATCAATGCTATACAGAATAAATATAATTCAAAACTGTAATAAAGATTTCTTAATTTTTAACTATCACACATTTATACCGCTAATGTAGTTACAAGTAACAATTTAAAAAATATCAAGGCCAGTGATGCATTATTATATTGATCTAAACATCTTCATTAGCGATATTACATCATATTCATTCAGTTGATAATTTTTTTAAGGAGTGCATCATTAAATATGTTTAAGACGGCTTTTATAAACCAAGGCTTCAAATGGAGTAAATCTAGTACAATGTTTACACAAAGTTTTCAGATACAACAAAAGTATTATAATGTTTATTTTTAACTGGAAACTGTTAGGAAAGTAAAGTTACAAGTTTACTACCAGCACCATACATCTTTTTATGTCGTTTCTTATTGATTTTCGATATTTGTAACTTTTTTTTTGTTAATAAAAGCGTTATTACTTTTTTATTTTAATTTTCAAACTTGTACTTCATTATTATTTTGTCTCTAATTGTAAGATTAATGGATAAGTATTTGCACGTTACTGATGATGGCAGTATGACTCGTAACTTACCAGGTATGTAAATATGGAACAGGAATTTTTTGTATAGAAAATACACGTTTATTGTATGAAAATGATAAAAAATATTCTATTCGAAGTATTGCCCATTGCTAGCTATACATTTTTCCCATCTCTCTGACAATTTATGGATTGCAGCCCAAGAAAATTTTTGCTCTTTTGAGGCAAACCAGTTATCGAGCCATTTTCGTACGTTTTCGTAAAAAGTGAAGCCCTGCTCAGCAAGTGCTTATCCCATCGATGCAAATAAGTAGTAATCATACGGAGCCAAGCCTGGTGAGTAAGTCGCATGCGAAAGTATTTTCCAACTATACGCCTGAATCGTTTCCTTGACCAGTTGTGCTGTGTGATGGCGCATTATCATGAAGAAAAATCACTTTGTATTGCCTCTTTTCATATCCTGGTCGTTTTTCACACAAAGCTTGATTCAAATCGATCATTTGTTCTCGGTAACGTTCAGTATGAATGGTTTGGCCAGGTTTTAGTAGCTTATAATAGATCACACCCTTCTGATCCCACCAAAAACAGAGAATTGTCTTCTGTCCATGGCAATTTGGCCTTGCAGTCGATGTCGATGGTTCGCCTGGAGTTACCCATGATCTTTTACGCTTAGGATTCTCGAAATATATCCACCTCTCATCGCCACTCACAATTCAATGGAGAAATGACTTTCTTTTGTACCTAGCGAGCAGCATTTCGCAAATGGTTTTCCTGCTGCCTTTCATTCATGTAGAAACCAATTTCCCATCTTGTGGATCTTTCCCATGACTTTAAAACGTATGGAGACGGTTTCTCCTGACACATATAATTGATCCGCGAGTTCCTGTTGCGTTGGAGCGTCATTATCATCCAACAAGGCTTGCAATTCGCTATCTTCAAATTTTTCGATGGTCTTCCACGTTCTTCGTTTCTCACGTCAAAATTGCCACTTTTGGATTTTTGTAACCACTCAAAGCACTGTGATTTACCAAGAGTATTCTCACCGTAGGCTTTGACAAGCATTCGATGCGATTCTGCAAAAGTGTTCTTCAAGTGGTAACAGAAAATCTATGTTGCCCGCAAATCGTAGTTTCCACGCACAAAATTTGATGTTCAACGCTATTAAAAACGATGTTGTTGCATGAAACTTGTATTGTTGTGAGATAAAAACATTTATGAGATGTCAATACAAGAAAATTGCGCCAAGGACGCGGTATGACACTAATTACATTAGCAGCTAGACCATCTATGGGCAAATTCCAGTGTCATATTTACATACCTGGTAACAAGGTCTGACATAGTTATTCTAAAATGATATAAGCTAAGGCGGGGTTTTCTATTCCATGACCATTTTTGACCACGATAATTTTTGATATCGTAACATATTTTTTTAATTGATATATTAGTTACCCGTGTTTAAAATACATTAGGTTAGGTTAATAATTGATTCTGGCAACTATTTCCTGTTAATTACTAATTTATATTTATTGTTTACTACCAATGAGCAACTATAATTATCAGTATTATCACCGCCCTGACATACTTCGTTGCCAAAGAAATGTTCATATTTATTGATTTATTATAGTCAACCAATACCGCTGAATGCGTTTTCTCCTATTAAATTTTATATGTTTGATTATTGTGTGTTAACCTCCATTTGTATTTTATTGCAAATGTGGTTATATAGTACTAATGCGTAATTAACATTATAGTGATTATATTCACTAAAAATTCACTAAATGAAATTAAAAATATTATTAAAACTATAATAATGATTTACTATAAGAATGAAAGGCGCATCCTTAATATGATTATTGGGTGGAATTAACATGATTTCGTTAAGATAGTATCAAAATGAACTTTTTTTTGTATATAACGTATAATTAAATTATTTATCTGTAATTAACTTTATGATTGACAAAGACTATTCTAATTTCAGATAAATACGATATAGCAGGTGACTATTAGCATTTATCGTTGATTACATTCACCCCCTTACCTCTCTCCTAAAAAAATTTAAATGCCATCCTTTTAAAGGTCTTTAAGATACCGACTCAAATTCGTTGAAACAACTGAAATCTATTTATTCCTTTTCGTAATAGAAGTAAGTATAATATAATTTAAATAAAACAAAACAAATTAATGGAATATTCTGAGGACTGTGTTATGAGTACAATGAGAGTAGGAGGCACTGTTTTTGTGAAATAATTGCAGCAGACTCAACACCGATAAGTTTTATGTTTTGTCTTTTTTAATGATTTTACACAGATCACTTTTCTTTTGATTTTCCAAAGTGAGATAGACAGTTTTTTCATTATTTATTTATTTTAGCACAACAATTCCTTGTTATGAAAACATTTATCGGAAGTATTGGTGATTTTAAACTGTTTGTCAACTAATGTCTAGTTGAGAACGATAGGATTTGTAATGGTATATACTTTACAAGAAAATACTGAAATTATTTTTACTTATGTTTCTGAAAGTAGATGTGATGTACATTTGATTAGTTGGGATATTTGTGGGTTTTTAAATCAAAGGCATCATCTTATAAATCGTGAAACGTGATCTTATACATTTTTTTTAACAGACTGGGTCTGTATTCATCCAAGTAAATAAGAATCTTAGAGAACTTACTGAAGCTGCACAGATTGGTATTTTATTCCTTTTCGCCATGATCTTATTATTTCAATTCCAAAAGTCGCTAAGTTAACAAATTTTACAGTTGTTTCGATACAGAGAAAAATAAAATAACAGAAAATGAAATAAAAAACATTTTTCTTCATCAGGCCGGAGTCTTTTTACCCCACCCTCGTATTACATTCACAATTAAAAAAATACATAATTAGTAATGTTATATCGCTTTGATATCTGTAACGATTCACGACCCTCTACTATATCAGAACTTAATCTGAAATGTTTAATGTTTATATATTTTATTTCAAATTCAACCCAATTAAAATTTGCCAATTAACGCAGCACCCACGAAAAAGTAAATGGAAAAGTGTATGTTTGTAATCAAATAACCTGAGCGAGCTGTATTATAAAACAGATGGAAGCAAAAACAGGGATAAGAAGCCGAAGTTTGACAACTACAAAGTTAGGTCTCCGGGGCCTCCGTTTATGATTGAATTCTGCGAATCGCGTTATGAAGTTACAAACCGATTCGGCGGTATGTGTAATTCAAATGTTGGGTGCGGCGTTTACAATAACATTTGATTAGTACAGATCAATAAACCTGAATGTATTGATTTAAATTATCTCATTTAGAATTTATCATATGAGATGTATAGGATTGAATGACGTCAAGGTCTGTAGTTATAATAAACTATGACGGTGGTACGTATTATTACACGAGCCCAGGCTTATATTAGCTCGGCCAGGTATAATTTTACAACTAATATATTTAAATAAAAATTATAACACTATCAAAACTATTCTATTAAAGAAAAATATTGATAACAGAAACAATGTATAAACTTTTAACATAAATACGATGAAATATTACTGCGTTATGATGTGTCAGTGACAAGTTAGTTAAAAAGAAACGTCAAGATTCGCGGTTCAGGATAGTTCGACCGCTTCATCAAAACAGTGTTACATCACCATTAGTAACAACAACAGCTTTAATCATGACAAGCATTGTATCTATTAGCTTAGCGCACTCTTCAGGAAGCGTGCTGTCACTGCTGTCCTAAATTTCTTGCAATTTGGTGTGTAGATCGTTAACTGAATGGGCTGGATGTTTGCGGAACTGTTTTTTTATTTTATGCCATAATGTTTCTATTGGCCAGAGGTGTGAACTGCTAGAGAGTCATTCCATAACAGGGACATTGTGTTTTGTAAACCAAGCTTTGACAGTTTTTGCTGTGTGACACGCAGTACCTTGACGTATTTGGTATTGACGGCAATAAACTGTCTGTCAAAATTTGTTTATATTTTTTTGCTGTCACAGTACTATCTACGAAATGCAATTTTCCTATACCCATACTCACATACCCTCATATCATAAGAGACGCAGGGAACTTCACTAACTAAACAGTCAATATCTGTGGGATTCCTAGCACACGTTTCCTGATATCACCCAAACAGATTTCAAATTTAGATTCGTCATTCCAAATTACCTGGTGCCATTGTTGTACAAGTCCAGTGCCTATGTTCTCTGCACCACCATAACTTGATTTTCTGTCGCTCACTTAATAACGGCTTTTCATTTGCCTGAAGAAGAAACCGGTAAGTTTAAAAGTAAAATCTAAAGAATCAAACTTTACGTTGTAGAATTTGTATTCTATTTTTTTCTTGAGTGTTTAGTTGTGGATACAGAAATATTTTTCCAATAGCTTGCCTCCATAGTACCATAATTTGTTTTGTATTGGATCGTCGCGCGTCGGTTTGTTGTTACAATCCTCTTCAGAACATGTTGATTTAAGGGTGAAATTTGGGATGGTCAACCAGTTTTGTTCTTTAGTTTCTTTATACAAGTTGATAAAATCTTGCACTGTAGATTTAGGCAGCGAATACGTAGCAGATATTTTCCGAGCCGAAATTCTCTGTTTATGAGCATTAACAATTAATATATGCATATCGTCATTTAATGCCACGCCACGTGCCATTTTTTTTTTCTTTTTAGGAAATTTTAGCAGACGCATCTAAATCACATGTTATAATATCCGTTTCACTTTGACAACAATTGAGATTCTATTTGATTTTAAAACGATACAAACGTTTAGCCTACTATGCATTTCAGCAATTGGTCGAACTTCTGAACCGCGAGTCTTAATGTTTTCTATTAACAAACTTCAAAAAACATCATAAAGTAGTAATATTTCATTGCATTTAAGTTAAAATTTTATACCTTGTTTATACCTAACAATATCTTTCCTTAATAAAATAGTTTTGAGAGTGTGATTACTTTTATTTAAATATATTACTTGGTAAAATTATGCTTGGATGAACTATTATGAGCCTGGGCTCGTATATAAAAACAGTAAACAAAAATTCACAATAACTATATAGGAATCTGGCCAGAGTAACTTAAAAATTCGGTTGTGGACACTCGTTTGGAATTAAAAGATAAATACAAAGCAAAATATGTAAAAGCTTGTCTGTACATTGAATTAAGAGGTAGAGACACTTTTTATGCCAAGAAAGAAGGATTTGCCCTTAATTCGTCATCAGGAAACATTTCACGTACATAGACGTCACAAAGCAGCAAAGGCTAGCCTAAATTTGATATGCATTAATATCCTCGGAAAGGACTAGAATCTTGATGCAGTAAGAAGAGCAGGAAACCAGTTTTGCATGAATATTCGTAGATGAATGCACTATGCACTCTTCTTAAAACACCTTGCGGGAATCCCAAAGATAAAATTGGAAACAACGAAAAGTTATTAATTAATGATATCAGTTGCCAATATTGTAGTCAAAAGGATATTGTGCAGACTAAAAGAGCAATTGTGCCAGGTTCAATGAGTACATGGTCCAGTTAAATTAAGGACGAGTGAACTGAATGCTTAACTCGTTACAGTTTCTAATACCAAAGATTAGGTATTAGAAACAGAGGTCCCGGAAACCGGTACATATAAATTATTCCTTTACTGTCTACTAACTGAAGAAAATAGTTGCAATAAGTGAATGGCGCATCTAACAAATATTATACGTATTCGTATTTACTGAACATGAATAAAATTTGCATTTTTTTGTGTAAAATTTGTATAAATTATTTGTAAAATTTGTCATACTGAATTCGTGATTTTGAATTATAAAAGTTTAACTTCAGATTCGTTATTATATCTATAACCTAAAAAAAACTCAGATACTAATATTTGTAGACATCCAAAGTTGTGTTGAAAAATCCGTCCGCTAAATTGAATCCATATTGAAATTTGAAAGTTTTACTTAAAATTCGTTATCTATGACCTTAAAAATCCTCTTAAAAAACCAAGTTCTCGGGAATTCTCAACAGATTTCGTTGATTTTATGTCACGTGTTTGATCAGCCATGTTTTTTTAAGGTTAGAAAAGAATCCTGCCATGATACAGCAAATGAGACTCGTATTCAGCGTATCCAAATACATAGGGGTAGAGCACTCTGGTCTGCCGCACATGTTATTTATCTTTTTTTGTGGGGCTGTGTAATACGTAGATAGATACGTAGAAGATCTTTCCTATGACTGTGGACATTTCCAGTAATATTATGAGATAGTTTGTCCATCATCTTAGGTTCTCTTATCTTCAATGATGCGAAATTTAAATATATATTGAATTGTTTAATTTGATAATAGGACGGGCACTGGGTATTCAAGTCAGTTGCTCGACGCGGAGCTAATAAAAGTGCAGCAGTTTGCTCCACATCTACAACACGGGTGGGTGACCCCATTGTGTTCTCCTAAGGAGGTAGCTACAACAATGCCTTTTGTATTGTGTGTCCAGAATGGTAAATTGGATCCAATATTGGATGTCATTGTATGAATGGATTCGAGTCATATTATAAAAAATGATAATGTTAATAAAAAATGTCGAAGACGCCGTTTCTAGGAAATGGGTGTGTAAATATTAATACTTATGTTGAAATGTATAATTTAAGTATATTTTGACATGTCCAAGCAATTTTCAATTAAAGATCAAAATGATTTTACATAATAATTAAATATCCAAGTGCGCTCACAAAAATTGTACAGGAAAAAGTAGTAGACAGTTATTGCACTTTCTTTATTTGCATTATACTGAAGGGTAATATGCATTAAAAAGCATGGTACCAAAATTGCATAGTTATTTTTCTGCATGTACTAATCTCAATGAAATCAAAATATAGTACGTGATGTAATCCTGACGCACTAAAAATGAATTGTGACCAAGAAGTGTGTATACGAGTATGTTAATTTTACTAAACTTTTCTCACTTTCGCCCTCTTCTATCGCCTTTTATCAGCTTCATTAATGCCACTTCATTTCGCGTCTTGTTTACTTTAGACCGCCATAGTGTATTTTTCCCATAAAACAAGTCTCTTGCATAAATATTAGACGGAGAGAAAGTTTTCTGAGTTCGTGATGCGATGAGGATCTGCAGTTATTAAGATGATTATTCTACTGCGCTTCTCTCGTCTCGACTTTTTCTTTTTTTTTTTTCAGACTACGACTCGGATAGATCGTTAGTCGCAGAACTGGTAGCGTGATATAGAATGAGATGTACTAATGTCGATAATCTTGTTTTAATATTCCTTATACAGAGTGAAAAATATAAACTACAAATTAAACATAATTATCATGTACATATTATTAGATACGTTCTGGTGCTTAAAAGAAAAAATGTCATATATTTGTTTTGTATAGGGTATGTCGGGAGGAAACAAAATTAATTTATAGAGGAAGCCAAAATACGAAAAATAAGCTAAATTTTTCTCAATCGCACAGTTAATGTTTCAATGTTAGAAAGTGTTTAAAATTAAAATATAAGCATGCAAGGTTTACAAGAATAAGCATGATTTGTTAACCGTAGAGTAAATTAATAAAAATAATGCCATTATCGCCCTTCCATCATTAAAAATTCATTTATAGGACAAAAACATTAAATACAAATAAATACATATATATATATATATATATATATATATATATATATATATATATATATATATATATATATATATATATATATATATATATATATATATATATATATATATATATATGTGTGTGTGTACAGTATAGGACTCAAAAATAAATAAGAAATAAGATAACCTATAAATAATATTAATATAAATAAATAGTGGAATACTTCATTAACATATAATTTACACGATAGTAAAAAGTTGTTGTTTCTCTAAATTTAGTAACTCGTTATGATTAGGAATATTCAAATCACAAGTGCTAGATTTTAGATCAAAATTTTGTGACATTAGAAACACTGGCGATTTTAACAGCACGTTAGTTCTTGGCGACTAGCAATAAAACATACATACTTTCCTCTGGACAGCCTATTCTAGGTATGCGTATACTAAACATGCTTAGTAATGCGGATGTATCTATAATACAATATTATGGAACAGTTTAAATAAAAATGGGAGTTTAGTAAGCACCCTTCTAAAGTCCAATGACTGGATGTTAAACCTTTGTAAAAGCCAAGTATGATCATAATTACTCGGGAATCGAGAGTGTACTGCACTGATAAGAACTAATAACTGTCTGTTGTTCGAATTTCATCTGGAACAAATGTTGAATCCTACCCGTGGCAGGTCCCTTTTCAAAAAAAGCTCTGGTCGTGCAGAAACACGAGAAATGGGTCGACGATCGCTGTTAGGTATAATTCAATGCCTAGCGGGGCTTTAATCCGAGGAGTAGTTGTTTCCTACAGAGATTATGTAATAGCCTTGCTATTCGGGAACCACTTGATAAAAGCTTTGCGGTTTGGTGGTTCCTTTCTCGATTCCCGACTTATAAGTTACAGACATAACTAGATAATAATTATCTGTTCGAAATAATAGATACAAATAACAAATACAGATAAGAAGTATAGCTGAATATTTTATATACCAAATAACACTGCAATATTCTAATTTCGAACGAACTAATGCAAAATATACATTTTAAAGTGGCCGTGTTATTAAACGATGTCGTGTTTCTAACCACGAAACCAAGGTTTTATTTGCATTAAAAATCGCATGGTTGATATGCCTAAAGAACGATACATTATCATCAAAGTACACGCCAACATACTTAATATTTCCAGAACGTATTAAAACTGTAACACCAAAAGAATAGTCGTATATTAGTGGTTGTTTATTTAATATATACGACCAAACTTTACATTTATCTATGTTTATTGAAGTTTATTCTCCGAACACTACGACACGACAAGATCGATGGGTTTTTGCAGTCTTAGATAATCAAGCAGGTTATATTTAAAAACAATTTTGTCATTGGCAAAAAAAAATCATTACCCACTATTATATTATGATTCACCTTGTCAAAGGCCGTCGGAAAACCAGTATACACCACATCTACGTGACATTTATTATCTATAAAGTATTGCGATTATATAAATAAATTCTGCTAAATTTGTAACTATTGAGCGTTTTGCCTAGAACCCATGGTAAGTGATTAGGAGATAAAAGGGGTTGCACACCAAGATAAATGTGAGTGTATGAGTTTTTTCCAAATGGCATTTGGAAAACCTTTGCAAGATTTGATAAATAGTGATTGGTCGATAATTTTTTGTGAGATGGACTACCACTTTTTAATATAGGGTAAATGTTTTCTACTTCCTAAATGTCTGGAAATATATAAGTAGAGAGTATTAGAGCTAGCAGAGCTTCAAACTGCTAAAGCAGTACGTTACAATACATACCGAAATTGTTTTCAAATACACATTTCACATCGTCACTTTTTTATTTTCAAATATCAAAAATAAAAAAGTGAAGATATAAAATGTATATAATTGGGGATTGGGAAAACTTTAGGGTAGTTACATCCCCCAGCTTAAGCAGTCCCCAGCTATAAAGCAGATAAAAAGCTTTATGATGAAATCACTGAAGAAAATTTATTGAAGTCCATGGATCTTTTGAAATGCTAGCAAAAATTGAAAAAAATTGTTACTAATGGTTTTCTGATGATTGCTGAAAAACTGCTTATGGTAAAAAAATTTGAACTGAAGATCTGGAAGCTAACAACTTGGAACTTCAGTTTTCCTTTTTTTTTAATTGCTCTGTGACTATTTCTCTCCAAGTTAAAACCCTTATTTTTTGTGTCTAGTGTAGTTTAAAGTAAAGCCATAATATGAAGTGTACAAATTGAATCGTACAGTATATGCAGCGCACATTATTCCTTTCATTCACTTATTATATTTTTGTTTAATAAATCATATGTATGTTTATGTGTACAATAAGTTTTCAGAAAAATAGAGTTTCCTAGATTCTATGAATTTCGTTTAATATAAATTGGGTTTATATAATACTCTGGCCGTAAGGGGATTTCATTATCTAATTTAGGAATTAAGATCTGGCCGTATATAATCCCCAGTATAATACGATTAAATTCCAAAAACATAATAAGTCTTCCTAACTATTGTATATGTTAGACAATAATTCGATTATGTTATCCAGGCAGAATTCGTCCTTGCATAAAATGAAAATACGAGCCCAGGCTCATAATAGTTCGGCCAGACATAATTTTATAACTAATATATTTAAAAAATAGTAATAAAACCCTCAAAACTATTTTATTAAAGATAAATATTGGTAACAGAAAAAAAGTATAAATTTCTAACTTAAATACGATGAAATGTTACTACGTTATGATGTGTCAGTGACAAGTTTGTTAATAAAAAAACATTAAGATTCGCAGTTCGAAATAGTACGGCCAGTTGCTGAAATGCATATTAGGCTAAGCGTTTGTA
Organism: Rosalia funebris; assembly: GCA_037954035.1. Taxonomy (NCBI): domain Eukaryota; kingdom Metazoa; phylum Arthropoda; class Insecta; order Coleoptera; family Cerambycidae; genus Rosalia; species Rosalia funebris. The sequence goes on from JAZFAV010000020.1 coordinate 17,241,850, forward strand.
GCGCTTTAAAACAAATAGAATCTCAATTGTTGTCAAGCTGAAATGGATATTATAATGTATGTTTTGAAGGCGCCTGCTAAAATTTTCGAAAATAGATAGCACGTAGCGCGGCATTAAGTGGCGATATGTGAAGATCGATTTTTAATGCTTACAAACAGGGAATTTCGGTTTAAAAAATATCTGCCACGTATTTACTGTCTAAATCTATAGTACAAAATATTATTAACTTGTATAAAAAAAAAATGTTCAAGATACTAAAGAGCGCGGGAATGAAGTATAGAGATAGGAGAGTAGTACACAATCTATACAAAGAGCAAACTGCTGTTATAGAAGTAGAAGGGGAAAAAAGGGAAGTATATATTAGGAAAGGAGTAAGACAAGGATGTACGCTATCACCACTAATTTTTAATCTGTACATCGAAGAGGCGATTAATGTGGTAAAAGATAGAGTGGATTTCGGGATTAAAGTACAGGGACAGAAACTAAAAATGCTGAGATTCGCGGATGATATAGCAGTATTAGCATCTAGTAAGGAGGAATTAGAATCGGCATTGAACGAAATGGAGGCAGTGTTGACAGAGAAATACGGAATGAGGGTGAATAAAAACAAAACTAAAGTGTTAGTGTGCAGAGGGCGCGAGAGCAGAGCCAAAACGAAAGTACAAATTAATAATGAAAGATTGGAGGAAGTTAAAGACTTCACTTATTTAGGAAGTAAAATAAATTGGGATGGAAGAAGCGATAAAGACATAAAACAAAGAATAGCGCAGGGCCGAGTAGCTTTTAACAAAAAGAAAGCACTTTTATGCTCGAGAGTAATAAACTTAGAAACAAGGAAGAGATTTTTAAAAAACATATGTATGGAGCACGGCACTATACGGTTGCGAAACCTGGACGGTAGGGGAAGCAAGTAGGAAGAAATTAGAAGCTTTTGAGATGTGGTGTTACCGAAGAATGATGAAAATACCATGGACTCATAGGGTTAGAAACGAAGAAGTATTGGAGAAAGTCGGCGAGAAAAGAAGTATGTGGAGAAACATAAGGATGAGAAGATATAGAATGGTAGGCCACTTGCTGAGACATGGGGGAATAGTCCGCGATATTTTGTAGGCAGAAATAGGAGTGAAGAAAGGCAGAGGTAGGCCTAAATTAGACTACTGCTCGCAAATAGTAAGGGATGTAGGTTGTAGCACAATTAGCGAAATGCGTAGGTTAGCACAAGATAGGAGAAGCTGGAGGTTAGCGTCCAACCAGTCTTAGGACTGATGACCTAATGATGATGATGATGTATAAAAACTGGATACACAGTCCAAAGGAAGAAAACCAAATTTCACGCTTAAATCAACACGCTCTGAAGAGGACTGTAACAACAAACCGAAGATTCGGGTCAAAAGAAATTATGGTGCTAAGGAAGCAATCCATTGGAGAATATATTTCTGTGTCCACAGCTAAACGCTTAATAAAGAAAATAGGATACAAATTCTACAAGGTAAAATTTGATTCTTTACATGTTACTTTTGAACTTACCGGTTTCTCCTTCAGGCAAAAGAAAGCCGTTATTAACTAAACGACAGAAAATCAGTCGATTATGGTGGGACAGAGAACATAGGTAGTGGACTTTACAACAATCGGACCAGGTCATTTGGATTGACGAATTCAAATTTGAAATCTGTTTGGGTGATACCGGAATACGTGTGATAAGAACCCCACAGGAAACTTACTATCCTGACTATTTGGTTAGGAAAGTGAAGTCCTTGCGTCTCATGATCTGGGGGTGTATGGGTGTAAAAAAATTTTGTAGGTGGTACCTACTGCGACAGCAGAAAAGTATAAACAAATTTTGCCATACAGTTTATTGCCGTTAATACTAATAGTCAAGGCACTGACGCGCAGTACATTTTCCAGCAGGATGGTGCTGCGTGTCACAAGCAAGAACAGTCAAAGCTTGGTTTACAGAACATAATGTCCCAGTTATAGAATGGACCTCTAGTAGTCCAGACCTCTCGCCAGTAGAAACACTGTGGAGTAAAATGAAAACACAGTTGCACAAACATCCAGCCCTTTCAGTTCACGATCTACGCATCAAATTGCAAGAAATTTGGGACAGCATGTTTCCTGAAGAGTGCGCTAAGCTAGTAGATACAATGCTTGTCATGATTAAAGCTGTTGTTGTTACTAATGGTGATGTAACACAGTTTTGATGGAGCGGTCCAACCATTGTGAACCCTGAATCTTAATGTTTTTATTAACAAACTTGTAACTGACACATCATAGCATATTTCATCATATTCAAGTTCAAAATTTATGCTTTGTTTCTGTTACCAATAGTTTTCTTTAATAAAATAGTTTTAAGAGTGTTATTACTTTTATTTAAATACATTGATTATAAATTTATGCCAAACTATTATGAGCTTGATGAGATGAGGGCTCGTATAGTCTTGTAATTTAAATTTTCATTGAAAGTATAATTTTATATTGATCCTACATGTAGCACTGTCATCAAATATTGAATGTATTTATCTGTATAATGATAAAATATAGTACACATAAAGTATGCGATAAAGATTAGGGAGAAATACAAGATAAATAATATTCAGATATTTTCACAGTATCTAAATGTTTGTTCAGATTATATGGAAATTAGTCTTAATCATGTTTCCGATATATCATTAGTGTAATATGTAGTGTGTGTGTATTAACGTGTACTCCATATCAAATTTATTTAATTTTTCTTCTTTAGATATTGTGGATAGGAAATGCTATATCATTAAGTTAAATATTACTTCAAAAGATGGTGAAATTTACACCAGATGTTACACGGGCCGTGTTTATTTCACTTTACTATTTGCTTAATCGAAGATATGTTAAGCGAATATATCAAAAGATGCAAATATAAAAATGGAATCCACTTCCAGAGAGTATTTGCAGTAGTAGTGGTACTTATCTCTCGACTACTACACTCTACTACTGAAAATACTCTCTGGAAGTGGATTCCATTTTTATATTTGCATCTTTTGATATATTCGCTTGACATAACTTCAATTAAGCAATTTATCAATTTAGTGACATTATCAATGATTTTTTAAAATAGGATCATCATCATGTCATCGGATACGTCCGTTAATAGAACATAAAACATCAAGTAAAACATCCCCTAAAATCCAAAACCACAACTGTTAGGAACGGGAGTACAGGTTGAATTAAATCAATCAACCTTCATTTCGTTTGGTATTGCCAGTGTCGGTGGTGGGATTTTAACTGAGGTTGCAATAATTAATAGCTAGTTAGTTGTGTTTGCCACATAATGCATTTTAACTAACAGTGAAATATCTGAATTATATATTTAACTTTTACATGGTTATTTAATCCGAGGTATTTATTCGGGTATTTCTTTTTACTGAAATTAAAACACACTTTACAAGTAATAAATAGTATAGCAAGTAGCTTCTTGTTCTTTATTATTTAATATCCGTATTTATTTTAGCTACTGTTTTAAGTTTTGAGTTTTCTCTCACTTTATTTTTAATTATGTTTCTATTTTTGTATATTTGTTTGCTGCTTTATTCGCAAAAAATTTACAACTTAACATTCTTACAGCTTATCAAGAATAGGAAAAAGTAAATATATGTGTGTATGCGTAGAAGAAAGCAGCATTCGGGGGGAAAAAGATGCACTTTATGCGCGGCCAGATTGAACTCTATGTATGGTTTGCATAATGATTCTATGCGTGTGCGTCACAGGTAATAATCCTATGAATCATTCAACTGAACTTTTTGAACAGTGTCGCCCCGAAAACAAATTTTATTTTACCATAACAGTTAGTACAATACAAATCCGTCAACCTGTGACAGAGTAATGAAAAGGTTCTCCACAAAATCATCAATTGAAGTGATATTTCCGTCAAAATAAATGAAACAAAAATGAAATAAATTTTACAGAAATATTGGGATGCCAACGAATCAAATTATACAATAGAGCTAAGACGTGATTTCATAATTCCATTTTGTTTGGCAAATTATTAACTGTCTATGCCGTACGTAGTTGATTGAAACATATGTCGCTAGACATACGTGCTTCTAATTGTGGCATATTAGTGAGTGGTGTAGCATGTGATCCGTGCGTCGTCACTAAATTGATACACGTGCAATGATCCATTATACAAATTGTACATTCATACATATCCGATATTCACTCTGAAAAGGTCTTAATGCGACTAAGCAAAGACCAGGCTATTTACTGCGCATCTGGTGGGCGGTCCAATATCGCAGTTTTGAGGAGACTTGTTCTTATTCTTGACAGGTTGTACGTATATATATATATATATATATATATATATATATATATATATATATATATATATATATATATATATATATATATATATATATATATATATATATATAGATACTTCGAAATGGGTCAATAAAATAGTTACCTAATCCTCCACATTTTATTACTCTCGATTAAATCCGCAAATCCACACTGCAGAGTAACTTAAATATAAGGTTTATATAAAAACTGTTTAGTAAAATTTGATGGTTGTGTGAAGGCAATATAGTGTCCTGTTTAATTGAGATTTTCAAGGCCATTTGACAGTCTCACAGCATGAGATAATAACGGAAACCAAAAAGAAAATGGTTGCCCAAATAATAATAAGATTACTTGTAATATGAACAAAAAGAAGTTATTCGATATTATTGATTTAAGTTCCGCACCTTGTATATAAATAGACATATGTTTCTACTTTGTGTATTTCAACAAATTAAATATTACCTGGATTATAAATAAAATTCAGAGGAACCTAAGAATTTTTATTAAACCTAAGTTATTTATTCATTTAGTATGTCACTATACTCGAATAATTGGCGATGATAATTCAATCAAATGAAAATGTTAATCAAATCTACAATTCACACTTTATGAACATATTAAATCATTTTCATTCGAAATAAAGACCATATTATTATGAACTCATAAACGTAACCTATGGATTATTCAGTTCAGCAATACTCAAACTTTACCAATTATATCAGATCTTTCCTATTGGCTTTAGCTAATACTAAACATATACGTACACATACACGTAAATTAATTATCGAAATCTAAACCTGGACTTATCAACTAATTAAACAGTTTGAGCAAATTAAATAATCGATTTTCAGCGCTGACATTAGCCCGCGATTTTGCAGGACTGGTTCGCAATTTAATTAGGAATATGCTGTTTTTAAAGGGCTTGAGGTAATGACGTTGCGAGGTTGGAAAATAATTTAGTTAACGTTCATAACATGTTTTTTTTGCAGTTCATATTTTTTCTATTATATTAGTAGCCAGGCGTATATTCATGGTCGCGTATTTTTATAGTTAATTTATTGCATGTTTGTTGTTGGTTGTTGACAATAGGTATTACAATAAGAGCGCAATAAGTGGATTTTAAATAAAACATGATTTTCTGTGGCAAAGTATTGAAATATTTATTGATTTATAATGTAGGGATTTTTTTTTCATTTCGGAATTATGAATGGAACAACACATCTGATAAATGGTTGCCATGGCTTTGGTGGCACACGAGTACTCTTTTGGAGAAATTTTCAATAACGGTTTTGCATAAATATGGCGATATTTCATCGATACGATCGATGAATCGAGTGTTCAATTTCGGCGTTCGATGATTGGGTGGTCGTGGGCTTGTTGGCGTAAACCTGAGACTTCAGAAAACCCACAGAATAAATCTGTAGGTGTTATATCGCAAGATTATGGCAGCCAATTCTCGTCATCAAAACGGGAAAGACACGACCAGGAAAAGATTCGTGCAAGATCGTCAACGTTTCACGGGTGGTATGGCACGTGACACCGTCCTGCTGTTGCTGAGATATCGCTGGTTGAATGAACAATGACGCTTGTGTCTTTGATCATAGATATCTTAAGCTGGGTACTCACTAGCGAGCTGTATCTGTAACCGAACAGATAAAGTTACGAGGTTCTAGTGTGTATGCGTGAAACAATCTTCACTCGCGACGTCCACCGAGCAGCCCCACCGAGCGTACTCATTAAGCGAACTATAATTGTAACCGAACATATAGAGTAACGAGGATCTAGTGTGTACGAGAAGTCTACATCACTGTGACCGTAAAGACAATCCGGATCTATCCGCAGTGTTGGTTTGTAACTCCACGATCTCGAACAAAGTGTCTCTCGCTTATGCAGCATACATACTTACAGATGCTTTACTCGATAATTATAAACAGCCACTAAGATGGTGGATTAATCGAATGTATCGAGAAAGAAGTGATCTACTTCTTATTTTAAAAAATCAACAAATCAGTGGTCATTACAAAAATTTCACGAGAATGACTCCAACTGATTGTGAATATCTAATAAATTTAATCGGGCCCAAGATAGAACAAAAAAATACTGCGTTTCGAAAAGCAGTCTCGGTTCAAGGTTGGTTTGCTGTGACGCTGAGATACTTAACTACTGGTGATTCTTTTACAAGTTTTCAATACAATAGGGGTCTTCTTTCAAATGTTGTTTGTAATAATCTTTGTCCTTAGGGATTCATTCATGATGAACGAATAAACAATTAAAATCAAAGGAATAAACGCTCGAAAATATTTGTTGGTTCGCAGCGTTGCAACGACCTTCACTCTCGACGTCCACGAACGCACTGCAAGCGCCCTTTGATTCGCGGCAAAAACCGACAATCGTCGGCTCACTGCGAGCCGCACGTGTTCTGCTCGTGGCAGGCTCGCGAACCACGTACACACTATGATTTTTGGTAACAGTAACGTGCAGCAGTTACAGCTACAGCTCGCTAGTGAGTACCCGGCTTTAGGAACTAATGATCATATAGCGAATCGAAGGATGGCTTTGAAAACTTGAATAAAATCGCTATAAACGACGAATTTTGTTTTTGATCACAAATATCTCTTTACCCTCGCTATTAATTTGAAAATAGTACAATCAATTGCTTTTTCTTTTTCTCTTTCTAATTATTTTTTCCACAAAGTACAAAAGTTATTAATAACGTCCTTTTTGTTTTTGAGATGAAACTTTACAATCACCATTGATTGGGTTTTGTACTTTACTCTCTCATCTCTAGCTACCTCAACTTTGAGATGTCAAGTGACACTCCTTGCGATCTTGTGATCAAAATAGATTCACATCTGTTTAAGTTCAGTTTTATACTGTCAAATATACAGGATATTCCATTTAAAAAAGCAACTCGCTTGTACATTTACATGATTTATCTTGTAAATAAAAATATAAAAGGAGATAAAAATTAAAATTACAATCAAGATGTTAAATTAACAAGACTTTCCTTCTTGGATTGTAGAATAAAGGACAAATAGAGAAGAGAAAACGTGACATCCTCAATCTATTGTTAATAAATTTATACGAATTCAGTTTTCCCCAGTTTGATGAATTAAAGCATTTCGTTGAAGATGCGTCACTTCCATTATTAGTATTTGCTTCTCATACAATAATAATTAATGTTTTATAACTTAAAAAAACTAAATTGCATCCGGGCAGGTGCAATCAATGCAAGGTTTAAAACTCAGTATCTAAATTTATATATTCCTAGTATTTTTAATTAATAAACATTTGAAGATCAAATGTTCATAGAAAATCTAAAATATATATTATACAACCATTGTATGAAATTGTATTGTACTCCATTATTCAATAAACGTGGTGACATTGATATTGGATAATCCAACTAAATTGAATAAGTTTATGTGAAGTTAATAAAAAGAATCGCTATTATTCTGATTTATTGTCCGAATCTCACAAAATTATATACCCATGGCAATAAGCCGTAAATCGACAGACAGTTTTTTTCCTAATCTGTTAAATTTTGAACAAAAGACAGTATATAAATAATATCGTTAATAGGTTTTTATCACCTTTTACTTTAATTCGTTGATTATTAAACTTTGGAACATGGAGCAGCCCTTTTACCAATAATAATGGCTTGAGCCGTGTGGGGTCGAGCTGTATTATTACTCTTTATCCTCTCATTGCTATAGACCCAAGCGATAAGATTTGGTCTACCACAGTGCCACAATTGAACATGGAGCAGCCCTTTTACCAATAATAATGGCTTGAGCCGTGTGGGGTCGAGCTGTATTATTACTCTTTATCCTCTCATTGCTATAGACCCAAGCGATAAGATTTGGTCTACCACAGTGCCACAATTATGGATTGATTTTTATACTAAAAATAAGAGACTGATAGTCAATTAAAAAATTGTAAATCCGATCATAGATACATATATGTCCGTTTAAGTACTATGCAGGAATCTGCTTCATGACCATCTTAGGATACAACTTCTCTTTGGTCTGAATCTAAAACCACTAATGTCATAAAATAGTGAAGAGCTAATCGAATACTTGGTATAAAAGAATGTGTTTTTTTATTTTATTTTAAGTAATGTAAATTTTAGGTTTCAGCTAACCGGGTTTTAAATATTTTTTTCTCTTTTTACATTTTAACACCTCGGAAATTTTTATAATTTACCAAATGATTTCTTTTCCAGGTGGCCCATAAACCCGATGACTGATACTGGTAAGACCTCCAATTATGTATAATATAATTATAATATTAATTATTTTAGGGAAGGCTTTGTGTTTATCTTAAGATAAACGCAAAGATAAACACAAATAAATATATATATATATATTTTATATCGTGGTCGATAAAAATCAATTTTTAAAAACAATTTATTTTTGAAATACACAATTGAACGTTTTGTTATAAAGGATTTGAGATTACAATAATATTAAGTGAGTACCGGAGGTTTGAAATGAGTTATGCTAGTTACTATGCCGGTCTGCCGGATACTATGCCACTCTGCCGGATACTATGCCGCTCTGCCGGATACTAACTTCTGGTCGCACGCTTTCGCCTATATAAACTGTCATTTGCTGACTCTGCATGGGAATGGCTTTAGCCATGAGTATTCTTAGAAGTTAGGCGTGAGTTGCTGACCATAAGCAAGTCTTTGTTTTTGAGAATAAGATAAGTCACGAATAGTATCAAGTAACTATGAGAAACAACTGATAAGAAAAAGCAAAGATTGTGTTACTTGAGATATGATACAATGTAAATTGTACCTAACTGAAATTATTCTAAGTATTCTAAGTCTAAAATGTATACAATTAAATATTTTATATAACAACTCCCCCCTTATAGAAAAGTTGGTGGTATACAGCAACTTTTGGATAAGCAGAAAGTTCCAAAAATATGAATGTTGCTATTAAGTGCAACATAAATGCAATAAGCAATATAATAATATAAGGTAAAATTGTAGTAAAATCAAGTGAACAAAATAAAATAATAATAATCACATAAGTCCAGTTCACTTGAACACTAGTCACAAAATATAAAATGTTAAAGTTCCAAAATCACTATAAAGTCTCAATTTAGTTCAATATCTTCTGGGGAACTGTCTGTTGGTCTGATAGCGGGCCTTCTTCTTGAAATAAAGTTGGTGAGTCGTCCAACGGGTTTTGATTGTCCAGGAGGCGGTGGAGGTAAATTTGACGTTAGGGAAATAGCAAGTCTTCTTCTTCTTCTGCATTTGCATGTGAAGTATAGGATGACGAGAAGAATTATGACAGTAATTATGAAATAGGTAAACCAAGAAATATGTTTCGTGACAAAAGGTTCGTTGATTAAATCATCAAGGGTTTTGGAATATTCATCTAATTTGTGCTTTGCAACTTCAAGGTCTTCAACGTTGAGATTGTTTAATTTTAAAGGCTTTAATTTTGGAATTTGCAGATCGTTAGGAATGTTGTCACAACAGTTGTAAGGGATTAGAATAGGGTGAGAATCATCATGAGTTACAGTAGTGTCTCTAGAGTTTGCTTGGACTTTGGTAACACCAACAAAAGCACTACAATAAGGTTGTAACTTGAGAATAGAATTTTTGAAAATGACTTCAGTTTTAGAATTTCGGTTTTGACATGAGATGGTTATTTGAAGGGGTTCAGAATTGATTATAAGCCAAGTGTTGTCTTCTAGATTGTGAACTTTGTATCCTTCTGCAAATATTAAAGATGTCTGGCAATTTTCCGGAAGGGTCCTGGTGTTCTTCAGAATTTTGGCTTCGCATATGGCGTTGTCATCAATGGGGTAGGCGAACAAATTTGAACACAGTTTTTGTCCAAAGACGAGTGGTTTGCATCCGTCGAGATTTGACATAGGAATGTACATTATAGAATCGTCGTCTCGCGCAACATATTTTTGATTGGTTGACAAAACATGATATAAACCAGTCCGATTATTGAGGATGGGCATTGGGAATAATTGGAATAAGGAAAATCTTTGTTGATCAATAAGAGGAATTTTTAGAACAAATATTAAATCTGAATCGGTTTGAAATGCTGATAGTTCTATGATATCTAGATATCTACCAACATCAGATAATTTTATTGGAAGTGGTAAATTATTTTGATGCAAGTTTTGAGATATCTCCTGTAATGCGGATATCAGATCTCTAGGATTTATAATAGAAGTATGAATGATTTTTAGACGCGCGAATGTAATTGAATTTAATATGTCATTTAATTGATCCTCAATGTACAAGTAGCTTTCCATTAATATTTCGCATTTTTCTAGGAATCTTAATTTTACTTCGAAAATTTTGAGTTTCTCTTTAGTTCTGTAAATTGTGTCAGATATTAATTTAATGTCTCTGTTAAATGTTTCTTCGTCTAGTTGTAATTTTTGAATAGTTGTGTTGAAATTCTTTATTACCGATGTTGTTACGGATATTTGATTTTTTAATAAATTTTCAATTTGATGTTCGTCTGTAATTAATTTGTTAATACTGTTTGTGTAATATTCGCCATCTTCTGCGTCTAGATTTCCTGTGATTGCTTTAAATACAGAACCAATAGCATTTAAAATACCACGTTTATAGCGTTTTGTATCATAATTAATTTCATTTAATTTTTCTTTAATATTACCAGAAATTTGTGTTAATAAACTGATGTGGATCTTTACTTCGCCTCGAAATAAATTCATGTTTTCAAAAATAGGACTGACGGCATGTATTAAATTTTCAAGAATATGTTCATTATGTTGATAAGCTAATCTTAGAGCTGAAATGTTCTTGTGAACAAGGAGGGTCCAATGCTTGTTTGTCACATAAATATCGCTTTCATGGTGATAATAGACTCCGATTGTATTTTCTATGGGTGTTATTGAGTATTGGGATGCTGCTGTCCCTATCAGCAGGAGAAACCTGTAATTACATTTAATTTTCAAAATAGGGTTTTATTCGGTCAAAATTTACTTTAGTTGTTTGATTTGTTTCAGAGTTTAATAGGATTGCAGAATTTTTTAGTATTTCTTGAATTTCGAAGGGACCGTTAAATTTATTGCTAAGTTTGTTTTTGATCTGTGACTCTTTCACGTAGACCTTGTCTCCGACTTTAAATTTGTATTGATTTTCGGGGACATTTTTGTCAAACCTGGTTTTTGATTTTTGCTTAGACAGTATAGTTTTTTCACGGGCAATTTTGTAGTAGTGAGAAATTCTGTTATTGAGGTCTCTGATATATTTTGAAATTAACTGGTTTTCATTATATAATTTTTCTGGAGGTCGGCTGGAAGTATGACCGAAAATTAATTCGTATGGGGAGAATCCATGGGTTTTGTTGACGGAATTGTTGTAGCATATTACAGCATATGGGAGTACTGTTAGAGGGTGTTCGTGAGGGTTTTCTGTTTTATTTATTCTAATCATCTCTAATAAGGTTGCGTGGAAACGTTCAACCGATCCGTTGGATTGCGGATGATTAACACTGGAATACGTCAGTTTAATGTCATAGAGGGTACAAAGATCTCTAAGCAGGGTGTTGTCGAATTCCTTTCCATAGTCGCAGTGAATGCGAAGGGGTGTGCCAAAGTGTTGGAAGTAAACAAGTAAAGTATTTACTGTCGATCGTGCGGTTTTGTCTTCAAGCGGGTATGCTTGAGTAAATTTAGTTAATTCGTCTCTGATGGTCAAAACATAATTCCGAGTGGGGACTTCTAGAATGTCAATGTTAACTCGTTCAAACGGTGTTTTCGGGGTTTCCGTAATAACTAGAGGACTACTTAAATTTTTTCTCAAAATTTTTGTTCTTTGACATGTCTCGCAATTTTGAATGTATTTTTCGACATCTTTTAGTAAACCGGGCCAATTATATTTTTCTTTGATTCGTCTAATGGTTTCATTGATTCCTCGATGAAGGTTAGATTTTCCTGAATGATGTTGATCAATTATAATTGGTATTTGGTCATCGTCAGGTCGTTTGACTAAATTTTGACAAATAGTAAGTTTTATGTCTTTACCTGAATAAATATAGGAAAACATTTCTAAAGTTGGTAGGTCTAAATTATTTTCAATATAATAATTTTTTGTTTCTTCAAAATTGTCTTGTCCTCTGAATAATGTGATAAAAAGCGTTTCTATTATACTATCAGATTCAAATGGTAAAAGAATTATATAGTATTTACGATTTTTAACGGATTTACTAGAGACTATGTTAATTTTGTTATTCATAAAATCGGGTTGCTCTTCGAGTATATCCTCGATAATTTTATAGTGTAAATCTGCTAATTTATCTTTTTGAAAGAATGTAACAATATCTTTATGTTTTTTATCTAACAACTGATTATTAGTAAATTGGATTTTGTTGTAATCTATTAGGGATTGAGTTTTATACAAGTTTACGAAATTTTGGAGTTCTTCTACAACTGTCTCAGGGGATTCGTCAGTACTGATAGATTCGTTATCGTCATTGTCAGAATTTGAATTTAAAACTTTTGTTTGTAATTTTGCACAATTTCTGAAATAATTAATTTTTATTCGCGATAGTGCGTCCGCGTTTTTATTTATCTTACCTGGTTTATACTCAATTTCGTAGGAGTATTCCTCTAATTTTAAACGCCAGCGCGCAAGGCGGCTGCCTGGATCTTTAATCGAAAAAAGCCATGTAAGAGGTCTATGGTCTGTGACGAGTTTAAATTTTCTGCCAAAGAGGTACGGTCTAAAGTGTTTTACACTCCAAACAATAGCTAATAATTCACGTTCAATGGTGCTGTATTTAGTTTCTGCTTGACATAATGTCCTTGAAGCATATGCAATGGGGAGGTCTTTACCGATAGGACCTTGAGATAGAACTGCGCCAATTGCGAATGCACTAGCATCCGTTGTCAGTACAAATGGCTCATCGAAATTTGGATAATTTAGTATAGGGGTAGTGGTTAAAGCTTCTTTCAATTGTTCGAATGCAGTAATACAGTCATTGTCAAAAAAGAATGGAACATCTTTTTGAAGTAATTTTGTCATTGGTTTGGATAATTTTGCAAAATTTGGAATAAATCGGCGGTAATAACCTGCGAGTCCGAGAAACGATTTAATATCTTTTTGATTTTTAGGTTGCGGAAAGTTTGCAACACAATTAATTTTGTCGGGGTTTGGTTTTACACCGTCAGGGGTTATTATGTGTCCAAGATATGCGACTTCTTTCCGGAGAAATTCGCATTTGTCAGGTTGAATTTTGAGGTTCGCGTTTCGTAGTCTCTTAAATACGTCTGTAAGTCTTGACATGTGTTCCTGAATAGTGGGTGAATAAATGATAATGTCGTCCATATAGACGAGACATCGCTCATTTTGAATTCCTAATAATATATTGTCCATAACACGTTGAAATGTGCTAGGGGCGTTTCGTAATCCAAAGGGCATTCTAACAAATTCATAGTGACCATTATCGACAGAAAAAGCAGTTTTGGAAATATCTTCGCGATTAATTTCTATCTGGTGAAATCCAGAGGCGAGATCTAAAGTCGTAAAATATTCGCACTTACCGAGTTGATCTAATATATCCGAAATATTGGGCAAGGGGTATTTATCACCTACTGTGGCTTCATTTAATTTACGGTAATCCACCACAACACGCCATTTTTGTATACCAGAGGCGTCCATTTTTTTCGGGACAACCCAAACAGGGGAGGACCATGGCGAAACTGATGGCCTAATTATACCTTGATTCAACATTTTAGATACTTGATTTTTTACTTCATCCTTGTGGATGTGCGGGTATCTATAAGATTTGGTGAAAATGGGTTTAGAATTTCCGGTATCAATTGAATGTTTAATCTCGTTAGTGAAAGTGAGGTTATCTCCTTCGAGATAAAATATGTCTGAAAAGTTGAGGCAGAGTTCCGTTAATAACTCTTTCTCTTCTTTATTTAGATGTTCAAGTCTTAACTGATTTCTTATTTCAAAATTTCTATCAATAAATTGACCTGAATTTTGAATTTGGTCATTTAAATTGAATGCTGAAAAATTTTGAATAGGTTCTATTTCAAATTTAGAAAAGTCAATAGTTTTTGCTATAGCGTTAGCATTGATAACTGTTGTTAAAAATTCACCTTGGTTATTAATTTTCACAAGGGCATTCGGTATACGAACTTTTTCTATTTCTTGATTACATATTATTGCGTCAGTATTAAAAAGATTACATTTAAATTTGAAAATTTGTTCAGTTCGAGGACCTATACAAATTTTATTTTGAATTTTGGAAGGTTTTTGGATTACTTTTGGAGATGTCTGATTATAATTTGGAAAACTAAAATTTTTGTTCTCAACTGTAGTCAGTTTTTGGTCGAATTTAGAAATTTTTGGAAGAGGATGAGTCACTTCTTTAATCTGATTTGGAATGGAGGGCGGCAAATCAAAATCTTGAGAAGGGTCTTCGACCTTAAATAGAGGTACTGTTTTAAAGTTCGTTACGAGTTGTCTATTATTAAAATCAATTACACAATTATAATGCTCTAGGAAGTCAGAGCCTAGTAAACCATCGAAACTAATATCGAGATTGTAGATATATACTTTGTGTGGATCGTTGTCAGCGAATGGAATTAATGTTGATTCAGTAATTAGAAGTTTTTGATCGGTTATACCCTGTATAACAACGTTTTCAGGGGACCTTCTTTTATAATTTAGACATGTTTTTGGCTTAAAAATTGAAATACCTGCTCCTGTATCTATTAATATTTTAAAAGTATTAGTTATGTCCTTTATATAATATAGGTTGTGAGGATTTACGGTGAGTAAAGGTCTTTTTACATGAATTTCTGTTCTTGGCTGTCTTGATTTTGATTCAAGTTCAGCGTTTGAAATTGAGCTTGAATTTGTTCTAAGGCGGTTGATTGATTCGGCGGGTCTTCGTAAGACTGGGGGTCTAATTGAAAATTTTGGGTATTTGAATTTTCAGGATATTGAGTAGTATCGAAATTTTGAGTATTATCGTTAAAAGTAGCGTTGTATGAGTCTTGATTTTGAGCAGTATACTTATATTCGTAATTATCAATTTGATAATTGGGCTGAAAATATTCAATTGAATTTGAATAATCAGGACTATTCGTCATTCCGTATTGTTCATTTTCGTACATATGAGCAGTATCATTTGTGTAATATGTTTCATAGTACGGATGAGCAGTATCATCCACAGTTTCATTTAAATGATGCGTACGTTGTTGATTAAAATTTGGGTTTGATCTTATCACGGAGGGTCTCTGAAAATTTGCGTTTTGTCTAAAAATTGGCGGTCTATTTTGCATAAATTTGTTTTGTTGAAAATTATTATTTGGCTGATTTGTAGACATCGGCCTAGGTTGATTTTGGGTAAATGTAGGTCTTGGAAAAGTTTGTTGACCTGGTTGATAGAAATTTGGCCTAAAAGTGTTATTAGAAAAATTCGTAGAATTATTATTATTAAATTGGTGGGTAGCTTGTCTAGTGCGACATTCATTTATAGTGTGTCCGTTTCGTTTGCAGTACGAGCAGACTTTTTGTACACTAATTTGAGGCTTCTTAATTTGAGATGTATTTACTGAACGAGAAAATTTTTGGTTTTCAAAATACGAAAGCTGTAGCTCTCTTTTAATTCTGGATATTGCTTCTAGCATATTACAAGGATTGCCAGCACGAATTATTGAGCCAAGTTTAGGATCTAGCCCTGTTAAAAGAGTATTTAATGTTATCGTCTCTATTAAAGTAGATTGTGCTAATTTTTGCTCTGGTGTCAATGGTTGTTTCTGAACACAAGCGTGCATTTTCGCATTATGTGACTGAAGTCTCGAAATAAAATTTAAAGCTGATTCATTCTGATTTTGTGAAATGCGTTGAAGGTCTTGAATGAGAGATGTGAGATCCCTAGAATCTCCGAAATGAGTTTCTAATAATATTTTAATCTCGTCCCATGTTGCAGGGTTGCGAGAATTAATTAATTCAGCAGCTTTACCTTTAAGCTTATTTTTGACATGGAGGGTCAATAATGTTTTTTGGTTGCCTACAGCCATTTGGAAGGCACAACGAACAGCGTTTAAAAATGTTTGTAAGAAGATCTGATTTCCATCATATTCGGGTACAATAGAAAATACTTCTGAAAGTTTATAAGCTTCTACCTGTTCTTCAATTTGATTATTTACGTTGACAGTTGCCATTTTTAATAAATTTGTTAGAAAAATTTAAATAAAATAATAAAAAATAGGTTTATATATTTTTTCACGTTAAATGTAAAATTAGGGAGTAAGGTGAATTTAGGAGCAATAGCGACTGGACTATACCACTTTATTTTTAGATGTAGATAAAATGTAAGTAATGCGATTAGCGGTATAATCGCGTAATTAAAATGTGACGATTAACAGTATAATCGTATAATGTAATATACACTTTGAGATAAGGAGTGACAATTCTATATGAATGCACTTACCAAATCAAATTCATCCGGACGCTGGCCTGGATATCGCAGTTAATGAGGCAATTTCCGTGTTTTAACTGGGTCACCTGGAAACAGCTGATTTTTCCGGGCTTCAAGAGGTTCGGACCAGTTAGGCGATTCCGTGTTCTGGAGCGATTTCCTTCTTGGGGTTTTCTTGCGTTCTTCGTAAAAATTGTTTTCTTTCTTGAGGTTCTTTGTAGTCACTTGGGAATTGGAATTCCACGACGATAGTGAGGAAAGTCCGTGTTCTAACGACGTGTGAAAATCCTACCGACTGCGCCAGATTTTTATATCGTGGTCGATAAAAATCAATTTTTAAAAACAATTTATTTTTGAAATACACAATTGAACGTTTTGTTATAAAGGATTTGAGATTACAATAATATTAAGTGAGTACCGGAGGTTTGAAATGAGTTATGCTAGTTACTATGCCGGTCTGCCGGATACTATGCCACTCTGCCGGATACTATGCCGCTCTGCCGGATACTAACTTCTGGTCGCACGCTTTCGCCTATATAAACTGTCATTTGCTGACTCTGCATGGGAATGGCTTTAGCCATGAGTATTCTTAGAAGTTAGGCGTGAGTTGCTGACCATAAGCAAGTCTTTGTTTTTGAGAATAAGATAAGTCACGAATAGTATCAAGTAACTATGAGAAACAACTGATAAGAAAAAGCAAAGATTGTGTTACTTGAGATATGATACAATGTAAATTGTACCTAACTGAAATTATTCTAAGTATTCTAAGTCTAAAATGTATACAATTAAATATTTTATATAACATATATATATATATATATATATATATATATATATATATATATATATATATATATATATATATATAAACATTCTAGTAAAATATATTGGGTTTTGTAAATAATAAGTGCTTACTACAATAGTAAATTGTTGAATTGGATAATAACGTAATCTAAGTAAACAATAGGCAAATAAATACGAGCTCTTCAATTCCTATCGACACTACGTCCCAGATAAGCTTATTTCAGTTATTTAAGAATATATTTTGCAATATTTCTGCAGAGTATTCCTTCAACCAGCACAAAGGGTTTCAATTTCTTAAAAGAAATGTTCCTCCAATATTAGTTCGCAGTGAAACATAATTGAAAGCTAACTAATAATGGATAACTCTCTGTGCACAATTGTCAATTACTGGCTGGTGCTTGTTACATCTTTTTATTTTTCGGAGGTAGCAAAAGTAGTATACCCATCCCCGTTTATATCTATATGAAGTAATTGAAAATCCGTAATTTTCTTGGCACATGAATATTTAGTTGTACATTGTACTGTACAATATTAAATGCTCTGTATACATTATACACTTCTCAATGAACATAATCAAACGTGAACACAAACTGTTGAATAATTTACAATATTTATTCAATATGTAATGTTTGATTTATGTAATTTTGTGTATCTATAGTTTGAAATAATAATTACACTCATATAACGTAACTGTAAAAATGGTCAATTTTCTTTTATTTACATGATTATGTATGGAATAAATTCTTGGGTAAATTACAAAACAGGTATTTGCCAATAATAATAGGTGGAGGGTTTAATTGGAATGGGTGAGTTATTGTTTTTTTTTATGAGAAATTATATATAATTATTTTACGATGATAGTGTTTCAGCATGTAAAAGGATATAAAATAGTAACTAGGAACTAAGGAGATATTAGGAAGCTCTCACTTGAATCTAATTGAATTGAAAATTTCTAATTTAGAACTACCCATTTGTATGCATCATTAGGGACAAAACCATATGTAAGCATTTATGCATATTTTATAACAATTTAACGTAACATGTGTTATAAGTATTACTATTTTTATATAACATATAAGTGGTCAAACACGACGATGAAGCTAAACTAAATTGCTTGTACCTACATCGATTTAAATTTCTCAAAACTGCGTAACAACTTTAGTGGAGTTACCCAAGCATAACACCACCGATAAGCACCCATGGTGAGCAGCTCTAGTGATAATAATTGCTATTTTATTGTAATTTTCCTACATTTTGTTAATACCTCTATTTCTATTGTATCTTATTCTGTTAACGCTGTATCGAAAGCTACTTTTAATACTTAAATGTATCATCTTCATTTATTCAAATGAATAACTATAATAACACTATTTATCTATTAAAAAATCTATAGAAATTAATTACTACGGAGTAGGCAAAGAAATTGTTGATTACAGGCAAACTTATTTAAAGTAACGGGATTAACGATTTTAATCTAAAAGCAAATCCAACTTGTCATTAAATATACGTTTGTGAACCTCAAACCTGTTTCCTTGTTTTTTAACTTATTTTGTTTGTTTTTTTTTATATATATAACTGTTTACTGATGTTTCTCCCTGATTGTCCTATATACACGGTGTCTTCAAAATCATTATTTTGAAAAATTAATGTATGTTATTCCTTGAACACGTCAATTGTTTTTTATTGCGGATTTTCCAAGAAAAATAAATTATTGATGACTTTGTCACCATCCACAACTTGGCATCATCGATATTTTTTGATGAAAGTCCTGTTTGTTACAAAATCAGGTAGCCACTTTCTTCCAGACTACAACAATACGTTATATCTATATTGAACGGTGTACTCATATAGAATACAGTAAGTAAATAAACCCTCACCGTTTAATAATGCAATTAATACAAAACTTATAGAGATTTGAAAATATAGTAATAATAAATGATATCAGGAGTCATTCCTCAAATCACACATCGAACAAATGTAAGTATTCGAAAACGGTTATAAGTACTGTATGAGTTAGAAAATATAAACCAACACACAAAAGATATCTGTATAAAGCAGTATTTAAAAGTCTTAATAATAATTGTGAAATAGTAGTAAGATTAACATACAGAGCTGGTAACTACAAATCTTATGTGTGGCAGAAAAGAAGAGAAATAGCAAACCCATGTGGGTGATACGAGCCAACTATACGATCACGACGCCAACTCTGTGAAGGTACGTATCATGCATCTAAAGGTTCATATGCATCCCTGCTCCACTATTGTTTAAAAATTAGCCCCCGGTAGTATTTAAGCGACATCTCCTAGTGGCAACGGCGTATATAAAAACTGTTTCTTTTTAGTACATGTGTTTTTCTGTTTCTCATTTTTTCTACCAGACATAAATAGCTTATTCAGAATTTGTAATTGCTAAGTCTGTACATAGACAACTTTAACTAAAATTATTATTTGAACACCTCGTAAGTCGCTTCTTCTTCACACAGTCTTGCTCTGTAGACGCTGTTTGTCGCGATGTTTACTTTCATGAACTAGCTGTATTTTGTAATGGAAAAAAGTGCAAATCAAATCTATCTGGGGTTAGTCCTGGTCAATTCCAGTTCATTTGATCGTTGAACTTGATTCATGCTCTTTCTTGCTCAATATTTTTCGTATTTCTACCTGAACGTGGTCTACCTGTTTTAGAGCAATCTTTCACACCTCCCGTTTCTCCAAATTTAGCGACAACATTACGAATTGCTTTTTTTTTTAGTGGGCGCATCGCTGGTATTAAAATGTGCACCAGCATTGATGCTAGGTTAATATTATGGATTTCTGATTTAGAAAAAATCGGCAATATTTGTGCGTTGGGTAACTGATAGGTGCTCAGTTATCATTTCCCAAGTCTTCTTTACGATTCGGAAATAAAATGGAAACAATTAAAAATAACAAAAATGAATTAGAATAGTAGAATAAATTAAAATTGGATTACCTACTTTTGACCCACTCTTTACTACAATACTTGCAAATTTTTGAAACTTATAAAACCATTGCAACATACAATAATACTTATAAGAAACGATGAACAACAATGTTTTTTATTAAACTATATATCTAGAGAAGATTAGTAACACACATTTACCTGCAACAGAAATATAAATATCTTTACTAATAAATAAATCTATCCTACAACAATTCTCAGAGCATTGAATTACAGATTTTATAGCAATTGAGGTAATAACTGTCACATTAAGAAGTGAATAATATATCTCAGTATTACACTTTGGACATTTATAAGTGTTTTACATACAGTGGACTGCGACAGGGAGATACTCTTTCATGTATATTGTTCAACCTGGCCCTAGGAAAGGTGATAAGATCTGCTCAAATTAATACATCAGGAACAATTTTTAACAAAAGTATTCAAATCCTCGCCGATGACATAGACATCATTGGTAGGTAAGAAGTGGTCGTTAAATAAGCATATAGGGCACTGGATGCAGCAGCAAAAGAAATTGGTTTGGAAAGCCAAATATATGCGTACACTGCAGCCAGTACAAAAGAGGATATTTCCAGTTGATCAAGCGCAAATAGAAGCTGTTGACGAATTCATTTATTTAGGCTCAATATTAAACACCCGAAATGATATCACAGCAGAAATAAAACACCGTATACTCCTAGCAAATAGGTGTTACTCTAGGCTGGCCTCACAACTTAGATCAAGAAACATATCTCGACAAACAAAATGTAAATTGTATAAAACATTTATACGCCCTGTATTGATGTATGGGTCTAAGACATGGACCCTAACAAAAAATAGTGAGGAGCTGCTGAGATGTTTTGACCGAAAAGTTCTACGTAAAATATACGGGGCGGTAAATGATATCGGGGTTTGGAGAAAACGCTATAACTTTGAACTGTACAGACTGTATAAAGACCCCCATATTGTAAAATCAATTAAGCTTAGTCGCTTGAGATGTATTTAGAATGGGTCCTGCAATAATATGTATGTTCCAAAGCCCAACAGGGCAACGACGTAGAGGAAGGCCTAGACTACGATACTTACACGACGTGGAAGAGGATCTAAGAAGCATTGCTGTGAGAGGATGGAGAAGAAAAGCACTAGATAGAAACGAATGGAAAGAGATCCTTGGAGCAGGCCAAGGCCCATCAAGGGCTGTAGCGCCATCACGATGAGGATGATTCCCTATAGCTAAAGTAAATAATTTTTCTTAAAATCCCAATTTTATCGAAAAATTACAATTCCTAATCTTTTTGTCAAAATCTGTATGGAGCGCTTGTCAAGTTTCATATTATCTTCTTTTCTATTAACAATCTCTCACAGTTTTCTCACAAAGTTTTGGAATACAAGATCAATCTTTTAGAAAAGTGCTTGTCTGATGGCAATTTAAAAACGAGTATGTATCTGTATCTGTGTTGTAAGTGTGTATGTATTTCTTTCTTTGAATTTCTTTATTAAAAACAATAACGTGAACTGTACAAATTCTTCCGTTATCGCCCTTAAATACTTTATTGGAGTGGGAATCAGTTTCAAGAGCACTCACGTTTTGATACGTGAAACGAAATCAATGTTGTTCAATTCCATTAAGACGCCGGAATACCATTCCAATTTAAAATTTAACTTCGTTCTTTATGCTCTCGGTTTCGTTTGGTAAGCGAACTTGGTTTTCTCTCAATTTCATTAATATACTTTAAATTTATATTCGAAAACATCTCGTAGAGCCCGCACTTTAATGAAAGTTGTTTGGATTAGGATGCTAGAAAGTAAACCTCGAGCGGGCCACAGTGAGTAACTAATGAATATTTAACATTCCGTGTGAAAATAATCTTCTTTCGCGTCGGAGTGGAAACGTTCGATCGGATAAAAATAAAACAAAGAAATTTATTGTAATATATAAGTATAGAGACTGTGTTACTTATTTATTATGTATTATATAACAGGTCTAGATAAGATTGGTGTTATTATAAATAATAAAATATGCATCGACATTATTGCATCTGTAATTTTGCTGTATGATAGACTGTATATTGTTACTTAATTGCACGTTATACAATAGTAGTCTTCCAATGCCACTTTGCAGAGAAAGCAGAAATACATCCGTCCATACGTTCCGACATGTATTTAAATTCAAAATCCATAAATCAATACGGTCAGGTTGATCAAATTACTTCATTTAATGGTCAATGGTGTGGATAGTTTGATGGTAGTCAATGATTTGTTCTCGTACATTACGAAATAGATCATTTCCTCTAATACACATGTCCGCAAACAACTCCCAGTCACTGTCAACTCAGATGTGCAGTAATTGTGGTCTAGATTTGTTGTCTCGTGGCATGTTAGTTTTCACGTTACTGCACAACTAGAAACACATAAATTCAAATACATGACGTATTCTGCAAGGCCGCGTAAACAGTGAAAACACCGATGAGTTTAAAATAAATCCATAATAGGCCCCTGTGTAACATGTGGTACCAATGTCGTTGCTATAGAAACGAGTATCGATTGAAGACCATAAGTAAGAAACAGGCCATGTACCAAAACAACAAAACAAAATTATTGAAGAAAAGAAAAAATTTTATTAACAACATTTTTCAAAATTTAGAAATATAATTTAACTCAAGGATGTAAACGAATACGCAAATACACCCTGTACAAAAATTAAATAGAAATTTTTATTAAAAAAAATATTGTTTTTATTCAAAATATTTAAAAAGGGCTAAGTACCACACGTTGTTAACAAAGAGCTACTAACTGCCACTTAAGAAATATTCGTATAAAAATCTTTATGCTTTTCGTCATTTAAAAAAAAAATCATGGCCCGTAAGTTTTGTTTCTTTTCTTCGCTGATAGCTTTATTTACTGCAGGTCCTAACATTACTTTTCTTATATCCTGGACAGACTTTCCTTTTTTAAAAATTTTAGTTTTTGACCAAATTTACGTTGAATAGGCAGTTTTTGATAAAACCACTGATGGATCTCTTGCTTCATATCGAAGGGCCACCGCCTTAGTGATATTTAGTTTAGAAGTATTGATAACATCATCTGCAATAGCCTGAAAATTGAAGAAATTGTGTCTTTACATTTCTACCACACGAAAAGGTGTAGTAACTCTTGCCGATTTAACCACATCAATCAAATCAGACGGAATAAAAGATTTCATGGCTCTCTTTATTTTTTCCACCTACGCAAAGTCACGGTCGCAACTCAAGAAAATATGGCCACTTACTAAAACTTTTGTTCAATCATGGTCAAAGACACCCCATGATACCAAAAAAGACATGAACACCGCAACATGAAAAGAAAAATCATGCGATTTTTCTTTTGACCGCAGCAGTTATCACTCCATATCACTAAGTGTTTCTTATCCGTAATACCCTGATTCAAAACTTTTAGAAAACAAGAGCTGATTTCATTGCCACCACGATTTCCAATGCTTTCGTTCCACATACACATTATAGGTTGGCCGGTATCCTCTAGTTTTATTTCAAAATTGAAACAAGACAGCTACCTTAGGTAAAACATTTCAGAGTGCGTTAGTTGGTACAAAAAGCACCTGTTCTAAGTCTATAGATAAAACGCAGGTATCGTATCCAGGTCTCATAATGAGTTATATCTTCCTTCATTGTAGCTCTGGCTCTCTCACTTTTACGATGATGTAATTCCAACTGTACTTTAGCCACTGTACTTTCTTTATTTTAAAGTTTAATTTCAATATTTAGGAGATCGCAGGTTTTGCAAGTGTCTGTTCTAGAGGTCTTTTGAAAGACAACATGGAAAAATCTTTTTTAAATACTTCTCGATAATAACTATGAAGAATATTACTTGTTGGATGTTTCTCTTGAAAAGCTCTGTAAAGACGACCAATATTCAAATCTGATCTTATGAACACTTTCGATGATTTATTCGAGGGTAGTGGCTTATGTCCTTTGATATCGATTGGATATGAGATCTTACTAATGCCCTCTGGGCAACAGTAAATTTTCTTGTAGCAGTTCTGCTTCTCTTGTCCTTAAACGTATAATCGCCAAGTTTTTTCTTCTTAATGATCATTTGCATCATTTGGTGAGTTACTATATTTCCATAACTGTACCTCTGCAGACTTATACGATGTTATCTTTTCCATTGGGAACAGTGAACAATGGAGTGCATTGCCTACGACTAAGTGCTACGTCTTGGTATGTACAATACCTTCTACGCTTTACATTAGCTAATTGGATTAACCCCATTAGGTAACCTTGAGTTTCAGATGATTGTTCATAAAATTCAGTGAAAATCCTTAACTTCGACTCGAACGGTAGTGTTCTGCATTGAAATTTACACTTGCAGATAACCTAGGAAGAAGAAACTTTCATTAATGCTGCAAACCAACACGAATCGTTAACTTACCGTTTTACTTGGTTCCTTCTTCGCAGGTCGCAACGTATTTTTGTGCGTTCTGTATTATTTTCCCGCCACTTTAAGCTTCTTTTGTCCCAGTAAAGCACTGCCGGTTCCATGTTTTCTTCTTGCTTTGTTAGCCTTATTTTGATTATTTTCTTCCATCTCTCGGTAATATCAAAGTTTACCAATACTGCACAAAATTAAACTAGTCACTAACCACAAACAAGCAAAAACAAGCAACAAGTGCACGTTTAAATAACATGTGTTATCATCTGAACGTCAAGCGAAACACTGAAATTCCCAATAAAAATGAATACAAAACTATAAATACACAGGGCACTTAGCATATTTCTAACTTAACAGTGTGGGTACATAGCAGATATGCCAATTTTTAGTAACAATTTGAGGTTTGGCACTTAGCTCAATTGATATATTATTCTTAAGGGTACTTAGCATAAGTTATTAAGGTAAAAACTCAATTTTTCTGTATTTTGACATTTAGCCTGTCTCTTACTTATAATCTTCGATTGTTAATCCGTCTTTGTTGCGACTTGCCGAAATATACGCTTTAGTAATTAGTTATTGTTCATACAGAATCTATACGCTGATATAGATAATTAATCAAAACATCATCTGCATACATTTTTAACCAATCACATACTGTCACACCCTTGTCTGGCCAAGTTGCATAATTCCCATTTGTTGGGCCAAATGAAGCCTGTGGTAAAATCCAATCTCGGGGGGTTCTACCTTTTTGTTCTAATTACATCGGATATAACGTTTATGAACGGAACTCTCCGATATTGAAAATACTCGATCATCGTTTCTTGTATCCAAATAATTTTAAAATATGTTTAACAGAGAAACTCATTTCCGCACCGCCTCGTTGGTTAAGCGATTTCTAATCCTTCTGGATTATATATTTTTTGCAATTAAGCGTATTTGGAACGGATTTTCTTTCGTTATGTTAGCATTGCGTAAGGCGATCTAGATTTGGAGAGAAACTAGATTTGTGTTAACGGCGTCTGAGCCGAAAACATTAAAATGTTTACTTTATTTATTTTCAAAGAAGTGCTGTTATAAGTATCGTACAAATTACACTGGTTTGCAAAATATAATTGTTTTTTCTCCCTCTTATAATTTTGCGTGATTATTATAGATTTTAAGCTTCTGTATCGAAATATAGTAATAAGAATTATGTATCATGTGTGCTTTTTCTGTAATCTTCTGTTTTAAGGGACATATTGCATTTCAGAGTTTTGTAAGAAGACAGAAATCCTCGGATGATTTCCTGGTAGTTATCAGCTCTTTCATTGCCAAGAAAATTATGACAATCTTCTACAAAAACAGTTCATGCTCTATTTTTTTGCTTTAGTCAGCTTTATTTTAAAACATATGTCCTTCATAAGCTCTCGTTTTTGCAGGCCCACAAAAACTCCTTTCAATTTTGCGTCGTCGGAGGAATTTTGTTTTAAGGTATTGAAAGCCTTCACCATCCTTGTTCATTGCTTTTACAATTTTTCATTAGACACAGCTTTATATACAGTGGTGGTACAATTTTTTTTTCATTTTGCACTAAAGTTACATTTTTGACTCCAAGGGTCAAACTCGCCCTTCGTGGCCAGTTTTTTACTACGTAGTATTTATCTCTTACTATCTATTATTATTTCTCTATCATGTAAAAATCCGGCTTAAAACAGAAACAATCACTATACAACTTTTTAACGTACAACTGCGCATGTGCATGCATTCGGATAAAACCAAAGTCAGTCGATATCCTTCTTTATCTTTCTATCTGTTTAAATCGGTTTTATATGTTCAAATACGATTTAAATGAATTAAAACAGCATTTATGAAAAAACGAAACACTACAAATACTGAATTTTATGAAATAAAAAATCATTAAGAAAAAAAAAAAAAAAAATATATATATATATATATATATATATATATATATATATATATATATATATATATATATATATATATATACGTGATAGCAAAAAATAAAAACCAGATGTATATTCAGTACGTTAAGATCTTCATATTCATAATATTTTTATATAAAGGAGGATTTCGTTGCAGATCAATGAATTATTATTTATTTATTTCGATTTGTATTTTAGATTTTGATATAGCTAGATATTTAACCTACATACTTCCTCGTTACTCTTATACAGCCTTAATATTTTGAAATAACAGACACTTAAAATACATATATTAAGAATTTTATTGAAAGAAGATGAATAAAATGTAAAGAGAAGCCATAGAAATAAAATAAATATACAAATAGACAATATCGATACATAAACAAGCATCTTGTCAAGGCTGGTGTAGATAGTGGTGGTTTACATGCCATAGTGATTTCACCACAAGAGTGATAATTTTTTCTCATTGTTGTAATTCTAGAGGCAAAATAATAATCAACTAAAAGTTTTAAAATTAAAGAGGAAGGGTAATTAATATAATATATAATGTTTTTATTAACAACAAAAAAAACAAATTAAAGTAATTGGTGAAAATAACTCCCCCTTGATGAATGCACCAAATTACGCACATTCTCATGCTACCAAAAAGATTTTGTAGTATTTCTAATGTCAGTTCTTCATGTGAAGCATCCTTCAAGAATTCCTTGTTCCAATTTTTGCAAATAAGCTACAGTAAGTCCCAAAAATTCCATTTTTTCAGTGAGGGAACACAGAATAGTCTGTAATGGTCAAACGAGGAGACCTCGAAGGAAACTCAACTTGTGTCTGTAAATTTATCAGCCAGTCATAAAAAAATATGGGGTCATAAAAAATTATGGGAACCATCGTTTTGAAAGTAACCATTCTGAAATTCATCGTGTAGTCACAAATTCGGTTAAAAAATTGTGTATGTACTGCTGAAAATCTGCCATGGTAAAACTTTCCTCTTTCTAATGGTGTGAAAATAGTGTAAGATTTCACTACTTCTGGTATGAAACTAAATACCAGTGTAAATGGTAAAATTTTAAATCGCCATAACTATAAACCTTTATACGTTTTACCACACCATAGTGTAGTACACTTTACTCCTCATGGGATAGATTATAATCCGTGCGTGGTAACTATTCTAGAGTACGCATCGATGTACTCTTCACATTGGTACTGTTGAAATGTGAGGCAATATGGTCGGTCTTGATTTCTGATTAACTAACTTATGCCCAAATGTGTCTGAAAAAGCAAAAAAAAAAATTTCGAATAATGTGGGCCAAGTTTATTGTTGGTTGTGTTAATCTTTATGAGTAGCTGTGTATATGATTTCACAGAATAAATATTATGTATATGTATTTATTTGCTTCACGACGATGAAGTAAACAAGGCAATATTGTATACCTGTCGTTTCTCATTTATTTTCTGGTTATTATTTAATAATAATAACACATAGAACACATTTTACCAAAGAATATTACCAAATTTTTATTTTAAGCGAGAAATAAATCCCAATGAGAATTATTAATAATCGTTAAAACCTGACGCAATGTGTCTATTTATGAATAATCAATTGATGGTTTTTCTATCCTAAAAAGCAAACATAATCATTATCGTGGTCAAGTTTATTAGAACCAATATATATTAGATGTGATTACATTGTAACAAATTCGCTGGAGGGTTGCTTGGGGTAGGTAGTTAAGCAGTGACGGCTCGTTGCCATAAAGTATGGGTCGGTCGCGATAGAAGTAAGTCAAAAAAATGTGCACACGGTGATTAGAGCTGCAGGGGGTGCGGGGGGCGGTAGTCTCCCGCGGAGCGCCGCAAGCAAATTTTTTTTTGGAATTTCAAGGTCATACTGTTTTAAAGCGCCCCAAAAATTTGT
Organism: Rosalia funebris; assembly: GCA_037954035.1. Classification (NCBI taxonomy): domain Eukaryota; kingdom Metazoa; phylum Arthropoda; class Insecta; order Coleoptera; family Cerambycidae; genus Rosalia; species Rosalia funebris. The sequence goes on from JAZFAV010000020.1 coordinate 17,270,631, forward strand.
ATGCTAATCTACTACATTAATACAAAGCCTTCTGTGTTTCTGGAGTTTAAAATTATTCAATTCCAGAATATTATTTATACTATTCTCATTGGAAAGAAAAATAAATAATATGTTCATTAAATATGTTATCCGAGGTTTCATCATTTTTCTATTTTCCCCAAGCTTTTGGTTGTGTTTATTTATAAATTCATTCTGTTATATTTTCCGCTACATTTAGAATTTCACGGTTGGGTGCCCGACTGTTTTTATGAATTATCATAAAACCTGTCAAATTAAAAGAATTTTTGTTTTTTGCAAAAAGTAGACAGTAGCAACAAAACATTTTCTTGAAAGGTCACCGCCCGTCAATCAAATTCTAGTTAGTCGACTAACGATTAAAATTAAAATTAGCTAGTCGATTAAAATTTTTTAACATGGCAGACTTTAAAAATGCACATTATTTAAAAATAATTGTGTATGTACATATACAAAAATTAAATCGTCCAGCAAGAACCACTAAGAGGACTTGCCAGGAATGGGGTGTGAAAGGGCATAGGACCAAGGATAGGACAAATTTTGGAAATTCTTAACAAGAATATAACTAAGAAATGAAAACTATATAGGTGGGTTACATATATGTACCTACATTATTTAATTAGGTAGGTACTTAATCATTTTTATATAATAAATCAATTCTCCTGGGTTTAGTTGTCGCGAAGTCGTCAATGATTATTTTATAAACACTGTCGTCTTTGATTAGTTGTTTAAGCAAACCTCGTTCAATTACTAAGACTGACAAGTTATTTAAACGCGATTGCTCAATTTTATTCCGGCCATAGGATTTAATTCACTTCAAGGCGGAAAAGCTCCTTTCTTCCGACGCTGATGTTGGAGGGAGAGACAATATTAACGAAAACAATTGATATAATTCTGGAACATGAGTTATAATATTGTTATCATAAGTAAATTTAATCATGTCACTTATATTTTCAGGGTTACCAAACAAAAATTTAGCAGAATACAAAATTTGTAAATCTCGATTTGATTGTTCATTGTTAAACAGTCACTGATAATTATTAATTAAAGCATTAAATTTTTCGGAAAATTTATCGGAAAATCGATTAAAAGTGTCAAATTTAGAATAGTCTGTTAATTGCAAAAAACGAAGGGATGAAATATCTTTAAATCGAATTTCGATTTGATTTACAATAAAATCCAAAATTTCGAGAAACAGCCGCTTCACGTTTAATGAATTGTCATTTAAATCGGAAATTTTACGTCTTTTGGAGCAGGGGGGTGTTATCTCTAAAATGTTTTCTACTTTAGAATATATATTTTTAAAGTAGGTAATTATCGTCATTTCTAATTTGTTTTAATGTATTTAAAAGTGATATTATTCGTTCATTACAATATGTTATATCACACAATATATTCTAAACTATAGAAAATATGGGATCGGTATATGTGAATATTGAATTAAACGTAAAAAGTAAAAAAATTAAATCAAAATCAGTTAACAATTTTTTTTAAACCGTAAGCTTCCCGTATATAAATATCATCCCACTTATCCCAAGTTAAGTGATATTTTGTATTTGTCATTATTATTATGTACTGACTTACGATTTAATCGTAATTATTAAAAAAAAATTAAAACAATTATCCTGATTTTTGAATGTGTATTTATTAATTATTCTAGTATTTAATCAATTACCCATCTAAATATTTTGTTCTCTTAATATTTTTCGGTAACGCAGTTTTTTATTTATATTCGAAAATATAAACTTATTCCAATTTTGAAAATCTGCAGTAGATATTTTTATTTTTGACCGTATATGTAAGCACAATTTAAGAAAAATTTCTTTGAAAATAACAGAAATAATCAACGATTTTGAGACTTTCTTCCCAGCCACTGTAACATAAATTTGAACAAATTCGCAACAGCTTTCGCTATTTTTAGATTGCAGTGATTCAATACTGAATGTATCTCCCACAGTTGACATCCTGATTCAACCAGAACTAAAAATAATATTGGGCGACTATAAAGGAAATTGAAAATGTATTTGACAGAGTTGCAGACTTTTCAAGAAAGGATCGTCTAGACGGCGTAAATGAGCTAAAAATAGGGCTCATTTCAGTCCAAGAAGAATATGAAATGTACGTCATAGTAGTATATACAGTGGTTATATATATATATATATATATATATATATATATATATATATATATATATATATATATATATATATATATATATATATATATATATATATATATTCCTGTACCATCCTGTTGGAATGTTATTTCCAAAATGTCGAATTCACCTTGATTATCTTCCAAAATTTTTTCTGTGGGGGTACCTGAAATCGAAGGTTTACGCCACTCAGCCTGACAATATTGATGTTTTAAAACAACGTATTGTTACAGAATGTAGGGCTATTTCCGCAGACACATTTGAAAAAGTACGAGAAGAGTTTCGCAATAGGATGTTTTACTGTCGGGAAGTAGATGGAGCTCACTTCGAACAATTACTATAAGTAGGTACTGATTCTTGAATCTGTAATTAAAATTATTATCCAAGTTTACTGATTACTGATTTAATCCATCAAAACTACCATTAATACAAACAATATTAATATCATTGAATACGTTTTTTCGATACCTTTTAAAAGAGGTGTCGCTTGCCATAGGGTTCCATTTAAAATTATTGGTCACAATGACCTTGTGACGTCATCTTTGACGCATACGTCATCTATCATCACTAGTAGGGAAGTTTACAACCCTTAATATTCAGTTACCAAATTTCACTAGTTTATGTATAATCGTTCCAAAGATAAGAGGGGGGGAGGGGACTTTTAAATAGCACTGTATATATATATATATATGTATATATATATATATATATATATATATATATATATATATATATATATATATATATATATATTGTATAATTGTTATTAAATTTCAGTCTCCTGTCAGAAACCTGCTCGATCCGACACGATTTAATTAAGTGATCGTGCTAACAAACAAATTTCTCAAATAGTGAACCATTGTGCTTTCTCATGACCCATGAACATGGTAGAGTGTGTTCTATCCCCAAGCGAGGGGGTGGTGCGTGCTATCCACCTCAAAATCAATAGGTGTCGTTTGGGAGACGACCCCGATCAAAACCCGATCGATCCGACACGATTTAGTTGTGTTATCGTGCTAACAAGAATAAATGCCGACGACAACGACGACACACACACACAGCAAAAAAAATTAAAAACCATTTTTTTTTGTTTTTAGGCCGAAAAACGAAAAATAAACCAAAAAAAGATTTTTGTATTTTCACTTTTTCTTTACACGATTACATTACTTCTCCGCTTATATTGGAGTGCGGAAAATAAAAAAAAACATAAAAAGCACTTACATGTTATATTTGCTTTAAACTCTAACGATTTTGTACATTTTATTTATAAAAATTAAATATCTGATTTCAAATAAATTTCCGACGTTTCGCAAGTAGAGTGTTGGTATAAGTACTTTGATTTCATGCAAATGTTCGTCAATTACGACATTCGATTGCTGAATAATATTAAACTTTTAGGTAATTTCTATTATTAACAAATGTTACTGTTCAAGGTTTAAGTAATCTACTCGTATCTCCCCGTAGTATCCTCTTAATCTTTATTATTACGTACGCGAAAATATTGTTATTTCGGTTGTCCAAATCGAATAACTCGTGTAATACCTTCTTGGGCAAACGGAGAAAATATCTTTGTAGAGAAGTATTACAAATTCTTCGTGAGCAGATCATTACATCGTATTGCGGTATTCGATATTGTCTATGGATACCGAATAAGTCTTCTTCATAAATGGTGTTAACATTGTAATGATTGTTCTAATTATATTATTGTTTTATAGTTATTATTGTTCAGAATAGAGACGTGTTGCATCCCCATATACTTGTTGCCTCCCCATATACTAAACTTTAAATATTTTTTCTGTATGTTGCTTCACACTAGTGTACTATTTGCAATAGCTTTAAAAATATTTAAATTTATAGTGGGACATGAAAAGTTTTCAAAAAATTAACGCTTAAAATACGGATAAAATCACAAAATGTTAAAAATACGTTCAATCACATACACTGTTTGAAATGTGATGTAAAATTTTACACCAATTTCGCACTAATGAAATGCAACTCCATACATATTTTAGATGTCTGTATGTAAAAAAAAAGTTGATTTGAAATAAGACCAGAAAATAGTGTGGTGCCATTTAAAAATACAAAATTGGTTCCCATGGCAACGAAATTACTGGCTTCCATACAAACTCAAAGTTACCAAAAGGAGCAAAAACTTAACTCAAAAACTTTTGTCTGAACATTTTTTTTAATACACGGTGTTTTTAAAAAGTTGTAAACATTCCATATACTCGTATTACATATATACTCTGTACATAAGACATTCTGTATATAGGAAACAAGTATTTTCGTTCTAGTAGGACAAAAATCATGTTACCAATGTTATCAATAGAGGTTTTCTTGAACTGTCACTTAATGAACTTTGCATCATTTTAACAACTCATCCTTTGTGCGATAGTTCATAATTGCATTATGTAACTATCGTCTTAGACAAAAAAATATTGATATGAACTATTAACTTTTATTCTTACATAAATGAAGTATTTGTGTTACCATATACACTGTTGTAAATTATAACCGTAACTGTGTAAAACTACAGGTCTTTCAATAGGGACGCTGGAAATTTGTTAGGTGATAGCGGACATATTGTTAAAGCAACATCTGTCAAATTTATTGTGAATCGTTCAGTAGTGTATGGCAAATTACCATGGAAGGTTATAGCGTTCAACAACGCGTGCAAATCATCTAATTTTATTTTCGGAATCAGTGCTCTGTTCGAGAACGTTCGGCGCATTAAGTGATTTCTATCCTCGCTACAATTGCCCCGTCGAGTCGACTATTCGACGTTTTGTGGCCAAATTCGAGTCAACCGGTTTGATAAATAATCAGCCAACACTCGTACGTGACCGAAACGTAATGTCTGCTGAAAACATCACTGCTGTGCGTGAGAGTGTACGGGAAAACTCGAGGTAATCAATTTCTTGTCGTTGACAAGAATTTGGCCGATTTGAGCGATTTTAACTCGGCGAAGGTAAACAACCATAGACGACGCCGTGTGTTCCCGATTGGGCTCTGGAGTAGTTGGAAGTTGAAAGTCGCCAAAAATGTCATCTTTTTTGCGACGACGCCCATTTTTGAATGAATGATTATGTGAACAAGCAAATTTGTCGAATTTGGGGCGATACCAATCCACATCAGCACCAAATGCATCCCGAGAAAGTCGCTGTTTGTTGCGGATTTTGTTCTGGCGGAATCATAGGTCCGTACTTCTTCCAAACCGAAACTGGTATTGTCATAACCGTCAACGGCGAGCTCTAGAGATCGATGATAAGCAAGTTTTTGTAGCCATAAACTGGATGATATGGATACCGACGACATGTGGTTCCAACAGGATGGTGCTACGTGCCATGCAGCGCATGCCACGATGGACATTCTGCACGAGCGATTTGAGGGCATGGTTATCTCGCGCAGAGGCGACGTTAACTGGCCACCAAAATGGTGCGATTTAACGCCTTTAGACTTATTTCTTTTTGGCTACCTTAAATAACAGGTCTATGCGAATAAACCACAAACAATTGATGTCCTGGAAGTCAACATAACGAACGCCATCCAACAAATTCAGCTTAAAAAAAAATGAGTGGCTCTCTCCACACCACAATTTGTTTTATTTAGATTTAAAAATCGAGCGGCCTTATTGAACGACCCTTTATCAGCACGATAATATCTATTCCCATGTTCTTGTTCATACTCTTGTGACTCCTATCACGGGATAGGCGTTTCCAGTAAATCATTTGACGTTTGACTTTTAATAATAACGCCGCGATGACGTTCACCTTTGTGATTTTTAAGGTTGCCGCTAAGGTAAAAGTTGATGATGGCAATAATTTCCCCGACCCAAGTTATACCGGCTTCTCGCGACCTTATGCGTCTCTGGCAACATTTAATTTTAATGTTACACGGAGAATTCCCCGCATAATGGTAGGTATACATTCGATACGGGAAAAAATTTTAAATACCAGCCGGCAAGGTCGCGACTTAACTAAATTAATGGTAATGACGATGGTAATTAGCGGTATATTGTTTATTCCTTCGTAACTCTTTTTGCTTAAGTATGAGCAACGTTTTACGTTTTAATGCAAAATTGTGCTAATAGCGACTAATTTGCGAACATTTATTTTTAGTGTCAGAGCTTGCTAAATGTTAAACGTTAAATATTAATAGTTAATGTATAAGCTATTTTTAATAATGCTATTTAAAATCCAGATAGTTATTATTATTAGATAATATTATTTTCTCACGAAAAAAAAAACAGTTTTCCTTACTGTTATTTGATTTGGGGGAAAAAGTAGATAAAATATCTTGGGTTTTCCAAAAAAAAATATTGTTTTTTTTTTAAATGAGGGTAAATTTTACGCCTTTTACTGTCCCTATAATACAACGAAGGAAAATAAAACGCCCTTGAAATAGAATACACTTATTTACATGTTTCTGTTTACTGTTTACTCTACAAAGTTTGTGCAAGTTCATAAAGTATTTATTATTCCATATTATTATTATGTTATTATTATATATATATTATTATATATATTTATTAGTCCATAAAATATTCGTAAATAACGCAACCAAATTCCTATCGTATTTGAAATAGTACTTGTATTATCGAGCTCTCCAATTCAATATCATGATCCTAACCTAATGTAAATATTCTTTCGGATTAATAAGTAATAAATGTGCTTAGTTGGTATCCAGATGCCTTTTAGATATTTACAAATAATTCTTCTCATAATGAGGGAATTTAATCCTCACTGAAAATAAAAATTATAATTTAAACAGTGTTAATGTAGTAGTAACGTAATACAGAATGTATCCAATTATTAAATCCATTATTTAATAATTTTCTACATTCTTGATAAGATTAGTATGTTATTATTAGTAAGTGCACAATAAGAAAGGCAAATATAAAATTGCATTCATTAAAATATATACTCAACGAAATTCTCCAGCCAATTGTCAAAATTTAATATATTTTTCACATATCTAATATCTATTAGTTTTAATAAACTTAGTCATGACGATGACATTGCATCTTAGGACAGGTAAAACATTTCGACATAATTTGATTATTTAGAAATTATAATGCTTCAGGTTTTAACAATTGTTAATAATTCTACCTCTTCGTATTCAGTTCTCGCTAAAAATTACAAAATGATAATATCCTTTGTAAAATTTGTACTTACACTCTTAGACAAAGTTAATCGGTGAGAAATGATAATGTGCAGCGTTCTATGGCTCAGATAACTTTTCACCACGTTCTTTATGTGACTTGAACATTTCTTTCCCTCCAGACCCTTCACTATATGCATCCAACCTGCGGAATTGAATCGTAATGCCTACGTGGTATCACAATTACACGATTTCAACAAATGTTTAACAAATGGGGATGCTATTATCAGAAAAAAACATGAATAAATAACAGAAAGGCACAATAATGTCAAATAAAATGAAAACGGCGTTAATGAAAAACTTGAGAACAAAATGGATATGAAATTAAATCGTAACAATTTGAATTCAGTAGCGTGTAGATCCTCTTATAGCTTCTATCATTGCTTACATTCGTCTGAGGATGTTATTGATGAAGTGGTGAATGGTTTCCTGAGGAATATTCGACAAGAACAACTTGTTCGAATTTCCCAAGAGCCATAGGGGCGGGCATGTGGCGCTTAACTGATCGTTTTAGTGCATCTCATAGATTCTTTATTGGGTTCGTATCTGGGCTTCCTAGCGGCCAGTCCATAGATGTAATATTCACAAGTTGAAGGTAGTCCCGTGCCTCTCTAGCAACGTGGGGCCGAACGTTATCCTGCATAAAAATGAAATTGTCCCCAACAAACAGAACAAATGGCATCACATGCTCTACGATGTTTTCTACGTACCCTCGAAACTAATTCCCTCCCAGAGCCAAACTCGTTGACCTCCATTTGGTGAGTTTACGTGTTCTCTTACAAAACGCAGTCTAGTAACTGTATGTTCTCTGGTGAGCAGTGGTATAAGAGCTGGTCTTCTACTGTCTATTATTTCTTCATTAAGTCTTCTTCTGACAGTTCCTCCAGAAATTGCTACATGTCAAGCAGCTGATAGGGTTCCGCTTAGCTCTAACTAGTAGAATTCCTGTTTCTTGCATAAGATATCGCTCATCTCTTGCATCTGTAACATTCTTACGACCTTGTCCTGGGGTTCTACAGCAACTTCCACGTCCATTGAAGCGTTTAACTGTTCGACTAATTGTTGATTGTCTAACAAATTAGCCACATATTGCTATCTGCGTGTCTCGTTAACCAGAGTCCCCGCTTTCACTGGTCCATCGTCGATCGTCCACGACAGATTTTCTACAGTGTAGATCTATCAGAGTTGACAATTTAGATTTTAAAATAGGACCACGGCATATGGTTAGCATTTTTAAGCTTAGAAGTGGTAAAGTGTAATTCACCTAGGCCCTCTGATCTGTTATACCACGAGGTGACAAACGCCTGACCCCAAATTTTCGGAATGGCGTCCCAATTCCGTGGACAGTAATTAAACGGAATCGATGGCGATAAATTTGTGTGATGCGCGCCCCATTGTGTTGTAATTCTCGTTGTAATTTGTGTTGTATTGTGTATGTACAGCTGGCGACATGACTGAGGGAGGTAATTAAGAAGATATGTTATCATTAGCGCTCTCTGATTAAGGTAATGCTTACTAATAAGTTAAAAGCATCCTACCATGTATTTCTGCGTAATGGCATTGTCAACCGTGTTATTAATACAGCTGCAGACTGGAATTACTGGGAGAAAATAGCGGTATTTGCATTAAAAATTGCTTAAGGATTACGGATGATGCGCTCGCAGCATTTATGACAATGGCATTTATTTATAGATAACATTTATCAGCCTTGTCTGTCTCGTACCGTACAAGCAAATATTTTGATATAAGCGGTTTTAAGACCTGACAGATTTTTAAATTCGATGTAATTTTTTTATTCGACTAATTGTCACGGTCGTATTTTTTCTGGCTTTATACGTATAATTCCTTTATATCCGTGTGAATTTTAACCGCGATGCCTTTTGACGCATACAACTCATTATGTTGATCATATCAGTATCGTAATCGTAGACATGCTTTTAACCATGCTTAAACAAATTAAAGGCTTATTAAGTTGTCTTTCTTTAGCCTCTATCAGGAATAAGTGATCGAATCATAATCGTTTGTTCGCATCCTCTTACATCATGTTAACAGAAAAAAGGTTTACCTTTGTCTTACAATTATAACTTAACTTCCTCAAATGGTTACTACTATAATGTAACTAACTGCACTACTCAAAATAATTAAGTGAACAAAAAAATTCAGTGATTTTTGAAAAGCTGTAACATTATGAAAAATGGTTGTCTCGAGATGAAAAAAAAACATTTGAAGCGTGAAACTTCCTGTTTTGGAATCTTTTGACAAAAAAGCTACGGGTATTTTCTGAGCTACGGTTACTGCACAATACAAAGAAATACCGCGAGACATTTTTTTTACAAACGTCCCCGGGCTCCGATTTTTTTTTTTTTTCGGGCTAAATCAATGGAAATGCCGGTTAGCCTGTTCATTCAGCTTTAATTTGGTTTTTTAACAGACTCCGTACGACTATTTGTTGCTGAGAGGTCGGTGGTTGTATGAAAAATGACGCTTTTGTCTTTGATCATCGACATCTCAGGAACTAATGGTCGTACATGGAATCGAAGGATGGTTTTGGTAACATGAAAAAACCATCTATAAATGATGAATGTCGTTTTTGAGCACATTTTATTTATTAGTTTGAAAGAAGTATTAAAAAATGAGTTTTTCTGGGTTTTAAAAAAGTCTACCACCACTTTGCAAATATTCAGGAAAATGCTGATATTTTCAGGTTTTTTTTTAACTTTTTTAGTTTCTAGTTTAGTTTGAGGGTATACTCCCTCAATAGCCTTGTAAATTTTGAAATTTATCCATCGAACCGCTTTTCATTCCGAATTATCAAAGTTTTAAAATGAATTAAAGGAACAAAATTATGGCTGAAAAACATAATTTTATGATTAATAAGATGGAAATAAATCGATTTCAATACTTATCAAGTTTAATAAAAAATAAAGTTTGAAAAACAATTATTTCACCTTTTTTGAATTACTTTTTTCATTTTTTTTTCTTTAATCAATTTTCACCTCAGAAGTTATGCCGATGTAGGGTCTGCGGTTTTCTCGATGTAACATCTGCTGCACCTTTGATCTCGGCATTTGTAGCTCCCACAATGTAGCATTTGGCACTTGCCATAATTTTATGAACTATAATGAAATCCAAAATAATTTGATGAGTATTATAAGCGAAATTGTAAGTAAAGTAAAAAAAAACTTATTTTCCCATCTTGCTCATCAAGAAATTTCAAAACAGGAAACTTCAAGATTCAAAATGGTTTTTTCATCTCGATGCGACCATTTTTCATAAAGTTACAGCCTTTCAAAAATCGCTGAAAATTTTTCAGAATTTTTTTTCTTTAATTTTTTTGGGTAGTTTATAATACGATAAGACGACTAGGTTCATCGATTGAGCAATACGAGGAGATATGTGTTATACAATGAAACTGGAATCTATAAGTAACAAGGAAATTTCTTCTTTCCAAAGAATTCCTTTCTTTCAGCAGTCAGTAAATTATGTGCATTCAAACAATAGAGGGCTTTCTTCGAAACTAATAATTATTTCAATTAATGATATTATTTAAAATTACATTTATTTGATATATTTTTTTTCTTTTATAAAGTTTATACACTCTTCTTGCCCGGGGGTCAGTCAGGACGAACACAGATAGGTAGACCGCGGTAGATCACTGGAATACAATTTACAAGTAGGCAAATCATATGGAAATACGACTTCTAACCTGACTATACTATTTACTATTATAACTTTATTTATCTGAAGAATGTAACTAAGGTTCGATGTACCATTACATTGTTTCAGGAAATTGAATGAGAAGTGTAAGCGTGTAAGTGAATCCACTTACGATTTTACTTGGATCAGCAAACGATTCCTCATCAAAGTAAACCGTTGATGGAATACGCGTCTAACTTTTCTTACTCTTGTATAAAACCAAAAACCTCTGGGATCACTCTTAAAGTTTTTCTGAATTGATGTTAAGTAGTTAGTATATGTTTTTTAATATTTTAGGACCTTTAATATTTTATAAATAGAATTAAGTTACTTATTAATCGGAAGTTAGATCATTATTAAAAAATATATTTAAATTTATATTTTTATAACTTAAAATCTTTTCCTTTTTAATTTCAAAAGCTCTGATACGTTACCACAAAAAGTCGGATTGATTTGAGATCTTGGCAGATCAGATGATGCATACTCTCCAAGACTCCATCCCCCATGTTTTGTGGCGTTGTAAAGAATGTTGTTTATAACACAAGACCACACCAGGCTATTGGCTTTTGGGATAAGTTTTTCAGTCAATTCCCACGACTCGACCTAAAATATTCTCCTCTTTCGGTACTAGCTTGCTCACTATATATCTTCTAAATAAACGTATCTAAAGCAACAACACAATCATTAGTATAATTCCATAAAACACATCCCGAAGACCGCTATACATTTATTTATTTATATGTAAATGATTATTTATGATGCAATTTAATTTAGTATAAAGACGAAAAATGAGATTTTTCGTCACCGTAATTTTTCATTGTGAAGTTCTAAGTAACAAAATGTTTGTTAGGATAATTTTAGGGACAATTAATTTCCATGTATCAAGATAACTATTTATGATAAACATTTCCATAAAGTTAAACAACACCGCACGATTTTATATTGAACTTCTCCACAATTCAATTAGGCGTTGCTTTGTTTTGACGTGTTTATATACTCCACTCAAATGTAAGCTAAATAAAAATGTATTATTCTGTATATGAATAACCTTTTTATGCACTTTTACGTGTTCGTCTCTTTTACAAATATACATTTGTTTACATATACTTAAGTATTGACACTGTTTACGAATACTTAAGTGTGTAGTTCATGAATATTTGTTTTCGGTTTAATGTTTTGTGTGTTTTTTATAGAGTGTGCACCAAAAGTTTGGAATAAATCATTTTCCCGTACCTGTGAATTTTCAGTGTTGATTTGTTTTCAAGTTGTGACGTCATCGATTGTTTCTTTTCAATAGCGAGTTCTTTTCAATTCTTGTCGAGGCTAACTTACTGATTTAAAAAAGGTACAATTTTAATATTTTAATCCTTCAACTTTCCGAAAAAAAATTGTTATGTAGTTTTTATTTACTTTCTTCGACGTAAATTCCATAAAACTTTTCAGAAAGGTTTTTAGACATTCATTTCGTCATTAATTGTACGTTTTTTGTGTTATTTTTGCTCTTAATGCCTCTCACAAGTTTATTCGTATCTGTTTTTTTTATTTATGACGCAATTGCCAAATTATCTGATGGATAATCCATGCTTTTTCAGCTCTGTTTTCAATGGTACAACTTTTTTTCCGCGTTGCCAAACCAAACTATAGTTGAACCAATCGAAAATTTAATTGTGGTTCAGCAATAATATAAACTATAAAATTAATTGCAAATTGTTTGATAAATGAAAATAATCAGCCGATGTGTAGTCCTGCAAAATGATTACCACTAACTGATAACAATCATGGTGATAATAAAATTCTTGTAAAACATTTAGAATTATTGCTGGTGTTATCAAATTAATCTCCGGTCTAACTTGCTCTTCTAGATCTTCCCGGTTATTCGGTGTATTTAGGTAGACTTTGCTGTTTAAGTAGTCCCAATAAAAATTGTCATATCTGATGATCTAGCTGCTAGCCAGTGTACGAACTTTCTTCTACCAATTCATGTATTTATAAAAGTTATATTGATGTATGTTCGTTCTGTAACTTCATAGTGAAGTGGGGCCCTATTCTGTTGATGCCATGTGTTGGTTGGAAAACCTGGATCTTCTTCGCTTGGATACTGCAGGTATGAGGTCCTTCGGAATAAATTCTAAGTAACGTTTCCTTCTTAAAAGAAGTAATATTCTCTAATTCGAGCGTCAACGATACATACATTCGGTATATGGGAATATTAAGTATGCACCTTCTGCATCCAATAGAATTTTCTCTTACAGATTTCCTCTTATTTCTCTTACGACCATAAGTTTTGTCGATGATTTTTTTTTTTTTTTGAAAAGCTGAAGTAATGAATGAAAATGGAGATTTATAACCTTTAATTGAATATTTCAGTAATTAATTATTCTGATCTCAGTGAAGTTCCCAAATATCACTTGTTGTTGACAATTATTAATTGTATTTTGCTTTGCTATCCTCCAAACAGTGCATAAAACCGGAAAACAGTTCACTGAACCTGAACAAAACTTGAAGGTATCAATAGAGTATTCTTGGATATAAATAAAGACTAGAATAGTTAGTTAAAAAATTAGTATCAATCATCTCCTGATAATATTAACATGGTTTTCGAAACTTGGTTCGTGAAAAAACTATCCCCCTATTTTGTCCCTATGTTGCTGCATAGAGGTGCCAGCCCTTTCCCAAGCAAAAGAAAAAGCACTAAAAACTATCTAACATGTTTTTATCTTTTTTCTTCGAAAGTTGAAGGAATACCTTATACATTTTTGAAATCAACAAGTTAAGCTGCATAACAATCCGTTAGTAAAAATACATCCGCTAACGTTATCACATGGAAACAAATGAACATTAGAAATACATCAGTACGGGAAAATTTGTATTTTTAAAAATTCAAATCGGCATGCCCCATGAAATTTCATGAACTTTTATTATTTTAGATATTACGAATTTATTTCAGATGTTTCATACACACCGTATAAATTTTATCAATAAAATAAATTTATACAGTATCATAGTGTCTGTGTTTGGAAATTTCAGTGGATATCGTAATATAATACATAATTAAATGAATTTTTAAGGCTCGTTTTTAAGGCTCGTTTCCGTTAAAGTTCCTTTAATGGAAACTATCAAGTGTTTATGATTTTGTGCCTGAAAGCTTTCAATAATCTAAATATTTAAACACCTTGTGTTATTATTAATAAGCAAATTAATCTTCAACATTCAGTGCTACACAACAAACTTTTGAACTACAAGTTATTCTATGTTCATTAATATCATGAGCATTTTTTATTAATCAAATTTGATCGTTATAGTTGTCTATTGTATTCTAAATTGAAGGCCCGTTCATAAAATATATCTCAACTTGTTATACACAATTATATCCTGTCTATACATTTTCGCAAGGGAACTACGTTTACATCTTTGGAAATTTTAAAAATCCAAATCAACATGTCTGACGAAATTTCATAACATTTTATTGTTTTAGATATTATGAATTTGTTCCAGACGTTTGATGCGCACTGTATAAATGTTGTCAATAAAATAAATTTGTACAGTCGATATCGTAATAATATATATAATCATATGGATTTTTAGAACACGTCTTTCTCTAGAACAGGGGTAGCCAACCTTTTTAATCCCACCGCCCACTTTTATATTTTTGTAAGTAGTAAAGTTTTCGTAACGTAACTTAGCGCAACTGAAAAGTGCTCGTAATGGAGTGGAAGTTTAGCAAAAATATGTATTTAAATTTCTCTTTCTATTTACACTTTCTTATATATAAGTATAACGTCTTTTGAAATTAAATGTATTTTATTTTTAATGAGATCCTTGAAGTTGATGGGGCGAAGCTAGATATTTATTTGATATCTGGTTCAATTTTCGTAAGGAACAAACAGAGGTCTCCTCTTTCAGAAATATTCAGGCGGTTTCTAGGTTTGGATGATTAACAGCACCGAAGCCTATTCTATAGGGTATGAGGTAAGAAAAGGTATTGCTAAATTAAATATCTCACATATTCGGATATAATGCAGGCATTTTTTCATTTTGCCATAGATATTACTATCGAAATTACGTTTATAATTTCTAATAGCTTTTTCTTGAAAAGCTGTATCGCCACCTCAATTGCGGTAAAAGGTTTTATCATCTAGTCACACTCCTTTAAGTTAAAAATATTTTTCAAATCGGTTTTTTCGTATCCAATTTAAGTTCGTTAAAGTGGGTACTGAACCTTTCAGTACCCACCTCTCTTTTACAGATGCTGTAAACCCAGTTTCTCTGGGTTTACAGCATCTTTCATAGATAATACATAATAATAAATTCAGAAAACTGATGAAATTTTCTCTTCAATAGATGATAACGAAACTAATTAAGTTTTTCGATAAATAATGACACAATAATTTTGCAATTTATAAGAGTTATGAATGCCTTCATAATAGTTCGCAGTAGAAACCTGCCCTGTTGGAGTCGTAGATGTGCAGTAATAACGGTCAAAACCCCTACCGCACACTATAATGCCTAGTTCGGATTATACCTACTAGTGATTTAGTTAAGTGGCGAGTAATTTAGTAGCTAAATTAAACCACCTATTTTTTCTTTCACCTTTATATTTCACCTTATATAAAAATATATACAGAGTTTCTCACGGTAGCCGTTCATTAGAAGTTTTCGTGGTTAGAAAAAAACTTTTGAATTTTCAGACTCCAGGATTATTCAAGATTCTCTTTCATTTTGTTATATTTGCAAGGTCATGCCACTTCTGGTTATCCCGGAAGTCACCAGTAACTTCCTTATTTTAAATATAACACCCGGTATATTATTTCATTTTTGGATTCCTGAGAAAATTAATGAGTTCCATCAGATTTCCCTATACCTATTTTCAACTGTTTCTTAGATGTCTTGATTATTTTGAAAATTTTGAAAGACGTAGCCTTATTTTCAACACTGTGCCTTTTACCCATTTTGTACTGGTGATAAGCGCTTCTGGGGTAGAAGCAGTAGACGGCACAAGAACGGTACTTTCGAAATCCACATTGACAATTAATTTATCGCAAACAGGGTGTCCAAAATTTTATCACCAATTACATCATTTTCAAAGTTGAAAAAGTTCTTTATTTCAAATGTGACATCTGTATATTATTGGATGATTGTATGCAGAATTTGATTCTGCATCGATTCACAATAACTTTCCCTATACTTATTTCCAATGGTTTTCTTGTTAATCCATTATTTTTTATTAAAAGCCGATGAAACTCTAAAAGTCCCATCTAGTAAGCCTTGGTTTTGACAGGAATTGAAACAATGTTGATTTCACAGATCGGCTGCGCCTGATGGAAGAATAATCTACATATACACTTTATGTTGTTACTAATAAACAAAGTAATCTTCAATGTTCAGTACTACATCACATACTCTAGAATCACAAATTATTCCATATTCATTAATATCATGAAGATTTTTTTCTGATCTAATTATTTCGTTATAGCTGTTTATAAAATAGTTCTCAACTTGTTATACACAACTACATCTTGTACACATCCTCGCAAATTAATAGCTACGTTTACATCCTTGGAGACTTGAAATTATTATTTAAAGAAAGTATATTAATTTCGACATAAGACCAGTTTTAATTAATTTGGGTTAGCCACTTAAATGTTTTAATTTAGAGCAAACTCCTCATAAATAAACATAAATAATCGTTTCTTACTAATATTATTGATGTATTACTGTAGGCTATACTGCAATAAATAACGTATTAGTGACAGTAGACACAATTTCCTAGGCTTTTCAATGTTGAGGACGATAACAAGAGCATTAAATAGTGCAATAAATGTGATATAATGAATTCAGATTCGAATAAACAAGAATTTTACGTAATCTAAAGTAACAGGAGTCCTCTCCGGCCATAATATTAACTGTGGTCATTTTATGCTCATCATGTTTATTCCGATACTGACATGGACTTTAGGTCAGAGGTATTGAGAATGGGGAAATAATAACAGTTCGGCCCAAGTCTCGAGAAGGTTAATGCTAACGGTCGCTTGATCTTGAATGTCGAACTGGCTTTAGATTTTCTTTTTTGTCGGAGTCAGAAGGCGAATTGACCCAGAACTTGACGACAGTTACAAAAATGTTTAATACTAAACGGGTCGGTTACTAGCGTCTATATTGCGGAGTCTCTAGGGCCCTAGTCGTCATGTAGAGAGCTTTGTTTTGCAAAGCTGATTACTTTAATTATACAAATAGATATTTTTTACCGAAACATGAGATAAGCACTAATTTTAAATTAGCTCTTAAATTCCAATATTGAATTAAATTTCCTAAAAGGGATCCGCTTTAATTGCTCTTGGTTTTTAGTTATACTCATAATTAAAGCGTCTATTCCAACGAGCCGTAATAGAGTCGAACTCAGTTCACTATTATTATACAGCAGTAGTTCACAGAAAATACATCATAATACATTCATGAATAGTAATTAATCCTCGAATAAACAGGAAAACGATTAAGAAAATGTATTAATAAAAAAATTACCAACACATGTCTCAGTCGGTCATTTTCTGTCTGGAGACCGATAATGAAAGTTTATTACCAGGTAATTTTCTGCATTAGAACTTGCAGTACTGTTAAGTGATGCCTCTCACTTAACAATAGTTTACGCAATGAAAAAATTCTTTCAACGTTTACTGTTATCAGAAGACATTACGAGAAACTAATTAACTACATATTGACTATATTTTAGTAAAGTAGAAGTTAACTCTTGATGTGTACCCTTTAGAAATGAATACATGTGTTCCAGACGGCTGTATCTAGAATATGTCATAAACACATCTTGCAGTTTCTTTAAGGACAATACTGACTTCATTTGTATTGTGGTTGTTTATTTTTTGTATAACATCATCTAATACCATAAAGTGTTGTAACGATAAGCCATACGTTTCAGTTTCTTTATTGCAGTAATTAAAATGGAATAGTTACTGTACTAATCTAACGGGCGTCATCTTGTATATTTCGTACTTGCAGTAACTTCTTCACTGTGTGTATGATATTGCTCTCGTTGGTATCAAACCTAAAGAAAATAACATTGACGTAGTTTTACACAAAACACCAAAGCACTATACACTACACTCGACGCCAAGAAAGTTGGCATAATCTGAGATGATTAAAACTGAGTTTTAATCAACTCCAGATGACGCCAACTTTGTTGGTCAAACGCGCGTCGAGTGTAGTGTTTTGTTGTTTTGTAGAAAACTACGTCAGTGTTATCTTCACGCCTAAGAGTCCAACCCACTCCAATACTAAATAAAACACGTTTTTGGTTCCTTAACACAATAAGGCTACAGCTTCGAATTGAGTACCCCATCTTGTGACAACTGGTTTAGGAGTTGTCTCTTATTGTTTCTTCTATTTGTTAAGTGCATGAGTTACACATGTAAAGTATACCGTATTTGGGAAAGTTTTAATTAACGGATCTCCTGATTTTGACATGTATTCAGCTGCATCCGTTAGCATTACTAATACTTTCTGAGAATTGTCTGATCTGACCATACACAGTTGTTTTGGGGTTAATTCTGTCTAATATCTTAGAAGCTGCCTGCCACTAGCACTATTATTCCACATAATGAAGTAAGTACATAATATTTTTGTTGCGAATGTTTTGCAATACATCCTCGTATATCTGATTAACACATCTGTTTCTCAGTGTAGTTGGATTAGGGAGTTTTTGATCCATTTGTTTTTCTAGAAACTGGCGTAGTGTGATGTTATTCAGTTCGTATAACGGAATACGACTTGCCAAAAAGGCGACCGTACGGTCATAGGAAAATATAGTGTCATCGTTGTGGTAACCGCTAGATGACACATGACTTTTCGCATGTCTTGTTATATTACTTTTTTCATATGAATTAATAATTCGTTCACACATATCTATTACAAAATTGATCATTTCCTTTATACTCCTGTCCACAAACAATGGAACTCGGGGCTATTATCAATCCAATAATTCTACTGTTCATTTTTTGTCTCATGATATATTTATGTTACCACCCAAATAAAAATGCGGAAATTCAAACACGTGACATGATCCGCAAGGCCGCGTAAGTAGTGGATACAGCAATGAGATAAGAACAGACTCATAACAGGTCTCTGTGTCACACACGGTGGCAATGTCGTTGCTATAGAAACATGTATAACAACCAGTTTAGTTCGAATAATAACTAAATTTCAAATCGACAACAAAATATACATTTTTTTTCTCATTATAGTACATACTACTACAATAAACAGCCTTACGGTATTAAAATAGCATGATAATGTATCTATTATGATATACTAGCGGATAAAGGTTTTTATTTGACCCTGCCCCATATCGGTTCTGATATTATATGAAAGGGAAGCTAAGGTAAAAAAGAGTCATATGAAATATGTAGGGAAATATTTTCTTGTTAACGTTTTAATTTATGAAATAGATGACATTTTCTATTGATCATAATTCGTTAGTAATATTATAAAATGTAGACAGAGGAAAGCGGAGACTGAAACACTATGGAATTGATTATAATTATCCTAAGCTGACTTTAACCAAATGTTTGAGATTTTTGCTCAAGAGTCCTTAGTATATAATATACATATTGTTAAATTGATGATTGTTGTTTAAATCATCTCGTTGTGTTTAAATGTTGTGTTTAATCAACTGTAACTCGTAGAAAAAATGAAAGTAACCTTTTACTAAACACTATATTTTCTATTTACAAGTATTTACAAACAATAATTTTAAAAAGAAGGTATCTAATGATACATACATCTCAGTGAGCACGAGATAGAAAAACTACGACCTTTCCGTAGCACTTCTACATTGGAACACGTAAGTGCGTATCCTTAACATTTTTACCCGTTTTTCCTTAATTACAAATTGTTTCAATTTTGCTTCGTAATGGAAAATCTAAAGGTATTGGTTTCTCAAAGGGATCAGTTAAAATCCAGTTTAACAAGGCTAGAGAAACACTATAATGAAGTTTTAAAGAAAAAAATAATAGATGATGAAATATTAATTAATTTAGAGGTTCACTTGATTGAAATTCATTCAAAAATTAGTAGTATTAGTGTCTAGTGATGAGGATCACAAAAATGAGTTAGAAGAATTTGAGGACAAATTTTACAGCCTCCTGGCAAAAATTAAAATTTTTTTTTAAGGCAAATGAGGCGATAATTCAAAATGATAAGGCGAATGTTAGATCATTTAACGCGGAAAACGGTTTCATATCTCTACCAAAAATAAAATTACCGTCCTTCAATGGAGAATTTGAAAAGTGGATAGCGTTTCGGGATTCCTTTGATACACTTATTCATAAACGTTCTGATTTAACTAATATGGAAAAATATCTTTATTTAAATTCAACGTTAACGGGAGTAGCCGCGAAAGCCATACAAATATTAAAGGTTTGCCCAGAGGATTATGAGGCTGCCTGGGAACGTTTGCATAAACGTTTTGAAAACAAAAAACTTATCCTTCAGAATACACTAAAGTCATTTTTTGATATAGAAGCTGTTCAAGAGGATGTCTATTTACCGGTACAAAGGTTTCTGGACAATGCATTTACTTGAGTATTTTTATCTGGTTGCAGAACTGGTTTTTCCAGGCTAATGTCTTCCTGAATTACACTTCCTCCTCCTGATGCACGTCTATGTTGCACTCGTATTGTTTTCAGTCTTTTTGGAACACCTTGTATTTCCCGCTGAAGTATACTGTTAGGAATGATGATTGTTGGCTAAATAACTCTATCCGCCTCGAAGGACCAATGTTAAGCTGATGATTGTTGTTTAAATCATCTCGTTGTGCTGTTGCACCACATCTTCTTTGTAAACTTTAACTTGTAGAAAAATGAAAGTAACAGTTTTCTTCTTCTTCTTCTTCTGCGCTTCAAGTATTAGGCACTGTTGCCTGTTACTTTCCATCGCTTCCTCGGGCGGCCTACGCTTCCTCGGGCGGCCTACGCTTCCTCTTCCTGTGCACCTGTAGTGTAGGGCTTTATTTGGTAGTCTTTCTGTGTGCATTCTAGTCAAATGTTCGTGCCATTTCGTGCGGTTTTCTTTTATTCTATCGTTTAAGTTAAATATCTCCATTTCTTCTCTAATATCTACATTTCTTATTGTGTCATTTCTTGTACAACCCTTCACTCTTCCCAGAAACTTCATTTCTTGTGCTTGTATTCTGTTTTCGTCTTTCTTTGTCGTTGTCCATGATTCACTTCCGTAAGTGAGTGTTGACACCGCTAGTGTCTTATAAAACTTCATCTGAGTTTCCTTCCTAGTTTTATTTTTAAAGTTTTTTGTAATTGTTCCGCATTTGTTGGTGAACTTATTAATTTTTTGTTCGATGTCTTTACTATATTCATAGGTGATGTCACATCCTAGATATTTAAAATATTTAATTTGTTCAATTGTTTTATTATTTATGACTATTTTACTTCTTACTGTTTCTGTTCCACAGAAAGCCATAACTTTCGTTTTTTCTGCTGATATTTTCATGTCGAATTCTTTACAGATTTGTTCGAGCTTGTATATACCTATTTGGAGGTCGTCTTCCTTTTGTCCTATAAGAGTTAGGTCGTCTGCATATAATATTGAATTGAACAGGGTCTTCTCGTCTAATACCTAGATTGTGTTTCTTTTTCCATTGTTGGATTATCTCGTCGATATATATATATATATATATATATATATATATATATATATATATATATATATATATATATATATATATATATATATATATATAGATATATGTATATTGAAAAGGGTTGGGGAGATACAGCAGCCCTGTCGTACACCTTTATTTATTTTAAAACTATTTCTTGGTTCATTACCTATGTTTAAGATGATTTCTGTATATTCATATAAACTTCTAATTGCATTTACTAGATATTCAGGGTACCCTTTGTTTAACATGATAAACCATAGTTTTTCTCTGTTTACATTATCGAGTGCCTTCTCTAGATCTATAAAGGCTAGGTGTGTTTCTCTGTTACACTCTCGTCGTTTCTCGATAACTTGCTGTAAGGTAAATGTTCCGTCTATAGTTGAGCGTCCCTTTCTGAATCCTATCTGTTCTTCACCTATTAATCGTTCCATTATTGATCGAAGTCTGTTATTCAGAATTTTGGCGTAAATTTTATAAGCCGAATCTAGCAGACTTACTCCTCTATAATTGTTGCAAATGTTTTTGTCTCCTGTTTTAAACAGTAAAAGTACTTTTGATCTTCTCCAATCTTCTGGTATTTTCTTTCTTTTCCAGCACTCATTGAACAGGTGAAGAAGTCGTAGGTGTAGCAATAGACCTCCGTATTTCCATAGCTCAGTGTTAATGCTGTCTAATCCCGTCGCTTTTCGATTTTTTGCAGTCTTTAACGCTTCCGTCAGTTCTTTCATTTCTATATCGTCTAGTCCTCTTGTGTCATTTACGGCTATTGGGGATTCCTCTGCATTCTCATCATACCATAGTTCTTTGTAGTGTTTTATCCATTCTTGTTCTTCTATATTGTTAATTTGTATATGGTCTCTTTCATGTTTGTTAAGTGTTTTCATCGCTTTATATGCTATATTCTGCCTTCCATGTATATCATTCTCTATTCTACTTATGTAACAGTCCCAAGATTCTTGATGTGCACGTCTAGCCATTTGTTTTGCTACATTTCTTTTGTGTTTATATTCTTCGTAATTTTGGTCTGTGGGATTATTTATATATTTTTTGTATGCTTCCTGTTTTTCCTTAATTGATTCTTCTATTTCATCTGTCCAAATTCGCAAGCCTTTACGTTTTCTATACTTTCTTTTTTTCCTAATACTTCGTCTGCTATAATTTTTACTGTTTCTTTCAGATTTAGCCATTCTTCGTCTATGTTTTCTTTTATTTCTAGGTTTAGTAATGCTTGGTTCAGTCTTCTTTGGTATAGATCTTTAATACTTTCTTGTTCTAGTAGATAGACTTTGTATACTTGTTCTTCTTTCTGTTTGTTAGTTGGTGTTCTGTGTCTTTTCCATTTTGTGTATGTGTCTATTATAGATATTACGAGAAAGTGGTCCGAACCGATGTCTAGACCTCTGTAAACTCTTGTGTCTCTTATTTGTCCAGCTATTTTTTGTTGACAATTATATAATCTATAATCGATCGATATCCTCGTGCTGTCCATGTATATATGTGGATATATTTTTTCCTGAAGAACGTATTGGTTACTTTTAATCCATTGTATGTAGCAAAATCTCTTAGTAATTTTCCATTACCGTTACATAAGTATTCTCCGAAAATGCCGACTGTTTTATCTATTGGAATATTTCAGATTCTGGCATTCAGGTCTCCCCCATGAGTATTAGCTGATCTGTTGCGTTATATTTATTAAGTACTGTCTGTAGTTGTTCATAGAATATTCTAGACTCGTCTGTTTTTCCTTCTTCCGGCGCATAGACTGCGACTATTGTTTGCATTACCTCTATCAAATTTTAATCTGACCAAGACAATTCTTTCATTTAGGTATTCGTAATTTTTTATTCTGTCCTCCCATTTTTTATGTATATACAAAGCTACTCCTTTCGCTGCCCTCTGATTTTGATTCACACCACTATATATCATGATATATTCATCAACATATTTTGTTCCTTTTAATTTCTTTTTGGTTTCGGTAATAGCGGCAAAATCTATGCCCATTTCATTCATATGTCTTGTAAGTTCTATTTCTTTAAGTGCTATTCCTCTTACGTTCCATGTCGCTAATTTTATTTTATCTTTTATCCATATTCTCTTGTCCTTATTTATCGCGTGGGTCGTTGTATTTTT
Source organism: Rosalia funebris (assembly GCA_037954035.1). NCBI lineage: Eukaryota > Metazoa > Arthropoda > Insecta > Coleoptera > Cerambycidae > Rosalia > Rosalia funebris. The sequence continues at coordinate 17,294,471 of JAZFAV010000020.1, forward strand.
ATCTGTCCTATGTCCGAGGCTTTGTTGGGTACTAGAAGTATATGATTTTTTAAGAGAGTTGGTTACTAGCCATCTGCTCAACCCCCTAACTAGGAGGGCCGGATTTTTCTGTAGGGGTTGACTCCCTTAGCCGATGAATTCCAGTTTTAAGGCGCCGGAGACTCGCCTGACACCCTCTTCCGTTAGCTGCATGACCTTGGTCATGAATTTTCAGAGATCACGGCGTGGACGTGGAAGTAGGATTTGTTGATTCACTTCCGAAGGAAGCTGCGAGCATTTCCCAGAGTTTTGTTGTAGAGAAGCTGTCGGCGTTCTTCTCTACCTCTGGGGCTCATTTAAACCATTTGATCTCCACAGTTTACTAAACACTATATTTTCTATTTTCAAGTACTTACAAAGCAGTAATTTTAAAGAGAAGGTATCTAACGATACATACATCTCAGTGAGTTCGAATGTAGAAGTGCTACGGAAAGGTCGTAGTTTTCTACCTTGTGCTCACTGAGATGTATGTATCATTAGATACCTTCTCTTTAAAATTATTGCTTTGCAAATACTTGTAAATAGATAATATAGTGTTTAGTAAACTGTTACTTTCATTTTTCGACGAGTTAAAGTTTACAAAGAACATGTGGTGCAAGAGCACAACGAGATGATTTAAACAACAATCATCAGCTTAATACATATATTTGTATTACCAACATACAATTTATACATTTATATTACCAGCTGTAACTTCGTATTTACCAGTTTTAACGAGAATTACGCAAATGATGATGATTAAAAAAGACAAAAACGGTAACATGAACTTATTTGCAGTTAGTTCTAATATATGTGGAAAAGTGATTAAACGGAAAAATGAAGATGATGATAAATGAAAGATGTAATTGTCAGTGGCGATTTATATAATAAATGGCAAAAAGAAGACCATTTGGCGTTATAGTCTTTAATTAATACGTTTATCGGACACAGACTCTTAACAACGTAAATCGAAGGGATCAATATTTGACAAATTTTGTCTGATCAGTACTGTTATCGATAACATGTACTATAATTCATGAAGGCGTTTTATAAAGCTCCGACACCTTAAGAATTTTAGACGTTTCCATGTATAAAATGACAATATACTTGCGGGTAATGGTATACCTTATTCAGTTTGATAAAATAATTATTTCATTAAACAACTATGTACTGTTTTCATAAAGAAGTAATATAGGGTTAGCTCCACCAACCTCTTGTAGCGGATATTAAACTACGCTTAAAACAATACCAACGACCAAAATGAAAAACAAGTACTTTTAACTTCGTAAATATAGAAATGAAAAACAAAATAAAACAAGAATTTAATAACAAAATAAAGCTTATCGACAAACAGCTAGAAGACCCAGAAGAACTGTGGTGCGAACTTAAGATCAAAGCCAAAGAAATCTACACAAATAATGAATATAAAAAGGACTCAATAAAAAAAAATAAATGGATGACAGAAGATATCTTAAAACTAATGGAACAGGGAAGACTAGCAAAAACAAATGACGCAAAGTACAAGTATCTACAGAAAAAAATTAAAAAGGAGATCAAGATGGCCAAAGAGAGATGGATGAATGAAAAGTGCGAAGAAATGGAAAACATAATGTCCAAACATGATTTATTCAACATACATAAAAAGGTGAAAGAAATAAGCGGCTTATTTAAAAAAGGAGTTCCCCCTGTACTAGTGGACAATAACAACAAAATCATCGTTGACGTTGATTTTGATGTCTTCTTCATCGTTTTGATGAAGAAGACATCAAAACATAATGGCAAACATATATATCAGAGCTGTTTAATGATGATAGAGATAATGATATGGTACTGTATCAACATTGCACAGAAGGTCCAGAAATCATGAGATCCGAAGTAGAACCTGCTATAAAAAATGCAAAAACCAGAAAAGCTCTAGGACCGGATGAAACACCCACTGAGTTAATAAAACTGATAGATGAAGAAAATATAAAAATAATAGTTAAACTCTTCAATGCAATATATAACACCGGAGTGATCCCCTCAGACTGGCTCAAATCCACATTTATTGCAATTCCTAAAAAAACATAAAGCAAGAAAATGCTCAGAATACCGACTGATTAGTCTAATGAGCCACACCCTCAAAATTTTCTTAAGAATAATACACAGCAGAATTAGACTCAAATGCAAAGAAAACATGGAGTTCGGTTTTAGGAATGCACTCGGACCTAGGGAGACGCTTTTTGCGCTGAACGTCCTATTACAGAAATGCCGAGATCAAAGAAAAGACATTTTTGCATGCTTCGTGGATTTTGAAAAGGCATTTGATAAAGTGCAACATACCAAATTAATAGAGATTCTGAAAAAGACGGGAATAGATGATAGAGATATTCGTATCATTAAGAATTTGTACTGGAAACAAACCGCTAACGTTAAGATTGGAAATAGTCTTACTAACGAAATATCCATACAACGAGGAGTTAGACAAGCTTGTATTTTATCCCCAACTATATTCAATTTATATTCTGATCTTTTATTTAAGACATCACTTGAGGATCAACCACAAAACGATAATTATTTTCTGTAGACAAGTGGGTTGGTAGTGCTTCCATCTCCGGGTGTGTATGTTTACTAGACACTCCTGCTTAGTTGGCCAAGTACCTATCGTTCATGTGAAACCATCGCAAGGGACAGAATGTTTTTTTCTTAAACCCGTCCCAACGGTTTCGGCGATTTTGAATTGCGATGGCAAACTTTAAGGACTATCAAACGCCAACAGCAAATTATGTTTCCTGTTAAAGAATATAGCAGCAAATACAGCTTCAATGCTCCGGGAAGCGTATGGGAATATATTTATGCTCAAATAGTGTGAAGCGGCATTCTTAGTAAGTCACCCACACGTGTCATTATTATCAGTTACAATTATTGCAAGAATTACCAAAATATTAAAAGTTTATGCAGTGGGGGTTAATTGACACCGATTAATAAAATCGTTGGTGATTTTCTCGGTTACGGTTGAAAGCAAAAAAAAAACAAAAGAAAACCGTATTAATACAAGGTCAACACTATAAGACAATGAGCGTAGATTTGGCTGTTTGGAGCTGTTTTATGATAATCTATCAGCCCGGAAATTGGTGAGAACATCTAAGTAGGGGTTGTTAAAACAGGTGATTGCTTTGGTGAGAGAAACCGGGATTGGATGTTTCAGGAAAACAATAATCCTATTATTGAGTTATTCAGTAAATCCATCGTACTTAGAAAAGTAAAGTAATTTTATAACAAATTATGTTTGTTAAAACAAGCAATAAAAAAACTTTCTCTTGTGAAACTGGCTGTAAATATTTAATCGGCATTATTTCAATTAAATGAAGATTGGAAGGTTTATGCTTTTTCCTCCAACAGTGTTATGGATCACCCTCTATAATCCTGCGAATATTAAGGAATAGTCCCATCCGCATCTTGTATAGAAAGTATAAAACATCACAACCCATTGACCTTTCTCTTAAATAAACGTTCTGCGAATGTCTGTATTATAAACTATATTAACTAAATTTCACGTGTGGGCGAACGAGACAGAATTCACATTTGCTAAATTAGTAACAAGATAGTTAAAGAACAATGCCATGTTTTAGAACAATGCTATGTTTGATGGTTTATTTATAGCCCTAGGTGGGAGTCGAAATTTCTACGGATCGCGATTATTCATTAAATTGATTGGTTCGAAATATATTTTTCAAGCATTATGTTCAATTGATCTCTTGTTCGTTTCATATGTAATGCAACAACTAAAATTGGATATAGATTTTGAAGGACCTGCCATCGTCTTGTCACTATAGAAATAAAAAATATATGATTGCCATCATGCCTCGATGATGACTATCTTCCTATGTACTGTTTTAGTTATTTCAAATAAATAATATTCTCAATAATAAATAATAATAATCTAAATAATAATAGTCTTAAAAGAAACGCAAATGAAAGAAGAAAAATAAATGCCATAAAAATAGAACAATGGAAAGACTACTATAATAATCTACTGGAAGAACAACGTGGAGAGTATTTAGACACGCAACTAGATACAGACGAAACAGGAGTTAACGGAGTAGATACCATTAAATTAAAAGAAATAAAAACAGCATTACAAGAAATTAAGAATAATAACGCTCCAGGACCAGGCGATTTACCTATCGAGTTAATTAAACACGCCACCATAAGAACGTATGAGTTGCTTTCTGTAATTTTTAACAAGTGTCTGGCAGGGAAAATGATTCCAAGAGATTGGAGGAGCCTTTAGATAAATTCAATGTATAAAAAGGGAAACAGGAGCGACTGCAGCAATTATCGGGGTATTAGTATTATATCGTCCATTGGAAAGCTTTACGAAAGAGTCCTAACAGCCCGAATAGAATAGAAGAGGAAGCCACGGAAATGGAAGAACAAAATGGATTTCGACCTGAGCGATTCTGCGTGGACAATATATTTACAATAAAACAACTGGCAGAAAAGGAACTAGCAAGAAGAATGGAGCTTCACGCTACTTTTATAGATCTTCGTAAGGCATTCGACTCCGTCCCTTTACAGAAATTATGGATCGCAATGAAAGAAGCAGGTATAAATAGTGTATATATAAACACCGTAAGAACATTGTATAGAGAAAATCAAGCAGTTCTTAAGGTCAGAAATCAAACTTCTGAAGCTTTCCCACAAACAAAAGGAGTTAAACAGGGCTCCTGCCTCTCTACAACCATGTTTAAAATTTATCTCTGCAGCGCTTTAAAACAGCGGATAAGAAAATGCAGTCCCAGGGGGATATGGATAGAGAACATTCACTTGCATATAATCCTCTTTGCAGATGATCAGGTAGTTCTTGCGGAAGACCAGCAAGACATGGCTTGACAGCAAGACAACATACAAAAGATACAATATACTTGTAGTTTATTTCATCTCTATTTGCGGAATAAAAAATCCCAAAAGGCTTTTATCTCATACCGTGGCTTGTTTTTATAGCTAGGCTCAGGTAGACTGTTCCATTTATCGGCAAGATAAGAGAGTTTTTTATTTGGCAAATAGCGATGAAATGAATAGTACATGACTATAGGAGGCACAAGACAAGACATCGAAACATACAGAGTAATAATAAAAAGCGAAAGACAGTACAAATACCTAGGAGTTACAATAGATGAAAACAGAAAGGATAATAAAGATATACTATAGAAAATAGGAAAAGGAAAAAATATGATTAAAGCACTACAGCCAATCTTGTCGAGTAAGAATCTAACAAAAAAAAATCAAAAAGAAGTATATATCATTCTGTGATTCAGCCAGCACTGACGTATGGGTCAGAAGTGTGGGTTATAGATAAAAATATGTCTTAATATCTTCTATCAACCGATATGATGTACTGGAGAAGATATATGGTTTAATTTTACTTGACCATGTAAGAAATGAGACTATCAGAGAAAAAATGGAAGCAGAAAATACGATAATGAACGATATAACTGAAAAGCAGTTAAAATGGTATGGACACCTGCAACGAATGAGCGAAGAAAGGATACCATCAAAAGTTTGGAATTGGGCACCAGGACAAAGAAATAAACGAGAAATGCCACGAAAAAAATGGATTTCAAACATCCGCACCGCAATGGAAAATAGAGGACTCCACGAAGGAGACCGATAGGAAATGATGGCGTCTGGGATTCGAGAAGCGACACAAGAAGTTGCAAGAACTCGCCTTATATATATATATATATATATATATATATATATATATATATATATATATATATATATATAATAATCCTTAGGATTTATTAGGATAATAAAATACGAGACTAGTTTTCCACGATCACGGATTACACGTTACTCGATCCTCATTTAGCCAACCAAGTTGGAAGAATCAAGAGATGATTAAAATGTACCAATGATTGATTGACTGACTAATGACAAATAAATAATTACTGATTTCATTATTATATATAATAATGAAATCAGTCCCGTATATACATATGTATCTCGACAAAGTAGTTCCTTTAGGGAAAAGATTAGATACAGGGGACAATAAAGTCCCTACCAATGTGCATGGCAAATCTTATATAAATGGATTATGGAAGTTACGAGGGCGGATCAAATATAAACGGGGCTTCATAACTAAACAGCGTTAAATGTATTTTTAACAAACAATTCCACAAAATATTACTTTACATATGTCAAATAAATGTAATCGTTTATCAGCAGTGACAGAGGATCTCCTAAGCCATCTACATAAAATGTTTATAGATTTATAACTTAACGAAAAATTAGAAGAAATAATGAAAAGTTTTAACTTTGTCCATTGTATATATAAAGTTGTGACTGTATATATGAAGTAATGCCAGAAGCTTATATGTATACAGTTATGTATAACTTTAAAGTTATATATAAAGTTATGCCTATCCTGAAATCCTGTATAATTACTAAATATTGTAGCAAATATCGGAACTCTTTGATACAATAATGAATACCATAGTCAACATTAATGTGATTTGCTCACACGCTATTACCAGAGCCGTAATAATCAATTATAATATGAAAGTAAATCCCGCACAATGGCAAGTTATTGTACACCATAATGCTAGTCATCTGAACAGCTATAAGGAACACACAAAAACGTTGCATATACATCAGACCCCTTTGTGCTGATACTGAGTAATGAATCCGACGAATATCCGCGTTTCACTGCATAATCGACGCAATTAAAATGTTTTGTGGATATTTCTCGTGAACAAAAAGGGCACTCGCGAAACGTAATTATTTCAGTGCCAAGTTGGCGAGATGAAAACTGGTTTGAGGCTTTATTTCGAGTGTCGAGGTAAACAGTTTCATTAAATTAATGTAAGCTGCGTATACTTTTTTGAAAACGTCGTGTCGTCTGTAGTACTTATCGTAATTTGTGAGGGCTTTATGGCATCAACGATATGTAAAAGGTGTTTCGTGTTTCAATAAGTACTTTCGAATTTTTAAAAGTAAATAAAAGAAGTTGTGAAAAGAAAGAATATTTTATGGCATTATGTATGGAATATAACGCCATTCAAATATCCGCCGCGGTTTTGATTGGTGGCATGTATTCGGGAGGTCCAATTTTCGATAAATCTGGCTGAATTTGCTGGATGGCGTTCATTACGTCGACTTTGAGGGCATTATTAAATGCTTGCGGATTGAAGAAGTCTAAAGGATTTAAATCGCACGATCTCGGTGACCAGTTCAAGTAGCCGCTGCGCGAGACAACCATGCCTTCAAATCGCTCGTGTAGAATGTCCGTCGTTGCATACGGTGTACGGCACGTAGCGCCATTCTATTGGAACCACATGCCGTCGGTATCCATATCATCCAGTTTAGGCCAAAAGAAGTTGCTTATCAACGATTTGTAGTGATCGCCGTTGACCATTATGACAATGTCAGTATCATTTTGGAAGAAGTACGGACCGATGATTCCACCAGACAAATATCCGCACCAAACAGTGACTTTCTCGGAATGCATTTGGTGCTGGTGTATCTCGTGTGGATCAGTATCGTCCAAAATTCGACAATTTTGCTTGTTCACATATCCATTCATCTAGAGATGGGCCTCGTCGCTAAAGATAATTTTGTTGGCGAAATGTGGGTTAACTTCCTACTGTCCCAGAGTCCAATCAGCGAACACACGGCGATGTCTATGGCCGTTTACCTTAAATTCCTGGGTCAGTTGGACTTTATACTGATGCAGATCCAAGTCGCGACGCAAGATTCGTCAAGTTGAAGTCGCAGAAATGTCAAGTTCTTGTGAACGACGAGAAATTGACTGCCTCGGGTTTTCCCGTACACTCTCACGTACAGCAGCGATGTTTTCAGCAGACCTTACGTTTCGGTGACGTACGGGTGTTGGCTAATTATTTATCCGACCGGTTGACTTGAATTTTACCACCAAACGTCGAATAGTCGACTCGGCGCGGCGGGACGGTTGTGGCAAGGATAAAAATCACCTAATGAGCGGAACGTTTCTCGAATGGAACACTGATTTTGAAAATAAAATTTGATGATTTGTACACATTGTTGAACGCTAGACTTTGGAATTTCCGCAATAATAAGAGCAGCCATAATATAAAATCATCAGACGTTATTATCTGCCTATATAGACGGAATTTTATACTTATTAGGTTTAGTAAAAGTTACTCTTTGAGAATGGCATAAAAGCTGAAACAATTGTTAGAAATATAGATTGCAATTTTTGTGAAACCTACAAAGTTTTTTCTTTCATTTACTAATCATAGTAATTACATTAACGCTACCCATGGAATAATGTAATTAAATTTTGAATTAATCTACAAGGTTCTAGTGTTCCTTGGCATGGTAGCTTTTAAACCTCCCATTTTTTTTGTTGTAGCGACACTTACTTAATTTGAGGTTAAATAATTGTTTTAAGAAATACTTTTAACAGTGACTATGAAAACCGTTATTCACATTTCAAATAATATACCTATTAAAACAAAAATTATCTAAAGAGAAACTTAAAAATGCTACAACACTTAACTTCAAATAACTGGTGAAAATAGCCACCCCTGACTTCCCTAATAGTTCCCCTGATCGTCGAACAGGTACCAAGGGCATTTTTCATAATTTCGTGTGATTCTTATATTTGGTTTTTAGATCTTCTTCATTCTAAGCTAAGTTCTGTAGACTGATGATTTTAAGTGCCCATAAAGAAATAAATCGAGTGGATTGTGATCCTGCCAGATCCTGATCAGATTATGTCAATCCATCGATTGACATAATTTTGATCTAAATTCTGATCTGCACTAAAATCAAGGGTGGTGGTTAACCGTCATGCATATATTAATTTGTTTTCTGAATCAGCATACAGGGTATTGAATCAGTATTGATAATTAACACCCCAATTACCCCTGGAAATGGGCTGGAACCATCGATGCAGCAACAGGAGACAGATATCCACGAACACCGAACAATTACACGTTTCTCGATGCACATTTCGCCGACCAAGTTAACATCACCGATAGATGATTAAAGCTTCAGATGAAAACATGGAATCTCATTGTTTTCATCCAGCAATTAATAATTGAATCTTAATGTTGTTACGATTTTTATATACCTACATAATATATGTAAATGGATAATATGGCATGACATTATTTTTATTCAGTAATTAATAATTGAATTTGAATGAATATCGATTACGACTTTTATATGTCTACATTTACAATGATACTTCAATTACATAGCATGTGGAATGGTTATACAGTTTATTTACTGTAGTAAAATTTTTATGTCAGATATAATTTGCCTGGCAATATGCTCCTGTATTTTTACTACGTCTTAAAGTTTATACTAAAGTTGGTAGCAATATTTTTATGATATAGATTATTGATGATAAATATACGATATAAATCTGCAGTCACATTTTATGTACATGTACATTTTGTGTGAACATATTATTAGTGATATATAATACACACAGTATTTTGGAATAACATTGTATCCGTTTGATATAACATATTTTTCGGAGAACGCTGGGGTTTCCCAAAAAAATTGTGAGCGGGTCATAAATACAATTTTTTGACACGATTTGATAAAGTCTATTACTAATTGTAAAAAGAAAATACTGATAATTCGTACCGTGAATTTATGAAACTATTTTTCGAGAAAAAATGGGCTTGTTTTAAAACATATTATAGATCAAAATTTTATTTATTGTTAATCAATCTAATTGAATCATTATTATTATTAACATTTTCTTTCAGATATTTTTATGAATGTAGTCGTTGATTGTTTGTATATTGTTTATATTATTGTTGACGAATTCCCATAAATAGTGATTATAGTCAAGAGGGATTAAGTCTAGCGATATAGCAGATCATTCTATTAATCCTTAACAAGAGTAGTGCGATAGAAAAGATAAAATTCTTGTGAATGATACAAATATAAAGCAATGTATTATAGCCTGCAATAAATCATACTGTATTAACACCAAATTTAGAATTTTTATCGCACAATTGCTGAATTTGTTTATAAAACTAATTTCATGTATAAAATTCGTCCTTAGATATAATGCCAAATACCATATTTAATGGACTGTGTATGTAATCCCTATATAGCCATTTAAAGCACCTCACTTTATTGAAGAATAACGATTTTATTGTAATTACAGTTTAAAAAAATATATAAAAGCCTCATTACTATATGTATACCAATTAATGTAATATATTTTGAAATGCTTAATTAGCATTGAATTAAATTTTTTTAAAGTTAGAGCTGGGTACTTTTGACTAGAACTGTAATTAAAACCGACATGACTGACTTCAACTTTAATTGAGTTAAAACCGATTATAGAAACGGTGGTTATATCAATAGTAGTTCTTATTTATTATAAAAAATTAATACAAGATATACAATCTCTGTAATTAATACTACGACCATTAATCAAAACAAGATTTACAATAATTAGGGGATACGCAACATTAGGTTGTGTAGAGATTTCAGGATATACATACATTTAAAACACGTTGCGAAATATTCAAATGCCTGTTATTTCAAACGCAAATATAAGCTAGAATTTACTTCCGACCAGTAGTTATTTTATGTGAAAAATAAACACGAGATTATAGCAAGGGCTACGCCGAAAGTGTTGTATCGGGTTGTGATGTTTGAGCGACGACGACGAACTTCCCTTTGTTTACGTATGGATTTGTTATTTATTTTAGATTTAAATAACCTATCCACCTCCCAAACATCGTAAGGCTATTTAAATGTTTTATTTGTAATGGTGAGGTTTTCAGATTTCTTAGAATGTTTCGTAATTACAATCATGAAAAAAAAATTAGGTTCTATATTCTAGATTCAAATATAATTCGTGGTTGATGGAAATGAAATATAAACTTCTGGACAAAATTAACACATCAGTGAAGCTTTACTTTATTATTTTTATTTTTTTGAGGATTTAAATCGTAGTATCTACGTAGTATTATAATTAAATGATTTCTACTAATGTTTACTAAATTAGAGTGGTATTATCGGGGAAAACATGAATATACAACAGAAAGTAAAAATAATGTCAAATGCAATGAAAACGATGTTAATGAAAACCTTTAGAAGAAACAAAACTGAAGGTGAAATTAAATCGTAAGAGTTTTAATTCAGTAGCGTATGGATCCTCGTCTAGCTCTTATCGTGTGTGCACGCTATTGATCAAGTGGTCAATGGTTTCCTGAAGAATATTCTCCCATTCAACAAGAATAGCTTGTTGGGATTCTCTAAGAGTCATACGGATAAGTATATGGCGCCTAACTGATCATTTTAGTACATCCCATAGATGCTCTATGGGGTTCATATCTGGGCTTCTTAGTGGCCAGTCCATAGTTGGAATATTCGCAAATCGAAGGTAGTCCGGTACCTCTCTAGCGCCGTGGGGTCGAATGCTATCCTGCATAAAAATTAAATTGTCCCCGACACATGGGGCAGTGAACAGTGGTACAATAGCTGATCTTCAACTGTCAAATCCTCCTTCATTAAGCCTTCTCCTGGCCGTTCGTTCAGAAATTGCTACGTTCATGGTACAAATTTTTGTTCATAGTACAACTATCAACACATATCCACAGTACAAGATGACTATTAGCGACTTACAACTATTTTACTAACTTTTGCCTAGATAGATTTTACATATGTAGATGGACGACCCTCTCGCTAAGTTTCTATACGAATCTTGTATGCATGTTGGCATGTCGATACTATTGGCGTATATTCTAAACTGAAGTTAATAGTAACTATAGTGGAATTATTTTATGAAGAGCAAGTCGGCAATAAACCGTGCGACAAAGAGCAATGTATAGCTTACCTTCTCCCACGAGAATGCAGTAAAAGAGTTATACTACAAACGGCGCGCGCAAATGATTTATAGGCAGGTCTGTGTCTCTTATTCAGATCGGATTGGTATGGAAGAAAGTCAGACATGCATCTGTCTTTGTCGCACGATTTATTGCCGACTTAGTCTTCATAGAATAATTCTACTATAGTAGTTCTTCATTTTAGTAATAATTATACAAATCTATTAAAATGTATGTCAAAGAATGCAAGATTGAAGAATCGAGTTGTGCGATTGAAGAATAGTGAGAACAGTTTCGTTTAATGTACAGTGTCCTTATGGGGGATACATTTTGTTTTTATCTTAGAAACATCTCATATTTATTATATAATAATAGTACTCTAACCTCCGTAATTTGTCTGTAGAGATTTATACAAGTCTGGGAGCTAAGAACTTAAAAATATCCTCCTGTATTTGAGGATTTTTCATTATTTATTACAAAATAACCCTTAAAACCTCAATATTTTATCTTTTAAAAACGCGAACCATATTTAGCTTTGTTTATTCTGAGTTATTTGCAATGAAATAAATTTTTGGCTATTTATTTTTCAACTAAAGAAAGAAACTGTAATATGGCGATTTTGTAATAATGTACGTCTGATCTAGCTTGTATCATGGATATACTGGATCCAATAAATCAACGGTCCTCAAAATGTTGAGTAAATTTTTCTGAATATTAAGAATTCGATACTAAAACTCCGTTAATTGTGTAAAAAAAATATGTGTACAACTCAAAAAGTCACCTTGTATGTATACGTAACTTTAATACAAAAGTGATTATACTCTTACATCATCTACGTGAAATATGAAAAGGTAATATACCTTTATAGCTTAAAAAATAAGTCAACAAAATTTTGCACTATATTACATAAATATAGAGCATTCTTGAGAGACGTTATATTAAATTCTTCAAGAAGTTCGTAATTGTAATAGCTTGTCGGGTAAATACAATATTTCTTATAAAATATAAATTTCCTTTCAGATTGTCTCCTGGTCTTCGTGATACCGATTTTAAATAATTCCCCAATATGTCAGTTTACTTGTAACAGCCAAACGTGTTACATGGATTGCCGCGAGGGTAGTAATTTATCTTCGGTTTCAAAGAACTCGACAATCTATCGACTTAAGATTATTGATTGATAATGGAAGTATTAATTTTAGATCGGCTATAATTCCCAAGACCTTCATTCATAACGTAATATTCTCCAATATTAGCGACATTTTACTCACCAGAGATTACATGTAAATAACTGGGATGTCTATTAGTCAAGTAAGCAGCGATACACGCGTGATGCGCGTTACCAACCAGCCGAACAACGTAATACAAACGTCAGTATTTAGTTTTTCGCATTCAGTTTGTTTACGATAGATGTTAGTGTGTGATATTGCAGCATAGCATACAACTAAACATTAGTGAATAATGACAATCTTAATTTCAAATCCACCTATCTAGAGTTTTTCCTGAATAAATTGTTTTTACAAGTATATTAATTTTCTTTATCTTCGCTTCGCTTTTTAATCGCTCAGTTCAACCAAATTAATTTTTAAATTTTATTCCATACAGTTAACTTTTTGGAATCTCACTTATCGGTTGACCACATTTGCGTGCGGTACATATGAAAAAAGCACGACTTTGTTGTCAATTATAACAAGAATATAATAGAATCTTTTTTATGCCGTTATTTAACATCGACCTATTTCCCCTACCAAGGCGTATTACCGACACCAAAAGATGATTTACATCTTAACCGAGGAATGGTACGTTTTCTACACAAACCTCGTGAAAATTAGTGTAGTTTCTACAAGTTTATTGACTTATATATAATTGCGTGTAAGTTAGTGTAGCTTCTACAAGTTTACTGACTTATATATTTAATTCATTCTTAATTTTACTATAAATGTCAACATTATTACTTCTTTCTTCGTCAATTTTAACAATATTTCGTAGCAATTTTTGATAGATATATTTGATATGCTTTTACCTGTATTATCACAAACACTCAAATCGTTATTTGACCTAATATCTGAAGTATTTCACATCTATCCTGATTAATTTTTTATTTACGTATTGGTCTTACAAATTTGCAAATTAAAAGTTTCCTTTATGTTCACTTTTCCTTTCGCGACATTGACATTGCAGTGAAGAGGCAGCCATTCCGAATCATCGGTATCTGCAGTGCCTTCTCTATTGTATTTCTATAGAGTGTCACCAAGAAACTCTTATCTTATCGAAAAACGTTTATTAATCGATTTAAGTAAACTTTGACATTGACAATTGTGTTTTTCCTTTAATAATGCCAAATCGCTTGCAAACTACAAACGTAATTTTTTGTTCTATCTCATTTGACATTTTCATCGACATGGCATTTATTAAAAAATACTAATATAAGTTCTAGAATAATTACGTTTTTATTATTTAAGAAAAAAAGGGACATGCTAACTAGAACTGATACTGACGTGAAATATTTAGGAACATCGTGAAAATAATTTAATGAACTATTCGACATTTATATGTGTTTTGTTACCTTCAATTCACTCAATTGTTCTTCTTGAAACATCAGTTATGAATATTGTATTTGTCTGGGCCCTTATGTTTAAAATATTCTCCCGAATATTTGCTCCGCTCCACTCTAAATAGTAGATATTACAGAAAGATATCCATTTATAGACCCTCTACTTTAAGCAACCTCACAAGTACATTTTCTAGTAGGGATAGATCCAGTAGCGTATTGATGCTATTATTGGTGTTTTGTGTGCGACTAGTATCGTAGTGTCAGCGGCTGTATACAGTACAGTGTCGGTCCCAGTGGTACATTTCCTTGGGGAACTGCTGTCCTCCAAGGAAGGATTTTATCGGTAGGAGTGTCGTTTGTTCTTCTTGGAAACCAGGAGATGTCTATTTTGCAGGAATGATTTTAACACTCTGTATAGAAAGTCAGAAAAACTGATTTTTTAATTTATACAGCAATCCTGTATGTCAAACTTTATCAGATGCCTATCCAATATCAAAGAATGCTGATGAGGAGTAATTTTTGTCTTCAAGATCTTCATTGTATTCTGTGGACGTGCTCGTTAGTTGAATCTGTTATATGGTGTTGCCGCAATCTGAATTGATGGTCAGGGATAAGGTGTTTTAGGATAGAACTTAAATTCTCAAGGAAAAGCCTTTCAGCTTTGACATTATTGGAAGTAAGCTAATAGGTCAATATGAGTTCGCTTCTTCTTTCGGATTTTCTGGTTCTAATATCTTTATGATTTGTGCAACCTTCCACTAGCTTGGAATGTGTCCAATGTATCTTTGGCTTTGAACACGTAATAAATTGATTTTATTTAAAATACGGCACCACATGTTTATTTTAAATGAATACTGGTACCGGTCTTCCATTAAAATGGAGTCCACTATTTACTACTTTGAGAATTCACTACTTCGTTTTTCCTTCATTTGTTTTTACATACAAACATTGATTTATACAATTGGTAAACATAGATGGTTTTATACAATTTGCCGAAATTCGATTGAATTAAAAACGTGTTAAATTAAAAATGTTGCGCGAAAATAAAGGGGAATATTAAAGAGTTGAAAGGGCCATTTTTACAGTTCTGTTTTTAAGAGAATGTCGAATTGTACGTAAAATTATCTGATTGTTTCTGTATACATAAATAGATTAATATAAGACTTTCCCTTGTTGGGTACTTTCTTAATGATAGTAATCATAATAATTATATAAACTAGGCACAAAAATGAAGGAGTGTAAAAAAATTTTTAGGTGATTTTCAAAGGGTTGTAACTTGCAGAAAAAATGTCGCAGAGCAATTCTAAAAAAAAGCAAATTGAAGCTCCAAGTTTATAGTTGTTAGATCTTGAGTTCAAAATCTCTTACCACAGCAGGTTCTAAATAATAATAAGAAAACCATCGGAAAAAAGCCCTAATTTTTGCTTGCATTTCAAGAGGTCCACGAACTTCAATAAATTTTCAATGAATTCATCATAAAGCATTTTCAGATAATTTTATCGTCTTTAGTTTGAGTGGTATAAAAGCCTTGTACGATGACTTTTCCCTGAGTTATCGTCGTTTAAAACAAAAAAATCGGTCTTGGCTTTGGTAATTAATTACTCGGGAAATAGTGATCGGACATAAAATTCAAGTAGGGTTTTTAAAGCCTCATGTTATTCTTTACAAGTCGTAATTATTGGTTTCTAATAAAAAAAAATTTAGTCGAGAATGTTTATTGAAAAAGAAGTAAGAAATTGCATATTTAGGGATATTCGCTAAACTTTTTGCAAATAATGGATAGACTAAGGATGTTGACTGTTTCTTTTCAACCTCAAAATATCTGCAATTTCTTTTTTCATTGTGTTCGGAATGATTGAATTTGTCATTTTTGCTAAATTCAATTTACTGATGACTTTTTCATTTTTATTCATTTTTTGAGGCTGAAATATGTGCTTTTCTAGCAATAATCCATATTTTTTTATCAAAAGATGTTAATTATTGTAAGAAAAAAATATTTATTTATAATATTATTATATTTATTTATAATATTAATATTATAATAATTCCTAAACTTCCCACGCATCAAAAATCTTAACCAGAATAGTGCAGAAGAGGATGGAAAATAGAGCGGAGGAAATACTAGGAGAAGACCAATTCGGGTTTAGGCGAAATAGGCGAACTCGCAAAGCTATTCTGGCGCTAAGAGTAATATTAGAGAAAACAATAGAAAAAGGAAAGAACGCTTATATAGGATTTGTAGATTTAGAAAAAGCTTTTGATAATGTAAGATGGGAAAAAATGTTCGAGATACTAAAAAGCGCGGGAATGAAGTATAGAGATAGGAGAGTAGTACACAATCTATACAAAGAGCAAACTGCTGTTATAGAAGTAGAAGGGGAAAGAAGGGAAGTAGGTATTAGGAAAGGAGTCAGACAAGGATGTACGGTACGCTATCACCACTAATTTTTAATCTGTACATCAAAGAGGCGATTAATGTGGTAAAAGATAGAGTGGATTTCGGGATTAAAATACAGGGACAGAAACTAAAAATGCTGAGATTCGCGGATGATATAGCAGTATTAGCATCCAGTAAAGAGGAATTGGAATCAGCGTTGAACGAAATGGAGGCAGTGTTGACAGAGGAATACGGAATAAGGGTGAATAAAAACAAAACTAAAGTTAGTGTGCAGAGGGCGCGAGAGCAGAGCAAAAACGAAAGTACAAATTAATAATGAAAGATTGGAGGTTAAAAGTTAAAGACTTCACTTATTTAGGAAGTAAAATAAATTGGGATGGAAGAAGCGATAAAGATATAAAATAAAGAATAGCGCAGGTCGAGTAGCTTTTAACAAAAAGAAAGCACTTTTATGCTCGGGGGTAATAAACTTAGAAACAAGGAAGAGATTTTTGAAAATGTATGTATGGAACACGGCACTATACGGTTGCGAAACCTGGACGGTAGGGGAAGCAAGTAGGAAGAAATTAGAAGCTTTTGAGATGTGGTGTTACCGAAGAATGATGAAAATACCGTGAACTGATAAGGTTAGAAACGAAGAAGTATTAGAGAAAGTCGGCGAGAAAAGAAGTATGTGGAAAAACATAAAAAAGAGAAGAAACAGAATGGTATGCCACTTGCTGAGACATGAGGGAATAGTCCGCGATATTTTGGAGACAGAAATAGGAGTGAAGAAAGGCTGAGGTAGGCCTAGATTAGACTAATGCTCACAAATAGTAAGGGATGTAGGTTGTTGCACAATTAGCGAAATGCGTAGGTTAGCACAAGATAGGAGAAGCTGGAGGTTAGCGTCCAACCAGTCTTAGGACTGATGACCTCATGATGATAAATATTATAATAAGTAAGAACTGACTCCTTTGCTTTGAACGACTATAATTCAGCGAGAAATCACCATACAAGGCTTTTAGGCCGCTCAAATTAAAGAGGATGAGACTATCTAAATAAGCTTTGTGATGAAATCACTGAAAAAAAAATGATCCGTGAAAGTCCGTGGGCCTTTAGAAACGCAAACAAAAATTTCATTTTTTTTCCAATGGTTTTCTTATGATTACTCAAAAACTGCTCATGATAAGAAATTTTTAATATATCATGGTAATGATATATAAATAATAAAGAATGCAATATTTAACATTTTCTGTACTTTGGATTAACTCAATAAAATATACATGGGCCATACCGCTTCTGAAAAATCCGTATAGAAGACAGTATATAAAGGAACCGAAAGACATTGCGTTCAGTTTTCTTCATCAAAAGAGCTCGCACTGCAAGTCCATTTTTTTTTCAGATTTGCGCATTTCCATTGCTAGGTGCAAAATATAAATTGTCATTAAAACTATCACATACGAATGAAACTTCGAAGCGAAAACTAGACGCATAAATACAGCTTTCCATGAACTACATTCAAAGGGTGTTTCGATAACCATGTTGATATACCCTGATATACACTATTTGATTGGTATTACACCATGATACATAGAGAAACTTATTTGAACTGATAATTTTACTAATGATCATCAATCAGTTGACTGTACCACTACTGGTGAAGAAACGTTTGACGAAGCACAGACCTTGTGCCACTGAAGAATAGCTCGAAAAATGTTAGTCTACGATTATTGTAGTGAATTAACCGAATTGTCAATCGTATTTCTTAATTCTATTTCACCACATAACTGCATTCGTTCTTTACACCCGATGCGCGCCTTTTTGTAATCAGTCTCGGTGTAGTCAGTCTTAATAATAAAAGCAAATGCAAGCGTTATTGTAACCCAAAATACATCCAACCCAAAATTATACATAGTTTCCACGGGCTTCATTTGAATCTCAAAGAGTGGAGTGCTGCGGATCTGCATATATGAGCGAACAGGGAACGCCTTCCAACAAATTGAAACCAATTGAAATAGGCAGTGGCCTATGGGGAAAAAGGAAGGCGAGAAACTGGAAATAAACTATTGTTAGGAAGTATGCAGATGCTGGTAGCGTTACACGCTGCCTGGTTTTCCGGTCTCACTTGATTTTAACGTCGAGTTCGCAAATACAAAATAGAAAGCTTTGGGATTAAGTTTACCGCAACTTTAAACATCGCTTATTTCATGTTTCGCACTCATGTGGGCAACAAACACCCACAACATGCCTTTCATTAAGCTGCATAAATTAGATTTTTGATGATTTGTCGCGGAAGAAGTGATTATAGTTTGATCCACTAATTGTTTAAGTGATTATACTGGTCTTTCAATAGAGACGCTCGAAATTTGTTAGGTTATAACGAGCATGTTGTTAAAACAACATCTGTTGTGAATTGTTCAGTAATGTATCGAAAATCACCGTGGAAGGTTATATCGTTCAACAACCTGTGCAAATCATCAAATTTTATTTTCAAAATCAGTGCTCCGTTCGCTCAAACGCCATTGGCAAATGCTCCGCTCATGAGGCTCGTTTCACATTAACCCGGCAGTCGTGTGCCAGTTTTTCTACCTGGCAACGACGCCGGAATTCTGTCTTTCACATACAAACTACAGACGCCCGGCATCGTCCAACCGTTTGTTCCTTCGGTATCTTTCTAGACATGGAAGGTAATCAGTTATTAGCGTGGATAATATTATATCGGCGAATGAAGAAAAGACGAATAAATATAATTCAATGGGTTCATCCAATCAATATGAGAAGAAACGAGGTGGGGGCATTCTTTGTAATTTTTAAGCAACTAAGAAAAGATGGAGAAAAGTTTTTCAATTATTTTCATGAACATGCAAACATTTGATGCCCTACATCTAAAAATCAAGGATTCCATTCAGCGAAGTAACATATCTTTCAGAGCATTTCTAGTCTGAATTCGGCATTTGTACTCTTCATCAGTCTTATTCCATAAAATTGGTCGCTCGTGTATTAGGGTAATAAGGATTTCGACTTCCACTACGATATCCATAATGACTTAAAAATAAATTAAAACCAAATAACTTTACAATGGCACTCAAAGCACTACTGATAGAGTACATTCAACAAGTGCCGGCCAACAACGCTGTCAGGTAGATATGAAAGGTTACATCTCCTCAGTATTCCCTCAGCCGGGCCGATTCCTTTGCACGACACGACAGACGTCCAATTCGCAAAGAGCTGCCGGGCTCCCTGGACCTTTGTCCGGCTGCCGGGTGTCGTGTACACGACCACGACATTTGCCGGCTTGATGTGAAATGTCTTATTTAATCTTTCACTCAATAATCGGGTATCCGGTGTCGTTTACCCGACTGCCGAGTTAACGTGAAACGAGCCTTACGTGATTAAAGTATTCGCCACAACCCGTCCCTTCGAGTCAGCTGTTCGACGTTTGGTGGCCAACCGAACTTGGTTTCGAGTCAACCGTGATATGTGGATATTCACAAATGGATATGTGAACAAGCAAAATTGTCGAATTTGGGACGATACTAATCCACACGAGATGCAGTAGCACCTAATGCATCCCGAGAAAGTCACTATTTGGTGCGAATTTTGATCTGGAGTCATCGGTCCCTACTTCCTTCCAAGACGAAACTTTGACAGCTATGGCATGGCCATAGCTGTCAATGGCGAGCGTTACAGATCAATGATAAGCAACTTGTTGTGGCCTAAACTGGATGATATGGATACCGACTACATGTGGTTCCAACAGGACGGCGCTACGTGTCACACAGCGCATACCACGATGGACATTCCGCACGAACGATTTGAAGGCATGGTTATCTCGTGCAGCGGCGGCGTTAACTGGCCACCGAGACCGTGCGATTTAACGCCTTTAAGCTTCTTCCTTTGGGGCTATCGAATCGCAGGTCTATGCGAATAAACCGCAAACAATTGATGCCCTCAAAGTCAACATAACGAACGCCATCCAGCACATTCAGTCAGATTTATGCGACAAAGTCATCGAACATTAGACCTCTCGAATACGTGCCACCAAGCAAAGTCGCAGCAGACATTTGAATGATGTTATACTTCATACTTATTGCCATAAAATATTCTTTCAAATAAAACGAAATTGAGTGGATATCTCACACACAACTTGTTTTATTTACGTTTAAAAGTCGAGCGTCCTTATTGAAAATCCTTTAAGTAAATTCACAAAACGTAACTTAAATATTATTGTTTCTGTGTTTTAAATATTATTGTTTCTGTCTTTTTACAATGTGTCTGACAAAAACAGAACATACAAATTCCATTCCAATCCGCCTCATTTCAATTATGCAGCAATTTTGCGGAGTGTATTAGGTACACATGTAAATTCCTTTCAAATATATCATAATATTTTTGTGGGTACAGCTTTATCTCTACAGATAAGGTCCGCTACAGTAATACATCTCCAGAGGCCCATTATGAAATGTATCAAACGCCTACGTCACAGAAAGAATGTCATATCTGCAGCAAAACTTAAAATGATATGTTTTTATCCACTCTCTCTCTGAATCTGTTTTAACCACAGGACATTATTTAATGGCATCCGTTTATTATTCAATGATAATAGATCTACTGGATTGTCAAAATTATAATAACCATGCTATTTAAATACATGTTGGACTTCTGGTTTGACTGGAAATTTGATTAATGTTACTTTCTATAGCACTTTTTTTATATTACGGTATAAACTATATACTCCTACTTTATTTCTGAAATACTAAAAATTTCATTTCAACGATTTGGTTAAAAGGTGACTCGAGGAATAATGCTGGAAGCATTTGGAAAAAAACGAGGGCCGTTAATAAAACTTTAATAACGGTAGCATAAAACAAAAGGTACAAACGTCATTAGTTACGATAATTAAAGCATTTTTGCTAGAATATTTTAACAGCCATAGTGACATATGATGTAAAATTTAACTCCGCAAGGCCGTTGTAGAATTTTTCCATTCGCTGGTGTGAATGCTCATACCAGCAATGAAATAAAATCAACACGACGTCTGGTATAATTATTATTATTATGTTATATAGGTATGGGCTTCATCAGCCACTGATCGCAGAGGTAGCCCCTTGGCGATCCCCTCTTATCCGTGTCCTTCTCCAAAAATGCTATCCCATAAAAGGAGCTATTTAGGCACGTCTCCCGCCTTAAGCCTCACCTCTTCTAGGACAACAGGGGTCCCTAATATAAGATACCTCTTCTCCTCCAGTGTGGGGCAGGTGTAAAGAAGATGAATCGAGGTTTTTTCGTCTTCTCTACAGTATCTGCAGGCCGGGCTATCAGTCAGCCTCAGCTTGTGCTTATATGCATTTAGGCTACTGTGGTGGCCCGTTATGATTCCCACCAGGGTTCTGCCTTTATATCTGTTCAATTTAATGAATTCTTCAGCCCATTTCTCAATCTCTGAGTATTCGATGAAGAGTTTGGTTATTCGACAACCCGTTACTCCTCTCCATCTTTTATTGTGCTGGTCTCTTATCCAGCCCTTGATACGGTCTCTGATCCGATTCCAACTTATTCCTCTATGGACCACAGGTTCATAGAGGAATAAGTTGGAATCGGATCGGATGGTCCATAGAGGTTTTCCCTTGTCCCTAGTCTGGCAAGGTCATCTGCGATCAGATTTCCCTTAATGCCATTATGCCCAGGTATCCATAAGAGTTCCACCGGTCCCTTCCCTGACAAGTGGTTGAATGCTTCATAGCAATTATAGACCAGCTTCGACTTTGTCGTTGCTGAATTCAGGGCTGCCAACGCCGCACTGCTATCCGAGCAGATACATACTTTCTTCTGGGTCCGATTTTGGTCGGCCCCCAGAACATCGTATGTAATTGCAACTAGCTCGGCCTGGAGTGCGGTAATGTATTCGCCCAAGGGGAAGGTTTTACCTATCCCGTCGCGTCGCCTATACACCCCCGCACCCGCTCCGTACCCACTCGTGGCTCCATCCGTGTATCAGATGTCTCCATTGAGCGGCAATCCAGCTCGACCCTCCATCCAGTCGGTCTTACTGGTGAAGGTGATCTTATATTTCTTGTCAAACAGGAAGTGGACACCCGTACTCTCAGAGGGCATCAATAGGAGTCCCTCCTCAGACGTCTGGTATAAACTTCACCATCTTTTGTTTCAATTTTACAGCTCTTACTGTCCATATTGTACAATTAAAAAAATTAAAAAATGAAACGCCTTTGAAATAAAATATAATTTATTATATTTTTCTTTTTAACATATAAAGTTAAATTTCTTCATTGCACTAATGAAATATTTATGTATATTACATGCAAGTGCTGGCGCAAATCAAGAAAATATTTATATATTCGTCAACAACGCAACCAGATTTCTATCTATTATTTGAAATAGTTAGAAATCTGGTTGCGTTATTCGAGAGCTGATTATCGAGCGTTCCAATTAAATTCCAATTATCATCCCTATTTATCCTAATTCCAATGTTCTTCCGGGTTAATAAGTAATAAAAGTACTTCGTTGATATCCCGATGCCTATCCCGATGATTAGTAAATATCTAACTAATCATTCTTCTTATAATGAAGGGATTCAGTCTTTACTGGAAATAAAAATAGAGTTAAGACAGTGTTAATGTAGTAATGACGTAATCAAGAATGGACTCAATTATTAAATTTATTACTTAAAAATTAGACACATTCTTGATAAGTTTAATATGGTATTATGAGTAAGTGGATAATAAGAATGACAAATATAAAATAATCACTTTACCCAGCCAACGAATTCCTCCAGCGAATTTTAGTAAAGTTCCAGTCAAGTTTTAATAAACTTGGCGATGACAATGACTATGTTTGTTTTTCAGGATGTACAAATAATTTGGGCATATCAGAATCATAAATAAGCGCATTTCTTGGGGTTTCAACAATTGTTACTGATTTTTTGTAAAATTTATATACTATTATTATTAAATAGTAAACAGGCAATAAATATAAAATGACAGATAAAATATACATTTATCTTACCTTGTTTACTTCATTGTCACGAAATACAAATAGGCGAGGTATACATAAATAATATATATATATATATATATATATATATATATATATATATATATATATATATATACGGTGAAATCATTGAGCGATTGGCAAACAATTTTAATAAACCTGACCAACACAATTGATTTTTGCTTGTTGAGACACAATAGCATTTATACATAACTTGGTTAATCATAATGTAAATCATGAACAACCTTATTGCCTCACGTCAGTGTGAAGACTACATGTATGTGTTCTCTAGAATAGTTGATCAGGCATGGATTATAATTTACCCCGCGTGGAGTAAAGTGTACTATATTGTTGGTGTATTTATATTAGTTTTGTACCTAGAGTATATGAAAAATTTCAATTATAATAGTGTAAAATTTTACCAATTACACCGGTGTTATTTTATACCAGAAATTGTTAAATTTTCCAGCGTTTTTACACCTTTGAAAGTGGTAAAATTTTACGACAGTAGATTTTCAACAATAAAACTTCAATTCAAAAATAAAAATCAAAGTAGAAGTAGAGTAGAAGTATAACAGTAGAGTAGAATATCTTAACAACAGGAGAGAACCTGGAGGTAATGCCGAAGGGTGAGTACCTATGTAATAGGGCTGGAGTCTTTGATCCGCATCACGAATCCGATACTACCTGGACTTCCAGGTGTCTTTCGAAGATTTTCTTCTCCTGCCACACCACAACCAAAAAAAAAAGGATTTTCAACGATGTAGATAAAATTAAACTACTGTTATTAGACGTTATTAGTCATACTGTTTATATATATATGACTTTTTACGATAAGCAGTCAATCTAATTACGATTGCTTGAATCATTATAGTCTATACATATATTTTAATAACTATAACTAAATAATTTAATTGGTGTTATTGTTATCAAATAAAGGTAATAAGTTTATCAAACTATTAATTGCTGATATTAATAAAGCCAAACAATTGTCACAATACGAAATTTAAATATTTTTAAATTACAGGTATCATAGAAACGGTACAGAAACGAGACAAATATTTTACTATAAAAACAACTACTAGATAAGTACGTGTTAAAATACAGTATCTGTACACGATATTTTATTTCCAAAAATATTATTTACCACTTTAACCTTTCTATACAAACATTCGACTTCTTGGGAACATTCGATACCTCGAATCTTGAGAAATTAGGAGATATACAAAAGACACAGAGGTATATTTTGTATAAAACATATTTTTTGACAAATTCCCGACTTAGGTTATGAACAGTTAATAGAAAATAAATATTCTTTTCACAGAGAAAAATTATTCTTATCAAGAATTATATAAAGTAAATATGTAGAATACATACTCAAATATAGTAATCTAAAATATATTTTTTTTTATATTGTTTGTTTGTTTCAGAATGTCCATTACTGTTGAGCAGAAAGCAAACCATAGGTAAGAAATACTTTTTTATATTTTATTTATAAATTTTTTTTACTGATCCGTATTTGTACTGATAATTATCTCAGAAATTATCTATTGATTGTTGTTAAAACTTTCTATTAATAAATAACACCGAGTACATTTTTTTTTGTCATTCGCTGTTGCAGGAACTTTTTTAACTGATTCTAGTAAAATATTCATCGCTGATTTCAAATCTGAAATTCATTTGTCGCTCCAAGCTCTGGTTTCCATGTAATTTGATGTTATATTAAGTGAATATATTGACCCTATGATGCACCATCTATTCTATAACCTGATTTTGTTTTGTGCAGGATATTGTGCCCCTTATGAATACTTCATTTATTTATTAACATACTTTCTGTAATAACAGGCGTAAATATGAAGAATATATTAGTAGGGGTACCAATAGATTATTTTTAAATTGAGTAAAGGTGGGGATCTTTACTCAACACGAGCATCTGAGGCGTAGCCCGTCTTTAAGCAGGTTTCTATTTGTTTGTGGGCAAGTAAAAGATTGAAAGTGTGTATATGTATGTAAATAGATAATATAGACCTGCATATGCACATTGTGACTTGCATATTTAGGACGGCATGTAAATGCATTTGATAAATTTATCTTTCGTGGCAGTTACATGTATAAAATTTCCTTGGCAACAAAAAGCTCCTAACAATGAAGATCGGGTTACCACAATATTGTTGGCTTTTCGAAATTGTCATTGTAATATGAGTGTCAAGCTCCATTTCCTCTATAGTCACCTAAATCAGCTTCCAGAGAACCTTGGCGTTGTAAGTCACAAACAGGGGGAGGGTTTCCATCAAGACCTTTTGCCGATCGAAGAATCCCACCAAGGGCTTTGAGGCAAGCATATGATGGGCCTGTAGATCTTGTCAGGGCAATCTCCTTTGACACTGCCCTGACAATCTAACTGAGAAAGCCTATAGGCTCAAGAGCTACAAGCGCAAATTTGTACCCGAATAGTAATATGTAAATTTTCATCCATCTAGCAAAAATCGTTTTCACCTACCCATATTTGTATTTTATTTTGCTCAACTAATTATACGAAGCATCAAATTTGACGAAATTGAAAATATAGAATCGAAAAAAATTCAAAGCTTACAAAACAAAACTACTTACAGGTTGTCAATAATGGGAATAAGTCTCTAAACTGCAATATCGGACCACCCACCAGGTACACAGTAAATAACCTGGTCATTCAGTCGCATTGAGATATTTTGAAAGTGAATATCGAGCGTACAGTCAGCGAAAGAGGTGGATTAAGTGTAGTGTGTTTCAGAATGGAATTTAAAAATCTCTTAGATTTCTTTCTAAATAAATACAGAGATCCCAACTTAATATTATGAAATAAATAGTAAAGAATAGCATTTTTTTGTGTAAAGTCGAGATGAAATAGTTTTGAATATGAATGTACGCCGAGTTTGATCTGGCCGCTCGTAAAGTGTGTCCTTTTCCTTCCGAATGCTGCCTCACTCTTCTACGTATACTTAGAGAATCTCACACTTTTTCCTATTCTTGACAACCTGTACAGATTTTCCTGTGACGAACCTTTTCAAAACATAAATTAATTATTGTTACATATCAGTAGCGTATTCAAAACTATTGATTGAGGGTTCAATTCTCATGACTAATTTATTACATCGTGCATGTCTGTTAGGTTACGTATATGAGAAATATGTGTGTAATTTACATGTTGCGAACAATGCAACGTGTAGGTAGGCCGAAAAAAACGACGCAGCAGAATATTTCTCGTGAATACCAGGCACTGACCTTACATTTTTCTTTGTAGATGTAAAATTAGCCAATTAATATGTGATTCATATATGATCCATTAAGAAATAGCACAGTCACTGTCAACTCTGGGGTCTTGTTAAGTTTTTAATTATCTTTTAAATTGGAGTTGGATGGTCCAAAATCCTTGTTATATAACCTCATGATTTAT
Organism: Rosalia funebris; assembly: GCA_037954035.1. Lineage (NCBI taxonomy): Eukaryota > Metazoa > Arthropoda > Insecta > Coleoptera > Cerambycidae > Rosalia > Rosalia funebris. The sequence goes on from JAZFAV010000020.1 coordinate 17,321,692, forward strand.
TTTTAAGTTCCTTCTTCAATTATACGTAACCAAGCAGAAATATATATAAAAAAAAATAGATACATGTACAGGAGTTTACCTACAATCAATTAATACTACCACCATTTATGACCCTTTGAAAGCTAAAAAATAAGTTGTAGCTAATAACAATTTTGGTGTAAAATAAACACAATTTTATTAAGAGTAATTAATCTTAAATAGAAATAGTAACATTTCCATACTTTGTTGTACAGAAACAGTATTTTCTCTTGGCGCGTGCATTTATCGATAATCGTTGTTGTCATAGAAGCAAACCATTTGACAGTGGTGTCAGCTTTTTTTTTATTATTTTTCCTATGTAATACCTAACATATGATTATTGATCATTTATATTTTGAAGAAGTGTAACTGATTCTAAGAAAAGTGAGTAAAGTTAATCTTTCCAAGTTACACTTATAAATAAATATTTTTTTTCACCGTAATAACCATAATAAATACGTAAGTTGTGTGAAGAAACCATACATCAAATATTAATGATAATAAAAGGGTGAAGTTCTATACCAACTCCTCAAGAAGAGTTGATTCGTTCTTACATTTAACCTTAAATTAAAAGTTTAATTAAATAGTAAATACATGGATTCAGGGTATAGGGACAAGACACGGAATATGAACGTCGATTGCGCTAGCTATATTTGGTCATAACCTACCAATTTATTGACCCAACTCATACCGAATGGTAATGAGTTTCTTTTACAATTCAAGTTTTCAATGAGTTTTTAAGCTTGATGGTGAAGTTTACTACCCTTCTAAAGTTATGCCAAAAATTATCCTGAAACCCTAGATATACGAAATAACACAGACAATATCGGGTCTAATCAGACAATAATTATATACTTAAACTATGTATTGTAAGTTAAAATAAGAATAATATACATATTTGTAAGAATAGCTTAATATAGGAGATGATTGATAACAAATATCAATGTATTAAAGATAGGGAAGACTGGAACCAGCCAAATTGATATCATCAGAGTTTTAATCATATTCCGATGATGCCAACTTAGTTGGCGAAACGTGCGTGGAAGACTATTAAGAAGATTTTCTAAGAACTATATTTCACATATTATATGCATGTTATATAAAAATACAGTTTATGTACATTGTTAACTTTAGCTATTATCTTGTGAGAAGGTAATATGATATTCTGGGAATCTGTTATCGTTCTCTTTCCAGACATCATACGATACCTACTTAACCTTTGATAACATTGTATATTTCATTTATCACTAAATGTGATGGCTTGGAGTATTGCCAAGGCCTTCCCAGAAAGTCACGCTTTGCCACGCGTTAGCGTCAGCATTTTTAAACTTATAAATTATATCCAAGCCAGCACAAAGTCAGTCTAGATTGTAACTTCATTTCGTCGTCTACGACTCATTTCAAAATTATACAAAATTATAAATAAAGTGTTTAATATTAAAAAAATTGTTTTTAAAAAACTTATAAGCTGAAATAGCATATAAGATGCATATACTCGTAAATTGGTGAGGATAAATTAACTATCATTATAAAATAAAAACAAAATGACGAAAAAGAAAATCCATAAATTATCAAGATAATGGATAAAGAATGGCAATGCCTATATTTTATTTAAATCAGTAGTTATTTTTTACTAGTTATTCGAAGTTAATGCTTGATTTGAATTTTGGTATTTGCATACATATTTTATAGGTATGTAATTTTTTAATTTACATTTAAAAATATCAACATCAAGATATTTTAATTCATCCGGTAATTTATTATAATATTTAGAAATTTAATATGAAATTGACCTTTTACATAAGGCAGTAAAATGTTGAGGAACAAAGACATCAGTTTGGCCAACAACTTTAGTGACAATTTAGTAAAACGTATACCTATGTATAGTTCCGAAAACAGTAATGTGTTCTAGCTGATTAAAAGGACAATTTTTTTTATTCCTAATTTTTAACGAACCATTGATCTGTTTAACATTAATTTATAATTTCATTATATTTGACGTAGTCTCTTATATCCTTATTCTACATATTTGTTTTGTCATTAGGCAACATTAAGTCATTTAAATGCGACCTTATCACTTTAAAACGAGCCTCCTACATCTCTAATAAACTACTACTGCTTCCTTGTTCAATCTTCCAAAAAACCGAAACCTGCTTGCAAATTTCTCGGTTTAATAATTCTTGTCTTGTCAAAATTAACAACCACCTTTAAAGTTGGAGAGCCATGCAAAAAATGTTATTGTTTCCACGTTTGAGCATGTTTTCACACATGTCACAGAAGCATCCTACTTGTTTTTCTTCCTCACAATTAAACCGTTAATGCAACTAGTATATAGATGATCTGTTTAGTTCTTAATATTTACTGCATTTACTGAAAACAGAACGTAATAAAATATGCAGTGATGAATATTCTAATTAAGCTCTAAATTACATCTATCTAAGCTAATTAATCCGGCCTAGGGAAATATGTTGAGGTCAACATATAGCTTCCATGTGAAATATATTTTGGTATTAATAATGCATTAATAACTTCTCGATATTTGAGAATGTAAGATTTAAATTTGAAATTCATAAATACGTTGTTATTTAAAGACAGTGTCGCTTTCAAGGCATTTTTGTTGTTATAAATAATTTTTTGAATATGAGAGTATAATCAGTGGCTAATATTAATATATTCTCGATAAATTAACATGAAGCCATTGACACAGAATCTAAATAAATATATTTAAAAAGTATAGACCTTTTCTTTTTGTGTAAGTTATTTACATATTTTTATGGATTTATTTTTGGATTTTTATTTAAATCTCATGTTGTAATTTATAAATTAATATTATCGCCTTGATTAGCATTCGATAAAATAATAATACCACTTTGATAGCCATTAAATGATATTAGAAAACTATTCAGATAAAAATACTTCTATAACACTAAAAGCCATGGAACCTTAATGTATTTAATAATAATGTTAAGTATAATAATAGTGATGGTTATTAATTAAGATAGTGTATATAGTATCACGATTATCTTCCATACATTTGTTTAAATAAAAAATACTTTTAAGTAAATATTTATAGTACGATAATGTACTTTTATACAAAAGTTACTATATTAACTGACTTCATACAGTGGACTACCCACCCCCATTATTTCTTTTATCGATGAAAATATCCTCTAGACAATAAAACAAGTATTTAGATATTCAAGGGGTTTAGAAGTTTAAAATCAGTGCCCATTGCAGTTTAGGTTTCACCAGTTTAGGTTTTAGCTACCCCAAATTTTAAATGACGCCCCCTATCTTGTAATACAGTATTTCAAAGGTCTTAAAAATTTTGTTTCGATTCCGATTGTAAAACTGAAATAACCAAAAGTTGATCCGTTCTTGTAATAGTGGCAAAAATAAAATAATTTTAATAAAACAAATAAATTTACTTTTCACAACACGATCTTAAACCTTACTTGATTAAGTGCTTTAAATGCCCATCATTGTTAGCCAAATAAAAGTACAATCGATCCTTGAATTCTTGTCGGATGTTTTGAAATGCATCTGTAGTAATTATCCTACATGTGTGGATATTTTATTCCTTATTTCTTGAATACTATTATTATGTCTTCTTATGTCTTGAATTTCTTATGTCTTGAGACGGAATTTTGTATACAATCAACCTCAGAGGAAGAAATAGAGTGGAGTTATATATGGAGATCTCGTCGGCCATTTCAGAGCGCTTCTGCTCCTACCCATTTATGGGGAAACATTTGATCCAGCCATTGTCGAACATGTAATGCGTAGGGTAGTGGTGCGCCATCCTGTTGAAAAGGTAGATTTTGCTCATCCACAGTGGAAATTCTTCATCGATTTGGTTTTCTGTTATGAAAATCAATTTCATTTCCAACAAATTTAAGTACAATTCGCCAGTTCAAGCAGCATACTTGACTGTTACCACTTTCAAATTCCGTACGTTGAAGTAATTTTCCGATTTTAGTTAATCAAAATATTAGTTGAGAAAACAAATACCACGAATACCAGTAGAAGGCAAATAGTATCGATCATATAATATAGGGTCTTTCAATAGGGACTCTCGAAGTTTGTTAGGTTATAGCGACCATGTTGTTAAAGCAACATCTGTCAAATTTGTTGTGAATTGTTCAATAGTGTATGGCAAATCACCATGGAAGATTATACCGTTCAACAACATGTGCAAGTCATCAAACTGTATTTTCAAAATCAGTTTTTCGTTTTAGAAACGTTCCGCATATTACGTGATTTTTGTCATCGCCACAACCGTCTCGACGAGTCGACTATTCGACGTTTGGTGGCCAAGTTCGAGTCAACCGGTTTGATACTGAAAGGCGAAGGTCTACTGAAAACGTCGCTGCTGTGCGTGAGAGTATACGGGAAAACCCGAGGCAGTCAATTTCACCTTGGCAAATTTTACGTCGGGACTTAAGTCTGAACCTGTATAAAATCCAACTGACCCAGGAACTTAAGGTTAACGACCATACGCTCAGTCAGAAATTGGAAGTTGGCCCAAATTTCGCCAAAAAAATAATCTATAGCGACGAAGCCCATTTTTGATTAATGGATATATGAACAAGCAAAGTTATCGGATTTGGGACGTTACCAATCCATATGAGATACACCAGCACCAAATGCATCCCGAGAAAGTCACTGTTTGGTGCCGATTTTGGTCTGGCGGAACCATCGGTCGATTGTACTTCTTCCAAAACGAAACTGGCATTGCCATAACCGTCAACGGCGAGCACTACAAATCGATTATAAGCAACTTCTTATGGCCTAAACTGGATGATATAGATACCCACAACATATGGCTCTAACAGAACGGCGCTACGTGCCACACAGCGCATGTCACGATTGACATTCTTCACGAGCGATTTGAGGATATGCTTATTTCGCACAGCGGCAACGCGAACAGGCCACCGAGATCGTGCGGCTTAGTGCCTTTAGACTTCCCTTGGGGCTATCTTAAATCGCAGGTTGTTGCAAACAAACCGCAAACAACTGATGCCCTCAAAGTCAACATAACGAACGCTATCCAGCAGATTCAGTCAGATTTATGCGACGAAGTCATCGAAAATTGTACCTGCCGAATACGTGAGTAGTATAGCAAAACCGCTACCAGGCCACCCTCGGATTTGTCCGCGGACATTTGATGCGGATGGCATGTGGTCATTGTTGATCTGAAGAACTCTTGGCGCAGGTATAAAACAGGTCTGTACAGGTATAAAACAGGTGTGTATCGGTTTAAAACAGGTATGGTGGTATTAGGAAAAAACATGACGTCATTAAACAGGTTACCATACCTGTTCACAACAAATTTGACAGATGTTGGTTTAACAATGCGACCGCTATAACCTAACAATTTCGAGCGTCCCTATTTAAAGACCCTATACATAAAGTCTGCCTTTCATCGGTGAAATAAATTCTGTAATCAAACGCAACAGTAATAATAATAAACGCAATAATAATAATTTCGTAAAAAGATCTTTTTTTTTTTATGAGGCTACCTTTGTTTTGAATGGCTGTATCAATAAGCAATACTACCGTTATTAGGCTACCGAAAATGCCCAATGGATGATGGAATATCACACTCAAAATCTCCAGGAAGTGAATGTGTGGTGCGGCATAGTCGACAGAAGAAGTCCCTGTGTCTTTGACTTTAACCTAACTGGTACAAGATATTTCGATTTTCTTCGAGACGTATTTATTCCTGCACTAAAACTTTTATACCCAGATATATATGCATATCCCTAGTATGCAGCACCTTTCGGCGCTCATTTAGATAAGATGTGCTCGAATTGTTGAATAGGGAGAAAGGGGTCGATTGAGTGGCCAGCCAAGTCGCCTGATTTGACATACCTAGATTACTTTTGTAGGGATACTTAAAAATCAAAGTGTGTGTTACTAAGCCGGATAATTTTGAAGATGTAAAAGCAAGAATTCGTCATAAAATACAACGGATACCTGTTAATGTTATTGACAATTGTCAAAAAGAAATTATTAATCGTTTTGGCTACTGTATAACTGGTGTATACACTGTAATGGTGTACTATTTGAACATTTACTTTAGTTGTTTTTTTTTTAATAATCATTGCCATTAGTTTTAGTATTTTGAAATAACAGAATCGTCTTTCTTAATTGTTTTTATCTAAACTATACCCTCGCTAATGTAATTATTGTGGATTAAAAATGTGCTCTTTCGCACTCTGTAATATATTTTTTTAATTTTTAAATTTAATACATTTTAAAAAATGCGCAACTAAAAATAAAATTTGACCGATCCGAGAATTTTTGCCAAAAGTTATTCCTTGAATTTTTAACGAATCTATCCGTTACTTTACGAAAGCACTATATAATAAAAGTTTACATCAAAGCGATTATCTAGAATTGATGCCGTCCTTCCAACATAACGGTAAACACACTTATGCTAATGGTTTATAATTTGATCAAACAAGTAAATTATAGATAAATAATTTATTTAAAATTCATAGCTAGTCGTCTTTGTGGTATCGCATTAATAAAGGGAGGAAGAGCTGTCTACACGTATACATATTATAAAAAACAAATAAATATAATAAATTAAAGGCTTAGTCATATAAAATGTAATGGCTACGGTTCTACACGGTAACTACAGTTAATTTCTGTGAGCAAATTACTTACAAAATATTAATTGTTGTAATTTGTTCAGAATATACGATTACATTAATGTGGGTATATTTTTACTGAGAATAATTTTCATTTCAAATAAACATCTATCATTTTGCAAGGCCGATCAGGCTCATCACATAACGTTTTATGTAAGAAAGTAATTTAAAAGATGTTTCGAAAACGATGTATTTCAGGGACGCATTGTACAGACTGATTTATTATAGAGGTCGCGCACGTTTTTATCTTATAAATTCGATATAACAGATATACATTTATTGCTTCATATTAAGGGCGCTAAAAGCTATCATAAGAGGTAAATGGTTTTCTAAATGAAAGCACCTAAATCGTCGACAGGCATGGTAAAGAACATATAAAAAGTTTAAAAAAATAATATTGTTAGTACATATATTGTTTAAAATATGAACTATTTATATATGATTTCAGGGTAGTTTCTGGCATAACGTTGGCAGAATGACCCTATTAACAGAGATTTAAAACTTAAATTGTATGACAATCCAATAACAGACCTCATAACCCCTTCGACAAATCGCCCCTGAATCGCGTCAATAAATTATCAGATTCAGGGAACATACAGCTACCGCAGTTGACGTTGATATTCCGTGTTTTGCCTATTGCTCTATACTAACCGCGACAGATTTATGGAAAAGTGGCATTTTATGTCTGAGGCGCTTAAGAGACTTCGTAGGGTGCTTAAGTTATTTTTGTATTGCTTAGTATCTGGGGTACGTATATATACAATTTTTCCAGAAACTATCCTGAAGTTCTGTATATTCAAACAAGTATAATGTATTGCGTCACGCATCTATCCAGCAAGTAATCAGTGTACTTTGGAAACAAATGAAATATTTGTCATGTAGAAATCATTTAAATCCTATTTGATCAACTTATTTTCGACAAATGGCGGTTGAAATGTTTTAAGTTGATTGTTGCCGAATAGGTTGGTAGATTATTTGGTTGCATTACGCAAATGTTCGTGAAAATAACAAAATGTGGATGTTTCTAATGTTAAATATGGTAATTCAAAATTCAGCACATCGTAGTTATACAGGTGAATATTTCAAAGCATAATGTCTTCTAAAAATATATATAATTTTAGATAATAGATAATATATTTAGAAATTAAACCTATTACAGTTAATATTACAATTAATATTTAGAAATTAAACCTATTATGCATCTAATATTATGATATTAGTTAGAGGCGTAAAATTTAGTTGTAGAATATTCTGCAACTACATATACACTAGGCACAAAAATTAAGGGATGTAAAAAAAAATACTAAATTCTTAGGTGATTTTCAAACGGCTGTAACTTGAATAAAAATAATCGCAGAGCAATTTAAGAAAAAAGCAAATTTAAACCCCAAATTTCTAATTTTCAGATCTTTAGTTCAAAAGTTTTGTCATTAACAGTTTTTGAGAAATCATAAGAAAACCACCGGAAAAAAATTTACAAATTTTTGCTTGCCTTTCAAAAGGTCTACAGACTTCAATAAATTTTTTTCAGTGATTTCATAATAAAGCTTTTTGATATATTTTTATCCTCTTTAGCTTTAGCGGTCTAAAAGTCTTGTACGATGATTGTTCGATAAGTTATCGTCGTTCAAAGCAAAAAAGTCAATTTTGACTTTGGTAATTAATTACTCGGGAAATAATGATGGTACAGAAAATTCAAGTACTGTTTTAAAAACTGCAAAGTATTCTTTACAAGTGGTAATTATTGGTTTTTGATTAAAAACATTTGTCGGTGCGAGAATGTTAATTGAAAAAGAGGTAAAGATGGCGTATTTAGGGATATTCGCTTAACTTGACATAACTTTGCAAATAATAAATAGACTAAGGATGTTAACTATTTATTTTCAACCTCAAAATATCCCAAATAAACCCTGAAAATTTGAAAGCGGTGCGATCAATTTTTAATTTCTTGGGATTGAAAATATTTTTTTGCTATAATCCACATTTTTAATGTAAAAAAAAATATATTTCCCCGAATAATTAATTACCAAAGTCAAAACTGACTTTTTTTTGCTTTGAACGACAATAACTCAGCAAAAAATCATCGTACAAGGCTTTCAGACGAGGATAGAACCATCTAAGTGATATTTATGAAATCACCGAAAGAAGATATTGAAATCCGTGAACCTTTTGAAAGGCAAGCAAATATTTTTAATTATTTTCTGATGATTACTCAAAAACTGATGATGATTAAAAAGTTTGAACTAAAGATCTGAAAGCTATAACTTCGATTTGCTTCTTTTTTTAAATTACTCTGCAACTATTTTCCTCCAAGCCATAGCTCTTTGAAAATCACCCAAAAATTTAGGATTTTTTACACCCCTTCATTTTTGTGCCTAGTATAAAATACCCGAGTAGTTAGACATAAACCCAGCTAACTGATGTGGAAATGGAACCCATGCTCGAAATGCTCCCACCCAGCAATATACTGACATCGTTACCCGTAATCAATCCAATGCACTTATAGATCATCGTCGAAGCAATTATGGAATAGTTAATACTCTCAGCAGTGCGGGTTCATTGTCCACTAAAGCACTTGACTAACTATAACTATTACATCACCAGTTGTTGAACAAGTATGTCTACTATACTTTGGAGCATATTTGTGATTGATTCACTATTACCGTAATTAATAATCATAACAAGGAAAACTAAAAGAAAAGAAAGTTAAGTGTATTATTTCTCCTGCTATAGTTATTGATTACGAAAATTCATAAACTGAATTATTATCCTTTTCTTAGCTTTATCTTTAATTTAAATCTTTTAAAGCTGAATTTAAAAAAATAGCTTTAAACAGTGTTTTAATCAAAAGTGACATCAATTGCCTGAAACACGATATCCTTGGATAGTTATTTTAAGCCACTGTTGATCCTTAATCACTTTTGGATTATTTAAAATTTTGTTTACTTAAAACTCGAAAACAATTCATCATGCAGACCAAATCGTTTATGGCCTACCTACATATTTAATACGCATTCAATCTGTACTACGTTTATTGCTGTAATAAAATCTGGCACTAACTATTTGTTACGCCTCTGATTATGTATAGAACATCCACAACATGGCTATTCTTAGATGCGACATACCAAACAGATTATCCTTTCTCCTTAGTGTATAATATAAAAAAGAATAGTATATGTCACCTTGTACATACTTGGTATATTTTGAAAGGTTGTGAACGGAATAAACACTGTTCGAATAATGAAATAATCATTTCACGTTTGCGGTTTAGGAAATACGTATCTTATCGCTGCAGCTCGGATTTTCACTGATTCTTTATAATGCATTAGGTTATCTGTCATAATTAACAGCTACTTAATTAGTAGACGTATCGTTCACACTTGATAAATAGTCGTTCTGAAATCAATTTTAAGTAAGTGACACGTGTAACAACCTCCATAAATCTTTTATTAATTGTAGATATGTTCATGATCATTTGGTCACCTTTTTGGGCCTCCAATTCATCCAGGATTTTACTTAATTCTTCTTCTTGTCAATTTTTTGTCCCATCGTTTCATCGCACTATGCAAGAAATTGGAAAATTTGCGCATACATGTCATTAAATATCATGAATACCGTCATTATGGCAGTATCTAACCTGTTCAATAAATGTCTTCTTTGGAAGTATTAGAGATCAAGGAGAATATTTACGTTACCTAAATTCGATTCTGCTACGATGGTGGGTTTTATAGGTACGATTGATTTTCGAATAACAATTTGATGAGGTACCATCTTCACTTAATAAACTGAGGTTTTTTATTCTTTAACATAAAATGGAGACGATATGGCTACGGCTGGAAAACAATATTGTTCATATGGCTGCCTCGACTCATCTGGCATGATGTCATTCATTTAACAAAATTGTCCATAAGATGGACACATAAAACTGGCTCCATTTCCCAAAACACGTTAATTGTTTGTTTTGAGGTCATTCATTGTTGCTGGCTGGGTGATATACACTTTTCCTTTGACATAACCCCACAGAAAAAGTCCAGTGGTGTAAAATCACATGATCTTGCAAGCCAATAGATGTCAGCATTCCACGAGACAACATAGCCAGGAAATTTGGTACGCAACGGAGTTACACGTGCTGTATGGCACGTTGCACTGTCTTGCTGAAACCACATGTTGTTCAAAACCAAATAATCAATTTCGTGGAAAAAGAAATTCAAATTTCTTGTCAATGATCGTTAACTTCATAAAACAGTTGTACACAAATTATTCGTTGTTGAACCGTTAATCGCGGCATGTTGAGATCGTATGGTTTGTAGATGACAGTCGTTAAATATTGACACCTTATTTTTGACAACTAAATAGCGTTCAATTGAAATCCTATAACTGAGACACCTTATAGAAGTAAATAGCATAGGGTTGTTGAAGAGAAGACCCACAAAGGTTTGTGGAGTCTAAGAGAGAAGAAGAACACGAATGACTGGTAATACTCCTTATAAAAGGGAGATTTAGTTTTTAGTGAAAATGAAAATTTTAATTTAAAATGTATTAGTTAAAAGTTTACAATTATAGGGGTATACATTTTACCACTTACACAATGTTCACACCATCAAACGTGGTAGTGGTAAAAGTTTTACCCCGATAGGTTGTCAACTATCGTGTGGATAAATTAAATATTAAACAATGTACCGTTGTACTTAACCTGTTATTCATCTGCTTCAAAAAATATACATATTACATATTACAAAAACAAAAAATCCCAGTGACATCATATTATACATAGTGATATTACAGATATAGTGACTCAGCCAGTATATTAAATATATTAGACCAAGAAGTCGGGAAAACCCTACATCAATATTATATTTCCTTGAACTCTTGAGAGCTCCTCCAAAATTTGTGCAACCCTGTATATCTCTTATTTAACTAAAACCAATATAATTAATATTTTAGCAGTCTTATTATCCTTATCATTATTATTGTATATATAATAAATTCTACAACTTTTAAAAATTATTAGGTTATTTCAAGTGTATGTATATATGTAATTAATACTAAATGATACTTATATACATATAACGGTGCTTACAAAATCGTTTTACGAACCAGAGTAATATCGTAGTGTAGCAGTTAAAACCATTCGTTTGCATGCTAATCTTATCGCCCAGGTCAAATAACAGCATTTTTACCGGTTATTATTATTTTAATACGTGAAAAAAGTGAAAGGACTAACATTTGAGCATGCGATGTAAAATCTGAGATCTGTCAATGGTAACCTTGAATAATTTATCACCTATGCTGGCTCGGACGAGCGGCGAAGACGAGTTTCGAATAATATAGTCCGGGTGCTTATACTAAACAATCCGTATTGTATAGAGACTGACAAATAAATGAGCTGGCGAACAAAACGGCATAATTCTGTATTTGGTCTGATCAATTGTCTAATTATCTCAAAATACTTTTTTTTAATCCGGACGTTTTTAGCCCACTGGTTGCAAATCTGAACTTATTTTCAAGCAAAACTATCTGAAACTGTGCTAAAATTGATTGCTGTTATATACAGATTTTGCAAAGTTCGTGATTTCAATCAGAATCGTACAATTACAGTAAAGTTTCAACAATTTTGAATAAGCGAGCACGTTTTGGTTAAAAATGAAATAATTTTCATACAAATTTGTAAAATGTAAATCAAAATGAAATAAGTGACATCCATTTTTTTGGACTTTAAAATACTGTTTTTAATGAGACTACACTAGCTTTTGTTTTTATTAGTAGAAAATAAGATAAAGTCTGTGGTCAAAGTATGTAATCTGTGATAATCAGCTGTTTGAGTTCTTGATTGTAATTGTCTATTGTTTATTCGAAGTTATTGAGTTATTTTGGAAGCAACTGGGAACATTATCAAGAATTAAGTTGGCATAAAGAAATTTTAGGGAGCAATGAGGATGAGAGGTAAGATGATGAAGGAGAATGTCAGGAAGATGGGCACGACGGAGGTTGCGATTGTGAGGAAATAGACATTTAGCTCAATGTATAATGAACGCACTGATGATTTTTTATTTTGAGAGAAAAGTTACTCATTGTTTTTTTTTTTCAGAAGAGACTGTTTTTATGTGCTATGATTAATAAGTTTATGTAAACTGCAATCAAAATGGCTTAATTGCATTTTAGTGGCAATGAAAACGTAATAATTGCACCGGTCGCAAACAAAACGACACAATTGCATTTTTCAAATATAAATATCTTCCGTTATGTTAGAGATAGGAATATGGATTTAATACAATGCAAAGTTTTTAATACAATGCAAAGGAGATATCTCCCCACAGTAGTTTGTCTGGATTTAATATTATGTCAAAGTCACAAACTCCTTCTCAGTCTTTTGCTCCTCCTGTAAAATTTAATTTCTATAATTATACCGTTTTGTTCGCCAACTCCTCAAATACTGCTACTTCGATTACATTCAGATTCTCATGTTACTCCTCTTTGTACATATACCTTAATTTAATCTTGTAAAGTGTTGTGATTTGAATGAGTCCCATGATAATAATAAAGAAAATACCTCATGACCTGTATACTCTTTGATGTAGTTATTCAGTAATTATTAAATCTAAGTAACAGATAAACATTACTTAATCATTAATAATTATCAAATTCTTTTTACAGACTGTAATTTTAAGAGTTTACTAACTGGCGCGCGTTGCTATACCCATAAAATGAACTAAAGCACCGGACCGATCCGGGTGGCATTACGCCTATGTTCTATGACGAATTTTATTTGTGGTTAAAATTTTCTAACGATCAGTTGACCGGTGTAGATGCGTATTCGGAACATTCGCTTTTATACAAGGTAGCGCAGAGGAAACACATGTTTTTCAATTAAACATAACATTGTATATTTTCCAGATAAAAATAATAATTACAGAAGATTAAGTAACAGTATTGCAGATTTTATTCATAACATTTTTAAATTAGTTGTGGAAGATAATTTCACTCAAATGTCGCCTTTCTGGATGTAAACCTGGAGCCTCCCTTCCAAGTTGTTCAACACTCAAAATTTTCTTCTGGAATTCCTATAGTTTCTTGGCTAATGGCACCTTTTAGGTCTTGTATCGTGTGGGGTTTCTTTGTGCACACTCTTGACTTAAGATTACCCCAAAAAATAATTCATAAGCAGGCATATCTGGAGAGCATGGGTGCCAAGAAACATTTGTCGAACACATTCCATCGATACTTTCCACTAGTGAACTATAACACCATCTGGTTGAACCATAGTTCTTCCATGTTTACTTATCGTTAAAGTTGTAGTAACAGAAAATATTTATAACAAGCCCACATAACGTGTCGAAGTAACTGTAACCGCTGCTTTTACATCTTCAAAAGTGTAGGGACCAACAATTCCTAGTTTGAAAACTCCACACCATACTAACTTTTGCATTATGAATAGGTTTTTGGTATAGCTCTCATGGATTATCTGCTGTTCAGTACCTACATTTCCATTTGTTTACATATGCATTTAAATGAAAATGTGTTTATCGTCATCATTACTATGGCATTAGGGTCATTGCCAAAAATGGTGAGCATTCTCTAACAAAACTGTCGGTGCTGTGCAAAATCGCTTTCAGTAAGCTTTTGAGCAATCATTGTATAGGGATGAAATTTCAACTTGTTGTGCAAAATGCGCTTAGTGGATCGCCCTGAAATACCAAGAGCCACCCTCATCACTGTTTCAATAATTTCTGATGTCTGAATGGAATGGAGAAGACCAGGTGGCTTTTATTTTCAATTTATTTTCATAATTGTACCAATTTATTTTTCTGAGTAGAATTTTCATCAGAATTTAAACTACCTTTCATCTACGATGACTTACTTATATAGGGCTTCAGGATAGTTTATGGTATAGCTTTATATATACATACCTCTTATATATAGCAATACAAAAAAAAAATAACCAAAGCATCTCATGAAGTAAAAAGAGTCGTAGTTAACATGTTTCCAATCTCTCCTCCACGCTGACGGTAACATCCATAGTAATATACTCAACATCACATACATATAGTGGTAGGTCATTTCACGTTTATAATGAAAAATTTAGTTCACCACCTGTTCATGGGGTAAACAGGTTTACATCATCTATGTCGTGTAGTATCGTATCGATACCGAATTTCCAAAAATAAACAGAGCTTAATTTGTCTGGAAAATTACATCAGTACGACTGCACGCGTTGTCTTAACGACTCAAACTTAGCAATATTAAAAGTGGTAAACTTTACTCACCAGGAATACGCAAATATGCTGTTAATTTTTGGTCTATGTAATGATAATAGCGTAGCTGCGTGACGGGAAAATACAGTGAGGTTTAAAAAGCTTTGTTTTAATATTAGGTTGATTTAATCAGTTTTTTTATTAAATTATTCTTATATTAAAACAGCTCAGGGAGGTTAAAAATACAAGCTGGCAGTCTGAAGTCTGTAACTTAAAATAGGACTGGTCTTTTTAGGAGGTGTCTTTTCTTTTCACAGAAATATTAACTATGTAACTATGTTTAAAATAACTACCGCAGACTTAATTCTAATGTAGCTGCTCTTATTGATTAGGTACTATACAAATAAACCACTAGCTTAAAATTCCACTTTTCACATGCCAAAAAAAATCTAATTCTAGGGATTAGTGAAAGAGAGATTAGTGTAATGCAATAGCCAACAAGACATGGAATGTCAACATCAACTGTGCTAGCTGTATTCGTCTTGAACCAAAGAATGTACTGACCCAATGAAGTGGCGTTCTGTTGTGGGGGACATAAGGTTTTTTTATTTTTTTTATTAGATAGTCTTACAATGTAAGGCTTAAGTATCTTGGTCTACATAAGTTTTCAACGATGTTTTATTTTATTGTAGATATAACGCACATTTAAATCTTTAATATACTACTAAAAATGTAATACGGGCGACATTGCTCATTTTAAAGTCATCTTTGATGATGTACAAAGTAAATAAAATAGGCAAATTTTGTCATGTAATTCAGTGCTCGGCGTTTGGCATATAGCGAGGAGAATAGCTGTTTTGACCTAATTTGTCCTTATTATATAAGGCATTTGCAGATGGGTTGGAGCATATACTCCTTATTTCTGTAGTTTGAATGTTACCTTCTGATAGTAAAACTTTTCATTATATTGATGATCTCGAGTTTTTACTTCGTTTTAGATTGTTCGAAACTACCAAGATATGGCGTTTGGTATGTTCTACTGCGGTGGCTTTATCTGTCGAAGGTATACTCGTTTACACTGCACTGACGAGACCTAAGATAGAAAGGTCAAAACCGATCTGCAGTTAACGATATCCTGAGATAGGTGACACTTTGCATCTTTCTTGGTGGTTTTAGAACAATCACTGTATTTTTAGTGCTAACTCTGTTAGACAAAAATACGACAAATTTTGTCATGTAATTCAGTGCTCGGCGTTTGGCATATAGCCAGGAGAATAGCTGTTTTGACCTAATTTGTTTAGTCCTTATTATATAAGGCATTTGCAGATGGGTTGGAGTGTAAACTCCTTATTTCTGTAGTTTGAATGTTACCCTCTGATAATAAAACTTTGCATTATATTAATGATCTCGAGTTTTTACTTCGTTTTAGATTGTTCGAAACTACCAAGAGATGGCGTTTGGTATGTTCTGCGGTGGAACGTAGCAACGTATAAACTCCTTATTTCTGTAGTTTAAATAAAATAGGCTCAGTAAATCCATTCTCAGTATCCTATCTTACAAATATTGTATATTAGGCATTGTATTTTATTAAAATCAATAACTGTATACTTGTCCAAACAACTCATTCTCTAGCTTTATGTTAAGAAAAGTGTCGAAGTACGGAAAGTTTTATATATACGTTATATGTAGTATAGTTGTGCAATTATAATGTAAATTTGGTTAACTACATTTTACCGAAATTATCCATATATGTAGATGGTGTAATCCTCTTTAAAGCTGAATAAATGAGGATCAATTAAACTACTGAACTGAAAGTTTAATAATGTACATGCACTTTCCTCTTGCAAAATATGCAAATCTTTTATAAAAGTTAATACAGATATGCCTCATACAGTTATATTACGTTACAGTCTACAGGAGTGTAACGCCCCTATGTATTATTTATGAAATGCGATGAAAGTAAAAATGCATAAAATTAATTAGGGATACGCAATTAGTATTTCAGAATATAGGTCGAGTAATAAAAACGAATTTGTTTCTCGTACTTCTTGTATCTCTTTTCGTTTGCACACAAATTAGAAAGAGAGGTTGAAAAATTTCATTTACATTTTAATTGATACTCAAGTTGTTGAGGCATATATTGACAATTCTATCCAAAATAAAATGATTATTGCTTAAAAAAACCTCCTCAAAAACATTCTACAACGTCAGGAGTAAATTTTACCGTCAGAAAGTTTACCGTCTGTTTTTCCATCTCATCCCTTGCAGACTTCAGCAATAGATATTTGAAACTGTACAAATTGTATAATTAAGGTTTATATTCAGTGATTTCAATTGCTGAATATTTTTGTCCATGACTATAGAAAAATAGTAAATTTGTTAGTATTTCTCATAACCTAGTATATCTACTAGTAATTTGTATCTACCTATGTTTCTTTATTTTCTATGCATGAGTGTCATAACAAAGTAGCTTTATCAGTTGATCAGTTTTATTACCAGATAAAATGTTAATCATTGGAATAGCCATAATATTTTGGAAAATAATTTATTTTAGCAGTCTTACGGATTTGATTCCCATATAGGAGAGATTCATGCACATTTCTACGTATAAGACATCGTTTGTAGGGGACAATTTAATTTTTATGCATGATAACACTCGACCCCACATTGCTAGAGAAGTACTGGACTACCTTGGATTTGTAAATATTCCAACTATGGATTGGCCACCAAGAAGCCCAAATTTGAATCTCATAGAGCATCTGTGGGCTGTGGGATGCACCAAAACCATCAGTTAGGCGTCACATATCTGCCCCTATAACTCTTAGGGAATTCGAACAAGTCGTTCTTGTTAAATGGAAGAATATTCATCAGGAAACTATTTATCAATTGTTCAATAGCATGCCCAGACGAGTGGAAGCAGTGATAAGAGCTAGAGGAGGATCTACGCGCTACAGAATTCAAATTCTAACCATTTTATTTCACTTCCAATTTTTTTTCTTAAGTTTTAGTTAACGCCGTTTTCATTGCATTGACATTATTGTTTCTTTCTGTTATTTATTCATGTCTTTCCTGATAACACTATTCTAATTTGTTGGACATTAGTTGAAATCATTTAATTATAATATCACGTAGATATAATATAAATCTTCAAAAAGATAAAATAACGTATAAGTTTCACTGATGCGTTAATTTCGTCCAGGGGTTTATATAAGGGAAACATTAGCTGGAAACTGCTAATTTGTAACAATTATCACTAAACACCCTTCTTCAATATATCTACTCAATATGTTGACTGAAGAAGGAAGGTCAGGGTTGTCATCAATATGGTAGTTCTGATAGAGCACAGTGTATTCGACTTGATACCCTCAGTGCATGTACTCCATTTACCCCTTCCCTTTATAAAATCTAAATCAGTAAATAGCAAAAGCGATAGCGATAAATCAGCGCCCGTAGTAAAAAAACAGTCGATGATGATAGAGAGCGGTAGAAAGAAAAAACAAATGGTTGCACTGCTTGATTGATCTGCTTGATTGAAAGATTAGTTATTTAGTCATTCAGTGAATGACTAAATAACTAATCTTTGAATCGATGAAACTGACTAATAGAGAGGGTCATGAACAGAATTCTTATCAAAAACAAGTCCAATCTTAAAAGATTTTAAGAACCACTGCTCCAATCTATAGTCAGTACAGGTGATTTAATCTGAAAGTTGTTTTTACACTGCAAGATCGTGGAGATAAATTGCTTTAATTTACGTAGCTTTAAGAAGATCTGGTAAGTTACGGGGCTAAGAAATCCAATATTTAAACTAGTCGAGACAAGTGTAGGCTAATAGAAAAACGCAACGTATGTCAATGAAGGAACAATAGCATCGATCTCGAATAATTAAATACTAAGGTATTCTCTCAGTGCGCTGCACGATTCCTTGAAATGGGGGTATACTTTGTAGCCTCTTTGGAGTGCATTCATTAGTTTTCATCATACAGAGCAGTGGCGGTACGTGATCCTAAGATTGGGGGTGCACCATACATAAAAATAATGATAATCATAAGAATAATACGAATATCCCTAATATGAGATAAATATTTATATGTTATATTTAATATGAGATAAATATTTATCTCATATTAAGGATATTCTTATTAACTTTATTAATTTGAAAACTTACCTAATTTTCTTTGTAAATGAGCTCAATTCTGCGATTTTTACACTATGCAAATTTTTCAATTACTTTGTTGTTAAAATTTTCGATATTTGTAATAAAGTCTTTTTCAATGGAGAGCATAGCCAAAGCCGACAGTCTTTCCTGGCACATGGTGTTGCGCAAAAATGTCTTTATTCGTCTTAAAGTCGAGAAACACCTTTCGGCTTCTGCTGACGAAACAGGTACTGTAATGATGATTTTCAATAATTTAGCACTTTCTTCAAAAGTTGACTCTAACTTATTGGAATTAATAAATGTATTTAGTGATAGAGCTCCGCTTAAATTTCTAAACTCAATTCTTTGATAAATTAAGGACAACTCGGTACGTAATTTATTTATGTCCAAAAACGGGTAAGATTCGACTGTTTGTTTTAAGTAATTTTCGGGAAATTTTTTAACATATTCCGAAAATTTTACTGGGAGAATTAAATAGGATGCTACCAAGTGTCCAGTAAAATTAAATCTCTCCTTAGCTTGACATATTATAATGTCACACACTTCCTTTAGTTCTCTATTTTTGTCTTCCGTAGAAGTGTCTACTCGTCTCCTTTTTATTGGTTGTATTTTATTTGGTTCATCTTCAGTGCTTGTGGCGGTTTGTGAAAATTACCTAACCAAAATAGAAAATCGTTATCCCTTAAAGTTCTTTTCAATCCGCTGGCTTTATCAATAGTAGGTGGATGTTGTATGTGACTTTTTTTCATCTCAATCAATTCTACACATTCCAGAAATTCTTCTTTGTTTTCAAATGCAGTATTTACTATTCTAGAATTGAAATTCCGTCTTGTAGGTGGTGATCGGGTAATAGAGTTCCTACTACTTCATCAAGAACTGCGGTAGATTGTGCGGAATTAGAGAAAAATGAGCAAAACCCTCCCAAATTTGCAAAGAATACTCGTACGTTCCGATTAGCAGAAGCCGCATTTGCCATAATTAAATTTAATTGATGCGCGTAACAATGTACATATTGGGCAGTTGGACAACTCATCTTAATCCTGGCTTGAACTCCATTCGATGACCACTCATAACGGCAGCTCCATCATATGTTTGAGCAATATTATGTGGGTCATTTTTAACATGGTAGTCTAGTTCACTTTTTAAACACTCCGCCAATGACTCTGCATCATGTCCTACTGGGTTTAAAGAACTCCAGAATCTTTCTACAGGCTTTCCACCCACCATGTAACGATATATTAAAGCCAACTGAAAAATTGTAGAAACGTCTGTAGTTTCGTCTGCTATTATAGCAAAAAAGTGGATTTTTTAATTTCAATGGTTATTTCATCGTGACAAACTTCAAGCTGAAGTAGCTCGTTTTGTATAGTATTAGAAGTTCCTTTAAAAGCCGCCGCGTTTTGTAAATGCCTCATAGCCTCGTCTAATTCGGCACTGAAATCAATCAACCCACGAAAAATGCCTGGATTGGATGATGTTTCCGATTCATCGTGTCCTCTTAGGGCCAGTTCAAATTTTCCACAAAAACGAATACAGTTAATAATAATGTTTAAAACATACCTGTTTTTTGAAACCGCTTCATTGTGTGCTGCCACTGCTCGTCGATGAGCAGAATCGAGCATTGTCGCAATATTTGCAGTGCCTAGCATGGCTATATTCAAAACATTATTCATGTGTCCCGCAGAATTTGCATGTTTTTTTATTTTCTCGTTTATGTGATTTAAATCCGTTACTCCAGTTTTGGTCCAAGGTGTTTCCTCGCCAAACAAAACACACGGAAAACAAAACACTGCGTTCAATACATCGCATCCACTTAACCACAAATGTTTTTTTAAATAAGTCATTATTAAATGTTCTTACAAATTGTCTATTTTTTCCTTTCACGGCTAATTTTAAATTAATTTGTGGAGTGGGCCTACCTCGAGTTTTAATTTGCACTTTTTTCTCCAAACTCAAGCTAGAGAATGGAGTTTTTAATAAGTTTTGAATAGAATTCATTATTCCAAACTATATTCTAACCGAAAACCCGAGTTTATATTTATAAAACGTAAGCGATAAGACAGCTTACGAGACAAGCGATGTACGAAAACAATTCACAAACTAACCGATTCTAACCTCTCTCAATTTCGTGCGCTCTTAAACTCTGCACATAATATCTATATATAATTCGCCCACTACTTTTCCTAATTGTGGAGGGGCAAGCAGTAACAATACGCGTTCGCTTTTTCATATTGCACGGAAGCACGATCGCCGTGCCGCCACCGGAAACCGATGGCAGAGACCTAGCGTCTAGTGGATTCGTAACGCTGCGGCCATATAATATTTAGATGGTATTAACGCTAGGGATGCGGAAAGGCGACAAATTAAGAATGCATCCATTAATTACTAAATAAAATTATTAATGCTAAATTGTCGGTAGTGCGCGCGCACCAGCGCACCTTATAGCCCACCGCCACTGATACAGAGTATCGTATACTATAGATACTAGAGTCGTGTCGTACACTACTATCTTTTTTAAATTACAACCAACAAGATGAATTGTAATTTAAAACTTCATATTGTGGATATGTATTGTACATTAATAGAGCAATAAGTGATTACAATATTAAATAACTTGAAACGCTGGTTATCAATGCCTTTAATAATGGGTATAATCTCCTTGGTTTCGTCCTTGATTCAGGGCGTCAGTGTTGCTAGACTATTCGTTTAATCATATCCCTTCTATTTCCTATTAAGGAAAAATCAGGGGACCTGACAGGCCATGACAATAAATTATTTTCTCTTAGGTACCCTCTAGAAAAGTTTCAGCCACATGTAGTCAGAATAAGCAGTGAATTACAATTACTTAACGTACGTATCATTAACATTAGTCAAACAATGGCTGGTGTGGTACGACTAGAGTGGATGACTGCCGGATGATTTAAACATTTATATAGTCAAATACGACTATATTAACTATATTCTATTATACCTGTAGCTATATTAACCAAAGCTAAATTAACTTTCTCATAGCTGCCTTCATTCAAATATCTCAATTCTGCGGTGACGGAATTTCGGCTGCCACTGGATTATCCGAGTATATCACCATTAATGCAGCAGTCACGGCGGACAACTTTATTTATCACAATGCTTCATGAAAATGAAAATATCAACGAAGGATTGACATACAGTTCTACTGGATGCTTGCAAATATATACATATTTGCAAGCTGGACTGTTAACTGTCATGTTTATATATTGTTCCGAATTAATAAAACACATTATCTGAAATGTGGTCTAAAATGTTATATAAGTTCACAACAAACAGGATACATATAGGTACACAGTAGTTTGATGTGAAATGAATATCGCAAGACCATGGTAGAATTTTACCTTCTGCTAATGTAGATATTCATACCAGTAATGGAGTCAAGTCAATACGATGTCTGATGTAATCGACACTAACTTTTTTGTGTAAGCTTTATTCTGATTTTATAATTTTTACTGTATGTTCCTTTAAATCATCTATGTTCTTGTATTTTTTACATAAATTTCGGTTTCTAATATCCCTTTAAGAAAAAATCAAGGGGTGTAAGATCTGGATGGCGAGGTGATTACTCTATAGCTCCACGTCGCCTTACCCATAGTCGTGGAATTATGTTATCCAAGTAAGTGCGGAAAGGAAGAGCTTAATGAGGAGATACACCGTCCTGTTGATAATATCAAAGTCTATTATCATGTATGTCTGATGATTCATTTACATTTTGGTATAATGCTGTCAGTGTTGAAAAGAACTCTTGCTGTCAAAATGGCAAATACCTTGCGCCAGTCGAGTTGTCATGATAAAACTACGGACTCAAAATTCTGTTTCTGAATATACGAGTACCTACCCAAACTTTCACTTAGAGTACACGTAAAATAGAAGAAATGAACCGTCCACACAAAAGAGAAGACGAAGCTGTAAAAGCAGTAACTCTGGTTAACTAGTCGAACAATTATTAAAAAAATAAATAATTATAAAAGAATTTTATAATTATTTTACTGCATTCGCATGGGAGAAGGTAAGCTATACATTGCCCTTTGTCGTACGGTTTATTGCCGACTTGCTCTTCATAAAATAATTCCACTATACTAGACTGCATTTTGCAAGAAACGCGTAAATTGGACCATTGACGACTGGAAAAAAGTTTTATTTTCAGATGCAACAGGAGTAAGTCTTAATTCACCGGATGAAAGTCAAAAAGTCTGGCGGAGACCAGGAGAGAAGTGTGTTGCCTGAATATATCTCTCCGAGGATCCCATCTTTTGGTTGATCAATAATGTTCTGGGGAGGAATTTGTTTCGATGGTCGAACGGATTTTGTTTCTATAGTGGAGAGATCCATGAATGCACATTTCTGCCTAGAAAATATCGTAGAATGTGATCACATATTCTACGATATTTTCTATACTTGTATATCAAGTTACTTGACTTGATGCATCTCTAGCGATATATTATGCAAGCCGCCTTAGAAACAGGCATTCTATCAATTTAGAGCTAATCATGGAGTTATACTAAAATTATTTTATTAAGAGCAAGTCGGCAATAAACCGTGCGACAAAGGGCAATGTATAGCTTACCTTCTCCCACGCGAATGCAGTAAAAGAATTTTAAAATTCTTTTACTGCTCTTCATAAAATAATTCTACTATACTAGACTGCGTGTTGCAGAGAATACGTAAATTGGACCATTGACGACTGGAAACGAGTTTTGTTTTCAGATGCAACAGGAGTAAGTCTTAATTCACCGGATGAAAGGCAAAAAGTCTGGCGGAGGCCAGGAGAGAAGTTTGCTGCCTGAATATGTCTCCGATGATCCCATGTTTTAGTGGATCAAAAATGTTCTTGGGAGGAATTTGTTTCGATGGTCGAACGGATTTTGTTTCTATAGAGGAGAGATCCATGAATGCACATTTCTGCGTAGAAAATATCGTAGAATATGATCATATATTCTACGATATTTTCTATAGCTAAGATCGATAGCAAATAGCTATCAAGCTTTTGGCTCGTTTGTCGGTGGCAATTTAATTTTTATACACGATAATGCTCGGCCCCACATTGCAAGAGATATACTGGACTACCGTCGATTTGTAAGTATTCCAACTATGGACTCGCCACGAAGAAGCCCAGATACAAACCCTATAGAACGTCTATGGGATGCCCTAAAATGATCAGTTAGGTGCCACATATGTGCCTTTATGACTGCTAGGGAAATCGAATAGGTCGTTCTTGTTGAATGGGAAAATATTCCTCAGGAAACTATTCACCATTTGATTGATAGCATGTCCAGACGAATGGAAGCAGTAATATACGCTACTGAATTCAAATTGTTACGATTTAATTTCACCTCCAATTTTTTTCATTAACCCCATTTTCACTGCATTTGGCATTATTATGCCTTTCTGTTATTTATTCATGTTTTTCCCCGATGATGCCTTTCTAATTTATTAAACATTAGTTGAAATAGTTTAATTATAATAACACGTGTTTAACTATAATATCATGGATGTTTTAAATCTTCGAAAACATGTAAAAAAAAAAAGTGGTAATGTGAAGTTTCACTGATGCGTTAATTTTGTCCAGGAGTTTATAATCCACTAAATAGCTGTGAATCATGGACACAACATGCACCCCAAAACCATAATAATGTCAAATTGATAAAATAGTGGTGCAAAATTTTACTAATTACCTTGGTGTTAAGGTTTGTACCAGAAATACTTGTACCAATCAAATTCTATACTATTTTCACCCTACTAAAAGTGGTAGGATTGTACCACGTCAGATTTTCTGCAGTGCAGGAATGTGTTTCACACAAAAACTATCAGTTAGTTGTATAGAGTGCAAGCGCGATATATTTACGAATTCGCAAGTTTAGACATCGCAATAGGTAAACAAGCACAAACTCAATATTTGACCTTAACTTTGCGAACGCAGACTCTCCCCTGTTGTCGAACATCCAACCGACGAACTATCGAAAAAAGTGCATTACAGTTTCTGTCCTGACACACGACCTAACGTGTGCTCGAAGCGCTCGGCAAAGTCGCCTTTGCCATTCAGGATTCAGGCGATTCAGTAGTGCTGCTTCGGTCGCGTCAGTGTACGGTCAGGTATTTGTCATTAAAAGGTGTACGTATCGGCTTGTACGGGTCGTGTGCTCGAGTGTCACATCTCGGTGGTTCTGTTTTTAGTGTCCATGTGCTAACTGGTTGGTAATTGTTCAACGGATTATTTCCCCGTTTAATGGTCGCATTGGATCCGTCTATTTTGTAAGTCCGCTCATTTATTTACCTTTCGTATTAACTGATGGAATTTTACGTGTATTCAATAAGGTCGGTGTACCCCAAGGACCGATTTTTAGCCCCGTGTTTCGCATATTAATTAAGCGATTTATTATTTTTATTTAAACCCGTTTAATAGTCTAATAATTAATATTAATTATGATTGATACCATATAATTTTTTATAGAATACATTACAATCGTTATTATTAATAGCAATACCATATTCGCATCTACAAACAACAATATTGATATGAGATAATCTTGTACGCAAGGGCATAATTAATTTACTGCCTTTGTGCAAGTCATTGACTTTTATTCACAGCATTAAGATGAAATTCGAATATAGTGTAAAACATGAGACAAACTAAATATTTGATGTTATTATTTAGCTTATCAGTTAGGTGAATAAGGTTGCGTTTGTTGTTTTAATTTCTTTGTAGGTTTTTCATGCATCCGCTTCTAATAAACTCCGCAAAAAGTGTCGTTATGTTTTACTGCACATAAAAATAGTTTTTGCTTCACCGCATCTACCACCCGTGGAAATATTTAAAGCGAATATCCACACGTTCTATAAATCTGCATATTTTCATAATTAATTCATTTTAAATGTTTTGTAGCAGGTGTACGGTAAGATTTAAGTGCGATGTTATTATTTTCCGTTCTTTCATGAATCCCTTATATTTTCTGGTTTACTGCTGAATTTTCAGCAAGTGGTTTGCAGGAATTGCTGTCCGGTTACATAAGAATATTTTTGAAAACCATGTCAGTGAAATAAGTTTATAATGTAATAGTAATTAAGAACTTCAAACTAAACGTAAGTGCGTTCTTCAAAGAATTATTATTTTTTGTTGAAATCAATATTTTTGAAAGACGGTTTGCAATGTATTTATATATTATTTTTTTAACGCAAAATACACGCTTTTCTATTTACTGAACTTAATTAAATTGAAATATGTAAGAAAACAAGTGCTATTTTAAATTGGTGCTTGGTATTGTAATAAAAGAATTGGTTGTACCCTGATGAATATATAAATATCATATCAATATTAAATATTTATTTTTATAAGTATCTTTGCTCATTCATATTAGTGAGAGTATACATTAAAAAATTTTCAATTAATAAATTATCCATGATTACTGATCTGAAGAAAAAACATAGTTTTGATCTTCAATTTTAAGATCAAAATGTATTTTATCCACATTATTTTTTGATGGGCTAATCAATTGGTAAACCATGGTAAACATATAACAGTGTCAATAAATGTTTCAAATTTTGCATAAAATATGTTATAACACCTATATAATTGCTGTACCATAAAAAAATTAAAAATCATATTAAAGAAGACTTATTACTACAATATCATGCCATATTTTACAATTTTTTTCTGATGTTTCTTAAGTCTTCCTACACGTACTATTCATTTCATCGCTATTTGCCAAATAAAAAACTCTCTTATCTTGCCGATAAACGGAACAGTCTACCTGAACCTAGCCATAAAAACAAGCCACGATATGTTTTGAGATTTTTTATTTGACAAATAGCGATGAAATAAACTATATGCCTCTACAGTTTGGAATGAAATTCATCTAAAATTAACATTTTTTAGAACATCTATTAGGGCGCGAAAATTTTTATTTTCAAAACAATATGTGTAGCGGTTATTTTCAACTGCTTACCACTAACTCTCTAACAATAAATATGAAAATACCTGATGCCTGATACATCGTTGTAACGTATTTCTTGTGCCATATTTAACGCCAAATTAAATCGATATTTTTGGAAAATAGTTTAACATGTACTTGTTAATTTTATATATTACTTTTTTAATGCAATAATACAACCCTTTATTGTATAATTAAATTGAAAGACGTAACAAATCAAGAACTATTTTGAATTGAATATACTCTGATTAATATATAAACAATATATTAATATTCGATATTTAAAAAGTGTATTTGGTCCTTCATATGAATGAAGTATATATTTAAAAAATTCCAGGAATTTATATACTAATCCTTGACTACTTATTTGAAAACGTAGTTTTAATCCTATACCTACCTCAAATTACATTGTTTTTTGATGAGCTAATGGACTAGGATACTAAACATATAACAATGTCAATAAATATTTTGCATAAAATATGCATAATATCTTTAACATAAAATATGTTACGACATATTTTATGCTAAAAATAAGACTCTGAAAATAATAAAAATAAAGCTCTGAAAATATAGTTTTGATCCTATATCTCAAATGACATTATTTCTTGATGAGCTAATGAGCTTTTTAATAAACTACGTTACTAAACATATAACAATATCAATAAATATGTTGTATTAAATATGCATAATGTCTTTTGCATAAAATATACATAATGTATTTTGCATAAAATATGCATACCTAATATCTTTTGCATAAAATATGTTACGACCTCTTAAGTTACATAACATAATAATTATGGAATTGCAAGTACAAATTTAAAACTCAAATTAAAGAAGGTTTATTACAAAATCATCCTATATTTCATAGCTTTTTTCTGGTGTTTTAAGCCTTCCTGTGTAAATGGGTTTCTAAGTTTTCGAGTAAAATTCATCTAAAGAAAATGAACTTTTTTTTTTTGAGAATCTCCTGGGGCACGTGGATTTTTATTTTCAAAACCATATCTGTATTCGTTATTTTCAACTTCTCATCACCTAGCCCTAGTAACCCAAATATTAAAATATCAAATATGAAGGTATTCCGTCTGATGCTACACAACGCATTACTTGTGCCGTATTTAATAACAATTTAAATTAAAATATGGTTAATAAATAACGGAAATATTCAACAAAATGGATTCATATCTTTAATTACACTATTATAAATAACTAAACTGAACAAAATAAAATTTTAAACGCCGCAAAAGTATCGTGATGTTTTGCTGCACATACAAATATTTTTTAATTTATCGCATTTACCGCATATGGAAATACTTAAAGCGAATGTTTTCATCCACACGTTCTATAAATCTACATATTTTCATAATCATTTCATATTACATGTTTTGTACCAGGTGTACGGTAAGATTCAAGTCAGATATTATTTCCCATTTTGTAATGGATCCTTTATTTCTTTTTCTGGTGCCCTACTGATTTTATAGGAACTCATTTTCAGAAGCATTACACAATAATATTTTTTTAAAAATTGTGCCATAAGTTTATAATGCAATAGTAATTAAGAATTTCAGACTAAAAGTAAATGCGATGTTTAGAAAGTTTTTTTACGTATAAAATCGATGTTTTTGAAAAATAGTTTGGAGTGTACTTATAAGTATACGAGTATTACTTTTTTAATACAAAACTGCAACCCTTTTTTGTTTATAAAGTATTATTAAAGTGAAATACGTAAGAAAGCAATTGATCTTTTAAATTGGGTTTGTGCCTCGACTGTATGTGTATACAGGGTATCCGGAAATTCCATTCGAAGAATTTCAGGGCTGGTTCTATATAAGGAAACATGAAACATTTTTCATATGATCATAGGTGGTCTGAAAATCAGCTCTAAGGATGTTATGGTGGTTCAAAGATTGCGCCTGCGAACGAGTTTTTATTTTACTTCTCTCGAGCCGCTTTAAGCGTCTATATGAATTTAGGTGTATTCGATGTAAAAAAAAATCTTGTTTTCTTATGTAGAATCACCCCTAAAATTATTCGAACGCAATTTCCTGCAACCCTGTATAAACAGTATATCAATGTTTAATATTTAAAAAGTGTATGTTCTCCTTCATATGAGTAAGAGCATGCATTAAAAAAGTTTCAGAAATTTATATATTATCCATAATTATGATGTGAAGAGAAGACATAGTTTTGATATTTTATCTCGGGTTACATTGTCTTTGATGATCTACTGAACTACGGTACTAAACATAAAAGAATATCAATAAATGTTTTGCATAAAATATGCATAATATCTCTTGCATAAAATATGTTACGGCCTTTTAAGTTACCTCTTAAGTTACATAACATAATTATGGAATCACAAGTAAAAATTTTAAACTAGTATTAAGGAAGACTTACTACAAAATCATCCCATATTTCGCAGGTTTTTAAGCCTTCCTATATGTGTCTCTTTAGTTTTGAATAAAATTCATCTATTTAAAATGAACATCTTTTGGAGAATCTGCTCGAGGACATGTATTTTTATTTTCTAATCAATATCTGTAACGGTTACTATCAGCTTCTTACCACCAACCCCCTAGTCATAACAACCCAATTTAAAATATCAAACGTGAGGATACCCCCATCTGATAACATCGTTGAACGTATTCCTCGTTCCGAAATTTGACAACAATTTAAATAAAAATTTGGTTAATAAATAACGAAAATATTCAAGAAACTGGATATTACTGGATATTCAAGAAACTGAACAAAATTTTTTTACAACATTTATACATAGTGGCCAACATTGTGAACTTGGCAATAACCTGTTGGAGCTGACTTCTCACTTTGTCTCCATTTCTAATTATAATTAAGATTTCATTTCACTACTTTTCTGATAAATTCAGTATAATGAAAATAGCTGTATTTTAATGAATTGTGTTGTGTACAAATACAAAACGAATAGCAATGGCTGACAGAAGTGATTTTCAATTTATATATTACTAGTTAAGCCCAAACGGTTTCCATTATCTTCTGTTGGGTTCGACAGAAAATGTACTCTGTTTTCCATCAACTGCTTAAATTAAATGATTTTTTTTCGAGGAGGGCGACGAAGGCAGCGGTTCTACAAAAACAGTGCCTCCTACTTTCATTAAACTCTTAATACAACCCGTATTCCATTCATTTATTTCGTTTTATTTAAATTGTTTTACCTTTGCATCTATTACGGTAATGGTTCAACCAATTTTAGTTTTCTAAACTGATTGTGAGTTGAATTAGAATTATTATTTTTAACACCTTTAAACGGATATTAGAAGATAGGGGTGCCAATTTAAATTTTTACATGGGGGCAGCTATGGTGAAATTTAAACTGCAACGGACACTTGTTTTACTGGGATACTTCTTCTTCGATATCTAAGTTGACCCGTTTTTTGTCTAGAATAATTTTCTAAAATTATGGCAGTGGGCAAATTTGAAATGAAGGCACTGTATAATTGATATTATTCCGTATATAAGCGTAAACTAGGCTAGTAATTCTACAAGGGAATTGTATCATCTAATTTATTCTCGATGGGAACCATAATTAAATTAGTAATATTAATGATGTGGAATATTATCCTGGTTACGAACTTCTAGATTTTAACAGAAAACTGACATACAAAACTGAAACTGAAATACATAAAACTGCTTGTAAGTATAACATTGCTTATGGAATATGTATGAACAAATGTATTTAAACATTGTTAATGACCTGGATAATATAGTATTCGTTATATTTGTGAAAATTACAAGAATTGTCCAGTTCAACCATTTTTTAGTATTTCATTTACAAAAAAGAACCGGTGAAGTTCTTATTTCATTATATGTTTATATTTGGGAAAAAATGTAATTTTTTTAAAGCTCGATACATAAATTTAAAATTAGAAATATGTAAATACCTAAAATATTTGAAATCTTTAACGCTATTTTACCCAACCCTTCAATATTCAACCCCCTCTCAGGACCCTTATAGGGCGGCAGAATGCATACAGTTCATTAATTTCTTTAAATGTTTTCATTTCAGATAATTGCAGAAAAATACTTTATTATTAATATTATTTATGTATTTATTATTATTATCTCACACTATTTTTTATAATTGTTTTAAACTCCGCATAACTAAAAAGTTTGTTTCAAATTGATATGAACTAATCATCTTTTGTGATTTGTTTACATCTTATCATGAATATACTGTCGATCACAGGTTAAATATGGATTGTATTAATGCTCTTGTAATGAAACAGGTTTTATGTGCTATAAACTATTTGAATATTACCGTATATCCTAAATAACAAGCGGAAAACGTATTATTACTTACCAACATGCCTCTATATTGTACTCTTCCTTATCCAAATAATTTTTAATATTTTTACAAAAAAAAAACTCCACTGTATGAAATAAGTAGGGGTATATTTGTATAAATACTACTCATCCTATTTACTTATGATGTGACAGACATAGCCCAAAGCATTTTAAGAAGTTTTGTCATTAGTAATATCCAAAAAATCCTCTATATTATACGCATCCTTATAAAAGGTGGTCCAACCAAAACGCACGAAGTTAATTGTAAATAAAACAGAAAGTTTTCAGAGAATTATCTTAATATTTTTTATTATGATAGAAGGATCTATGACAATTGTGTGAAACAAAATATCGACCAAATGCTCGCCACGGCTTCGGTGGCATACCTCTATCCGATGGTCCATATTTTCAATGACTCTGAGACATAATTGAGGTTTAATGTCGTTAGTGTGCCAAATTATCTCATCCTTTAGCTCTTGAATTGTTCTTGGCTTATTGACGTACACTTTTTCTTTTATATATCCCCAAAGAAAGAACTCCAACGGTGTCAAATCACATGATCGTGGCGGCCATATAACATCGCCACGACGTGAGATAACACGGCCATTGAATTTCTTGCGCAAAAGTACCATTGTTTCGTTGGCTGTGTGGCAAGTGGCACCATCCTGTTGGAACCACATATCGTCCAGGTCCATATCCTCAATTTCTGGCCACAAGAAGTCCGTTATCATCTCGCGATAGCGAACACCATTCACGGTAACTGCTTGGCCGACCTTATCGCGAACAACAGCAATGTTTTCCGCAGAACGAACTGGGCGAGCATGCACAGGTGTTTTCACATTTCCTACAGACCCGGTTTGCTGAAATTTGCGCACAATTCTCCCGATTGTGAACACATTTGGTCGATTAAGCTGACCAAAAAAGTCACGAAGTGCACGAAATGCATTTTGATTTGAACGCCCATTTTCGTAAAAGGCTTCAACAATCTTAACGCGCTGCTCAATTGTGTAGGTCTCCATGGTTGAATTTGTCAAACACTGAAACAAGGAAATGTCAAATTAAGTTGGGCAAAAAACTTGACGTTAAGGTGTGACTCACAATTAACATCGTGCAGTATGGTTGGATCACCCTTTATTAATAATTTTCAATGTTTTTAGAAAAAAAAATGTATAAAAAATTGTATTGTATAAAAAAATATGGTATTTTTGAATAAACTACCACTAACCTAGTTTTATAATGTGAGAGATCCAGTCCAAAATATTTTAAAAAGTTTTGTCGTTAAGAATATCCAAAAACTCCCTTATATTGTATGCTTCCTTATCCAAATAATTTTAAATATTTTTAGAAACAAAAGCTCCATTGTATAAAAGAATTATGGTATTTTTGTATAAATTACCACTAAAGCTAGCTATTTATGATGTGAGAGACCTAGCGTAAAACATTTTAAGAAATTTGTCATTAATACATAATCATTAAAAAATCATCAACAACTTTTTCCCATGTTTTGTTAACCCAAAAATATGATAATGCGGTATTATCAAGCTTTTTGGTAACATCACGGTCATGTTGGCATTATTATTAGTATGTTATAACTTAGAAATGAAAGATGAATAAATAATTGAGATATTAATATGAAAAAGGCAACTATTGAATCTGCTATATTCGAAAAATGGAAAAAATTATTTGGATTATAATACAAGCTATTGAAGCTGAATGTATAGCTTCAATTGTTCAGTAGGCCAAAATGTAAATTATGTTGATAAAAATGACTGATAATAATTAATATTTATTGCAATGCACTTATACATAATTGCAACATGAACACAATTGCAATGTTCATTTATTTATTAATTTTTACTTGGCAAATACTTAACTTTTAGTAAAATGTCTGTTGAATAGAAATAGTAGGATTGTCATGGGTTTAAATGTTAACATTAATCTTGTAACTTAGACAAGTTACAAGATTAATATTTCTAATAATTTCTAATTATTTTTGTATATTTCACAATATGGAGGAAACTTCCCAAGTTTTAGAAAGTTTCCGCTGTCGACAAAGCAGTATAATTTGCATTGTTCCATTAAAGGCTACATTAAATAGCGGTCTAGTTTGATTTACATCTATTCTTCACGTGTTAATCTCGGCAAAGCAATAATGGGCTATAGAATTCATTAAAACTTTCTTCAAATATTTACTGCCATCCATAATGTGATTCGAGAATCTTAAACTCTTCGGGATCGAGAGGTTCCAGACGGATACAATGGCATCCGCATTCCAACGGCTCGCCGAAATTCGAAATCATCGTATATTCACATTTTGTCTTTTTGTTAATAAATATTTTACGTTGACAATGCGTTTTCCGTTACAAGACGACAGTGGTCAGAGATGTAAATTTTAAAGTGAATGGGACAAAATATTGCCAACAAATGGCGTTTATGAGATGTACGAGATGTTTAATTTATTTTTAATAATCAGTATACTTTTTTTATTGAAAAAAAAAAACGTACAGATCTATCTTTGGATGTCATAATTCCAGCGTGAAATATACTCAAATTACGAAATATTCTGTCCAAGTCTGTCCTATATCTGAATATGTTTTTACTTAAATTTAAGTAGATTAAAATTTTATATTCTTCTATACCAAATAAAATGGACACCAGAATAAAACGAGTTATTATTATATGTATTTTTTTCATATATTTGTGCGGCACCAATATCCATTTGTCATAAATTATAGTTCTACACCAAGAGAACGATTCATTTATTGTTAATGAATTACGTCTATGACACACAAATACCGATGTCCTTTTTTTGGATGTGGCAAATTAAATATAGTACTTTCGTAAAGTAATGAACAAATGTATTCAATACTTTGCTAAAATATTGTATAAATCTCGCTTAAAGAAACAAAATCGTTGCAAATATATCAGATATGATTTTCTAATATCTTATCTAATCTTTTCATTTATTAGACAAGAATATAACACGTTTTCTATGTGAAATAAATACTTTTGAAATAAAACTCTTGGTTCATATTTATTAATAACTGTAGACAACACTAGCCAACTACATATAAATCATACTACTTTATACAAAATTAAGTATTACATTTATACAATATGTCAATCACGGCGGTTAGCTACGTCGATTCAAATATAATATCTCAAGTCTACGTGACGACATCTCGGCTGCCAAGGAGTTAATTGAGTAACACCACTGATACCTAAATATTTTTTTATGTGAAACAGTTGCTGCCTTTAGGATAAAATATTTAAATTGATGTTAAATAAATCAAGAGTTACCATATAAAATATATAAATCAATACCATCAATTTACTTAATTTCAACTACGAGTATACTTCTTGTTGATGGGCATACAATAAAAAGAAAACAACTTTTAATAGGTAATATTTTACTATATATTTTTCTAAATTGGATTCCATTATTTTAATTAACTTAATTTTGTTTTCATAATTGTATTAAAAATAGATAAGACATATCTTCAATCAGTATTATTTAGTTACTACATAAACATGTACTGCTCATCAAAAATAGGAACAAGTCTCAAAACTGCGATATCGGACCGCCCACGAGGTGCGCAGTAAATAGCCTGGTCTTTACTCACAATCAGTTGAATTGAGACCTTTTTCCCACGCTCGTAAGAATAAACAGTAGACCAATACAAAGAGAATAATTATTTTCTAATTATAGTAAGCTATAATTTTACATAGGTATAAATGAACAATATTTATGATAAATAGTGTTTTCCGAAATAAATAAGATATTATTAATGACCCAAATTGCAAACATTTTAGGATAAAATACCCTTATATTAATTCCACTGTGTATATTTACACTGAATAAGTGAAGGTCATATAAACGCGTTTTCTTGTCAGAAATAAACTATTCTCTCAGTGTAGGAAACAACTCATCTTATTTAAATTATAAAAAATGGTCTGTAGATGGATACTTCAGAGTTAAAACCTCATTATTTAAACGATTGTAAATATATTACACCGTGAAATTATATTCATTGTGTACTATTATTGGAATATGCTTTTTATATTCTTAAATGTAGTGTATGCGTACAGATCAGTCGTGTGCAAAGGTTTTATATGGAGAGATGCGAATATTTTACCCATAGTTCCTTTAATAATTAGATGTACACATACACTGACAGAACAAATCATTTATTAATGTGGTACAATCTTATTATTTTGCATCATGATTAAGGCCTTTCCTGCATGGCTTTGCCATCCAATGTTTCGTTGTAACTAATTATAACGACATTTCATAAAAATAAATCAAAAGAAATTCAAATCCATTGGAAATGGTGTTCAACGTTTGAATTTTTGCTGATATGTTTTTGTGGAAACACGTCATAAAAGTATTGTACTTGCATCCCTGGCATGCGGGACCCTATTTTTATGAACTTTCAATAATTTGTTATTAATTTGGGGTACTACCAACCTGCAATAGCTGACAAAATCAGGTTCATGTTCAGTCTTTGCGAAGGTTACGTTTCCCCATAATATCCATGTTACCTCATAGTAAACATAACATCTTCCTCGCCCCCCTCCTCCCTTCACTCTCTGCCTCCCCCCTACCGAATTTTTTCATCCTCCTCTCCTTAGATTATTGTCAATCGCTATGCCATAAAAAAATTTAAAACATGCTTGATTTGTGCAGTTTCGTTTAATTTTGTTTTTCTTAGTTAAAATATTCAGAATAGGTGAAAAAATTATACCATTATATGTCTAGAAATGTAGTTAAATGTTTGTTTGCAGAAGGTTTTCTAATCCGTGGTCTTTTTTACGATACAAACATTTTTGAAACGGGCGATGAAACTTATTTTATAATTAATTACCTTTGTTATTTTTAGTATAGCATATCCATATGTATTGTGTTCTTTCTGTAACGATGTAAAACTCAAAATATTCTAATTTAAGTAATCTAAAGATAACGTAGAAAGTGGCAGAGATTAATTACAGGTAATATTTTCCTAAACTAACGTTTTCAGTCATCAAGTAATAGATGACGTTTAACATATCATATATAGTTCTATGCCCTTGACCTGCTTTGATAAGCTTATCTTGAAATATCGTTTTAAATAAGAACTGATACATTATTATTTATTATTTGCTTATAGTAAATAGCAAAAAGTAAACATGTTATATATTATATAAGTAATAGTTCTTAGCATTAATTATATAAGTTCGTCTAAATATAAAAATAT
Source organism: Rosalia funebris (assembly GCA_037954035.1). Classification (NCBI taxonomy): domain Eukaryota; kingdom Metazoa; phylum Arthropoda; class Insecta; order Coleoptera; family Cerambycidae; genus Rosalia; species Rosalia funebris. The sequence goes on from JAZFAV010000020.1 coordinate 17,358,229, forward strand.
ATTATTTACTGTCTAGAAATATTTATTGGATATAAATAAATATTTACATGTAAGTACGAACGAACAAATTATTACTTATAATTTGTTGGTTCGTACTTAAGTACATAAATGCCTAAATACATAAATTGCATCAATAAGCTGTTTTCTCAGTGTACATACACGTTCTATTATTATCTTGTTTTTGTTTGGTGCATTTGCTGTCTTAGTTACTTGCTAGAAACTTCAACACTACTGTATCAGTTGACAAAAGTTAATTTTTTTTATATAAATCTTTAATGTTTTTGGTTTTGTGATTTTGTATTTTTTTCAAGTTCCAGATTTTATATATTATCATCATGTCACTATTGTTTTTGTTTATTCTGTTGCTGATTTTTCGCTGTACAATTAAAACACGTTTTATAAAATAGGGATTAAATTACTTTCATTTAAAAGTGTATGAGTGGTTTGAGGAATTATAATTTTGTGAAAATCCTATGATCTGCCAAAAATATAATTAATATAATTGTTCGGCCCCTACACTTTCTCATTAACTGAATATTATTTGAAATAATATATTGCCTACATTTGAAACTCATTTCAAAAAACTTGATTTGATGTTAGCTTTTTATTCAGTAACAATATTATATGTTCATTCATTGTTATTGAATATTATACTGAATATTACCTTCATTTTTATTGGATATTATATAATTCTGTGCATAAATATGGTGAGTTTCAGGATTGTTGATGAAATAACTTTAATAGGATACCGACCCCACTGACAGATACCTATAACTGAAATTGTGAGGCATTTCAATAAAAAAAACTACGAATATAGCTAGCAGTGTTGACGTTGATATTCCGTATCCTGTCGACTATTGCTTTCCATTAATCTCTCAATTATCTGTCTGCAATTGCGGCAGAACGTGAAATTTTACACTTGTGTCTTACTTTAAGGATGTTAATTATAACTTTTTTTTCTTCATGGGGCACTTAAATATTTTTTTTGTACTGGTTAGCTTCTGAGGTATGTATATATAAAGTTATGCCAGAAAGTACCCTGAAACCCTATATTAATAAATTTAATCAAATACACGATTGATCTTACATTAGACATTTATTTTTGTTCTACATAATTTGTATTAAAAAACCTTATTTTAAATTTGATGTTTGCCTTTAAATAAATGGATCAAATTAAATAAATGGAAAAGTTAACCATATTTTTCACAATTTTATTGCCTTATTTTGAGCCATTAAAGTATTTCTCGTCTTTCATTTTCAATAGTTCTCATTATGACATCCTAAAGTCTAATTATGCCAGACATACTATCCTGTAATTAGCTAAACGAGTAATGACACCGAAGACATATGGAAATATTATGTGAACTATTGAAAAAGTAGGTGAACTCAGTTACTTTTGGCGTAATTAAATATCATTAAAGTAACTGAATTGCTATTACGACGTGTACTTAACCGTTTAATTCTATTGACCATTTTACACAATTTATCAAATTGCTGTCCTTACAAATGTACAACATTGTATTACAAAATATTATATTAAACTAATAATTTCTGTAAATTGTTATACCAATACCTAGGCGGTCAGTTACAGTTAGCGTGTTTTTTACTTAGATTATTATAGAACTTGAATATTATTAATCAATGTTATCCTATAAAATGATACACTGAAATGATGAAAATTGATAAACCTAACCTACAATGAATTAGAAGATCTTTCGTATATTTCTGAGAACTTTGATACTTACGCCATAGAAATAAGTACATAGATATAGACATCGTTAGAATTACGATTATGGTACATTTTGAGTATTACAGAATTATCAGTATGATACACATTTAGCTTGTTTGTTGGCACTAGAACTGAAATTTCACACTTTCATTTGACTTCGTCAAGTGATTTTTTTTCACAATTGAATTGTCACCAACAATTTAGATTTTTATGTCAATTTGTCCTCATCGAGTGATTATTTTTCAAGCAAGATATTTCTATTCCACATTCGGATTTCCACCATCAATTTGATTTTTCCCGTCGATTTGTTAATATGATGCTAATCTAACGAATTAGTAATAACTATGCATTTTAGCAATACAAATAGGGTAGCTTTTAATAAATATGACTTTTATATTTTATATCAACATTTTAATAATGCTATAAGTAGAAATTATACCTAATCTCTTTGTAGATACATAAAGTTTGCTTCGCAAAGGCTACACATGTCTCTCGTATTGGTTTGTTTATTTTATTTATTATAAAGTGATTAAAACCTAACTTGTGGATTTAAAGAACAAAGTTTAAATGCCTTTAGAAAGTATGTTTTATTTTCTCCTAATGTCTATAATACTTTAACAAAAGTATACATGAAAAATCACAATTTTATTATTATTTTCTGTTTGAAAACCTTTCATGATATTCGCTGTGTTTCTAATGTTTATGAGATATGGCGATTATGTGTGTATAAACTATAAGTGGTTTGAAATGTACAAGGTGTCCAGAAAGGGAATAAATTCGAAATAAATTTGATTTCAATTAAATTACCTACCTTAAACAGATATTATATTTTATCGTTTTATTAATATTTTTTTATTTCTTTTCGATCCATATCGACATATATGGTGTTTGAGTTATTGAAAATTGTTTAGAAAAGTAGTTAATTAGTGGATAGATTAACATCAATATCGAGTATAGTGTACCATGGAGAATGTATTTAAAACAGTTAAAGATTTAAATAATGTAATTGGTATCCCGTTCTTTAATAATTTTATAAAAATATTACATTTAAAAAAATATTTTAAATAAAGAATGTATTTTAAATAAAAGTAAATTATTATGTTGTAAAAAAACTTGTCTAAAAAGAACATGTACTTTTCATGTTTGTATTTTGTTTCTCCGAATTGGTTTTGGATACCCCCTCCTGATTGAAGATTATTTTATGGAATAGACCCGCCTTACCCTAGTGGAAGTTCTGGTTGTCCAGTTCTGATGTATCCTATAGAATTTTTCTGATTTGGTAGGAGAGTACCGGATTGAGTTTTTGAGACTGTAAAACACTGTACTCAATTCGACTGCAATTCAATAATAATTTGATTTATGGCACTTATTTTACGAACCTACGAGACTTACCTTTGTTGTCCATAGTACATTATACCCAATATTAATGTTAATTTAACCATTTCTCTTAATACTTTGAAAATATCTAATCGTACATTATAGCACATTTCACTAGGAAATTCTCATATGGATTGAAAAGTTGAAAAAAATGGAAGCGGATAGAAAAATAAAATATAGTTTTATTTAAAATAAACGATTTAATCGAGGTCAAATTTGTCAAAGTTTGAATACTTTTTTTGGATACGCTGTATAGCATATATATCATTGGAATCGAAATACATATATTATTAGAAACTTCTAATTTTAGAGATACTTCTAGTTATACTTCTTATATAGTTTATTTCATCGCTATTTGCCAAATAAAAAATCTCAAAACATACCGTGACTTGTTTTTATGGATAGGCTCAGCTAGACTCTTCCATTTATCGACAAGATAATAGAGTTTTGTATTTGGCAAGTAGCGATGAAATGAATACTACTTCTAGTTTCAATAGAATTATATTGACAGTTACTTTTAAAAAGTAAATAAAATTCGAATGTATCATAAATAATACGGTATGCTATATAAAATGTAACATAGTTCCGGTATAACCGAAAGTGCCATACGTAAATTACTTTCATCAAATAGAGCACCTGTGGACTCCCTTACTGGCAAATTTTCGCTCTCACATTATTTGGGGTTGCTAAGAAACGTTTAATAGGCCACTCTAGGCGAGTGCCCTAGGTGATGTACCCCGCATGAAAATAACAAAAACTATATCGCTCAAGAAACACTTTTAACAATTTTATCCTATGCAGACTGATTCGACTTAACTTGCAATAGGCTAAGCATTTCATCGAAAATCAAAAACTTCTTTTCTCAGAAAATATGTGATATAGGCCACAAGCAACATGTATATAATGAACTTTATAAATATGTCTCTATCAATTCACACCTCTCCGCTATTGAAAAAAAAAATTATAAAGTATTTATGAGCACCGACTGAATTAAAATTTATCGTTCTCGGCTCTTCCGAATAGGGTCACGAGGAAATCTGTTTCCTCTGGAGTGGGCGTCAGATCTGGGAAATGAATCAATTACTGACGGTCAAAGTCACAAACAATTTTGTTTTATAATTACGCATTTGCTATAGTTGCAATATAATACACTCAATAATAGTCTAAGATCCGGCAGCTCATTCCTGCAAGTATCTGTTTTTTTAATGAAACTTCAAATGAATGATTAATGAAAATGCAATTTTGCATTTGAAAATGCAAACATTGCTGCCGGGTTGCCTATCAAAAATTAGCCACGAATACCTTTAATTAATTATATGGTAAATAAGTTATTTTAATGAATTCCAACTATATATATTTTTTTAATTGAATTAAACGTTATTTGAAATAAAATGATGTGTGAGAATTAAAAAAAAATGGTTGCCAGCTCTCAGTCAGCCGCAACCTCTAGGTTGCCAAATGTAAACAGGTATATTATTGTTAATTATTTGCACTCATCGTGTTTTTCAATAAAATATTATACTAAATTGAAATTTTAGTTTTTGCTGTACACGATGGTTGTCTGTACAAAAATGGTCGCAAGTAGTGGCTGTCCTTATTTGAATTAATTACTCTAGCTCTAGATGAGTGTGAGCAAAGGAGTGTAAACAAAAATACAATGTGGTGTAGTTCAAGTAATTTTACTTTTCCGCACTCCACTATACTAGCGGAAAAGTAATGTAATCGTGAAAAAGTGAAAAACATTTTTTTTGGGTTTATTTTTCGTTTTTCTGCCTAAAAAAATGGTTTTTAAAAAATCTTTGCTGTGTGTGTGTCATTGTTGTCGTCGACATTAAAATTTCTTGTTAGCACGATAAGTCAACTAAATCGTGTCGGATTGATCGGGATTTGACTGATCCTGATCGGGGACATCTCCCAGATGACACCTATTGATTTTGAGGTGGATAGCACACACTACCCCCTCCCTTGGGTCTATTTGAGACTTTTTTTTTATCACGATTACTCAACTAAATCATGTCGGATCGATCGGGTTTTGACTAATTCTGATCGGGGACGTCTCTCAGACGACACCTATTGATTTGAAGGTGGATAGGACACACCCCACCCTGTCCATGGGTCATGAGAAAGCACGATGGTGGACTATTTGAGAAATTTGTTTTGTTAATACGATAACTCAACTAAATCGTGTCAGATCGATCGGGTTTTGACTGATTCTGATCGAGAACGTCTCCCAGGCGACACCCATTGATTTTGAGGTGGATAAGACACACCCCACCCTGTCCATGGGTCATGAGAAAGCGCGACGGTGGACAATTTATGGTGTTATTTTAGTAATTTTTTTATTGAAAAAATATAAATAATATCTTTTTACCAAATAATGAATTTGCTTTAAAAAATATATTTTTTCTAGTATGAATTTAATAAAACTAAATTATTGTTTATTCGTCTTCTGCATTAACTTCATCGAAATTATCAGAACTTTCATCTATATTAGAACATTTATCCATGCCTTCTTTGTCTTCAGAAGTTACTTCTTTTAACAACGATAAAATGTTTGGACTCTCATCGGTGTCGGGTCACCAATGAACCACGTTGGTTTTAAAGTGCCATCAATCAGTTAATGACCAGCCGCAATCATCTGCGTTCAATTTCACACAACATGGATCTGTTGCATATAGTCACATCGAATTGATAAAAACAGTTCGCAACATTTTCTGCTTTAATGACTTCCAGCAAGGTGAAATCAGTTTAGAGTCAAAACTAGTTACTTGTTTTTTCATTAGTTCTTGTTGCTGAATAATTTTTTTTAAATATCTGACATCTGGCGTTATTAACATTTTTTGATGCCATACATAAGAGCGGTAAATTCCTGGACAACATTAATTTTTTTATCATTAAAAATGTCAATCACATCAGTCAATGACGCGAACATTTTTTGAAAAGTCTTCTTTGAAAATATTGAATATATTTTAGAAATATATATTTTTTGAAATTCCATTTATTTTACCAATTATTTTACCAAATTCATTATTTGGAAAAGTATAGTTTATATTTCTTCAATTAAAAAATTACCAAAATCATAATAATCTTTTGTCATTATTATGAAATACATATTTCATTGCATAATTTTTGATAGGCAACCCGAGAGCAATGTATTACATTGTGATTAACCATTCATTTGAATTAAGTTTCATTAAAAAAAAACAGATACCTGCAAAAATCAGCTGCCGGATTTTGTACTATAATGTATATTATTTGTCGACCTGAGTCGACCTAAATTTTCCAGATTTACTCAATCCGTTAAAAATTCCGTCGGCCTTAATCATTAGCCTATCTCCATATTTTTCGATACAGATATTTCCTTTGTCTTTAATTACTAACGTTGCACAAACTAATTAAAGTCTAAAGGCAGAAGAGCTAAATTTAAAAGTGAAGCATCGGTTTCCCTATTCCCAATTAACACGCACAGGTGGGAGTAAAAGCGTAAAATTAAATAATTCATTAACCTGTGATGCGTGCACTAAGTAATCCTTAAATTAAAAGTTATTTAAGGAAACATTAATTCGCAACGTTAAATTAATAGTGTGACCCTGTTTTTTAGAAAGTAATTTGTCACACAACCTATACGTGGCACCTAAACAAGTAATTAAAGTCGGTACATTTTCCGTCTGATTAATTAAACATAAATAGTACAACATTTCTTCATATGTTCCTTAATCACGAACGATATTTTAATGCACTTGCATATGTATGCACATTTCAACAATGCTATCATCCTTAGCTCGAACTAAAACAGTTTCAAATTCGCGTTAGAATCAGAACATTTACTTCTAAGAATGACAATTTGGCTATCGAAATAGAAAGTGTCTGCGAAACGGTGTCAAATCTTCGAACTGAAAATACTAGTGACAAAAATATATCGATTGAATCTAATATGCCTCGTACAAATGTATCTAGTTTTACAAATACAGAGTGTTCAGTGTTGGAATTTTATTTAAAAGTGTTTCGAGGATGGAACTTTACAACTCCATAATTGTTAATTCTATTGTTTTGTGTAGTGTTTCTTGGTAGTTTCGAACAATATAAATCGAAGTAAAAACTTGAGATCATCAGCATGTAATTCAGCGCTCGGCGTTTGGCATATAGCCAGGAGAATAGCTGTTTTGACTTAATTTATTGAGTCCTTATTATATAAGGCATTTGCAGATGGGTTGGAGTATAAACTCCTTATTTCTGTAGTTTGAATATTACCCTCTGCATAGTAGAACTTTGTATTATACTGATAATGCATATATATCATCTATTGTATATCATTTTAGCGCAAAAATTTTTATATTTCAGAAATAATCATTTCTCATTAAATTTTAGTGAGCCCACCGAAATATCGTTCCATATTTGCAAATAACTAATATTATCAAAAAATAATACAACATATCTACTTCAGAAAATTCCCATGTACTCGTATATTACACGATTATGTGAACAGGTTAGAATTAGAATGTCTTCCAAACGAAGAATTAACTTTTACTGCAATAGAATTTATTATACCATCGACCAAACCACTCAATGTAGTCTGTTTAATTTATTCGAACCTGAAAATGTAGAGCAGATATTCTGTAGATGTCCATTGTACAATGAAATCCGCCCCCGAGCATTAAAGAATGTTGTAACCATTAAAGATATTGTATCATTATCTAAAGGTTCAGACATTAGGCATTTTAAACTATTGTTAAATTTTATCATCGGTTTTCTGAAAATTCGATAATTTATTTTTAATGAATAATCGATATATAATTACAACTACCCTCTATTCTATTACTGGAATTTTATTTCAGTAAATATTCAGTATTTTAATGTTTGTAAATGTATTGATACTATTGTTGCTTTGTCACGAAATTTTGCATTATAACTACTTGTTTGTATTTTTCTTTATTATCTTTATTATCACAAAAATTATCACTTACGAAGTATATGATTTTTTGTATCATGGTGAGCAATAAGGTTAAAAATAAATAAAAAAGTTTAATTTTCCGCCAATATTGAAAAGAATACCTATGTATATTCATTTTAAAAAATTGTAGTAATGCAAAGTAAAGCAAGTAAAATACAATAAGCAATTTTTCTTTTGAAATTCTTGTATATGAAATCTAACAATAAACTAAACTTGCAAAAAATATTAATAATTATAAAAAAGTTTTTTTGTACTATTTTCATTCATCAGCTATCATGTGACGATCCCACCTTTCTTCCATTATTTGGATATCCTGATGAAACCGTTCACCTTGTTCCTCACTGTATTCTCCTAAATTAGAACGAAATTTGTCTAAATGGCTATGCAAAAAATGTGATTTAATTGGTTATTGGTTCCCAATTTTTCAAAATATTTTATCATCTTATGTACTAGTTCTTGGTAGTTATTTGCCTTGTGATTACCCAAAACATTTTGAATTACAGATACGTAACTAAACCATACATCAGATTCTTCAACGGTCTCATATCTTATAAAATTTGGATTTTTTTTACCAATCCAATTTGCAGACCATCAAAAATTCCTGTTTTTATTTTTTCCATACTATTCCATGTGCTAGAATGCTTGGCAAATGTGTTTAAAGAGTCACCCGACTTGTCCAGTGCTTTTACAAACTGTTTCATTAAACCCAGTTTGATGTGAAAAGCTGGCAGTATTATTTTTTCTGTGTTTATTAATCGCTCGTGAACAATGCTAGTTTTTCCAATGGTCACAGCGTTTCGCAAAGGCCAAATAGTTTGCTGCCAATGCTCTTCTTTCGTACGATTATCGTATAAATAAAAGTGATACAGATATTTGATATGTCCACTTTACTGTCAAAGAAGTATATGACCATTTTTAAATCGACACAAACAAATCGCTGATGCTGAGAATAAGCAATTTCAGAAGTCCATAATTTTAACAAACGTAGTCAATTTAGCTAAATGAAGATGTAATGTAAAATTTAGAGTCCCCGAATACTTAGAAACCGATGTTGAATTTGTGGCAACATAAAAACTGTTTTTTGTTCCCAGTTTTTATTTCAACCAGGATTATAGCAAAAGAATAAAACAATTACCAATCGCCTGTTTGAAACTCCAGAGACTTCGGAGGAATAAATTTGTACAAAAATCACGTATACATGCAATTAGCTATGCCGCGATATCGATGTTCCGAGCTATAACTATTAATGGATCCATATCCGCAATCATTCATCATTAGTCCCCGAACCCATCACAGACTATTCTAACTGTTTTCCTGCCACTTTCGAGGCTTGTTCTATTGCTTACGCGGAAAAATAATATGTAATGGGATGCAAGTATTTTAATTGATTTACGGTTCGACGTACTTTTACTTATGTCGAAATTGTTCACCGTTAGAGAATTCTCTTTTATCGTGTTAAAATTATTACCTTTGGTAGTTGTTTACTCGTTTTAATTTCCATCAGAGCGATCTTCTGATCGTCGATTTCTATGGGAAAATGCATTGTCTCTTAATTAAGATCTAACAGTGAGAGGTTGAGATGATTTCAAGATAAGAAAACTTTTGTATTGATTCCGACTACGTCGCGTAGACTTTGAATATTTGATTTGATGGAGCCGACTTGAGGTATTGGAAAGCATTTCTCGAATACCTTCATTCGGATATTAGTCTAGTCAACAAGTACATTTTTTAGCCAGTTCGCCTTCTCTGAAAATTATGGTTGAGGTGTCATTCGATTCGGAATGGCATTTTTTTGAAAAAATTCAAGTGGCGCTTAAAAAAATTGCAAAAGTTATAAATAATTTAGTAAAAAAAAGGGATTGCGTTTTTCCCGTATATCTCAAAAACTATTGCAGATATCGCAAATTAAAAAAAAGGTTCTTAAAGAGCAGAAAGAGGAAAAGATATTTTTAAATTTTTTATATAATTTCAATTATTCTCACGTTTTTAAGCTAGCCATTTTGTTGCCGAAAGTTATACATGACGATTTTTATTTTCTTTTGTAGTATCTAAAAAATATAGTACGGATATTCATTTGTTTATAACAAATTGTTTATTAAATAAGCAAATAGAAACTAAACAAAATTTTTTCAGAATATGAAGGAGCATTAGAAATAATGATTTTAAAAAAAATTTTCCTTTGTATTAATTTTTAGCAACAAAAAAATTGTTAATTAAAAAATACCTTGTTAAACAATAGAAAAAAAATTTTAAGAAACGATTTTCTTCCTAAAAATCATTATTTCTTTCAATGATCAAATCTCATAATGAAATTTTTGATAAGGTCATAAACAATTCATTTGTTTATGTCAATTTTTTAAACAATTGGAGTAAAAAATAAAAAATATATATATAATTATTTTTCAGTGATTATGAAATGAAACAATCGGGTAATTTAAAAAAAAGTTTTATTTTAATAGCTCTCGGAGACACGGGGATCTCTTAAACCCTTTGGAGAATGGATTCCAGTAGCGGAAAAGTCTCTGGTATTTAGTTTAAATATTACAGGGGTTTTTATGTTGATTTACAAATTGTAAAGATTACTTGATTAACAACAGAATAAGTAATTGAAAGACTGCTTAAAAATTTTTTTTGACGGATTATTGTTCATTCATGTATCTAAATGGTACCTGAATTTTCTTGCTTTCCTGCTCTTTAAGAATATTTTTTTAAATTTGTGATATCTATAATATTTTTTGAGATATCTGCGAAAAACGAAATCCCTTTATTTTACTAAATTGTGTATAACTTTTGCATTTTTTTTGTGCTACTTGACTTTTTTTTAAGTTTCTAAATGCCACTTCATATCGAATGACACCTCAACCATAATTTTCGGAGAAAGCAAACTGGAATTCGTTAAGAGTGTACTTGTTGACTAGACTATATCAGTACTCTTGGAATTATACGCGGATACTTTAAATCTACTATTAATAAAATATATATAATTATTTTGTAAGTGAAAAATAAACCTACGATATATTTATCAATCGAAAAGGAAGAAAATGTTTCTCAACTGACCCCTCAACAACCTTAATTATAACAAATTTAATATTAATAGCATTTTATTTAGTAATTTTCTTGTATTAATAACCGAACTTACAATGTTATTCAAATCAATAATGTAATTTTATTCAAATCATCTCGCCAAAGTCCTAGCTCATGCATATTTACCACTATAGAAGGACCACACAAAGTTATTTTAAATACGATGTTGTACCCCATCGTATCGTCCAGGGACACTTTGGTTTTAGTGGATGATTACCTCCATTTGGTTATTGTATTTTATTACTTATAGAATTTGTCAAGAAAAATTGACTTATAAAATTTTAGATACACAATCACATAATAATTAAATATTTTTTTAGACTTGCAATACGAGTATATACAATTTTTTTACTTTTTCCATGACGACAGAATTTTCTTGTTTTATTTACACTGTACAACAGACTGCAAGTAAATATTACATACAATTATTTCGAAAATAAATAAATATATTCCTTAAAAATTCAAAGAATAACTTTTGAGATAAACTCGGACTCGTCAAATTATATTTTTAGTTGCGCATTTTTTTTCCTAATGTAACAGGGTGATTCGTGTAGGAGGTATGACGTCGTCAATATGTTTTTTTAATGGCAATCCCCTTTTTTATTACGGAATATGAAAAAGCACTATTTTACATACGTGAGCATAGGTTAGATAAATAATAATAATGATATAATTGCATTAACATAATATAGGTGAAAAATAGCACTAAGGGGGCTATAGAATAATAGAGCGCCGGGTGTAGATAAGATACAGGCGGAAATTTTTAAATGTGCGGGACAGAAAGTAGTAAATGGGATGTTTGAACTGGTAAAATACATATACGAAACGGGCGAGATGCCGGAGGATTATAAGAGGAACATTTTCGTTACTATACCGAAAAAGAGAGGAGCCGACAAATGCGAGAACTTTAGAACGATTAGCCTAACTTTCCACGCGTCAAAAATCTTAACCAGAATAGTGCAGAAGAGGATGGAAAATAGAGCGGAGGAAATACTAGGAGAAGACCAATTCGGGTTTAGGCGAAATAGGGGAACTCGCGAAGCTATTCTGGCGCTAAGAGTAATATTAGAGAAAACAATAGAAAAAGGAAAGAACGCTTATATAGGATTTGTAGATTTAAAAAAAGCTTTTGATAACGTAAGATGGGAAAAAATGTTCGAGATACTAAAGAGCGCGGGAATGAAGTATAGAGATAGGAGAGTAGTACACAATCTATACAAAGAGCAAACTGCTGTTATAGAAGTAGAAGGGGAAAAAGGGAAGTAGGTATTAGGAAGGAGTAAGACAAGGATGTACGCTATCACCACTAATTTTTAATTTGTACATCGAAGAGGCGATTAATGTGGTAAAAGATAGAGTGGATTTCGGGATTAAAGAACAGGGACAGAAACTAAAAATGCTGAGATTCGCGGATGATATAGCAGTATTAGCATCTAGTAAGGAGGAATTTGAATCGGCATTGAACAAAATGGAGGCAGTGTTGACAGAGGAATACGGAATGAGGGTGAATAAAAACAAAACTAAAGTGTTAGTGTGCAGAGGGCGCGAGAGTAGAGCAAAAACGAAAGTACAAGTTAATAATGAAAGATTGGAGGAAGTTAAAGACTTCACTTATTTAGGAAGTAAAATAAATTGGGATGGAAGAAGCGATAAAGACATAAAACAAAGAATAGCGCAGGGTCGAGTAGCTTTTAACAAAAAGAAAGCACTTTTATGCTCGGGGGTAATAAACTTAGAAACAAGGAAGAGATTTTTGAAAACATATGTATGGAGCACGGCACTATACGGTTGCGAAACCTGGACGGTAGGGGAAGCAAGTAGGAAGAAATTAGAAGCTTTTGAGATGTGGTGTTACCGAGGAATGATGAAAATACCATGGACTGATAGGGTTAGAAACGAAGAAGTATTGGAGAAAGTCGGCGAGAAAAGAAGTATGTGGAAAAATATAAGGAAGAGAAGAGATAGAATGGTAGGCCACTTGCTGAGACATGGGGGAATAGTCCGCGATATATTGGAGGCAGAAATAGGAGTCAAGAAAGGCAGAGGTAGGCCTAGATTAGACTACTGCTCGCAAATAGTAAGGGATGTAGGTTGTAGCACAATTAGCGAAATGCGTAGGTTAGCACAAGATAGGAGAAGCTGGAGGTTAGCGTCCAACCAGTCTTAGGACTGATGACCTAATGATGATGAGGTGAAAAAAAAAAAATGAAGGAAAACGATTTTGCAATTTATCGAAGTTCCTACGGTTTTGAAATTATCGGTACTTCGTTAAACAGTTTTTTGGGCTTTTTAGTTATTTCTTTAAATAATACAAACTTCTATTGTTTGGTAAAAGTAGTGTGTTTGAAGTGTTTCTTGAATAGTAACTTTGTCATTAAGGTTAGACACACCTAGATTACTTTTTTGGGAATATTTTCTCACAAGAAGTGACGTTACTAGGCCGCGGAATTTTGAAAATATCAAAGCAAGAATTTATCACGAAATACAACGTATACCTCCCAAAGTTATTGACAATGTTCAAAAAGAATTTATTAATTGTCTTTGCTACTGTCAGGCAGCCAACGGTGTCCAATTTTAACATATATGCTTTAATTGATTTTGTAAAATATCATAGCCTGAAATTACACAATCGTCGTTTCTTCATTTTTTAATATAACCTTCTGACAGGCGCATGAAATGGGTCAGTGTCAGTGGGCGCATGACGGCATTTACACCGCCCTTATTTTTTCCACGTTTAAAACATATAAATGTACGTTAAAATTTGGAGTTTTCTCATTAAGTAGTATCAATGCAATAGCCATTTACAGGAAGGAACACATTTTGAAACTTCGATATGTATGTATAGACAGATACCCAGAAAGTCGGTCTGCTATTTTCCATTTAATCTTTTTCACGAAAATGAAATATAAACATTTTTTTCTTTCATTTTCATGATATAAACAATAACTTTGAAGATAAGGTTTAAAAAACAATTCGCAACTAAAAATAAAATTTGACGAGTCTAAGAGCTTTTCCCAAAACTTCCTTGAATATTTAACGAATTTATTCATTATTTTACAAAGCGCTGTATAATATTATTTACAGTTGCTAACATTAAATTAATTATTGATTATAGTTAATCGTTACATATAATAGGAGTATTTTAAAAGATATACTTTTAGTTCAATAACGGCGATTATTGAACATGGTTTATAAAACAAATGCAAATAGCACGATAATTCTATAACCAGTGGTTACAGCCTTATACCCAAAGTACATCTGATGATTGTAATTTAATTTTTTAATTAGATAAAATATATTCATTACATTTCACCTTTGTTAAACGTCTTCTTTGTTGACGTATCTGATCTTAATTTGCACTTATACATATTAATTAGAAGAAGAATACACCAATTTATTTTATAAATAATGTGGGATAAATTAGATCAAGTAGGCGGAATCATTGTACAATAGTATAGAAATCTGGTGTGGGAAGAGTATAATAGGAAATGTGATATGAGACTTCTGATTTGAATAAAAACGAGTCAATAAAGATAACGGATTAATATAGCCCAAATTTTATCAGGGCAAAAAAATGTTTACACTTCTTATGAACCTATGATGTAATAACTGTCGAATATTTGTATTCTATTTCAGTCCGTTTTAGGTCGAGGCGTATGTACATCGTATGTATACCTTATGACTGTCGGGATAATATAGTTTGTAGTGTTGTGTAGTGCAGTGTTTACTGTTTATAGTGCTAGTGATAAAGGGAAGAGAGGGGTCAACAACCAGAGAGAGATTTTTCACAAATGTATGTACGTTTTTTGTTTATTAACTGTACCATAAATTTAAATTTTTATTAAATTTTATTATATGTATGGGTAAAGGATAATAATTGAGTTGAAAAGATAAAACAATATTTTCGAAGGAACATGATGAATGTAGACTTGAGCTACACCGTGAACAATGTCTCAGAACAACAGAGTATCATTGTTCTCTTGCAGAAACTGAAATATGTGTGCTCCAGTCGACCTTTTTTTTTATTTGATACATCTGTTCGAGGAACACAGAAGTGTTTTCTACAAATGTTTTTATTTAATGGAATAAGTTTAATAAAACAACAATAATTTTTCGCTCTCATAATAAATTATTGTTCAACAATTTATTTCGTCAAATCTATTCAGTTTTTGATGGGGGTTCTATTAAATTGTTTTAATTTCATTTAGTGGTAGTATTGATTTTCGATTTTTCAGTCAACGATAATTTAATTTTTGGCCTTGACAAACATAATTTTTAGGTTTTGACAGAAATTTTTAGATTCTATTACAAGTATTTTAAACGTTCCTTAATTTCAGATATTATTATTTTCTTAATATATTTGCTTGTTACTAACGTCAGTATGATTTATGCTTTTTCCTGCATTTCGAAGAACTCGTTAAAAATATGTTCGTATAAAAATATTCATATATTTTATGAAAATGAGTAACTAGATAATTTTAAAAATAAGGACAGTCGTTTATTTTTAATTTTCCCTTTATTTGTTCAACTGGTGATAGACAGTTATCGGTATTATTACCATAATTATTATATAGTAATGTAATTTCTTTAACGATAATTTAGTCATTATTTAACATCGATCGTAGGTATCTAAAATTCCCTATTTCTTACGTTTAACATATTGTACGAGTATTAAGTAGTACTCCCTTATATATTTTAAACACGGAAGAAAAACTTGGATATGATGTTTTTTTCTTTAATCGAAGCATGATTTTGTACATAAATTCCATCTACACCACCGAGGTGATTGGTGGTGACAGCTGCCTCTTCATTTTTTTAATTGGCAAGCGGTATCAAGTTGTGTCTCTTTAAAAAGGATACGAAATTATCTATTCATTGATGCGAGAGAATTGAAATTTAGTCAAACGGCCACTAGGATATTTTAATAAATAGATGTGCTTGGGATAACAAATGTATTTAACAATAATAGCAAATGTTTCAATATATGTTATCCATTTATTTCTTTTCAAAAAATAAAACCGGCCACAGGTAGGATTCGACATTTGTCCCGGATCGGAACCGAACGACATACAGCTGTTTCGAACTTGTTAGTTCTCATCAGTGCCGCACACGGTACGCCGATCCAGGACAAATGCCGAATGAACCTTATGGCCTATACATCTTTATCGATACGATCTCTGTCAGTAACTTATAAGTTATTTTTTGAAACCTCATCTGATCGTGCAGAAACACGAGAAAGGGGTCGAGGATCGCTTCTGGGTATAATTCAATGCCTGGCGGGGCTTTAGCCCGAGGAGTAGTTGTTTCCTAGAGCGATTATGTAATAACTTTGCTATTCGGGAACTACTTTGATAACCGCTTGGCGGCTTGGTGGTTCCTTTCTCGATTTCCGACTTATAAGTTACTGACATTTATTTCTTGCCAAAAATAAAGTCTATTTTATGTTTATTCTCTAGTTTTTAGTAGAGTCTCTAGTAAATTGAGGGCACACCTCAATAATTCGTTGCCGTAATTCAAAAATTGGCCATAACTGAAAAATAAGGCGAGATAATTGAGTTCTGCCAACCTTCGACCGCCTCACACATTTAATTTTTGAGAAAACTGACTTTGAACTTCGCGAAATAGCGTTACGTTTTTCTCTGTCACCTGATATTTGCAGTATAAAAAAAATATGGCTTCCTCGTTGAAGTAAGCATACCGTAAATAGTTAGAATTATGCAAAATACTCTTAGTTATATATTCATAATATCAATTCATTAATTGGCATCGTCTTCTCTTATTTTGTAGGGATTTTCTGTGAACCATTCTTATTTTGTAGGGATAAAGCTTAGCTTCCCTTGCGTATTAGTAGAATTTTCTGTAAAACTCCACAAAATTCACTGCTACATTTCTCTACTCACAATTTGTGGTTGATGACAAATTCACTTACTTTTTTGTCTTCGGTAATGGAATTTCAGAAAGAACGTTTTCTTATTTTATATTCAACCAATTTCAAAAATGTTCCGAATTAGACTTGTTAAAGTAAAATAATGTATCAATTTGACGTTCAGAACATCGTTCATTGAAAATTCTTATTTCAAAGTAATCAAGGCCGGTCTCACTGAAAATTACTATCGCTTCACCTTTTTCTACTACATCACACAGCTGTGCCATTGTCAAAAAGATAGATACCGGTATTTCGTTGATGGACCCTTTTTCCTGTTTTTAGCTACTATGTTTTGCGTTTATGACGTTTTTATTCAAATGCCAAAATTAACTTAAGTATATATACAAAGTTGCCTTTGATCACTGTTATATATTTTTAATTCACTGACCTTTAACTAAATTTTAATTTTTTCACACTGGTGAATAGATATTTCCCACCCCTATCGTAAGGGTACAACTTGATACCTCTTGTCATTTAAAACAATCATGGGGTAGTTGTCACGTGGAAAAGGTTGATGGTGGATATGAAAGTTGGGCATAAAATCATGCTTCGATCAAATCAAAAATCAACTTGTATTCTTAAAATTGTATAGCATAATATAATTCTAAAAAACTCACGGTTGTACAATGTATCGATTTTTAATGTGACATCTTTATTGAAGAACAAATTAAGCAATTTTATCACATGAAAGTGATATAAAGACCTATGTTCTATTAACATTAAGGAAAAAAAAGTTCCATTCTCTCTCGGCAACTAAAAGAGACACCTTGTATAAAAGAACCCAATTAATAAGAATGATCTCTTTGTTCTATACATCTCGCCATTCATTTCAGAGTTCACGATTTATATCACATATTTCATACTCCCACATTTTGTTGACTTTTTGACAACTTAATTAAGATTTGTGTTGCTACCGAATTTGTAATAACTCGCTCAAATGCACCGATGTTGTCATCCCGCGACCTCATTGCAAACTGGTTCCAGTCAGAACCCTGATATTTTTTGTGTAATAGTTTCCCAATTGCTGCTATCACGTACCCAGGAGAATCGATTGTGAAAATTAAGAATATAATGATTTATATTGGAGTATCATTTCATATGTCAGATCAATAGATAAATATGAAAGATTTATAGTAAATTAGAATGATTTAACTGTATATCGTACTACTGTTAGTTGATACAGGGTGTTCCGATATTCCGTGTACACGAATCTCCCACATAGTCTTGAGGTTAAAGTAAGCCTATTTTATTAAATTTATCAGTACTATATGTATAGTATCCATACTGTGAGCAAATTAAATGACATCTTGCTTAAACGAAATGCTTGCGTGCTAATAATACAATGCTTACGTACATTAATGAATAAATTCGTTAAAAAATCGAGGAATAACTTTGGGAAATAGCTTCCGAACTCGTCACATTTTATTTTTAGTTCATTTTTTCAAAATGTAATTAATGCATACAGGGTGGTTCACATAGAAGAGATGACGGCATCGATATATATATATATATATATATATATATATATATATATATATATATATATATATATATATATATATATATATATATATATATATATGTGTGTGTTTTTTTAATACCAACCTCCTATTTTATTACGGAATGTGAAAGGGTATATTTTTTGCAATTTCAAAAGTTTACAACTCTCTTTAAAGCAACACTTTTTATGAAAAAATAAAATATAAAAACAATTTATACAATACAGACCAAAATAAGAAATATATATATTTTTTTTTAAATAGAACTTTTTAGCATTATTACATTTACCTTTTATTTATTTTTTTTAATTAATGGATCGTCGTTTTTACAGCATACATCAATACTTTTTTACAATACAAACTGAGCAGTATACTAATTTATTACTTTATTTGTGAGAATTTTTTTGTAAGTTAAAATTACAGGCAAAAACCTTTAACTTTTTAAAGCAATTTGATATGTCTGTAAAGTGATATATTAACCAGTATTCTTTGCTTTATTTTTTATTGCAATGGGTCTGAATTCAGAAATAAATTAATTAGTATTACATTAATAGAATATCTGTACACAGTCCTAAATACGTAAGTCATAGAATAATGCAAAAAAGCTTTACTCCTTAGGGCAAACTAAATAATTTCGAACACCGAAAGATTACACGTTTCTCAACGGGCGTTTCGCCAACCAAATTGGCATAATTGGAAGATGATTAAGACTCACTTCGGTGTACGCGGAAAACTGCTTATATATTTTATACCTAAACAATGCCTAACTTCGTCAACAAGGTATGTGGTTTATTGTTCGATTATGAATCTCAAACTGTTATAACTGTTAAAATATTTTCTTTTACCAATTTTTAAAAATATTCATTCCATTATAATACTGACCGTTCCATATTCCATATTTACTTAAATCATATGCGAAATATCCCTTACGCAGATTTTTCGAACGTTTACTTACCCTTATCCAACGGCTTTTTATAGCCATATTTTTTCAACAGTTTATTAATGTGCAGGCGTTTCATAATCTTATGTTTGCTTATAAAGTCGACACTGAAGGACCTGTTTGTATATGCATCTACACGGGGTGATTTTTCTTTAAAGGGAAACACTCTCTCTTAATAGTGGTTTGACGATAAAAGTTCGTTAGAATTTTTTTTTATAATGGCTATTAAAAGACAATAACACCTTTGAAATACTACACAAAACGTAGGTACATGAGACATACAAACAAAATATAGTAAGAACAATTTTCAAAAATTCTCGCATTTTTATTGAGGCTTTACTGTTGTCACGTCACGATATGTTAAATCGCTTTAAATATTTGTTTTTTAGAACACTTTCTTATAACTCTCGCACCCGATTTTCCATTGTTTATTTGTTTCGCCATTTATTGTTGTAAACCTTACATTTAATGTAAAACTACAGAAAACAGTCTAGGTCGGGATATTAAAAAAAAAAAAATCGACGTTTACTAAGACAACGTCTGAGAAAAAACATTCACAAAATTGGGTTCGTCTTTCTGGGTCATCAACATCCCAGAGTTGCTGGCATGGGTATTTGTAAGAATAGTAGTTATGTTTTAATAAAATTTTGTATATACTTGAATACGAAATCTGATGTAATGTAATATGTTCCATTCACTGTCAGATTATTGCTAAGAGATTTATGGGGATACTTTAAATTAAATTGTCTGCTCATTTCTTCGTGTTTTCTATTACACTCGTCAAATAAAATTATTATTTCGAACATATCTTTGTAAAAATTATTGTCGTTAACAGTAGTACTATTTCAAAGGCGTCTTTGTTTTATTAAAGTATAAGATCGACCAAGTACATTAAAAGGGTTTTCCACTCGTAGCCGAATTATTTTTGGTTTTAAATATATGAAAAGTATGGTCCCACTTGATTTTTTTTACATATAATCGGTTTAAAAGTCTGCACAAAAAATACAGGTTGTTCGATTTAAAATTGGAATGTTAATGCCGTTTCCGGTGATGACCGGAAGTGATAATTTTTTTCCGCTTTTCAGTAGCTTATATTTTTCAATAGATATAAAAAGAGTTCTAAAGAACATATGTTGTCACAGAGGTGGATTCGTTTAAAAAAGTCGTCCCGTATTTATGCACATTAATGTTGGGTATCTCAGTTGGAACCATAGGATTTGAATTGCACGCCATTTGTGTTGTGCTTCATCTCTGAACAAAATTTTGTTGCAAAAATTTGGATTGCGTTCTTTCTTTTCTAACGTCCAATTAACATGTGTACGACATTGTAAATGGTCTGTAACTTTTGATTGAATTGAATTTTGTATGCTGACAGATGCAGATCTTTCTTTAAAATCCGATTCGTGGTGGCTCTTGACAGATGCTAGATCTGTTTGGATACTCCCGTACACTTTCTCTCACTGCAGTAATATTTTCATCTGATCGACGACGTCGAGCACGTATTCGTGTTGCCCTATCAATAACAGAACTCCCCGTCTCTTACAATTTTTTGATTAAGTTAGGAACTGTTAACTTTGTAGATGCCCCATTTTGTCCTAATTTTGTGCGAATTTTTTTAATGCAACTGTAAATAGTCGCTCACTTTCATAAAACAATTATACATGAACTATTCGTTGTTAAACTATTAATCTCGGCATGTTGACGTCGTATAGTTTGTAGATGACATTCATCAAATATTGACGCCCTATCCTTCATAGAACACAAATAGCGTGCAATTCAAATCCTATAGTTCCAATGAGACACCCTATACATATACTTACACACGTACCTCTATTTATGGATCTATAAAATAAATATACACTCATGTATACTTCCCCTTTTCTTTTTCCATCCACCTTTTATTAATGAAAAGAGATCTGTGGGTGGTATGAGACCGAAATCTACATATAATGTATCTTTTTTTTACCCTTCCTGATATGTATATGCTTAATAATCAAGCCATCTTCCTATTGTCATTTACAAATTTTAAGACCGTTAAATTATTTTTATTTATTCTATCCAATTTCGTAAATATGTGTTTTGTTACTTTTAATTCTATTGTATTTGAAATGTTCCTGTGAAATGTGAATGTGTTCCTTAAATCTAATGTTTATTGCTCTCATTATCTGCCCTACATAAAATTTGTTGCAATTATTACAACTGATTTTGTATATTCCCGAGATATCACCGTTTTTTGTTCTGCTTTTGATGTTGACTATTATATTCTGTAGACTATTGGTCATTTTTATACAGCCTTATAATATAAATATTGAAAAAAAAGTATTTAAATCTTTTGTATTGTACAAATGGTATGACAATTTTGCGTATAATATTTCACATGTTAGTGATTTTCCCTTTGTGGAAGCGACGTTGTGGTGTGTTTTATATTTTGTTTACGTTAAGCTGTCTATATTATTAACGACCAATACATTGTAACCATTTAATGTTGCTATTAATTTGATTTTTATTAATTCCTGTTTATATCTATCTATATTTAAGGGAAAATTAATTATTCTGTGTACCAAATAATTAATTCTGGATAGGATAATCTTTCTTGTTGCGGATATTTTGAGTCCGATGGTATAAACCGACTTTTTTTGTATTTTCTTGTTTCTTTTTCTATACTATTTCGTCTACAGTTTTCATAAAATCTATTCCTAGTGTGCTACTACTTTTAATGACTATTACATATAGAAACTGTAATTCCTCAGTATTTTCTATTTAGTATGTAAATCTTTCTGTATGGTACTGAAAATTCATATTTTTAAAGAAATTCTTAATATCCCCTTTACTGGGGTTAAAAACTAAATATGAAAAAGAAATATGATTGGCAATTTACCATCGCTGTTCCTTCTTTGTATTCGCAAAATTTATTATTTACATAATTTATATACTATAAAGAAACAATTTTCCACTAATAGCGAAAGATTACACAGTCTTCCACGCACGTTCTGCCAACCAAATTGGCATAAGCGGGAGATGATTAAAACTAAACTGCATTGCACTGTACTACAATATGGTTAAGGTGAATATAAGATGTAAAATAATTTACTACATTTATATTTGCATCAATTTTATTTAATACTTTTTTGTTTTCACGTTTTGAGGAATGTTCCCCAAATTTTGTGGGTAATTTCTAAAATTTTAAATACAAAAACATACGTTTAATTGTACGAAATAAAATAGAAAAAATATCTACATACCTTGGGGAAGGTGAATGTGTAATATCTACAGCCACTTACTTTTATTAACATATACTTTAAAATGCAGTCATTAAATCGTAAATATAATTTCAAATATGTCTAGTAATTACGTTGAAAAGACTTTGAAAGCTACTCTTATTGTAATTAGTTACAAAAACTTAAACTCACTTTATTAGAAGGATCCATAGAATTATTTTATTTTTAGTTATGTATAAAAAGATAATTTATATACTACCTCATTTGATGCTTTTAACTAATAATAACCACAAGAACCGTGTAATTTTATGCAATAATAAACCTTTTACGTACCAAACATTAATAACTTTAAAGAAACCATTTTTCCAGTGTAGGAATAGAATTTCTCACATTATAATGATGCCGATTGTAATTTGGAACTTCCTGTAAATTACCGGTAATAACTACTTTTTTACCGAAAACATTGACCTCGTCAAGATAAATGTGAAAATAATTATAGAGATGATAAATGCCAGGTGTGCCGAGCATTATTGATTTTACGCATATAAGCTGTTCATTTTTACCAAGGAAAATGGTTAGAATTAGTTTTCCTGACAAATGTTTTCTCACTTAACTACTAAAATATCAACTGTCACCCGCTCTTGCTCGTATCGAGAATATCGGTATTCGTGATTGACCCTAATTGCGTTCTAATGTTCAATGAGCGGAGAAATTTGTGAACATGTCAATTAATTTTATTTGTGAATAGGCTTTCTCTGTGGCACTTGTAGCAATTGTCTCAAATTTTGGGTTAGAGAAATTTTAAACTTTGTTTATTATGTAGATTAAATACACAAATACGTGTAATGAATTAACAAATGTATTAAATCAGTTAACAATATTTTTGGAGGCAATTTGATGCAAGATCAGTTAAAAATACTGTTAAAAATAATAATTTCTCACAAAAAAAAAAGTTAATTATTTTTGCATGAAGGTATTTCGTTCTTCACATATAAGTCAGTTTTACTGGAAATAAAAAAATATGACATTTTTTGTTATCAAAAGTAAATAAGACAATAGAAATCAGTAGACCAAAAATATATATACATAAATAACAATATGATATTGAAGTTACAATTAGACATTTTATGATATTATACCGAGCCAAAATCTTAAGAGTCCCACAAGTAACATATGGGATTCTTTGCTTGTGCGTCACAGATAACAATTGTATGAATCAATCAACTGACATTTTTGAACAGTGTCATGCCGAAAACACATTTTAGAATAACAGTACAATACAAATCCGTCAACCTATGACAGAGTAATGAAAAGGTTCTCCACAAAAACATTCATTGGAAGTGATATTTCCATCAAAATAAATGAAATAAATTCAACAAAAATGAAACGAATGAAATA
The DNA here is from genome assembly GCA_037954035.1 of Rosalia funebris. Lineage (NCBI taxonomy): Eukaryota > Metazoa > Arthropoda > Insecta > Coleoptera > Cerambycidae > Rosalia > Rosalia funebris. The sequence goes on from JAZFAV010000020.1 coordinate 17,382,351, forward strand.
AATTTTACAGAAATATTGAGACGCCAATGAATCAAATTATACAATAAAGCTAAGACGTGACTTCATAATTGCATTTTGTTCGGCAAATTATTAACTGTCTATGCCGTACGTAGTTGATTGAAACATATGTCGCTAGACATACGTGCCTGTAATTGTGGCATATTAGTAACAATTGCGAATGGTGTAGCATGTGATCCGTGCATCGTCACTAAATTAATACACGCGCAATGATCCATTATATAAATCATAAGTATAATGATAATATTCATATATTACTAAAAAATTATAGCAATCGAAAAATAGTGTTCCAGTGAAGTGTTCTTCTGTGTTATACAGTACTTTCTGTGTTGTGCAAATAATGTTTTCAATCTCATGAGAAATACAGCAAGTACATAATTTAATATTTTATAAATAATTACTCATGTAATTACGTAATTACATGATTCATGTAATACGTAGAATTTAGTTTATAATTTTTGTGACCGACTGCGGCATAGACATCAATAATCATTAGCCGTTTGCTCCAGAATATTTTTTTTCTGTATGGTAATGCTTTCTTCTCTGTGATTAATAAGTTCAGTGAAGTAATACTTAAATAATAGTAGTAATAAATAAGTAGACCAACATAGGCGACGACTAAGTAAACGTAACCACAATACTATATAAAATCTACTAAATTAACAGACATATCCAACCAATCCTCTTTGTGTATAATAGCATATTTTGCCCACTTATCATTGCCTAGATATTCACACTCAGATTCTTTGGAATCACTAGGTCTTGTCTATGTTCCCTGTATTCGTCATATTCCGGTAAAATGTGTTTGATGATAAGAGTAACATTACATATAGTACCGTAAACCGGGGCTACTTAGACATAGTTTGAGAGGTTTTTCTTGGTTTTGCAAAAAATAGGACGTTAATTCGAGCTCACTATAGCTTATCAAATCAAGAGAGCTTTTGACTTTAAAATCTGTGAGAAACGGCGCTCCTTGAACCCCCAGTTTTTTTATTTTTTTTTTAATTTAAAAAGGTGTCAAAGTAACCTTTAGTCCGGGGTTACTTTGACATAGCATTATTTTTGAATAGAAGTCAAAGTTAAAAATAGTACGGGTATATTTGACACCTTTTAAACAAAAAAATATATAATTTCACGTTTTTATAATTGTTTAAAAGGCAAAACATAATAAAAAAAGTCTTTGAATAAGAACAATCAGATATTTATTTAAGCAATATCTTACTCATTAATAGAACTTTAGTTACAACCTTATAATCAGTCTTCTGTCAAAATCAGTCATTACAAATAATGAACAGTCCTATTATTAGTATCAACAATTTCTTAGAAACATTCAAACTTAATCAATATTTACAAAAATAAAATGTAGAAAATTAGCCTGAATCTTTACATCGCTCACACTCGTAAATACATTTTTAGACCCTCTGTTACAAATCCCACATACCCTCTGGAGACAGGTGACGCAGCAGATCCAGTCTTTTGTTGAATTATAGTGATTGTAATCACATTGTGTACAGGTTAGCATCGTCTCTATTTTTCTTCATCTCACTAAGTGGAATGTTTTCATCGTGAGATGAACTAGAACTGTCAAAGTTTTTTCGCCTTGTATTTTATTCTTTTCTTTGAATTGGGTACAGATCCAGCAGGTCTTTGGGAAAATCGAGAAGTTGATGCAGTTATTAGAATATTCTCTTTATTCTACTCAATAATACCTTCCTCTTCGTTTTGCTCAGAAACTGCTCCCTCTTAATCTTGCCTAATAGTCGCTTCATATTGTGTTGCCTCAAAAGACTGTCCTTCAACATTAATCAATTGAGTTCCTGTTCTGTGGAGGATTTTTTTACCTCTTCTGTGGCACAATCTCTCTGAATTGTAGCCCCTCGTTTCTTTCAGGAATTCGTGTAAGCTATTGTCGAGAATTCTTCCTGATTCTTGTGTCTGCTCTGACGGAATCTACTGCGGCACAGCTTGGGGATCAAATGGATAAAGTTCGTAAGATCTGAAGGAGCTTTGCAAAATGCTTTTTAAATTGGGAGTAATATCATCTATTAACTTTTTCAATAACAATGAAAACTGCTCTTTTGGCATCGACCCGTTTCTTCTAGATTTTTGCCTCCATTTATAAAGAACTTTACGCCATTGTTTTTTCATGGGAGCGAATACCCCGACATCTATGAACTGTAGCATATGAGTTATATTTGGTGCACGGGTTGTGAAATAAATGTTATTAGCTAGTGCAACTTTTATGACTTCGGGCGCAAAGTGAGAGGCTACCGCCTCTCCCGCCTTCCCTGCGTTCTAGTCTCGCGCGAAATTGAAGGTCAAACACACAAAAACGTTCTGTGTCAATGTAGCCCCAAAGACTGTCAAAGTTACCCGCAAAGTTAATGTAACCCCGGTTTACGGTACTCTGTGGCTGTTCGTCCCCCCACAATATTTTAAATGATCTGACGTGTAAATGGCCTATCCATACGTGTGTGCTCCTGTCTATAGAGTTTTTATGGGAGTTTCCATAAGAAACATGGGATATAACAATGTTATGTTTACTTTGTATTCCATCCCATTTCCCTTGCCATCAGTCTTCAACCAACCAGACACGTTATATGTGAAGGTCGTCTTGGAATAGGATCCATATATTTATTCCATATTGGCTGCTTGATATGCGACTTTGTCTGCTAGCCTATTGTCCGTTACTCCAATTCCATAGATCCAGAAATGAATGTCCTTATTTATTTAAGCCATTCAAATCAATATGTAGAGTATACTTTGGACTAATGAGTCTTAGAGTAGGGACTAGTGGATATAGTTTTTATGCAATGCTTGTAAAGAGCTCAAGGAGTTACAGACAAATAGTATTACTCTATGTTGTGTACTATGTCATTGAGTTCTATATTATAATATAGGCCTTAGCTACTGGGGAAGGCGATCATCTATGTGAATCTCCCATGCAATAGAAAGCACACCCCACACCTCGATTTGTATTAGATCTATCAGTATCTTTTGAGTAGAATATTAAGTCGGATCTTATTCTGAGGTAGTATTTCTGGTATATATGCGGAAAATACTTCTGGTAACGTTAGCCCAAGTCTTCCAGGAAGTTTATCGTTGTTTTATTCTCTAAAATGTAAAGAATCAAACTTTACCGTGTAGAATTTGTATCCCATTTTCTTTATTGGGCGTTTAGTTGTGGACAGAGGAATATGTTTTTCAATGGCTTGCCTGTATAGTACCATAATTTATTTTGCACTGAATCGTCGATTTGTTGTTACAATCCTCTTCAGTGCATGTTGATTTAAGAGCGAAATTTGGGATAGTCAACTAGTTTTCTTCCTTTGGGCTGTGCATCCAGTTTTTTATACACGTGATAACGCCTTACACTGTAGATTTAGGCAGCGAATGCGTAACAGATATTTTCCGGGCCAAAATTCCCTGTTTATGCATTAACAATTGATTTTCGCATATCGTTATTTAATGCAACGCCACGTGCAATTTTTAAGAAAATTTTAGCAGACGCGTCCAAGACACATAATATTCGTTTCACTTTGACAAGAATTGAGATTCTATTGTGTTTATAACGCTACAAACGTTTAACCTATTATGCGTTTCAGCAACTGGCCGAACTATTCTGAACCGCGAATCTTTTTTAATGTTTTTTTTTTATTAAAAAACTTGTCACTGACACATCATAACGTAGTAATATTTCATCGTACTTAAACTAAATGTTTATGCTTTGTTTCTGTTACCAATATTTTTCTTTAATAAAACCGTTTTGAGAGTGTTATTACTTTTATTTAAATATATTAGTTGTAAAATTATGTATGATGGAACTTTTATGAACCTGGGCTCCTATATAGCATCTAAGGAATAATCATAAAAAAGAAACGATGAAGCCTAACCTTGATTTTTAACCTTTTTATTTATACCGGCAACACTTTATAAACACAAATGACATGAAAAAGCGTAAAATAATGTATTGTTCAAGAATTAAAATTAGGAAGAGAAGGCCGATTCTATTAGTCGTCGAGGACGGGGAAATCTTAATAGGAAGATTGAAGAAGTGCCTGTTAATTTAGTATACCTATATAAGACGCTTTGTGGCTACTAAATAGGTAGTGTTTATTTACTGCTATATCCTTTGTTGTCGATAAAAGAACTTTTTATTAGGATTATTATTAAAGCTATTGTGTATGGTTAATACGATATTTAGCTTCATTGTACGTGTTATATTGACCATAAATGGGTTTTTATTCTGCCGCATTTCAAGGAGATTGCGCGGAAGTTGTGAAGAATAACACTTGGAATATTAATTTTATTCTGTATACCTAACTCGTCCATCATTTAAAATACGTATGCTCTTTTATACACAAATTAATAATATAGACACTTAGTTTGAGTACATACTTTTTAGAGGAAAGATTATAAATAAATATGGATATGTATCATCAACAAATAATATAATGAAACCCTTTAGATACATCTGTCTGAATATAGGCAATATAATGTTGGTTAATAAATTAATGTTGGAATTGATTATGCTTGAAAATGACATGACCATAACTTAAAAAATTAATTAACTACTGCCTATATTTCAGGGATATATATTACAAGTGTTTCATTTCATTACAATAATATGCAAAACGTGAAACTAGCTTAGGTATATGGGGTGTTTCAGTTGTAAATATCGAATTTGAATTGCGCGCCATTTGTGTTCTCTCAATGATAGAGTATCAATATTTAACGATTGTGATTCACAACCCATACGACGTCAACATGCCACGATTAATAGTTCAACAATAAATAGTTTGTTTTACGACAAACTCTTTTATGAAAATGAATGATCATTTACAGTTGCATTAAGAAAAATCGCGCAAAATTAGGACAAAGTGAAGCCCCTACAGAGTTAATAGTTCGTAACTTAATCGAAAACTTTGAAGTGACGAGTTCTGTTATTGATAAGACAACACTAATACGTCATCGTCGTGGTTGATCAGATGAAAGTATTGCTGCAATGAGAGAAAGTGTACTGGAGGATCCATACACATCAATTCGACGTCGCGCGCAACAATTAAATATGCTAAGAGACACCACGCATCGGATTTTAAAGAAATCAGCATACATAATTCAGTTAACACAATTAAAAGTTACAGATCATTTACAACGCGATACAATTGTTAATTAAGTGTTATAAAAGAAGAGTGATGCTGATTTTCGAAAGAAAAAAATTAGTTCAGCAATGAAGCGTATTTTAATTTTGACGGATGCGTCAGCAAACAAAGTCGTCGAATGGGGTGCTGAAAATCCATATGCTATTTCCGAAATAGAAATGCGTCCAGAGATGCACAGTTTGGTGTGCATTTTGTAGTGGTGGAGTAATTTGACCATACTTATTTTTAAAAATGAAGCTGGTAATGTTATCACAGTAAATGGAGAACGTTATCGTGACATGTTAAACAATTTAGTTTTCCACCAAATTGATGATTTGGATATGAACAATATATGGTTTCAGCAAGACGGTGCAATATGTCACACAGCACATGCAATCATAACGCCGTTGCATACCAAATTTCCTGATGATGTTGTCTCGCGAAATGCTGACATCAATTAGCCTGCAAGATCATGTGATCTAACACCACTGGACTTTCTTCTTTGGGATTATGTCAAGGGAAAGAAGTACGCCTACTATTAACTAGTCCTAAATATTAAATGTAAAAATAAAATCATAATTTTAAAATAACAATTTTAGACAAAAACATTTACTTCACATTAAAACTATGATAACACGTACATAATTATGTATATATTAATTTTACTGTTATAATATTATATTATTAGGTATCTATTTAGAGCCATTTCACAAAATATCTAAGTTAGCTAAAACTGAAATAATTGACATTTATAATGATTGGCTATAGAGATCGATAATGTTAACACAAAAATTTTATCATTTATTTGAGAAAGGCCTATCCAGTGGCTGTTAAGATTGTCAGACTTAAATCCCATGGACTTTTTCGACTTTTTCGTCCACAATTATTTAAAAATCTAAATTTACAAGAAAAAACTACGCACTCCTTCATGTTTCGTTTTTTTTTTTTTGTTATTTTAGTAACCAAAAGTAAAAAAATATTAATGCTAATTTAAAAAAAAATTAATTAATCAATTAATTGACAGTGCCTTGACAGAATTTCAAAAATCAGAATCTCTTTTTCAATTTTATCTGTCGATGTTTCGTCCACGTGTATCTCGTAATCTAAAAAGATGACCTCGAGCAACAAAGAAATTTTCTAAATAGTAGTGTTCAAGGAAAATAAAATATTGAAATAATAAATGTAACATAAAAAGTAAAATTTTATAGGATCAAGTAAAATCATTTTATGTGGTAGTTCTTCGAAATTGTATGCGTTCTGTAAAAACTTACTTGTATATAAAACTATTTCATTGACCAATTATAAGTAGAGATACCCCTTTATTGTGACCGTGTGACCGTTTTCGTCCTTATGGGAAAAGTGGTCTACTTTCGGAATCGTTTATTCAACTACTACCTAATTAATATTCTTGCATGTTCCTTTTTCATCTTGTACAGCATAACCTATTGTAAAATCACAGCCTTTTAAGCTTAAAAATTTTGTTTAATGATTTTTGGTGACCTGATACATAACTGTGAACAGTTCCCCATTCTTTTTAATGTTGGACATATTTTTTCTCAGCCCCTGAGTAATATTCTTAAAAACCACAATGTAGACGAAAGGTAAAATACCATTGATATTATGGTTTTCGTTCATTTAGTTTTCATTAGAATTATTCTTATTTATGGGGCTGTAACTTGTTCAAATTAGTCTGACACAGAGACTTGTCCCATTCCTCTTCATCTTCATCTCAATCTAAACTTGATCAAAAACTTCACCACGACGACTCAAAATGAGCCATTTCGCTATATTCAAAAAAATATTTGGATCAGTTCTAGTGCTCAGATTGTCATGGGACCGATGCCAATCAATCCAGAAATGTTCTAGTTTCATAAAACAAAAAAAATGTATTCTTTGACATGAAAAACGGTCTCAGCCCTCTTAAAAAGATATTGCCTAAAACATTTTCCCACGAATCATCCCTGTTATTACATGCAATTTTATATTAATAAGAGTATCTAGTAGTATCACATTACTTTGAATGCTATTCAATAGCCATTTATAACTCGCTGAAATAAGAACATGTATATATTATGTAAAATAAGTTTATCATGTGGCACTTATTAGGCACACTCCGTGTACTTCAATGATATAAATTGTTTTTTAATCGCTTCTAACTTTTGTTTAAAACAATATTTTCTAAAAGTAATATTTTGGGAAGTAACTTGTTAAAATAATTACTATTAAATAATTTATTCTTTGTCAATTTTATCTGTAGATGTATGGTCCATGTGTATCTCGTAATCTTAAAAACAAACCATAACCACCGTGTGACCATTTTTTATCCTTATGGGACAAGTGATCTCCTATCGGAATCGTTTTCTCAACTTACAATTAATATTTTTATTGCAGTCTTTTTTCATCTTGTACAACATAGCATATTGTAAAATCACAGCCTGTAAAGTTTAAAAATATCGGTGTAATAATTTTTGGTGGCCTGTAATTACGTAGCTGTAAAAAAATACTCCATTTTTTTTAATGCTAACATTAATTAATGTTCAACATTTTTTCTCAGCTCCTGAGTAATATTTTTTAAAACCACAAGCTGTGAATTTGTATTTTATGTAGTTACATAGACTGTACAAGTTTCAAGTTAATACAATTAATCGGTTTTAAGAAATTTATTCCGAAAACAAAAAAAATCAACTTTTTAGGGAAAGGGTTTTCATGTTTTCCCCGATTTCATACCCGATTTTGATCGAAATCTAAATAAAGCCATCAATATTATATATTTAAAGTATTAAATCGATATTCGCTGATAATTTGAGTGTTTATTGTTATTGGCATAAAGACACCTGTTTACGGAAAGTACCCGGGGTTTTCGTGTTACTTAGGTAATTTTCCGATTTTACTTTCTTATCTCTTCTTACCCCTCAGTTTACATTGTGATATTTACGTGTTCTATTTGTGATCGATTCTATTCTGCTATGTTTGTGATTTATTTTTTTTTTACATTTTATTTAAAAAAATGGCCAAGTATAAGAAATTATTTATGAAAATAACAGGCTGGAGAAGGAAGAAGATATCAATAGTTTCATAAGACAATGTAGACGAAAGGTAAAATCCCATTGATATTATGTGTTCCATTCATTTGGTTTTCATTAGAATTTTCTTATGCTATTTCATATTTATAAGGCTGTAACTCTACTAACAATAACTAATAATTGAGAGTTCCATTTCGCTTCGTTTTCACCTCAATCTAAACATGGTCAACAACTTTGCCACGATGACTAAAAATGAGCCATTTCGCTATATTTAAAAAAGTACTTAGATCACTTCTAGTACTCAGATTGTCATATGACCAATTCCAACCAATCCAGAAATGATTCTAGTTTCAGGAAACAAAATAAAGAAATGCTTTTTTGCATGAAATATGGTCACATCCCTTTCTTAAAAAGATATCCCTCTAAAGTATGTTTTTCCACAAATTACTTACTATTACATAAAGTTGTAGGCTCTGCTATTACATAAAGTTGTATGTTAGTCAGAGTAACCATCGGCCCGTTACTTTGAAAGCTATTTAATCTAATCTAATAACCATTTATATATAAATCACTGAGATGCATTCTCTCTCAGAATATATGTGAATCCAATTGTTGATGCCATGATTTAATTTGTCAACATATCTACAGAGAAAAACATTCAATCTACTAATCCGACTCGATCTCACGACCAGCAAAACACGTTTCCTTACAATTTGACGTCGGATATCGGGTGGATTCAATTCCCCGCAGGTCAATGCGACGGCGAAGGTGCGTACACCCACCCGATCGAGATCCCCGTTAAATTCGTAAGGTTCGTAATGTCAATGGCCAGACCCGATGTTTCGGTCCGCGTTATAAGGTTATATAACGTAACGAGGACGTAACGCCAGCGGGTTAGCGTTGAGGTAATAGACACTTTTTTTTGAGCTATATTTAAAATTTAATAAGGTTATAAGAAATACTAGACTAATCGATCACTCCACAAAATAAATATCGTTTTTATTTATATTTGTAATGAAACTCTTTTGGTCAATGGTTCCTTTGTTTATTCTTACTTATATTAATATTGCAAGACGCCACGAACATTTGTTTTGTTACTAATATTTCTGAAATTAACTATTTAAACAGTGCGGTACAAACTTTTAGAATAATACGAGTATTTCATGCATTCACGTTAAAAAAGACAGTATATACGCCATCGTACAGTACATCAACATTATTGAGTTAGAAACACATACTTTTAAATATAAATGAGAAATACCTTGTTTACGTTATATATTACCCCTTCTACGTGTGTCTCAGTTGGAACTATAGAATTTCAATTGCGCGCCTTTTGTGTCAAAGATAGGGTGTCAATATTTAACCATTGTCATCTACGAATTGTCGTGATCGATCAGATGAAAGTATTGCTGCAGTGAGAGAAAGTGTTTGGAAGTATCCAAACACGTCAGTTCGACATCGTCCACAATAACTGAATCTGTCAAGAACTACCACGCATCGGATTTTAAAGAACGATCTGCATCTGTCAATATACAAAATTCAGTCAATACAACAATTAAAAGTTACAGACCATTTACGACGTCGTATATTTGTTAATTGTGTGTTAGAAAAGAAAGAAGATGATGCTGATGTTTGCAACAAAATTTAGTTTTATTTTGACGTATACATCAGCAAACAAGATTATTGAATTTGAAGTGCTGAAAATACATGCTGTTCATGCATCCACTGAAATGCACGATTTGGAGCGCATTTTGGAGTGGTGGAGTAATTGGATCATGCATCTTTGAAAATGAAACTGATAATGCTATCACAATAACTGGGGAATGCTATCGTGACATGTTAAACAATTTCTTTTTTGACCAAATTAATGATTTGTATTTTAACAACATGTGGTTTCAGCAAATCGGTGCAACGTGTCATATGGCACGTGCAACCATAACTCTGTTACATACCAAATTTCCTGATCATATTATCTCGCGGAATGCCGACATCAATGGACCAGCAAGATCATGTGATTTAAGACCACTGGACTTTTTCCTTGGGGTTATGTCAAGGGAAAAGTGTACGCCACCCAGCCAGCAACAATCAATGATTTCAAAGCAACCATTAAACGTGTTATACGGAAAATAGACAGTTTTATGTGCCCGTATTATGGACAATTTTGCTAAATGAGTGACATCGTGTTAGAAATTGTTAGATGAATCAAGGCGGCCATATGAACATTCTCCATTTGTTGCCGTATCTTTTCCATTTTATGTTGAAACATAAAAAACCTCAGTTTGTCAAATCTATTAGTTTTATTCTAAAATAACATCCTATAGTTCCAAATGAGACACCTTATATAACTATTTATTAACTAAAATATTATTTTTATTTTAATGTATTTATGTCAATTTTCGTTCTTTTAGTCTCTCAGTTTTAAAGTTAATGGGGAGGGACTTTCGCATGCAAATATTTAATGTCATTATGGATTGAATGAGATAAAAAAAATTAAACACCAAGTGCTGGTGTATATAACTAATTGTATTCGCAAACTAATCTAGTTAATTCGCTGCAAAAATGTAATTATCGAATTAGCCCACAAACGATTTTATGGACGTTAAAGCAAAAAAAAATATCATCTATATAATTCTAGGATTACATAAACTTGACGAGGTTGATTGCGATCGATGTCTTGAGTTTTTCAAAGCGATGAAAGCGATTAAATGTCATAATATCGTGGTCAGCGATGTTGAACGATGCTGTGCATAATCAAAATTGCAAGTACCGGGGATAATAATATCCGCATTGGAGATCGGAAAGCCGTATCTACTTGTGTATTGAGAGGAATTGAACATTTGGGTTTAAAGTTTACAAAAAGTTTATCTTATAATTAGATCATTTGTTGTCGCCTATACTTATATTTAATCGGAACATTTAATAAAATATAAAACATAATATTAAAATTGACATGACTAAGACAAGTATCAATGACAGTAACAATGACTAAGAAAAGATTATCTTGGCAATAAATACAATAAGCACATCATGATGAAAAATTTAAGTAAACTCTAAATAAATACTCGCTAAATATTTTAGTAGACTAATTTCTGAATTATACCGAAATACTGTAAAATGCAATGTTTTTCAATGTTTATTACGAAAATACGGTTGTATTTTTAAAAATGTTTATTGACTTCATGTACGTGTAAAGAAAAATAATCAATTAGTTGCAAAAATCGCAACCTATACAAACAAAATACAAACACGTAGAGGTTTTTTCAAACACACTTCTGAAATGTTGTGTAAAATTATTTGACACCGATTTCACACACGCTATACGTATAGAGACATCCTAGTTTAGTGTGAAATAAACACCGCAATGCTGTGGTAGAATTTTACTATTCGCTGGTGTGAATTTTCATACCAATAATTGTGTAAAATGAACACGTCTGGTGTAAACTTTTACCAGTTTTTGGTGTAAGCTTTCTTTCATTTTCACATCTTTTACTGTCCATATTGTCCAAGAGAGAACAATAATGCGTTTTCGAAATAGAATACACTATTATATTCTTCTCTTTTACACACAAAGTGCGTTTCTGTATATGGTAGTGCAAGTCTAGAAAATATTTACATATTTCTGAATAACTCGAAAATCCCTAACTACTCGTATCATATTTGAAATATTACTTTGTATTATCGAGATTTACAATTAAATATTATGATCCTATTCTAATGTGAATATTCTTTTGAGTTAATAAGTAATAAATCTGCTCTATAAATACTTTAAGATGTTTACTAAGAATTATTCTTATCATGAGGGGATTTTATCTTTACTGAAAATAAAAAATTTAAATACAAATAATTTTAATGCAATAACGACATTATTATTAATTGAACGACAACGGTGTACCCACAAAATCCATTATTAAATAATTGATTACATTCTTGATATTAATTGATTTTAATATATTATTATTATTATTATTACAGTGCGTTCGTAATATAAGGAATAAGTTCGTTAAAAATTCAGGAAAAAACTTTTGGGAAAAACTACGGACCGCATTTTTAGTTGCGCATTCTTAAGAATATAGTAACACACACAGGTGATTTAATCGTACGTCATTGATATTTTTTTAATGGCAATGACAACCCTCTTTTTTATTATGGAATGTGAACGATCACATTTTTTATTTAATGGCAATGATTACTTAAAAATCAATCAAATTAAATATTAAAATTGTGCTCCGTTGGGGGCCTGACTTAACCAAGACGATTAATATATTTTTTTTATCATTGGCAATACCTTCAAGAGGCATACGTTGTATTTGGTGACGAATTCTTGCTTTTAAATCTTCTAAAGTCTTCGGTCTAGTAACGTATAATCTGCATTTTAAGTATCACAAAAATAATCTAAGGGTGTCAAATCTGGTGATTTAATTGGCCACTCAATCGGTCCCATTCTCCCTATTCAACGATCCAGGTCAACATCTTATGTAAGTAAGCACAAACAGACGCTACATACTGGGGAGGTGCACCATCTTGCTAAAAAAAAAGTTTATTTCTCAGGAGATCAAGTTTCTATGCATCTAGATGAATATAAAGTTATTAGTGCAGGAATACGATCGTCTAGAAGAAAATAAATATCTTGCACCAGTCAGATTCACGTCAAAGAAATATGAACCCAGAATTCTTTCGTCGACTATGCTGCTCCACACATTCACTTTCTAGGGATATTTCTACGGAGTGTAATACTCCGTCATCCACCGGGGATTCTCATCACCATTTAAAGTTTTTATATAACAGCAATGAAAAACATTATCGGGTCTCTAACGTTACTGTCAGACAGCTAACGGTGACCAATTTGAACATTTAATTTAGTTGATTTTCTATATAATTATTGCCATTAAATTTAGTATTTTGAAATTGTAAAACCGTTTTTCTTCACTTTTTTGTATCTAACCTATACTCACGCTAATATAATTATTAGCGTAGCGCAGCGGTTCTCAAACTGTTTTGGCGACGGAACCTTTATGGAAAGCGAAATATTTGACGCAGCCCTAAAATAATCAAAAACTGGTATTGTAAAAATAATGTATTTTTTATTAATAATCATGTTACATAATAATTAAGTATCTAATGGGAGGTATAAAACTTTTTTTTATTTTTCATCAATTGTTTGATATCAGGCTGGATAGAAGAGAGTTGAAGTATTATATCAGGTTCGCATACAGTCTATTGCGGTATTTTGTTTTTGTAGCTGCAGGTTGAGAATCCTGTTTCACACAAGTAAGTTGTTGGGAACGGGAGAAGAACATTCAGGGCCTTTGTGGCAAGAAGTGGATATTCATCACGGACCCTGCACCAAAAATCTTTCAGAGGCATTTTTTTGAACAGTGACTCCATACTGGTGTCTGATGACATTTCTAAAAATGATTCATAAATCTCGTTTGACATACTTTCGGGCTTTTGCAAATTGGGTACAAAAGGATTTTGAATTCATGAATTTATTTTAATTTGTGTATTCTGTTCTTCGGGAAAATACGTCTCAAGAGATGCGCGCACAGCATTGGGATATTGGACCAATTCTTGAAACATACCATCTTGAAACATTTCTGAGTCGCTAACGAAATAACTGAGCGATGAAAAGCTTTCTATTTCTCTGTTACCGACATAAATAGTCCAACAATCTAATTTTCTTTTAAAAGCGGTTATTTTGTTACTAGCGTTGAACACTGTTGTCTATTTACCTTGTAATGACAAATTTAATTCGTTCAGTTTTGTCTCCAGTCAGTCAGTCAGTCAGTGTTGAATGTTGACTAAGCTCATGGCTGAAATGTCGCCCTCTCATATTACGCATTACTACTCTTTTAGTTAATGTTTTAACTTGAAGTTGGAATATTTAGATAGATTTTATTTTCCTCTGCAACCTTATAGTACCCCTTTAGTATATATATATTTTTATTATGACCAGTATTTTCGCGGAATCTCCACAGAGGCATTACGGAGCTCTAGGGCTCCGCGGAGCACACTTTAAGTATGGCTTCCGTAGCGTATGTAAAAATGTGTTTTTTCACATTCCCTAATAAAAAAGGGGACTGCCATTAAAAAAAATTGATGATGTGACTTACACGAATCGCCCTGTGTATTTCTTCCAAAATATGTTACTTAAATTTTTAACGAATGTATCCATTACTTCATGAAAGCACTGTATATAAAAGGAAATTAAAAGATTAAATCCTATATATAAAATAATAATAAGATAAATTCCGAAAGTAGCGTGATCTGGGTATCTAAAAGTTCTGATACGCTGGATTTTCTTGAGAATACCATGCCTTCATTACGGTATTGCATACAAAGGTTACACAATTTTTTGAAATTAAACACATGACAATAGAAGATATTTGGAAGTAGAAATGTTTCAATGTATTTGACTTGCAAGTAAAGTGAAATATAGTGGATTTTGATAGGGGTTATAGTTAGGATTATTTAAAAAAGAAGTTTTTTTAGTGTTTCAATTTGCGTTAATATTTCTTTAAAACATTGATTTCCTGAAATCTCTGGGATTCCCAGAGAATCCATCGCGTCCACTCATACAAAAAAAAATTGCATTAAGGCACTGTTTTTATCTTATTTTATTAAACAATTCGGATGAAAGTTAATATGTTGAATGGAAATTTTGTTCGTTAAATGCGTCAATTGTATTCCATTGATTTTAAGAAATTTTTTTTTAATTCGACTTAATTTTTTTATGTCGTTCTGACCAAGTCTAAATGATTATTTAAATTTAATAATCATCATTAATGTTTTACTATCAAGTTAATTTACTTTTTGTTGTTGATATTAAAGTCGCCGTCTCAATTTCAATTGACTGCACATCATGAAGGGAAACTACTGGAACATGTTCTGTTATATTTGGAGAGAGTTTCATCTTTTACCATTTAGTTTACTAACAGATGCGTTTAAATTTTACCAACTGTGTCATCAGCGATCTAGTCTAATATATTAAGTTTTCCTATTTCCGAATAAATTCTCTATACATATAATATTATCTATGAATATATTCTTTCAGATTATCATAATATATAAAATATAAATCATATTAAGAATTTCACTAATATATAGTTCCTAGAATATATTTAATATATTATTATTAATAACGTCATCATTTTGTTGCCTTCTTTATTTATTATACCATTGTTATCTTTTGATAGTTTTCTTCTGCGTCATATGTTTGTGTTTAATAAGATATTGATATTTGTAGAACAACATTTGGTGCCTTAAACTGTTCTGTTTCAACGTATATTTAAATAACAAATTTCACCGAAATAACATCAAATAACTAAATAGATAGTAACGGCATAATAATTAATAATAGATAAATTAACCAAACTCTTTTAATAACAAGTTTTAAACACATTCCTTTGTGTTTTCTTGAAATATAGTAGGTCCTTAAATTTTACATAAAATAGTAAACATCGGTCATATTTATATGTACTTTCAACCCATTATAGATCAAAATGCTTTCGTAAAGTAATGAATAAATGCGCTCAAAATTCAAGCATTCAAGCAATCAAGAAAACTCTCAAATCTGTCAAATTTAATTTTTAGATACGTATTTTTTTAAATTACAATGAATACATACAGGGTGATTCATGCAGGAGGTATGACATCATCGATATTTTTTTAATGGCAACCCCATTTCTTATTACGGACTGTGAAAGAAGATTTGTTTACATATGCTACGGGAATAATTGCAATAGCGTGAGTATAGGTTAGATAAAAAAATGAAGACAAACGATTTTGCAACCTCAAAATATTAAATTTAATAACAACGATTATATAAAAAATCAACAACATAAAATGTTCAAATTGTGCACCGTTGACTGCCTGATAACAGCCTTCATGAAAAGTATGAGAAAAGAGTCATTTGAATGACACATCGAGGTAAGATTATACGTTCACCCCGTATATTCTATTAAAATAAACATTTTTCCTCTTATTTTAAACATGGAAATTGAGTATAAAAGCCGACAAAGTCAAGCGGTTTTTTAATTCTCAAATTAATATCAAAGGTGTCTAAAAGCCTCAACGGGACAGTTAATTAGAATTATTTCCATATTTATAACATATTAAACAAAACCTTTTCATGTCTTTATGCTTCGTTGCAGGATAGGTCTATTTTTTATAAAGGACTTTTTAACGGCAGTTTACCCCCGGCAAATTAAATATAACGTACATGTCGTTCTCATATACAGAAGATCACAAATACCTTATCTGAAAATATGTCTAGATATACTTGAATGTATATATTTCCATCCAAGCTATTGATTTTATCTGTCATAAATAACGTATATATATTTAAATATGCGATTTCTAAATGCAAATAACAGTAGCCTAGCAGACAAGTATAACAGTACCATATTGTGTTGTTTATTCATATTTTCAGTTCTTATTTTACATAAAAAAGTATACCCACGGTGAGTCCCAAAAAAGTAAATCACTTTCTATTTCATGGATAAAAAATTGCAAGGTCAAATAATAAATTAGGTCAATTAGAAGTCGATATTATTTATATATTTTTTATAAATAATGTGATTCATTTCAAATCGAATCAAAATTATAGGTTGCAAATTAATATTAGAATTATTACATATTTATCTTCATTTATTTATTAAAATATTGATTTCTTATGAAAAACCCGTTTGAATCTAGAGAGAAAAACATATTTCGTTTTCTATTTAATTCTAATAAGATTACAAGAGACTAGAAAAATTGATGAAGTAGGAATTAAGACTTTTGCAACATGTTTGTTATAAAAATATAGGGTGGAATTCACTTATAGATTAAAGTTACCTTTGGCGTTAGTTTATAGATGCATGAGAAAGGCCAGAACAGTTTTATTTTTACGTAAAGAAACGATTTCTAAACGACATTGTAAATATACAGAGTGATTCATGTAAGTGCAGTACAAGAAATATATTTTTTATGAACTATATATGTTTATATTATTAAAATTTTCTTGGGGCATTGATTTTAAGGAGCTATAACATTTATAGCTTAAATATACAAAAAGATATGGGATTAAATTTGTGTAAGAGCCGCAGGATACTCTTTGGTTTTAACAAGACCGTTGAGCGTAAATGCGCTTGCAGTGGCAACTAACGAAACTAAAAATAAACAGCATTGTCACCTTATCATAGAGAAAGTATTGCCAATTTCTTGAAAGTCTGCTTATTAACATTAACAAATAAGTAGAAAGATTAATTTTTTCAAGTTTCTATTTAAATTTTATTTAAGTATGAGTTCTTATTTAATCTACGATCTTATTCAATTTAAATAAGAGTTACTTTCGTAGTTTGGATACATTTTGCAAGTGTGTGTTATTAAAAATGGTAATGGCACTTAAATTAATGACATTATATTAACAAAAATCTTATTTATTTTTATACATTTGAAACGAATTAAAAAATTCGATCTTTAGGGACTTGCTGTAGGGGCTGTTGAAATTTGTTAGGTTATAGTATATGCCATGTTGTTCAAACAACATCTGTCTTTGTTGTGAATTGTTCAGTAGTGTATGGCAAATTACGATGGATGGTTAGCGTTCAACAACATATGCAAATTCTCAAATTTTATTTTCAAAATCAGTGCTCTGTTAGAGAAACATTCCGCGTATTATCATACGTGATTTTTAGCCTCGCCAGAACCGTCCCGCCGAGTCAACTATTCGACATTTGGTGGCCAAATTCAACTCAACCAATTTCATAAATAATCAGCCAACACCCGTATGTCACCGAAACGCAAGGTCTGCTGAAAATATTACTGCTGTGCGTAAGAGTGTTCGGGAAGACCTGAGACAGTCAATTTCTCGTCGTTCACAAGAACTTGACTTTTTTGCGACTTCAACATGCCGAATATTGCGTCGGGATTTGGATCTGCACCCGTATAAAATCCAACTGACCCAAGAACTAAAGGTAAACGACCATAGACAACGCCGTGTGGTCGCTGATTGGGCTCTGGAGTAGTTGGAAGTTGACTTAAATTTTGCCGAAGAAATCACCTTTAGCGACGAGGTCAATTTTTGGATGAATGGATATGTGAACAAGAAAAATTGTCGGATTTGGGACGATACCAATCCACACGAGATACACCAGCACCAAATGCATCCCGAGAAAGTCACTGTTTGGTGCGGATTTTGGTCTGGCGGAATCATCGGTCCGTACTTCTTCCAAAACGAAACTCGAATTGCCATAATCGTCAATGCCGAGCGCTACAGATAGATGATAAGCACATTCTTGTGACCTAAACTGGATGATATGGATACCGACGACATGTGGTTCTAAAAGGACGGCGCTACGTGCCACGCAGTGCATTCCACGATGGACATACTGCACGAGCGACTTGAGGACATGGTTATCCCGCGCTGCCACGACGTGAATTAGCCATCGAAATCATGCGATTTAATGCCTTTAAACTTCTTGGGGCTATCTTAAATCGCAGATGAATGGACCTTCCGAATTCGTGTAACCAAGCAAAGCCGTGGCGGACATTTGAACGACGTTATATTCCATACTTTATGCCATAAAATAGGTATTCTTTAAAATAAAAAAATAAGTGGATCTCAATCGAGCGTCCTTATTGAAATACCCTTTATTTAGTTAGGTAATACAGGTTATAACAATATTATTTTTTCTAAAAAAAATCTATACCACATACAATCTACTTGTGTTGTTATTGTACTTTCTTCTTCTGAAACGTTTTTTATAGGCGTATTTCAATTATTGTAGCTTTAGCGGTTTTAATATTTTCTTAGCTGCGGGCACATTTGAACTGCCAAAAGAACCTGCGTTTGTACTTTGCAAATATGGCTTTTTATTTTTATTAATACCATAAAAGAATAATGGCCTCTCCAAATGATTTACCGTTATATAAGAGAAATAAAAATTATAGGCTTTTATTGTGCATAAAAATATTTTTATTTCATTTTTTTATTTTCACTTTGTGATTACTCAAAGGGGTTGCCTTTTACAACATGTTACTTTGTGAAAAATAATAAACTACATTAAATCATATAAGTTCTAATTTCTGTCGTTTCCACAAAAAGAAACATAAGTCTTTATTATAAAATGAAAACGATAATGGTGCAATTTTTTATGGAAATGAAATAAGTTTATAATATGGTTAATATAAAAATCATTTTTATTCTAATACTTGTAAGAAAATATATCGATTGGATCAGTTTTAAATATTTCAAATGTATTTTTACATGTTCAGATTTTCCATCAACTTACAAATAAATGAAGCTACATTACGAATTCACTCACTGACAAATAAACACAAACAAATATTATTTAAATAATTTTATTAGATAGATAACATTATTATTATCTCTATTTAATTTTTAACCAGAGTTCGTCTTATATTGATTATACTACATGAAATATATAACGTAATGAGTTCTTGTGCTGTATCGGAAATGACAGGAATGCTAAATAGTTGATTTTGTCTTTTTTAGGTCGCTATTTTTTTTAACAATATATTATTTTTCTATTTCTGTGTAAACACATATTTACATTTACACGCAGTAAATAAATTATTAATAGTTTCCTGCACAGAGACCTAAGTACGGCCCTGTGAAATAGAACATTTAACCTAGTGTAATGTTCTCAATATATGAGTGAGTAAAGATAAGAACACTAGTGAGTAAAGATAAGGATATTTATAAAGTTCTCACTAACAGCATTTGGCAATTAGGGCTTCCCTAAATTCGGGGAAATTAAGTTACTAATACACCTAGTGAACAGTTAATTTCTGATAAGAAAATCATTTATTTGACCCTCATTTCTTCGATGCAAATATGAACAATTGCAACTAATGTAATGCATTTTAATCTAAGATAATAGCAAACTTAAACTACAATATGTTATTTATTTAGCCAAATTTTCTTTATCAGAAATACATTTGTTCATTATAAAATTTTCTGCTTGCCATAATTAGAAAATTATTATTCTTTTTGATATGTATTCCATTTATTATTGTGAACAGCTCTTGGTTTAGAAACACAAAATATGGTTTTACATTTAACATATCCTGTTTCATACTAATTTGGGTTTACTATATATCTACGTCCTTCTCTAATACAGTAAAACGTTCATGTCAATATATAAGAGGTATCTAAAAATCTATTGCGCTGAGTGTCACATAATTGAAATTATGACCGCCGATGCGTTTGATATTGAGCTGATATAAGGCAGCCAAATATCATTATGGAGACGATAGTCCAGGAACTATGCAATTCAATCAAACTATTCGTCTGAATTTGACGTAATGTACTTTATTTTTGGTAGGTATAGGTATTTATAATGTTTTTATACAATTCTGAACTAATGTACGACAGTAGAAATCAATTTACATCAGAATATTGTTATATATTTGAGTCTTCCCACTGTATCGGAACGTAAATGTCAAGTGGAACGTCATATTTCTGTAACATTTACGTGTCTCTGACTACTAACAAATATTTTCAAGTTTCAATAGCAGTAGTTGGTACCTAGCAACTTTTAAACGGCTGCTGGGCGTAACATTTGTTTCACGTAAGTGACGTATTTCTTACTTAATAAATGAGATTATCAAATCATATATAATATGCATTTATTAGTGTTTGTCAATAAATTCGAAGTTATTATTTATTTAAGAGGAATTTATGTTTGTTTCGTCATATCCAAAACCAGCATTTATTTGTTGTAAATGTCCATTAACAATAAGTATCAAATAACGTTTTATTAACGTATCTTCACCACTAAAATCACACTAAAATTTATAAAAATACAAACGTTAGAAAATAATTTTGCAGAAAGACAAAGATCAATATTTATTTAAACCCTTTAAATTTTTTTTATTCTTCCCATGTGGGTATTTTTAAGTTTCATTAACAATTCATTGAATATGTCTCAGATGTCTACCTCTGGTTGGTATTTTTGTAATAATCCTTGAACTTCTTGATAAATAATATAGTAAGGTTTCAAATATTTTTCAATAAAAATATGATATTCATAATATTTCGCTATACAGCTACATATTCTTGTGGAATTTACAAGTTCCACTTTTTGTGTTTGATTTTTAGTACAACTAAAGGCTACTATAATTTTGATTCTTCATCTTCAACACCATATAAGCAACACCTACATACTAATAAATATGTAGGTGGGAAACATTATTTACCTAAATTAATTACCGAGGTACTTACTGCATACCATAAGAATATAACTCATTAAAGGAAAATAGAATATACATCATCATCATGAGGTCATCAGTCCTAAGACTGGTTAGACGCTAACCTCCAGCTTCTCCTATTTTGTGCTAACCTACGCATTTCGCTAATTGTGCTACAACCTACATCCCTTACTATTTGCGAGCAGTAGTCTAATCTAGGCCTACCTCTGCCTTTCTTCACTCCTATTTCTGCCTCCAAAATATCGCGGACTATTCCCCCATGTCTCAGCAAGTGGCCTACCATTCTATCTCTTCTCATCCTTATGTTTTTCCACATACCTCTTTTCTCGCCGACTTTCTCCAATACTTCTTCGTTTCTAACCCTATCAGTCCACGGTATTTGCATCATTCTTCGGTAACACCACATCTCAAAAGCTTCTAATTTCTTCCTACTTGCTTCCCCTATCGTCCAGGTTTCGCAACCGTATAGTGCCGTGCTCCATACATACGTTTTCAAAAATCTCTTGCTTGTTTCTAAGTTTATTACCCCCGAGCATAAAAGTGCTTTCTTTTTGTTAAAAGCTACTCGACCCTGCGCTATTCTTTGTTTTATGTCTTTATCTCTTCTTCCATCCCAATTTATTTTACTTCCTAAATAAGTGAAGTCTTTAACTTCCTCCAATCTTTCATTATTAATTTGTACTTTCGTTTTTGCTCTGCTCTCGCGCCCTCTGCACACTAACACTTTAGTCTAACACTTTACTTTTGTTTTCATTCACCCTCATTCCGTATTCCTCTATCAACACTGCCTCCATTTCGTTCAATGCTGATTCTAATTCCTCCTTACTAGATGCTAATACTGCTATATCATCCGCGAATCTCAGCATTTTTAGTTTCTGTCTCTGTACTTTAATCCCGAAATCCACTCTATCTTTTACCACATTAATCGCCTCTTCGATGTACAGATTAAAAATTAGTGGTGATTCTTTCCTAATACCTACTTCCCTTTTTTTCCCTTCTACTTCTATAACAGCAGTTTGCTTTTTGTATAGATTGTGTACTACTATCCTATCTCTATACTTCATTCCCGCGCTCTTTAGTATCTCGAACATTTTTTCCCATCTTACGTTGTCAAAAGCTTTTTCTAAATCTACAAATCCTATATAAGCGTTCTTTCCTTTTTCTATTGTTTTCTCTAACATTACTCTTAGCGCTAGAATAGCTTCGCGAGTTCCCCTCGCCTAAACCCGAATTGGTCTTCTCCTAGTATTTCCTCCGCTCTATTTTCCATCCTCTTCTACACTATTCTGATTAAGATTTTTCACGCATGGGGGTTAGGCTAATCGTTCTAAAGTTCTCGCATTTGTCGGCTCCTCTCTTTTTCGGTATAGTAACGATAATGTTCCTCTTATAATCCTCCGGCATCTCGCCCGTTTCGTATATGTATAAATACCAGTTCAAACATCCTATTTTCTATTTTCTGTCCCGCACATTTCAAAATTTCCGCCTGTATTTTATCTACACCCGGCGCTCTATTGTTCTTTAGCCCCCTTAGTGCTATTTCAAATTCCTCTCTCAATATAGGTTTTCCTACATCTTCCCTATCGATGCTAGATTCTTCCTCTAATATCTCTCCTAATTCCTGACCCTCGTATAAATTTCCTAAGTACTGCTCCATCTATCCGCTTTCTCCTCTCTTCCGATCAGTATGTCCCCCAATTGACTCCTAACGTTTCTACTTATTGTTCCTATATCCCTGAAGTTCCTCTTAATTATGTTGTAAGCCTCATCGGTCTTACCTACTTGCAGCTTATCTTCTACTTCTTTGCATTTATCCTCTATCCATTGTTCTTTCGCTTTTCTACATTTTCTAATGATTTTCCACTTTATTGCCTTATAAGTTTTCAGTTCTTCCTCGTCTCGTCTGGTTTTGTAGCCTCGTCTGTTTTGCATTAAGTTTCAGATTTCGTCCGTTATCCAGGGCTTCCTAGCTTCCCTTTTCTCGTATCCTAAAACGTCCGTAGCCGCGGAATCTAGACTATTCTTGATACCCTCCCACTCAGTTTCTGCGTTCTTGATTTCGTCATTACTCGCTTTATATATTAATTGATCTGTTTTCTCCTGGAACTAAGTTTCATATTCTGATCCCTCAATATGTTTACATTTATACGTTTCTTATCCTTCCGGGTTTTCAGATTTTTGAACTTTAATCTAGCTTTCATGACTACCAAGCTGTGGTCGCTGTCTACATCTGCTCCTGGATAATTCTTACAGTCTTTTACTTGATTTCTAAATCTCTTCCTAACCAGAATGTAGTCTATATGTCTATCCCTCCTGGCTTTTTCCAGGTGTATCGCCTCCTAACGTGATTCTTGAACAATGTGTTCGCGACTACCATCTTGTGCTTTTTACAGAATCCTATCAGTCTGCTACCTCTTTCTTTTCTGTTTCCTAATCCATAAAGACCTACAAATTCTCCTTTCCCCTCACCTACGACTGCGTTAAGATCTCCCACTATTATTAAATTTTCATGGCTCTTCACAAATCCTATTACCTGCTCTATGTCCGAATAAACGGCTTCTAACTCTTCCTCACTGTGGCTAAAAGTAGGCATGTATACTTGCACTATTACTGTTTTCACTGGCTTCGAATCTAACCTGACCATCATTACTCTCTCGCTGTATTGTAGGTAGCTATCTACACATTGTCCTGCGTTGTTCCACATAACGATACCTACTCTCGCGTTTCCATTTACCGATCCTGTGTGTAAATATACATATATAGTATATTAAAGAATGAAGATCTAAATACATCAAAGAGGGTTGTAAGTCTAACTTGTCATTAAAAGGGTAATTGTCGTTCATTTTATTTACCTTGAAACTTTGTATTCTAGTAAATTTAATTTCAAACCTTTATGTTGTATGTATTGTATGTGCAATAATATCTAAACTATTGAGATCAAGAAATGTATGTTTTTATTTTAAATTGTGGTATCTAATTTGTCTATTTAGTTGTCATTTTCTAGTCTAGATGAACGTAAATACTCTACGACGTGGTATCCAAAAAAAAAAAAACGGGAAGCAATTTCTATAGACAAATGAATTGGCGGTGCTTTCTCTCAGCCTACCCTCACAGCCTAGCTTTTCTTGCTAAATACGTTTACTAGACATCCCTCTGCCCAGTTGGCTAAGTATCGTTCATGTGAAACCAATCGCAGCGGACAGTGATTTTTTTCTTAAGCCTGTCCCAATGCTTTTAGCGATATTGTGATGGCAACCTTTAAGGAGCAATACGTAAACATCAAAGTCTATTTCCTGTTTAAAAAAAAATGAGTGGCGGATATGGAAAATAGAGCGGAGGAAATACTAGGAGAAGACCAATTCGGGTTTAGGCGAGGGGAACTCGCGAAGCTATTCTAGCGCTAAGAGTAATGTTAGAGAAAACAATAGAAAAAGGAAAGAACGCTTATATAGGATTTGTAGATTTAGAAAAAGCTTTTGACAACGTAAGATGGGAAAAAATGTTCGAGATACTAAAGAGCGCGGGAATGAAGTATAGAGATAGGATAGTAGTACACAATCTATACAAAAAGCAAACTGCTGTTATAGAAGTAGAAGGGAAAAAAAGGGAAGTAGGTATTAGGAAAGAATCACCACTAATTTTTAATCTGTACATCGAAGAGGCGATTAATGTGGTAAAAGATAGAGTGGATTTCGGGATTAAAGTACAGAGACAGAAACTAAAAATGCTGAGATTCGCGGATGATATAGCAGTATTAGCATCTAGTAAGGAGGAATTAGAATCAGCATTGAACGAAATGGAGGCAGTGTTGATAGAGGAATACGGAATGAGGGTGAATGAAAACAAAAGTAAAGTGTTAGACTAAAGTGTTAGTGTGCAGAGGGCGCGAGAGCAGAGCAAAAACGAAAGTAAAAATTAATAATGAAGGATTGGAGGAAGTTAAAGACTTCACTTATTTAGGAAGTAAAATAAATTGGGATGGAAGAAGCGATAAAGACATAAAACAAAGAATAGCGCAGGGTCGAGTAGCTTTTAACAAAAAGAAAGCACTTTTATGCTCGGGGGTAATAAACTTAGAAACAAGGAAGAGATTTTTGAAAACATATGTATGGAGCACGGCACTTTACGGCTGCGAAACCTGGACGGTAGGGGAAGCAAGTAGGAAGAAATTAGAAGCTTTTGAGATGTGGTGTTACCGAAGAATGATGAAAATACCATGGACTGATAGGGTTAGAAACGAAGAAGTATTGGAGAAAGTCGGCGAGAAAAGGAGTATGTGGAAAAACTTAAAGAAGAGAAGAGATAGAATGGTAGGCCACTTGCTGAGACATGGGGGAATAGTCCGCGATATTTTGGAGGCAGAAATAGGAGTGAAGAAAGGCAGAGGTAGGCCTAGATTAGACTACTGCTCGCAAATAGTAAGGGATGTAGGTTGTAGCACAATTAGCGAAATGCGTAGGTTAACACAAGATAGGAGAAGCTGGAGGTTAGCGTCCAACCAGTCTTAGGACTGATGACCTAATGATGATGAAAGGTCATCACAGGTAACCTTGGTGTTACGGCTATAACCCCGAAACAAAACAGCAGTCCAGCCAGTGGAAGACACCTTCATGGTCCGGATCAAAAAATCCGGCAAGTGAAATCAAATGTGAAGCCCATGATGATTTTTTTTCAACATCATAGGAGTTGAAACATCAAACGTTTACATTGAATTTGTTCCTCAAGGCACCACAGTGAACCAAAATTGCTATCTGGAAGTGCTAAAGCGATTGCCTTTGACAGTGAGAAAAAAGCGACCTGAATTGTGGATATCGGGGGACTGATTCCTTCATCATGACAATGCACCTGTCCACACGGCACCGGCGTTGAAAATCAAACAGTTTTTTGAGAAAAAATGACAACGGTTTTGCATCCAACCTAGCCCCCTGTGACCATTTCCTATTTCCAAAAATGAGGAAAATATTGAAGGGAAATCGTTTTCAGGGCTTAGAAGATGTTAAGAGAAAACCGCTGAAGGGCATTAGTTCAGAAGAATATAAAAAATAGATCGGACAGTGGAAAGACTGTTGGGACGAGTGCATATATATCATCTAATGGACAGTATTTTGAAGGAGATTGGTGTTTTTTCTCGTTCTTGTTGGGTACACCCTCGTATATAGTATTTTTAACTCCAGAATGTATGTTTTAATTTATCATTATGATCGGCTATAATAAAGTAATGGTTAACTTTTTCAGTAATAATGATTTCAGTAATTTATTTTACCAATAAAGTCTAATAAAATGAGTCACATTTTACACATCCATTCAATGATACTTCCACAAGAGCTTTTCCAAGAGCCATTCGTACGCCACTGCATTTCTCTGCAATTGCCAACTTTTAAGGTAAATAGGCATATATAAAAAGCTTCTTATCCGCAGAAGGTGACTCATTTATTACCCATTTTTTTTATCGGGGACCGGCGAAGACGTGTTCATCTTCCATTATATAATCGATTCTTCATAGGTCGCTAAAATACATAACCTTTTCATAATTAATCAATTCCACATGTATTACTTGCAGAACAACAAATATATTTGGTGTCATGACTAACGTGAATAACGATTCGAGTCCGGCTTTAAAATATACTTATGTAATTATATTCGGAACTGTATGAATAATTGAATCTTACGTAGAATCGTTGGCGGATCTTCGCATTACACACAATACGTAGGTCTCTGTGCAAATAATATGGTGTAGAAGGTCGACTATACGAGAAACGAATATTGCATTTTGCGATCGTTGATTTCTTTAAGGACATTTTATTTGATGGTTACGATAAGAACGATAGTTCATTCGTAAGATTTTATTTTTAAAGTTGTCGATGTATAGGAACATAATATGGCAAAATTTAAATACCGCCAACCTGTTTGCTAGGATTAATTTGGCTTCTTTTTTCTATTTAGTATAATTTCCAGTTGTAGGTAAGAGTACTAAAGTCCATTATATGATTACATGAGTATATGGTGGTCTTTCTTGCATTTTGTTTTTAAACGTAGTGAATTTTTCTTATAAAATATTTCTTAGCTCATAACTTGAATGATTACCATCAGCTAATCAGTTTTTCTTTCTTTTTTATTTTCACTATTGTATATTTATTATTCAGACTTATCCGAATATCAGTATCAGTCATGTAACGAAAAATATTTATTAAAAATTTCGAATAGTTCTGACATGGTTTTTTACCTACACTGAAAGAACAATTTATTTATTATTAATAAATGGTGTGTATTAAACAAATATAAGTCTCCCTTAAATCATAACTTTACTATATTAGCAAACCGTGATCGTAGCAAATATATATGTATGTGGTTTAATTTCCTCATTTATTGGGTAAGAAACACATTCGTTAATGAAATAAATATTTCTATTGAAATAAAATTATTCAATATACTTAATATATCACGTAGTAATACCTAAATAAATTGTTTTATGTGAAGAATGATATATTTAAGATAAGACATTTAGATTGATGTTAAGTAAATCAAAGATAACTATTTTCCTCATTATAAGATTTAAAAATATAAAAAAAACCTTTTAATGGCAAATATTGGATTATTTTTTACATAGTTCCCGCGTTGTAATGTCTATATCTATATCTGACTACTTTATGTCGGCGCAATATAAAACAACGCCTTTAATAACGTAAATTATATGATAGATACTGAGCGCAATGGAAATAATCATATTAAAACCAGAGAAAGATCTGTTCGCAAGAATAAATTGTAGCACTATATACGAAGAAATAATTTTATAGATGTTGAGGTAGATGTAGGATCAAATTTTACAATGAACAAATAAATATATTCCAGATAAAAAAAAATTGCCCAAATAAAAAATATTTTCTGACCAAGTTGCTTTGTTTTCTCGGTGTAGTATTTCATTTTATCGCTGAAAATTGTTCTGATTCCAAGAGGTATATATATGAAAGTAACTTGAACATTGCACATAAAAGGAAAACAAATGAGAGACAAGTTTTTGTAGCGTTTCACCAATTAAGTTATCATTATGAGAAGACGGTGACTGCGGAATGGTGATTATCCCGAAGTGATATTAATTCATAACAATTTGATGTGTGTAGTGTAATGTTCCGGTGTTTCGTGGGGGATGTGACCTCCTCTATTGTTTTTCATTTAGATATTTAAATGTATTTAAAAATATTAATTTCAATTTTCAATTATATAAAAATAAAATATAAAAATAGCCAAGCTGAGCTGAATTCAAATTTATAGCGTGCACTATACTATAGAATATTGCAAAGTTCGTACCACTTTAAATTGAAAATGGAGTTATCCTGATAGTATCGGACATCCATCAAGTATGTTTATATCACCATATTAGATTTGACCTACATTCATCTGTTTTGACTAAAAATGGTATTATTTTAAATGTACGAGTATTTGACATCTTCAACCATAATTGTTCAAAAATTGAAGTTTAGAATGTAAAACTTGTTGCTTATACATATATTACCTAAAATTCAATTTTGGAATAATATGCGTGTAGGAATTGATATCTCCAAATAACTTGTAGTCGGTCTTCTTTTGTAACAAAATAATAAACCGCTTAGTAATGTCATTGATGTCCGGTATATTATTTTCACTTTCACCATAAACTACAATATCATGTGTAGGAGTGTATATTCATGAGAAATATTTGCTTTGGATAAGAATCTATATGGAGGTGTCCCTATTTTTGTAACAAATGGCATCACTTTCATTTGGGTAATGTATATGTAGGTGGCCAGATATATGATTTAATGAATTTACGATTTATGTAAGTTAATATCTAATCATCGTTTGCGGACAAATATTAATGTAATTACTGTAGAAGTAAATATACCTTTTCTATTTAACATATTCTATTTTAATGAAGCATACATATACTTATTAAAATTATTTATTTCAATAAATCTTTTAGTAATTATTATTTAATTGTGTGCTTTAATTAATTACATTATTCCATATTTCAAATGAACCGTTTTTTTCGCAATTTTAAGAAAAACGTGGCGAAAAATATGTGAATAATACAGGTCCACAAAAAAGTGATTTAGTGACAAAGTAACGGATAGTGAAGAAGAAATACAAAGTTATATTACATCTTCGGTAAATATTGTTTTTTAAATTAAAATTTATAAAACTTTTTAAAAACTTTTAAGAGGAGTTTTTAACATTTTAATGAAAATTTTGAATATTAGAAATGTTTAGATATGAGATCAGAAATATATTATCAATGCATCTTTTACCCATAAGTTGTGACTATAAGGTACGTAAGTTGTCTTATTTATTTTGTTATTGATTTTATATCTTGTAATTGTTGATTTTAAGTCAATATTATGAGAAAGAAAGGTAATTATTTACTTCAGCGTAAAACTCTCAAATCCACACTATTGGCTATCCCTCTATTTTCAAGGCTGCTGAACAAGAATCCGGCTTCAGTTTTTGCCCGTTGGACACATTTTTCAACTTTTCCGCATGTGACCACTTTCTTCTCAAACTTTCACTTTATATTACGTAGATACCTAATGTTAATAGAAATAGATGCCACAATATTGCCTTTGTACATGCATTAAAATCGTCGTAAAGCTTATTGACTACGATTTTCTTAATTTACTTGCAATGTTTACAACTTTCATGCTTTCATGCATCGATCCATTAGCTGTCCAAGTGCTCTTTATAACCTGAAACGCTTGGACAACAAATGAATGGCAATATGAAAATTGTAAACATTGCAAATAAATTAAGAAACTCGTAATGAATAATAAGTTTTATGACGGTTTTAATGTATGATACGTATAAAGGAAGTGTTATAGCACCTACTTACATTAATATTAGATATCTATGTAATGTATAGTGAAAGTTATTTGATAAGGAAAAGTGGTGCCACGTACGGAAAATTTAAAATTCTTTTCTCGGAAATAGGAGGTAGCCAAATTTTTGTGAGGATTGAGAGTTTTACGCTAAAGTAAATAATTTCCGAAAAATATTGAAATTAAGTTTACTTTGGTCTCAAAATATCAAATTTCAGGGTATCTGCAATAGAAGTCAACATAAAATAAATTCAATACGCATATTATTTTTCCATTAGTATAATTATTTTATGTCTACAAAATCAAATTATCTGATTAATCATCTCAGTCATTTTCACGAAATCTGATAACAAATTGCTAGGCTTTTTATAGCGTATGTATGTATAATTATTAATGTAAATATACCGGTTTATTGGTAAAGGATATCATGAATATTTATGGAAGGCAGCCATATAATTATCGTGTTTGAAAATCTGTAATATGGAATATCATTAACGAATCCGATATAAAACAAAATAGACAGCGCATGTATATATTTTTTTAATATTTGCCCAGATCATAATAAAATATTAATTAATTTGACCTTACATCGTTCTTGCTTTAACACTGATCTCTATGGACTCTTAACTCTTAATTGTTTATTTGGTATTCTGTATTTTTATATCAGTTAGGATATTTTGAACAATTTTAAAATATCTGTTAATAACAAAGTTTTTATGTGATTCGTTTGTATTTTTCTTAAAGAAACACCCTCGATAATAGTTTATATTATAAGATCGATTACAACCGTTGTACTGGGGAAACTTTAAGAAAGTAATTTTTGTTAAATGATAGGGGGTCGCAATTTAAAAAAGACTATGATGAGGCGTCAACATACAGCCTACACAGGCAATAAGAAAAAAAATATTTTTACCTCCTTCACTTTTGTTTTTTAAACAAGGTTAATGTATTTCATAGTCCGTTAAAAAAATCACTTAATACAATATAATGGATATAGTGCGAAACTTTAAAATAATATGTATTTATAGTTATAGGTTTTACGGTAAAATAAAAGTCGTCAATAACGACGCTCGATTTTTAAATGTGAATAAAACAAGTTGTATGTGAGATATCCACTCATTTTTTTTATTTCAAAGAATATTTTATGGCATCAAGTATGGAATAAAACGTCATTCAAATGTCTGCCGCAGCTTTGCTTTGCATGACTTTGTCGCATAAATCTGGCTAAATTTGCTGGATGGCGTTCGTTATGTTGACTTTGAGGGCATCAATTGTTTGCGCCTTATTCGCATATACCTGCGATTTAAGATAGCGTTAAAAGAAGAAGTCTGAAGGCGTTAAATCGCACGTCCTCGGTGGCCAGTTCACGTCGCCGCTGCGCGAGATAACCATGCCCTCAAATTGCTCGTACAGAATATCCTTCGTGGCAAGCGCTGTGTGGCACGTAGCGCCGTCCTGTTGGAACCACCATGTCGTCGGTATCCATATCAGTTTAGGCCACATGAAGTTGCTTATGATCGATCTGTAGCGCTCGCCGTTGACGGTTATGGCAATGCCAGTTTCGTTTTGGAAAACGTACGTACCGATAATTCCACCAGACCAAAATCCGCACCAAACAGTGACTGTCTCTGAATACATTTGGTGCTGGTGTATCTCGTATGGACTGGTATCGTCCCAAATCTGACAATTTTACTTGTCAACATATCTATTCATCCAAGAATGAGCCTCGTCACTAAAGATGATTTAAAGGCGAAATTTAAATCAACTTCCAACTACTCCAGAGCCCAATCAGGGAACACACGGCGCCGGCATTGTCTATGGTCATTTATCTGTTTATGGTCGTAAGTTCCTGAGTAAGTTGGATTTTATTCGGGTGCAGACCCAAATCCCGACGCAAGATTCGCCAAGTTGAAGTCGTAGAAAGGCCAAGTTCCTATGAACGACGAGAAATTGACTGCCTCGGATTTTCCCGTACACTCTCGCGCACAGCAGCGATGTTTTCAGCATAGCTTGCATTTGGGTGGCGTACGGGTGTTGGCTGATAATTTATCAAATCGGTTGACTCGAATTTGGCCACCAAACGTCGAATAGGCGACTCGGTGGGACGGTTTGCACGAAACGTTTCTCGAACGAAGCACTGATTTTGAAAAGAAAACTTGATAATTTACAGACGTTGTTGAATGCTATAACCTTTTATTGTGATTTGCCATACATTACTGAACAATTCACAACAAATTTGATAGATGTTGCTTTAGCGACATGGCCGCTATAACCTTACAAATTTCGAGCATCCCTATTAAAAGATAGATTGTATCATGTACAAATTGTACATGTCTTTAATACCCCGAACGACTATGACACGTCTTTAACATGTCCGTATAGCGTATAATATATAATTATTAATTTTTACTACACATTACGGTTATTAACTTACCTTGTAGTTTGTTTCCATTTATTTATGTGTCTATTTTTTGTTTTCAACGATGCCGAGATAATATCAACAAAGTCTAGTTGTGCTTATTCATTTTACTGATATAATCATCGAACAATAAAAAGTGTAGTAGCATTGACCACGATTAAATGATGTAATTAAATGAATAACTGTTTAGTTGGAAATTATTTGTGACGTATTAATGACCGGTAGATGAATGGCAAAGGCTGGAAATGAGTCCAATCGCCTGCAGCTGGAACACCTGAAAAATAAAGTCGCCGAAAAATAAAATTCGCCTTCGGGCGGCAGGATACTAGTTTAATAAATATGTCACCGATTTGCGCCTCTAGATATAAGTTAAAACAGAGTTCCCAAACCATAAACTAAATAGAGGCTTAATAAATGAACAGCTTATTACGCTTGGTAGAGTGAACATAAACTCGCTTTACCTGATCAATAAAATTGAGTATATAAAGGATTAATTTCCTGTTTTATTATTCATAAACGACATTTCGTGATCCCACTTTCCCCATAATCAATACCTATAAGTTATAATAATTTATGTAATATATAATACTTACTCAGGTAGCATAAAAAATCAGGATAGGCTCGCCTAGGCATCGGCAGCATTGCGTATGTCTCTAAAGACATTCCCGTGAGTTATTTCCGGTTGAAAATATGTTATATAAATAAAACGATGTTTGGTATCTAAAGATAGGTAAGGACAAAACCAAACCGAATTGCTCGCACCTGCATCGATGCAAATATCTCAAGTTTACGCGACGGCATCTCAACTGCCGCCGAGTTACCCTAACGCAACATCACCGATGCAATAGTCACGATGCTTTTAAATTTCAGCCCGCATAAAATTTATCAAGCAAATTTTGTGAAGAGAAGCCCTAAATTTGGATAAAATACATTTCAATGTAGGACGAATATCTTAATATGATATTTTATGTTATTAGAAATCTAATTTTTTAAGCATCAAACAATACAATTGGGAGGAAACAATTTGTGAAGTTACAAAACAAAAGCAAGACCAGTATTTTGGTCGTAAAAAATGCATTAGCGATACAATTTTCACTTACCATTTTTGTTACATCTAGTAAGGAAAATATCAAAAATGGATAGAGTATTTATTAACTCCAATAAAGGATTTACGAGTATTGCTATAAAATTTTAAAATAAGGGAAACAAACTGCTTTAATACATGACAACAATATTTTAAAATGAACGCTTAACATAATGAACCGTATTAAATCGTTTGTTTACATAAAAATAATATTTCGGTTAGCGTTTGCGGTTATCGCACGTCTTCTCGCAGTAAAAAGCAGCCATGGCTGCATCCCAGCGACTTTGGTAACATTATTCGATGTTCTTAATGTCTTGATGGAACCTTTCCATCCCATACATCATTAACGGCATCAAGATTTATGAAAAAAATATCAAAATATAAATATAAAATATGTGTCTTCTGTATCAAGATTTTGCACTTAAGCCTTTGTTAGTTTTTAATACATTTACAAGTGACAGTTTAGAATTTTCAAGTTATAACCGTTCAACAAATTCGGATAAAGTTTTTATCTGGAAAGTATAAAAGAATGCTATATATTTTTTTTTTGTAAAGGGTATTTTTTGTATATGTATTTTTTTATTCGTAATCAACAGTTTTTAAATGTCAACACCCTTATCTGATACTATCATTTAAGAGAATACTTCTTTAGTGTTTCTAGAACTTTATTAATTTTTATTAGCATCTATTTTCATTTTTTGTTCCATCACTGGTTGTATCTACTTTTTTGAGAATATTTCTTCTTGGTGTTTTTAAATTTGTTATTTTTGTTGATTTCAAAAATTCTTGTACTTCTTTCTAAGATTTTGTTTTGTTTTTACATTGTTTGGTTACTTGCGTTTGTTAGCCTACATAACAATTTTACACACTGTTCATTTCATCGTTATTTGCCAAATAAAAAACTCTCTTTATCTTGCCGGTGAATGGCACAATCTACCTGAGCCTAGGCCATAAAAGCAACCCACGGTATGTTTTGAGATTTTTTATTTGGCAAATAGCGATGAAATAAAGTATATGTATGTACTGCCATAAGTTTTCAAAATATGGTGAAATTAAGTGAAACGGTAAATTTAAAATTTAATGATAATTGATTATGGTATGATAAGCTGTATAAAGAAAGTTTCGCGAAAAATGCAAATAGAGTTTTAATTGTGAAAAATGATTTATTTAATATATTGCCTGGAAGACATTGAATCCAATTTTATTGTCACATACGTCAAAAGCTTTCGCAAAGCTTTTGACGATTTAGCTTGAGATTTAGTTTTAGGCAAAATTGATGCTTTTGATTTTCAGTTATCTGTAGTCAAGAAATCTTCACGATGTCTCTTTTGAAAAAAAGATTCCATTGAAATTCTTGTGATGTATGGCTATGGAGATAGGATAAGACTACAGTGAAAGTCTGCTCTCTCTCTCTCTATCTCTCTCTCTCTCTCTGTCTCTCTATAATGAGCCTCATCAAGATCATCCGTCTACAGCACGATCCACTGTCAGTAAAATTGTAGGTAAATACAGGAAACATGGACATGTATGCGATTTATCCAGAGCTGGTCTCCCAGCAATCAATGCAGATACATAACTTGACATTTTAGTAAGAGTTGGTGAAAACCCACATGCCAGTTCCCATTAGATTGTCTTGGATATGAATTTGAATCATGCTACAGTGCTTAATGTTTTACATAAACATAAAGTTCACCCTTATAAAGTTCCACTGACTCAAAAATTATCAGAAGATAATTTTGATCGTCGAGTACAATTCTGCGAGGAAATTCAATTGCGTTGTAATAATGACAATATTTTGTATTTTTGACAACACTGACAAAACTATAGGTCTTGTACCTCACAGAATCCACGATGGCAGGAGTCACATACTCGATCCCCAAGAAATGTGAACGTTTGGGCAGGAATAGTGAGGAACATAATTTTGGGCCTGTATTTTTTGTAGCAACTTGACTAGCGTTGGTATTTGCAACTTTTACAGCAAGAGTTGATTCCAACACTAACATCTCTATAGCCAAATGCAAATAAACCATGATAACATACTGTGATGTCAACAAGACACGGATAACATCTTTCCACAACGATGGATAGAGCGACGTGGAGCTATAGAATTGCCAATTATTTCCCCATATCTTACACCCCTTGAGTTTTTCTTATGGGGTCATTTAAAAACCAAAGTTTATTGTCAATAAACCCGAAAACATAAGGGATGATTTAAGGGAAGCAATTCGACAGAAAATACGCAATATCAGGCCAGAAATAATTGCCAGAGTATAGAATGAATTTATTTTGAGGCGTTGTCAAATAGTTAGTATGCAACATTATGAATACATTATTAGTTGATGTATTTATTTTGCTTATAAATCAATCAATTTTCATAATTAAAACTTTATTTGCATTTTTGTTGAATCTTTATGCAACTCTATAAATTTTTATAACACTCAAAAAAATGTGCTCTTTTACTGTATCGACAAAGAATAGGGGTTGCTATTTAGAAAAAAATCCCTCTTCGACCCTGCAAATTTACGCCAGTGTATATAGAATTAAAGCATTTCAAAAGAGGGAAAATTTCTGCAAGAAAAAAATATTTGCGATGTTTTTTTGAGGTGTTCCAGATTTATTTTCCACAATGTATAGTTTATTTCATCGCTATTTGCCAAATAAAAAATCTCAAAACATACCTTGGATTGTTTTTATGGCTAGGCTCAGGTAGACTGTTCCGTTTATCGGCAAAGTAAGAGTTTTTTATTTGGTAAATAAAAACTCTTTGAAATGAATAGTACTTCACTTCCAGTTGAAATGAATAGATTCACTTCATCGCTATTTTCCAAATAAAAAATTCTCTTATCTTGCCGATAAACGGAACAGTCTACCTGAGCCTAACCATAAAAACAAGCCACGGTATGTTTTGAAATATTTTATTTGGCAAATAGCGATGAAATAAACTATATATTTCTTTTTTCTACAATTATTGAAAAATAAAAAATGTGATAGGTAACACTCGGCGATACATTAAACTATAGAGAACCCAGTGCAGTCGTAATGTATAAAATAAGTTTACAAAAACAAACTTATTTTATACATTACGATATAATCAACTTATTTACATATTAATTTATATACTAGAGTAGTAAAGTTACACTTCTAAAATGCATATTTATCTAAAATAAGTCAACTTGTTTACGCGTCATTTAATAAAATTGATCAGATTATCAGATATAAATAAAATATTACGAGGCTGTCTGCGTTCTCAAGATAAATTGCCGCAGCGGTCATCCTCATATTCTTCTCACGACTTCGTTCACCTTCGCATGCGGTTTTTACATCATTTTTTATATCGGAATACCAGTTATTCGGCTAGTTATCTACGAATTACAAATGCCAGTTCGACTGTCCACGTTAGTTCATGGTTAATTCCCCTCATTCCGACCAATTTATATCGATGATTAGTGATTAGGCAGAATATATCACGGATATATAAATATTTTCCTACGGTTGCTTAGAAAATAAGCAAAAGCACACTAAAAACGCAACTGTAAAAAGGCATTTTACGCACGCTGTACGCAAAACACCGTGGAGTAGTGATAGCGTTTTTTCTTAGTATCCAGGCAACCCGTGTTCGATACTCGGCGTTTAATAATTATATTAAAACTAAATAATCGTTGTTTTATTATGTCAAAAATCATCGTTTTGAAAGCAAAACTCAAACAAGAAAAATATATACATCCCTTGAATGTGATTTAAGTGCAACCGTAGGAGAAGTATAGTGTAAAACACATGCGAAAAGCACTTTTCGACACTTGTTGTACAATATACTATTATCGTATTTATTTTTGCTTTTTCGCACTCAAGTATACCAGAGCGGAAAAGTAATGTAATCGTGTAAAGAAAAGCGTAAAAAAATTTTCTAGCGTTTATTTTTCGTTTTTCGGCCTCAAATCCAAAAAAAAATGGTTTTTAAAAAAATTTGTCTGTGTGTGTGTCGTTGACGTCGGCATTAAAATTTCTTGTTAGCACGATAACTCAACTGAATCGTGTCAGATCGATCGGGTTTTGACTGATTCTGATCGAGCACGTGTCCCAGACGACACCTATTGATTTTGAGGTGGATAGAACACACTCTACCATGTTCATGGGTCATGAGAAGGCACAATGGTGGACTATTTGAGACATTTTCTTTGTTAGCACGATCACTCAATTAAATCGTGTCGCATCGATCGGATTTCGACTGATTCTGATTAGGGACGTCTACCAGACTACATCTATTGATTTTGAGGTGGATAAGATACACCCCACCCTGTCCATGGGTCATGAGAAAGCACGATGGTAGACTATTTGAGAAAAATTTGCCGATTTTGCATTGAACGAAAAAAACATATATTCGGCCTATATCATACACGAATGAATGAAAAAAAAATAATTTCGTTCGATCACAAACATACCACGCCACTGCACTGAAGCAGTCGCCTATGAAAAAAGTAAAACTGTCGCATAAAACATTTATGTGTTGGTTTATTGTTCTCTCGGCCACTTAATTTAGAGATAGAGATGTTCTACGTGCGGAAAAGTCCGTTTTAAGGTTTTAAAACTGTTTATTAATCTTTTGGGTTATTTGTGTCTATTTCTGTTAATTATCGAATTGGTATTTTGTTTTCCTACTTGGTATCTTCGACGATAATTTTGATGTTTGTGAATGTATTACTTAGTTTCTGACGAACGTTTCTTTAGTTGAGACGAAAGTCTGTATTTCATTATTTGCTTATATTTATTTATAGATATTCCCGAATAAAATTTAAATTTTCAAGTACCTATTAATATTTTCGAAAACAATAGATAATTTTAATAATGAATATTGAAAGGAGTAACTGATAAAAAATTATATAATTTATCGTGGTATACAACGTGGACCGAAAAAAACATTGCAAATTTAAAAATTTTATTTTTGAAAACATATTGAATAAACATATACATATATCTAATGCAACTGGTAAAGGTGTCATTTATTTACAAGTGTATATACGAGTATGTGTTTAAACCAAGATCCTGAGAATTAGCCACATCCTATGCACAGAACAAAATTGTCCATAGATGTTGCTATAGTTTCTTGTTTTAATTCACAAAATTTTGCCGTAGTGGGAGGTTTCAGCTCCGAAATGGATCTCGGTGAATTTTTATAGACGCCATAAAAGATGGGTATATTCCACGTGGTCGATGTTGTTTTCCATAAAACCAAGTGTCTTATAGAGACCCGATATCGCTTCTATAACTGTATTTTTGTAGGATATCCCTAGGGTGATACCTTTATTACCCCTTGAGTATGGGCAACCAAAATAAGAAAATCGGTCTGCTTCAAAAATTTTTATTGACATTCTTCATATTCGAATTACAGCTTGTCAAGGGTAGGAAAAAGTGTGAAATTCTCATGCATGCGTAGAAGAAAGAGCGAGGCAGCATTCGGAGGGAAGAGGATGCACTTTACGCGCGGCCCGATTGAACTCTGTGCACATTCGATACACTCGGTATTCACTCTGAAACGGTCTCCATGCGACTGAGTAAAGACCAGGCTATTTACTGCGCACCTCGTGGGCGGTCCGATATTGCAGTTTTCAGGCTTGTTCCTATTCTTGACAAGCTGTACAGATTTTATTCCATTTAAAGTTTCTACGCTGTAAAATGTAGAAATTTCATCAAACTTTTCGCAACGTTTTTTCTTTCACTCTGTAATTAATGGGTATTAAAAAGGCTCACAATAATACGTTTGTCTTTGCAGAATGTTATGTTGTATGTGCATTACAAGACTGGTCGTAAATTAGTGTACATTTTTTTTCTATTGGAGCTCAAACAAGCTTATTTTATAATCTTGATTGATTCATATTTTTCATGTAACGTTTGCTATATTTCTCGTGTTTACTATTCTTAACACTCCTTTAATTTTTTTTTGCCGATTATTTTTTTTCTTGTTTCGTTACACTGTTATTTTGTTACACATTTAGTAGTTTTGTTACACAAAGGAATGATTAAAAACGATTGTATAATTTCAAAATACGAAATTTAATGGCAATGATTACTTCAAGAATAGGAATCAACCAAAATAAATGTTCAAATTGTGCACCTTTGGCTTATTGCTATCAGATGAATTTCCTTCGAGACGACCTTATTCTTATACTGATAACTGTATATCTAGATGTACTCGTAGACATGGGTGTAGCCAGGATTTTGAATGGGGGTGCAGTGGCGGTTTTAGGATTTGATCTTGGGAGGGGGGTGCGTGCAAATCAAGGGCGTCGTTAGGTACCAAGCTATAGCGCTGCAGGCGAAAATTTTTAAAATTTTCAAGGTCACGCGTTTTCCTGACACTTCAGAATTTCAATGACAAATTCACTTTTACAAAAATATTGACTTTCACAGTAATACTTTTTGAAATTTGTTACCTCTTTGAAATAATAATAATAATATTTAATTCTAATGAAAATAAGAATTAGAAGCTCCTTAATTGAGGTAACCACTGACTGGAATAGTTAAGCTGACTTTACATTAGCAGCAATAATGCAAACTGCAGAAGCAGGAAGAAGCAAATGCTTCTGTGCTTTTAGAAATGAATGACTGACAGTCAATAGCGTGCATTTGCTGCTGCTGCGGTTTGTATTATCGCTGCTCATGTAAAGTCAGAAGTCTGCGCCCTACATTTGCAACTGTTGCAAATGTATCAGACGCGCCCCCTGCCCTCCCCTGGCTACGCCCTTGCTCGTAGAGGAACCTGATCTTCCGAGAAATAACGTTTTGTTTCAACAAGATGATGCATCTGCCTATTATACAACATCTATCCGCACTTATTTAGATGACATGTTCCCGAATCGTTGGATAGGCAGAAGAGGACGATTGAATGACCAGTCAGATCGTCATATTTGACACCCCTAGATTACTTTTTATGGAGATATTTAAAAAGCAAAGTACACATTACTAGACCTAAGACTAAAAGATTTAAAAGCAAGAATTCATCACGAAATACAACGTAACCTCCTGAAGTTATTGACTCAAAAATAATTTATTAATTATCATCTGCTACTGTCAGGCAGCCCAGAGTGCACAATTTGAGCTTTTGTTTTAGTTGATTTTATAAGTAATCATTGCCGCTAATATAATTATTACCGTAGCCGATGAAAAAAGTACTCTTTCGCATTCGGTAATAAAAAGCGGTTGCTATTAAAAAAATATCGATGATGTCATACCTCCTACACAAATCACCCCGTATGTATTAATTATAGTTTAAAAAATTCGTAACTAAAATTGAATTTTACGGGCCCCAAATTTGTTCCCAGAAGTTATTCCTTGAATTTTTAACGAAATTATTCATTACTTTTCGAAAACACTGTATAATGTCTGGTATAATTTCAATGCGCATTACTTTTATCATGTATGTATTATTTTTACTGAACATTTATTCTTTATAAATATAAAAATATAAAATTCTAGAATTTTATATTTTTGTCAGGTAAATTTTACTTTTGTTGAGTACTTTAGCATTTTTTGATTTTTATCGCTGAAATTAAATTGCCTTTCCTTATAAACACAGAGGTGTAGCATACTTAATATTTATTATATTTATTTTAGTAAAGCAATAAGAGAAATATTGTTGTCTACCTCGACACCTGAAATATGGCTCTTTTTTAATCGTTTTATGGAGCGTTCAAAACGTAAAAATATATTACAAATTATAACTTTTAAAATTAAATCAAGATAGTAAAGACGTATGAGGTTACACTCCACAGTCGCTTAAACCTTGAAGACCTTTTGAACTCGACTCCTTACAATGGAATCAATTAAAACACAAACAAGACAAATCGCGGTATTCCCAAACGATTCACATTCTGAACTTATAAAATCAGTCATTTTAAATCAGGTTTCAAAAAAATGATTATTAGCGTTTATCGGAATATCTAAATTATATAATTATAATTCCTAAAATTACCCCAACCTTTTTCCAATATGTGGATGCAATAAGACCGCATACATTTTTACATTATGCCGAGGAGTGTTATGTAACACCACCGAACAGAAATTACAACAAAACTGTTCGGTGGTAACACGTTGTATCACGAAAAAAAAACCGAAAAAGGTATATCTCCTCCCCAGAAATTATTTATTGCCGTTATATTTATACGGCGACCATATAAATGGCCGTACCCTATTAAACTAAGTTGTGTAGGAAAGTTTCGTGTTGTGTTGCCACAAACTTAAATTTATAGGGGTTAGCGCCAGTGAATATAGTACAGTTGGAGTTATAAAGAGCGCAGCTTTATCTCTGTAATAGTCGCAGCAACAGTATTAGTAATGACGTTGTTATTTTTGTGCGGCTATTTGATAGAGCCATCAGCTATACAAGCAACTTTTCGTTGATGGGAAAAATTAATACTCGGCAATGAGATAAGGGTAGCCTAAAAAATACGCAAGGAAAGGTTATACTAGACGCATATTAACCCTCGTTATCGTTTAATCTGAATATGCACTACCGAAAGCAAATTTACAGTAACAAAATTAACTCTGGGCATAAAGGGTGGGTTAATGACAATGTTCGAATATCTACACTACTAAAAAAATTAAGAGAACAAAAAAATTCCGAAAAATTTTCAATGATTTTCGAAAGGCTGTAACTTTATAAAAAATGGTCATGTCTATATGAAAAAAAACTACTTTGGAGCTTGACGTTTATAGTTTTGAAATCTTGACCAAATTATTTTGGATTTAATTTTAATTCGTAAAATTATGGAAAGCAAAACTATTACAGCATACCCTACATCGAGAAAGCAGCAGACCCTACATCTACATAAATGCCGAAAAGCAGCAGACCCTACATCTACATAAATGCCGAAGTAGAAATGGAGCAAATGAAAAAAATTCGAAAAGAAAATTCAAGAAAATGAATTGTTTTCAAATTTGTTTTTCTTTTTTTTTTAATTTGAAAAGTATTGAATGCGCAATTGTAAGCAAAGTAAAGATTATTTTCCATTTTGCTAAACATTAAATGATGTTTCGAAGCAATAGTCTTGGTTCTTTAATTCTTTACAAAATTTTGTCCATTCGGGAAAAAAGCGGTTCGATAGATCAATTTGAAAATTTATTCGGACTATTCAGAGTATAATGTGCTATAAAAAAACTGCAAAACAATATTAATCTTTTCCTCAATATTTGCAGTGACGATAGGTTTTTTTAAAGTTATAAAAATTAAAGTTTTGATACTTTTTTCAAATTTAATAGCGAAGGTAAAAAAAATGTTTGTGCACATAAGCGACACTCGTTATTTATAGAAATTTTATTCAAGTTTTCAAAATCATCCTTCTATTCGCTGTATGATTAATAATTATTATTAATTCCTGAGATTTCGATGATCAAAGACAAAAGCGTACTTTTCCATTCAATTACCGATATCTCAGCAACAAATAGTCGTATAGACTCTGTTAAAAAACCGAATTAAAGCTGAATCAACAGACTAGCCGGGAATTGCATTGATTTAGTCTTAA
Organism: Rosalia funebris; assembly: GCA_037954035.1. Lineage (NCBI taxonomy): Eukaryota > Metazoa > Arthropoda > Insecta > Coleoptera > Cerambycidae > Rosalia > Rosalia funebris. The sequence goes on from JAZFAV010000020.1 coordinate 17,425,612, forward strand.
AAATTTTTCTTGGGCTCGGAAGCGCTTTTAAAGAAAAATTGGAAAATTTTTGTCTCGTGGTATTTCTTTGGATTGCGCAGTAACCATAGCTTAATTTTTTTGCCAAGAGATCTCAAAACTAGACCCTTCAAGCTTCAAAATGTTTTTTCTATCTCGATACGACCATTTTTCAAAGTCGTAGCCTTTCATGAATTTTTTGTTCCCTTACTTTTTTTTGGTTGGTGTACTTTATTTTACAATTAAAAGACTTATATAGACTAAAAATTATATATTCCGAAGTGAATAAGATTTATAAAATTAATAAAGAGAAACCATAATTTAGTTACTGTTACAAAAAAGCAATACTATCAAAATAAAATCTAAATAAATTCAAGTAGGTATGGAAAATTGTATTAGAATTGTGAAATAGAGCTCTTCCTAATTTACAAAAAAAATCTCTAAAATATAGTGACAATATTGTAAACAATTCACAAGATATTGCCTCATTTGTCGATTATTTTAAGAATATGCCTAGGGATATTATTGACAAATTCAACCATTTCGAAGACATAATTTGTTTACGAATTATATAGTTTTGCTTAAGAATTCTTTCTTTTTACATGCTCTTAGGGCGTAAACTATATGACCTATTGTGTAAGAAACTCAAGTGTCAGTATTCTGGATATTTATTACACTTGATATTCTTGCATTCATCGTCAAAAGTTTCACATATTCTCATTCGTCCATTTGTTTATTTAATAAATTTACCGTATACAGAAGGATATTTTCCTAATTATTTGAAAATGGGAAAAATCACACCTATATTTAAAAATAATTAAGCAGAGTCTATACTCAGTGTTAATATAATAAATAATGTTACATCAGTTAGCAAAGATATTTTTATTGGAGTGCCAACAAGTTCAATGAAGCTAGTGATATATCAGTAATTGTTTCTGATAAATCAGATCAAGCTTTATCGGAAAAATGTCATAAAAATAATATTCGTAATGAATGAATAATTTAACCAAAACTAGTTATTTTTAAACCCTGAAAGAAGTGCAATTTTGATAATAGACAAAAGACATATAAGAACATTGTTCTAGATATTAAGACTTATATAGTTTCTAGTTAAAATAGCGTTAGATTCTTGGATTTAACCATTCGTGATATCTAAGTTGGCAAGTGCATTATTTAACTTATTTTTTATGTTAATAGCTTTAGACGCTCCATGCATACTCTTGAAAGAAATCTTTCTCTTTGTATAATCACTGATTAATGATATTACGATTGATATCGCTTGTTGTACCCTTAATTTTTTTCTGTTACATTTATATTACGTTTCAAAGACAAAAATAAGGATAAAGGCGATCAATTAGAATACTTAATAAATGTTTAGTAGAATAATAAATGCAACATTGGTCAATGTATGATGTTAAATAGTACGTATTTAAATTCCCCCATTTTGCCATAAGAAAATAGCATAGATATTCAAGGATTTGTCTAAAAGCTGTCACTTGGTGTACTCGTCTGTAAGAGAATCTTCATTTTTCCAAAAGAAAAAAATATCTTTTTTGGAAATACAGCTTTAAATTAATCTAAAAAATATATATCAACAATTTATCTTACATATTAAATAGTAGCAGAATTTGAATAATTGTCGCATGCGGTAGAGCAATTAATTACAAATATCTCTATAATTTATAACCCGGTTGGAATTTTTTTTGTTGGGTAAAGCTTTTTTTTATCTCCCGCACTTTGAGCAAACACATCTCTCCCTGCAGCATTAACCGTTTTCCGTTTATTTATATTACGCTTTCCCATTAAATTTCGTATTTTTCGTATATCTACATACATATATAAAATTTTATCTACGCCTAAGCTTTTGGCGGAAAATAAATTTCCCCGTCGGTTTCCGCCTATCCCATATGCGCCTGGGGCATAGTAGGCACATAATAGAACTGTGATTTACGGGGATATCGATATCGCATCGTTCTCATGTTTTTCGTTTCGTAAACTTTTACACTTTACCACCCACCCTTTTATGGAATGCGTTTGACAAACAAAATATGTGCGATTGACTAAAAATATTTTCTAAATGATGGATACTCGAAGAAAGTTTTGTTGGCTTTAGATAGGGCAAACAAAGCAGTCACCGATAAATTGGAATTTGAAAATATAGGTCACTATGTTTTGGAAGGCATTTTTGTGTGAGTGCTTACACAACATCGACGATAACCTGTGACTGATATTAAATAAATTGTTTGTGGTGTTATTTCACAGATTTATGAGAAATAATCGGACAGGTGAATTTTTAATCTAATAGCCTACGTCCTTGAAAAAATGTCTACGATATGGTAAATAAATGGGGTATAATAAGTTCAGTATAAGTTAGATGGTTCTTTTTATTGAAACAACCTTATATTGTTGAATTATCCTTAACCAGCTGATTTCGACAACCTATAACACTTATGGCTTAAGTCAATAAATAAGGAGTTGGCTATGTAAGCACACAATTGTTTACACCAATTTTACACTTTTTCTTTTAAATATCCCCAAAGAAAGAAGTTCAACGGTGTCAAATCACATGATCGTGGCGTCCAATTAACATCGCCACGACGTGAGATAACACGGCCATTGAATTTCTCGCGCAAAAGTGCCATTGTTTCGTTGGCTGTGTGGCAAGTGGCACCATCCTGTTGGAACCACATATCGTCCAGGTCCATATCCTCAATTTCTGGCCACAAGAAGTCCGTTATCATCTCGCAATAGCGAACACCATTCACGGTAACTGCTTGGCCGACCTCATTTTCGAAGAAGTACGGCCCGATGACGCCGCCAGCCCATAAACCGCACCAAACAGTCACTCTTTGTGGTCTATGCATCGGCTTTTCAACAATCACTCGTGGATTCTCATTTGCCCAAATGCGGCAATTCTGCTTGTTAACGAATCCACTGAGGTGAAAGTGTGCCTCGTCGCTGAAGATGATTTTCTTTGTAAAGTCACCATTCACTTCTGTCTGTTCAACCAACCATTCGGCGTATTGACGACGCTTGAAATGATCAGTAAACTTCAGCTCTTGAGTCAATTGAACCTTGTAAGCGTGTAAATTCAAATCTTTATTCAGAATTCGCATCAGAGATGTTCGTGAGATGTTCAATTGTTGGGCACGACGACGAGTCGGGCACGTTGACGGCTCTTCTGCTATACTATCGCGAACAACAGCAATGTTTTCCGCAGAACGAACTGGACGAGCATGCACAGGTGTTTTCACATTTCCTACAGACCCGGTTTGCTGAAATTTGCGCACAATTCTCCCGATTGTGGACACATTTGGTCGATCATGCTGACCAAAAAAGTCACGAAGTGCACGAAATGCATTTTGATTTGAACGCCCATTTTCGTAAAAGGCTTCAACAATCTTAACTCGCTGCTCAATTGTGTACCTCTCCATGGTTGAATTTGTCAAACACTGAAACAAAGAAATGTCAAATTAAGTTGGGCAAAAAACTTGACGTTAAGGTGTGACTCACAATTAACATCGTGCATTATGGTTGGACCACCCTTTAGATGCTTGGCGTACATTTTGAATTATTTTGCTTACATCTGCATCAGCACCTCCATCATTTGTAATATAACTTCCCAGATAACAGAAGCTGCCCACCTCCTCAATAGTTTTACCTTAGATAGCCAGTGTGCATGGGATTATTTTCTTAACTCGAAGAAGTCTTGTCTTGACGACATTTATTTTCAATTCAACCTGGGCGGAATAGTTAAGAAGCCGTTGCATGTTGTAACGATTCGACCATGTCACTAGCTTTTTGAACCATGAGCGCAAAATCATCAGCATAGTCAACATCTTCTAGGCGTTTCGGTAAGCGTTGAATACCTTTGTTCTAATTTGACTAATTTGAACATGTTAAACCATTAAACAATAATTTCGTAGAAAACGGTATGAAAGTAGGCATTTTATTAAATGTTAAAGATAATCCAAAATCACATCCATGCCAAATTGTCCCCGAAACTAACATCAGACTAATAATTATTTTGTATGATCATTTATGTATGTCTCTAATGGAAGTATCTCTATACGCACAAACTTCATCCTTATAAAATGCAGGATATAAATAAGGTAGTTTTTGATTTAATTCTCTTTCAATTTCAGACGCAAGAATTGTAGGTATTAATCAGTAGAGAATCTTCATTGAATGTTACCCAAGAAGTTAACAGTATTATTGCTTCAATTTTTATTGAAGGAGATTTGACGGCTGATCAATATTTGAATTTCAACACATTTGAAGTTATTACTGTTCTGTCAAACTTATATCCAAATGTATATCCGACCCCATGGCGGGAAGCTATTTGGTGTTATCAAGACGGAGTAATGCCCCAGCATGTTGGAATTATTGTAATAGGGTATTTAGATGAAGAATTTTTTAATAAATGGATTAGGCGAGGAGGTGTTACTGAATGGCCGTCTAAATCATCAAACATTACACTGTTAGATTCTTTTATGTGGGGTTATCTCAAAAATAGAGTGTAAAGATTTGAATATTTATTTTTATTTAGTACATTTAAATTTAAACTCTCACAATTTAATGCTTGCAATTAAATAATCAGTCTTTTCGATTACTAGTGTTATAGGTCGTTGGAATCAACATGTTAAAGAATCCCAATAATAATATAAAATATATATATAGGGTGTCCTATGTGAAAAGCATATGTCTTGTACTGCACATATTAATTATTGTGTATATTTAAAATACATAAAAGGCCCTTTGACTTAAAAATTGAGCTGTCTAAACGTTACTCATAAATCTCTAAAATAATGCCATAAATAATGGTATTCTATAAGTGATTCTCATGATGTATGGAAAATTTAAGAAAATCTCTGTACAATATACGAGAAACCATCCATGTTCCATCATTAATACAGTCATAGGTTTCTGGTAATTATAATAGAACGATGTCCCACATTTACTAAAAGGATATATAGGGCCAAGCAGGGCCTTACATGAATTGCATCAGTGTTCTGTTTAGGGACTTTCATTATTATATTCTCCAATTTGTTGTAAGTGTACTATATACGAGCCCTAACAACTATATGTTGGAACAAGGTCTTAGTTTTTTAAATAATACAATAGTTTATCAAAACGACTAAAGTATTTTATTTATTGTTTTAAAAACACATAATATATCCTACCTGTTATGTTATGATATAACATTTTCGAACCTGCATGACCCAATTGGTTTAATAATAACTTGTCATTTTTGCCTTAAAATAATGAATTAAATAATTATGTCGTTTTGATATTGTACTATTTAAGAAATAAGAAATTGTCCCAACATATCGTTGTTAGAGCTCGAACAACTATAATATGATTTTATAATGAAATAGCCATATTACAACTTAAACAATACATTTAAGGTTAAAACCTTATTTAAAAATAATAATTTAAAACTATCTAGGTAAAGATAAAAACAAGTAGGCTACTTCTTGTAATGATACAGTGAGTAGTTTTTTAGACTGAACACCCTGTATTTTTAAAGTAATTAACAAGGATGGTTGTAGGGTATTTTACTCTCTAATTTCTCAGCGATTCATCTCAGATTATTTTATGTACTTTCTTAATATGTTGTGTATTTTCAGCAGATATTCAACAAAATAAAAACAAAAACAAAAACAAAATGGACCCGTCGTCATTAAAACATCGTAATACTATAATGCATCCGACGTAGCTTTTGCGTGTCAAGTTAGCATTATCGGGAGATTATTACAATGCTTTATTATATATTACATATTATTACTCTGTACATTAATATTGTCTATACTCTAAAAAAGCGAGTAACGATTGAGCATAGGGAAACAATAATTACCACTCAATTCCTGTATATTAATATTACCTATACTGTAAAAAAATATAAAACGTATTTTCTATAAAACTACTTTTATTGCAAAGAATTTTAGTATAACTTTTAAAAATAGTATAAAAGGGCGTTGACAAACTTTATGAGATATATTCTTTTAAAAAGAAAAGTTCCCTTATGTGTCTTAAGCGTGTAAGTTGTCGAGATAGAGGTTTATTTTTTTTTATTTTTTAATTTTTCTTAGAAAGTTTTAGGGATAATTAATTCAAATTCAGCATGTAAATCCTAATTTTCAGGGGGTCGTGACTCTTTTTAAATCCCTCGACATTTTTGTTACCATGAACTTCATTATCTTTTCACTTCTTTGATTTTTATTTTTTCATTATCTTGTAAGGAATTTAATAAGTTCAGTGCCCATAGAATCCTGTTATTAGCTATTGAAATAATCTATAAGGTACCAATTAAAACTAAAACTGTCGTAATGAGGAGCCACCTCTTATAATTTGGCTACGTACTTAATTGACACCCCATATAACCTTGTTTTAATTCGTCCTTGTATAATTGATCCATCAATTTTTTTATAATCAGTTTTCTGAACATAATTTTTATAATCAAGATTTTTTTTTGCTAAACTAATTTAGGGAAAAAATTTCCTAAATTAGTTTTCTGAGCATAATTTTTATAATCAAGATTTTTGTTTGCATTAGTGTTATCGTTGTTAATATAGAAATAATCTACAAGGTCTAATTAAAACTAAAATGATTGCAATGAAGAATCACCTCCAAAGGTTTGTTCACGTATTTAACAGCCCGTATGACATTATTTTAATACGCTCTTGTATTATTAATTCACCGATTCTGTTTCTAGTCATATTTTCTGAATACTGTTTTAATACACTTTTTATAATCAAGCTTTGTTTTTATATTAATCTTATTATCGTTGTTTATAAGAAAATCAATATTTATAGATATGTATAGGTAACCTTTCCTTAATTGGATATATCGCGTGTGTTCTACGAAATTAAGTACTTTTCTATTTTAGGACAACAAGAAATTGAATAAATGAAAAATGACGGGACACGTGTTCATTTCCATTAACTGTCATACCTGACGTAGATAACCATCCCGCTAAACCAAAATTCTTAAAGGAATGCAGAAAATCCGTTTCATCTTCTGTGCTTGTATAATTAAGAACGCTAAGGGCCAAAGTGAGTAGCATATCTACGGAGCGATGTTGCCTTTAAATTTAATATTAACGATCTAATTTAAACTTCGCAAAGTGTAAATATAAAAGTCGAAAGTTTTAAATTTGTAAACGATTAAGAATAATTAAATTCCTTACCTGGGCCTTAAGTGTAAAGTCCAAGTTTGGAGAAAATTAAAGCTTGCAAGATTATGCCGACTTATATCAAAGTTAATATTTATGTTTGTGTTCCGAAAGTAAATATACAAATTTTTTCGAACAATGCCTCGATTAATTTAGTTTAATGCTGAATTTATATTGTGTACATTCTTTGATAAACTTTCTCTCTGTGCAAAGTTCCTCTGTGGTGAAAACTTCGGAATTCAATATAAAAAAAAATTTATCACACACGACATGGCTAATATTTTAAAAATATTTACAAACGGTACATGATGTCAGAATATAAGATTACAATTTACAGTATAGATTTAATCTACTCGTAAACATAAAGTCTATTTTTTAATATAATGTAAGAAGCGGTTCTACACATTCATGGTTTCATATAACTGATAACTAATAAATACACTTCTTCATAAGAAGTCAACATTGTCAGTCTTCAATTCACAGAACTACCACGAGTATAACTTTCTTTAAAGCATCATCACTATTTTAGTTATTTATAGGTATCGCATTCTTTGAACATACATACACTACTGGAAAAAATTAAGGGAACAAAAAAAAATCCAAAAAATTTTTTTGTGATTTTTGAAACGCTATATTCTCAATGAAAAATGGTCATATCGAAGATTAAAAAAATTATTTTGAAGCTTTGAGTTTTTAGTTTTGAGATCTTTTGGCAAAAAAAATTGTAAGCTACAGTTATCGCACAATCATAATATCGCCAGACAAAAATTTTCCAATGTTTTTTTTATATATATTTGGTCCACTGATGTGGGAAAATTTTTCTTAGTTAAACCAACGCATTGGTTAGTTAGCTTGTTTATTCAACTTTAATTTGATTATTTTTTATTCTCTCTACGTCGATTTTTCGCTGAGATATCTGATTTTGAATGAAGGGGGATCCTCTTGTCTTATAAATGTAAAAAAAATATTTTTTTTTTGTTACTTTGATAATGATTACAGAGTGTTTAGTTCCTTTAATTCCTCTCAAAACATTGATAATTTGGAACAGAAGAACGGTTTGATGGATCAACTTCTAAATTCACAGTTATCGTTATCGTTAAGATATCAGAGTTATCGCGAGTATATTGAGCTGTAATACTTATGCTCAACATTGGTCGTTTTATCAAAATTTGTAAATAAGCCGTAGATTTTCTAAAAAACCGTTAAACGTCATTTTTTCAGTTTTTTCAAATTAATGGGAAGGATTAAAAAAATTGTTTCTGTAAAAATCATGCTAAATCCTTGGAAGGTGTTATTTAAGTTTTTGAAACAACCCTTTAATTTACTGTATGATTATTATTTGCTGAGATATCGATGTTCAAAGACAAAAGGACCCTTTTTCATTTAGAATCAGATATCTCAGCGAAAAATCGACGTAAAGAGAATAAAAAAAATTAAATTAAAGCTAAGTAAACAAGCTAACTATCCAATGCATTGGTTTAACTAAGAAAAGTTTTCCCAAGTCAGTGGACCAAAAATTTAAAAAAAATTAGAAAATTTGTCTGGCGCTATTTCTTATGATTGTGCGATAACTGTAGCTTACAAAAATTTTTTGTTAAAAGATCTTAAAACTAGAAACTTAAAGCTTCAAAATTGTTTTATTTTTATCTCCATTCGACCATTTTTCACTGAGATACAGCGTTTTAAGTATTACTAAAAAAAATTAGGAAATTTCTTTGTTCCCTTAATTTTTCCACTAGTGTATATGAGTCAGAAAAACATAACCACAGTAATGAAATCTATTATAATATATAATAAGAAACGTAATTCTTTCACAGAAAAATGTACGTTTCCTTTTTTTTTTTTTACTGCAGTTAATAGAATCCAATATCTGACACCCTGTATAATTTGAGAATATTGTTTTAACTAGAAACTGAGCCGTGTTTACTAAAATATTATTTCAGTATGCTAATAAAATATACGTTGACACATAGCATATAAATATACTGAGTAACAAGCACTCAGTATATTTTCACAGTAAGTACAATAGTTATACAGTGAGCACGTAAAGGTTGGAACAAATGCGATAAAATTTTTACCCGGTAAGTAAGAAAAAATTTCCTAGATAAGTTGTCGACAGTTGTTTGGATGGTGACATCCTTATCTGATGATGTATTTTAAAAGAACACATTTTACATATGGTGTGTTAAATTATTCGATAGGTTAAATAGTAGTTGTTTCAAGAAATGTATTAATTTTATTTAATAGCATGTACTTCCATTATTTCATTATTTCCGTACTAGTTGTAACAACTTTTTTGAGAATTCTACTTTTCGCTGTTGCTAAATTTTGTTTTTCTTTAATGTTTTTATCTTCCTGGGTGTGAGTTTTTTTGAAGATTTTGCATCTACACTACACTAAAGTTAATCGATTACTTAGGTTTTATTAGGCCACGCATAATTTTATTTATGGACTGTCACAATATTTTAAGGTATGACGCGTTTAAGTGAACCAACGAATTGAAATTTTGATGATTGGTTATAGAGGGCAGGACTCGTACGCAAGGTGAAGTTTATAACGTACTTAATGTAGTTTAATTATACTAAAGAATTTCAGTTTCCCCTAACTCATTGTCAACAGGTGAGTGGCAGACAATTTGTACACTGCATTTAATGGTTTTCATTGGTATTTTCACAACATTATTTTGATTCATTTGCTAAAATATTAATTTCTCGAAACAATGTGTATATGTAACCTACCTCAAAATTTGGCGCAGTTTGCTTAAAAGACGTGCTCTTAAATATCATCATCATCAAATATTGTAAGTGTTGCTTGCCATTTAAAAGATACTGTCGATGATATCGTAAACTCCAACAATGAGTGAGTAGAGAAAATAATCTAAAACATGCACATCTAAAAAACAAAATCGTGTAAACTGAGCATTTTTTCCTACTTGTTGTGTCACGATGTCTTCGAATCTGTTCCAACCTTTACTGGTTCACTGTATAGGCTATCAATTACGGGAGACAATTGTAACATGTTGTGATGTCTGTACATTTATTAACAGAGCTGCCCACTTGGATGCCTCATCAATGGTGGCCTGTGTAAGTAACCACATATAAATTACAATAATTTATATAATATGTATTGCTACAACGAAAGCAACAGGTTAAACACGACATCAAAGGCAAACTGAATGTTTGCACCTACATCGATTTAAATCTACGCGACAATCCCAAGTCTACGTGACGGTATTTCGGCTGCCGGAGATTTACCCAAATGTACACCACTGAGGCAGCACTCGCGGTGAGCAGCTCTTTATTTATTAACGATTATTAAGTATTTTCAGTAACTTACCTTTCGTTAGGCTCACAGACAGGTTTATTAGCTTCTATGTTGTTTCACAAAATTATTTGTTGGACATATGTCCGTATTTAATTTATTTTATTAATAGAATTAATAGTGACTATAAATAACATTGTTCAACATCTCGAATTCTTAATTATCATTAATTTATAAAGCATCCCCTCTTCTCTACTCACCTCCGCACAAATCTGAAAAAGTAAATAAAGCAGCAACTGCAGACATTCATATTTACAGATAGATATGCAGTGTTTGTAATAAATACTGCTAGTTTACACTGTAAACATGTATGTTTCGGAGTAATTGCTCCTCGTCAGTGCAGTGTAGCTTATGCAATAAGATACCAAAGACAAACCACCACACATACAAAGATGTACTGAGACTACAGACATAGGTCAACACCACAGGGACACTGACTGATACCTACAGAGTAAAACAGACAGCAATTTAAACTTCTTTTTATACACAGGTAGTGATTTGGACTTGTATTTCTTTTTAGATAAAGATGACTTGGACTTGTTTTTAGACATACATCGATTTGGAATTGGACTTATTATATATAAGATACAGATAGCAACGTCGACTTGTTTTTAGACAGAGAGGTTTACTTAGATTTGCACTTGTATTTATACTCAGATTCGGATAGAGGCAAGAGATAGCGGCTTGAACTTGGACATTAGGACTTGGACTTGTATTTTACTTTAGACACAGACAGAAGACGGCAAGTAGGACTTAGACTTGTACTATACTGTAGACAGAGACAGCAAATGGCGACTAGGACATGGACTTATACTTTACTTTAGACACACCAGAGATAGCACGCAATGACTATAACTTGTACTTGTACTTTATTTTAAACAGGCAGAGACACCACACGGCGACTAGGACATGGACTTATACTTTACTTTAGACACACCAGAGATAGCACGCAATGACTAGAACTTGTACTTGTACTTTATTTTAAACAGGCAGAGACACCACACGGCGACTAGGACATGGACTTGACTTGTACGTCAAACAGAGAGACGGCGACTAAGACTAGGATAAGACGTACTTCAGGCGGAGACAGTTGACATGACTTAACATAGAGATATAGACAGTGACAAACGGCGACTAGGACAGTAAAAGACACAGACAAAGACGGCGCAACGACAAAGGCAAATACGACAAATACTCGACTTGACTCGAATTAAAAGACACTAGCCGTTTTTAGACAGAGACAGAGACGGCGACCAAGATCTAGACTAGACTGAACTAGACTGGACTGACAAAGACACTCGACTTGACTCGACACGACTTTTACTCGAACTTCGGGCACAGACAGACGCAGAGTCGGCGACCGAGACAAAGACACTCGCCACGAACTTCGGGCACAGACAGACGCAGAGTCGGCGACCGAGACAAAGACACTCGCCACGAACTTCGGGCACAGACAGACGCAGAGTCGGCGACCGAGACAAAGACACTCGCCACGAACATCGGGCACAGACAGACGCAGAGTCGGCGACCGAGACAAAGACACTCGCCACGAACTTCGGGCACAGACAGACGCAGAGTCGGCGACCGAGACAAAGACACTCGCCACGAACTTCGGGCACAGACAGACGCAGAGTCGGCGACCGAGACAAAGACACTCGCCACGAACTTCGGGCACAGACAGACGCAGAGTCGGCGACCGAGACAAAGACACTCGCCACGAACTTCGGGCACAGACAGACGCAGAGTCGGCGACCGAGACAAAGACACTCGCCACGAACTTCGGGCACAGACAGACGCAGAGTCGGCGACCGAGACAAAGACACTCGCCACGAACATCGGGCACAGACAGACGCAGAGTCGGCGACCGAGACAAAGACACTCGCCACGAACTTCGGGCACAGACAGACGCAGAGTCGGCGACCGAGACAAAGACACTCGCCACGAACTTCGGGCACAGACAGACGCAGAGTCGGCGACCGAGACAAAGACACTCGCCACGAACTTCGGGCACAGACAGACGCAGAGTCGGCGACCGAGACAAAGACACTCGCCACGAACTTCGGGCACAGACAGACGCAGAGTCGGCGACCGAGACAAAGACACTCGCCACGAACTTCGGGCACAGACAGACGCAGAGTCGGCGACCGAGACAAAGACACTCGCCACGAACTTCGGGCACAGACAGACGCAGAGTCGGCGACCGAGACAAAGACACTCGACACTCGACACTCGACACTCGACACTCGACACTCGACACTCGACACTCGTCCTTTGTCCTTTGTCCTTTGTCCTTTGTCCTTTGTCCTTTGTCCTTTGTCCTTTGTCCTTTGTCCTTTGTCCTTTGTCCTTTGTCCTTTGTCCTTTGTCCTTTGTCCTTTGTCCTTTGTCCTTTGTCCTTTGTCCTTTGTCCTTTGTCCTTTGTCCTTTGTCCTTTGTCCTTTGTCCTTTGTCCTTTGTCCTTTGTCCTTTGTCCTTTGTCCTTTGTCCTTTGTCCTTTGTCCTTTGTCCTTTGTCCTTTGTCCTTTGTCCTTTGTCCTTTGTCCTTTGTCCTTTGTCCTTTGTCCTTTGTCCTTTGTCCTTTGTCCTTTGTCCTTTGTCCTTTGTCCTTTGTCCTTTGTCCTTTGTCCTTTGTCCTTTGTCCTTTGTCCTTTGTCCTTTGTCCTTTGTCCTTTGTCCTTTGTCCTTTGTCCTTTGTCCTTTGTCCTTTGTCCTTTGTCCTTTGTCCTTTGTCCTTTGTCCTTTGTCCTTTGTCCTTTGTCCTTTGTCCTTTGTCCTTTGTCCTTTGTCCTTTGTCCTTTGTCCTTTGTCCTTTGTCCTTTGTCCTTTGTCCTTTGTCCTTTGTCCTTTGTCCTTTGTCCTTTGTCCTTTGTCCTTTGTCCTTTGTCCTTTGTCCTTTGTCCTTTGTCCTTTGTCCTTTGTCCTTTGTCCTTTGTCCTTTGTCCTTTGTCCTTTGTCCTTTGTCCTTTGTCCTTTGTCCTTTGTCCTTTGTCCTTTGTCCTTTGTCCTTTGTCCTTTGTCCTTTGTCCTTTGTCCTTTGTCCTTTGTCCTTTGTCCTTTGTCCTTTGTCCTTTGTCCTTTGTCCTTTGTCCTTTGTCCTTTGTCCTTTGTCCTTTGTCCTTTGTCCTTTGTCCTTTGTCCTTTGTCCTTTGTCCTTTGTCCTTTGTCCTTTGTCCTTTGTCCTTTGTCCTTTGTCCTTTGTCCTTTGTCCTTTGTCCTTTGTCCTTTGTCCTTTGTCCTTTGTCCTTTGTCCTTTGTCCTTTGTCCTTTGTCCTTTGTCCTTTGTCCTTTGTCCTTTGTCCTTTGTCCTTTGTCCTTTGTCCTTTGTCCTTTGTCCTTTGTCCTTTGTCCTTTGTCCTTTGTCCTTTGTCCTTTGTCCTTTGTCCTTTGTCCTTTGTCCTTTGTCCTTTGTCCTTTGTCCTTTGTCCTTTGTCCTTTGTCCTTTGTCCTTTGTCCTTTGTCCTTTGTCCTTTGTCCTTTGTCCTTTGTCCTTTGTCCTTTGTCCTTTGTCCTTTGTCCTTTGTCCTTTGTCCTTTGTCCTTTGTCCTTTGTCCTTTGTCCTTTGTCCTTTGTCCTTTGTCCTTTGTCCTTTGTCCTTTGTCCTTTGTCCTTTGTCCTTTGTCCTTTGTCCTTTGTCCTTTGTCCTTTGTCCTTTGTCCTTTGTCCTTTGTCCTTTGTCCTTTGTCCTTTGTCCTTTGTCCTTTGTCCTTTGTCCTTTGTCCTTTGTCCTTTGTCCTTTGTCCTTTGTCCTTTGTCCTTTGTCCTTTGTCCTTTGTCCTTTGTCCTTTGTCCTTTGTCCTTTGTCCTTTGTCCTTTGTCCTTTGTCCTTTGTCCTTTGTCCTTTGTCCTTTGTCCTTTGTCCTTTGTCCTTTGTCCTTTGTCCTTTGTCCTTTGTCCTTTGTCCTTTGTCCTTTGTCCTTTGTCCTTTGTCCTTTGTCCTTTGTCCTTTGTCCTTTGTCCTTTGTCCTTTGTCCTTTGTCCTTTGTCCTTTGTCCTTTGTCCTTTGTCCTTTGTCCTTTGTCCTTTGTCCTTTGTCCTTTGTCCTTTGTCCTTTGTCCTTTGTCCTTTGTCCTTTGTCCTTTGTCCTTTGTCCTTTGTCCTTTGTCCTTTGTCCTTTGTCCTTTGTCCTTTGTCCTTTGTCCTTTGTCCTTTGTCCTTTGTCCTTTGTCCTTTGTCCTTTGTCCTTTGTCCTTTGTCCTTTGTCCTTTGTCCTTTGTCCTTTGTCCTTTGTCCTTTGTCCTTTGTCCTTTGTCCTTTGTCCTTTGTCCTTTGTCCTTTGTCCTTTGTCCTTTGTCCTTTGTCCTTTGTCCTTTGTCCTTTGTCCTTTGTCCTTTGTCCTTTGTCCTTTGTCCTTTGTCCTTTGTCCTTTGTCCTTTGTCCTTTGTCCTTTGTCCTTTGTCCTTTGTCCTTTGTCCTTTGTCCTTTGTCCTTTGTCCTTTGTCCTTTGTCCTTTGTCCTTTGTCCTTTGTCCTTTGTCCTTTGTCCTTTGTCCTTTGTCCTTTGTCCTTTGTCCTTTGTCCTTTGTCCTTTGTCCTTTGTCCTTTGTCCTTTGTCCTTTGTCCTTTGTCCTTTGTCCTTTGTCCTTTGTCCTTTGTCCTTTGTCCTTTGTCCTTTGTCCTTTGTCCTTTGTCCTTTGTCCTTTGTCCTTTGTCCTTTGTCCTTTGTCCTTTGTCCTTTGTCCTTTGTCCTTTGTCCTTTGTCCTTTGTCCTTTGTCCTTTGTCCTTTGTCCTTTGTCCTTTGTCCTTTGTCCTTTGTCCTTTGTCCTTTGTCCTTTGTCCTTTGTCCTTTGTCCTTTGTCCTTTGTCCTTTGTCCTTTGTCCTTTGTCCTTTGTCCTTTGTCCTTTGTCCTTTGTCCTTTGTCCTTTGTCCTTTGTCCTTTGTCCTTTGTCCTTTGTCCTTTGTCCTTTGTCCTTTGTCCTTTGTCCTTTGTCCTTTGTCCTTTGTCCTTTGTCCTTTGTCCTTTGTCCTTTGTCCTTTGTCCTTTGTCCTTTGTCCTTTGTCCTTTGTCCTTTGTCCTTTGTCCTTTGTCCTTTGTCCTTTGTCCTTTGTCCTTTGTCCTTTGTCCTTTGTCCTTTGTCCTTTGTCCTTTGTCCTTTGTCCTTTGTCCTTTGTCCTTTGTCCTTTGTCCTTTGTCCTTTGTCCTTTGTCCTTTGTCCTTTGTCCTTTGTCCTTTGTCCTTTGTCCTTTGTCCTTTGTCCTTTGTCCTTTGTCCTTTGTCCTTTGTCCTTTGTCCTTTGTCCTTTGTCCTTTGTCCTTTGTCCTTTGTCCTTTGTCCTTTGTCCTTTGTCCTTTGTCCTTTGTCCTTTGTCCTTTGTCCTTTGTCCTTTGTCCTTTGTCCTTTGTCCTTTGTCCTTTGTCCTTTGTCCTTTGTCCTTTGTCCTTTGTCCTTTGTCCTTTGTCCTTTGTCCTTTGTCCTTTGTCCTTTGTCCTTTGTCCTTTGTCCTTTGTCCTTTGTCCTTTGTCCTTTGTCCTTTGTCCTTTGTCCTTTGTCCTTTGTCCTTTGTCCTTTGTCCTTTGTCCTTTGTCCTTTGTCCTTTGTCCTTTGTCCTTTGTCCTTTGTCCTTTGTCCTTTGTCCTTTGTCCTTTGTCCTTTGTCCTTTGTCCTTTGTCCTTTGTCCTTTGTCCTTTGTCCTTTGTCCTTTGTCCTTTGTCCTTTGTCCTTTGTCCTTTGTCCTTTGTCCTTTGTCCTTTGTCCTTTGTCCTTTGTCCTTTGTCCTTTGTCCTTTGTCCTTTGTCCTTTGTCCTTTGTCCTTTGTCCTTTGTCCTTTGTCCTTTGTCCTTTGTCCTTTGTCCTTTGTCCTTTGTCCTTTGTCCTTTGTCCTTTGTCCTTTGTCCTTTGTCCTTTGTCCTTTGTCCTTTGTCCTTTGTCCTTTGTCCTTTGTCCTTTGTCCTTTGTCCTTTGTCCTTTGTCCTTTGTCCTTTGTCCTTTGTCCTTTGTCCTTTGTCCTTTGTCCTTTGTCCTTTGTCCTTTGTCCTTTGTCCTTTGTCCTTTGTCCTTTGTCCTTTGTCCTTTGTCCTTTGTCCTTTGTCCTTTGTCCTTTGTCCTCTGTCCTTTGTCCTCTGTCCTGTGTCCTCTGTCCTTTGTCCTCTGTCCTGTGTCCTCTGTCCTCTGTCCTCTGTCCTCTGTCCTCTGTCCTCTGTCCTTCTGTCCTCTGTCCTCTGTCCTTTGTCCTCTGTCCTTTGTCCTCTGTCCTTTGTCCTCTGTCCTTTGTCCTCTGTCCTTTGTCCTCTGTCCTCTGTCCTCTGTCCTCTGTCCTCTGTCCTCTGTCCTCTGTCCTCTGTCCTCTGTCCTCTGTCCTCTGTCCTCTGTCCTCTGTCCTCTGTCCTCTGTCCTCTGTCCTCTGTCCTCTGTCCTCTGTCCTCTGTCCTCTGTCCTCTGTCCTCTGTCCTCTGTCCTCTGTCCTCTGTCCTCTGTCCTCTGTCCTCTGTCCTCTGTCCTCTGTCCTCTGTCCTCTGTCCTCTGTCCTCTGTCCTCTGTCCTCTGTCCTCTGTCCTCTGTCCTCTGTCCTCTGTCCTCTGTCCTCTGTCCTCTGTCCTCTGTCCTCTGTCCTCTGTCCTCTGTCCTCTGTCCTCTGTCCTCTGTCCTCTGTCCTCTGTCCTCTGTCCTCTGTCCTCTGTCCTCTGTCCTCTGTCCTCTGTCCTCTGTCCTCTGTCCTCTGTCCTCTGTCCTCTGTCCTCTGTCCTCTGTCCTCTGTCCTCTGTCGCCTTTTGGCCTTTGGCCTTTGGCCTTTGGCCCTTTGGCCTTTGGCCCTTTGCCCTTTGGCCCTTTGCCCTTTGCCCTTTGGCCCTTTGCCCTTTGGCCCTTTTGGCCCTTTGGCCCTTTTGGCCCTTTTGGCCCTTTTGGCCCTTTTGGCCCTTTTGGCCCTTTTGGCCCTTTTGGCCCTTTGGGGCCCTTGGGCCCTTTGGCCCCTTTGGGCCCTTTGGGGCCTTTGGGCCCTTTGGCCCCTTTGGGCCCTTTGGCCCCTTTGGGCCCTTTGGCCCCTTTGGGCCCTTTGGCCCCTTTGGGCCCCTTTGGCCCCTTTGGCCCCTTTGGCCCCTTTGGCCCCTTTGGCCCCTTTGGCCCTTTTGGCCCCTTTGGCCCTTTTGGCCCCTTTGGCCCTTTTGGCCCTTTTGGCCCTTTTGGCCCCTTTGGCCCTTTTGGCCCCTTTGGCCCTTTTGGCCCCTTTGGCCCTTTTGGCCCCTTTGGCCCTTTTGGCCCCTTTGGCCCCTTTGGCCCTTTTGGCCCTTTTGGCCCTTTTGGGCTTTTGGGCCTTTTGGTCCTTTGGTCCTTTGGGCCTTTTGGTCCTTTGGTCCTTTGGTCCTTTGGTCCTTTGGTCCTTTGTCCTTTGTCCTTTGGCCCTTTGGCCCTTTGGCCCTTTGGGCCTTTGGCCCTTTGGGCCTTTGGCCCTTTGGGCCTTTGGGCCTTTGGCCCTTTGGCCCTTTGGCCCTTTGGGCCTTTGGCCTTTGGGCCCTTTTGGCCCTTTTGGGCCCTTTTGGCCCTTTTGGGCCCTTTTGGCCCTTTTGGGCCCTTTTGGCCCTTTTGGGCCCTTTTGGCCCTTTTGGCCCCTTTGGCCCTTTTGGCCCTTTTGGCCCTTTTGGGCCCTTTTGGCCCTTTTGGGCCCTTTTGGGCCCTTTGGGCCCTTTTGGCCCTTTTGGCCCTTTTGGCCCTTTGGGCCCTTTTGGCCCTTTTGGGCCCTTTTGGCCCTTTTGGGCCCTTTGGGCCCTTTGGGCCTTTGGGCCCTTTTGGCCTTTTGGCCCTTTTGGGCCTTTGGCCCTTTTGGGCCTTTGGCCTTTGGCCTTTGGCCTTTTGGGCCTTTGGCCTTTTGGGCCTTTTGGGCCTTTGGCCTTTTGGGCCTTTGGCCTTTGGCCTTTGGCCTTTGGCCTTTGGCCTTTGGCCTTTGGCCCTTTGGCCTTTGGCCCTTTGGCCTTTGGCCCTTTGGCCTTTGGCCCTTTGGCCTTTGGCCCTTTGGCCCTTTGGCCCTTTGGCCCTTTGGCCCTTTGGCCCTTTGGCCTTTGGCCTTTGGCCTTTTGGCCCTTTGGCCTTTTGGCCCTTTGGCCTTTTGGCCCTTTGGCCCTTTGGCCCTTGGGCCTTGGGCCTTGGGCCTTGGGCCTTGGGCCTTGGGCCTTGGGCCTTGGGCCTTGGGCCTTGGGCCTTGGGCCTTGGGCCTTGGGCCTTGGCCCTTTGGCCTTTTGGCCCTTTGGCCCTTTGGCCCTTTGGCCCTTTGGCCCTTTGGCCCTTTGGCCTTTGGGCCTTTGGGCCTTTGGCCCTTTGGGCCTTTGGCCCTTTGGGCCTTTGGCCTTTGGCCCTTTGGCCTTTGGCCCTTTGGCCTTTGGCCCTTTGGCCCTTTGGCCTTTGGCCCTTTGGCCTTTGGCCTTTTGGCCCTTTGGCCCTTTGGCCCTTTGGCCCTTGGGCCTTGGCCCTTGGCCCTTGGCCCTTGGGCCTTGGCCCTTGGGCCTTGGGCCTTGGGCCTTGGGCCTTGGGCCTTGGGCCTTGGGCCTTGGGCCTTGGGCCTTGGGCCTTTGGGCCTTGGGCCTTGGGCCTTGGGCCTTTGGCCCTTTGGCCCTTTGGCCCTTTGGCCCTTTGGCCTTTGGCCCTTTGGCCCTTTGGCCCTTTGGCCCTTGGCCCTTTGGCCCTTTGGCCCTTTGGCCCTTTGGCCCTTTGGCCCTTTGGCCCTTTGGCCCTTTGGCCCTTTGGCCCTTTGGCCTTTGGCCCTTTGGCCTTTGGCCCTTTGGCCTTTGGCCCTTTGGCCTTTGGCCTTTGGCCTTTGGGCCTTTGGCCCTTTGGCCCTTTGGCCTTTGGGCCTTTGGGCCTTTGGCCTTTGGCCCTTTGGCCTTTGGCCCTTTGGCCTTTGGCCCTTTGGCCTTTGGCCCTTTGGCCTTTGGCCCTTTGGCCTTTGGCCCTTTGGCCTTTGGCCCTTTGGCCTTTGGCCCTTTGGCCTTTGGCCTTTGGCCCTTTGGCCTTTGGCCCTTTGGCCTTTGGCCCTTTGGCCTTTGGCCTTTGGCCCTTTGGCCTTTGGCCTTTGGCCCTTTGGCCTTTGGCCCTTTGGCCTTTGGCCCTTTGGCCTTTGGCCCTTTGGCCTTTGGCCCTTTTGGCCCTTTTGGCCTTTGGCCCTTTGGCCCTTTGGCCCTTTGGCCCTTTGGCCCTTTGGCCTTTGGCCCTTTGGCCCTTGGCCCTTGGCCCTTTGGCCCTTGGCCCTTTGGCCCTTTGGCCTTTGGCCCTTTGGCCTTTGGCCTTTGGCCTTTGGCCTTTGGCCTTTTGGCCCTTTGGCCTTTGGCCTTTGGCCTTTGGCCCTTTGGCCTTTGGCCCTTTGGCCTTTGGCCCTTTGGCCTTTGGCCCTTTGGCCTTTGGCCCTTTGGCCTTTGGCCCTTTGGCCTTTGGCCCTTTGGCCTTTGGCCCTTTGGCCTTTGGCCCTTTGGCCTTTGGCCTTTGGCCTTTGGCCCTTTGGCCCTTTTGGCCCTTTGGCCCTTTTGGCCCTTTGGCCCTTTGACCCTTTGGCCCTTTTGGCCTTTGGCCTTTGGCCTTTGGCCTTTGGCCTTTGGCCTTTGGCCTTTGGCCTTTGGCCTTTGCCCTTTGGCCCTTTGGCCTTTGGCCTTTGGCCTTTGGCCTTTGGCCCTTTGGCCTTTGGCCCTTTGGCCCTTTGGCCTTTGGCCCTTTGGCCTTTGTCCTTTGTCCTTCGATGATCGAACCTGGTTGCTTCGATGTATGCCGACAAAGGTTCAAAAAGTTCCCACGCTCATCAAAATTTTCCCGGGCGAAATCATCGCAATGTCTACTTGTCCTTTGTACTTAGTCCTTTGTCCCGTGCCCCCTGTGTCCCCCTTGTTCTTGGTCCTTGGTCCTTCGTTGTCTTTCGTCCTTGGTCCTTCGTTGTCCTTCGTCCTTCGTTTTCCTTCGTCCTGCGTCCTCCGAAATAACAAATAAACCAACTTCAATAAATTTGTATATACCTAAATTTATATTACATTGACATGTTATGATTAACACAATGGCGCATTAGGGATCAGCATCATGGCGCATTCAACAAATTGTCAACAATTTAACATTTTTTTCTTGATTTCCAGATAGAATATTCAGGATAGACAAATGCAACTACCCCAAAGAAGTTATGAATGGTTGACGATAAGACCCGTTCCATTTTAACGTAGAATCTATCCAGAAATCAAGAAAAACTGCAACCATCCTGTGAAGGTATCCAGTCTATTAGAAGATAGTGTATTGAAAATCATCACCTTGTTAATAGATCGCTTTGGTACATCGATAATTAATTGTTAAAAAGTCTCTAGATATCTGATCCGGATATTGAAAAACTAATATATTTGTAAATATATACAATATTCTCTTTATAATTATATAATTTATATCTCAGACACTGGAACTGTATCTTTTGAGTTAATGTACAATAAAGATTTTAAATTATACTAATTCTAACGTATTTTCATTTCGTAAATAATACCAAATATTCAGGGAAAATACAAAATATACAAGATGTCCAATTTAATTAAAATCTATCATATTAAAACCTGTCAGCTACGCCTATAATATTGGTTCATAACCAACGCCCAAATGTACAGGATGGCCCATAAAATTAAAATTTATTATATTTCACATAAAATATACCATAAAATTAAAATAAATATCTTTACAAGCAAATTTAACAGACTTGTTGAGGGGTGAAATTTATATGACACTGGATGTCAATTCACATAGGAACTTTGCGTGAAAATAATTGGATTAAGTTAAATAATTAGATCTAAGGATCTACCTTGAATAACTTGACGCAAATTCAGACTCTTCCGCAAATTATTATAGAGAACATGAGTCGAGAAATACCTCATATTGAAGGGATTTTAATTATATTTGTGAAGATACCCAATACATGAAGTCAATAGATTGACAAATTTTGGAGTTGCAAAGAGGAGTTTAAGTTTTTTTTTCAAAAGATTTTTTTAGGTGTTTTTCCTACCATTGCGAAAAATAAAGCTACAATAAAATTCCTAAAGGCACGTTAATTTCCATTATTGTTGATGAATTATTACCTCACCTCCTTGTTTGGAAATCTAAAATGGAATGACATGAATGATAATTTAAGTCTAAATCAACTATGTTCTTTGTTTTGTAATTTTTTTGTGAAGTAGTGTCCAAAGTCTAATATTACGTTGCAGAAAAAAAATGCCTAAAAATGTTATAAACAATAATCGACTCTAACGTATTTCCAAATTAAATCTCCAATGGTTAGAAAAGCTTCACAAGAAGAAGGAAAATTTCATAATGTATCCTGGATTAATGACAACTGATAATAATAAATTGACAACTGCATATGACTTTATGCTCCTATAACACGCTGAATATAGTGGAAATTAACGACTTGGGAAATTTTATTGTCATTTTATTTTTCGAAATATCCCAGGTGAGTCCTTGAAATCCAGGGTGAATTTGGAAAATTCGATTTTTAATTATTTTGAACTCCAAAATAAATCAACTTAGACCTCGAGTATAATCTCAAAGAAAATTAAAATCCCTTCAATACCAGCTATCACTAGACCTCTGTAATAATTTGACGAAGGAAGTCCATCCCGACCAGGGGAGTGAGCATGTGAACTTACCCCATACTTATGTATCCCTCCTAATGTGTGATAGATAACTTTCCACAAACACCGAAAGATTACACATCAATAGAAACTATGTGCGTTTCGCCAGCCATCATCAGAAGAATAATTCGAGCATTTCCCTAAAGTGTGATTCAGATATGTCACCGAAAGGGCTCGAATTTATGAAATTAGTTATTGATTGTAGTCAAAGATATATTGGGCAGTTTAAAAGACCAGCTAAAACTAGATTCAAAGACCATATGGTTCACTTAAGGTACAGGTGGTTAGAAAAGTTTCCCGACGCCCAACGGGCTTTTGAACACAATCACAGAATAGATTCTAGTAACATAAATTAGTTAAGGGTATAACCTAAAGTAAAAGAGAATGTTGGATTCTTTCAAAATCATCAAGATGTGACATAACATGAACAAAGACAAGAGTCCGTTACCTAACAGTCCGTTGTTTTGGTTGATATGATGATATTAATAGATCAATAGATTAATAGATCAATTAGATAATAGATCAATGAACTGAAAGGTTAACTTCTTGCGGTTTGTGAATCATAAATAGAAATAGTTATTAGTTTGTCTTAAAGCAGTGATGCAGTAAACTGAAGTATTATCTCTTCACCGTTCACCAACCACAAATGAAATACAGTTACAAAGAATAGAGTTATTAGTGAACAGTGCATGAAAGCAGAAACATTATTTGTAACGGATTACTGAACCTGAACAAAACTTGGGTATAAACAGAGAGTAAAAGAAATAAAGATTAGTTTTAACCATTTCCTGATTATGCCAGCTTAGCGGGCGAAACGCGCGTCATACGAATAATCTTTTAGTGTTTGTGGATCTTATTGTCGTCAGTGTAATCATTGAGTATTTTTTATGTTTGCTACTATAAATAACATTCGCAATATTTTATTAAAATTCTCTGTTTTTGTACTTTCTGTGCGCTCTATATAAAACAATTCTTTGTAAAAGAATGTATTATTTATTATCTTTTAGTAGCCAACAGTACTTATCCAGATATATGCACATTTCACACTTACCGCAAGCATATGAATCACGAGCCATGCCTCGCACGTACATCCTTGTCCCTGGTCGAAGGCGCACAGGACGTCCACCCATTCCCTGGCGGTCGTATTTTACATTCTCCCAAACATAATGACGTCATTTATCATGACTGTCCATCCACTTCTATCTTTTTTGCCCTACAATAAATAATATTTAGAGTGGCGGTGTATCCAAATATTGTCGGCCTTATGAAATTGTTTAAAAAAATACATTAACTTTATGTACGTCGTATTATTATGTAGTACGTATATGAGCCTAATATAAGCCGGCATGATGAATTGCCCTTTATGACATAGTATGCCACTTTAAATTTTAACTTTTTACGTCGACCCGCGGGCCGCCACTTTTATGGGAAGATTTATGGATTCTTGTTCTTATTTTTAATTCGTGATTACAACTAAAAAGGGCGGGCGTCATTGGCAATATTAATGTACATTTTAAACCCATTTTTACGTTATTCAAAATCACCGTCATTTCTTACATGAGGTTTATTTATTTAGTAGTTATACAATATGGATATACCCCATTCGTACAAAGTTTAGAAACTAGGCTTCATATAGCAAACGGCAAGTTACTAGGCCAAACTGGGATACCAATACATTTAGTGAATCTGATAAAATATTACTTAAAACACCGATATTTAAAATTAAAAATTAATAACAAAACATCAGAAGAAAGAAGAATTATAGCCGGAGTACCACAGGGAGCGGTGCTCTCACCTATATTATTTTCCCTGTACATGGCGGACGTACCAGATTATCCAATAAAGTTATACGCCGATGATACCCTAATTTTCGCAAAATCGTTCCACGCACAAACGACCAATCACAAATTAAAATGCTATCTAAATAAAATTATACACTATTATAAAAAGTAGAAGCTAAATATAGATGAAGAAAAGACAAAATAAATCGTATTAACAAGAATCAATGATTCATAAAGAGTTACTGTTCTTCCGAGATCATCGCTGAAGCATCTAGGGCTATAGCTCAAAACCCTTTATTACGTCTACCATATGTTACATACTTGATATTTAATAATGAACTTTAAAAAATAAATATTTCAAAAACGTTGCTACAGTTACGTGTATCTGTACTGATTTGGAAATAGCTATCAAGACTCGAAGGACGACACCGACGTTTTTTGCTGGATCGAGACGAATCGAGTTTTCATTTAGCAATACACCGACGCCGAACTATTTGTCAACGAAGCAGAAAGCCTATTGAAATGCTTTATTAAATTAAAATTCCTTTAATTTCGTCCACCAAAAAACTATATAGTTATTTGCACCTTTTCGGCCACCTCGTAAATATCCAGGTTTTCATTATTGATGATATATTTGATTGTATTATGGTAATTAGCTACTCCTGTTTGAGTTAATCTAATGAGTTCACTCGTTAATTCCCCTCGACTCAACAATCCCACCTAGTAGCCTGCCGCGGTATGTATAACACCAACACATATATTAATAGAACAGTAAAATAAAGCAGATATCACCAAGACAAATTCTACATATACAATGTAACAAATGTAGAAGTAATTAGAGAGACTTATGTAAAATTACGCCTTTTAAATAATGATAAAACCGGTATTAGTGAAGACCACGTATTTAAGAAAAAGTTCAGTGGGACTTAAATTTAGGTAACAATTAATAAATATATCGATTACGTTTTATTTAAATATTTACTTAATCAGGTTAGTGAACTGTGTTGATCATTATTAGTTCTGTTAAATGAAATAGAAATTAATTCGGGAGATATGGTCATGTAAGATGGTATATTTAAATAACGTAAATTTAATAGAAAAAGACAGTTAATTTGTGTTGATAGATAATTTAAAAGCTCTTATCTATGTTCCCAGCAAAGAATACTCCGTATTATGCACTAAGTCTTGGTAAATCCAGGAAATCATTAATATGAAGTTAAATTTAACATTAAAAGCTTTTTCCCTTGTAGCTGATTTATGTGATTAATAGTGGACCTTAAAAAAATCCATTTTCTAATATGCTTCGGCAAAAAACATTGCGTATTCATTATTTAAAAGATATAAACAGTTTTTCCGATAGAAATCTCCGACCTGAATGAAGATTAGCCTCCACATGCTCCAAAAAGTGATTAAGTATGATTAATTGCAATATATCGTGTTCTCTGCTTATGTGTGCAATCTGACAAATAGTTGTTAATAGATAAAGTGACAAATTGTACGGGAGAGATAACGTACCCTACTTTCATGCAAAGCAAGACGAAGCTACTAATAATTAGTAATAAGTGTTTGGTTGAAGTTAAGCTTTTACAGTAGCTGCCGTTCATTAATTAGTATTCAATATTGTTAAATAAACTTGGCCCTTGCAAAATAAATGTACTCATGTCTTATTGGTCATCTTAAATTTAGTGCGTCAGTTTTGCCATAGGTCTAATATAGAAATGATAATTGGTCTTGTAATAGTTTAAATCAAACAGACTTATAATTATAAAGTGGGTTTATAATACACTTAGGAGCAAAACAATCGACTCAGCAACATGCTCCAACTTTGAGAGAATATGTACCCTCTCCAGTACCATTTGAAGTAAAGTTCAATGAACTGTTTGAAAGTTTAAAAACAGTTGTTTCAAATGATACCACTTCGATTGGAATCGGACCTGTTCTAACACAGTTATGAGCCGAACAATATGTGTAACACGGAAAGGGTGAATAAGAGAGGAAAAAGAAAATAATCCTCAGTTGAAATGCTTTTAATTTTTTTTTTCAATACTTGGTGTTGCCACCCCCTTCTCTTAATAACATTTTCTAAACGGTTACGCATATATCGGATAACTTTTCTTATGCTGTCTTGAGGGATTGCTTCCCACTCTTCAACCAACGCAGTTCTCAATTCCACTACGCTCCCTGGTGCAGGATTTCTTGCCCTAACTCTTCGCTTAAGTTCGTCCCAAACGTGTTCAATTGAATTCAAGTCCGGGCTCATTAGAAGCCAGTCCATTTTCCGTATACCGATGTCAGCCAAGTAGGTAGTGGTCTCTCGCTCGGTGTGGCAGCGAGCATCATCATTCATTAGCATGAAGTCCTCACCAACAAATTCCGCATACGGAACAATATGTTCCTCCAGAATATCCCTGATATAGCGGTCCGCTGTTAATCGTCCTTCACGTCCTCCACCGGGCACGAAAACCAACTCAGTTTTTCCGTGCATGGAGATGCCCGCCCAGAACATGCAAGAGCCACCTCCATATGTTACAATTTCTTGAATACAGCATTAAGCAAATCGCTCTCCTGGTCTTCTATAGACCCGACGTCTCTTATCGTTACCATGCAGGCACATCCTGAACTCGTCTGTGAATAATATCTGACTCCATTGACCGTGGTCCCAAAAGAGATGTTCACGAGCAAATTCCAGTCGTCTTTGCTTTTGGACTGCAGTCAGTTTAGGACCTGTAGCTGCCTCTTTTGGGGTCAACTTGGCTGCCTTCAATCTTCGTCTCACTGTCCAAATGCTAGCGACCACACCTCTGACCTCCCTCAGTTCTTGTGCGAGGTCAACACCAGTCAAATGTCAATTTCTGAGAGATTTTAACACAATAAATCGATCGTCCCTCTTCGTTGTCACACGTTGACGATCGCTTCCTGGTCGGCGGACGTACCTACCGGTTTCTCGGTACCGACGATACACTCTTGACACAGCTGATTGACCCAAATTCAGTCGATTTGCCACGGCTCTCTGACTGAGACCCTCTCTCAACAATGCAATTAGCTGGACTGCTTCGGCAGCTATGGCATCCATTTTCTTGTAAATCCTTCGAGTACATACGCATACGTTAACTTCAAATTAGCGAATGGAGACGAATACCAGGTTGCAAGCGCCCTCTATGTCTGTCATAATCGTCGCGCATGCGCATTATAATTAACAAGGTTTTGTGTTACACATGTTGTTCAGCTCATAACTTTGTCAGAACAAGTCCGATTCCAATCGAAGTGGTATCAATTAAAACAACTGTTTTTAAACTTTCAAACAATTCATTGAACTTTACTTCAAATGGTACTGGAGAGAGTACATATTCTCTCAAAGTTGGAGGATCTTGCTGAGTCGATTGTTTTGCTCTCAAGTGTAGAACTAGTAATAAAATAGGACTCTTTATATATTAAAGCAGCCATTAATAAGTATTTACCAGGTACGTAAATATAAAACCGGAATTTGCCCATAGATGAGCTAGCTACTAATGTAGTTACCGTCACACCGAGTCATTGGCGCCTTTGTCATGTTTTGATATCTGATAAAGGTTTTTACCTCACAACAATTCAAGTGTTATACAACAACATCGTTTTTAATAGCATTGAACATGTCGAATTTTGTGTCTGGCAACTACGCTGTATGGACAGCATTGATTTTCTGTTACCATTTGAAGAAATCTGCTGCAAAATCGCATCGAATACTTGTCGAAGCCTACGGTGAGTATACTGTTGGTAAATCAGTGCTTTGAGTGGTTTAAGAAATTCATAAGTGGCAATTTTGACGTGAGAAACGAATAACGTGAAAGACCGAAAAAGTTTGAAGATAGCGAATTGCAAGCATGGTTGGATGAGAATGATGAAAGTCGTCTCCATGCGTTTGAAAGCCATGGGAAAGATCCAGGAGATGGGGAAATGGGTTCCTCATGAACTGAATGAAAGACAGCAGAAAAACCGAAAAACCATTTGCGAGACGCTGTTCGCTAGGTACAAAAGAAAGTCATTTCTCCATCAAATTGTGATTGGCGATGAAAAGTGGCTATATTTCGAGAATCCTAAGCGTAAAAGATCATGGGTAACTCTAGGCGAAACATCGACATCGACTGCAAGGCCAAATCGCTATGAACGGAAGGCAATGCTCTGTGTTTGGTGGAATCAGAAGGGTGTGATCTATTATGAGCTGCTAAAATCTGGCAAACCGTTAATACTGAACGTTACCGACAACAGATGATCGATTTGAATCAAGCTTTGCGTAAAAGACGACCAGAATATCAAAAGAGGCAACACAAAGTGATTTTGTTTCATGATAATGCGCCATCACAGACAGCAAAACCGGTGAAGGAAACGATTGAGGCGTTTAATTGGGAAATACTCTCGCATGCGGCTTACTCACCAGATTTGGCCCCGTCTGATTACTACTTATTTACATCGATGGGACACCTTTACTGAGCAGGGCTTCACTCCTTACGAAAATGGCTCGATGACTAGTTTGCTTCAGAAGAGTAGGAATTTTCTTGGCATGGAATCCACAAATTATCAGGAAGATGGGAAAAGTGTCTAGCTAGCAATGGTCAATACATCGAACAAAATATTTTTTATCATTTTACATACAATAAACGTGTATTTTCTATACAAAAAATTCCTGTTTCATATTTATATACCTGGTATCAAGGCTAATAGATGGATAAAGCAGTTATTTTCACAATATTGTCGTGAATATTATGATGGTTCTATCATCTGAATGATATCAATTAAATGATTAATATCAGAAAAGAAAATTGAAACTTGAAGAACTGGGAAAAATTACAAAAAAATAAGTTTAAGTTATGAAACATAACTTAACATATTTGCTTAGGTCCAAATTATCAACTATTAAAATAAAGTCAGTTATATTTCTTACACCCTGTATATATTTAAGAATATTTTATACTAAAACCCAGACTATCATTAGAACGTATGGGGCGTTCCACGCCAAATCGGATGGTTTGAAAATTTTTGATTTTTGATTTCCTTAATGTTTTTGATATTTTTTAGTACCCCTCAAGAAAGTCTTTCTGGTTAATTTTGAGATTTTTTTGATTACTTGTTCAAAATATATCAAATTTTCAAAAAAAATCGCTCTTTTGTTGGTTTCTTCTTGATAACTTTCTTAATAATGGTCAAAATTAAAGATTGTTTTTGTTAAATCTTTGTTTTTAGATGGCTTTTACAGAAAAAGAAAATACCAAAAATTATTCAAAATGTTTTTGATTAAGATTTTTGAGTTTGAAATTTTGAATCGTGTTTTTCAAAGTAAGAGTAAGAGAAAATCTAATAATAGTATCTTCTATGAATTTCTATTGAATTTAAAGAGTCGCACATCTTAATGAATGATTTTCTCATATGGTAACGCTGCTGACTGTTTCTTTATACCGACAGTTAGAAGTTCTTTAAACAGACAGTAGTTTGTTTATTTGTATCATAACTGGGGCTAAACCATGACTGGGCATCGAAACCAACTAGTCTACCGAATATTGCTGTCAAATTTTCATCTGAGAAACACTATTTAGATGCAAAAGAAAAATTAGATTTGCGATACAATACAGCTAAGTCAATCACAGGGACCCAAAAATTTATTTCAATCATTCCAAAGAGCAACGGAAATATATTAGCTAAGGAGTATTCTAGTTCACAAAATAATCGTTTATATAAAATTTTTGAAAGAACACGAAAATAAATAAAAACGTTTGCTATAATTGTTTATAAATAGACTTAACGTTTACTTATTGATTTTAAACACCTATTAACAATTAAAAAGTATTAAAATTAATTTAAAATAAGTAAACAAAGAGTATACAGTGACAAACATCGGTACTTATAGTTATTTACAGAGAAAAGAAAAATTTTAATATTTTCAAAAATCGAAAAAAAAATAGTAATTATGGAGAGCCCACGACCAGACAGGTCTTAAAAGTTGTTAAAAGAATAGTAATTTGAAATAAAAAATATTCAAAAAAATCGAAAGATACACTCACTTTGAAAAACACGATTTAAAATTTCAAACCCAAAAATCTTAATCAAAACCATTTTGAATATTTTTTTTGTATTTTTTTCTGTAAAGGCCATCTAAAAACAAAGATTTAACAAAAATAATCTTTAATTTGGACCATTATTAAGAAAGTTATGAACAGAAAATCAAAAATAGTGCGGTTTTCTGAAAATTTGAGATCTTTTAAACAAGTAATCAAAAAAATCTCAAAATTTACCACAAAGATTTTTTGAGGGGTACTAAAAAATATCAAAAAATTAGAGAAATCAAAAATCAAAAATTTTCAAACCATCCGATTTGGCATGGAACGCCCCGTATACATTATCTGATTTACAGTGATCTTGCAAATACCGTCTTTTAATTTTAACATATGTGCCAATAACGAGTACGATATTTATATGACGTAAATATTTCATCACACCACCATCATCACCGTTTTCCTACACCTCCAGTTAATAATTAATAAAATTAAATTTATTACCTCTAGCGGCTAATTCGTATAATCCAGTTTCAAAATTAAAATTCATATTGCTACCACATCTCGCGCACTAAATCCATTTTGATTAACTTTCACCGATTTCAAGGCAATTAATTAATTGGTTTGAGGTTTATCGTTGATAAAATTTATTTGAAGCACTCTTTCGCCACACTGTCACTCGATAAGATATGACGCATTTTTGATATCAATAACAAAAGAGTTGTAAGTGGTTGTTACAATTCCGGATTAACAATAGACTTAGTTTCGTAAATGACTTTATAAATGCATGAAAAGCTATACAGTATTAACGAGTTCTTAATTTTGCCTGTAATACATATTACCATGTTAAAAATCCGCCGGGGTAAAACGTTACCTCTTTTAATCTTTTAAGATATCCACTATTTCTTATATAAAGTAACATTAGCAACATCACCACAATTGTAAACACTTTTAGGTATAAAACTAATATAAATACATCATAGTTTAATAGATTTTACTTTACATGGGATAGATAATAATCCGTGCGTTATAATTAATTATTCTACAATACACACACAAGTAGCCTTTACATTGACAGCTATTAATACTTGAAACAATATGCCTGTTCGTGATTTTTAATTAACCAACTTACACCGGAATGAGTACTAAGTTATGGGTATCTACCTTAAGCAACCGTTAAGAACGATGCTCAAGTTTATTGAAAGTAATTGTCTGGTTCACTTAAGAATATTATGTTGAATTCTAAAAAACTATGCACTGCACTATTTCACTGAATTGGTATGTTCATCATTTTACTGGAGTAGGTTGGAATCTTTGGTGTGAAGATAACACTGACTTAGTTTTCCACAAGATACCAAAACACTATACATTACAGTCAACGCGCGTTTCGCCAACAAAGTTAGCATCATCTGGAGATGATTAAAACTCACAAAACAATTTTAATCATCTTCAGATGATGCCAACTTTGTTGGCGAAACGCGCGTCGAGTGTAGTGTATAGTGTTTTGTGGAAAAATAAGTCAGTGTTAAGTTCATCATTTCTCATTTGTTGTCTACATATTAAATAATAATATATTAGTTATCATGGTATTACATTGGTTTCCCATTGCCACTGCATTAAAACATATATTTTGTTTTCAGTAAAAACTAAATCCACTCTTTATAAGAATAAGAAGTAGTAGATATCCAAATGATTATGCAAATTGACGAGCCATGTTTATAACCTACTACTTATATTGAATTTTCGCTGTCCCAGGGATCAGTGGCATTAGAACGAGTGGATCCGAAGGTTTGAATACAGTCTCAATAGAACTTCAAATATGATAATTAAGAATTTGGCTGCATTATTCACAAATATACAAATTTTTCTAAACTTGCACCACTTCAAAACATGTTTCATAATTTTATTATTGCAATGTAAATTAAACAGAGAAAATAGAATAAAGTATATTATATTTCAAAGGAATTTTATTTTACTCTTTCAAATAATATGGACAGCAGGAGTTAGTGGTTATATGTATATCTAATAACTCATCGTAATATCAATTTTACACCACAAAATGTTTAAAATAAAATGTATTTTATATTTTGAAATAAGTCTACACCAAGTGATTGTTCATGCATCACCAAAGTATTTCATTAACATAAGAAAAAATGATTAATTTTACACCAGATGTATTAATTTTACTCCACTGCTGATAAAAAAATCTACATTATTAGCAGGTGATAAACTGCTACTAATGCCTTGCACAATTATTTCACCCCAAATTAGGATATGCTTATGTGGAGTAAATTTGTACCGAGTTTTAGAGCATTTGTTCAAGTTTATAAAAAAATTTATATCATCATCGTATGACTAACTGTTTAATAGGATTAACTGATAATTTCACCGATTTAATTATGTTAAGTAATCCCGAATTAAACGATAAACAATGAGTAATATATAGTGTCTACTACTTACACAATGTAATTATAAGTTATGGAAAAATAATTTAAAAAAAAATGGAAAAAATCATTCAGTAATTCAAGGCAAGTAGCTCTGGATAAAACAAATTTGATCTATTTTTTAGGAGATCTTGTCGTGATACCATATTTTAAAATAATTATTAAATTCGCTAACATATTGGGAAGGAGAATATATTAAAATTCCTTCTATAAAGACCTCTGAGATAGTCAAAATATATACCATTATTACTCGTTTTCAGTACAGTAGGAAATGATATCTTCCTAGAACGTAAAAATGAAATCTATCATTTTTAGAACTAAATTACAAAGACGGTATTAAAAGTAAAATTAGAAATGTTTCTTCTACAGAAGAAGAAATAATCAGATAAATTTAAATAAATTCAGCGATATGAATTAAGTACTCTTCGAAAACGTATTTGTTTTTCAAAAACCTCTAGTGTTCCTGGTGGAACTATTATTAAGTATTAATTACTACTAGTGTACTCAGCAGTTATACAGGGCGCTTTAGGTCGCCATATTTGAAATCACTAGAAATAAACTTTTATAATTTTTTATGAAAATATAAGGGGTACAAATTAGAAACAATATAAGTTTAAAAAGGATATGAAACATTCATCAGTATGAAAATATGGAAACTTAGTAAAATGGCTACTGAGATATTTTAAAAAGAGTCATTAAACATGTGTACTTATACAATCTTATGTACTTAAATTAATGTTGGTATTTATATAGAAACATCAAGAACGCAAAACGTGTTAGGACATCATATTAATTGAGGGAAATTTAACATAAGATCATCTGAATATGTTAAAAGCATTAATCCTTTAATAGTGAACTTTGCCGAAAATAATCCACATGAATTTACTGAGAAGATAATATTTCACCCCCATAGTATGCAGTACAAGTAAAAATTACTAAAATGATGTTTTTCTGGGAAGATAAATCGGGCACCGTTGAACAATAGAATTACCCCCAAGGTCGCCGGATCTTAGTCCTCTCAACTTATTTTTATGGGGTTGTTTAAAGTTAAAAATCTATGCAACGCAGCCGGAGTGCATTTTGGCATTACGGCGACGAACTGTTGAGGAGTGAATTTAAATTACTAGGGAGGTTCTACAAAAAGTTCGAGGTAAAGAAAATAGACTTAATTTAAAAGATATCCAAAATGTTCTCCGTTCATTTATTCGCAAAAATAAAGTCTATTTTCTTTACCTCGAACTTTATATCTTAATTTAAAAGATATCCAAAATGTTTTCCGTTCACTTATTCGCAAAAATAAAGACAATATTCTATTAAAAGTTGAACGCGTTTGTTATTCTAAGCACATCTATTTAATTAAAATATCTCAGCGATCGTTTGACCAAATTTAGATTTCTTGACGCCGACAAATAGTTAATTCCATATTCTTTGTAAAGGACTACAACTTGATATCCCTTATCCCTTACACAAAATGAGTAACTCTCCCGTGCAGGGGGTTGGTAATAGAAACGAATTTTATGTATAAAATCATGCTTTGATCAAATATAAAATCTACCTGTCTGAACATAAGGTACACCCCTCATTCATTTGCCTTTAGTCCAAGAGATTAAGCGTACGCCTGCATCATTAATAAGTATGTCTTCGATGTTGGTCCTTAAAAAGTGATTAAGTATTCTTAAACACGTACTCTCGTCTATAAATATTGCTTTCAACATTTTTAAATAACTCTTACATTGTACGTTAATTAAGTACTATTCAATGTTGCTAGACACTGTCTGGATTATTTGCCAGCAAGGCATGCAATTTTTTGGCAGCAAACACCACGAATTTCCATGAAGTACTGTAAAGCCAAGTCTATATTGTCCACTATGTCCAACAACTCAGCTAAGGAAATCCATCCTACAGTTGTTTAATAACATGTACTACCATATTGTAGTGTTCTTATACTGTATGTAAATCTGCTTCTACTCGTGGGTTTACAAGTACATGCTGACTGTAGTGACCAATGTCCTTGATCTCTACTGGGTCATACGTGACAAGTACAAATTTAGCTTTGTGGAACTTGGCATTATAACAAAACGTTGCATCCAGCCATGTTCCTCATTTGGTTAGGATCGGTTGTAGATCAGTAGAAATTTCTGAATAAACCCGGTGAAATATCTTAATACCTGTTTGTAGTTCTTATTAATATATCAACATCAAGATAACTGCGTTGAATATGTTCTGCAACCCGATGAAGAGATGAGTTGTTGGATATCTTGGATAATATATACAGGTTCTTAAGAATAGGAACAAGTCTCAAAACTGCGATATCGGATCACCAACCGAGGTGCGCAGTAAATAGCCTGGTCGTTACTCGGTCAAACTGAGACCTTTTGCAGAGTGAATATCGATGAATATATTGAATGTGAATGTACACAGAGTTCGATATGGTCGCGCGTAAAATGTATAATTTTCCCTCTGACTGCTGCCTCACGCTTTCTTCTACGCAACATAGAGAATTAACACTCCTATTCTTGATAAGCTTGTACGTGACCTTATAGTGCAGGTAATGAATGTTGAATACTAGAAGGCTACATGTTGTAATGTGCTAAATGTTTGGTCTTGACACCAAATATTTGTAACATATTACAACATGTAGCCTTGTTGTAATGTGCTAAATGACTAAATTGCAAGTTGTCTTGTTGAAAAATACAAACTTTTTGTACTGGAGTACAACTCCATCTCATTGAATGGTGCATAGTTAACGGACAGTGTATGATGAGCGAATCTCAAAAATATTAGGCGTATGATAGATAGCCTGACATCTCTGGAATTGGAATGATCATTTTCATTGCTCAGTCTCATATATTATGTTGTAGACAATGGAGTAAGACGGGCAAGTGAATCCACTGCAAAAACCCAGAGTAACGCTTCTGAAAGTGGAGAGCAACTTGCGTGCCACTTATAGCAACCTCACTACAAATTTTTTTCACACCAACAATATCTACACCGTATTTTTAAACATTACTATGATTACTTGGTATTATTACTATGATTACTACGATCTATAATTGACAGGTTATACATGCAGACATAAGTCTTAAACGTCAAATACTCCTCGAAAATATCGCGGCTGTAATTGAATGTAATGAAGTAACCAAACTAGCGGTTCACTAAAAATATTTACCCGTCTTATTTGTTCCAGGCATGACGAATTTCGAGGGGAGCTCGAGCCGAGGCCATCTTATTGCATATCAACAGCGACATCGGGCAAATCGTAACCAGCGACGCTCGAAAATGTTCAACGTCTAAACCGCTGTTATACTATCCGCGTTATCTAGAAGATAAGTGCAATCGAAATGTTGATCCGAAAATTTAGATAAGAGTTACACATCATTCGGAAAGTGTCGCGCGTACGTGTCAGTTCGCGTAGTTGTAGATTGTCACCGGAAACCGATAAGAAATGGGGATGCTGTGGCGCAAAAGGTCCCTCCTGTTGAAACTAGTGGTGATCGTCGGTACCGCGTGGTTTACGATAGCCTTCCTGTTGTACACCGACGAAAGTAGTACTCAGAATAGGATAGCGCTACCTCTGGAAGGTGGCGGCGGGTTACGGGTTAAGTCCGGGAACGAGATAGAGGGTCCCGAAAGGGTAGTGCCATTTATGGAGGGGTCTCCTAAATCGCCGCCGCGGAAGGAGGAGAATCACGGATTCATACTGCCTCCGCAGAATTCGCCCGGCGAGATGGGAAAGCCCGTGGTGTTGCCCACGAATCTGTCAGGTACTTCTTTCTTTACTTATAAGTAGGTGGTAATTGTCATTATATGGGACTAAAATATGACCAGATGATATCGAGACAATAGTCGTGTTTTAATGTGTTTTATTTTCTAGGAATTGCGCTATTGTTTTAAGGAAACATTTGTCTCTTAATTACCCAATATTGTGATTAATATAGTTTACAATTATACCTATACCATTCTAAAATATGAAAATGCCATAAAAAGTTATTAAATGATATTTCCATTAAAGCGCACAACTATTGCTATGATGTTTTCATTTGTTTTCCATCATGGTTGATGGTTATGTTATGAATTTACAGAATTTCTTTGAAAATATTAGGTTCAAAATAATTTATAGTATTAGAAAAATGGGAGCATATTCTATATAAACTATTACTAGTTTTTAATTTTATTGCTTTTAAGTATGTTGAACTAATTTTTGTTTAGTGAAATTCACTGTTAAATCGGCTAAGTTTGTCTATTTAGTTATCATTCAATAACTTTGTATTATCAAACTCGGATTCATAATTAGAAGGTTTACAGTTTTCATTAAGAATTTCTTTTTATATTTTTGTAGCACTTGCAATGTATTTACATTACAGATTTTAAAGATTTACTCAGTGGATAATACTTAAGGTTTCTATGTCTGGAAATAATTATTTTTTTATATATTTTCATTTTTAAAGGTAATGTTTATTTTATCTAGTTTTAAGATATATTTTGATATTTTATGAGTGAATTAGAATAATTCTATTTGCATAAATGACATCTGGAAAATGTTCATTCGTTAATTGCATGTCTGACAATTCCGTTGCTATTTATTTAAGATTTTTATTATAACTAATTTAGTTTTAAGTCATGAAAGTAATATTTAAAGATCTTTATGCAAACATAAATTTACGGGAACAAGCAAGAATGTATATGTTTTTATTATATCAACACTTAAAAATGTTAGCAAAAGTCTATTTTAGGGTAAGTTTAAAAAATATCACAATCTTAAGTAATAAACTGCAAATTGTTCTTGTAGTAAAATAATCGCATGACTTGTATTTAGCCTTCTATAATTTCATTATGTAACCCTTCCTTCTATAGTTGATTCAAAATATCTAAACTTCTAATGAAATTCGTTATTCAATTGAGTTACTTTCCTACGTCTTCTGACATTAATTCAACTGATTGTTATGCAGTGTAAGGTGAATTAATTACTGCAGGTTCATATGCATTACCGCAATACATACATACACCATTAGTCATAAATACAAAGAAGGAAATACACAGCAGAAGAAAATCTATGAACCTGATAGATGGAAATAATTTCCTGCTTTAGACCTCAAGTTCTATTGTACTTAATTAAACAATATTTAACAGCACCAGATTAGCCTTTGATGGTGGATCACTCTATTAAAACCACAGTAAGGCCAATAGTTCTCCCACTTGTAGACGTGCAGCTTGTTAAGAATAGGAAACAGTGTAAGATTCTCTATGTATGCATAGAAGAAAGAGTGTGACAATATTTGGAGGAAAAAGGATGCACTTTACGCACGGCCAGATCTGTCTTTGTGTACATTCGATACACTCGATATTCATTCTGAAAAGATCTCAATGCGACTGAGTAAAAACTAGGCTATATACTGCGCACCTCGTGGGCCGTACGATATAGCAGTTTTGGGACTTGTTCCTATTCTTAACCACCTGTAACCATGTACATATTCATTCATACATTCATTCACATATTTAATTCATTCCTAACAGTGTCAGTGATTATATTTTCTTTAATGTCTTACCTATTTTATAATTATAAAGATCAATACCTTCTTTTTCCGAGGCTCTTTAAACAAATAGAAAGTGTTCACATTCAACGTATCACACGATCTACCTCCATATATATGGAAGTACACAGGGGCTCTTCTTTTGTCAAATTATTTTTTATTGTCTCCCGTTCGACAATCTAAAGCAATAATAGATATACTTGGTTGGTACGTAATAGCCGCCTACCCATTTTGAGGATAAATACCATTATAACCTATCTACAAGCCTAAACTACATATCTCAGGATGAAGGTTTCTTTAAATATGCTTGTCAAACGTGAAGTCAACTCATCAATTCATCCTTAGTAATCTGAAAGTTTATAAAGTGATTTCAGGAGAATAAAACAAAGCTTGTAGGGATTTACTCATATTGTTCCAATTTTACCAACTCTTAGAATAAACAGTTTTCTAGTCTGCTCTCAGGCGGCTGAATACCTTGTTCCAACATAATATATGCCTTAAAAATGTATTTATTTTTACAGGGTACCTCAGTTCTTAACTTTGTAAATACGCTTTGTAAATAAGTAGTCCCGTCTAGTTCTGTAGTATCAGTAGAATGCTCTTTGATTTAAGACCTTAGGGTCTCTTTACAGACCACTTATCATATGTTATGAATTCTAAATCTTTGCCTCTTCAAAGGTGAAGCTTCAAGAGATTGGCATGTCTCAATTTAATTAGTCTTGTCCGTGTGAGGACGGAAGTTTTATTCTGGTCACAAAGCAGTTGTAAGTTCCATTAGTTTGCAACCTTTGTTCCAAAACAGTCGCACCGCTGTTCTGCTGGGCGCTGGGTCTAATTGTAGATGAGCTGGTTTATCTATTCGAGCAGTACAGTTGAT
Source organism: Rosalia funebris (assembly GCA_037954035.1). Taxonomy (NCBI): domain Eukaryota; kingdom Metazoa; phylum Arthropoda; class Insecta; order Coleoptera; family Cerambycidae; genus Rosalia; species Rosalia funebris. Next base: position 17,464,326 of record JAZFAV010000020.1, read on the forward strand.
TGAGCAGAGCAGTGGCGTAGTGAACACCTCGTGGTTCGGTACAACTTGAAACTGCAATGCAATTGCGACCGCGGAAAACGATCGCATACAACCCAACCGGTTTGAAACTGGTTACAAACTAATCTCATTCTGATCGGCTCGTGTGCAAATTTCCACCAGTGTACGCTGCCAAGGTCACAAAACAGTTGTAAGCTTAACTATAGTAGAATTACTTTATGAAGACCAAGTCGGCAATAAATCGTGCGACAAAGACAGATGCATGTCTGACTTTCTTCCATACTAATCCAATCTGAATAAGAGTCACAGACCTGCCTATAAATCATTTGCGCGCGCCGCTTATAATAGCATGACTGAATCAAATGAGTATAAACAAGGATAGTTTCTAAAAGAGTGGCGAACCAAGGGTCATCAGAATATTACAGATCGGAATTTGGCTCAAAAGTTTTAAATATTTGAATTGTGGGTTTCTACTGTGAGAGATTATAAACTAATGTATAAAATGCCACGAGAAGTGTTAAATTCGCAAAGCCGAAGGTTAGTTTTAAATGTTATCGAATATTTCCAAAACCAAAAAGAGAACAATACAGAAAATATGCCTGTAATTAAATGTGCATCTGAGGCATTAAAGTTAAGTCAGAGTACCATAACAAGAATTAGACAACAAGGAATCTCTGGAATAAAAAAGCCGGTAAGTTTAGTATATTTAAATATATTATGTAAGGGAAATAAATAGAAATATTTGTAAGATCCCACAATAGACTCATTTATATTTTAAGTGCTAAATTTCTTATGTACAAATATATTTTGCAATTAAACTATCTATACATTATAATATAAGCAAAAATTATACATAGACGGGGGGTTTTCAAATAAACAATCAAATTTTAGGATGAAAAGTTAGAATAATTTTTTTAAGAAAAGCTAGTGGACGTACTATTTAAATTACTCTACTTGTATAATATGCAAGTCAGCTATACAAAATGTGCGCCTTATTTATTTCTGTTTTAGCGTACCAAAAATAGAGAAGCTCCAAAAAGTAAAGATATGACAGAAAATTAAAAATGTGAGATCAGAAGAGTTATATATAACATGATAGAAAGAAAGGAACACATAACGTTAAGAAAACTGTGTCAAGAACTAATTAATAAACACATCATAGCAGTTAGTGTTTCAAGTTTAAGAAAAATACTAAAAACCATAGGTTTTAAGTATACAATTGACTGTGGAAGGCACGCATTAATGTAAAGTCCACAAATAGTTTTAAAACGCGCACAGTTTTTGAAAAATTACATGGAAAACATATTGTCAGATAATCCATTAGATGTAATATTTCTAAATGAGACATAGGCTTTTCAACACAGTGCACGACATAGGCAGTGTTATTAGAACCTGGCACGACACAGATCCCAAATCAGTACTGAACAAAAAACATAAATGAGGGAAAAAGATACATAATTCTTCATGCTGCGAATAGGGATAGCTTTATAAATGAGGCTTGTATTATATTTTCAACAAAAACAAGTTTGCTGACTATCACGACAATATGAATGCCGAACTGTTCGAAAAATGGCTAGAAGAGCAACTACTCCCTAGACTAGAGAGACCATCTTTAATTGTAATGGACGATGCTCGATATCACTCTAGACTGAATGAAATTGTTCCAAATACACCTACAACAAAAGAGGACATAACTAAGTGGTTGAAAAATAAGAAAATAGACTTTCCAGAAAAGGCTTTGAAATGTGAACTATTAGATTATGTAAAAAAATATAAAGTGGCCATGCCATATGCCACAGATGTATTGATTTGTAAAATGGGTCATAAAGTTTTACGTCTTCCACCATACCACTGTATTTTTAATGCTATTGAGTTAATATGGGCTCAGTGCAAAGATTTTTATAACAAAAAAATGTGTGGAATCAAGCGTTGCAGAGTGTTACTAAAAGACATTGGGAAGATTGCATCAAACATACAGAAAATATTATTAAGGAACATTGGCAGAAAGAATGTGCTTCAGACGATCAGGTACAACCACTTGTAATAAACATTGGTACAAATTACTCTTCTGAGAGTGAATCAGATTTTGAGGCACATGTCAACCTAAATTAACATTCTTGTATTTTACCTACTTATAATAAAGACCATTTTATATTATATAATTTATATTCATAATATCATAATATTGTCTAAATGTAAAACGGCATCCATAAAACCTTTAGCGGCATACTATAAGAATATTAAAAGCATGCTATAAAAATATAAATTGCATTCAACTATAATGTCCTAATAGTCTAGTGATCAACACATGGGTACCATATTACAAATATTTAATAAACGTTTTAAACGAGTTTCTATGTATTCCATTTATACTATACCCTCATTCTCATAATCCGCCCCTGTACTGCAGACCTGACCTAAGTACAAATATCGAAACACTCAATATTTACTGCCTTTGTCTGATTTATGCAAGTTTAAAATTACGTTACGTGTCAGTGCACATCAGTAGTTTTAAAGGTGACCTAAGTAAAATTATTTTACCGCATTCGCGTGGGAGAAGGTAAGCTATACATTGCTCTTTGTCGCACGGTTTATTGCCGATTTGCGCTTCATAAAATAATTCTACTATAGTTTGCAACCTTGGTCGCAAAACAGTGGCACCGTGGGCGCTGGGCCTAATAACGGGTGTCCAGAAAGGGTAGGGGGTATTTGTAGATTCAATAAAAAAAACTAGAAGTCAGAAAAAATAAATTTTTTTGTTAATTTTTAGACAAGGTTTTGGAAAATTAAGTACTAAAGATTATGTCTCCAAATGTTGAGAAACATTTGAAAACATTCTGTTTAGTGATGAAGCGAACTTTCACTTAAATGCCCACGTAAATAAACAGAACTGCCGCTACTGGGCCGACGAAAATTCAAGACAGAAACATGAACAACCACTACATAGTCCAAAAGTTGTTGTGTGGGCTGCCATGTCTGCCGAAGGCATCATTGGGCCTTACTTTTTTGAAGACTGGCGAGGGCGAGCACTTACGATAAACAGTGAACGGTATTGCGATATGTTAAGAAACTTTTTGGTTCCACAACTGCAGGAGTTTGAAGGATTTAATGTGGAAACATGGTTTCAACAAGATGGGGCCACTTGCCACACCTCAAACCAATCGCTTGCGGTTGTCAATGAACTTTTTCCAGGAAAAGTGATCTCTCGTCGAGGCACCATCAACTGGCCTCCGAGAAGCCTCGATCTTACACCTCTTGATTATTTCTTATGGGGACACCTTAAAGAGAAAGTATATGTAAACAAACCACGAAATTTAGTGCAATTAAAGCACAACATTCGCACCGAAATGGCCGCCGTTTCCAGAGAGATGTGTAGACGCGTGGTGGCTAATTTCCGTTTACGGTTAGAGGAGTGCCAGCAGCGTGAGGGTCAATATTTGGAGAACATAATCTTTAGTACTTAATTTTCCAAAACCTTATCTAAAAATTAACAAACAAATTTATTTTTTCTGACTTCTAGTTTTTTTTTATTGAATCTACAAATACCCCCTACCCTATCTGGACACCCGTTAGATAACGAAACTTTGGCGCCACATCATTGTTCGATTTGGGTTCATAGGTTTCTTCCGGAAACCGAAAAGGATTCAATTACTATGCACTTTGAAAATATTTGGTTTTCATTTTCTTTTTAACACAAATGTATGCATCTCAAACGACAACGACCAGTAATATGGTAAACAGAAATAGAAAAATATACCACACAGGCCTCTTATCCGACGAAACATAATTAAAGTAATGGGCGGATAGAACGCGATGCCGTACATTCTCGAAAAAAAGTACGCGTACCATTAATACTTGCCACTAACATTGCTCTCATTAATAATCATCCGAATGTTTATCTTGTCGTGTTTTACTTTCCCGTTAGTGTAAATACGGAGGGTGGTTCGCGTTATAACGAATCACAATTAAATGCGAGTTAGAAAATAACTAAATAAAGTTCGGTAACAGCAAAGTTCCAAACTCGAAATTCATTTATATTTTAGGGTGATAAAATAACGACATTTGGCCTTATACAGACGTCACGACGTTCGAAAAAACGTCTAAACGGGCGTTTTAGAAGATTTGTCATTAGATACGTGCGGAAATTATTTCCTTTACATTATTTACAACTATTAAAGCCAAATCGATTAATACGAATAGGAATGTATTCGTACTTGAGAATCAAAGCAAATTGAGAATCTTAATGAAATTTGAGACCGTATGTATTCTATTTTAAATGTATAGAAATTTTCTGAAATTAAAAAACTTATATAGAATGTAATGGAAATATGGTAGAATTCGCTGATATCTACTAAATGTAGTTTACTTTCTGTAAATCGAAAACTAGTTCGTATTTTCGTTAGTCATAATAAACTATAGAATAATATAGAATAATAAATTATTTTACTAGCTTCTTGCTTCTAAGTAGTACGGCCAGGAACTAAATTTATACTTTATAAGAACATTATGAATTTATATAATGTTAATTTATAAGAAATAAATATCGAAGAGAAAGACTAATAATATACCTTCATATAACATTCATTAGATACATAGCAGTTATGTAAGAGTGAAAGAAATATATAAAGTGAAGGCGGTTAGAGAAATCCAGGGTTTTTTTATTATTGCAAATAAATTTATAATAGGTAAAGATAATAAATACATAGGGTGCTCCAAAACTTATTTTACATTCGGTGTATCTATTATTTGAAAAGGTTCAAATATGAACCAAAAATTATTTTAAATTCTGTAAAAAAAATCTGACTTGCGAATTGTGAAAAAAAAAATTGTATTTTTCAACCCCGAAGAAACCAGCCCAACTTTCCCTACGTCGTTTATGTTAAAAATAAATATTCACTTTATTGAACACAGAGGTATAATAAATATACTCAATACGTTAAGTGTAATTCTCCAATGAAAATTTATCAGATTTTTTTTAAATTAGTCAATAATCAAGAACTGCCTTTGATGTGCGTCTAAATATAAGAAAAAAAATTATCGAGTATTTTTCTTTGCATAGCAATTATATATAACAATGGATAGAGGATAAATGCAAAGAAGTAGAAGATAAGCTCCAAGTAGGTAAGACCGATGAGGCTTACAAAATAATTAAGAGGACCTTCAGGGATATAGGACCAATAAGTAGAAACGTTAGGAGTCAATCGGAGGGGACATACTAATCGGAAGAGGAAGCGAGAAAGCGGATAAATGGAAGCAGTACTTAGGAAATTTATACGAGGGTCAGGAATTAGGAGAGATATTAGAGGAAGAATCTAGCATCGATAGAGAAGATGTAGGAAAACCTATATTGAGAGAGGAATTTGAAATAGCACTAAGGGGGCTAAAGAACAATAAAACGCCGGGTGTAGATAAAATACAGGCGGAAATTTTGAAATGTGCGGGACAGAAAGTAGTAGTTGAACTGGTAAAATACATATACGAAACGAACGAGATGCCGGAGGATTATAAGAGGAACATTATCGTTACTATACCGAAAAAGAGAGGAACAGACAAATGCGAGAACTTTAGAACGATTAGCCTAACTTCCCACGCGTCAAAAATCTTAACCAGAATAATGCAGAAGAGGATGGAATATAGAGCGGAGGAAATACTAGGAGAAGACCAATTCGGGTTTAGGAGAAATAGGGGAACCCGCGAAGCTATTCTGGCGCTAAGAGTAATGTTAGAGAAAACAATAGAAAAAGGAAAGAACGCTTATATAGGATTTGTAGATTTAGAAAAAGCTTTTGATAATATAAGATGGGAAAAAATGTTCGAGATACTAAAGAGCGCTTGAATGAAGTATATAGATAGGAGAGTAGTACACAATCTATACAAAGAGCAAACTGCTGTTATAGAAGTAGAAGGGGAAAGAAGGGAAGTAGGTATTAGGAAAGGAGTAAGACAAGGATGTACGCTATCACCACTAATTTTTAATCTGTACATCGAAGAGGCGATTAATGTGGTAAATGATAGAGTGGATTTCCTGATTAAAGTACAGGGACAGAAACTAAAAATGCTGAGATTCGCGGATGATATAGCAGTATTAACATCTAGTAAGAAGGAATTAGAATCAGCGTTGAACGAAATGGAGGCAGTGTTGACAGAAGAATATGTAATAAGGGTGAATAAAAACAAAACTAAAGTGTTAGTGTGCAGAGGGCGCGAGAGCAGAGCAAAAACGAAAGTACAAATTAATAATGAAAGATTGGAAGAAGTTAAAGACTTCACTTATTTAGGAAATAAAATAAATTGGAATGTAAGAAGCGATAAAGATATAAAATAAAGAATAGCGCAGGGTCGAGTAGCTTTTAACAAAAAGAAAGCACTTTTATGCTCGGGGGTAATAGACTTAGAAACAAGGAAGAGATTTTTGAAAACGTATGTATGGAGCACGGCACTATACGGTTGCGAAACCTGGACGGTAGGGGAAGCAAGTAGGAAGAAATTAGAAGCTTTTGAGATGTGGTGTTGCCGAAGAATGATGAAAATGCCGTTGGCTGATAGGATTAGAAACGAAGAAGTATTAGAGAAAGTCGGCGAGAAAAGAAATATGTGGAGAAACATAAAGAAGAGTAGAGATAGAATAGTAGGCCACTTGCTGAAACATGGAGGAATAGTCCGCGATATTTTGGAAGCAGAAATAGGAGTGAAGAAAGGCAGAGGTAGGCCTAGACTAGACTACTGCTCGGAAATAGTAAGGGATGTGGGTTGCAGCACAATTAGCAAAATGCGTAGGTTAGCACAGGACAGGAGAAGCTGGAGGTTAGCGTCCAACCAGTCTTAGGACTGATGACCTCATGTATATACAATAGGAATGTGTAATTATTCAGTTCATCTATTATAGCTAGAATTGAACAGATAAAATATGAACCATTATGAACTAACCAAATAAAATATGAAATTATTTTATGATTGATTTTTGATAGAATTATTTTGTGACTAATTAATAGGATTTGATTGTAATAAGAAAAATAAATAGTAGTATATGGTGCAGATAAGTACGTCGATATGTTGTTGATCTATGAAGACTATGGGAAGTTTGTACCAAGAATATTTCACAGAACGGAATCACCCTTCACATATGACTTTTTTAAATATAAAAGGTGTTACAGTAAGAGCGCAAGATGTCAATTTTATATAAAACATTGTTTTCTCTAGCAAAGTATTGAAATATTTAGTGATTTATAATATAGATATTTGGAAATTATGTATGGAACAACGCATCCGATAAATGGCCGCCACGGATTTGGTGGCACACGGGTACTGTTCTGGCGAAATTTTCAATGACTGTTTTGAATGAATGTGGCGCTATATCGTTGACACATCGTTCAATTTTAAACTTCAATTTTTGGGTGGTCGTGGGCTTATTGAAGACGTCAAAGAACGCCATAGAAAAAAGTCCATAGGTGTTAAATCGCAAGATCGTGGCGGTCAATTCCAGGCACCAAAATGGAGGTTTCACGGGTGATATGGCAAGTGGTGCTCCAATTGATGCTTCCAATTGATGCTCAAAGAACTGGGTTATCATGTCACCATAACATTCGCTGTTTACCGTTAATGCATTAGCTGCCTCGTTGTCCAAGAAAAATCGTCCAATGATTTCTTCAGACCACAATGCACACCAAACAGTGACACGTTGGGATGCATTTGTTTCTCATGAATCATTCGTGAATTTTCTGCGCCCCCAATGCAGAAATTTTACGTATTAACGAAGTCATTAGGTTGAAAATGGGTCTTGTCGCTTAAGAAAACTTTGTCCACAAAATCGGCATTCATTTGTTGTTTAATGATCCAATTGGTGAACTCTCTTCGCTGTGCATGGTCTGTTGGCAGAAGTTGTTAAGTCAATTGGACTTTGTAAGCAATCTTTAGTGAGAATACGGTGAAGAGTGGCTGTTTAAATGTCCCATTCTTGTGCACGATGATGAATTGTGGTCCCTGGATTCTCGGCCACACTCTCGCAGACTGCCGTGAAGTTTTGTTCTGAACGACCACTGCAAGCTCGCATCGTGTATTTCACATCAATAACTGAACTATTACTTTCAAATTTATTGATTCTTTTTATATATTTTCACAGTTGATAAATTTGAAACATTATTTCTACCGAAAATTGGACGCACATTACGAATCGTAGCAACCAAACTTCCACCATTTTGATTGTAATGTTTAACAATAAGGACGAGTTGTTGTATTGTGCAGTGCTCCATGTTTGCTAACTCCTATCGACCTGTCACAATTATTGACCTATCGAATCACGACAGCCAAAATGGCGTGCAATTCAAATCTCGCTCTCTTATTGTAACACCTTTTAGAATATAAAATGCGTATTGGGTCATTTTCTCGTTGAATATGAAGAACATCGGCGATCAGTTGGAACTGAGGTAATTACATTAAATGTTGTGGCATCCATCAGCATAAATCTACTAGTTTATATTGGAGCAGTAACAAAAGAAATTGTAATCAATAAAAACACTCTCACTGTGCGCAGGATATAAAAGAATACAAGTACCATATTTTAGAACTTCATTTATTTGTTGCACGTATTGCTACCCACTAATTTGAACCGCCGACTATAGTTTATCGCTCTAATTCTAGTTATGATGCATGTTATCTCAAATGCCTCGTGCATCAAAATCAATATTTAAATTTAACTGAAATACAGCATTCGTGAGGCTTCCCCACGTATTGCACCAACTATGATTCGAGAATATAGAAACATTAAGAGGTTTGAAACTTGTGTAGGATAAGTAGATAATTTCGACCATTCATTGTAATTAAAAATTCCAGTGATTAGTAGTAGCAGCAGTTATCTTTTTTTTCTTACGAAAATGCAATGTACATGTTTATCTTCTATTACAAGAATAATTATTAATTACTTATAGAATATTGAATACCAGTATTATTTATAACAAAATTAAGCTCCATTAAAGCAGAACAGAAAACAGGACTGATTCTTTTGAAATATGACGTTTCTAAATAATGCTTTCATCTATGGAGAAATGGAATTTATCCTCCATTGCGTGTATTTATGTAATGTTATAAGGATTTATCTTCAGTACAAAAATAGTGCGCAATTTGATAAACATAAGTTGAGTATGGTTTCATAAGGGTTGGAAAACGCAAGAAGATTTTAAGTTTCTAATCAGCAAAGTTTTTTGACACAATTTAAAATAATTTTCATGTTTTTATCATATCAAATAACATAAATATTGACTGTAAGACCTTGTATAGAAATCAAGAATAAAAGATTATAATATTGAAAATACTGTAAAAATTACCATTCGTTGTGAAAAGGTTGAACTTCTGCGACTTGGACAAGTTAAATTTAGAACTCATAAAAATACACACAACAACTTCCAGGCAATCCTAAATAGAATCCAAACTATCCTATTTGGTACCCTCAACAAATTTATTAAAAACAATTCCCTTAGGATCATATCGTTAGCATGTATGCAACATATCTAATATAAAACAAGTAAAAAATTAAATAACGCAAGAAAATTCTGGATATTGTAGATTTCTTAAGAAAATGTGGTTGGAAACAAAATATGGTGAAACTGGATAGGTATTCATGGATCAGTAATGTGATCATCATGTTCATGTTTTTTGAGATGTATCCAAGATATTCGTAGAAAAAAGTAATAATAATTTGGCCGAATTAAGGAAAATTATAATAGTGTGCCCACATGACCATTTCGAATGTCCTAATTAATGTCATAATAAGCAAATGATGTTCGACACGTTGAGACATATGGACTTTTAATAAATTCATGATAAATTAAGAGCTGACCTAACAAATACAGGATAGAAAATACTTACGAAGTATAATTATTTTTGGTATTATATAAGAAATTTATGAGAAACGTAACATGTCGATTTGTAATCTAAAAATACATCTCATACGGAGTGATTCGTATAAATGTGGTAGAAGGGAGATGCTGAGATATTTTTTCAATGGAAAATCTCAGATAGGCTGATTTCAACGGTCGATAACACTTGTATTAGATCACAAGTATTATTGACTTCTTTCTCTTATCTTCTTTGTTAACTTCATTGTGAGAGATTAGTTTATTTACTATAAGTATTAAACTGTAAAATTGTTATTAGACTTTATTTTAGTGTCATTGTTTAATTCAATATATTAAATTAAAATAAATATGTAGTCTGTAACAAACTTCCTATCTAATTCATAAACTTCCCAAATTTTTTGCGTAAATTATCACTCTATTAACATATACTCCTGACTTACAATAAGGTCATTTGTTAGTAGTTGTCTAGATTGTTTTTATTTCTGTATAAAAAGTTTTCGTAAAAAATTCCATTTATTGCAGATTTGTATTTAAATAGCAACATGAACATTGTAGAAAAATCATCTTGGTTTTAAAAATCTCCCTCTTTACCTAATATTGCATTTTTGTATAAATTTAATCCCTTCTCTATTTATTTAAGCTATTATTATTATAGGTCGTTGATCTCAGCTCATCAAGATTGATTTAAAAATAAATAATATGAAGATATGCAGTCTACCATTTTAAAAAACATATCACATAATATGTAGTATACTTTCACTCTGATGTACCTACTGCTTTTCTGAAAAATAATACGACTTTTAACTAATTGTAAGCTACAGCCAAATAGGATTTACATTGAACCTATAAAATTTTAAAATACCAATAATAAATTTGAAAACTTGAAAATCCTATGTGATAAAAATATTTTATTCAACACAAAAAAGTGCCCAAAGAACTTTAGTAAGAAAACGAAATGTAAAATTTCTACAAATTTGAGAAAACGGAAATACCAATTGACGAGTTTTTGTGTTTCACTTTTTATTTTTGCAAATAAACCAAGAAAATGAAATACAAAACAATTTCCTTGTTATTGAGGCATATTGTTTAATATGTGTTTCCTTAAACTTTAAATCGATGTGAAGAATTTGAATTCGACAAAGGATAAAAATTTTCGACAGAAATGTTTCAGGTGGTCATTCCACTCACACTTGAGCTTTATGTAATCTAAGTGTTTTACAACACATATTAATATTAATTATTGTTTATTCTGGTATTTAGATGATAACTAAAAGTTAGTAATAAATCTACATAATTCCCCGTTAATTATGGACGATTAAACTTTTCCTCAAACGCTTAAAATTCTGTGTACTATTTACTTTGATAGATATGCAACATACCAACTACGTAATGCGGAGCGATCGTTAAATTCCTAAATATGTGGTACGTAAACGCGATATGCCGGGAACGCAAACTTAACTACCGCCAATTATTAGCCAAAGGCTCTGTAGATACTCGATACTTTATCGCAAAACACCGCCATTCCTACAATAGATAACATAATATGTACAGATACAAGGTGACGCACAAGAAACGACTAAAGCTCTAGCGTCGTTATTTATGTTCTTAATTTTAAAAATTTGCAAGCGGAAGTTCCTCAAGGTAGTGTTCTGGGGACTACACTATATTTATTATACACAGCAGGTCTTCTACCAAGAAAGTCTACTCTTATAGCCACCCTTGTGGATGACACAGCCATATTTGCATCTAATATCAAGATGTTATGTAACAAACACAAAATATTGAGAAATTCCATGGTATTCCATCGATACTATGTTTAAAATGTTAGTGTCAGTGATACTAAACTCTATCAATAAAGTCTATTAAACTCAAGATACTCAACTTGAAGCATTTTAAGTATATTTCTCGTTTTTTGTACATAAAACCTTCTTTCACTCGTGTCTTTAATTATGGCAAAAATTAATGTTTGTAGGTTGATTATAATGTAATTTGATTTCAATATTGTTGAAAATGGATAATGATACTTATTCAAATATGGACCTATTAAATTTGGTGTTATGTTTACGGTGAATATAAAAAAAAATTATAGGAAGAATCTGTCCTAGATTTAATAAAGTACGAGTAAGCAAATCGCAATGATATTGCGCCGCCCCCTCGCATGCATCTAGAGGCTTCGGATCAAAAAACAAAAGTTACCACGTTGTTCGCAAGGGTCGATTTACTATATTGACGTTTTCAAAATGCTGACATTCGAACGAAAAGCATTTCGTACATCGACCTAAAAATTTCGTGACACACACATGAAAATAGCTGTTTAGTAAATATAGATATCCAAATTCGTGTGGAAATTTAATAAATATTCTGGAGTATTTATTTCAACACCAATCCCGATGTCTCATTAACAAGTGCCACGAATTATTTGAGAGTGTCTCCCACTTGGACACACGAGGATCTTAAATATATTATTTGGACTGAAGAATGTAAATTCTCACATGATAGAATCGAAGAGATGTCAACAAAATATTAGTTTTAACGTATTTTTTTTATAACCAATATTTAATTTAGACCTATTGAAACCAACTTCCCAAAAATATTTAGACATTTTAGAAACAACTATTTGCGACTTTTTGAACAATTTGCCATTTAATTTATCTTAAACATGTTGATATCAAATGATCTAAGTCCTTGCGCATTGTACATATGAATTAAGGAAAGAACTGACCGATAATTTGAGGCCGCCCTGTCTCCTGATCTAACTCCCCTAAAAATTCGTGTATAAAATAACTACGAATATAATGCTTTCAAAAATAAATAGACCCGGCACAAATTCAAAAAGCAACGATTAATCATGTTATGACATCAGTCCATGAAAAAAATGCCAAAATAATTAATATCTAAAAAAGTTATGCATGCTAAATAAAAGTTACTCATATTCTAACATATAATTTAGTTAGGGAGTTTGATTAACTTCCGTATAAACTAGAAGTAATGTAAATTATTTTAGAAAACTAAAACAGGGATACCTACGAATACATACACATATAATATTGAATAAAAAAAATAATTCGTCCTCTATATCTCAAACATACCATTGAGTCCGAAACGCTTTATATATTATTATTATTATAAAGAAAACTAAACAAGAAACCTTTTCATTTACATCTTTTATAAGGTAGTTATTAAATTCAGGAAACTGTGGCCTGTCTACGTTTCTTTAAAATTTTCAACTTATAGAATAGAAAATATGTTGTTTTTGGTATAGTCATTTTTGGTATTTTTAAATACCGTATACTAACACAAGATCTGATTGACTTTTTCATCGACTGTCATTTTATTAAATGTCAGTTTATTTGTCAGGTGTAGAATAATTAATATTCAGAAACGCTTTAGAAGTCCTTTGTCAATTTCATTATGATTATATTTGAAATAACTATTGTTAGATTATTAATCTATCCGAAAAAAGGTTATGTTTATAACGCGTATGAAAGCAGCCCCGAAAAACTTGTCCACGATTTTCATAACCACTTTTGCTATAAATATATGTATGTCTTGAACTAGCGTAGCAAGCACACGTGATTTCGTTTACTTACCTACAATTATTTCAATTATAGTTTCATATTCCTGCGTATACAGCGTATAAGAAATCCGAGCATTGTTTTAACTAAGGCGCAAGAAATCGATGTTAGAAAAATATCGCAAGAAATAATCAAGGACTGTTTTATCGACAAGGAATTTATGGAAACCTTTGTTTTACAAATATCGGCTTTTTCCAACTCATTTTTTACAATATGGTTGTAAAAAATGAGTTGGACAAAGTGAATAAACAATTAGATACTTTAAAAAATGAAATAACTAACATAGAGAAGAAAAATAAAAGCCTGTCTACAGAAAATAGCCAATTAAAATCTAAGCTAAATGATTTGGAACAACAAATAACAAAAATGTTACCGGTTAAAGCAGAAAACAATCAATTTGAGGAAATTTTTCAGGAAATGCATGAGCGAGAAAATAGAAAACGCAACGTCATTATCTTTGGCATCAGTGAGGGACCTATCTTAGGGAGCCAAAAACGAATACAAAATGAAGAACAAGTGGTAACTGTCATATTTAATTCATTGTCTATTTCTGAAAATGGAAATATCAAAGCAATCCGCATAGAAAAGCCTAACCCAACTAAAGAGGCTCCATATCCACTTATAGGTACTATTAGTAATGAGTCTATTGTCCATAACATCCATAGGGCAAAAAATTTAAAAAACTCAAAGAACTATAAAAACCATCAGTATCTCATTGAACCACACTCCCAGACAGATCGATCTTTACCGTACAGTTAAGAGGCAACTTAACGAACCTGTGGCAGCTGGGGAAACCAACTTAAATCGTGTTAAACCGAACGACAGTTCATTCGGCATCTGTCCTGAATCGGCGTACCGTGTACGGCACTGATAAGAACTAATAAGTTCGAAACAGCTGTATGTCGTTCAGTTCCGATCCGGGACAAATGTCGAATCCTACCTGTGGCGGGTTTTATTTTTTGAAACCTTATCTGATCGTGCAGAAACACGAGAAAGGGGTCGAGGATCGCTTCTGGGTATAATTCAATGCCTGGCGGGGCTTTAGCCCGAGGAGTAGTTGTTTCCTAGAGCGATTATGTAATAGCTTTGCTATTCGGGAACTACTTTGATAACCGCTTGGCGGTTTGGTGGTTCCTTTCTCGATTTCCGACTTATATGTTACTGACAGAGATCGTATCGATAAAGATGTATACGCCATAAAGTTCATTCGGCATTTGTCCTGAATCGGCGTACCGTGTATGGCACTGATGAGAACTAATAAGTTCGAAACAGCTGTATGTCGTTCGGTTCCGATCCCGGACAAATGTCGAATCCTACCTGTGGCGGGCTTTATGTTTTGAAACCTTAGCAGTATATTAGTAATTAATTTCATAGAAAATCACATATTGTCAGTTAAATTTGAAAACGTTAATGCCCTATTTATATTTGCGACTATTTAAAAGTATGTTACAATTAGAAGTGTTCTACCTAGACGTATACATTAGAACCGTAATAAATTACAGACTACCCATAGACGTTTGTTAATAATTGATTCTGTATCTACGAAACCACAAATTCTTAGTTAAATTTGAAATCTTAAATACGCTTATCTCTATTTCTGTTTGCTATTACTTGAACCTGTTTTAACATTGGAATGTAAATACACACGACTACGCTTAGATGTACATATATTAGTAATTAGTTTCATGAATATGAAATCACAAATTGTCAGTTAAATTTAGAAGTGTACAATGGTGAACAAAAGTCAAGCCACTATTACATCATATTTCATATTTTAAAGAAACCTAATATCCAGACAGTAATTATCCTAATTTAATAACCATCAATGTATACCCTTTTAATAGATAAAACTTGGTATAAGAAAAACATAGCAGAATTAAATGCAGTAGTTTATAACCGATAACAAGGTGACAAAAGTTAGGCAACTAATAATGATCTAGTTCGGGAATTCCCTAAAAGTAAGGTATATTAACGAGCACGTGAGACACGCGCATTACAAAATTGTGCCAGCTCTATAAACAACAAGTGCCCTACAGCCATGTCGCGGAAAACGAATTCCAACGATGTAAAATTAGCAATTGTAAGAATGAATTAGCAGGATATATCACAACCAAATATTGGTAAACAATTAAATATAAATAAATCAGTAATACCCCGTATTGAACGTTATCGGCATAGACAAACAGTCGCAACTGCCCCGCGTTCTGGTCGACCTCGGAAAACGAGGACAAAAAAAAATACATTCATTTGTTGGAAAACTAAACAGGACTCATTTGCAACTGCGGCTCAAATTAGAGCAGATTTAGACCTGTCAAAAAGCCATTATTGAGTACGAAAAATATAAAGGACCGACTTAAATTTGCACGTTACCACTTACACTGGACTGCAATATTCTTCGTAGCTCTTTCTACAGTGACAATAACGTACAAGTTTTATCATGGCCGGCTCAATCTCCGGACTTAAATCCAGTGGAGAATTTGTGGGCTATAGACAGACAAGTTTGACAAAAACAACGTCTTTTCAAATCGCGAATTATTCTTCGTAGCTCTATTTTTATTGTTTATCGAATAAACATTTATTTTCACTATGTTGCTTATCTTTTTATATCCACCACCGTATATACACTTCTTTTTATTTATACTTTCAGCCACCTGGAGTACTTTCATGACAAGACCATAATAAAGGGATACTATCCTGAGTATATTGATAGTACATTTTGTAAAACCAGAAAATGTGAGACATTTAAAAATTTACTTACATTTCCCTATTTACATATTCGAGTAGCTAGAAGTATTTTCTGATCATGACCGTAATAATTGGATAACTACTCAAAGACGTGTATAAAAAATGTCAAAACTTATCAACTAAATTTGAAAATATTAATTTACTTCACTAGGTACGTTAAATATTTCACTATACTGAAAATGGTAACGTCGTAACAAAATATCGATAGAGAAGATAACCATCAGAAACACAATAGGTTCTATAAAAAGGACATATAAGATGCGTGATTATCTTATTTGTGTATTTTTAGTATTAATAGTATTTAGTAGTTTAGTAAAAATTAATTTCGTATTAACGTTATCAAGTTTAACTGTAAATTTTTGGTTTTGTATATACATAATTAATTGTTAATATTCATTTAAGGGGAATGGTCCCTTTATCACGATGTTAACATGAAAATACTTCTAGACAGTCGAAGATATAAGTAAATAAATAAATAAATATATAAATAAAAAGTGTAGTAGTATTTTCAAACTGAACAGACAAATTGTTAGTTTCATACTTACGAAATTAATATAACCCTAAAGGTAATCATATGTTCACTATGTAATGTAACGTTAAACTATTTTTAGGTAATCAAAATACGTGAATGTCTGGGTACTTATGTTATCAAAGTGAACCGACAATAGCAGAATTAATTATTATTATAATTTTAAGGGAAATGATCCCTTTATTTTGATCCTAACATGAAAATATTTCTAGATAGTCGAAGACATAAATAAAGACAGAAATATAGCAATATTTTCAAATTCAACTGACAAACTTGTGGTTTCACACCAACGAAATTAATTATTAATATACCCCCTAAAGTTAGTCATATCTTCACCACGTGATGTAACGTTAAAATACTTCAATCGAAATACATGAATGTCTGCATACTTATGTTTGGTTTGGTATCTACAAAACTTATTATTAATATATATTTACGACCAAATAATTTACCAATAGAGAAATGGGCTTATGGCTTCCAATTATGTAAACAATTAATTTATGTTAAAGATTTCAAAACTGCAAATATTATAAGTTATTCATAAATACCCTCAGAAATGCTTAAAGTAAACACTAGCGAACAAGAGAGAAACACCGATTTAATTAACAAGGGAAATTAACGTTTAATTTAATAATAAATAAAGTTAACAAGAATTGAAAGAAATAAAATGGGGAAAATTAAACAGTTGAGTTACCGTCTAATACAAAATAATATTGAAAACTTACGGAAATAAAATAATGTAAAGTTTTAAAATGTTCTATAGAGGTAACCCGAAATTACCAACAACATTTAAAAAAGTAATAATAATTGTTAAAATATTTACTGAATGAAGACCGAAACAGAACTGATAAGAATTGTAACTTTCTTCAAGGGCTGAACATCCCATAGGGGTAGTTTAGTCGAACCAGGCCAGGACTGGTTAAGATCTTGAAGCTTCCGTACTTCGACCAATAATATTGATTTTCGATTTACCGTGTGTACAGATATCGAATTATTGAATATCAAATATATCGACATCACTCTTTGTTCGAATAAAGTATGGTATAACTAGTTAATTACAATTAGAAATGCAATGACATATATAGATTATTAACTGAATAAAAATCGATTATTAACTGTATCGTTAATCTATTCCCTCGTATTCCGCCACGTGTCGCGATGTTTACTTGACCAGTTTATGATTGGCCCATGCTTTTTATTAGACAGAAAGAGAAACGCGACAAAAGCTGTCCATGGGCCGGCGGATATTTAATTAAGTACTATATCATTAATTATTTTATCTTAGTCGTTCTTCTATTTCAATAAATTTTCTATCCAATATAATTTACTTTGATAAATTTGTGTTTCTTCAGACATCCCTTAGGTTGCCTAATTGAATCTTTAAAAATATAAACTATTTATCTAACTAACCCTTGTTGTGGGAATTTAGAAAAATGTACGTCAATTATACCTTTATCGACACATATTGAACGAATGGCAATTTGACTAAAACCAGGCAAGCGTTAGGGTGTTTTTACAACAAAATATAGCCAAATTTTTAATAAATTTTTATGAATACAACTTTGCTTACTAGTATTGAAAAAGGTTATTTAGAATAGAGAGCTTAATGACAACCATATGTTCACACAAATCTGTGGATCTGCCTGAAGGAACACTATACAGGGGGGTTTCAACAAAAAGAAGAATGCATAATTATCATCTTGTTACAAGTTTATCAATTATAATTTGTTTTATGTAAATGATACACGTTAGAATAGATGCATTGTTTATAAAAATAATTAATAGAAAATATATTTTGAGCAGTCAGTATTTTTTCTAACAAAATTGTTTGTGTGAACCATGAAAATGGTTATTTTCACACCCGTATATCTACAGGAATTTTCTTAACTCAAAAACTCAAAGTAATCGTGCTATGTACTTAAGATTTCTGTTGCGGCTTTGATGCTTGAAATTACGCTAGCTTGCACATCGTATGATTTGTCAAATTCGAACTGTTCATAAAAGTGAACACGAACACGTCTCTATACGAGGGGCACTATTTATATTTTGAGTCTTAGCAACACCAAATGTTGTCAGACGCCATCTGACGTTTCCAATGGAAAGTTTGACATTTTGACCATAAACTTCTTCAGAACATTTTATCATTTAAGCACGATTTGTGTTGTTTACAGTGATTTGAAAATTGTATCTCAGTGAAAAATTACTCAGTGGAATTAATTTTCGTGCGATGACGTATTACGGCTTTCGACGTGGATTAGCAAGACAAGACTGCATCGATCAATTTATTTCAGTTGTTGTGCCAGAAAACATTGATGCTGTGCAAAAACTGATAATGCAAGATCATCATGTGATATACTGTGAGATTGAAACAACCTTAGGCATTAGCTCGACTAGCATATATAAAATATTGTATGATTATTTAGCTGTAAAAAAGGTTTGTTCTCGTTGGATCCCACATAATTTGAAAAAATCTCAAAAAGATGCATGTGTTGATTGGGGCAAACACATGGTCAAGAAATACATGTTTGAACAACCGAATGTTTGAACACTCAAAATATCGAATTAATGGGTCATCCGCCGTACAGTCCTGATTTAACACCCAATGACTTATTTTTGTTCCCGAACGTCAAAAACAAATTGCCTTGGACAACGAATTGCGTCGGCAGAAGAAGCCGTTGATGCGTTCAAAAACCATGTTTTGGAGATGTCTCAAGCGGAGTGGAAAAAATGCTGTGACATGGTTCGAACGCATGCAAAAGTGAAGGAGAATATTTTGAATGATTGAAGGAGAATCTCTGATCATGAAGACGAATATTTTGAAAAACGATAAAGTAATTGTCAATGACAAATTAATGTTTTTTTTTATTATTATTATTAGGCTCAAAATATAAATAGTACCCTCGCATCCGCCCCGTATACATTTTGTAATCCCGCCTAGTTTTCCTTAATTTCTTGTTATCTCCGAGGAATTCCGCGTGCCGTGAAACAGCGCCTGATCCCCGATAGCGAGGCAACAGTTGCGGACACGGAATACAAAAAGCAAAGGGAAAGATTTCCGTTTGGAAGCGGGAAAAACGGGCCCTCCGCCCCTAATTGCTCCCTCCCCGCCGGAGCTTAACTCGATCAGTGCCCTCGCACCCCAATAAACCTATTTCAAAGTTGTCCTACATCTATATCTGCGAGCCTAGATAATGCTGTTGCGAAAATTGCGTAACACTCATGGGATGTTCGGATGGGGGATGCGCGAGGAAAGAACCGTCTCGGCGAATCTAGCGGCGTAAAAGTATCAACTAGAGCCGATACGGTATACCGGTCTTGAGTGATTGTCCCAGGGGGATGCGCGGATGCGAATACGCGAAGGAGGGATGAAGGAAAAGTAAAATTTATGACTTTTTGCTTTTAAGTATGAGATACGTCTCCTTCTGTTAAGGTCTTAGACGAATAAGCAACGTATATGTACAACATACAGAATTTACATAAATAACCGAGATCATTATTCATTTTACTAATACACACGATCTGGAGCTTTGTCTTACTCAATACAATGTTAATATATCGTATTCTTATATATCCTAGATTATATTGTAATACTTTTAGTATACAGGGTGTTTGGTACATCGATAGGAAGTTTTAACGGAGTAACAGAGGACGTCATTTGGACATTTTTTAATCTTAGTATATATACATACCTATACGGGGTGTCCGGAAATTCCGTTCGAATAATTTCAGGGGTGGTTCTATGTACATAAGAAAACATAAAAAAGTTTCATATGAACATAGGTCGGCAAATCAGTTCTAAGGGTGTTATGGCGGTTCAAAGATTGCGCCCGACAAGAGGTTGTTATTTTATTTCTCTGGAGTCGCTTTAAGCGTCGATATGAATTTCGGTTTATTATTTACCATTAGCAAAATCATCTTTCTGAAGTTATTAGTTGGTTGCACTCTAAGCCAGTGGCGTGCCGACAGGGTGTAACCACGTTCAATCACCCATATTTTCCTTAAACACTGCATTTTTAGAATATTATTAGAAAATACGATTAAGTTATATTTTTTGCATAACAATGGTATTCTTGTCAAAATCTGTGAGACTAGCAGTTTTTGAGAAAAGAACGCTCTAAATTAAATAAAATAAACTCTCAATAAGTTCTGTTTGAATAAAAACATTAAAGGAGACTTATGGCGGCACTAGGTTCAAAATGAAAATCGTCGAGTATGCTTACAGTTGACATAGCAACCGAAATCTATATATTTGACACGTTTGTCAAAAATTATTGTACTTAATAAAAGTATTTGAATAAGATGGTTCGAGTTTTAAAAATTCCAGAATATTATGTACGGTAGAGCTAACGGTTGTTCTCTAGAAGCGCGCAGATCATATCAGGAAGCCTTTAAAATCGTCGACTTTACCTTGCGATAAATTATTTAGTACTGTACTCGTACATCAAAGGTTAAGAGAAACTGGTACTTTTACGCCAAAGAGTATTGAGATGAATGCAAGGCACTTTCAGCACTTGTTGTAACTTGTTTCCTATTTTGTTAATACGTTTCTTCTATGACCTAATATAAATAATTATTTTTTATGGCAGATCATACACCGAAATTCATACGACGCTTAAAATGGCTCCAGAGCAATAAAATAAAAACCCGTTCTTGGGCGTAATCTTTGTACCACCAGAACTCCCTTCGGACTGATTTACGGATCTATGTTCATATGAAAAGTTTTTAATTTTTTCTTATGTAGAATCACCCCTAAAAGTATTGGAACGAAATTTCCGGACACCCTGTATATCAAGTGTTACGGATTTTGAGATATTTGTAAGACATATTTTCAAGATGTATTTTAAAATTTACTCCTTTTCTCCAGTGTTCCACGTTATAACTATTTATAATAAATTGAAAATTGATTTGACTAAGCTCATAATTTTTTCATATATCTAAAGTGTTATTATTTTGAAATGTCATAATAAATAAATTCTAGGTAGGTAATAAATTTTTATGTCTACAAAAAGAGACAAATAGAACGCTTAAATTGACACATTTCTAACGTTGATTTTTCTTTTTAATAACAATATCTCGAGAGGAGTTTAACTGGTTCTAAAATATGTTTCGACTTTTAGATAAAATGATGATTATTCTAATAATGCATCACAATTTGTCGCCATTTCTGTAACTGTTGTGAAAATCGAAAATTTAATTTGCAGCCATTCTGGACATTTTAATTGGCTCTTTTGTTCTCCTTGTCCACTAACTACAACTTTTGATGGAATATTCCGAAAGAATAAACATTATATATGAAAGGAATAAGTATTATATACAACGCTAATTAAAACAAAAATAATTGATGTTGGTCAGTTATTACGTATTTGGTTGGGATTGCCAATATTATTAATATGAAAGAACAGAGAAGAGCACATTAAAAAAAACACAAACATCTCGAAATCCGTAACACTCGTTATATCAAGTTGAAAAATTTCTAATTGACTTCTTCTGTCGCCCTTTAAAATTTCTCATCGATGAACCAAACACCCTGTATACAACTTCGAGAAATTTATTTATTTTACATTTAATAGGATATATTTTCATTTTTTCGTTCCGACACTGGTTGTAGCTATTTTTTCAGATTTTTTTTATACATACTTTAATCTTGGTATATATACTTATATAACACATATATACGAATTTCGAGAGATTAATATATTTTAAGATTCGCTTCTTTTTCTCGTTATATTTATAATAAATTGGAAAACGATTTGACCAACCTCATAATTTTTTCATATATCTAAAATCTTTATTATTTTGAAATATGCTATACTAAATTCCAAGTACCAAACAAAAAATAAGCAAATAAAATGCCTAAATGTATGACCATAAAATAAAATTTCCTACTTAGATTGATTTGTCTTAAATAATATCTCAAGAGGAGTTCAATTAGCTCTAAAATATTTTTTAACTATTTTTCAAATTGCAAATATTTTAGCGATGTTGCAAATATTTTATTTTAAACTTTTCTAAAAATGCCAATTATGAAGAAATAATTGACGTTGGTCAGTTATTAAATCTTTGGTTGCAATTGCCAATACTATTAATATGAAATAACAGAGAAGAGCATTACATAATACATTAAAATGTCTCGAAATCCACTTGGTATATAGGTATATCAAGTTGAACACCTTCTAATTGACTTCTTTTGTCGCCCTTTAAACACTCTGTATACAGTTTCGAAAAATTTATTTATTTTACATTTAATAAAAAGGAACACAAATATCTCGAAATCCGTAATGCTTGGTATATAAGTATATAAGGTTAAAAACCTTCTGATTGACTTCTTCTGTTGTTCTTTAAAACCCTCTATCGATGTATCAAACACCCTGTATACAGTTTCAAGAAATTCTTCTAGATGTACTATGTAGAACCTGTTCGTCTTTGCAAAGAAGGCCTGATAGAAAAAGATACGGTACGCATAAAGAAATGTAACGCGGTTTTTAATAAAATGGCGAAGAATAGCTAGGGTATAAAGAAAGGGAACAAAAAACGCGAACGTGGTTAGAGGAACACTTATTAAATCAAGACAAGAAGCTGATCCACCTTATAAAGCAGGAGAATATTGATTGCTGTGTATTATTTAATTAATTTTTATATTTATGTATCGCATTTAATAAACTACGAATTCTCAGAAAATTTACATGTGTATCATTGCACATTATATCCTGATAAATACGAGATCAATTCTGGCAGAGAAATATGTAATTTAAAAATGTCACTTAGTACGGCAAATAGTAGCAAAATTAATTAATCGTTGTGGAAGATAACAAATCTTGTTTTTTTGAATAAAAATAATAATTTAGCTATATTAGAAAAAAATAACATCAAATTGTTCGTAAAATACAGTAAAATTTTTTGAAATAAAAAAAATAGATTTTTGGTTACTTTTGAGGCATCTGCCCTTAAAAAACAAGCATCTTCCCTTAAAAAACAAGCAACTATGGTTCTGTCTAGTTTAACATACGTAGGGCGCAGGTAATATTGTTGCTCAAATCGTGTATTTTCGGCGAGACAAACGAGTTTCATATGGCTATAGACGTTAGCATAATCTAATTAAAAAAATCGTTACGAATAAATGTAAAATTCATTGTAAAGGGTGGTCCAACCATAATGCACGATGTTAATTGTAAGTCACACCTTAACGTCAAGTTTTTTGCCCAACTTAATTTGACATTTCTTTGTTTCAGTGTTTGACAAATTCAACCATGGAGAGGTACACAATTGAGCGGCGTGTTAAGATTGTTGAAGCCTTTTACGAAAATGAGCTTTGAAATCAAAATGCATTTCGTGCACTTCGTGACTTTTTTGGTCAGCATAATAGACCAAATGTGTCCACAATCGGGAGAATTGTGCGCAAACTTCAGCAAACCGGGTCTGTAGGAAATGTGAAAACACTTGTGCATGCTCGCACAGTTCATTCTGCGGAAAACATTGCTGTTGTTCGCGATAGTGTAGCAGAAGAACCGTCAACCTCGACTCGTCGTTGTGCCCAACAACTAAACATCTCACGAACATCACTGATGCGAATTTTGAATAAAGATTTGAATTTACACGCTTATAAGGTTCAATTGACTCAAGAGCTGAAGCCTACTGACCATTTTAAGCGTCGTCAATACGCCGAATGGTTGGTTGAACAGACAGAAGTGAATGGTGACTTTACAAAGAAAATCATCTTCAGCGACGAGGCACACTTTCACCTCAGTGGATTCGTTAACAAGCAGAATTGCCGCATTTGGGCAAATAAGAATCCACGAGTGATTGTTGAAAAGCCAATGCATCCACAAAGAGTGACTGTTTGGTGCGGTTTATGGGCTCGCGGCGTCATCAGGCCGTACTTCTTCGAAAATGAGGTCGGCCAAGCAGTTATCGTGAATGGTGTTCGCTATCGCGAGATGATAACGGACTTCTTGTGGCCAGAAATTGAGGATGTGGACCTGGACGATATGTGGTTCCAACAGGATGGTGTCACTTGCCATACAGCCAACGAAGCAATGGCACTTTTGCGCGAGAAGTTCAATGGCCGTGTTATCTCACGTGGTGGCGATGTTAATTGGCCGCCACGATCATGTGATTTGACACCGTTGGACTTCTTTCTTTGGGGATATTTAAAAGAAAAAGTGTACGTCAATAAGCCAAGAACAATTCAAGAGCTAAAGGATGAGATAATTCGGCACATTAACGACATTGAACCTCAATTATGTCTCAGAGTCATTGAAAGTATGGACCATCGGATAGAGGTATGCCACCGAAGCCGTGGCGAGCATTTGGCTGATATTTTGTTTCACACATAATTGTCATAGATCCTTCTATCATAATAAAAGATATTAAGATAATTCTCTGAAAACTTTTTGTTTTATTTACAATTAACATCGTGCGTTTTGGTTGGACCACCTTTTAGTAGACCAAATAGGTGTAAGCCTGTAAATGGGTATTCGATTGGTGATCATAGGATAGAAAATTGGGCTGCTCGATTTAATTTATCTTTTTTTATTTATGCTATCTCGTATAAAAACGTTATTATATGTATTTGTTATTAGTTCTTTTGACAACAACGAAATTATTACAAAGATGTTCGTTGCCAGAATTAAATGAATCGCTGAGTTGAATTTGGACTTGTACGAGAAATTGGACTGGTATGTTCCAGTGTTACACGAAATAAAAAATAGAGTATTTATTCTAAAACGTCTCTCTCATTGTCGTCATAGAAATGTTTATTACTGTGAGTATAATCAGAAACACAATATATTTCGTATAAATACAAACTGTAACAACCCTCCGTACAAAATTGTAAAGTTTTAACTTAACAATAAGCACAGATAAAATATAGAGACTAACCTTGTAATAGCATCTCGGCGACACAATAGCGTAAGCATCCAAATCACTTCCAGGTTACACAAACTGTCTAAACTAACACGGTAATCACTTAATTCCGCACTACACTACATCAAACACACACTGCCTAAACTAATCTGTTCTAGCCACATCATTTGCTCAGTTAATGTTGTATCGTAATCGTCGCCAATTTAGGAACACAAGTCACTACACCAACAAAAATGTAAGAACGTAAATGCATCTAACGACATGTATATATCGTCAGGAGATGCTGTTACGAACGCTGGACAAAGACTGACCTGATATTCTGTCTTATATCACTATTATAAAAAGACGATAAAGAAATCGGATTGAAATTAACGACAAAAACGTAGATAAATACTTAGCAAAAAAGGGGCCGCGCAAACGGAAGTAAAAACTACTTATATTTGTATGAAAATCTGATTAATTATTACACCAGGATATACTTATTTCAACTAATAATAAAAACTCAAGAAACTTTTGGAAAAAAGTTTCGAACCCGTCAAATTTTATTGTTAGCTGCACATTTTTTACAATAAAATTAATACATAAAAAAAATTAAGAAAAACGATTGTAAAATTTCAAAATATTACTCGTCAAGAATAAGAAAAAGTTTGAGATTCTCTAGGCATGTGTAGAACAAAGAGTGAGGCAGCATTCGGAGGGAAAAGGATGCACTTTACGCTTGGCCCGATCCAACTTTGTGTACATACATATATATTCATCAATATTCACTCTGCAAAGGCCTGAATGCGACTGGGTAAAGATCAGACTATTTACTACGCACCTCGTGAGCGGTCCGATATCGCAGTTTTGAGACTTGTTCTTATCCTTGACGATCTGTACTAAATTTAATGACAATAATAATTTAAAAGATGAACTGAATTAGACGGGTCCAAGAATTTTTCTCGAAAGTTATTCCTTGATTTTTTAACTAATTTATTCATTGCTTTGTTTATGCACAAAATGTATTTTAAGTGATTTAAGATTTTAAATATACAATGCTTTCGTTGTACATATATTTAAAATCTTAAACCGCTTAAAATATACTTTTTATGTACAGGGTGTCCCAAACTTAACTCGCTAACTCATTAATTCATTTATATGCCTTCTTCTACTTGATTTTCAGAAAGAGGGGGAAAGCAAATCAATTAGCAAACAAAAATTATATATTTTTCAATGGACGTGTGAGAACCTCGTTTCCCTTACAGCCTGTTGAAAAGTCTCGTAAAATATTAATACCTTAATTATTCATAAATAAAATAAACTGTTTGATATTCAATAACTACACGATTTATGTACATTTATGCCATATCTACTTGACAGAATCGTGGATGATTATGAATGTACTATGAATTCATCCTAAATTTCGGATTAGTTCAGTGTCAAAATTTAACTTGCTACCAACGTTTCGCCATCCACTACAGATAACATCCTCAGGGTATTTTCTGGACAACTACTAAGCGGAAATGGTGCGATTATTCAGAGCACTGATCTAAGAACGTCACCTACATTATTAGACCACGAAACGTTGGCGCCAAGTTCCTGTTCAGCCTAGGATAATATTCTAATAAATTAGGATACCCTAAATTGTAATATTTTAAGAGTTGTCTTAAAGTAATTTTTTCGACACCTGTATTTTTACTGGGGCGCCAAAAATTCTTCCACCTAATTCCGCCATATTTACGTGGACACACACAGGCTCGCCCAGCCGCTCATGTGGAAATCGAACCCACACTCGATCCGGCAATCGAGGCCAGCCTTCTTCGCGGTAATTATGGAACAATTTACTATCAGAAGATCTCTGGTCGTACCTATAGACGTCCATGTCAATTTGGATATTCGAAAGAATAAAACGAACTGAATGTTATCAAACCAACATACATATCAATTTATCATTATCAATTTTATTTCTGGTGTATTTACAGACTTATTTGTGATGAAGAATCTTGCCTATAACTAGAAACAATTCTTAGATATTTTAAATAGTTTAGAGATGAAAAAATAGAAGTTTAATGTTGATAATTCATTATTTTTCATAATTTCTTTATATGTGTATTAATATTATGAATGACAGCTATTGTATACAAGGTGAGTCTTTGAATTGTACATATATTTTTACCAGCAGTATTTCTTACCCCATAGGACACTATTATGACATTTTTTTTTTAAATAAGAATTAAATTTTGCCAAATTTTGCTTTAAATCATCATCACATGTTGGTTACCCCTCATCAAGTACGCCAGCTGTCATTACTATTCTACCAAAGAAATGCGCTGTTGTCAGATTATTACAGATTTCTCAGAGTTAGATACAAAATATCCACAAATCAGATTTGTTTTTGAAAAGCCAAAAATACATTTTTTTTTATTTTTACAAGTATTATTTTTTATTTCAGTAAGTGGGTTGTTCGCTTATATGTCTATTATTTTACCGTGAATTTTTATAAATAAGGAATTAGCAAATGGTTTTAGAAATATGTAAATATGTACAAGAACCGCCACTTTCTATTAAAGATGAAAAAAATAAAAGTTTGGGAAGTAAAAAGTTTCACATTTCAGCTCTGTTCATTCCAAGTTATTTGCAATAAAAATTTGCAATATTTGGCCATTTATTTTTCAACTAAAGAAAGAAAATGTAGTGAGATTTGTTGAGTGACCGCTGGACGTCCGATCTAACTTGTATCATGGATATACTGGATCCAATAAATCAGTGGTTCTCAATATGTCGTGCAAATTTTTCTAAATACTAAGAATTCAATAAATCCGTTAATAAGGATGATATTTAAAAATAGTTTTCACTGTAGCAATTTACTGGCTGTAGACATCAAGTGGTTAAAAAATATATATAACTCACCTGTAAAGATTCACATTGTAGGTTAAAATAGCTACTGAAATAAATACTATTAAGATATTTTATATTTACAAATTTTTGCTATATGATTGCAAGGATTCTGATTTTCGCTTCTGTTTCAGGGGAAGTTAAGAAAATGGTCGACGACGGCTGGTTGAAGAACGCCTTCAACCAATACGTTAGCGACATGATCAGCGTTCATAGAAGCCTGCCGGATCCCCGAGACGAATGGTAAGATAACTGAATACATTTCCATAAATAGCAAAACAAACTTTAAACGAAATCTTCTATTACACTCGGACATTAAATCCGCTTAAAAAACTGGATTTAAAAGTTTTCCCCGGCGCCCTTATTTATACCAGCAGAACGCCGTCTACTGCAAATTTACTCCTATCAAAATTCGCAAACTTTTCCTGCTATACGTAGAGATGTTTTAGCATTTATATAGAATTTCGCCGAGTTTTTTTTACGCCCTGTCCGAAAGTCCGTACTACATTTTGCCGAATCCGTTTAAAGATAAATGGAAAACAATTAAAAAGTTTCTGCTCCTAAACGTTTTCCATTGAGCCCTTGTAATTTCAGATGCGGAATCGCATTTAGCGAGTCTGCTGTGTATGGGGATTTTTTAATACGACTTTCGAAACTGCGCTCGACTATTTTGTTTTATCTGTGGGTTGTTTGTTTATTTGTCATTCGGCGTTCGCGATTTCTATAATCGGCGACGGCAGATTGTCGTGTAATCAGTAACTAATCACTAATTCATTCGCGCTCCGATTTATCTCAGTTTTTCTCTACCGTTTCCGCGAGTATTTTTTCGGAATACACTATTCTTACACAATTTAGATTTTAATAAGGTGGAGACCCAATTATTTTAATTAGTACAATACAATAATAAATATTTCACGCTAGTTTTTAATAGCAATAATTAAATTTACATAAAGAAACTCATTTCATGTTGTAAAATAATAAATTTGGAATATTTTTATAGGAGAACCAGCTATTGACAAGTTTTTTCTGTTTTAAGGACAAAACACACACATACATTAGTATTGAACAATATTTTGAATACAGAAAACAATCCACCAATTTTTTCATATGAAGTCATAAAGTTATATATGTATAAAAAAATATTGAACGTGAATTACAAAGAAGAGTTATACTTAACTGCCTATTTTAAGTGTAAAGAATTCAATCCTCTTCGTCATTGTAGCATGTTAGAAAAATAAACGTGACATTTTTGGTAACGATATTTAGTATAAACCACTAGTATAAACACCCAAATGTGTTAATTTTTAATAATAATACCATAAAAAGCCAGAATAAATAAGTGGAGATATTCCAAAAAATAGTATTAATCTGAATAATAAAAGAAATCTAACAAAATGTAAAAGTGAAAATAAGGACGTAATCAGGCGCAATGCATCTGACAGATCCGGACAGCCCATACAAGACCAGGGAATGCACTAAAAAGTCGACACCATATCGTGAAGAGTGGTTTGGAGCTAAGAAGCTATGTGGGAGTTCGAGTTAATATTCGTAATAGACATGAAAGGGCAAAGAAAAAAGTGACTGCCGGATCTCACATATCGGCTGAGCCCGACGGAAGATTAAGGTGAAACACTACTATATATTTGCTAATATTGGATATACGCTGTAGATTTTTGGCAATTATTTGGAGATATTCCACCACTTGCAGATTCACCGGAAAATTACATAAATCTTGTAAGGACATCTTGTAGGAAGAAACATCTTGTAGGACAATCAATTCTAAATCACCTTGCAAATACAAATAACCTAGCCTTTCTAAAATTAAAAATAACTTAGCTGTGCAAGAAAAATGTCTTCTATTTGTTTTGCTTCATCCTACAATATCTCAGAGGGTAGAGCTTTGCTTTGAAGCCAATTATTATTCCTGGCATGAACAATAATTGTAAATCGATAGTGTTTCGAGTTGATTAATTTTGTGTCAATAATTAATAGAGCTGTCTACTTATATGCCTATCACTAGCGTCGTCGTATATGATCTACTACATTTAATTTATATAATATGTATTACTAAATTTGAAATGGCTATATGCCAAACGCCGTATAGCCAAGAAAATAGCTGTTTTGACCTAATTTGGTTTAGTCCTTATTATATAAGGCATTTGCAGATGGGTTGGAGTATAAACTCCTTATTTCTGTAGTTTTATTATAAGCTTATTATAATAGCTTATTATTATAAATCTCTCAAATTTAACTACCTTTTGCTTTTTTTTTACTAACTTTGCACTTGCCGAGGAAAGTACTAACATTAAAGATTTCTTTTGCCCTTTGATGGAATTGCCGGTGTGATGACATTTCATAATATGTTTTAACATGATGTTATTAAAATCGGTATCAATTTATGTGTTCTTGATTTGTAATGCTGTAATACTGATAACATTTGTAATGGATATAATTACATATATAAATTAGTAATGTAGAATGGGACTTTTTAATATTTATTGAGAAAAGTGGTCGGGTTTTGGTGAAATAATTTATTGACCCACTAATAATTCAAAAGCTAATATAAAGCGCCAATATCTGTTATCATTTTCGTCAAGAACGTAAGTAAAAAAATCGTTTATTTTTGTAATAAGCCCACTAACTCAATAACTTATCATTTCTTTAATACTCGTCTTTTTTTCTTTAAACTTACAACACATGCAAATCCATGAACCTAAAAATTACATTCGTGCAAAATTGAAATAAATATGACATTAATTTTACTAGAAAACTAAAATTTCACAAGACATTCTAATTTTTTTTCAGCTTTCTGAATCAAAAAAAAACTTGAATATCTAAGAACGATTATGAATTTTAGACACAAACGTGTTTCTTACTGAATAAACCAATAAGGAGATAATCTTCATTATTGGTCTTATAAATATGAAATTTGGATACTTCAACATTAAACTAAATGACGTGATGTAAACTATGTGATATATTTTAGTTTGCTATTGGTATAGAAATAATACTTGGTATATAGTATTATTACGCTGATGTTATAATATACTACGAACCAATATTTACTCTAGTCAATACAATTTTGCTTGTACTGACTAGCGCTTTTGGAGTCAATACAGTTTTTGGTAATGTGCTTGACGAGACAAATCAATAAAAACTTAAACTATTTAAAATATCTAAAAATTTGAAAGTAATTGACAACTTACTGATAAATTAAGGGTTTTTACTTTTTATCTGCAAACAAAACATAAAATGTGAATTGTGGTCTTCATTTTTAATATACACTATATTGCAAGTACATAATTATAAACTGGATCCATGAGAATAGACAATTAATATAGTTTTCTTTAATAACGTTAGACTAGTATATTTCTATAAACAAAAAAATAACTAAAACATTACATTTATGTTACTTGGAATACTTGGTACTTTGGAATACCGCAAAAAAAACTAAGAATTTAGAAATGTTTTAGTAATACGTTTATTTTATCTGAAACACGTAAAATCACTTTTGTTTTCCATTTCTCATAGTATTGTGTCTACTTTCCTAAAATCAAGTAACTTGTTAACGAACTGTGCTAACGGGTTTGCTTTATTTGCTATGAAAATACGGCCAATTAAACGACTTCAAGACCTACTCTACTTACGCGAAACATCAAAATTATGTCAAGTAAGTGTAATGCCGTAAATGTATATCACTAACTTTTAGACAGGTTTGTACTATACATATATTTCCAATACACTTTCTCTGCGAAAATAAATTTTATATAATATGCTAAGCTGTTATTAAACAGAAAAGAACGTACGGACCTTTTTCGTGTCATTAATCATCCAAAATTAATTACACTAATTATTGGAATGACTTCTGAAAGTGACAGAGGCTGGGAAAAGCTAACAAAATGGAATTAATCGAGTAAATTGAATAGGACGTACATGTGTGCGAAATTAATTGAAACAGTTTTTCATTATAAATTAAATTGGTGCTATAATTTACATACAATGCGTATATATTGTCCCTTGTTGATCGTAAAAATAGAGAGATAACTTTTAATTTTGATCTCCCATCAATAACGATTGACTAAGGATCATTGTGTTTACGTTTGTACATATATAAGATAATATACACTAGGCAAAAAAATTAAGGGATGTAAAAAATCCTAAATTTTTAGGTGATTTTCAAAGGGCTATAAGAAGGAGAAAAAGACCAATTTAGAAAAAAGAAAATTGAAGTTCATAATTTCTGGTTTTCAGATCTCGAATTCAAATTTTTTGCCATCAGCAGTTTTTGAATAATCATAAGAAACCCATCAAAAAAAAATCCAAATTTTTTTTTGCTTTCAAAATGTCTACCGACGGACTTTAATAAAATTTTTGTCAGTGGTTTCATCATAAAGCTTTTTTATATAATGTTATCTTCTTTAATTTGAGCGATCTAAAAGCCTTCTACGATGATTCTTCACTGAGTTATCATCGTTCAAAGAAAAAAGTCAGTATAGTATAAGTGTTAAGATATACGTAATTACCCAAGTGAGAAGAAGATACACATGTAGCCTCGATAAATCTGAAGTCATTTAGTATATCCAGATACATTTTTGACGTGTTATATGTATAAACTAAATTAAACCATTAGAATAAAAAAACTTTAACATTGAATTCATTTTTTTTATTAAATAGACCTTGTCTATTTTTCTAATAATATTAATTGTTAGAATTGGACTAGATAAAAAAATAAAATAAAAATATGTTATTAAAAAAGGGTAATGAAACCATTGCTATGAAATATATGAAGACAACCTCCATTTCTTTATGATGTTGTTTAACATCAGCTTATTTCCGCTATCAAGGCCTATTACAAACGTCCATCCTCCGTCCACGTAAACTCCCAAGAAGAACATCCTCTACCCTGAAAATGTTGCCGAACGCTCCCGCTCTTGTAGTATTATGAATGTATTTACTTGTCTAACATATAATGATATCTAAGAACTTATGTTCTATCCGAGATATAGAATAATAATGAGTTTTACTTGCTTGAAATGTAATATGGAAGGGATCTACGAATTTACATTCTATCCAAGGGATGGTATGGCTGGTCGTCCATTCCAGTGATGACCGCGCCAACAGTTTCTTGACTAATATCGATGGTATGCCCGTCAAGTTTGCCTAAACCAATGTTCGCCAATCACAATTAATCAAGCACCCAATATTTATTAGATCAAATCGTTTAATTAAACCCCGAGATATATGATTCTTTCAAAATTTATTTCGATTCAAATATTCAGTTACTCCCTTATAACTCCCTATTAATATATACTAAGTGACAACAAATTTAACACCTAGAAGTAATTAATTTTATATGCAACTTACAAACTAGCGCTGATGAACATTTGAAGGTAGTCTAAAAACAGTAGATTTTTCCTCTTTTCAGTGTGAAAATCAGTTTCTATGTCACTTATCAGATAACACAGAAAGTTATTTCCAACGTTTTGTGTCACTCAGTATATTTTAAAGAAGATTAAAATGTGAAAAACTATTTCATCATTAGCTATTCGACACATGTACAATAGGTGTTTCTATGAATTTATGAAAAATGAAAACGGCTTTTTATTTATTCCATCAAAAGATTAAACAACTTTTTTGAGGTTTGTGTAAATCGTCTTGAAATATTACATACATTTAAATATTGATTTCAAATCAGTTGATACGACAATAATAATCAAATTCCTCAACAATTATACTGCACAAATAATAGGATGGGTATTCCACTTAATACCTTACTTTGAGAAGCGATTTTATATTTTGAAATGTAGTTGACACTCGAAGCTAAACACCCTCCTTATATACAATCAAATAATCTTCTTAGATATAGTTGAACAGGTACTTTACTGTACGAATTTGTGAATGAAAATAGATCGAAACAATTTCGCGAATGAACAGAAATCTACTCAAATACGGAATTATAATAATATATTGCATTCCATTTCTAACTTTTAGAAATTCGTGTTTCACCATAGTTTATCTGCTCGACACGAACGCTATTTCGATAAAGCCATTTTCCTCCTGTGAACTGAACTTTGTATAAGGCGCGCAAGTTATCTCGGAGACTCTGTTTTATTGGGCAAATCTAAGATAGACAGCGGAAGCCAATTCGGAATTTAGAAATTTATGTACCAATGTAGACTTAGTTGTCTCGAGATATACTCATGTTTTGGTATATTTGTTTATACCTGTACATACGACAGTTGTTCCAAATTAGTTACAATATAAAATAATTACCAAACAGAAAAACTGTCCAGAGCTTTATGTTTAGTAATGTCATATTATGATGAACGAGATCAATTTTGTCATGTATTTTAATTTAACACTAATTAACATTAATTACTAACATTAACCTTAACATTAACATTAAATGTTTCAAGACAAGACCTGTAGAAGGGTTGAAGACGACAACCCCTAATCCCTAATAACCTCAAGGTGGTTCCTTTCTCGATTTCCGACTTATATGTTACTGACAGAGATCGTATCGATAAAGATGTATACGCCATAAAGTTTATTCGGCATTTGTCCTGAATCGGCGTACCGTGTACGGCACTGATGAGAACTAATAAGTTCGAAACAGCTGTATGTCGTTCTGTTCCGATCCGGGACAAATGTCGAATCCTACCTGTAGCGGGTTTTATTTTTTGAAACCTTATCTGATCGTGCAGAAACACGAGAAAGGGGTCGAGGATCGCTTCTGGGTATAATTCAATGCCTGGCGGGGCTTTAGCCCGAGGAGTAGTTGTTTCCTAGAGCGATTATGTAATAGCTTTGCTATTCGGGAACTACTTTGATAACCGCATGGCGGTTTGGTGGTTTCTTTCTCGATTTCCGACTTATATGTTACTGTCCTAATAACCTCAACTTAAAAATTAAGACGAATATATCAAATATAACGATACCTCGTTTTAATGTACTTCTTGTTCCAAGATCGGCAGGAAAACGTCGAAATTTAGTGAAGAAATAACAGAAATATCTAATAAAAGTTTCATCTATGCAAATCTGGTAATATGGAGTTAACAACAGAAGTCGTTTGACAAGTAATATGTTATCTTCATAACATAGTGGAATGACATAAATCTCTCATTGAAAGACCATAAAAATTTACTAAAAACTTTTGACAGCAATAGTTGGCGATGAAATTTTACCTTCGCGGTAAATCTGAACGAAGATTTTTACAATACGAATTATTGTCGACTTAACAGTTTTGTTACAGTTTTGTTCCCAGATGATGATGAAGACGATTTGATTTAAGAACATTGTGCTGCACATTATGCTGAAGATATTAGTAAATACTTAAACATTTCCAAATAATTACAGCTATTACTTTTGATGTGCAAACGAGGAGTAGTAAAATGGCCACTAAGATCTCCTGGCATAACCCATAGACTTTTATTTATGGGGTTTCCTCAATGATAGGGTTGCGTGAATCGGCCAGGAAACATTAGTCAACTGCAGATCAGATCATAGAGGTTAGTTCTTTAACTCTACTGCGACTATAGGCTGCATTTCACACCAGTGTCGCTGTATCTTAAACCCGGATAACGATGTATGTAGGACATAACTTGAACATGCGCATAATGCACCTTTTTACGTTTGGACGATATTTTGACAATGAATTAAAACCTAAAACGTATACTACCTGCGACTATAGGCTGCATTTCACACCAGTGTCGCTGTATCTTAAACCCGGATAACGATGTATGTAGGACATAACTTGAACATGCGCATAATGCACCTTTTTACGTTTGGACGATATTTTGACAATGAATTAAAACCTAAAACGTATACTACCTACTGGCGCTACATTACCTGCTTCCAGAAACTAGTAGATCGAATTTAAGCGCGAAACCCCGGTGCATTGACTACACCTAGTAGGTGCGACAAAATGTACAGATCTAAACTGATCATATGCCAAAGTTTGATATTAAATTTAAGATTATTTGCACAGCATCTAACTGAAGTTTTTACTCCCTTAAACAACTTTCCTGATCATGATGCACAGAGTAACATAAGAAGAAACATTTTTGGCGATAGCAAGGATAAAGAGTGCTTTTTTTGCCTCGACCGGGAATCGAACCCGGCTCTCCCA
The DNA here is from genome assembly GCA_037954035.1 of Rosalia funebris. Classification (NCBI taxonomy): domain Eukaryota; kingdom Metazoa; phylum Arthropoda; class Insecta; order Coleoptera; family Cerambycidae; genus Rosalia; species Rosalia funebris. The sequence continues at coordinate 17,500,887 of JAZFAV010000020.1, forward strand.
GTTTCCGGCTAGTTGCTCTGACCGCTGAGCTATCGAGGCACACTCATTACCCTTGCTAATGCGCCAATTTTAATGCGTCACTACAGTACTCCCTCCCTAGAGACATGATTTGTCTCGATACAATTTAACGGAATGTGACCGCGTTCGCCATTCTTACGAACCATTGTTCGGTAACCCGCAGACTATAGGGCGATGGATAGGACGGGAATCGAATCCGCGAATTTGAGATGTAAGGGAGGTTGCATATACTGGAGCGACGAATCACGTCGGGGTCACCACTTTGGCGATAGCAAGGATAAAGCGTGCTTTTTTTTTGCCTCGACCGGGAATCGAACCCGGCTCTCTCAGTTTCCGGCTAGTTGCTCTGACCGCTGCTCTTTCGAGGCACACTCATTATCCTTGCTAATGCGCCAATTTAATGCGTTACTACAGTACTCCCTCCCTAGAGACATGATTTGTCTCGATACAATTTAACGGAATGTGACCGCGTTCGCCATTCTTACGAACCGTTGTTCGGTAACCCCCGGACTGTAGGGCGATGGATAGGACGGGAATCGAATCCGCGAATTTGAGATGTAAGGGAGGTTGCATATACTGGAATGAATCACATCACGTCGGGGTCACCACTTTGGCGATAGCAAGGATAAAAGTGCATTTTTGCCTCGACCGGGAATCGGACCCGGCTCTCCCAATTTCCGGTTGGGTGCTCTGTCCGCTGAGCTATCGAGGCACACTCATTATCCTTGCTAATGCGCCAATTTAATGTGTCACTACACATTGAAGAAAATACTCACACGACAAATCTGACTAAGACCTCAGAAACTGAAAAAATAAATTTCTCAAGAAGAAGAAATCTGCAGGATTAGACAAGATAACTTGTAAAGTGCTGAAAGAACTACCCAGAAAAGGAATTGTGATGATAACTTACCATACTTCAACGCCATACTTAAATTTCACTACTGGTCCACAAATTTAAAAATTTCAGAAATAATTCTCATACCTACGTCAGGGAAAAAATTAACCAACGTCACATCATTAGGTCCATTAGTTTACTACCCGTCATCTTTAAACTACTAGAAAAGTTACTCCGTTACCGAATAAACATAATTCTAAACACACCTCAACACCAATTCGACTTTCGACAAGGACATTCAACTATCCAGCAGTGCCGCCACATAGTGCATGCAATTAATGAAGCCATTGATGAGAAAAATACTGTACAGCGGTTTTTGTAGATGTAAGTCAACGTTTGATAAATCTTAGCACGAGGGCCTCCCATGTAAAATCAAGCAAACACTTTCCATACAACATTACAATGTTTTAAGATAATACCTATCAGATAGACAATTCAGAACGAGAATGAATGGAGAAACTTCGGAGCGATAGTTCGCTCCATCCAAGCTGGTGTTCCCCAGGGAAGCGTTCTCGGACCCATCTTACATCTAATCCACGCTTCAGATCTCCCAACATCTCACTTCATTATCATCGGCACGTTTGCAGGCTCACAACATTCTTGTCTATAGACGAAGACCCAATAACTGCCCCGGCAAACCTCCAGGACCGACTTTTCAAATAAAAGAATTGCTCAAGGAATGGAAAATCAAAATTAATGAAGCTGGATCACATTTACCGTAAGAGAAGAGAAAGACCCACCAGTATTTATGAATAATTTAGAAATACAAAAATCAACATGCGTGAAATATTTAGGTGTTCGCCTCGACAGTAAACTTCTTTGGAAAGATCACATCCAAGAAGAAAGAAAACAGACTGGCCTAAAAATGAAGGAACTGGGAAGAAAATGAAAAATGTCATAGAAAATAAAATCTTGATATACAAAGCTGTTATCAAACCAATATAAATATACGGCATAGAACTATGGGGCTGCGCTACTAAATCAAGCGTATCGGTTATACAACGGGCACAATCTAAAATCCTCAGGGCCATATCTGATGTACCCTGGTACGTGAAAAACCAAACGAAACACAACGACCTTCGCATATCAACAGTCCAAGAAGAAATACATCAAAGAGGCAATAAGCACCACGGAGGACTAGAAACCCCTATTACAACAACTTGTGCCAGGAACACAACAGCAGAAGGCTCAAAAGACGCTGGCCATCAGACCTAAAATTCTAGAGGACTTTTTCATTGGAGGAGCCTGATCATGTCAGAATAAGAGAAACAACCTTCAAGTTTTAATAATAAATTTAAAAAAGAAGTTTCTAAACATGTAACGACCATCAGAAGAAACAATTGTACAGTACATAGTATGTGCCGATATTACTGTATTTCTACTTATATCTAAACAATCTAAGTTACTTTAAGTATATATAAAGTAATTGCATAAAATAACATGATTCAATGAAATTATCTATCTTTATCTATTCGTGTCACATTGTCCATTAAATATACGGCACTCGAATGAAGATAGAGTAAATTATTTAAACCGGCGTGTTATTAAACGTTTAAACAACCCCCAGATATAAACTTCTCTCCCTTATCAGCAGTATAGATACGCATATGTACGCACGGGTATAATAACCTCCAATTTGGCGGCGGAGCCGGAGTAATAAAAGTCATTTTAACCCGAAGTAAATTCGTTTTATGGCCGCATACTCGTCGGCAATAAAGCATTATTGCATTTTTCGACTGCTGCAAAAAAAAGTATACAAAACAGGCTTTCATTTAGCGGTGACTCGAACGAAATTTTATGCCGGCTCTAAACGCTGACAGTGTTGTGGAGTTTTTAATTTAATTTCGTTAACAGCAGGAGACCCAAAATTTAATGCTCCAACGTAAAATGAACGCTCTGAATTAACTGTTTTACTTATGGAACAATCTGTTGCGGGTCGGGCTTCGCGGAAGGACATTTTATGTGATTTTTTGTGGAATAATCCTCTGCCTTAATAATTATACACTGCGTAAATAAAATTATGTCAACTGTAAAGTGCGAATTTTCTGGAAAATAACATGGTGATTTCATTCTTTAAGCTTCTTTTATAGAAGCCTTTTTGTAGTTTGATGATGTTATGCAAGTATTGTTTAAATATTGTGGTACTTTTGTTATCAAATGGAGACCAGAATTTCTCTAAGAATATACTGTATAGGGGTACAAAATCTCAAATATTTTAAAATAATTGTCTGGCCTGGAAAGATATTTTAAGGAAGATAATCTCTACGATTTTGCGCGAATATTTGAAAAAATTGGAATTAATAGACATCAAGGAAGTGATATATCAAAAGAGTAAGAACAGAATAGGTATTTCCTATTATTGGAACCATCCAGTATTAATATCACTTGATGCAAAAGTTTTTCCCCTTTGAAGGATCATGCTTGACTTAGAAACAGTTTTTTGTCAATTTGATCAACCAGGTAATTTAGTAAACGGGAGACATTCTGCTCCATACCAAGTTTAAGTAAGATTAATGTATTTTATCAGTTTACTTCCCTATAGATTTTTTCCCAAAAATCGTTAAAGGAAAATAAATAAAAAAAATGTTGTATAAACACTAAATTTCATGTGCCTGAAAAATTAACTCTATATATCTATCATAATAAATAATAAAATAGTAAAAGAGATGTCTTAGAATTATATAAATGTATCTTGTATAAGTTAGGATTTTCATTTTTTTTTTTTTTCTTAACGCAGTTAACCTTGTAGAATAAATTTCTAGTATTAAATAAATACTAAGATAATTGTTGTGAGATCATCTGTCGTGTTTTTCGAACTATATTTAAATATATTTAATTTGCCTGTTTAGTTTATTATATACTATTATATGCCTGTTTAGTTTATTATTATTTAGCTTCACGGTTTTGTATTATATACCACATTAAAATGTTTGTCATTTACAATCCTTATAATTATAATTGTACCTTATATTATATTAAAAAATTGTATTGTAATACCTATCTCCGAAAGCTACATGCGTATGCTCTTTGAAATATAAAACCTAATTTTTGTTACCAATATTTAAAGCTGTTAACCATCAGCTTCATTAGAGTAACCCCGCGGCAGCTCGAAATGCCGTCGCGTAGACCTGACTCAGTATAGGTCTGTACACGGTCTTAAATTCTTCTATTTTTGTGTCTTTGGTAGACTCGTTATTTCAGATCCGTTTATTGGGTGCATAGAATATTTTATTTGCCTTCCTTATACTGTTTTCTACTTCCATCTCCCTTGCTCTCGTTTTCTCCATTACCACTTCAACATGTTGTGAATTTCTGACTTGCTCCATTTCAACACTGTCGATTTTTCTTTCTTTCTTCTCTTTCTAAATTATCATTACCTTAATTTTTCCTGTATTGCCTCTCCCATCCCCTTCCTCTTTATTACCTCTTTCCATTTAGTAATGTTCTTGCGTAGACTTTTCTCACTTCCTGCTAGAATGACTGTATCATCTAAGAGTACAAAAGTTTAAAAAATAAAAAAATGTTTTATTAAACATACTAAATATTATCTAGAATATAGTCATTAGTTATCGGTAATTGTACCTTTCGCTACTATACTTTTACTACCAACTACTCGCTATATTATTTTTATACTATCACTAACTATAACTATATTTCGCTACTATCACATTAAAATTTCGAAATACAAACAAACGATAGTGTATTTAAACTACTTGAACTTATATATATCGCGCAATATTTTATAAAAATATATAAATGTTAATGAAAGATAAAATCATGCCATAAATTTGCTTCAATTTCGCATACAGAGTATTCGAAAAGTTAATAATGTAACACATCGTAGATAATAGACACCTGAATGTCGTGCTTCAAAAACAATAGTCTTCTCCGATTATTATATCAAAAAGGTGATTGTTGTTTTGAAAAAGCGATCTTGAGAATCATGATTCAAATCGTTCATCACAGGCGTATTTTTGACCTCTAAATATGTTTATATCTCTTTTGGAGTTCCCAGTATAACGCTTTGAAATCATTTTCAGTCCCAATATTTCACATAGTTCGTAAATACTTCTCTTCAAGAAAATTGTTGCGTATACAAATATTTTTATTTCTACTGCTTTGACTACACGCGTTATTATTCACATTAATATTTGCATTAACAAATCACGTCAGTTGTGCAAAACAGTTGTTTTATTTTAAGTTAAACTCTATGTAATCTGCTTGTTAGACAGGGATTATAATTTTAATAAACTAATTAATTTATTCAAACAGAGATTTAATGTAGAAATCGAATACATTTTATATATATTTTCAGTTATCGGCGTACAAATTCATTTTATCAATTCAATTACTAAACATTACTTGTAACTCTTGAATTATTGTAAATTTTGGTAATTAATCAGTTTATTCCATGTTGATGTGATATAATACATAAAATATGTAACAACTGATTAAGTTTTTAATATTAATTTTTATAAATTATTAAGTTAATAAGGAATATCTTACAATTATACGTAAACATACATTAGTATATCGTTTGGGCGTTAACGAAAAACCGCTCTCTACACTCTCAATTAATCTAGATACATGGCAATGTGTCAGCCAAGTTCGGAAAAGAAAAGGGCGAAGCACCGACATCAGTGTGTAATACTTGTATTACATGAACCATTTCGAGCTACTTTCGACCTACTACCTCCCATAATTCAAAAAGCATTAAACTTACACACTTGCAATTTTGCATGTCTAATAAGGCCACCTTGAACAGCTATTTCATGAATAAACCTATTATGGTTCTCGAGTTATTAATGTCTGAAAAGTGCTATTTTTATCAGTCACTGACTGACTCGCTGATGATTAAAAACCTAGACCACTTCTAGGTGACTTGGAACTTGAAATTTAACATCAAGGTAATGGCGGTGACAAGGGTGGGGCTCGCCTACAGGCACAATCCCTTTCGCCCAACCAGTCGCCCAACTTCTTATAACACCGCTATATCACATTCGCACATATAATAATATATTTAACGCTCTCGCCCACCCTAGATATTTCTTGCCTATTTTCGCCTAACCACAAAATAATGCCAGCGCCGCCACTGATCAAGGTAGATTATTAGGTGTATACAAAGGAAAAAATCTAAAACCACAAATTTTATCGATGTTCGGTGTCGACAAACTTATTGGTACGGTTGATTTCAAGTACTAAGTATCAATCAGTTAGTTTCAAGTACTAAGTATCAATCAATGCAACAAGAAGAGATGGCGCCACTACACTACGTGTTTTGTTAAATTATTTTATTCTTAGCAAGTATGAAACATAAAAAGATAAATATTCGTAACTAATTATAATAAAATAGTCAATTTATATTTAGGTATACCCACAACAACCAAATTGCGTTACATTAAATAAAACTTTTCAAAAGTCTGATTTGATATCTCACCAAAAACATAAATGTGAAAAGAGGGCCATATTCGGTACAAACGACATTCGATTGTCGATAAAAGAGTTGAGATCTGAACGGGTGCCAAGTTCCCTAGGAACTTGGCACCCGTGAGAGTTTCAGTGCGTCCTGAAATCCTTCTCAATCAATTCGCAAACTCTCACTTCTTCAATCGCTTGTGGGGTTCCACAGAGCACGGGCGACCTTAATTGCGAATTTTTACAGTCGAACCGGTATTCTCAAACATTCGAATCCATTTTCTGATCTTACACCTCTTGATTATTTCTTATGGGGATACCTTAAAGAGAAAGTGTATGTAAACAAACCACGAACTTTAGTGCAATTAAAGCACAACATTCGCACCGAAATGGCCGCCGTTTCCAGAGAGATGTGTAGACGCGTGGTGGCTAATTTCCGCTTACGGTTAGAGGAGTGCCAGCAGCGTGAGGGTCAACATTTGGAGAACATAATCTTTAGTACTTAATTTTCCAAAACCTTGTCTAAAAATTAACTATTCTAGTTTTCTAGTTTTTTTTATTGAACCTACAAATACCCCCTACCCTTTCTGGACACCCGTTATAAAAATATATAAGAATACCATAACTTAACTAGCATTATCTACCTACTGCAGAAGTAGATAGACCTCAAATGCGTTTGAACGAATATAAAGGCAACATGCAGGTTAAGTTATCTATATGATATACAATTTCAGAGGCTTAATTCAATTGAATTGTACAGCTCCCACACTATTGTGTATATACACATGTCGGGGTGCCTTATGTCAGCGCAATAGAAATGATCATTTTGATATTTAGTGTTTTTATTTCAAAACTACCCACCCTCATTACTTGTTTTAAAAGGGAAAATGATCCTAGACAAAAAGTACGCGAAATTGGATATTAAGGGGAAAGTTTAAAACCAGTGGCCAGTGCAGTTTAGGTTTCACCCCCGTATCACCACTTAAATATTTCAAACGACATCCCCTATCTTGCAATACATCCTTTCAAAGGTCTTAAAAAATCTGTTAATCGGATCTCCAGATATAACTCCACTGGATATCTTCTTCTAAGGTTATTTGGAAACAATTATATAAAAAGGTCTGCCCAGAATATTCAAGAATTTATTTCTAAGATAAGAAATAGCTTACAAATAATTTTTTCTTTCTCTGATATTCGCTTTCGTAGTCGTGTCTATTTTTGACTGTGTCGTAAACACCTTTTTCTTTACTCTTGTTTGAAGTTAACCCTTCGATAAACGTACCCTTGCTTCTTTTGTAATACCCCTCGTATATGTAGAAGTTTCTTGAGGGATCTAAATTTGCGTCCGTCTTGCGATGCCCAGTTCATGTCGGGTGTCATTTAAAATGTTTAAGTGTGAGTAGCCTGAGATAAAAGGGTAAGGGTAAGAAAGATAAGGGGCTAAATTGCAACAAACACTAGTTTTAAACTTCCTCTTCGATATCTAAATTTACGTGTTTTTATCTAGAGGTCATTTTTCATGCTAAAATAAATAATAGTGGTGGGTAGTTTTAAAGAAACCACTGTGTAAGAGGGATACAGATAGTTAGATCAAATTAGCATAACGACCTGTTAAATGCAAGATTATATTTTGTGTTTTCAAAGTCGACACTCCCTATGACAACGGCACTGGGTCGGGCGAACAAATTGTTAGGGTCAGGGTGAATACAGCTAGCACAGTTAATGTTAATATTCCGTATTCTGTAGACTATAGCTTTATCTACTAATCTTTCTGGTTCACTAATCACGACAGCTTTTTTCTTTGTATGTGGAATGTGGAATTTGATACTAGTATCTTATTTTAATTGTAATTACCCAGTTAGAGTCGCTACATTAGAAGGAAGTACACACTTATCAGATACACAATTGTTTTCACGACGCTTGACAGACTCGAGATCGTCAGCTTCAAATTGCTGGAATATTTGAAATTGGTAAAGGGCTTGTATTTTTTACCTCGCTGAACTGTTTTAATTTTGTATTAATTTAATCTATGTTAATAATGTGTTATTATTCTGACGATATAAACGAATAACAATCCAGACACTGATGAAATCAACCTAAGCAGAAACTATACCTCACTATAGTCTCATGAAGTTACTATACCTAATATGTAATATTGAGTATGTTCCTATAAATGTTACCATTAGCGTAGCAGAGAGGCAGAATGATGCTAATTATACTTTTTTTATTTCATGGAGCGTTTTGTTTCCTTCTTTTTTTTTTAGTATTGTTTAATATCTGAGATTTCTATATATAAAGTTACACCAGAAACATCCTGAAACATTGTACACTTAAGTTGACTTTCAGAATATTTACATTTACTCTATTGCCTTACTTAAAACTTTAAAAGTTTATTAATCGATAGCACGATAAATTTTATTTTTACACCACAAATTCAAATTGAGGCATTCGCGTAATCATTGCAGTCGAATACGTAAAACTTTTATAATATGCAAATAAAGCTGCATTGTTAGTCAGAGTCGAGGTTGGTTGCGAAGAATATTAAATAACGTGCTTACGGCTACAGAAGGAACGGACCCGCAACTATACGTGTGAAATACATACAAAGCAGTTGCTGTCGATGAAACATCCAAGATTAGTATTAAAAAACTCGCAGTCGAGTCGAAAGACGTACGTACATGCAAAGAGTAAAATGAGTACGGGAAAACTAACGAAGAACGGCTTTATGTTCTCACTTACGTAAATGAGGAAGGCAAGCAGAACGAGCCTGCATTTTGCCGCGTTCTAATTTAAAAGAAGCCGTTAGCATACTCTAGACCAAATCCCTAGATTTCGCATGGAAGGATGAGGACTACGCAGGGATTAAGAATTCATACAAAGCGTCCATTGTCAATAATTTGGTGTCTGCTTCAATAAATCGACATGTAACAGCGAGACAAGGCATTATTTTGGATGATATTAAAAATGCTTTTATTCCGCAAAAATATTACTTCAACCAGTATAAGAAATAATGTATAGGAAAAAAGTCGACCAGAAATGCAGTCTCTAAAGTTTATATTAAATATAACAAACAATAAAATAATATATAACAATCATTATCAATAAATAACAATCATTATCGAAATACATACAAGGTTTAAGTATAGTTTCAGGCATAATAAAGTTATGCCTATAATATATACCTTAGATATCGAACAACTGTTTTTGGAATTCGCAAAAACGTCAATAACAAAATTATTAAAATCTGGAATCGCTGCAATTAGCACTTTCTCCATACTTATCATGCAAAGCAAATTTAGTCAGTCTTGAGCTATTGTGTTTCTCAAAATGTTTTTAATTCTTTTAAGCGACGAAAAACAGTATTCACTTTCAACACTTGTCATGAGTATGGTACAAATTAATTTTAATAATAAAACAGTTTCACTAAAACAGTGCGTCAAGTTTCGATCAATAAATAATTGCAACATTGCTAAGCAACTTGCTGGTTGACGAAAATCTTCCCTGCTGTATATAACCGTTAATTCACTTTTCAATTTAACTTTGTCCAAAAATCCATAAGTTTTCGTTACATTGTCAAAATCTTAAATGGGGAATTCTTTCTCATAGTCACTAATTTTATTGGGGAAAATAGTTTCGACGCTCTGAACTCAAATCTGTCTTTAGTTTGGTTAATTAATATATCACACATTTTCTTTATTTATACAGAAAATGATATGTCATTATGAGATCGCCTTGTATTTTTTTCAGGCGATTTTGAGTAATTAGTTGTACGGGTTTTTATAATTGCGTCTTTAAAAGTATTCAAATAACTGCTCATCTTCACAGCATCCAATGATCGAGACTGAAACTATTTAAAAAGAATGATGTTCACAATGAGGCATGATCTTGGCCAAAAACGCAAGCCAGTATTTAAGGTAATCGTTATTTAAATAACCCAATAACATTTGAGCGTGACTTTTTGTATTGTAATCATTTCCCGCAGTGTCAAAAATACATTTTAAGTATTCTTTTAAACCCAGTATAATGCAAAGTTCTGCAATATAATGCAAATAGTATAATGCAAAGAATAGCAGTATAATGCAAAGTTTTAAGCATTCTTTATATAAGTTTAGCATTTTCAGAAACGGTTCGTACAGTTCGCATGTATATCGCGTGCGATGCACGCAAGTCTCATAAGATACGTATTATATATCTCCTGTTTCACGCGCTCGAGTCCTCTCTTTCTAACACATGGTTAAATGGTCCTCTGATGTGTGCAATAGGAAATTTTGAACTCCCTATGTATTTAAGTTGTAGATTTAATATCCCGTAGATAAATTCTAGGGCTGGCGAATCTCGCAACATCTGACAAGCTGTAAGCGAGACTGTTAGATATCGGAATATTCTATGTATAATGATATGTATCATATCATTATACAGTATACATTACATGATAATGTAATACCTAATAGGTGTTTTTAGGAATTTTTAAGGGAGCTCACTGCACAAATGCACCTACAATAAAACCGCCACTGATAGGAACCTAAATAAGCACTTAAATATTTAATGCCAACTTTGAAGACACTCTGCCCCAGTGTGCGCCGGTTGTGTCGGTTACATAACGAACGAAAAACACCACCCTGTACATTACTCATTCTCCTGTGACCTTATCAATTAATTATTTTTCTTTAAAAATAATCCGACTCTGTTTTTAACGAATATGTCCTCAATTAGCATGAATAGCATTCGGTGAATATATTTAATAGTTGGGTATCACGAACTCAATGTGTAGCGAATGCGGAAACGAACTCCGCCGTCGCGTCGGGGGGCAGATATACACAGCACAGGGGGTGCGAGTTACCTTCTCGATTGCACACTGTCCCCGCCCGGATGTATATCGAAGGGAGCGCAAGGTAATACGCGACGTTTCGAGGACAGCTCATGCATACGTAATAGAAACCTCAATGAGCTTTTACTTTTTGCTTTGTCGGACGGCGTGCCCGATGGGTTTTTATGGTTCGTGCATTTCAATTTTTTTATTGTTTTACTTTGAAATTTCTCGTTTGCGGGGGTAAATTGGCTTATGAAAACCGGCGCGACGTACCTGAGCAACTTACACTGTTACTTTTTTATGGCGCAGGTATCAGAGGAGGTCTGATGAAAATGGGAGGATTAGGGAGATATTAAGCCGACGACGGTGAATACGTTGTTAAGAGCAAAAATCTTCCCGGGGTGACTTGCTTTGTATTTCACTCACGTATGCCTTGTACGACATTAAAGTACAGGATGGCCCGATTAAAATTAACCCCCGAAATAACTTTTGAAATAATTATGTTATAGGAAAAAGCGGTGGCATGTTAATTTTTGTTTTCAAGGGAATATCTTTTGACATAAAATTCGTTAGTGTCACTGAAACTCCTTGGCACAAATAACTACCCCCTTAAAATATTCCAACAGGAACATACGTCTAGATAAACATCAAAGTATCTCGACCCTAATAATGGAGGTAGTTTTTATTTGCTTGTTTGCCAATTGTAATCGATATTTGATAAAAATTATTTCAAAGATGCGTTTATTAAACATAAACTCCAACAACGACAAAACTAATCCATAAGCGAAACCTCACGATACTTTTCATCATCATGAGGTCATCAGTCCTAAGACTGGTTGGACGCTAACCTCCAGCTTCTCCTATCTTGTGCTAACCTATCAGTCCACGGTATTTTCATCATTCTTCGGTAACACCACATCTCAAAAGCTTCTAATTTCTTCCTACTTGCTTCCCCTACCGTCCAGGTTTCGCAACCGTATAGTGCCGTGCTCCATACATACGTTTTCAAAAATCTCTTCCTTGTCTCTAAGTTTATTACCCCCGAGCATAAAAGTGCTTTCTTTTTGTTAAAAGCTACTCGACCCTACGCTATTCTTTGTTTTATATCTTTATCGCTTCTTCCATCCCAATTTATTTTACTTCCTAAATAAGTGAAGTCTTTAATTTCCTCCAATCTTTCATTATTAATTTGTACTTTCGTTTTTGCTCTGCTCTCGCGCCCTCTGCACACTAACACTTTAGTTTTGTTTTTATTCACCCTCATTCCGTATTCCTCTGTCAACATTGCCTCCATTTCGTTCAACGCTGATTCTAATTCCTCTTTACTAGATGCTAATACTGCTATATCATCCGCGAATCTCAGCATTTTTAGTGTCTGTCCCTGTACTTTAATCCCGAAATCCACTCTATCTTTTACCACATTAATCGCCTCTTCGATATACAGATTAAAAATTAGTGGTCATAGCGTACATCCTTCTCTTACTCATTTCCTAATACCTACTTCCCTTCTTTCCCCTTCTAATTCTATAACAGCAGTTTGCTCTTTGTATAGATTGTGTACTACACTCTTATCTCTATACTTCATTCCCGCGCTCTTTAGAATAGCTTCACGAGTTCCCATATTTCGCCTAAACCCGAATTGGTCTTCTCCTAGTATTTCCTCCGCTCTATTTTCCATCTTCTTCTGTACTATTCTGGGTTAATATTTTTGACGCGTGGGAAGTTAGGCTAATCGTTCTAAAGTTCTCGCATTTGTGGGCTCCTCTCTTCTCCGGTATAGTAACGATAATGTTCCTCTTATAATCCTCCGACATCTCGCCCGTTTCGTATATGTATTACCAGTTCGAACATCCTATTTACTACTTTCTGTCCCAATAAATAAATAACGACAATAGACCGAAAAAATAACTGTGAATTCTGCTGACCAATGAGTTAGTTTAATTGTTTAATTACAATTTTGAGGCTTTAAGTAAATTAATATACTATATACCTTGCTTCATAAATAGCCGAAAATTTTATTTTCTATGTAAATCCGACTCTTAACTAAAGTCCTATAATCCCCTTTTTTTATTCAAAAATAACAAACATAATGTAATTTTTGAATGTTGAATGTTTGAATGTTTGAATGTTGTTTCTATATCAACAACCAATGATTTTCAATCGTTAGCAATTATTGTTTTTGCAGAACAAATCCCATATTCAGACCTGAAATAGGATATTCGTGCAATATTTTCAGACTATCACCAGATCGTTTGCTGATAGTTAGAGTAGTTGGATATTTATTTGTGAACTCCATTAATTGGGCGAATTAATTCGGAAGATTTGTTATACTGAGAATGGCATTATGATATATAAGGATTCATCCTAATCTTTGATTCTGAACACAGAACAATTATGACATGGTTTAATTTATAAAAATTGTTATTAAACTATTAAAAACTACTCATAAAAAAGACAGATCTGAAAATATTAAATATCGTTCCGCAACAATTCGATATTAAAATTAAATCTACAGTTCATATTTTCCACTTTGAATACCACTTACATGTGTAACAACAATTTTTACAATAACGCGTTAAAACGTTGTTATTTTAAGAAATTAATTATGAAAATAATCACCGGCTGTAACAAATACCATAAACCGTACGAACGACAGAATTTGGGTTAAATTTATTCTTTTTCTCTCGGTACTAGAAACCGTTTGTAAGTAATCTGTAAGCACGCATGCGTAATAGGGATAGTCTATATAGTCTAGTTCTAATAATAAACTATTAGAAATTTATTGTATAAACAAATCTATCATTTATGCTATAATAGAATTTTATGCATCCCCTTGAAGACTTTTATTTTGTTCGAATTCTTAAAAGGAATAAGGTTGCGTAGGTATCATCTCATTTGAAATGGTTATTCATCACATAGATAATAAAGGTCAAGTAGGTGTGGTGTATAGGTACTAATTTTTTGACTATTACAAAATTATAACTCTATAGATTATAATTTTATAATAGTCAAATTATTATTATTTAAAATTTTAATGTAACATCACCTGTGCTCGCACTTGATTGCACAATTTTACTGGAGATGGAGATTGGACACTGGAGATGTTAACATACCGTTAAAATCTCCACTGTTTGTACTGGCACAAAACTTTAATGTAACATCATTTGTACTAGCACACAGGTGCAAATGCACTTGGAAGAGGCGAAGACAAAATCCCTTTGATTCTCGGGGGAGATTTCAATGTAAATTTCGGATCCAATGATTCTTTGACGTTGATTAACTTTCTTCGAGAAACATTTGGTCTGCTTATAAATAACAATCCAAAAGAATTAACAACAAAATCCGGAACAACAATAGATGCAATTTTTACACGTTGTCTAGAAAATATCGAATCACGAACATATATTTCATATTTTAGTTATCACAAACCAATCATATTAGTATTACCACCAGCCGATGATAGTGTAGATAATGAATAAACCGAATATTTTTTATACAAATTTTATATTGTTATATTTCTTTTGAAATTATCCCTCTCCCTTTCTCTCTCTCTCTCTCTCTCTCTCTTTCAATCTCTCACTCTTAATCTCTCTCAGTCTCTATTCTAAAGAAGTATTCACTTCTATCACGTGTACTGTGCTGCACATGATTTTTTTTATTTATTAGTTATATACTGTACACATATATATGTATTTATTTATATTCCATATTTTTGTCCTGTACAATTTGTATAATGGATCTTTGCGCATGTATCAATTTAGTGACGATGCACGGATCACATGTTATACCACTCGCAATTGTTACTAATATACCACAATTACCAGCACGTATGTCTAGCGACATGTTTCGATCAACTACGTACGGCATAGACAGTTAATGATTTGCTGAACAAAATGCAATTATGAAGTCACATCTTAGCTTTATTGTATAATTTGATTCATTGGCGTCTCAATGTTTCTGTAAAATTTATTTAATTTTTGTTTCATTTATTTTTATTTCTGTTGAATTTATTTCATTTGTTTTGATGGAAATATCACTTCCATTGAATGTTTCTGTGGAGAATCTTTTCATTCCTCTGTCATATGTAGGTTGACGCATTCGCATTGTACTAACTGTTATCCTAAAATATGTTTTCGGCACGACATTGTTTAAAAATGTCAGTTGATTGATTCATACGATTGTTATCTGTGACGCACAAGCAAAGAATCATTATACAAACCATAAATGGAATTCTTCTATTGGGCAGTAGTCTGTAGCATTGTTATTATTGTTATTAATGTCCTATTTAGCAGTTTATTTAGTTAGATATTCAATGGAATAGCTACACAATTGTTTGTGGTTTCATTTTTTTTGCTACATTAATATAAATTTTGAACTCATATAAGCCTAGTTATTTATTATTTATTATCAAGTACTTTGACTATTTTTACTATCGATGTAAAGAAATTGAAGCCGATTGTCATTTCATTGTGCATTTATGTGAAATAGCGTTAACGTTTCTCATTCGTGGTTTACAGGGAAAAAATGGCAATACCGCCATGCAGCTATGAATTATAAATGTGTATCATCCAATTTAAATTCATCAATCATTTTAACTCGTCCAACAACCAGAGGGCTGTCAGGGTAGACGAGCGTCGTTGGATTAATTTTCCTATAACAATATTTACGAAATAAAGTATTCAAAAACGTTTTAAAAAAATATTACACACGAGAGCCACTTTTAATATTAATAGGTTGCATATATAAAGCATACAAAATAAGTGGATTAATCCATTGTGATATATTAAGAGATTAAAGTATTTATTGATTTAAAATTTGAATTCTATTGCCTGGCTAGAATAATCTTATGAATGCATTTTAAAGGAGTTAGTTCCGCAATACAATGGCCTTCGTAGAAATGTTGTACTATGTGAAGATTAATATAAAAGTTTATGTACTATAAAAGTTATATTTTTTTAATTTGTCATAACTAAATTGGCCACTTTTTCACGGAGAATCCTCTGTATAAGTGGGAGAATAACCTCCCACTTATTCAGAGAAATATGGATAAGGAGAGAACATGAATACCTGCAAATGTTCATCTTGTATTCATCTACAAGATTGTATCGTTTAATAGCCCATCTAAATAGATAAATACAATAACGAAGTTAACGATGTAGCTAGTAATATAGGGTGTCTCAGTGGGAACTATAGGATTTGAACTGAGCGCCATGCTAATTTTTGCAAGAAAATTTTGTTCAGCGATGAGCACATTTAAATCTTGACGGATACGTCAGCAAACAAAATTTTCGAATTTGGGGTGCTGAAAATCCACATACTATTCACGACAAATGCATCCACAGAGATGCACGATTTGGTGCGCATTTTGGAGTGGTGGAGTAATTGTAGTATACTTCTTTAAAAATAAAACTGGTAATGCTATCACCGTAAATAAGGAACGCTATCGTGACATGTTGACATCGTATGGTTTGTAGATGATATATTGTAGATCATTAAATATTGACGCCCTATCTTGATGATAGAACACAATTAGTGCGCAGCTCAAATCCTATAGTTCCAACTGAGTCACTCTATATTTTAAAATGGCGTTGTATGTTTGCTTTTGAAGTTAAAACATTGAAACGAATAATGAATACTTAAACAAGTATTTATTTATTTATTTTGATAAATTCCGGTTAATCTTAGTAAGTATTTTCTTATCTTCCTTTAGCTGTAATTTTGTTTGTATTTATTGCACATTTTTACGACATATGAATAAATTCCTTATTAACAGTACTAATAAATGGTACCACGGTACGAATATGGTTCCATTTGAAAAAATTGAGTTTTTCCCCAAAAACAATTTTGATTAACTTTATTTGTTCATAAATCACGTGATTTAGTATTTTTGACGGGATTTCGATGTTTGTGGCATTACACGGGTCATTTAGAATAAATCGCAACCGTCATGGCCCACTTAAATGGAAAACTAAAAATTAGACTATAAAAAGTGTTGACTTTTGAAATGTCACTTATTTGGTATCGTCGGATTCAGAAAATTATGCAGAATTCAAAAATGCAATAATATACAAAGTATTCCATTTAAAAATCGATAGTTAGTGTCACTTCCGGCAAAACCGGAAGTGAAAAGAAATCAATTGTATGTCAAAAAGTGCCGCTTATTATGTATATAGGATATCCCAAACTTCAATCAATTATCTTCAAAACTATAGGAGAAAAGGGGGGTATACCGTGATCCTGTTACACCCGGTATGTATTCATATTATTCATCGTGAAGCAAATTTCTGAAATACAAGTGTGTGTTTTAAACATTTGTATTTCAGAAATTTGCAAAACCGAGAATGATGGATTTTCTTCAAATAATTCCTTATTTTCTGCTTATAAACATTAAAGTTAGGTCATTTAAGAATTTCAACATATGTGATATAATTTAATTTTCTTGAAGGATCAATATAAGTCAAAATTGTGAGGCTAATTATTGTTCTAATTAGGCTAATTATTGATATTCTGCTATTATTAAGAAAGGACATTATTAAACAAGACTGTAAACTTTAAAAAAATTAGTTAGTTAAGTTGTTTCAATTCTTTGTCATATTAAAGGCTTCTTATTTGATATTGTTGACCCTTACAATCGTGCAAGTTTTTAGTCTTATTTGATAATATCATTTCTTAATAATAGCAGAATAATTTTAATTGATATTTATCCTTCAAAGGATTTTCTAGACTGCAAGTAGATAAGTGTACAAACATCACCATTGTCAAAAAATCATTGCTAATCAACTGATTAACAAAGTGGGTTTTCTAACTGGATACCCAGTTATAAGTTACCAGTCAATAGGTTTTAGCTGATTAGTGAGGAGAACCAAAGGTTGGTAGTTGAAGCTCTTGGTTTGGTCAAAGCCCTATATTCTTGATAAGCTGGCCCTTATCAAGGATATGGGACCTCATTCAAATACAAAGCTGGATAATGTGCTCTGGCGTGAAATAACGGTAAACAGGACGGCAATATATATCCTAAGAGGATTGATTAAAGGCCAACGGCGGTCCAAAGGGGGTCAGTTTTCATTCAGGAATTTACCGTTCGCGTTCCTTTAATTAATCGTGATGTCTTCGAATTCGCCGTGGTACTTTTGCAATATTTTGATTTATGCATTTCCTTTCTGTGAACTTAACAGTATAGTCATGAATTTTGTTTGAGAAGGACGTATGGGGGTCAGTTTTTCTTCAGGAATTTACCGTTCGCGTTCTTTTAATTAATCGTGAAGTCTTCGAATTTGACGTAATAATTTTGAAATTTTTTATTCCGATTTTTGGATTTTCCCCGTGGGAAGTTAGCAGGACAGCCATTAATCTCGTTTTAGAATGTCTTACGGGAATTAGTTTCCATTCAGGAATTGCCTTCTTTTAATTAATCCTGACATCTTCGCCGGGTCACATTTTTTAATTTTTTTTTTAGATTTTTGGATTTTCTAACTTCATGTGAAGTTCATGTGAAGTTAGCAGAATACACAATTTTTTTAAAATTGAAGAACGGTTAAATTATAAATTTCACGATTAATTAACGGCAATTAATGAGCCTACGCATTTTTCGATTCTTCAAAGTTGTTCTGCTAAGTTCACCCTGATGCTAATTTGAGTGAGAAAATCTTGAATTTTTTTTATCCAGTTGCATTTCTTCAATAATACTATTTAGCAGATTGCAATGAAAAGTGGCATGTTATAGAAAATGCTGCGCAAAGCTATCAGCAGTTTTTGATAATTCTAGATAAATCGCTGTCTTGTGAATATGAAATGATGTTGCAAGATGTTATAATAAACTAAAAAACAAGTATATTAATTACTGATCTAAATAATGACAATATATTGCATTATTAGCGTATTGTATATTTTACACTATTGTTCTGAGAAATGATTGTTTCGCGTTAACTTGTACGTATTATGCTATATATGCAAATCCTATTAAAACAGTTTATAGAACGATTGTATACTTTAAACTCTTATCTGGAAGTAGGTTTATGGAAATGTAAATATCGATATCTTATCTGATGTACAATTAATTGCATGTTTATGACTATAATTAATACATTAGTCTAATAAGTTTGCGGATTGAAATTATTAAACTACCATATATATTTCCTAACTGAATATTTATTACTTTGCTGTTGTAAAAGCAATTATTTTTCTATTGCTGCAGTTAGAAATATGTAACTCATAATCGATCAGTTTTGTGAAATTAAATCATCTACAATTCTCTGACAGTAGATTTGTTACGTACTGTCGTGAAAAATGCTACATATTTACTATTGCGCTTGAGATATAAATGGCATACGCGAGAAAACAAGTGGTTCTCCACGGTGATCGCAGGTGTTAACTATAACTCGCTTTCGTGCCAATTAAATATGTATCTATTTAATCAAGGTGATGTATTTCCTGTTCCAAAGCTCGTTTACGTTATTTATGGATGTAAGACACTCGACATTATTTTACGGAAAAACTATCAGCGTTCTGTTATCTGAAATAACATTTCAACACCACTCGAATCTGAGATTTATAGATAATCAAATTGTGTGTAGGTATGTATAATCTAGCCCCTGATTTAAGTAAATATTCCAATACCAGCATCAGTACCATTGTTTTATGGTAAATTATGACAAAACGTAATCGGTTATTTGACGAAAGTTGAAAATTTATCCACTATTTTAAGAAGTATCCACTGTTTTACTCCTGTACCCAATTCATAGTTTCCAATGTCGATTAATTTGTTATTAATTATGTTGTTAGTAAGGTATATTCTTCACCTATAAAATACGACGATGAGTCAAATATAAACTGAAATTTTTATTTTAACGCTCGTTGGGTAAAAGGACTGGCACCATGTCTTGATATACATACATATATTAGATGGGGATGTAAAGAGGAAGGGACTCTATCGGCGCGGCTCGCCAAGGCCGATTAACTGTCAGTAACATAATGTCTGAGCAAGAGGTACATACATACGTTAATTGAGCAACGCATTATTGTGAAATTTTTGACGCGGGAAGGTGTAAAGCCGGCTGAAATTTTGCGTCGATTAACTGCACAGTTTGCAGACAAACCCCTTCAAAGACCCAAATCTACGACTGGCATAACAAATTTGGCATACCCTAAAAACGACCCACCTCGAAAAGCCAAAACTCGTCTTTCTTCAGGCAAAGTTCTTGCCATTGTTTTTTGGGATTGCAGAGGGGTACTGCTCATTAATTTCCTTCATGAGCGACGTATAGTTAACACCGTCTACTAGTGCCAGCTCCATGATGAAGCAAAACTGGGTTTTCGGCAGAAGAGACGAGATATGCCCATCCGAAGTGTTATTCTTCTTCGCGATAATGCTCGGCCACTTACAGCTGCTTTGACCCGAGAAAAACTAGATAGAATCCATTTGGAAACACTTAAACATCCACCCTGTAGCCCGGATTTGTCGCCATGTAACAATCACATGCTTGGATCACTCAAGGAAGAACTTGGAGGACACCGTTCTGGTGACGAGCAAGACGTGAAAGCGTTTGTGCGCAATTGATTAGAGGCACAACCAATTTCATGTTTCGATAAAGGCATTAAAAAATGTCCAATCGTTGGGAAAAGTGGAATGATAAAAGAGGAGGCTATATAGAAAAATAAGATGTATTCAAAAATGTTCTTACTGTGACAATACATTTATTTAAACAAAATTCCGGTTTATACTTGACTCACTCTCGTATAAATATGTATCGGGTGCCTCATTTGGAGGATTTCAATTGCGCGTAATTTGTGTTCTGTCAAGAATATGACGTCAATATTTCACGACTATTCTATTCATGATCGACTTACCTACCATACGACGTCAACATGCCGCGATTAAGCGTTTAACAATGAATAGTTTGTGTACAACTGTTTTACGAAAATGAGCGATCATTTACAGTTGCGTTAAGAAAATGAAGCGCGGAGTTAACAGTTCGTAACTTAATCAAGAAATTTTAAGACGCAGGTTCTGTTACTAATAAAGCAACACCAGTACATCCTCGTCGTTTATCTCATGTACCTTTACTGCATGTTTGATGGTCCGATGGAAAAGTCTATTGTTGGAGGTTGACCAGGATCGCGTGAGGATACAATATGCCCATATAGAACACTCCTCGGTAAAAATTACGTTGCTAAAATCTCGAGCAATGTGTTCACGTGCCCAAACGAGTCCCTTCGTCGCATATTTTTCAGTCAACACAGGGTTTTTTCGCGCACCATATCAGGTCATGATCAGGGATTGATCAGATCGGTTGGGATTGTTTCGTATATATCCTAACCCTTTTTTTTCTACTTTGATTGTCCTTGACTCAGTGTTAAGTCAGAATTTCGCGAAAACAGATTCACGATTTTTTTCACGACTTTTTAGTCCAATTTGCCTATCGTATCACGTTCTGGTAAATCATTGACATTTTTTGCCACCTTATATCGCTGCACCCACATCTGTATGGACATCGATTTTTTCATGTATTTAACAGGCACTAGTTGCGACATTTTCGGGCCTTTCGAGTAGGCCTCGTACCACAACGCGTATTTGACACTCATATCCCTTAACATCTCTTACAGAAGATCAACCACAACTGAATCTTTTATCGCAGTGCATCAAGGATAAAAGTTCCCTCTATCGACTCCCCTCCTCGAAAATTTATAGCGATACCTTTCACCGGTTGTGAGTAAGGCCTGCCACGCTTTTACTTGACCGACTGTATTTATATATCCATTATATCGTTGTTATAACTATATTAAGATGTATTTGCTCCGATCAACAATTCCTAAGTTCGGAACTAAGCAAGAACACTTAAGCACTAAACTAAATTAATTAGACTTCATACGTTAGCAATTAAAACCACCTGTAACAACAACAATCTTGAGGTTCGTTCCTCCAGAAACTTTTCACATTTTGACCTAACGCAACTAATGAGTCTACTTAGCATCTAATCTAGGAGCACGCCCTCGATTTCTTAATTCGGTAGTTATGGCGTACACAGTCGTAAAACGTTGCTCTGGGCGCTCCCCGATGTTTGCCCGAAGCTAATTCCCGTCTAATCGACGGGATTTCTCCCCGGGAACGCATATCCGACGCGGTGCCGAAACGCCGGGGTGCTGAGCGGGCTTTATAGCGTTATAATTTATAACATCGTCGCATCGGGGGAAAGACGGCGTATAATTTGCCTAATACCCTTCCAGATGGATGCTTGAAAAAATTGGAATTTTCCAACGGTTCCGAAAAAGAAGCCGCAAGAAAAATTGCGGTTAACGCAATCTGGTAAGGGTTACTCTGCCTATTGTATTGTATTAACTTTTCTGTGAACGCCGAGAGTTTTTTTTTATTTCCTAATTTATAAACTGCAAATAAATTTGTTACCATGTGCACATTTGTTACCATGTACACCAAACTCCTATGAATGTATAAAATTATTAATTAATAAAATTACGATAGGAGTTACTCGATTAGGTTACTAGATTAGATCAAAGATCCCATCAGCCAAGAGATCGTTAAACATTTTAACCTAATATTTTTTTCAGGAGAACAGCGTTTACGAAAATAATTGTGAGGAATCATCAGCATGATCCTTCACAACTATTCTCAAAAAAGTGTCAGTCAAATTCATATAGAAGAGATCCAATTTATGAAAGGTATCAAATATATAAAACCACATATATCATCCACCACATAAGAGTTATTTAACACCAAAAATACTCGTATACTATAGCACTATTTCCTACGAAATTGAGATATATGACGTTGTTTCTTATACATTCAACTACAAAAAAATGATTACAAAATGTAAAACTACTCTAACGAAGCTAAACACGTCTAGCTGTGACGAAAATTAAGAAGGGTCAATATTTTTAATATCAACCAACATTTAGTACCAACAGTTTTGTATGTCTACGTCATTCTCGGTCATTGAATATTCTTAAAAGTTGACCATTGTGAGATTTGTGCGAAATCATCGATATGATCATTAATGAAATAATTGGGTGGATAGGATTGGTGAAATTCCTTCCGTGAAATTCCAATAAAAATGTGGCAAAATCTTCCACATTTTTTATTGGAATACACATCGTAAAAGTTTTCCTAGTATCAGTTTTCCAGGAAATAATAATCTATGTATTATTTCCTAAACACTAAAGAACAAGGGACCAGTTTAGTGGAAGCAGTGGTGCAATAGATCTGAACGTATTACTCCTCGATTGTTCTCTGGCCATTAAAAAAAGAGCTATGAGTGAGTTTCTTAAGGAACAGTGCCAACAAAAAAAATCTGTTTACTAAACCTTGACAAAACTGATAAAGATATTTATTATATAAATAGAGGTAAATACAGTCCTCTCCAAGGACCAAACAATTTAATTTAATTCAAAATCCCCTAATTCAATTCATATTATGTCGTATTAATTATTATAATTAATTAATAGGAAATCCTTTTCTCATTGCTTAATTTTAGATTTCTTAACTTCCTATTTCATAACTATTATGTAGGCAATATTATTCCTAAAAAATGTTAAAAATGGCTACTAATGGCATGCCATGATAATTCTAAAAATGGCATTTATTCCTGAATGCCTGCATGATATTTATTATAAACATACATAATTTAAATCGTTTCCTTACGTCTCTAATACGCTTCGGATAAATCTTTTAATGATGCAATATTTTTTGTCCCTATATTAAGAACTTATTTAAGAAAGTGATTCGATCCAGATGTAGAAAAGTATCACGTTTCAGGTCATGATCTATTTATTAATTCCGTATACGCTTTTGAATATCTGCTTTAAATAACTAATTTCGAAATTGTGTTTTAGATCTATTAATCTGCAGTAGTTCCAATAATTGGACTGTACGCTGAATAAATATTTATTTATTTTTTAAATGAAAATATATGAAACTAGTCTATGATTACGATAATTAAAGTACATAAAACGTGACAACAAATTATATCAAACAAAGAAAATAGTACTTTTAATAATAGAGCTATATTACAGTTCGTGTTTAACTTTTGACCTAGAATTCTTGTAATTACATAAAGCAGGAGGCATACTCAATATTCATTCCTCTTATCTTATACACAATTGAAATAACAGAACTGTCAGATATGTATTAGAAATAGAATGACACCCTTACTTTTTTGACGAAAATGTGGCGAGCAAAATGGCTACAATTTTTACCACAATTATATAGGAATATCTTGATAAATCTCTATTTTAATAATTTCCAAATGAATATTGATAAAATATAGAAATACAAAATAAAAATTACATTGAGTTTTACTTATATCCTCGAACGATAAGTATTAGATTATCTCGAGTTGATGATTTTTGGTTGTTAAAAGCTTCTTTGGGACGTATATTTTTATAGGAAATTATGGGGCGATGTGCTTCATTGGAAATAAATTAAACGAAACTCTTGTACATATATTCTTTCTACACCCTATTGTATATTCTACTTTGACTTTTGTATATTTCTCTTGTATATTTTTTATTCATTAGTACCATAAGCGGAAATAAATATGTGCGTGTCTTTTTTTGGGGTTTTCTTTGTTTCCACCGCCTCCCAAATCTGTATATATTTGTTTTTGGTAATGGTAATGTTAATTTACCATTCTTACATTGGCGAAACGTAAAAGACGAATAAATAATTTATAAATGGGTCAATATCAGGGGTTTAGTTTAGAAATTTTATTATAAAAATTTTACAAAGTCTCCACGCAGTTAGTGATTGGAATGAAACAAATATGAAACACAAAATTATGTACCAGGATTCTTTTGATATTGCAGTAAAATAAACATTAATTACCGCCTTACTTCAATCGTACCATAGCGATTTACACTTAATGCAACAAAATTATTTTCAGTGTTCATTTTAAGAGCGACTTCCATTTTGCTATATGAAATGGTTGAAAAGAAAAATTTAAAGTGAATCGGCTGGGATAAAATATATGCAGCCCAAAGCAATCGGCGTTATAAAAGTTTACAAAATTCCAAAACAAAATATTTTTATCTACCCATACTACGGGGCGTTACATGTCTCAGATATATAAACAGCATATTGTTTGAAATAAACACATATTTTCTTGTCAATAGTTTTAAGGCAGACGGAACATTTAAGTTAAAATTTCATGAACGAAACGATTATTTTTATGCAGTTAGAAGAAAATTCATCCATTGTTAACTGATAATTGGTCATTATTAATTTTTAATAATTCGTAGTAAATGTAATTACTGTATTTTTTCAGTCCATTTGAAGGTGGAAGTTATACAGGGGAAAGTTTTGTTAAAATGCGAAGATTAAAAAAAATTACAGAACAACATGATATGTTTACATATCTTTAATATTAGTTTAGTTTAGTTATGAAACAAGTGATGTGTTCTTTCAGTGTAAATTAAATCCCACGCGTCGTTTGACGTTCAACCTAATAATAACTTCGTAATTAAACTTACATTCTAGGCTCACAGTCAGTCAATTTAGGGAACGATTGAGCCTGACCATCTAAGTGCATCCTAGGCGGGTAGCGTAACGAATTTTCCGGGTCCTCCTAATTTAAAGTGAAAGCCTATATAGATATCCATTGATAAGCAAATAGCAGGAGATAATAGCTGTTATACTTTATATGCCTTAAAGGACACTGACATTTCTATTAATATTAAAAATATTGGTTGATGTAACCTGTTATCCTTTCGATACAATGAAAAGGGTTATGGCCCTAACTTCGATTCGATTCCTCATTCCATGAAAAGTCAATAGTGTCTTGTGCTTCAAATAAGTCGAGTTATTAAAATGTTCTACTTAAATCGTATAATAAACTATTTTAATGGGCGTCTAGCTACTGCTATAACTTCAATTGGTTTTTTTTTTCAAAAATTACATAACACTGAAGACCGACAAAGACTTAGATGATGAAAATACATTTAAATTATACAAAAAATAAAAGGAAAATATTCAACCGATAACATAATCGGATGATATGTAATAGTAGTCGGCCAAAAATGTTATAACGGTTTGGTTAAATTTTAATATCATTTAAATTATTTCGAAATCAAAATGTGGTCTGTAAAATAAAGCGGCAAGTGTAATGACATTTTTAGCAGCAAATTAATACCCGGATAAGTGTCTTTCGGAAGTATATGAACTAAAATAATGAATAAGCAGCAGAATACACTGGATAGTAACAGAAATAAGATTTAAGTAGCGGAGAAACATTTTCATTATTATGATAAATTAACAATTGAAATATCAAGTAACAGTGTATGGCAATATCAATTTGGTTTCATGAAAGAAACATCAACAACGGATGCAATATATTTAATGAAATAAATAATCGAAAAATCAAACGATTACAAAGCAGGCCTTGAAATACTATTTGTAGATTTCCAACAAGATTTCGACTCGGTCATAGAGAAGAATTGATGACTGCCCTCAGTGAGCTAAAAGTACCAGTGAAACTCCGAAGACTTGTATACGTAACCTTGAGATAACCTAAAATCAGTATAACTACATAAAAATTCTAAACCGCAGAAATCAACATCGACAAAGGTGTCAAACAAGAAGTCATTGTCTGCGTTACTTTTCAATATGGCAATAGAACATATCACACGAACAATAAACAAGGGTACAATAAGATCCAGAGGAGGCCAACTAGTAGCATACGTAGATGACCTAGTACTAATTGCAAAAGAAATGACATTATTGTCAGCATATTAGAAGAAATAGTGGAGGAAGGTAAGAAGATTAGACTGAAAATAAACAAGATCAAAACAAAAACAATGACTCGAATTGGAAAGAAACTAGGAAGTAGGTCAATTAATGTGGGGAACCGTGAATTCGAGAATATGGATATATTATTTAAATTAACGAAATAAAAATCGTCTGCCAATAAAGCTGTACAAGCAGATAGGAAGCTACTAAAGAATAAAACATTAACTCGAAGAAACTAGCATGAGAATATATAAAACGTTAATAAGACCCATACTTACCTATGCAGGAGAGACAGTAATCATGACAGAAAAAGAAGTGGGAAGAATTAAATTTGCTAAAAGGAAAATCATGAGTATAATATTATACCCTATACGAACATCAGATGGAGAGTACAAAATGATAAGAAGGATAATTAAAAAGAGAGAATATAATAGGAATAATTAAGAGCAAAAACTAAGATACCTGGGACAGGTATGGAAACCGAATCGAGAAGATGTGATAAAGTGTAATAATGGAATGGGAAGCAGCAGGCAAGAGATGTAAAGGTAGACCAAGATCAACTTGGATACAAGAAGTGAAAGATGACCAGAACAGTATCGGATTAAGAAACCTGAAGGTCGAAGCCAGATATTGAAAAAAGTGGCATAATATGTAGGAAGATAAAAAAATTGTAGAGGATTGATTACTCCCAAGAAGTTATACCTAGAAGGCTTTTATCAGCAGCGCTAGCCTACAAGGGATGTTAAGCCAGCCATACATACATACATACATAATAATGCCTGCCATAACTTTGAAACATATCATCATTTTGACAAAGTATCAATTACTATTTTGGTAACGATGAATGTGAAACATGCGACAATGGGTAGAGAACATTTAACAGATTTAAAAAGCGATGCTGCAATATCTAGGAAAGTGCACTGTTCCTTGATGAAGCACGGCAGAAACTTGACAAGTACGACTGTCCACAGGTATACACTTTACTTTATACACTACAAGATTATTTAATAATTTATTATACAATGCAATAATCGAATCTGGTGTTACTTGTGCGGGTTACTATGGAAACATGGAAACCTGATGCTGCAAAGTATTTACGGATCGTCTTCAGTTCGCGATGATGATGATGATGATGCTAATTCATCACGCTAGTTAAGAGGGTAAATACATGCAGTGTTATGTTTACTTGTAACAGTTTAGTGCGTTTGTTACTAATTACTTTGTTTTATTATTTTATTACCCTTGTTACGATGCGTACATCTACGGCGCGCAGCACATTTACCACATCCTTACTTATAAACCAACATTTTTACATACTTTGAAAGAAAATAAAAGGTTAGAATATTACTATTGGATCCAGGAATTTTTCTTAGGCTACTGGAATTTTCTACATCAAATTGTATTTAGTGATGAAGTTACATTTACCACTAATAAGGCGATATCTTCTCAAAACTATCGATTCTGGGAAAATCTTCATTGGGTTATTAATTGTAAAAACCAGTATTCAGAGAGAGAAGGGTAAGGTGTGGTGTGGAATTTTAGGAAATAGGATAATTGATCCGCTTTTCTTTAGTAACGCGTTAAATGCCGAGGGTTTAGTTAACTTTTCCGATATGGATTATGGGATGCAAGTGAAAATATTCCTCTTAATGTACGACAGATGTTTTTCCAGCTAAATGACGCGTCAGCCCATAATTCCAGAATTGCTCGTCAGTGGTTGAACGAATATTTTCCAATGCGCTAGATAGGAACCAAATAGTCCTTTTGAATTCTGACCTTCTAGGTCTCCCGATATTATACCACTAGATTTTTTTTTCTGGAGAACAATGAAAAGTAATGTTTATAAAAGATGAGTAGCCAATTATAATCTTAAAGGAATTGAGAAATGTATTCAAATTGAACGAGGATTAGTTGAGAGAGGCTACATCCGATAATTAATTTTTTTTTATTTCTGTGTAATGAACAATTATCTTAAAAACTAACTGTTACTTTAAACTGTTGTCTTTTTTACTTATTTCAATTACCAAAAGTTAATTGTTTGTTTTCTTTTCTCTTAAAATGTATTTTTGCTAAATCGACAATTCTGTTCAATAATTTTTTTCCATTTCCATGGCATTCTATTAAATTGGAAGCCAAACTTGTAACCGTGTGTGGAAATACTGAAAAAATTAAAAATGCGAATGCAATTAAATTTGGTGTTGGGACTCAAAGTTAGATTCTGAGCAACTTTTTCTGATATATTCGATAACCTCAACGCGAAGCAAAATACCGGGAATGGGCCCCATTTGGGGAGCTGCCGTTATCTCAGTTTGTTACATAAATTTAAGTTAGTTGCCTCGAAATATGCATCTTATATAGGACTACAATTATGCCAAATCTCAAATCTGGATTTCAAGAAATGACAAGATATCCGGGTGCCTTCATTTTAAATGAGACACGTGGTAGCTACCGCTACCACGTGCTATGAAAAAATACCGCTATTTCAAAAATCAACCATCCAATATCCTTTATTTTTGAAAGAAGGATTTTCTTACTCGTACACAGTCTTAACAGTAAATAAAAACTACCACCGTTTGAATGGACTGCGAGAAAATATATAGCCGTGCCGTAGCGTATCAACTCTGCAAGTAAGTGGACCAATGTTTCCTTTTATTGTTTAATGCCCAGACATTTATCCTTTTGTCCCTTTTCCAGTCCGTTCGGAAAGCTCGACCGATCGTGAGTTATTTCATGAATTATGACATAAACTCTGCTTTTATCCCCGCCGCGTGTCGCCTATTCGTAAATGTCCCTGCCAATAACGGATATGTTTTGATACATTGTTTGCAGATCGGAACACGTCAGGTAGGATTGCCCGCGACTTAACGGTAATAAATTGGTATTTAGCGTTTCTTTCGGAGCGAGTTCAATTAAACAAACTGCGCTTTCCATTTTAAGAACACGCTAGTTAGGCACCTAAACGAATTCTGCAAGAGAATTGCCACTTCTGTATACCATACTATGGATGGGACAGGGGACATGAAAACTATACGGGGTTAATCATAAGTAAGGAAACAGCCACATATCTCTCATAGCGCTAGTGCTCATAGCTCAGTATGCAGTGGCAGTAGCTGTCTACTGTCACGACAGCAGCTCGTACTGTGTAACCAGGCCTTAAAGGCCTGGTTATACAGTTACTGCCACTGCATACTCGCATGACAGTAGCTCGACTGGCCTCGAGCGGTCATATGATGAGAGTAGCTGTTATGACATAGGTAAACTGGTATTGCCCGAGAGACTGCAGTCAAATGTGAATTTCGTTGTGTTCAAATGTACCGAGCATACGAGCTACTGACATTTTACAAAATCGTGCGATTTGACGTCCGTCTCGCACGCGAGCTGGTGCCTTGTGAGTGGTGGGGGAAGGCGATGGGCGAGCAAAAACAAGAAATGTTGAAGTAACTCGGACGCGAGCTACTGACCGACTCGCACATGACAATAACTCGTAAGAGGCGGTCATACGGTGCGAATAGCTGTACTGCATTAAATGACTAGGCCAGCTCGCATGCTAACTCGCACTGTGTAACCAGGCCTATATTATTTAAGTGCAAGTGGCTTGCTAGTAAAGTACTCGGCCGAGTTGACTAGCATGTATAAATGGACCTTTAGTTCCTGTTCCGTGTCCTAACCGTCTGATATATCTCTTCCCAAGACCCGTACGAACTTATTTTTGTGCAACGTTCGAGTTTCACCTCGGTCTTTCCTTCAATCTGATAGAGACGTAGCAATTAAACCAGCTGCCTTGAGTTAGCGCATCCCTCGTACGTGTTACAACCCTTCCTAACATCCCGCAGATCGGAACTAGACGCTCAATCCGTGACCGCAATCGACAACCTGAAGCTCGCACGCTTCAATAATAATTAATCACGGACATGGGTTCCCGAAGAATCTTCGGCCTCTCGATAAATTCCGGGACGAAACCGCAGCTTAGCCGTGGACAAATAGGCCCCGCGCGAGGCGTGGGTGTGACGCGGCCAGCGTGCGGAGGAGACCACAACAAAGGTTTTTGCTGCAATCGGAGACTGTTACGGAGCGCGACTAATTGTCGTTGGGGGAAATCCCTGCCTTCGGCGATTCTTTGGAATTTTATATGACTTGAAAAGAGCCTATTTGGTTCTCGAGGGTGGGTGAAATACGCACGAAATTCATAACATAGCGACGTCAAGAGTTTATTTGTATGTTTTGTTTAATTCACCTCATTAGTGACTCATTAATATCTTACTTTAAAATGTGAACATTCATAAATATGTTAACAATGTTGAAGAAAGGTTTACATAGTCTCAAGCGGACTGGGGCAAAACTTATAATACAATTTAGTACTTTACTACATTTTGGGTATTAAAATTATTCAGTGCTTTTATAAAGTAATGAATAAATTCATTAAAAACCAAAAAAATAACTTTTGAGAAAAACTCTTGGACCCGACAAATTGTATTTTCCGTTACGAATTATTTAAAATATAATTAGTATATGCAGGATAATTCATATAGAAGATATGATGTCAGCGATATATTTTTGTAATGGCAACCCCCCCTTTTTTCATTACGGAATACGGAAAAGCACATTTTTCGACATGCGTTACGGTAATAATTACATTAGCGTGAGTATGATGTTAGACAAAACAAAACGAAAAAAATATATTATGCAATTTCAAAATAGTAAATTTAATAGCAATGATTATTTAAAGAAATCATACTAAACCAAATGTTCAAATTGTGCTCAGTTGGCTGCCTGATAGTAGCCTTAGCGACCGATAATGGATTTTTTATTGCCGTAAGATAAAAACTTGTAATCGTACTTCGTTAAATCGTTTTTTTCGAGTCGAGTTAACAGAATGCTTAATTTCCTAATAATACATCTTACGAAACAGTTTGAATCGAATTATCTTCAAGATATTGTCGATAGAGTTCAGTATTTTATTATCATTTAAATTGATTTTTTGAATCTTAAAAGCCCTAAAACATATTTTCTAAACCAAAAATCAAATCTCATTTTAGTAATTATGTTCGCCTCAAAGAAACCTTATATTTATAATAGTTATAATTAGAAATTAATAATTATTAATAATGTAAAATTAACTATATCTGATTTCTATATATTTCAATAATGAAATTATTATTAACTATATATACTTACGACACTCCATTAAACTACGAAAAGAAAATCAACATGCTGAAATCAGCAGAAGAATTAGACTGTCCTGGGCAGCCTTTAGAAAGCTACAATAGAATATACTCAAAACCACGAAGTTCCAGTCAACCTTAAGAAAAGAGTATACAACACATGTATACTTCCAGTCGCCACTTATGGATTGGAAACAATATCTATGACAAAAGTCTACGCTAACAAACTAAGAACATCACAGGGAACAATGGAAAGAGCCATGATCGGAGTATCCTTACGAGACAAAATTAGAGATACGGAAATCAGGAAACGGACCCAAATAAAAGACATAATGGAAGAAATAGTAACGATGAAGTGACGATGGGCAGGACATATAGCTAGACAAGACGACACCAGATGGTCACGCAAAGTCACAGAATAGCGCCCAAGAGAAACGAGTAGGAGTATAGGGCGACCCCAGAAACGATGGGTGGATGATATAAGGGCGATAGCAGAAAGGAAATGGATACAATGTGCACAAATCAGGGAGGAATGGAGAGAATTGGGAGAAACCTTCGTCCAGGAGTGGATGGATATGGATTGAGGAAGAAGAAGAAGAGATATATGATTTCTACTCAAAACTACTAAAGCGTAGAAGACTCACCTATTTTTCAACACGAGAGTTTGTTTTAATTTATTAATTTTTGAGGAAACCGCCTTAGTAATAAAATCCATATGAAGTATTTACCATTTTTATCTACAGTTGTCTACCACACTGACAGTTTTCAACTACACTGATAGTTTTTAACATTTATAAGAGTTAAACAACTGTAAGATCGTTATTTTTCATGAGCAATTAAGAAAAACTTTTATTGTCCAAGATCAAAAACATCTACCATTATCCAAATATTTATGTATGTTGTCCAAAAATAAAGTTTTGTATTTTTGTTATACGTTATTTTTTATTATTGTAAAATTTTATCATTCATTGTATAGGTACTTGCAAATATTTTATTTCTTGCGGAAATTTGTTATGTGCATGATTTTCATAGATTTACAACAAAACGCCACTAGATAATTACAATGGTAAATAGAACGGGATAATTGATAAATACCCTGGCGTGACGCCTATGAGAAAATACATACGAAGATAAATACAATTACATGTCACCCACACCCATTCTTCGAATCTCTGGTAGTGACGCAATATTAACGCTTTTCTAAAGGATGTTTATTTTGCCAAGAATAACGATGATAATATTAGGGGTTGGTAGAATTCGCGATAGGCGTAAAATTGTTACTTCACTTAGTACATATTAGATGCGTAATAAATCTATTAGTGGGTCACTATACTGTTAATAAAACATTCAGAATCACCTTTTTGTTGCGTTACCTGTACATGTACTCATATAATAGGAACATATATTGATATAACTCCTGTTGATATAATAGCCTCATGTAGAATTAGTAGCGTAACTTCTATTAGGTATCAATAGGCAACTGTAATATAATGTATATAGTTTTCAGTATGCCTTAAACCATTAAATTGTACATTACGAAAGACCTAGCAATAACTCACATTTAATAAAATATAGTAATGAGGAAAATTAATCCCCAGTTTTATTACCCTTTGTTCACCGGCAGGATAATATAATTATTGCCTGCCGTTGCCGTTCACCTACACAATACGTCAGTAATCCTGAAAAACTGAAATATGCAGGAAATTATTGAACATTCTCCGAAAACACCGGTCTAATATCCGTTCCGCGGTTATGGTTATGAATATTTAATGCCATTTTTTATATCGGTATTCTTTTTGTGTGTTTTGTGTTCCGATACCATCTAGTCTGTTGATGAATTACGCCTGATTATAGCCCGAGGCTGTCCTGTCCGTCTTCTGTTTTTTGTTACGGATATATCACAAAACATGATTTATCGGTTTAAATTATCGATTACATCGTGACCTACTCGTCTGCTGTCGTATTGTTTCTTTTTTGACGAATACAGGGGGTATCATTTGGGGGTCTAGCCGTTTTAGTGTTATTAATGCGTAAAGTAACGCTAATAAGTTTTAAATTAATTACCCTTTCATGTCTTCGCTTATTATAAAATTGATACAAGGTTTCGGGCTGAAACGCCCACGATATAGGGGCTGCTTACAAAGGGTAGAATTTTTATGGAAACAATCGTTTATTAATAACACGTCTATTATTATATTTTGAAAAGCTAACCTGTTTGATGTGCTAATTTCTAATTTTCGAGATAAAAGAAGGAAGAATAATACGGCCGAGACTCAGCTTACTATGTTTATGTAAGCGTCAACCCTTGTTTCAACCCTTTCTAAACCCCCATGTTTCCTACTATACTTTGTTTTATGAGAAAAACGGTAAAACGAGTCGATTTTATTTTCATGTAGGACGAATTGTCGCGATAGATTTAACTTTGTTATTAAATTCCCTCGCAACAAAAGTTTTGATTAAGAGCAAAAGTTAAATGATAATTTAAGTGATATTATAGATACTATGAATATAAGGCAATAAACCTTCTCTACCGTAACCCAGATGATACGCATATTATCACGACGAATTAATGTTATGTTTAAATGTTACTAGTTAATTACAAATATAGTTGTTTAGTATTTCAATAAACTTAAATAAAAGTGCATACATTATTCTACGTATATAAGGCTGAAACAGTTCATGGAATAAAATTATTCTTGGCGTATTTTAAAGATTTATGAGTTTCTCATAAAGAAACTCAAAAGACGCGTTTTCTAAGTGAAATTTAAAATATACACGGTGATTCATGTAAATGCAGTACAAGAGATATGCTAGTGTTAAATAGAACACCCTGTGTATGTTTATACTGTTGAATTATCTTTGTAGATTTGATATCCCTTAAGAGTTAAAAGAATAAATAAAAAGTTAAATTTATGTAAAAGGGCAAAAGTAGGTAGAGTGAAGAAACTTAAAACCAGATGATTTTACAGATGTCCTAAGGCCGTTGAATTTTTTATGTGGTGTTATTTCAATAATAAAGCATACAGCTTGCCACGATTAGGATAAAATGTGAGATTATTTACGTATGCGTAGAAGAAGGAGTGAGGCAGTATTCGAAGGAAAAAAATGCATTTTACGCGCGGCTACATTAAACTCTGTGTACATTCACATTCAATAAATATTCATCGATATCCACTTTGCAAAAGTCTCAATGCGACTGAGTGAAGACCAGGCTATTTACTGAGCACCGATATCGCAGTTTTGCGACTTGTTCCTATTCTTGACAAGCTGTAGGTAACAAAGCCAGATGACCTCAGAAGCAAGAATACAAATAGAAATAAAAAATAACTCGCTTATTCAAATAAAAAATCTCTCTTGTACTGTAATCATGTGAATCACCCTGCATATTTAAAATTTCACTTAGATGATGCATCTTTTATGTTAAAAGTATCCACCCAACCGTTCCTCTTTAATCTTCAAAATAACGCTAATAAATTATAATATAATAATTTATAATAATTCTTATTACTTAAGTGATTTCCACTCTCTATTATTGGTATATTGTACTGTCTCTAGTATTGGTATAATATTTGCGTGGTAAATATTTTTGAGAAAAAGATATTCAACAGTACCCTTTTTTTAAATTCTGAAAAACGTTTTGCACACTTGTATAATATAACAAAATTATATCTGCGAAAAAACTATGTGTATGTCGCATTTGTATAATGCTTGGATCATCATCATGAGGTCATCAGTCCTAAGGCTGGTTGGACGCTAACCTCCAGCTTCTCCTATCTTGTGCTAACCTACGCATTTCGCTAATTGTGCTACAACCTACATCCCTTACTATTTGCGAGCAGTAGTCTAATCTAGGTCTACCTCTGCCTTTCTTCACTCCTATTTCTGCCTCCAAAATATCGCGGACTTTTCCCCCATGTCTCAGCAAGTGGCCTACCAATCTATCTCTTCTCTTCTTTATGTTTTTCCACATACCTTTTTTCTCGCCGACTTTCTCTAATACTTCTTCGTTTCTAACCCTATCAGTCCACGGTATTTTCATCATTCTTCAGTAACACCACATCTCAAAAGCTTCTAATTTCTTCCTACTTGCTTCCCCTACCGTCCAGGTTTCGCAACCTTATAGTGCCGGGCTCCATACATACATACGTTTTCAAAAATCTCTTCCTTGTTTCTAAGTTTGTTACCCCCGAGCATAAAAGTGCTTTCTTTTTGTTAAAAGCTACTCGACCCTGCGCCATTCTTTGTTTTATATCTTTATCGCTTCTTCCATCCCAATTTATTTTACTTCCTAAATAAGTGAAGTCTTTAACTTCCTCCAATGCTTGGATACGATAAGTAATTTTTTGGCAGGTTTACTATGCTAACTAATATTTGGCATTATGTTAACAAGTTCAATTTGACGCTCTTGGTATAATACCAAAAGGGAATAATTAAACAGAGAAAAAACCAAAAACCAGTTTATAAAAAATAATTGAAATCTATATATAGTTTATTTCATCGCTATTTGCCGAATAAAAAATCTCAAAACAAACCGTGGCTTGTTTTTATGGCTAGGCTCAGGTAGACTGTTCCGTTTATCGGCAAGATAAGAAAGTTTTTTTATTTCGCAAATAGCGATGAAATGAATAGTACTAGACGTACCGTGAACTAGTTTGTATAAAATAAACCATATCTCGTGAGGAAATTTGTTAAACAAAAAAAAATGAAAAACCACATCTTATGTTTACAGCTTAAAAACAATTTAAAAAGTATATAATATTCATTAAACTTGACAAGAAGACATATAGACCTTTTAATATATATATATATATATATATATATATATATATATATATATATATATATATATATATATATATATATATGACATATTTTCATACA
This sequence comes from Rosalia funebris, assembly GCA_037954035.1. Taxonomy (NCBI): domain Eukaryota; kingdom Metazoa; phylum Arthropoda; class Insecta; order Coleoptera; family Cerambycidae; genus Rosalia; species Rosalia funebris. The sequence continues at coordinate 17,537,801 of JAZFAV010000020.1, forward strand.
ATATGACATAATCGAGTAATAGCAATGATCAAGCGTAATTTATTTATTTATATTAGAAAAGATCTCCCAACTGTATCAGTTTAACTAATTTTGTCTAAAAATATTCATTTTTATATATCATAATACAATATAATAATATACACATGGTTTAATCACAGTTTAATGAACTAAAATTAAATAAATGCATTAAAAATGTTACTAATTATTGATGTATAATTAAAATTGATAGTAAATAATATATAGTGTAATTACTGAAATTGGCATAACAAACAATTCACACCATTTAACAGCAATTCGCATCAGATCTTTTGAAAACAATTTATAGAGTAAAATATAAATAATGATAACAGTTATATCTCCCACTTTGATAATTATTTATTTAAGATAGTTTACAAGTTAGTAAATTACCTTGTTGGCTCCTGTATTACTTCCGGTCCATTACAATTCAATTCACTTATCTCATGGCTATAATTCTGTCATTACACTACTTGACACTCCACTGTTATTAACACACTACACTAATTGATATTTCGTTTATTTCAAGACAAAGCCCGATATTATCCCATTTCACTCGCAGCGCATTCGGCGGCATTGTCTTTATCGCTGCACGCACAACGATCTAACGCAGAAAAAAGAACAACATAAAACTGATACAAAAAACGTGACCAAATAAAAACTCACGGCAAGAAGCGGCCCTACCGAAAACTTCAAATATTCAAGGTTATAATTTAGGTTAGGACGACAGATAAGACGATCCCCGCTTCAATTAGGAGCTGTACATCGCCGGCCACCGTAGGAGGACAAATTGCTTCCTTATTTACTTGGTAAAACTTAATTTCATGCGTTCCTACAGCGTGGACCAAGTTAATATTTGCGCATACATATAAAGATCCACTTTCGAAATTCAGCGCTGGATCCACCGATTATAATGTTATTTCATTCCTTATAAAAGCTCTTCTACACGTTGGCCAATGCTTATTGGCCAGCGTGTAGAGGGGACTATTTTTCGTGTTGGCGGCATTGGCAGAGCTGGTCCAAGCGGTGGTGACCGATCCGTCGTGGTGTCGATTTTTCAAGACACATCAAAGGGCGCTGGCCTTGGCGCTGGCGGACGTTGGTAGTCACGTCCACACGTTGGCTGCACTGGCCTAGTATGTGAATAGCTGCCGTAGGGCTAGTGGGTACGACTGGGTAGGTATATTATTGTTTATTTGTGTATTTGGTGATACATACTGGCGGCAATGAGTAACGGAGAAATAAACTGCATAATAAACTGCAGCAGCTGCTACTCTCATGACGTCCATGTTGTTGTTCATATTGGCCTGCGTCGAAACAAACTGAACGTACTTTCAACGTGTGGACAGATATTCCAATTTCTTTGTCAGCGTGTTGGCCAACGTGTATAGGAGCCATAATGGATTGTATTGAGATAGGCATTCACTGAATCATATGTTGAATTTAAGAACTACGTTACTGTTAAAATAACTATTTCTTGAAAGAGCATAATATAGTTACCTCAATTATATATTATTTTCAATATTCTGATAACAAAAAGGCACCACTGTCCAGAACGAAAACTTAAGAACATTATACTGGAACAAACATTTATACAGTTCACGACGTAGTACATAGTTAACGTTGTGATCTGAGAATTGTCTTGATCTGACCATATACAGGGTGGAACGTAAAAAACGCCGCAAGCCATAACTTTGTTATTAATAATCTGGTTTTAAAATTGAAAGAAGACAATCAAATGATTGGTTACAGACTATTATATAGCATTCACTGAGTTTTTATACAATTTCATTTTAAGGTCACGCGATATTCAATTTTTCTTATTTAAATGACAACCTATATATATTTTTATGAAATTAAAAAGAGAATATTTTTATGTTTCTGATGATGTATAATAAGTCGTATTTTAATAGACGTATGATTCAGAAAATAATAAATTATTTATTAATTCATAAAAATTTTAAAACATGGCAAGATGGCTTTAAATTGAAAACCAAATGGAACATGGCATAGTAAAATGTCATTTAACATAACAATAATAAATTTCGTCATCATAATAATAGATTTCAAAAAATAATTTGTGTAATATACTAAATTTAAACAACAATATAAATTCTGTTCAAAATGTCTTCCATTTTGTTACTCGTATGTGTACTCGTAGTTCACATCTTCTTTCTATTCCATTAATGAAAGAAGCATGTAGCTATAATTCTCTGGATCAAAATTTCGATGTTTTTAGATAAGGTCAGATATGCCTTGAAATTGAAAACCAATTGGAGGATGACAATTTAAAGTGTCAATGCGTTGTTTGACTTAAGACTATTTGTTGTTTAACGATAAGTTTTGTAAATCATCTTGTTAATTGTTACTTTTGTTCAAAAAAGTTAATAATGAATAATAATAGTGAATTGACAGACATGATTCAAGTATATTTTGAATGTAGAAGAAACAGTTACTCAGCTGCAAGACTCTATAGAGAGCGTTTTGTTGAAAGAGAAGCTTTTATATTTATATTGTTCGTTGCAAAAGAATTTATATTGTTCAATATTGTTTAAATTTAGTATATTACACTTATTATTCTTTGAAAACTATTATTGTCATGACAAATGACATTTTATTATGACATGTTCCAATTGTTTTTCAATTTAAAGCCATCTTGCCATGTTTTAAAATTTGATGAATTAATAAATAATTTATTATTTTCTGAATCACACGTCTATTAAAATACGACTTGTTATACATCATTAGAAACAGAAAAATATTCTCTTTTTAATCAAATAAAGAAATATATAGGTTGCCATTTAAATAAGAAAAGTTGACTATCGCGTGACCTTTAAATGAAATTGTATAAAATCTCAATGAATGCTATATAGTAATCTGTAAACAATTATTTAATTATCTTCTTTCAATTTTAAAATCGAATTGTTAATAACAAAGTTATGGCTTGCAGCGTTCTTTACGTTCCACCCTGTATAATGAAAGTATTCAATCACAAAATCTAAAATTGTTTTGTAGTTGGTACTATCTAATATCGTAGAATAAATAGCTGCTTGGTTTTATGCTGATCAACATATCTGTTTCTTAGTGTATTTAGATTGGGAAATTTTCGGTCCATATATTTTTCTAGAAACTGACGTTTGTATGAGATTCTTCAGTTTATATAACTGAATATCGCTTGCCAAAACGGTGATTGGTTACCCTGGGGTCATAGCAAAACATAGTGACATCGTTGTCGTGGCCGCTAGACGAAGTATAGCTTTACATATGCCTTGTTACATTATTTTTTTAGACGAATTAATAATTCATTCACAAACATTGCGAAATACACTAGGTACAAAAATTAAGGGATGTAAAAAAATCCCGAATTTTTAGGTGATTTTCAAAGGGCTGTAACTTAGAGAAAAATAATCGCAGATAATGGTTTTCTTATGATTACTTAAAAACTGCTGATGGTAAAAATGACCAGATTTCAAGATTTGGAAACTAGAAACTTGGAGCTTCAATTTTATTTTTTTCTAACTTGCACTGCGACAATTTTTTACCAAGTTACAGCCTTTTGAAAATCATTCTTAACATCCTTATCTAAGGATACCATTTAAGAAACATATGTTTTACGTATAATATGTCAAATTCTGTAGTAGTGACAGATAACAACTGTTTTAAGAAATTTATTAATATAATTATGAATACCATAAATTACCATTATTTCGTTCTGACACTGGTTGTAGCTACTCTTTTTGAAGTATAGAAAAAATTGTAGTCTATGCTGTTTCTATTTTTGTTTCCTACTGTTATTGGTTTTACGTTACGTAATTACTTGCGACTGTTAGGCTACACAACAACTTCGCTTATCTACCATCACAAGTTCTCAAAATATAGTACGTTTAAATGAAATACAATAAATAGAAATGTTGGTAATGATTGGGTATGGAGACAAAATTTGAAAATTTTTCTCCTGTCTGAAGATTTTTTTCTTACTTGCGAGATAACGATTATATCGAATTTGTTCTATTCTTTACGTACTCACTGTATGTTTGAATATATTAATTCCAAAATATTTCTATAGGCAAAAGATTTTGGGTGCCTTTTGTTATTTTTTTTTTATTTTTGATAATATCTGCCTTACTTTTCAAAGCATCCTATTCCAGCTATATATCGTAGAAACCACTATCTAGTATTACCCCACTTATCCCCGATTAATCGGCTTCCCATACTTCCACCAAATTTCCGTTCAATAATGATGAATATTTAATGTTTTTGTGCGTCAGATTTTTTTTGCTTCGTAATATGTATATCGCTCGCCGATCAAATTGTTGATGAATTATACTTTTACTGTTCTCCCTAAGGCCGTGCCACTTTTATTTGTTTTTGCTACATCGTTCTGTGGTCATGATTTATACATCAGAATTAACATAGGTATTTGTTTAATTTCCGTTCGGCTTAACAAGAGAAATGATATGGACTATTTTCAGTTGTTATATGTACAAACGACAATTCGTAATGTATTGGTACGTCAGCAGGATATATTGTTTCTTGTTAGAATACAAACATGAAACTCAGTTCATAATCAAATAAGAAACGACATATCTTCATCGACAAAGATAGCATTACTATCGACATATGCATTTACAAATTCATTAAAAATCAACTTGGGTTAAGAAGAATGTATTAAATGTGTTGTATTTGTAAAAAACACAGAAAAATCGTATAATGCAAATAATCTGGCTTTTTATAGTTATGAAACACATATTCAGAGTCATGGTCAAGTAAATTGATAGATAATAGTAAACATTTAAAGACATCTTATTTATTTTATTGTCCACTTAGTAATAATACATTCATGTTATCTAGAATGGACTTAATTATTAACTAATGAATTTTGTAAGCTGTTACCACGACATTAAAACCGTTTTTTTCAGAAGAAATCCATAGACTGAAGGCAGTCTTTGGAGAAGTTGATTTTGAAGAAGTTCATATGACGATTAGTGAAACGTCGGTGAAGACAAATTCGCTGACGGCCAATGCATAACTCGGAAAAACTTACTTCAATGACAATAAGTTTTAAAAAAATTGTTTAATTTTAAAATTTTGTTTACAATAAAATTTAGTAACGTAATATTTTTGGATAAAAATAAGGGAATTTTAAAAACCTCATATTGCTGATGTTAAACAAAACTAACTGTTACTCTAGGATAACTTAAGAGAGAGGTGTAAGATTCTTTTAAATAATGACATTTCTTACTGAAAAATCTTGTTTTCAAAATTATATTTAAACTACAGAAATAAGGAGATTATACTCCAACCCATCTGCAAATGCCTTATATAATAAGGGCTAAACATATTAGGTCAAAACAGCTATTGCCCTGGCTATATGCCAAACGCCAAGCGCTGAATTACTTGACAAAATTTATTTTGTCATGTAATTCAGATTATTCCAAAACCACAAGGAAGATGCAAAGTGTCACCCATCTCAGGATATCATTAACTGCAGACCGGTTTCGACCTTTCTATATTGGGTCTCGTCAGTGCAGTGTAAACGAGTATACCTTTGACAGATAAAGCTGACATCTAGTAGACTTTACTACGTTCCGCCGCAGTAAAACGTACCAAATGCCATCTCTTGGTATTTTCGAGAACAATCTAAATCGGAGTAAAAACTTGAGATCATCAGTATAATGCGAAGTTTCTGAATCACTGTACGGAACAATCTGAATCACTGTATTTTAGTGCTAACTCTTTTAGACAAAATACGGAAAATTTTGTTATATAATTTAGCGCTGGACGTTGGCCTGGCATATAGCCAGGAAAATAGCTGTTTTCACCTAATTTGTTTAGTCCTTATCATATATTCAGATGGGTTGGAGTATAATCTCCTTATTTCTGTAGTTTGAATATTACCCTCTGCGTAGTAAAACTTCGCATTATAATTATATTTAAATTAATACATTAATTTATCCGTTTCTTATAGGCTTGAATGTATATACAAAATTTTTGAATATAATTTTAATATATTTTATTCTTCGAATGACAGAACCTTAAATATGTTGTTCCAAGAGATAGTCTTCCCATAATTGAAGATGATAGTTAATCACCCTTCCCTACTAGTAAATATTGAGGTTAGTACATCTAAACTCTGTAACTTTCCCGTAGATTCTAACAATAAAACAGGCTTTTAAGAAAGTCAATTTTCCTGGGCTGTATCATGGTTTATTACATAGTAATCGTAAATTCTTAAAAACAACTGATGTTAATTCTGCATGTCAAGCATTTCATGTAAAAAATTATTTAATCAGTTTGTTCCTGTGTATGAAAAATTTAAACATAAATATCCAACGGGATATACTGCTGAAATAATATTAAAATGAAAGCTTACCATCACAACAAATTTAAAAAAAGGCATCACCTAATTGGTCTTATTGAGTTCAAAAGATTAAGATTACGGAGCATTATTAAAGTACACATGGCTAATGCTTATACTAATTATTTAACATAAATTTAGTAAAACTTGAAGAATACCTTTTTGGTTTTATATTCAGAAATATAAAAGTTCGACGCGCATTCCATCAACGATTTTAAATAAAATGATCCGTGGAGATGACTAGATCCAATGACCTTATCGTATCGTGGTGTTCGGAGAATAAACTATCAATAAACATAGATAAATGTAAAATTAGCTCGTGTAATTTAAAGAATCAACCACTAACATATAACTATTCTCTTGGTGGTACGGTTCTAGCACGTCCCAAAAATGTTAAGGGTTTGTATGTACTTTGATGATAAGTTATCGTTCTCTGGGCATATCAGCTATGTGGCTCTTAATGCATATAGAACGTTTGGTTTCGTGATTAGAAACACGATATCTTGATAACACTGCTACGTTAAAATGTTTATATTTTGCGTTAGTTAGTTCGAAATTCTCCTCGAAGTTTGGTATACCCGGTATATAACAATAAGTCATATGAATCAAATTGACAATATTCAACGAAGTTTCTTAAAGTATTTTTCATTATAAATAGACAATTATTACCCAGTGAGAGGTTACGATCATACTCTGCTTCTACAAAGATTTGACATCCAGTCATTGAACTCTAGAAGGGTGCTTACTAATCTATCATTCTTATTCAAAACTTTTCCATAATAGTGTAGATGCACCTGCATTACTAAGCATGTTTTATATACCTAGACTAGGCTCTCGAATGGAAAGTAACTGAAACTGCAAGAACCAATTTGCTCTTCAAATCATCAGTATTTATGATGTCACTTGTAATGTGAACAGTTGTACTCATAATGTGTTGCTATCTATAAGGAATCAACATAAACTAAAACCGTTATAAGTTTACCACTACGTAAATAAGAGACAGGTGATGTTACGTGTGTCTTGGGTCATCAGAGATGACCTAAATATATCACCGATAACTGTTTTCATATTTTCACGCTGATCGGTGAGAAAACAAATAGTAACATACGTGATATATTAAAAATATGAAACTCTTCTATTGACTAACGCAGTAGACAATTTTCGACAGATATTGATAGTTGTTTGACTTCTAACATTCTCAAGCACAGCAAATGGTGTTGAATCTCCTGGAGTACTTTGAACAGGAAGAAGGAAACGGAGGTCCTTTAATATCCGTTAGAGCCCATGGATTATAATATTTTTCATCGTGATAACTTATTTGAAAGGCATTTTCTAGTTTCCTTTGGTGCCGGTAATACAGTTGACTGTAAAGGCGGTAAATTTAAATTACGTAAACAGTGACTCACTTGACTTTGATTTTTGATCTTAGTTCATAGGAATATCGCTTGTGACGTAGCGGTAAAGTTATAACGGTTTAACTGTATCTTACTGTCGTGTAAGTTATATATTACTGAAGTATTCTATCGTATATTTATGTTAACATTATTTAGAAGTTACCTTTTTTATTTTTTAGTTATACCACTCTACATATATATGTATTATATACATATATATTATTATTATATTTGTCGTATTAGCCATTATGTAGTGTTTTTAAAAATTACAAACATAAAATCAAATATTTTGCATTACCTATAACGTTTTTCCAATAATTGGCAGCTATCCTACTATTATTAGATACAACATTTTTTGTCGACATGAGTAAAGAATAATGATCAACAAGACCATTATCCTTCATGGGAAAACATAATAATATATACAAGTCGTTATCTACTGAAAGCCATTAAGCCTATAATACGTTTCGTGTACGTGTTTTTATTCGATCACGGTAGTTTTTTCGGCGAGAAAAAGGAATACCGATTCAGAGGACGTGAATAACTTAGGCTTTTTATAGTAAATGGAGGTGTAATTTGCTTGTGCGTTGAAGTTAATATGCATAAGCCTTTAGAGAATACTCATTACTGGCTGAGTTCTTTGTGATGAGGCTATACTGAATATTTAATCTTAAAACTTACTTGGCAGTACGTCAACACTTGAACAATTCACAGACGGTCGATGTACTTAAGAGATGTTTTATGATGTCTCTAAATGGCATGCTTTAAATTTTGAAAGTAAAGTCATAGAGTGTTTTTTTTCAATGTTAATCAATGAGTCTCATTTGATATTTTCATATATATTTAATTAACACTCTGAAGTTGCAGACATTCAAAAGGATCTTATATGACAAAAATAGAATGGAATAATTGAAATAAATAATAAATTTAATAAAAATTAGCAATAGTCAAAAAACGTAAAAAAAGTCCACCGTCACATTGAAATTCACACTGTCTGTGAGAAATTTCCAAAATAATGCAAAAAAAACCTAAAAACTAGAATTTTTCAAATAAACCAAATTTTATTTTTTATTTGTGTATATACACCCCTTTCCTCGCCATAGAATGTTGACCAGATTCTGAGAAGCCCTGGCAAACTCCTATTTAAAAATTCTGTTTAATTGTTTCACAATAAGCACTTGAATGGCTTCCATAGCTTTTAACAAGTTGATTTGTAACAAGTTTTAATGCTAATTACGATCAAACAGTATAGCTAAATATTTTATGGTATATTGTCTACTTAGGGGACAACAATTCAATGAATAATCACGCCTAATTGGTTCTTGTTTACGCGAATAACTAATTATCTTACATTTGGAAATATTTAAGTTTGCAATTGCAGGATTCATGCACCATTCCTCAATCCTATCTATTTGCAATTGCAGGAATAAACTATCTAAAAATTTTATTTTGAAATATATTTGCATAACATCTGCAAATAGAAGTTTGTTACACTTAAAAATGTTAGTGAGATCATCATTAAATAACGAAAATGAGAGTGATACACGAGTAGATCCTTGAGGGGCGTTTGGAGCAGCAGTATAATTATTTTATGTAAAACCAGTGTAAGCAACAACAAGCTCCAATTATTCTGATTGAATAGAGACAAGTTATACATTTAAAGTAACCCACATGACACCCATTCTTTGCCATATTATCACTATTGAAGCTGGGATTCCAACGCAGGTCATCTGTCTATCATGGCCTGAGTTCGAATCCTATCGTTGAAGATATTCATCACACAGCGCCCTCTAACGATGCATCTACTCTAACTTTGACTTCTTCGTGGATTGAAGGTGTCAATTATGTTTTCGTAATTGTCTAAAAGAGGCCACGGTACGAACAACGTCTGAGAACCGGCCAATGATAAAAAACCATAGCTGTGAAAGTTCAAATATGAAAAGCATCTTAAGTAACTGAGATATCGTAACACTGAAGTTAATTACTATTTACTCTATGTATTAGATTTTAACCTAATAGTACATATTACAACAAAAAAGTATTCTTGGAAGTTGTCCCTATTGCTCGGTATTAATCAATCACTATAGAAAACATTGAAAGAAATTTGATAAACCAGCGGAGCATTATTACAAACACGCAGTCCTTGAATGTTGTAAGAATGCAACTAATTGAACTCTTAAATTATAATTTATACTAAGAACTAATTTTCTAATTCCCCACAAAGACAGGTTATGACTACGATCACAGCTCGAATCCCTATATATGTAGATATTCCGAATATGCATATGCTGCAAGTTGATAATCTGATAATAAGATAAGTTACAAATCCGTTCAACGTGGCACTTCCGTGTCAGAATGTTATCGAATTTATACTGTAGTTCAAGTTTAGTAACTGCATATCTTATCCTATAGATGGCGTAAGATACGAAATGGATAATGTCATTTTCAGTAAGTAGTATCGATCGGAACTCTATAAAACCATTAAATTAGACGAAGGTATTCGCTATTCAATATCCTTAAGCAGTGCAGGAGTATACAAAAAGTCTACGACGTTACTATTTACTTTTAACAGAAAATACATTCTGACAAAGACATTGATGTCGAATAATTTACTTTTACTTTAGTTCCAACAACAACGAACACCACCGCTGGTACTTTTGCCGATGACACTGTAATACTTGCATTAAACGAATATCCAGTTGAAGATTCGAACTGTCTATAGACACGCTTAAGCAAAATAGAAACATATAATCAATAAATCAAAATCCGTGCAAATCAATTTCACCCTTAGAAGAGAACAATGTCCCACCTTAAAACTAAATAATATAGAAATTACCACATCCCCAAATCCACAATATCTAGGATTGCACATGGACAGCAAATTGAAGTGGAAAGAGCGTGTCAAAAAATAAAGCCAATAGATCTGAAGGAGAACGAGCTGTACTGACTTATTGGAAGAAAGTCAAAGTTGTCCTTAGAAAATAAATTACTGATATATAAAATTATAATCAAAACTATATGGATATATGGGATAAAGCTCTGGGATTGTACCAGCAAATCCAATATAGCTGTCATCTAAAGAAGTAAACCTAAAATATTGCCCATGATCACTTATGCGCTCTGGTATATGTCAAACTAAACCCTCCATCAGGACTTGCAAGTGCCTTACATGTTGTAAAAGAAAATAGTATAAAACATCACAGTAAGCTGGAGCATCACGATTGGAACCACCAACCCTGAAAAGATTACAGAGAAAATGGCCAACTGATTTCAAAGGACGCTGAGGACTCGTCACTGGAGTAGCCCTCGTCACGTCATAATAGGATACTATAGCCCTCAAGCGAACACATTAGTATGTGAGAATATAATGTAATTCTGCTTGCTAATAAAAAGGAAAAGAGTTTTACTTTGAAAAAGGTGCTTATAAATGTCAGAAAAATTAATAACTAAACAAAATTATTTTGTATGATTGAAGGTTTGGTTGATAGCAGGTTTGCCATACCACTATTAATTACATAGTTATAATAAAATATCCCTATTCGTTTAATGATTATTATATGAAACAATACAATACAGCAATTGGTAATGCATTACATCTAATAAAGCAATAATTCTATTATCTATTATGAACAAAACATTTTAAACAATAATATATTCATATAAATGCTATTGTACATAAATGATACAAATACACCGTGTGTGGAATATTACGACTAATTCACATACGTATAAAGTCTTTTAGAAACGTTCAGTACACTATGTCGTCGCGACAACAAGGCAAATCCGTCCCGAAAAAAGGCCAATACGTGTTTGTCAACAGTAAAAATTCCTCGACGGGAAAAAATCTGGGACTCAAATGGCGTTCTTTTGCTGGATTTATTTCATGGTCAAAAAACAATTAACGCTACTTATTATTATTGCACTCTCTTGGATCAAGTGAAAGCCGCCTATCGGAGGCAATGACGACGACGACCCGTCAGGGACGTCATTTTGCTTCATAACGAAGCCAGTCCCCATACGGTAAATCCAAGACGTCGGAAATTCAAAGAAATATTTTTTCTGTTGAACATCCACCGTACAGTCCGGATATATCACCGTGTGATTTTCACATATTTGAACCCTTAAACGAGACTTTAGAAGGGCAACATTTCAACAATGGTAAAGGCATTCGTCCGCAATTGGCTCCAGACCCTCCCTATCTCTTTTTAGAGTAATGACATAAAAAAACTTATCGTTGGGGAAAATGTGTAAACAAAGAAGGGGGCTATATAGAAAAATAAAATATTTTTGGTTTTTTTGTCTTGTATCATAATTCTCGTTTATATTGTATATTTGAACACCCGTCATAATATATGATGAGTACTAACATCATAAAAAGTAAAGTGGACGTTATAGAAAGAGCCTTAAATTATATAAACATTTCTACTGAAAGAGTGTACCTGTTTGTGACAGATACACGACAACGAATATGAAAAATGTCGGAGCCAAATTGAAGGAAACGTTTCCTCACATGATTTATATAATCCGCCTAATACGTCGCGCAACAGAAGAAGTCCGAAAAGCAATATGAGAAAGTTGACAAATATGTATCTGCAAAAAAAATATATATATATATATATATATATATATATATATATATATATATATATATATATATATATATATATATATATATATATATATATATATATATACCATATCGAAGACGGGCTTTTTACAATATTGTTTTAAGCGTATGATTGCCGTCAGGTCCGGTTCACCCTCGATGAAGAACGTATCGTACATTTTTGCTACGCAAAACATTCTAAGAAAGCAAAAAATGTATTCTTTCCTTAAGCCCCAGATATTCTGAGACCATTGTAGCAAGTCAACGTTATATTCAAAACTACGGTTACCAACGGTATTCGAACTATTTCGAAAAAATTCAATAGTTTTTTCAGTGCTATCACTAAATTACATGTTTTGTTCAATAATCAGTAACATATAAGTCGGAAATCGAGAAAGGAACCACCAAGCCGCCAAGCGGCTATCAAAGTAGTTCCCGAATAGCAAAGCTATTATATAATCGCTCTAGAAAACAACTACTCCTCGGGCTAAAACCCCGCCAGGCATTGAATTATACCCAGAAGCGATCCTCGACCCCTTTCTCGTGTTTCTGCACGATCAGATAAGGTTTCAAAAAATAAAACCCGCCACAGGTAGGATTCGACATATGTCCCGGATCGGAACCGAGCGACATACAGCTGTTTCGAACTTGTTAGTTCTCATCAGTGCCGTACACGGTACGCCGATTCAGGACAAATGTCGAATGAACTTTATGGCGTATACATCTTTATCGATACGATCTCTGTCACTAACATATAAGTCGAAAATCGAGAAAGGAACCACCAAGCCGCCAAGCGGCTATCAAAGTAGTTCCCGAATAGCAAAGCTATTACATAATCGCTCTAGGAAACAACTACTCCTCGGGCTAAAGCCCCGCCAAGCATTGAATTATACCCAGATTTTAGCCCGAGGAGTAGTTGTATCCTAGAGCAATTATGTAATTAGTAGCTTTGCTATTCGGGAACTACTTTGATAGCCGCTTGGCGGCTTGGTGGTTCCTTTCTCGATTTCCGACTGATATGTCACTGACAGAGATCGTATCGATAAAGATGTATACGCCATAAAGTTCATTCGGCATTAGTCCTGAATCGGCGTACCGTGTACGGCACTGATGAGAACTAACAAGTTCGAAACAGCTGTATGTCGTTCAGTTCCGATCCGGGACAAATGTCGAATCCTACCTGTGGCGGGTTTTATTTTTTGTTCAATAATGTTATAAAAATCGATTGAAATGTATTAATATATACATGTAAACGATAAGAATGTATTAATATATACATACAATTACTAGTATATTTTTTAGACAATTCTATTATCATTTAACTAATTTCCATTACTCATTACATTATTATTTGTAATATTATTGGGCAACATCAAATAAAATTTTAATATAAACACAGCAGATGTCTAGGCAATTACAGCATAATTCCAATAATTACCATTTTCATATTATCTCAGTTTTCACAGTTCGTTCTATCATCGGATTCGAACACGTAATCTCTTGTGTATTTGAATTATTACAGGGTTTAACTATACTAGATTACCTAGTATAGATAAAACCTTAGTAGTTTTGCTTTTATTACCAACATCACCCGTCACTACAATAATAATTAACTTCATGTATAATCTATGGAAAGTATAAGCAAAATAATGTTATCGAATATGGCTGGCAAATCTACATTTATTAAGTACTGAAAAAATTGTCATCTATCATTGGACACGTGATAACCGTAGCTATTATCACTAGAATTTATGTTTTAACAGCAGTATATTAATTTCATAGTACCCTATTAACATTGCTTATGTCCATGTGGCCCCCAAATAATTGTCAGCAATTCCTTAGTTAGACAGTTACTCTTGTCAAACTGATTACTTAGGCAGTCACGGTCTTGGCCTCCTCATTCTCCATAATTATATGCTGTAAGTTTTTTTGAGTTTATTTAAAATTTACTGTATCAGTAAACTACTGGAGCTGTGAAAATTAAAATTTTCTATTGTAATAAGTTCTTTTCTCTGATTCCTTTACATGTAGAAACAATTAGTCTGACACAAGGTATATATAAGAGAGAACATAGGTATAAATAACAGAGAACATCTTTTATCATATACAATACCTACCTACCTACAATAACTGTAAGTGTTACTCCTGTTGCCGAGGAACGATGTGGCGCCTCTACCCCAATTTGTCCACTCCCTAAAACATTCCTTGGTTTTTTCCATCGTGATCCTAAACTTCTCGTGTGAATAGAAATCTAACCACGTAATCAAAGTTTTAAAGCGTGGAAAAAAGGGTGCGGTTACAAGTCAAAATACAGTTCTACAATAAACAATATGATTGGGGCCTGCCATTGTCATGAAGAAGAAGAACATTGCTTCTATCATGACGAATAATATGCACTTACATTCTACTCTTTGTCAATGAGGAATTTATGGTGGTTGCTCTCCGATCGTTAGATCGCCGAGATCGCCTAGTTCAATGAGATCGGTTCAAAAATACACAACTTTGTCGCACAATATTATCCAACGCCAGTTTAATGCACACATCATGGGTGCTGCCTTAATGAACATATTCTAAGAGGCTACATCATACCTGTGCGCGAATATGCAAACAAATGATCTGAGAGCTCTGAAATACTCATATAGTGCACATTTATTTAGTATACCTTCTTTGACGTCATAACTGTTGCAGTTAAAGTCATCAAGAATTTTCTTAATGAAAATACCCTTATCTGATGATCATTTAAAGGAGCGCATTTTTAATATTAGTATGTATAACGCGACGAATCTTATTATTTTGAGAATATTATTTTGCGAAATTATTTTGAGAAAAAATATATTAGCAAATTAATCACAACAATTTTAGTAATAATGCAAACCACGAAATTAAGTGTTCAAATTGTTTGCCATTCATTTGTTGACAAGTTGGCAAGTCGAAACTGAAATTTTTGTAAAATGTTGTTTAGCGTTTCACCGTCAGTTAGTCGTCATTCCAAATTATGTATTTTAATGCTTCAGTAAATATTTGGTAGTGAATCTTCTCTTGTACCAATCCACATATTGGTAAAAGAGTGTGCGCTATCAACATCAATAAAGCGCTATCATGTTGACACCAGTTGGGTGTTCTGGTATTTAGAATTTTCATTATTTGGATGCAGTGCCACGAGTGAGGAAACTGTGTGCTGTTCTTCCAACTTCAAATACTTTTTAACAGTTAATGCACCGTCATTAATTACTTTTTAAAACAAAATATCCTCATCACTGATGAGACCAATCAGTGAAAACAACCTGGT
Source organism: Rosalia funebris (assembly GCA_037954035.1). NCBI lineage: Eukaryota > Metazoa > Arthropoda > Insecta > Coleoptera > Cerambycidae > Rosalia > Rosalia funebris. The sequence continues at coordinate 17,553,463 of JAZFAV010000020.1, forward strand.
TTGATAATTCGAGGTTATTATTGCATCATTTCGTCATTAACTCCATCATTAATCCTATTTTTTTGTCGAAACCATCTTTCTGAAGCTCGTGAACTGACTCCATTTTGTATGGGTGTCACTTATTCTTGTTAAGGCATTTTGAAACAGATAACCGGCACATTAGAAACTCAGATACGATCCTCCGATTCGAAGTTGGTGGATAAGGATTTTCGTGCACAGCTAGTAACAGAACCATCTTCCAGAACTGCAGGACGATATTTGGTATAATTATTTCTCACAATACCTTCTTCTCCTTCTTTAGTCTATTCTCATCCACTCCTGGACATAGGCCTCTTCCATGTTGATGGTAGGGTATTGCCATTACAATGCCGCGCTTGCCTTGTGTGTTGGCGAAGGGTAGGATATAGGAAGGAAATAGGGGGAGAGGGAAGGAATGGGATTTAGGCCATGGTTTCCCAGATGTTGGGAGGTGGGGAGATAACCCATGAGCTCACGTAGGCAGGGTCGCTAGTCCCTGAAGTAGATATATCCTCTACCGAGGTCGTAGAGGAGTACCTACCCGCTACCCAATCTCACAATACCATTTTTTATAAATTTTGTTTCTATCACGCGTACAGTTAAGCGTGCAATAGACCGTTCAGGATACTTATTATTAAATAACTCACAAATCATAGGTGGTATATGGGTCCCGATTCCATTGCCAATCATCAAAATTCCAATTCGTAACGTAAAAACTGTAGAAAACGTTATAAAGAGTAGAAAAATTCTCAATAAAGGGCACGTCTCGGCAAAAATTCGTAAAACTAATAGCACACATATATAATTCAATACGGAGCATCAATGACTTTCCAATTAGCTGGAAAATTGCATAAATCATAACAATTTGTAAGCGTGGGAAAATACAGAGGAAGCGACCTCATATAGGCCTATAAATTGGTTACTAATGCTTTCTAAGGTTTTAGAGAAAATATACATAAAAAAACTGAAGTCAATAATACAAGAAGAAAAAATAATTCCCATAATCACCAATTTGGTTTTCGTAATAATCACGGTACAATAGAACAGGTACCTACATAGATTGATTAACAAAATCGATCTAAGCACCAAGAGATAATGTTCCGCTACTTTCCTTAACGTATCTCATGCCTTTGATAAGGTATGGCGTACTGAACCGCAGGTTAAATTAAAAATTCTCCTCTCATATCCAGACTTCCTGTGACTAAAATCCTATTTAACAGATGGGCACTTCTTCGTCAAACAAGGCAACTAAAATACCGAACTAAAACCCAAACAATCAGGTATCCCACAGGGAAATGTCTTAGGGCCCATTCCATACTGCAGATCTACCAGCAGTCAGATCTACCATTATTGCTACACTTGCCGACGACACAGCGGTACTAGCATCACGTGTTGATCCGACGCAGGCCTCAAGACACCTAGAAACAAACCTTGAGAAAACCCAGACTCTCTGGTCAAGAAGTTATTACTTTACATTCTGAAGCCCATTTGGACTGGGTACTGCTAGTAATTCCAATATTGCCATACTCCAGAAGTTCCAAAATAATACCCTACGTATCATTATAGATGTTCCCTATTATGTTTCGAATGATGTCATCCAGCAAGACATCCCTCTGCCTTCCATTAAAAAAGTCACACATCGATATAATCTGAAGTACAATCAAAGAGTGTCATTGCACCCAAATGTATTGACCAACCGATTAAATGTGCGCGATGTCAATGAAGTGCCTAGCCTGAAACGTCTGCTATCATCCGATCTGCTAACAGGACCCAGATAAGTTTAGACTTTTAAATCACATAGACAAATAAGCTTTCAGATTTAAAAGTTAGATTGGATTTCAGAGATCACTCACTGGACTGACAATCTACATATCATTACCCTCATTGGGCAAATTTCAGATCCTCCTAAGAGGTACAAAAAAATTAAAATAAAAGTCACATCAAATAACGTAAAAACGATGATTTCCAACCTTTACGTGTTCACTGTATACGCATCTCGAAACTCCAGTTACTATTTACAAAGAACCGAGAGTTTGGCTGCTTTCTTTACACTTAAAGAAATTGTTCACGCTATGTTTCGCAACCAAAGAGGCAAAATATATCGCGTTATAGTGTACATCCTATCCTGCGGTGTTCTAACGCGGCGGTGTGATTTCAGAGACGTGGAGATTATTTATTCCCGAAAGTTCCGCCAAAGTAAACATCGTCGAGGCGCCCTTTCTTGCCTTTTGACTTAACTTTACGCCGTTTTAGCTCGGCAAAGGCGACTTGAACGTTTGCTGGGGTTACTTTCTGTAAATATGCCGCCGTATTCCGGGCTTTCAAAGCGATGTCACATTACGCAAACTTCGCCTCGAAATACATACCTTGCAGGCGTCAAGTTGTTTGCGAGGAATTTCTCTCCAAATCACGTCGCTGCTGATGGGGTTTCGCTCACGCCGACGGTCTCTCAGGTCTGAAAAAAATTCAGTATGAAAATAAAGATAAATCTGCTGAAAAATTGCGATATTTTAGCTGGTTATGAAAATATACCCATTAATTTCCAAATGGTAGTCTGATTATATCATTAACACAAGTAAAATGTGGTGTATCTTTTGCGATGACAATTATACTAGGCATAAAAATAAAGGGAATTAATCCTAAATCTTTAGGTGATTTTTAAAGGGCTGTAACTTCGAGAGTAATAGTTGCAGAGCAATTTTAAGAAAATTCAAATTAAATCTTCTAGTTTTAGTTTTCAGAACTTGAGTTGAAAAATTTTTGCCATCAGAAATTTTTGAGTAATAATGAGAAAACCATCGGAAAAAAATATTTCCAAATTTTTTCTTGGGTTTTGTAAAGGTCCACGGACGTCAATAATTTTTTTTTCAGTGATTTTATCATAAAGTTTTTTTTAAACAGTTTTATCCTCCTTAATTTTAATGGTCTAAAATCCTTGTACAATGATTTTTCGCTTGAGTTATTCGTCGTTAAAAGCAAAAGGGTCAGTTTTGACTTTGTTAATTAATTACTCGGGAAATAATGATCGTACTGAAAATTCAAGTAGGGTTTTAAAAGCTACAAAGTATTCTTTACAAGTCGTAGTTATTGGTTTTTGATAAAAAAAATTCGGTGCGAGAATGTTGATTGAAAAAGAGGTAAGAAATTGTGTATTTAGGGATACTCCCTTAAATTGACATAACTTTGCAAATATTGGATAGACTAAGAATGCTGACTGTTTGTTTTCAACCTCAAAGTATCCCAAAGAAACCCTGAAAATTTCAAAACGCTACGATTTTTTGTTCATTGTGTTCGCAATGATTGAATTTGTCGTTTTTGCTAAAAGTCAATTTAAGGATGAATTTTTCATTCTTTATTCATTTTTTAAAGTTGAAAATGTTTTATGTCAGCAATAATCTATATTTCTTTATCAAAAAATAGTAAATATTGTAAGAAAAAAATGAAAAAAAAATTCCCGATGAATTAATTACCAGTCAAAACTGATTTCTTTTTTTTTTTGGTTTGAACGACGAAAAATTATCGTACAAGGCTTAAAAAGGATAAAAATATCTAAAAAACTTTATGATAAAATCAGTGAAAAAAAATTATCGAAGTCCGTGGGCCTTTTGAAAGGAAAGGAAAAACTTGGAAAAAAATTTTCCGATGCTTTTCTTAGGGTTACTCAAATATTGCTGTTGGTAAAAATTTTTGAACTCAAGATCAGAAAACTAGAAACATGGAGCTTCAATTTTCTTTTTTTTAAATTGCTCTGTGACTATTTTTCTCCAAGTTTTATCCTTTGAAAGTCACCTAAAAATTTAGGATTTGTTTTACTTCTCTTAATTTTTGTGCCTAATGTATTATATGTACATAAAACAAAAATAATACTTTATTTTACTAACGTCAATAAAAAAGCACGACAAAAGGACTAAAATTCAACAGTAGTTGTATGTAACAGTATACTTTATTAGTATATTAGAATTTATATGGTTTTGTTTTTTTTTTTTTAATCGCTTATTAAACGTGAACTTTTTCCGCTGTCAAATCCCGATCCAGAAGGCCAACACAACAACAGAACACCAACAGATAAAATGTTCTTAACCTGGTAATTTTAACATACTGAAAATTTTCTAATATGTAATAGATAAATGACTTCCATTATACGTACTATCCAAGATATGGTATTCAAGCCTCGCTTAAATCTAGGTACTTCACGTAATTCCTATATGTTCACTTACATACAAGCCACTACAAATTACAGATAAGGCGATAACAGAAAAAAATCACCACAATTATTGTTGCTGCACTTTACATATCAGTAGCTTGAGAATTTAACAGCCAGTTGTCCTTAATAGATTGGTGTTCGATAGTACAATGTCTACTGTAATATCACATTATCGTGTAATGATCGGCAGTCGATAATGTACGATCGATATTTTAAAAGTTTTGTCAAACTATTCAATAAAAGTTTATATTGAAACTTTCAAATAAACTATCTTAAACTGTATTTAAACTTTCAAATAAAATAACTAAACATATTTTCAATATACCTTGCACCTTTAGAGAGAGTCTGTTTTCAGTTGATTCGAATAATTTAGGAACAAAAAGTTACTAATCACTTTGTATTAATTAAACTAATATTTTTAGTAGCAAAAATTCTTAAAGAAATTACAGGTTATACAGGATAGCGTTGACTTAATGAAGAAAATCATTTCGAATAATATTATGCCCACACAACTTTGAGACATATTTTATAGTAAACTATCATTTTATACTATTTATCATAGTTAATTGTTCTCAATTTCTCCCAGTCATATAACTTTTATATTTCCTATGTTGATTATCAAATTACAATATTTTGCCACTACAAACTTTAGAAACTTTTCATGAACCAGAAAAATATTCTTTCCTTGTAATTGTTGGTACTGAAATATTTCGAAGTAAAAAAAATAATTCATGGAGTTTTAGTGACTTTTATTTCGCCGTTCACTGTTCATTTTATACCATTTTGTTTGCACTGACTATTCTCACTTTAAAACCTTTAATTACTGCGGTAAATAATGGTATATAACCTTTATGTGGTGGTAATAGGTTAGAATAAAAGAAGCGAAAGGATATTTAAATAGCAATGGCATTTTTAAATGAACTTCTCTACAACAAAATCTACACATATTAAAATGACAGTGGCGCATTCGCCATTTCTTTAAACATTGTTAATTACCCTGTTATGAATAATATAAAAAACATGAAAACCAGTATACGACGGTAATGATATCACAGCTTACGACTGCAGGTCTTATAGTTTATCAACAAACAATAAGATGTTGTAAAACATTGTTCAATATTCCTGTTATTTTTAATTACAGATATTTACATAAAGAATATATATTGATTGATTTCCAAGTGATATCTAATTATGTCTTAGAAGCAAAATGTGAATTTGCAACGACAATTATATATATATATATATATATATATATATATATATATATATATATATATATATATATATATATATATATATATATATATATATATATATATATATATATATATATATATATATATATATATATATATATATATATATATATATATATATATATATATATATATATATATATATATATATATATATATATATATATATATATATATATATATATATATATATATATATATATATATATATATATATATATATATATATATATATATATATATATATATATATATATATATATATATATATATATATATATATATATATATATATATATATATATATATATATATATATATATATATATATATATATATATATATTATATATATATATATATATATTATATATATATATATATATATAATAAACACAATATTTTATTTTACTAACGTCAATAAAAATGCACGAGGAAGGAATTAAAGTTCCAGACAACAGTTGTATGTAACAGTATACTTTATTAGTATATTAAAATTTATATAATTTTTTTAATTGCTTATTTGCCGTCAACTTATTTCTGCTACCAGAGCCCGAACTAGAAGACCAACACCATATAAGATATCCTCAACTTCGTAAATTTAGCAGACCTATTTTTTATAAGCATGTAATGATCCAAAGGATTTGATTCTACGTAATATTTTCGATATGGCATATTGTCTGTACAAATTTCGATGAAGTCTATATAGCTCCTATATCTCCACTTAATGTACAAAACACTATAAATTGTAGATAAAGTACTACCAGAAACAAAATCGCCACAATTATTAAATGTTTATACGCTAGGCTCAAAAATTAAGGGATGTAAAAATCTTAAATTTTTAGATGATTTTCATAGGGTATAACATGGAGGACAATAGTCGCGGCGCAATTTAAAAAAAAATTAATTGAAGCTCCAAGTTTCTAGTTTTCAGATTTTGGATTTCATCCAAATGTTTTACCATCGTCAGTTTTTGAGTAACCATAAGAAAGCCATGGGAAAAATGTTTTTTCAAATTTTTGCATTTCTTTAAAAAGGTCCACCGATTTCAATAATTTCATCATAAAACATTTTTAGATATTTTTATCTTTTTTAATTTGAGCTGCCTAAAAATCTTGTACGATGATTTTTCACTAGGTTAGTGTCGTTCAAAGGATTTATTATATCCCTTAATTTTTGTGCCTAGTTTATGAATATATTTTCAATATACTTTGCACCTTTATAAAGGCTATTTTCAGTTGATTCAAATAATTCACTAACAAAACAAAAATGATTAAACATTATATTAATTAAACTAATATTTTAGCAGTTCTTGAGAAAACTACTAATTCCAAATAGCTTGAGATATTTTAAAACTTAACGAAAAAAAAGATAATTTCGAAGACTGCTACACTCACAGACCTTTGAAACATGTTTTATAATAAATTACCATTTTGTATTATTTACAAAGTTTGTTCTTCACATGCATATTTAGTATATGAAAAGATTTGTCCCACGTCATATTACCTTTCATATTTTTTATGATGATTCTTAAATTACAATATTTTGTCACTACAAACTTTATTTTATATACTTCTCACGAACCAGAAAGATGTATCTTCCTTGTAATTATTTGTACTAAAATATGTCAAAGTGAAAAAACAATTCAAGGAGTTCTAGTGTCTTTTTTACATCATTATTCACTTTCTTTTCTTTTTATGCAATTTTGTTTGCTGTGACTATTCTCACATGAAAACCTTCAATTACTGCAGTAAGTAATTTATAAGTAAGTATATAACCCTTATATAGTGGCTAACGGGTTAGTACAAAAGAATCAAAAGAATATTTCAATAGCAATAGCATTTTTAAATAAACCTGTGTACAATAAAACCTGTACATGTTGAAATGATGGTGGCGCCTTCGCCATTTTCTTAAATTGATAATTCCACTTTTATATTTATCAAAAGTATAAAATAACACTAGACCTGATAAAAAGCGTTAATTGTACCGTAGCTTACTACTATAGGTGTTATAGTTTATCAACAAACAATAAGATGTTATAAAAACATTGTTTAATATTTCTATAATTTTTAATTAAAATGTAGTGTTATATAGAAATATCGTGTATATAAGGTGTCAACAGAATATTTATCTTTTGTAATGGTTAAGTATATATATAGTATTTCCCTAATGTATATGAGTGACATTGAATCATACTACTTTACTCAGTCTTTTGACTTAACCTTCAAACAACTTTTAGATAGCTTGACTTTTGGTTCCAATCCAAATTACACATGGATGTTTATATGTTTGGCTAGATATTGGCAAGGTAAATTATCCCATAATTACCTCGCGGAAGGTATCCAAATTCCCGAGATGAGTCTGGGGTAATAAATAATTCCAATCACTTAGAGCTGGCCTAGATTGCCAACTGGGAGTAATCGCGGCGTGGGTTCGATTCCCATATAAGTCAGCTGTGTATATCTATATGTATATGTGTGTTCATCTGAATAGCGGAAGTTATGTAAAAGAACAGCACTAAGTGAAACATCGCCCCCGTAAAAAACAAAAGACGCAAAAAATTATCTAATCCTTCGCAAAAGCCTCAGATTGTGTGGAGGGAGGTTACGCGTAGAGACAAACATGTCAATGCCCATAAAGAAATACTAAATCCTTCCCATTAACACCCGAGCCAAAGTATATAATAATACCCCCAATACTGGAATCATTTCAATCCGCCACTTCAGATCACGGTACGATATTATGGCAGGCACCTGTATAAGAGAATACGATAGGTCACTCACTCATGTAGTGGCCACAGAACACAATTATGCACTCTTATTAGCTCCACGTCGGGGACTAATACACATAATATCATTTTATCATTATAAAATGTTCTTAAATATATGGATGGTGTTGGAATAGCATTTACTTTTTTATAGGCTGACGTTTATATTTTTGATAGTATAACATCTGATGAAGCCGCTTTGTCGACGAAACATTTGTCGTGGTGAGAGAATAAAATGGGCCTCTTAGGCCTTCTTAGCGTTCTAAGGAGTAACTCAAGGCTCAAATTTGGGCCCATTATTTTTTATCTTATTAATGATTTATCTCTATCTTATATCGCAATAATTTTTTTCCGATGACTTAAGATTAATTCTAAATATAACCTGCTTAGACGATCACTCGATGTTGCAAGAATCCATCGATCTTCTTCTTGGTGTTCATAGAATAAACTATCAATAAACATAGATAAATGTAAGGTTAGCTCGTATATCTTAAATAACCAGCCGTTAATATATGACTATCTTCTCTTGGTGGTAGTTTTAATACGTTCTGAAAATATTAAGGATATTGGTGTGTACTTGTGAAAAACTATGTTAGAAGATATCGTGTGGCTATGTTAAACGATATCGTTTAACACTACTACTTTACAATGTTAGTTTTTTATATCTGCACTATACCTACAATCTGTCCTCATCTATCGCTAAAACAAGAAATAAGTAATTATTATGACTATAAATGACACCCCGGGAACAATTCTGTTGTATCATACCCTATTTAAAAGCTGGATTAACAATTATCTGAGCAGTATAACAATAATTTAACCTAGTTAATAATTCGTTAGGTTTGAAACATTTTAAAATGCCTTGGATCCATGTTTTCGCCCAACAGTGTATTTACGATAAGGTTGGGATGCACTGTCATATGCACTGTCTAGAGCATGCCACAATTGTCCCATTTCATGTGCGAATCGACGGGTGGGTTTACCGACGCATGGCGTGTGACTCTATCGAAGCTCTGACAAAAAGGCGCTTACAATGTACATCTATTGATATAATATAAATAATGTGTTGCCTTTAAAACTTCGCAGTTTCGTAGGACTCAGCCTTCTTTAGCGGCTTATATAGTACTATGCAGCTGTACTATGCAGCTGTAAACCAACGCGTCGCGTCGAGTCGCACATGAAATGGGACAATAGTGGCGTGCTCTAGCACTATCTTTCTGCATATTCTTGACTAGATTTTGATATTCCACATTTTACTTATACCACTTGTATATAGCGTTCAATAACTATGTTTGGAACGTACTACGATACATTAAATATTGAACTTAGCACTTTGTTCTGAAACCGCTCAATTATCTCTATATTAGAATGGCTTGTCGACGAAACATTTGTCGTGGTGAGAGAATAAAATGAATATAAAAACTCAAACATTTTCATTTCCTATAAATTTCTCCATCATCAAAAGCCCATTTATATTTAAATCCATATTTTTACGTATGAAAATCGCTATAAACTGTTCTGAACTATTTTACTGGATAATCAATTATTAACAGACATGTTACCCGTTATGCACGTTAAAAATAATATTGCACCAGAAAGCAAGGAAAAATAAACATTCAGTTATCCGAACGCCATTAATCTTCGTTACGTTAATTTATACCGCACCAAAACGAAAGAAAATCTAACTGGAGCAATTTCTGTGCATAACTCATATGTTTACCGAGGAAATGTAGTAACCCATGTTTTGTGTATCGATCCAATACCGCGTGGGTTAATTTTAGGTTGTTATTTATACCCTCGAAACGTTTAAATTATATTAATATTTTATACAAAACCGAGCGCAATAACGCTAATGAGGAATAACAATTATTAATTAGGAGTAAGCATTTTCTCTTAAATAACCGGATTACATGGCCCTATATTAAGGTTGCTAAATGTAGAGAGCATTAATACGAAGATTTAAAATAGTGTCTTTATATCCACGTACATATTAAGTAATCTCACTCAAATATTCTGTATTATAATATAATTCCAGCATTGTAAAAATAGTACAGAATTAGGCGAGTAAGACCTTGAAGGCAGCACGTCAAATATTTATTTTCGTCATGTTAACTGCAAAATTAAGCAGTTATGTAATTATATGATTAAAATGTTTACATTTAAAGCCGTTGTCAGAACTAAACTTATCAATTAAATAGTTATATAATAATACTAGGGGCACTATTTATATTTTAAGTCTAATAATAAAAAAACATTAATTTGTCATTGAAAATTACTTTATCGTTTTTCAAAATATTCTCCTTCATGACCTATACACTTTTGCATGCGTTCGATCCATTTGTCAAAGCATTTTTTCCATTCCGCTTGAGATATCTCCAAAACATGGTTTTTGAACGCATCAAGGGCTCATTCAACCGACGAAAATCGTATTTCACGCAATTTATTTTTGACGTTCAGGAACAAAAAGAAGTCATTGCGTGTTAAATCAGGACTAAGGCGAATAACCCATTAATTTTTTGAGTATTCAAATAATCGGTTGTTAGACGAGATGAGTGAGAACTCACATTATCATGATGAAGAATGATCCGACGGCGGTTGTTTGTTTTCCTTATTTCACCGAACACTTCCGGCAACCAAATGGTTGTGTACTATTCAGAATTGATCGTTTTATGTCCCTTTCAAGGCACTGTTGCCACATGACCAGTTTTTCCGAAAAAACAACCATTTGTTTCGAAGTACTTCGAGCTCGAACAACTTTTGTTGGATTTGGTTCATCTTGAAACACCCATACAGTTGACTTCTGTTTACTTTCCGGCTCATACGCATAGATCCATGATCCGTCATCTGTTACAATGTTATATACGTCTTTTGAAGCACTGCCATTATATTTCTTGAGCATTTGTTTGCACCAATCGACACGAGCACCTTTTTTAGAGATAAATGATCATGCAATATTTTATATATACTAGTCGAACTAATGCCTAAGGTTGCCTCAATTTCACAGTATATCACATAACGATCTTGCATTATCAGTTTTTGCACAGCATCAATGTTCTCTGGCACAACAACTGATTTTGGACGACTTTCACAACATTCGTCAGTGATTGAATAGCGGCCACGATTGAACTCGTTATATCAACGTTTCACAGTGGCAAAGCATGGGGCTTTATCGCCAAAAGTGGGAGTAAGTTGATCGATGCACTCTTGTCTTTATAATCCACGTCGAAAGTCGTAATAAATCATTTGCACGAAAATATGCACGAGTTTATTCCATTTTTTCGCTAAGGTACAATTTTCAAATCACTGTAAACAACACAAATCGCGCTAAAATAATCAAATATTCTGAAGAATGTTATGACCAAAAATATCAAACTTTCCATTGGAAACGTCAGATGGCGTTTGACAACACTTAGTGTTGCCAAGGTTCAAAATACAGATAGTGCTCCTGGTATGCATATATATTCTTAAACAATATTCCTGAATCCTATAACTTTCCTGATAATTTTAGCAATGAAACATACAAATTTAAGAAAGATAATTTTCCTAGGCTGTACTACATAGTAATGGGGAGTTCTTCAAATCTCGTATAGATGTCAATTCTGCAGGTGGAGCATTTTATGTAAATAAATACAGCTTGTTTGTTCAGTTTGTTCTTGTATTTAAAATATTAAGCGTCAATATCCAGCATGTTACACTGCTGAAATAACTAATGATATTAAACTTCAAGCTTACCATCACTACAAATATAAGAGGAGACATGAACTAACTGATTCTATTGATTTCAATAAAACACAAATAGCTTGTATTTATACTAACTACTTAACATTAATTCAGCGAAATGTTAAGAGTGATATCAGAAGTTTTTGATTTCATGTTCGGGGTAAGAAGAGTTCGACGCGTATTTCATCAACGATTTTTTTTTCGACGAAGGATCATTTGATGCTCAAAATAAAATTTTAAAGCTATTAAAGATTGTTAACCTGATATTCTTACCCACGCATGTCCTTAGGTTTAAAAAGTAGCAAGGATCTGTCCTATCCTGTCCAGTGGCAATCCCTCTAATATAAAATATTATCGCCCAATCACTTTTCTGTAAGTTTTCAAAATGTCATATACACCCACATTTACCTTGATATGCAACACGTCTTATCTCCTAATCAGCATAAGTTCGTATCAAAAAGCTCTACATTACAAATTTAGAAAACAGCAGAAAGTAGAATTTATCCTGATAATTGCAAGTCGCATAGATAGTAAATGTCAAGTGTATACTGATTTTTCGAAGATCGTTGACAGGATAAATCATAATATACTAATTTTTCATAATTAGAATTCTATGAAATCAGTAGTAATATTTACTTAGTAAAATCATATTTATCCAGCGATTATATTGTTTGTTTCATTTAATGGCTTTAATCTGAGGCCTTCTTAGCGTTCTAGAGTAACTCAAGGCTCAAATTTGGGCCCATTATTTTTTATCTTATTTATGATTTATCTCTATCTTATATCGCATAATTTTTTTCCGATGACTTAAGATTAATTCTAAATATAACCTGCTTAGACGATCACTCGATGTTGCAAGAATTTATCAATCTTCTTCTTGGTGTTCATAGAATAAACTATCAATAAACATAGATAAATGTAAGGTTTGCTCGTATACCTTAAATAACCAGCCGTGAAAAACTACCTTAAACGATATCGTGTGGCTATGTTAAACGATATCGTGTGGCTATGTTAAACGATATCGTTTAACACTGCTACTTTACAATGTTAGTTTTTTATCTCTTGCACTATACATACAATCTGTTCTCGTCTATCGCTAAGACAAACAATAAGTAATTGTTATGACTATAAATGACACCCCGGGAACAATTCTATTGTATCATACCCTATTTAAAAGCTGGATTAACAATTATCTGAACAGTATAACAATAATCTTAACCTGGTTAGGTTTGAAGCATTTTAAACGCCTTAGATCCATGTCTTCATCCAATATTGTCTTTAAGGTTGGAATGCACTGTCATATGCACTATCTTTCTGCATATTCTTGACTAGATTTTGATATTCCACATTTTACTTATACCACTTGTATATATCGTTCAATAACTATGTTTGGAACGTACTACGATGCATTAAATATTGAACTTAGCACTTTGATCTGAAACCGCTGAATTGTCTCTATATTAGAATGGCCTGTCGTGCCCCAGAGTTGTAAACCATAGATCTATATAGGCTTTTAACACCGTTCTGTATATTGGAAGTTTATTGTAGGTTGATAAGTGAGACTTTCTTCCTATCGTCCAATTTAATTTAGTCTGCATGTCGAGTTGCTTACCCTTAGTGAATATGTATCAAAAAAATATATGTGGGGTTACGATCATACTCTGCTTCCACAAATATTTGACATCCGCTCATAGAATCCTATGGGGGTGCTACTATCCTCTCATTTGGCTATCCAATTTCATTTGGCAAACAAAATGAAATTGGATTTTATTTTGTTTACTGTTATTTCCCAGAGGATTGCTAAAATTCACAGGAACTTTAAAGTTATTAAACACTCTGTCGATGGTTGTATTAAACCGACTTATTCTTTCTTTCCAGGTGTAAAGCTCCAGGGCGTTATCTGGAAAACCTACCATCCACCTCTGTGGTCATCTGCTTCCACAACGAGGCGTGGTCGGTGCTACTGAGAACGGTTCATTCTGTACTAGACAGATCTCCGAAACACCTTATCGAAGAGGTTATTCTAGTCGACGACTTTTCGGACATGGAGCACACCAAGAAGCAGCTAGAGGAATATTGGGCCAGTGAGCCCAAAGTCAAAATCATCAGGGCCACCAAGAGAGAGGGACTTATTAGAGCTAGGTTGTTAGGTAAGTCTATAAAACAATCAAGATGTATATATAAAGGTATACAGGGTGCAAACAATTTATATAATAAAATTATTGTTATTTTAGAGATATATGAGAAAATCTTGAAGAGGCCGCGTTTTAGTCTAATAGGTATTTTAAGCGAATAAATATATTGGATGATTTATCGAAGCTCGACAAAAGAGATGATTTTTTATGTTATTTTTTTTTTATATTTTTGTTATTAAATTCGTATTGAATAATTTCAGTGATCAATGACACTTGTGATTTATCTGATTAGTAGCAGGCATTAAGTTGTGAGATTATAGGGAAGTTTTCTTTGAACGTTATTGTTTATTTCAACCTATTAAATTAATAGAAATATTCAAGATGTTCTCCATTTAATTATTGACAGTAACCTAGGCTCCTATCTAACTGTATCTAAAAGTGATTGTTTTCGAAAGCATGTTGGGCAACAAAAGATTTTTCTAATCATCCATATCTTAAATGGGTCATATGCTTCTTATATTTACTTACAATTGCTCTTTTTGTCTGCCCAATATACTTTTCTTAATAACCTTTCCATATTTTCAATTTTATATTTGAGATTACCCAAAAGTTGTTATAATTTGTTTTGAACTACATCCTTCTTAGGAATTACTTATCTTCTTTTCTTTTTCGGATATATCTAAACTTGGCAAACAAAGATGGGAGTAATTATGGATGTATCTAGGAGTGTTAGTTTTTTTCCTGTATACATCAAATTCTAATCTATTTCCCCTATTTATTATTTTCAATTCCATATGTAAAATTTATCGCTACGTAACGGTTGTTTAATTTTGAGACAAAACTGTCCGCAAAACTATCTAAAACCGTAAAAATATCATCCACATATCTCAACTATACTCTAAGGAAATACTTCGTGTTTGGTTTTCCGGGTCAAATTTACTTTGAAAAAGTTTGCAATAAAAGGGAACAGGAAGTTACAGTATCTTCAAATGTTGTTCAAAATATGCGGTATTGAAAATGAAACTATTTTGGTTTATACAAAGATTAGTTTGACTATATGTTCATCGTTTAGTATTAGTTTGATGTATTCGTCGATGATTGCATGAACGAAGCCATTTAATTTGAGTAGCTTCCTAGGATATATCAAAGTCTGTGGAATAGGAACACTTGAAAATAATAAAGTTCCATCAAAGGACACCAAAATTTCGCCTTATTGCAATTGAATGTCATTGATCTTATTAATAATATCTGTGATATTTACAACTTACAAACTGAACTGAGAAATTGGTAAATTTTCGAACTCCCAAGAAGGCACTAGCACTATTAGATACTAAATTTCTAATGATTTCATTGTTATTAACAGAAAATGACAAGTTTAAATTTTCTAATCCATCATTTGTTAAGTTTTCCGCTTAGCAATGATAGGTTCGAAAAAGAAAAGAAGATAATTGAGAATGTAACTCGAGGTAACGGGTATCCTTCTTACATTGTAGAGAAATTAATTGGAAAACGTAGATTTAGAGCAACTCTTCTTAAGTCCACGACCTCTGGAGGAGATTCCAAGAATCATAAAATTGTGCCAATTCCATATGAACCACAATTTACCAGAGGTCTCAAAATACTTCTCAAAGATTTGGGAATGACATTAGTACACTCATCGGGAAACAATTTGTAACAACTTTTGGAAAATCTCAAATTGATACCAACTTGGTTGGCGTCGAGAAACGTGTAACCTTTCGATATTCGGGGAAAATTGGTGTCCTGTTTTTATTGCTGCATCGAAGGTTCCAACCCCTTCCCAGGACTATACTATATACTTTATTCTTGAGACAACCCCATATTAATATATCTAACGACGTAATGCCTTGTGATCTAGGCGTCCACTCAATATCATCTCTATTTAATTCACTTCTTAGGAAACTTCGTCTCTGATGAGTTTAAGTACTTTTCAACTATTAAATTCCCTTCAATGAAAATTGGAACGATAATATGGTTGTCGATGGTGATTGCCTAAACATTAGTCTTTTCCTTTTTTTTTTTTTTAAGAAAGATTATCAGTTGACCAATACCTACAGTTCGGTCAATTGGCTTCCACATTCAATGCGAACGTTGATTCGTCTAAAAAAAGAAGCAACCAAGAGGTTCCACTTTTTATCCTGCATGTTTATTAATTTAATTCCTGGGCAATTTTGCGTGGGCTTAATATTGGATTAACTTCGCCACACGTATATCATTAATACAGTGCACCATATCGAAGATCCTATACACGACAAACAAGTAATTCTTGTGGTCAATAAATAAATATAAAAATAATTATTTGAAAAAATTCAAAATTTTTTCAAATATTTATTTATTTAATTCAAATTAGAGATTTTATTTAGGCGTATTATATATATTTCTTTCGCTTTATGGAGATTAACAGAATCGTTTATTCAAAGTGTATATTTTCTGTATGTAATAAAGAAAAGGGAAATAATGTTCGTGTTTTTCTGTTTGCCGTCTCACAAGTGCTGTTTATAGCTGTTGATGTTTTCTCTACATAATTTCTAATATACCATTAAGGTTAATGAATGTGTGTAGTTTATTTTTCTCATTTCCTTTCCCAGTATAACGGATCGTAAATCACGTGCAGTAATATTTATGAATGCTGTCTAATATACCGAGTGGCATAATATCTATATTGTACTTGTAATAAACAGCACAAAAATAGATATTCATAAAAAATCGTATTTTGTTCTGTGAAAACTAGTATGTAACAGAGTTGTTGCAAATCAGACAGGAAATACCAGGAGCTGTATTTCGCTATAAAAAATTATGCCTTATATTTTTGCAAATATTTTCGGTTTTCATGACTTTGATAAAATTGTCACGTTTGGAGACAGAAAAAGAAATCCACGGAGAAAAAGAAAATCCACGAATGATTCATGAGAAGCAAACACATCCTCAACGTGTCACTACTTGGTGTGCATTGTGGTGTGAAAGAATCGTTGGACCATTTTTCTTTGAAAACAAGACAGGTAATGGTGAACGTTATCGTGATATGTTCTTTGTACCTTAATTGAAAGATCAAGAATTCAAATCAACATGGTTAACATTTGGATAAACTTATATATACAAGAAAATATTCGAGGACTTTTATTACAATATTTGATAATATTTTTTAATAGAGCGATAGTTTTTTTACGTCATATGGATTATCACTTTTTACAATAGAAGAGACCTTTGCTATTTTCCAAGCATCGGAAAAGGTATATGTAGTAAGGATACGATTGAACAACATTACAAGTGGTTCCGACAAGACCCCAACATAATCCTTGACAAGAAAGTTAGGAATCTGATCTTTCTATATACTAGTAGTATTTTCTCAATTTCTCCGCACTCCGGAAAAGTAAACAAAAATTGAAAAAATAATTTTTTTTTGGTTTATTTTTCGTTTTTCGGCCTAAAAACCAAAAAAAGTGTTTTTTAAAATGTTGTTGATGTGTGTGTGTGTGTGTGTCGTTGTCACTGTCGTCGTTGTCGTCGGCATTTTAAAAATTTCTTGTTAACATGATAACTCAACTAAATCGTATCGGATCGATCGGGTGTTGACTGATTCTGATCGAGGACATCTACCAAACTACATCTATAGATTTTGAGGTGGATAGGACACACCCCACCCTGTCCATGGGTCATAAGAAAGCACGATAGTGGACCATTTGAAAAAAGTAAAACTGTCGCATAAAACACATATTCTGCATTTATGTGTTGGTTTATTTTTCCTCGACCCCTCAGATTCGAGATAGAGATGTTCTATGTGCAGAAAAGTCCGTTTTCAGGTTTTAAAACTGTTTACTTTTTTCAAATAATATTGCGTTCATAAGACATTGTCCCATACTGTGACGGTACGATATAATACTTGGTTAACATTTGATGTACTCTTTCGTTTCAGGCGCGGCCCACGCGAAGGGCCAAGTCCTCACCTACCTCGACTCTCACTGCGAGTGCACGACAGGGTGGATAGAACCGCTCCTGGACAGGATAGCCCGAGACCCCACAACGGTCGTGTGTCCAGTAATCGACGTTATCGACGACACCACGTTGGAGTACCACTATCACGACAGCGGCGGCGTCAATGTGGGCGGATTCGATTGGAATCTGCAGTTCAACTGGCACTCGGTGCCGGAACATGAGAAGAAGAAACACAAGAACACTGCGGAGCCCGTATGGAGTCCCACCATGGCGGGAGGGCTCTTCAGTATAGATAAGGTAAATCTTGTAATAGCATAGCGTGTTTTATAAACGCCCATAAACGCATAAATGCCCTAGTTCCCATTTGGGAACACTAACAATAATATACTAATTTAGTATATTCTTAGTGACTGAAGTTTAAAATTAATTGGAGCATTTTATGAGTATTATAAAACTGTATTATGAATATATATATATATATATATATATATATATATATATATATATATATATATATATATATATATATATATATATATATATAAAATACTTGCGATGTTTTTTTTTTCTCATGATATCATTTAAGAGAACTTATTTTTTACATATGATGCAGCAAACTCTGAGGTAATTTAATTTATTGATTTAATTTTTAATAGCATGTATTTTCATTCTTTGGTTCCAACTGCAAAGTAGCTGATTGTAGATACTTTTTTTTTTTTGAGAATTGTACTTTTTGCAGTTTCTGAATTGTTTCATTGTTTTTATCTCACTTGTCGTGACTTCTTTGAGAATTCTTCTATTCTGTCTAAGATGTTGTATTGTTTTTGGGTACTTATGTATTTAATACGTTACTTGGTTACTCATGTTTGTTAACAATATAGCAATTATGCAATGTTTTAATTTATTTTCAAATCGAATTTCACTTTAGTAATTGAAAATTGATTAAAATTAAAGTATAAAACTGTCTTGAACGACAATACTTCCCTGTATATAAGCCGAAGTATTCCATATTAGTGGAACGAAAACATTTTATTTCAACACTAAAGATCTCCGCCACATTTTGGTGGGGCCATTTTATGTTCGTGATTATTTGACCCAAGTAATTCCTATACATTAGATGAAGAGGCAATTCGGGCAAAGGCGTTTCTCGTTTTTTTCTAATCTCTCACATAAACTGTTTTTATGAGAAAAGATCACACATATTGAACATTAAATAAACCCTAACGGGAAATGTAATTGTGGCTTTAAAGGGTATCATTATTTGCTTTAATAATTTACTTTTATTAACTACCTTTTTAATTAAAATCCTAGACACCGACATCTCAGATTACAGTTTATTCATAATTTCTGCATAGAAGAATATGAAAATATAAAAACTTGGTCTATTTGAAAAATAAATTTCCGTTAAAGTGCTACATAAAAACACCTATAACATATAAAGATCGTCAAGTCGATCACCTTTACATTTACATACCATTACATTTCAAGTTTGCACCATTATAGCCGTAAAAACTGTATAATTTGTCATAAACTGTAACTGTTCCTACATTTTTAAAACAAAGTAATTTGGAAGGGGTCGTAGGACTTGCGTTATTTAAATTCACTTTGATCATCGTATACCAGCGCAGAACTAATGTGCATCAGCGGTCGGCGCGCGTAGCGAAGTAATACAAACGCCTCTAATGTTTTATTCTTTCGGCTTTAAAAATGCTTCCCCTTCACTTAATTTTTTTGCTTTGTAACAAGTTTGAAATAGAAATACAAGTGGTAAACGGGCACCACTATATTATTATATTCCAGGCATTTTTAAGAACAGGTAAACAGCACTACTGGATCATCAGAGAAGGCTTAGACTTTCCTTCGGAGGGAAATCATAGGGATAGTGAACTTAAGAGTAATATAATTTGCAAATATAAATTATACATGATTATATTCTAATGTTTGTAATAATTCAGCGTTTTTTTATTAGTATTATTAACGACTAGTATTATCTTCTACATGCGACACCGGAAAGGGTCAATAACCTAGCGACTATCTGCGGTAACAGGAAATGATCTGTATCAGTACTTGCACACTTTCACTGTGAGATGTAACGAGTGCTCGACGACGTATATTTGGTTGTAAATTGAATTAATGTTATTATTAAACTTACAAATGTCGCACAGACTTCCTTCGCGTACTACAGTACAGGAAGAATGGGTGAATTATTTTCTATAATTACATTTTGAAGACAGCGAACTACGGTATAATGTTCGTGCAGATATAATGCTATCGTGAAGTGTAAATAACAGCGTTACAGAATTAATTTAAATGGTAATAGGAATGCTAAGGAAAATCAAAGACAATTTAAAGAAACTTGGTTAACATGACGATCAGTTTGCAACATACCGTGGATCACACTGACTACTCTAATACTTAGATAATTGCTACCCAACTATGCAATATAATAATGTTACTGTGCCTACTCAGTCAACCCTAAGAACTGGTTATGTAACGCCAACATTCCAAGAAACTCAAATAATCATTATTTCTGAACTGCGTGACAATAACGTATGGGTGACCACGTCAATGCGATCACGGTTAATTGCCTTAAGAGTGCTAGATGCGACAAATCACAAGAATTTGTGGATAAAAGAATAGGAGAAATATGGCGCGACGATTTGGAGAACAATAAAGAATGTGTGTTACTCTATACAGCCGATGCAGCTTCCTATAGGAAAGCTGCAGTGTGCTTTAAAACACACACAACTGTCAGTGTATTGCATATAACATATTTAACACATGGGCTCCATTGTCTTGCAGAGACTACACTACAAACGAAACACTCCCTATCTCATACGCTCAGTAGTGGGTCAATGACCCAGCTATTCCGAAAGACTTAATGTACATCCAGAGTAGTGTTTCAAGACTTTATGTATCAATAAAGAACCTTGAGTGAACACCTACTTTCCCTAGATATACAATAATTATCGCAGTAAACGTTATATTTGACCTGCGCCTGTTCCTTTCTCAGTTAATCGAACACTCTGCTGAACGCGTAAAAACTAAGTTGGAAATAGATTTACAACACAGTTCTGAAATTGGTACACTCTGTAGTATTATGGACCTCCTTGTAGGTAAAGAGGTAGACTTCTCTCAACCCAACATACACATGCCCTCCTTGAAAAACTTCCCTAAGAGTCATCGGGGCATGTATGTGATCCCTAACTAATCATTTTAGTGTATCCCATGCTCTATGATATTCATATATAGGCTTTTTGAGGGCCAGTTCACAGTTGACCTATTTACAAATCGAAAGTATTCCAATGCCTCTCTAGCAATGTGAAACCGAGCGTTGTCCTGTATAAAAATAAAATTATCCCCGACAAATGGAGAAATGTCATGTTCTACGATGTTTTCTACATAGAAATATGAATTCATGAATTATCAAATCCGCGCAACAATCGAAAAATACCTCCTTAGAACATTATTGATCTACCAAAATATGGGATCCTCGGAGAGGTATTATAGACAGCAAACCTCTCTCCTTGCCTCCGCCACGCTCATTGACGTCCATCTGGTGAATTAAGACTTACTATTGTTTCGTCTGATGACAATACTCGCTTCCAGTCACTAATGGTCCAATTTACGTATTCTCTAGCAAAACGCAGTCTAGTAACTCTGGTAAGCAGTGCTGCAATAGCTGGTCTCCTACTGTTTAATCCTCCTTCACTAAGCCTTGTCCTGGCCGTTCGTCCAAAAATTGCCACATTCCGATCTAAACTGGTAGAATACCTGTTTCTTAAGACGACTTACATAAGATATCGCTCATCTTTTGAATGTATAAACTTCTTACGTTTTTGTCCTGGGATTCTGTAGCAATTTCCACCTTCATTGAAACTTTAAACTGTTCGACTAATTGTTGATTGTTTAACACCTAACAAATTATCACACACACTGGCTACCACATATCACTGGCTACGTTCCTCGTTAACGGGAGTTATCACTTTCGCTGTTTCATCTTCTCTTTTAAATTAAATGGACGATGCACTGCCTCTACTTTGAGTGTATTGGATAAAGTGTTTCCTTCACTTGATGACATTAATTTTTTTAAAAATCATTAACATAACTGAATTTGTTGCCTTTTACAAATCGCTTTAAACAGTGTTAAATGTATTATCAACAAACAATTACAAAATGTTGCTTTACATGTGTCACATAATTGCCATTGTTTATCAGTAGTGACAGAAGATATCCTAGGCCACATACATAAAATGTTTAAGGATTTAAGAATTATAAGAAATAATGAAAAGTTTTGCTGATGGGTTCATTTTCTCCAGGAGTGTATGTGTATGTTAAAGCGGTGTCCTGGATCCGCCCCTGACTTGTACGTCATGTACGATTGACTCGCAGACATTACTTATAATAAAAACTACAATACCATTTATAATCAATGTAATTTATCAATCCCCAAGTCTTCATCAAAAATTATGAAAAAGTTAAACCATATTACAATACATATATAATTAAATAAATATTATAGAAAATTCTGTTCCTAAATATAATTCGTTTTCCGCTCATACACTAGGATATTTAGTAATGGTATATCGTACGTAAATAATATCCAGTAAACGACTTCTCCTACATACACACCCCCCAATTTAACAAATCCCGTAGGCTCCTTTTCCCGCAAATAAGTTTCCGCGTTGCCTCGTCATAAAATAAAACATGGTTCCGATACCGTGTACATCGTTCCGTTTGAGCTAGCGCGTTGATATTACGTATACGCTTTCAAAGTCGGCAAATTGAAAGAATGAAAAAATAATGTGTATTCTTTGATCGCCGGCTCGTTTGTCCCCTCGGCGAAGCGGTAAATTTTCCGCTATTGCGTTGCCCAATGGCAAAATCGAATGAACGCCAGCTTTACACCGGCCCCAAATCGTAAATTTAACTTTATTGGGTATCGGGTGGCTTTCAGTTTTACTTTTGTTTGTCGTGGAGGAGATACGGCGTCCCGTTGACGGTTCTGTTTACACAGTATGTCAGGATCGTCGATGGGAAAATCCGCCCGGAACGTGCCGCGTCGTCGCTGGATTTCGCCGGTTATTTAATGGCCGCATCTATATCGTATTATCATAGGAGTTATTGACTAAATTGTTGGTTAAATTAATTAAATCTAAATGTAAATAAAACAAGCATTGTAATTTTTTTGTTTTATTCACATTCAGCTTCAGTTCATTATTTACATTCAAATGGTGGATTTAAGAGATCAAAAAATTATAATTTCTGGTTTGGAAAATAGCTGGTAGAAGTGGAAAACAATATATACTTAGGCGTTCCATTCTCAGCATCCCCATTATTTCATTATGAAATGGCTATTGCTGCCAGTCCTAAAGCTAAGTAATCCTTTAGGTGCGTTCAAACATGCAACAATGAAGCGTTACATAACGCCTCCCCGTACATATTTAAAGGTCCGTCCAAACATGCAACAACGAAGCGTATCGTAACGCGGCCCCGTGATAATCTAAAGGGCACACAGCGTAACATCGTAACGGAGTCGCGCAACATCAAAGCGTTCTGTAGCTTGTCGGTTTTTCAGCGTCACATCAAAGGCTTGTATTACGCGTTGATGTCCTGTTGCGAATGAAAAGTATGTGTCTTATTGGGATATTGTGTCACGATAGTAAGTTACGCGTCGGCGTTACGTTAAGGTGCGTATACATTTGCGAGCCGAACCGTTCGCGAACCGCTCTTGAACCATTTAATCGCAAGATTGGGACGGGGTTTGGAGCGTCGAACGAACCGCTTTATAAACCGCTCGTGACGAACCACTACCTGTCGATTTTTTTGACGAACACAAAAGCATTTGCAGTTCACATTGAGACGGCGTCGTGTGCAGTTCGTTGTTTTTCTTCTGCTCGCGAACCACGGGGCTAGCTCTATTTATTTCTTGTGCCTGTTTGTATTATTTTTTCTCTCGGTTGTTTATTTGATAATCTGCCTACCCTTATAATTTTATTTAATAATTTTTATATTATAATAATTATTATAATGGAGTGGACATGTTGAGTATGTTCATAGCTAGTCTAGAGAGGCACTGTAAATAGCGAGCACACGCAACGGCTTCGGTATTATAATATTATTCAGTAACAATATACGTAATCTGATAGAACTGGAGGCTGTTTTAATGTTTAGTGAATAACTTATCAGCTCTTCTTTATATAGTTTTTCGAGTATATTTCATTGTGATTTGGTTTACTTACCTAATATTTCAATTATTTTTTAATATATCTGCTAATACAGCGTATAAGAAGTCTCAGCATGGTTTTAGGTAAGGCGCGAGAAACCGATGTTAGAAAAATATCGCAAGAAGTAATCAAGGACTGTCTTATCGACAAAGACTTTATGAAGACCTTTGCTTTACAAATATCGGCTACGGTTATAAAAAATCTACAGCATGAGTGCAACAGAGTAAACAGAAAAGAAAAGCCTGTGTACAGAAAATAGGCAATTAAAATCCAAACTAAATGACCTGGAACAACACATAAAAATTTTACCGGTTGAAGCAGAAAACAACCAGTATGATGAAATAGGCAATTTGCATAAAACTTATATGCACCTGAAAATATATTTTTTCTGCCATTTAATAAGTACTTAAGAAGAAAATTATAGTCATTTTTCATGAAAATCTGTAGTTTTTGCATAATTAATAAAATTAATTCACACATTTATGTAAACAAAGTCACGTATTCGAAAGCGCTAGTCTGATTGGTCCACGTCACTGTATGGGGAAGTATCCCAATCGTCACTGTTTTGACTTGGTTTAGTGCTAACAGTTTGTAAAATCTGTAACAAGTGTGTTTTATAAAGTGCCTAACGGTATGGAACCGATAAAGCACAAATTTTATAAGTATTGCATCGTGCCAATATGTACAAATACTACGGTATCAACGCCCGAAAAATTGTTCTTCTCGGTTCCCAAAGAGGAAAGAATGTGGAAGAAATGATGCGTAGCAATGAAAAGGGATGAAAAGAAAAATCTAAAGCAATCAAGTTCGACGCCGCTATATTGTTGCGAGGATCATTTTATTGCTAGTACCTAATAACATTTATTTGTTTTGGATGTATTTGTACATAACCCCACTTTCACGTTGTATGCTGTTTTCATAATACAGACTGGCTGGAAATATACAGAGGTTAAGTTTGAAAAAGGGCATTCTACCTCATATTTTCAGCTGCCAGAGAGAACCAGTACCTGAGCGACAAACTGGGGTGAAACGCAGACGGCTGCAAATTATTCAGCAGGCAGAAAGTGAACTAGTTGCCTCCAGTTCAACGGTTTGCGACTCTGAGCTGCCTAGTACGTCAGCTTTCGTTGATCTTCCAGAGGAACCTCTCTCGAATATTTGTGAGAGTTAATGTCAAGATAAATCTACCCAAGTGAAGAGTAGAGCTCAATATAGAAGTAAGGACACCAGCGCAAAGCCTAATCAAGCTAATGCGTCCATTTCTCCTTTAAAAACAGTTACGATTGACATAGCCACATCACCAATAAAAATGCCACAAGTAAATCGACAATTACACCTTTCATCTGAAGAAGGAAGTCAATGATGTTGACGTTTACAATAGGTTATAAAACTACAAACTGTATAAAACTATCGACATGAATAATTTTCAGATGAACATGCATTAAAATATGAAATGGTAAATATAGATATACTAACCTTGCAGTTTTAATTCCTCTAATTTCAATACCCATAGATTGTGAATTTTCCCCTAGAAAGGAAAACATGGTCAAGGAATCAATCTTTGGCAAGTTATCAGATTGTCCTTGCACAAATCCACTGTCTGTTGCCATAGTCTACACACAATTGTTCAATATTAATAATAATAAATAGATTCGCACACCGAAAAAGGAATATTTAAAGGAAATTACACTAAACACCCATCTATCTCTCAACAAAATAATATACAGTGACGTCACGCGACAGCCATTTGCATTTCTTGAGTTTACGCGCGCCGATAATAATTTCAAATTTCATTTATTTATTTGGTGTCCATTATTGCACAAAAAGTGGTAAATTTAACGCTGTATGGATTTAATGACCTATAGAATGTTTTGACAACATAATTAAAAATGATGCAAATTGCCTATTGTGCAAGAACTGCATAAGCGAGAAAAAAGAAAATGCAACGTCATTATCTTTGACATTAATGAGGAACCTATCTCAGGGAGCCAAACACGAACACAAAATGAAAAACAGCTGATAACTGACATTTAATTCATTGTCTATTTTCGAAAATGGAAATATCAAGGCAATCCGCATAGGAAAGTTTGACCCGACTAAAGAGTCTCCACGGTCACTTAAAATTACGGTTAGCGATGAGTCTATTGTTCATGACATTATCCATAAGGCAAAAACATCTAAAAAAAAACCAAAGGAACTATAAAAACATCAGTATCTCATTGGACCGGACTCCCAAACAAATCGATCTTTACCGGATAATTAAGAGGCAACTTAACGAACGTGTTAACGGCAGCTGGTGAAACCAACTTAAAAAGTGAATACATACGTGGTGTTCCAAAAATTGCCGCTTTAAACTAACAGAGCCTAACAATCCAAAAACAGCGGCAATAGAATTCACATTTTGCATTACCAAAATGTCCGTGGATTAAGGACATAAGTGAACGAACTCATACGTTTTATTGTAAAATGTCTAGGAGTAACGTTGTTTTTAAATTGCGTATGCGCAATAATTTCAATAAGATCTCAGATATGTGATATTAATTGTAGTAGATTCTCAGAAATTATTGCCTAACTT
Organism: Rosalia funebris; assembly: GCA_037954035.1. NCBI lineage: Eukaryota > Metazoa > Arthropoda > Insecta > Coleoptera > Cerambycidae > Rosalia > Rosalia funebris. The sequence continues at coordinate 17,580,315 of JAZFAV010000020.1, forward strand.
AATCTTTATAGGTAATAATAATTAAATCTATACATTTAATTTTCATTGTTATTAGTATCATTTTTTCATCTATTTATACTTTTATACTTTTTACAGTAGAATTTTTTTTTATTTTTATTCTTTTCTTTCTTGTATTCAGGCATACTATAATTTTATATGTTTAATTGTTTAAATGTGTCCTGTAATTGAATTTTATCTGTTGGGCAATAAATAAATAAATAAATAAATGACATTATTCGCTTGCTCAAAAATAAATTCGTGAGAAGCGAGAATGGAACTTTACTTTCTTTTTACTGGAACTTTAATTCTCTTATGTCTTGTGTATCCGTTTGGGACCTAAGATATATAAATGTTATTGAGATAGTTCAGGTTGAATTTCTCATAAAGTTACTTGACCAAAATACACACCCGATCTTTTACTTAAATTAGAGATGGGTGCCACAAAACTAGAATTTCTGGTTTTGAAGTACTGCCTTAATTGGTTACAAAAGTCTACTACTATCAATGACAACTCTAGACTGTCAAAAATATGTTATCATAGACTACAAAAACTAGATTTAGAAAAATATATTAGATATAACTGGGTCATTCAAATTAAACAATATTTTGATGATATTAGTTACCGTGCCGTGAAGAAGTATAAACTCAAGCTTACAATTAAGGTCTCTGCCCACTAGAGCGTACTATACTAGGATCGTAACCGTATCGACACATGCAAACAAATATAATTTACATCAATTTATATCAGACAGCGGCCACTAGACAGTTCCATCACCGGCCAACACCGTAGTGTACCATGACCGGACCATTGATGTAGATTATAGTTGTTTGCATGTGTCGATACGGATACGGTCCTCGTATAGTACGATGTAGTGGGCAGATACCTTAATAGCATTTATTATACATCCTGGAAGAAAAATTCCTTAACATATATTATCTAATAGAATAGGCTACTAATAGACAAATAGCGTTATTGCTCTCGAACTATAACGTGCTTACGAGTTCTTCTTTTTCTTGTTCTTCTTCTTTAGCCTATTCTCGTCCACTCCTGGACATAGGCCTGTTCCATGTTTCATGGTAGGATATTAGCATTACAGCGCCACGCTTGCCTTGCGTGTTGGCGAGAGGTAGGATATGGAAAGGAAAGAGGGGGAGGAATTGGGTTTAGGACATGGTTCCCCGGATATTGGGAGGTGGGGAGATAACCCATGAGCTCACGTGGGCAGGGCCGCTAGTCCCTGAAGTAGATCTATCCTCTACCGAGGTCGTAGAGGAGTATCTACCCGCTACCCTCTCTTCGAGTTGCTGCTGCGCATTTGGCAAGAAGTTCTGCCATGTGTGAATAAGTATAGACTTAGCTTGATTTAAACAGTGAGCGAGAATGCACACCAATACAAATATTGAGTAACGATTTGAGAGTTATTTTCAAGTGTTTTTGAAATGCTAGCAACTTGGAACGTCTGTTTTATTTTCTCTATTATGCCACGTGGTAGAGAATTGAATGATTTAGAAAAACAACGTGTATTTTCATCGACGACAAAGCATGCTATTCTGAGGGAATTATCAAATACAGGAGCGTCACCTTCTCAAGTTGTCCATCGTTTTAATTTAGGTCGTTATTCTTGTCTTATAAGAAAATGGACGGTGAAGTCAGGATATTTTAAATACGAGAAGTGTTTACAAAACCTGCAGAACTTAAGCAGAATCACATAGAGGCCAGATTAAAATTTGCAGAGGAGTATGTTCAAAACATTTTTGGGACCATGTGTAATCTTTAACTACAAAAAAAATTAATTTGTATGAACCAGATGGGTTTAGCTATTATTGGCATGGTTTACGAACGGGGCGAAAATTTATGTCACTAAGATTTCAAACAGTTGGTTCTGTTATGATATGGGCGGCTTTCCAGTAGGATATGAAAACCCAATTGGCATTGTAAATGGCAGAATGAATGCGACTGCTTATCAAAACCTGTTAGAAGATTACCTGTTACCATTTTTTATCCCTTACTGAAGATGATAGTGTAATGTTTCAACGGGATAATGATGTAAAATAAATAGGTGATTTATTCTACAAGAACCACAAAAAAAAAACTAATTTTAACAGTATGAAATCGACTTCATGGCCATGGCTAGCATTAAGTCCTAATCTTAACCCGATACAGAGTCTATGGAGGATGATCGCAAGAGTATACAGTCCAACAAAGCCTTCAATCGAAAGCGTTGATAAACTGAAGCGTCGTATTGTAGCTACCTGCGACGAAATTCTAGAGACAACTTTAAACAATTAAACAGTATGAACATTCGCTTATTATTATTATTATGTTCTGTGGGTTTGGGCCTCATCAGTCATTGATCGCATGGGTAGTCCCTTGGCGAACCCCTCTTATACGGGCCATTATCCAAAAATGCTATCCTATAAAAGAAGCAATTTGGGCACGTCCCTCGCCTTAAGCCTCGCCTCCTTTAGAATAACAGGGGTCCCTAATATAAGGCACCTCCTCTCCTCCAGTGCGGGGCAGGTGTAAAGAAGATGAATCAAAGTTTCCTCGTCTTTTCTACAGTATCTGTCAGTCAGCCTCAGCTTGTGCTTATATGCATTCAGGCTACTATGGTGGACCGTTATGATTTCCACCAGGGTTCTGGCTTTGTGTCTGTTCAATTTAATGAAGTCTTGGGCCCATTTCTCAATATCTGAGTATTCGATGAAGATTTTGGTTATTCGACAACCCGTTACTCCTCTCCATCTTTCTCTGTGCTGGTCTCTTGCCCAGTCATTGATGCGGTCTCTGATCAGATTCCGACTTATTCCCACTGCAGATTCTGGTCCATAGAGGTTTTCCCTGGTCCCTAGTCTAGCAAGGTCATCTGCAGTTAGATTTCCTTTAATGGCATTATGCCCAGGTATCCATAAGAGTTCCACCGGTCCCTTCCCTGCCAAGTGGTTCAATGCTTCATAGCAATTATAGACCAGCTTCGAATTTGTCGTTGCTGAATTCAGGGCTGTCAAGGCCGCCCTGCTATTCGAGCAGATACATACCCTCTCCTGGGTCCAATGTTGGTCGGCCTCCAGAACACCGTATGTAATTGCAACTAGCTCGGCCTGGAGTGCGGTAATGTATTTACTCAGGGAGAAGGTTTTACCTATCCCATCGCGTCGCCTATACACCCCCGCGTTCGCTCTGTTCCCACTCTTGGCTCCATCCGTGTACCAGATATCTCCATTGAGCGGTAATCTAGCTCGACCCTCTATCCAGTCAGTCTTACTGGTGAGAGTGATCTTATATTTCTTGTCAAACAGGAAGTGGACGCCCGTACTGTTAGAGGGCATCCAGAGGAGCACCTCCTCAGCTAGCTTCTTGTTCATGTTTCCCACCCTGTGCATTGCCTTTGCAGCTTTCGCTTTTAGGGTGACATCAAGAGGTGGTATTCCCGTCAGTATCCCCATCGCCTCGATCAGCTCCGAGTTATACTTCTTAGAATCAATCCTCTTAGCTTGTTAAGTCGGTTGACTTCCGACTTTAAACAGGCTCTCTCCCACCAGACCAGTGCTTCATAAGTCAGTCTGGGTTTGAGAATTGCCTCATACATCCATTTTATGGTCTACGGTTTCAAGCCCCAGCTATTACCAATGGCCCTTCTCAGTTGCCAAAGTGTTGCTATGATCTTGGAACATATGTGACTTACATGTTTTTCCTATGACAGTTTCCCGTCCAGGATTACTCCTAAATATTTTACTTCGCTATTATAGCTTAGTTCTTGACCACCAAGTTTCAGCGGACATGTTCTGTTCCACTTATATTTCTTGGTGAACAGCATCACCTCAGTCTTAGGGGGATTGACCGAGAAGCCCTTATCCCTGCACCAATTCCCAACCTTGTTTAATGCTCCCTGCATTATATCAAGAATCAGCTGCAGGAAAGGGCCCTTCGTTATTATTACTAATCATCATACTCATCAGCATAGCCAATTACTGGTAATTCTTTAACCTTTCAAGCAGCTCACCCACTACCAGGCATCATGGAAGGGGGGACAATACCCCTCCTCGAGGACAGCCCAAGTCGACCCGGTTCTTGATGGTTGTCTTGCTTTTGTTGTCTTTATATTGAATGATATTTCGTTGGCCTCACAAAAATTCAATAATAACATTTTGGGGGCGCATGCAATTGATAGTTGATGCATAAATAATTCACCTAAGTCACTAACAATTTTATTGGACTGCAAATGATACGAACTGTTGCATGAGTTTTCTCAACGACACCTAGTGTCTACACTCCTTACTATTATCTATTGCATGCGCGCCACGTTTTTCATTTAACATCTTACAAGTATTTTCATAGCTATTAAAAATTCACAATCACAAATTCTCAGGACTATCTGTACCGGGTTAGGAATCTATATGGGACTAGAAGAAATTTTATATTTTTTAGTCCATTTTAAAAACGAGGTATATTATTATTATTTTTTTTTTTATTAAAATAATTATTTTATATTTTTTGGTACATTTTAAAAATGTGGTATATTAATTTTTTTATTCAAATAATTATTTTCTGCTTTTTAGTTTTGATGATTCTATGGATATTAAACATTTTGATAAGATTATAACAGAGACATGTGGTAAATTTCAGGTTTATTTCAGTTTATCTTCACCTGATTATATCTTAACTGATAAACAACCAAACAAGAAAGCGATTTAATATTTCATGGTCATCCAGTTCTGGGCTATGTTTAAAGTTTGAAATCTCTAGCTCCTCGAGAAGTTAGTTTAAAATCAATTGCAGAATTTGTACCAAACAGGCAGACAAGAAAGCGAGTTAATAAAAGCGTGGTAAAAATATATAAAATAATTGTTAATAGCTGTGTACTGGGTTACAAACTTATTAATACCCCACTGTATATAAAATTAGTTATTGCTTCAGTAAGCTGCTGTAATTAAAGAGGTTTTTATTGTTAACGCGACTTTAAATAAAAGAAATAGTGCCAATTTCTCAATTTCAACGACAACCAACCATAAGGAAAATATTAAACCATATCACATATCTTTAAGTCGTTTGCTAACTGATTTATTGAAGTAATCTAAACGATGGACCAATACCGACTCATAACTATGTCGAGAACACTTTATTTTTCCCGAATCCGATGACATTACTTATTATTTTTAGTGCATATTGGCACCGATTACGCCGTAAATCAATCCTAGTGTGATGCAAGCGACAAAATAGAACGGGTCTAAATTAAAAGTTTTGAATTACGTTTTCCAACGTTAGATCCAGAAATAAAATCGTGCCGACTCAATTTACGCTTGCAGCCTTAATTTTGTCCAAGTGTCAGTGAGACGTGTTATATTGGAAGTTATTTTCTAATCTGGCTGTCGCGAGTAGTAAATTGACGTGCAATATACACACAGTAAACGTTCCTGTGCTTATTAGAATTCGGGATTTCGTTTCGTTATTCGAATTGAAATTTTGTCATACTAGAGTTTTAATAAATTTTCAAGTGGTAGGTATAATTCAACTATATGTACTTCAAGATTTCGGAAAACTTACTTTGTTGGAGTGTACGTAAATTATAGTTCTGATAATACAGGATACAAAGCAACTTGCTTATTTAGAAATTCAGTTTAACAAAAGTAATGCAGATATATATTTAATTCTTTAAACAGCTTCAAGTACAACATTTAAATTTTATGTTTACACAGTCTTAAAAATGATATCAATCAGGTGGCGTCCATTATTTTCAATACACTGCATTAATCGAACTCGAAAGTTTCGTTCAACTCCAGCATCTGGATAGGTATGTTAGCGATAGCTTAACGAATGTCGTATTTCAGGTGAGCCAGGGTTTTAGGACAATCGTTGTAATCAAGTGATTTTAGATACCTCCATAAGAAATAGTCGCAGGGGATTAAATATTGAAATGGGTACGGGCGCAATATTGAAATGAGTACGGAATGCACGTTGCGTGGCGATGATTGAGCGAGCGTTAGAAAAGTATGCCTCGACAGCGAACGTGCACTCCACCTTCGTCCACTCCATGATGCTAACTAAACCAAGCGGTGCTACAACTTTACGCCCCGCCCTCTCAAATGTGCCTACCCCACCCTCCTAGGAACAACCATCGCTTCAGAGACTGTCATTTGCAAACCATACGATGTCAAGATGCCTATATCAACATTTACTGTTACAGCATTACCTATACTTACTTATAGGTAATATAGCGTCATTACAGCTATTTTAGCTTCATGTTCAAAGAAGTATAGTCCAATTACTCCACCACTCCAAAATGCACACCAAACCGTGCATCTCTGTAGATGCATTTCTTTTTCGTAAACAGCATGTGGATTTTCAGCATTCCAAATTCGACAATTTTGTTTGCTAACATATCTGTCAAGATGAATATGTGCTTCATCATCGAACAAAACTTTGTTGCAGAAGTCAGCATCACCTTTTCTTTTCTAACATCCAGTTAACAAATGTACGACGTTATAAGTCTGTAACTTTTAATTGTTGTGTCAACTGAATTTTGTATGCCGACAGATGCAGATCTTTCTTCAAAATCCGATGCGTAATGGCTCTTGACAGACTCAGTTGCTGTACACCACTTCAAATTGATGTGTTGTCTACTAAAACAACATTTTTATCTAACTGACCACTATTGGTGTTGCCTTGTCAATAACAGAGCCCGTTTTTTCAAATTTCTTGATTACGTTACGAACTAATAACTCTGTAGGCGCTTCATTTCGTCCTAATTTTTCTTAATGTAACTGCAAATGGTCGCTCACATTCATAAAACCGTTGTTGAACTGCTAATCTGTTGCTGAAACAAACTATTCGTTGTTGAACTGTTAATCGCGGCGTGTTGACGTCGTTGGTTTTGAGATGACAGTCGTTAAATAGTGACGCCCTACTTTAACAGAACACAAATGGCGCTCAATTAAAATTCTATAGTTTCAACTGAGGCACCATATATTATACAAAAATAAATATACACTAGATACAAATGCAGCATCGGTAGTGCACCAGTGCCCAGTTATTTTATTCTGCATTCATAAGAAGATATGATAATATACACACACGTATTTGCGTACAAACCACGATGATAAGTCTTTTAATCGTCGCCAGCAGTTCGCATTCTGCTTTCTACCAACGAAAGTTGCAACAAAACATGAGACGGGATTATATTAAACTCCTCTCAACATTCCGTTGATTATTTTAATAATAAAACTCCACTCGGGTGCGATTTGTTAACGCGATTACAACTACATTTTCATACTGTGTTGCAGCCCTAAATTATATATCTGCAATGTTGTGAGACGTTAGTCCGGATAGATTGTTTTTTGTTATTTTGCTAAATATAACAGAACTAGATGCGGCGCTCGAGTTAAACAAAAATGAACAAAAGATGTACTTTATAAATTTAGTCACAGCGCATAAATTGAAATGGCTGGTAACATAGAGAATATATAATATTTTTCGCCACCGAGGCCTGATGACAAGTGCGGCTTTTACGTCGTACTAAATTTATTTTAAATGTGGCATCTGGAGTGTAAAAGGTTTGTAAATTAAACGAGTTAATTCAGTTCTTAACAACATTGTCAACAAGATAAATTTTGTCCAATGCTACACATAAATCCACCTTTTTGTAACACCTAAACTGATTTCCTTACAGAAATACTCATCTTTTTTGTCACTGACTGACAAATTTAACTTGTTCACACGGCATTAAATCGGTAATTTTACCAAATCGGATTACACTAGATAATAAGATTTTTGTCCCAAGTACGAAAATGTAATATACATGTATGCTTGCATGCTAAAATTGCTAATTATGCTTTCAGGATGTCTTAATATTTGTACTATAAAGGTGCGTCCAAACATGCAATACCGAAACGTATCGTAACGCAGACGCGTAACTTACTATCGTGACACAGTATCGCCACAGGACACATACTTTTCATCCACGATAGGATATCGACGCGTAACCGGCGTGGTATTACGAAATCAGTTCGTAATACCACGCCGTTCCATCCATCGTAGTCGCTATAGTCCCGTCCAGACATGTAAGGGGGATGCGTGCGTAACGCCAACGCGGTACAAACTTTTGATGTGACGCTGAAAAACTGACAAGCCATGGAATGCTCTGATGTTGCACGATGACGTTATGATATTACGCTGTTATCTTTAAATTGTTAGCCATTTAAATTGTCACGGGACGGCGTTACGATACGCTTCGATGTTGCATGTTTGGGCACATCTTTAGAGGAATTTAACACAAAACCTGTGCGAAACGTTGGTTATTTTAATTATTTGCATAGTGCAACAGTTTATTTTTGGAAACACAAAGTTAAAGTGAGCTCCTACTGTCCTGCAGAACACATCTTGACATGTCGAGACCTGCAAACAGTCCGCATTCCTATGTAGCAATTCTTTCTCGGTTGCCATCTAGAGCTCAATGTGTAAACATATTATATGCAGTCTTTCTCAACGTTTTAAAACGTGTTGTGCTGTATTGTGTTTTTCGCTCTTGTAGTGAACCTCCGAACGTCGAAACACCCGTAAAAATTCCAATAATCTGTGCAAACTACCCAAATTCTTTTCGTAACATCTACGGCCAAAAGAAATAGTAGCCGAATTGAAAATCACTGGCCTCAGGAAATAATGGTGTCATGAATTCCCCACTTATTAATCCCCAGGAAATTTATTGACCCCCCTTGCACATCAAACTTGGGTTAATGAAAAATCTCGTCAAAGGTATCGATAGAACTGACTGTAGATTTGCATATGTGATGAAGTTCCCCAAGATCAGTAACGCTAAAATAAAGGAAGGTATATTTGTGGATCCCCAGATGAGGAGCTAAATGGAATGAAAAAAGCAGCATGGTTGTCTTTCAAGGGGATTTTCCACGCTTCTTGGGAATAGCAAAACGGAAAATTACGTCGAGATTGTAAACAATCTTTTGGCCTGGTATAAAGCGATGGGATGCAACATGAGCCTAAAAATACATTTTTTGCACTTACACTCACACTTTCCCAAAAAATCTTGAAGCTGTGAGTAATGAACATAACATGAGAAAGACTTCATCGCGATATTTTAGACATAGAGAAGTGATACCAAGGCGAATCTAGCCCTTCTATGTTGGCAGACTATTGCTGGACGCTAAAGAGGGATATTTTTGATGCAAACTACAGTCGAAAATTATATACGATTACCTGTACATTTTTCAAGTAAATTTATCATTTTACAACGTCATTTATTGATAAATAATATATATACTTTCACAAAGTCTAACTGCAGTCACTTTTGAACCCTGCCTGATAAAAACATTCTGAAGTGTTATTTACCATGTTTTCTAGTGGCACATACATTTACAATCTATACATTCACACCTTACGATGAAAATCAAAAAATTTAAGAGAGCAGATTTGTCGTAAATAAATCTGCTGCTTTAAAGAAAAAACAAATTTCTTTTACTTTAAAGGTGATTCGCCTTCACTAGTTCCACAATCGGAAAATTGTGAAAACAAAATTGTTAAATACAGAGTCAAAAGTAATCGAAATAATTAGTCCGAAATAGAAGCGAGAAGTTGGATATAATAATAAACAGTTTTTTGGTTACTCCCTATATAGTTGTTTATAATATCCTGCAGTCACTTTCTATTTAAATGTTTCCCAAAAATCTTTTTTTGGAATTTTTCATTAATTCCTTGCCGTAGGTATAGTAATTTTTGAAATTCTGATTCGTCGGAATATTCTCCATAACGTTATTCTTTAATTTCTTATTTTTGCAAAAAAATTACTCGAAATATCGGAATGAAACGTAAAATTAAAACACCCTGTACAAATTCAGTTTCTATTTTTCGCCGTCGTGCAACGGGTTCATTAGCGCGTATTATCAATGCGCGAGGCAATTAGTCATGTTCTGTGGTAAATGCTCGAAACCGAAATACGCGTTTGGAAATCTGTTTACATTTTCGGAGGAGACGGATTAGTAATCCAGAACTCGGAGGCTCCGCAAACACCTGGAATTCCGAATTAACCTCGTTCCAATCGGCTCCCGATCCGACTTCCTATTTAATTGCTTAATAAGTCTCCCGGCGCAACCAGAAATAATCGGGAATGCATTAATAACTCGCTCGACGGGGGAGGCGCCTCCCTCCTCCGGTGCTCACATTCCTAATTGCATTAAAACCATTGCAGTGCAGTCTGGCGAAAGTGGAGCAATCCCGGCAATTAAACAGCCGCACAAATGCAGTTCTCGTGCCGTACCTGAAAGGTTGTTTTTCCTCGGCGAAAGTTAAACTGAAGGAAATTATATTCGCATCACAGTGCCATTGTGCCATATTCTAGAATGTATCTTTGTTTACTTTACGTCGTCGTTTACTACTATGAAAATTAACGTACGAACGTATTATTTTCGTTTTATTTATTTACTTAGAAATATTCACCTATATTAGCATAACGGGCGAAATTGAAAATTGTATACACCAATTAAGAGTTCAAATGCAATTGTTAATGCGTTAACTACAATAAAAAATTTGTCCAAATAGTTTGAAAGTTTGTATTTCTTCCAAGATTAATAAATATTATTGTTACGTTTAAATTGTTACACTGATATGTTTAAAGTGTTACTAAATAACATGTTTAAATTGTTTAGTTCTTTAATTTTTATTAGGCCTTTTTTACTAAGCGGGTTGTTAATGAAAACTTAGAGTACGTACATTAGACATAAAGTATTGACAGTTTTAAACATAGTTGCTTTCTTTTTGTGAAGATGTGATGTCTGCAGTTTAGTCTTTTGTCGAGATGCATACCACGATATTTGACGGATTTTGTTTGTGGTTCTCATCTGAGGGCAGACGTCATATGTGCTGTGATTTAGATTTGTTCACTTATTCTTGCCACTTTTTCAACCGTATCTGGATATTATCAAGAGCTTCTTGAAATTTATTAGGTGCGTATCTGGATACTTTACTTGTTGCTATAACTGATGTGTCGTCTGCAAACGTAGCTGTGAATTTTCCTGGGGTGGTAGGCAGATCAGCAGTGAAAATTTTATAGGGAACAGGCCCTAGTACGCTACCTTGAGGTACACCTGACTCTATGATATGTATGTAGGTTACTTCTTCGTTGTATTTAGCGATGAAGTATCTATTTATCAAATATGACTTCGATACTAGGTGAATCGGTGAAGGTAGGTTTGACTTTAATTTAAATAATAAAGCTGAATCCTTGTCGATATATACGTACAACCCAAAGACGCCTTGTATTATCATTTTTTAAATAAATATGCTACTGTTACGAACGCCTTGTACAAATAATTATGCCGTCCCAGCAGTTCACTGTTCCCTTTGAAGTGAATCCAATTTACTCCAGCTTGACTAGTAAATTGGGATCTCCCATGTCGTGTCTCTCTATGCCAGAAGTTATTAGGTTATTACTTAAACCCTTCCTTGGGAGGACTGCACGTTCTCGGAAGTATACGGGATTCGGTTAAATATTAAACTTAACGTGAAGTCTTTTAAGACCGTTATAGAGCTGCCCTTCTACTTCATAATTTTAATTATAAGTTAAACGAGCAAGTTGCTGCTTGGAAAATGCACGAAACGGAATCCACTAATTCCGATATGAAGTTTCGCTATCACACGAAGCCACACGTAAAAGACGTTAATTCGGACAGCATCTCAATATAATACAATTTTGTGAAAGTAACAGTAAGTAATTACAGGATCACTCCTCGTAACTATAAGTTTATTTCATCGCTATTTGCCAAATAAAAAATCCCAAACGGCTCTTGTCTCATACCGTGGCTTGTTTTTATGGCTAAGCTCAGGTAGACTGTTCCGTTTATCGGCAAGATAAGAGAGTTTTATTTGGCAAATAGCGATGAAATAAATAGTACATAATTCGCACTCTGCGCTATTTTTTTCTCAAGAATCTATCGAGAAAGCAAAAAATAAACTGTCTTCAGATATCACTATAATTTTTACACAATGCAATGACAAAATGTGCAGAATTGTTATTGCAAAATCCTTCCTACTGATGATAAAAACAGATTATTTGATGCATTAACAGTCTAGTCAAATTTACCTTGATTACCTTGATTTACCATGATTTTGCTACAAAATGTGCCATCAAGTCGTCATCGACTCAACGAAGGACCTCTCATACCTTTTTGTGTACTAAATTTCTTACAGATTAGATAACGAATATATTTCTTTGGTAAATAGTGGTACCTATTTTGTATTTTTATAAAAAAAATAATATATATGGTTTTTATAACGTCGTTATAAAGTTATTAATTTTTTTAAGTTACCCACTTTAATATTTGTGCAATTACTTAGGTCAATACATTATGTAAATTCTATAATATTATATTATAGAATTATAGTCTAATATTCAGTATTAAATCTTTTGTTTTGTTGAGTTATTATACTTTACATACTAAATGAATGAGTACCTAATAAATTGTATTCGTATTTAGTCCTCAAATAATTTTTTTATTTGTTAATTTCATAAGTCCTGGACACAACTAGAACCAGAAAAAAAAACATATTTTAAGCTCTATGCGTAATACATAAATGAATTTAGAATAAGAAATCTACTCAAAATCCGTAAAATAAAACCTAGGTCCGTATTTAAAAAATGAGGTTGTTGATGGTCAATATCTACGAACACGAAACGTTGGTGGGGATGAAAATATCATGGCCGCATTGAAGTATATTACAAAGTACTATGAAGTTGTTTTGTTGGCTTTTCCATATTTTTGATAATAAAACTTTAATTATATAATAATTCAAAAACAAAAAATATTTTTTTAAATTGGTTAAGACCACTGGCATAGTATTCTAATTATGTAACTTTTTTCCCATTTAAATGAATTCGTATCTTCTACCATTTTCAATATGTCCATGCTGCGCATTCTTTTTTTTGACACTGTGTAAATAATTAAAATATACACTGTTGAAAAGAAGTCTGGAACACCTGAAAAATATGTTCAGCTCACAAAATGTTTTTTTTTGCAAGAACGCTCGAAAGGCTCAAAAGGTATTTAAAATTTGCCGTCATTTGAAATACTTTAGATCTATATACAGTAGCGTACGTTTAGAAGCTCAAAGGGGCACATTTTTAATGGCAACCCCTATTTCTATTTGATACAGTAAATAGCATATTTTTTTGAGTATTGTTATAAAAATGTTATTGATACATACAAAAATTTCGAGAAAAGTGCAAATAAAGAACAAAATAAATACATTAACTAATAATATGTTCAAACTGTTGCCCTTTTTACAATGTATTTTACAATTCCCTAGCCCCGAAAATAAATTCATTTTGCATTCTGTCCATTATTTCCGGTCCCATGTTGCGTAATTCTTTCCTATAAATCATCTACAATATTTTCGGGTTTATTGACAGACTTTCATTTTTAAATGACTCCATAAAATAAAATTAAGGGGTGCATAATCTGGGGAACGAGATAACCACTCTATAGTCCACGTCGCCCTACCCATTGCTGTGGAACGGAAGAGCGTAATGATGAGGTACATCGTCCTGTTGATACCAAAGTCTGTTATCAGGTATGTCTGGTTCATTTGCATTTAGGTATAAAACTATCAGTGTTGGAATCATCTCTTGCTGTAATTACAAATACTTTGCCTTAGTCAAGTTATCATAAGTAAATACGGACCAAAAATTCTGTTTCTGACTATACCTGCCCAAGTTTTATAATGTTTACGTAAAACATTAATCGCTGTAGCATGACTCAAATTCGTAGTCAAGCCAATCTGGCAGGAATTGGATTGTGGATTTTCACCAACTCTTACTAAAAAGTTGTGTATCTGCCTGCATTGATTGCTTGGCGACAAGCTCTTAGTACCTACAATTTTACTGACAGTAAGCAGATCGTGCTATAGGTGGACGACCTTGATCAGCATCATTGAAGAAAGCGTAGACTTCCACTATAGTTCTCCTATCTCCATAACCATACATCATAAGAATTTCAATACGATGTTTTTCCGAAAGGGACATTATTACTAAGGTATTTTTACTTCAGATGGAGAATCACAAGCATAAATCTTGCCGAAGGCTAACTTAACGTACCTGACATTAAATACGATTTGTTTGAGCGCCTTCTATGCAACATACTATATAAAACAATTTTCACAATTAAAATTTTATTTGCATTTTTCCCTAAGATTAATAAAATTTTTATAACAATACTAAAGAAATGTGTTCTTTCACTGTATCAATCAAAGAATGTGTGTTGCTATTTAAAGAACAAATCGCCCCCTTTGACCCTGCTACGTATGCCACTGTACATAGAACCATAGTATTTTAAAAGACGGTAAATTTCAAATACCTTTTGATCCCTTTGTGCGTTTTTGCAAGAAAAAAATATTTCGCGAAATTGTTCAGGTGTTGCTGACTTCTTCACAATGTACATATATGTATTAAATTTATGTTATTATTAGTACCTCTATAAGAAAGGCGGAAAGATCTAAGATACCTACTTTTCTCTTTCGTTAAATTGTAGAGAATTATAGCACTAGTTAACAATTATGTATGTAGACAGTCATCATGAAATGATTCCTTTCATCAATTAAATTACGTAATTTGATATGATGTTAATGAATAAATGTCTTTGCTATGATTTGACAAGTAAATTAAACTGTTCATACAAAATCAACAGTTACTCATTAAACTGTTGATACATCCTGCATAATGACATTAATTTACAATTATTAATTATTAATAGTATTACATGAAGAAAACTAACGTAAAATTTATTTACGTAATGCTTGCGGCTCATTTCAAGTCAATTATTAGCATCATACGTCTGTGACTAAATAATCAAAATGTGCCAAGTAATCAGTGCAAAACATTGCAATTTGTTTCTGGTGATTACCATCGACTGAAATTGCGAAACCAGCGATATGAATTTATTTATTTTAACACGTAATTAATTGCTGTCCTGTTTAGAAAATGGAAGCATTCCATCATTTGACGTACATATTGCAAAAATCAATAATTATTTACGCCCTATTAGAGTTTTGTTAAAAGAATTATTTCCTAAATATCAGTCAGGTTTCAGATCATGATTATAGTACGGTAACAACAATAGATGACGTAGTGAATACTGTGGACAAAAACGAAGCCAGTGGATTAATATTGTTATTATTTCAAAACTTTTGATTGTGTTAACCGTAAGTTACTTTGCGCAAAAGTGCGTTATTATGGCTTTGGTGGTATACAGAGTTTTTTGTTTCTTATCTATAGAACATGTATCAAATCAGGAACATGACAGGCTTGTATAATTGAGTAAGGTGTTCCACAGGGTTCAATATTAGGACCACTTCTTTTTCTTATCTTTATTATACAGATATGGTCCTTTCACCCATAGCTGTAAAATGTAGATATATGTTCATAGCACCCAAAGATTTCTCAGTTGTAAGGTAAAAAACACCAACGACCAATGGACAACATAAATAGTCATGTTAGTTCAATCTTTACGTATGGTACAAATCATAATCTTCCCCTAATTGCATCCAAATCCAGTCATCTGTTATTTTATAAAAGTCATTACGAAGTACCATCTAACACACTTTTTGTTAAAATGAATTATGTCACTATTTTTTTACGGCAGAATCAAGGAATTTAGGTATCAGTTAGGTATCAAGAAGAACTTCTGAATGGAAATTATTAAGTAATATTGTATACTTATAGATTTTCTTCTATTTGTTTTTTGTTTCGATTAGAGCTAAACACATAAAACTTTATACGATTCGCTGATGAAATAATAAAATATAACAAAACGATGTACTATATCCCATCTTCTTTAAAACAATATTATATAGTCTGTTCCGGCTCGTACAGAACTTTCTTTTCTGAGCACACGATCCGCAAAGTTATATAGCCGTACTTCTTCACGATAAACAATGAAAAAGTCATAAGCAACTCAAATCCAGTCGGCAAGATAAATGATTCGAAACAGAAGAGCTTTATTATATCACGTACTTTTCTTGTTTCTTCTCGATTCGCGAATACCGTATAATAGTCTTTCAGCGTATGTAATAACGTTGATCAGTTGAAGCTTTCTAAAGGAAAGAACGTTTATGTTTTCGCAAATAAACTGCAAAATAACAGTTTGGTGTAGGGATAAAAATAGTCTCAAGGGTAAATCCAACTGGTATTGATATATTGAAATAGAATAGTTGCGTTACTGCTTCGAAAACAATTTACTTCAGATATTGTAAGATATTGTTTAGGAATAAACGAAATATAAGCCCTCTGATTCTAAATTGGAATCAGAAGGTATCTTGTTGAGAACGTATAATATGTCAGCGTATTCAGGATTTTATTTTACTTCGTTAGGTTCTAATACGTCTTATATGTGTTGTAAAGTTATGAAATTTACTATATCGTGTGTTTTTAAATATGCACTGTATTAATAGTAATAATGTATAGAGTTAAGAAGATCCGGAATATTTGTTAATTTAATAAGATGATACTTATTTTCAATGCTGAATAAAGAGGTATGAAAATTTTAGAGAGATTCAACGAAGCCTTTAACCCTTATATCGAAATTAACAGTTACTTATAACATATAGGTTGTCTCAGTTGGAACTATAGGATTTGAACTGCGCGTCATTTGTGTTGTCAATATTTAACGACTGTCATCTGCAAACCATACAATGTCAGCATCCTGCTAACAACTGTTGAACTAACAGTTCAACAACGAATAGTTTTTGTACAAATATTTTATGAAAATGAGCGATCATTTACGGTTGCATTAAGAAAAAATTGCACAAAATTAGCACAAAATGAACCACAAGGCAACGCCAATACGTCCTCGTCGTAGTCGGTCAGAGAAAAATATTGCTGCAGTGATAGAAAGTGTACGAGAGTATCCAAACACATCAATTCGAAGTCCTGCACAACAATCGAATCTGTCAAGAGCCACCACGCGTTGGATTTTAAAGAAGGATCTGCATCCGTCAGCATACAAAATTCAATTGATACAACAATTAAAAGTTGCATTTACAACGTCGTACATTTGTTAAGTGGGCGCTAGAAAAGAAAGAAGGTGATGCTGATTTTTGCAACACAATTTTGTTCAGTGATAATGGACATTTTCATGCTGACGGATACGTCAGCAAACAAAATTGTTGAGTTTGGACTGTTGAATGCTGAAAATTCACATGCTGTTCACGAAAAAGAAATGCATCCACAGAGATGCACGGTTTAGTGCGCAATTTGGAGTAGGGGAGTAATTGGACCATACTTCGTTGAAAATGAAGCTGGTATTGCTACCACACTAAATGGGGAACGCTATGTATGATTTGTAGTTGACAGTCGTTGGATATTGACGCATTTTGACAGAACACAAATGGTGCGCAATTCAAATCCTATAATTCTACCGAGATACCCTATATTAATATATAAAATTAACAGTTTTTTTTTATAAAACAAATGACTTGTTGATAGTGTAAGAAATAGTTAATTGTAACAAGAAAAACGATTGTAAACGATTTGATTATTACATATCGTTTATCAATTTTATATTATATGATGTGGATATTTTTGAAATTACAGAAGCATATATTGAAAGGATGATGTTGATCGGTAATTAAAAATTCATATTAATTTTATTTGATATAACAATCATTAAAAGTATTATTCACAGATGGTTCATAGTTAAAAATTTATAAAACAATGCAGTTACTTTACATACTTTTGTAAAAAACGTATGCCTTTACGAAAACTTAACCCAAAATATTTTCACTTATTTGGAAGTAATTGTGTGAGACGATCTCTCGTGAAAAAGAATGCGCTCAAGTTTCGTCAGGTCACCATCACAGAAGCTGCACTATTTGTGCCAGAGATTCGTCATACTTACACAACTATAAATTTCACATTTTGTTAGAATACGTTATCTGAACGCTAGATTCTAGAACATACCGTTGTTTCTCACAATATTCATTATTACATGATCTATTTGAATCGCTGAAACTGTGGAAATAAGTCGTCTTTTAGGATCATACATACTTCTTCTAAATTCCGACTTATTTCCAGCTTTAACATTTCTTTATCCAAACACTAAGGGTGATGATGTTCCCTACCAAAAGATTTGATTTCAACAAGGTGGACCTCTCATTTTGATTTAACCCCCTTGGATTGGATTTCTTTTTATGTGGTCAAATAAAATCGCGGGTCTCTTTTAATATGCCAAGCAATTTAGTGCATCCGCGGCAATGGATTCAAATTAAAATGAAATATATTAGCCTGAAAATTATTGAACGTTCAATATAAAGTATTTACAGGTACACCTACGAATGACACATTTTTAATGGACGCCATTTTGAACATCTTAAAAATTTCTGTCAAAAATAAAATCGTACTTACGTTCTTTGTATTTTCCTCAGGATACATCCTGTATATTGTAGGCGGTAAGTAGGAAACCCCTAAAATATGGTGTAAAATTGTATTTCGAATACTCGAAGGAGTTCATTTTTGCTAAACAAAAATAGGTTGCAATTTATAGAAATAATATTTAGTTTTAGAGTTTTTCGAAAAATAATTTACTAATAATACTAAACATTATTGGAAACTTTATCGCCGCATTGTATAATATATATAAAATTGGTAATACATGAAGTTGGTAAAAGATTAGTTGGTGAATCAAATTTTAAATAAGAATGAAGCAATCATACGAATATAATTAAATAGTTCGATTTAGACGTTCGACTATAACTACATTAGAATAATTGGTATCCTTCATTCGTCAATAAAATAAGTATAGTTTATTTCATCGCTATTTGCCAAATAAAATAACCAGTTTTAAAACCTTAAAACGGACTTTTACCGTACGTAGGACATCTCTGTCTCGAAATTGAGTGGCCGAGAAAAAATAAACCAACACATAAATGCAAAATATGTGTTTTATGCAACAGTTTTACCTTTTTTAAATTTTTCTCAAGTAGTCCACCATCGTGCTTTCTCATGACCCGTAGACAGGGTGGGGTGTGTCCGATCCACCTCAAAATCAATAAAAGTCGTCTGGTAGACGTCCCTAATCAGAATCAGTCGAAATCCGATCGATCCGACACGATTTAATTGAGTGATCGTGCTAACAAAAACAATTTCTCAAATAGTCCACCATTGTGCTTTCTCATGGTCCACGAACTTGGTAGAGTGTGTTCCATCCACCTCAAAATCAATAGGTGTGGTCTGGGAGGTGTCCTCGATCAGAATCAGTCAAAACCCGATCGATCCGACACGATTTAGTTGAGTTATCGTGATAACATGAATAAATGACAACGACACACACAAAATGGTTTAAAAACCTTTTTTTTTGTTTTTAGGCCGAAAAACGAAAAATAGACATTAAAAAAAAATGTTACGCGATTACATTACTTTTCCGCGTATAGTGGAGTGCGGAAAAGTTTAAATCTCAAAATATGCTGTGGCTTGTTTTTATGGCTAGGCTCAAGTAGACTGTTTCGTTTATCGGCAAGTTAAGAGAGTTTTTTATTTGGCAAATAGCGATGAAATGAATAGTACATATACGCAGAAAATTAAAAATATCATATTTATTCGTTTATTTCGTTAAAGTACTGTCCATATAACTATTGCTTTCAATTTAGTATGTATAAAAAAAGAACTAATTTCTAAACATTTTATTACCTCCAGTATTATTAACGATTTAAAATATAATATGCTGTTACTTGAGCAGTTTTTTTCTGCTGTAACATCTGTAAGATACATTCCATAATTTCTCCATTTGTTTCAGGAATTTTTCGAGAAGCTGGGAACGTATGACAACGGCTTCGATATATGGGGTGGTGAAAATTTGGAGCTTTCATTTAAGACGTGGATGTGTGGTGGTACGTTAGAAATTGTGCCATGTTCTCATGTTGGTCATATATTCAGGTAAGGAAGATCATAATAGTTTTTATATAGTTATTGTAAGGTAGTTTACATTAAGGTAAAGTCTTAACCGCTTACACACTTGCGAGCTGAGCAGGTCATGAGACGTTCAAGTAGCCAACCTCGCCATTTGGAAATTAGGATATCCTAATCCTATCAGGGCACAAACATGTCTGAGTAAAATGAAAACTGTATGTAGATCCTGCTCGTGCTCGATGCCTACTGGCGCAGTGCTCAGGAGAGGCTCGCCACAATGATTCGCAAATGTGTACGCGCCTTTAGATGACATTTCTTGATGACACATATGTTAATATAAGGCATTAATGAATTTTTTTATAGATACAACCGCACGTTACATTAATTCCACGTTATAATACTTCATCAACAGACAAAATATTAAATGGAAATTAAATTCTGACAAACTAAATCAAATTAATTATACCTGTAATCACGTATGTATTGCCAATCAATGGCTTATGCGGTTTAATTGAAATTTTACAATCATAACTTTATTTATGTCATTAATTCATCATCATAAACGCGTGGGTATGGTAACAGTAAACTGTTTTTGTTTGCGTTCTGTAATAAATAGTCCTTACTGCTCATTGTGACAGTTATTATTGGTAAATAAAAGAAAAACTGACACGAAAAGTGTTCTAAATATCAGCTCATCTATATTAAAAAAAATGGTTTACCTTAAATTTAACAGTTTAAATGTAACAGATTAAGTTAAGTAAAATATACAGCAGTTTAAGAATTTTGTATTGCGTAAAACCGCATTCCTTAACATTATAATCATACTATATTTAATATATCCTATATTAAAAATAAATCGAAATGTTATAATAACGTATACTATTAATTTAATACAATTATTGAGCCCAAAGGATTTATAAAGGCTGTTCACAAGCCTTAATTGCTAGATACTATGAAACAATTATATTGAATGGAAAATATATCAAGATACTTTAGAACACATGATACAACAATAAAGACCATAGGACGATAAGCATAGTGAATCGGCTCCAGAGTGATATCTGGTTCATATTTTGAGAGTATGTTGGTACTAAATGAGATACGTTGATCCTGCAAGTTTCAGAACTATCTATTTTGGTTTTTGAATAAATCGAAAAAATCGGCTTAACCAATTTGAATGAAGTTTGGAGGTATATAAAGGCTAATACTCGGAAAAAATAACAGCTCATAATCTTCATAATAATCATTAGAAGCAGGCGATTTTTTCCAAAATTATTGATGATAACGTTCTGGGCCAATTCTGAAACTAACTTTTTTATATCTTTTTCGGTGTAGAATAAGTTCTCAAATCTTTAAATTGATCAAAAAGAATAAAAATCTTTTTTTATATAAAAATTAATTTATTTTAATGTTTATGCCTTTGAACAACAGAAATGAAGCTTATTTAATTAACTGTATAAGTGCAAACAACATTAAATATTGAAAACGATAATGTGAAAGCAATTTTTTTATTAAAATATTAGAATATCAAAATGATCCAGATATCCGTCAGGGGCAAAATTCACTATGCTTATCGTTCTAAGACATTTAAAATGAAAGCTTTTACTAATATTAACGTAAATTTTTTGTTACGAATTTCCTACCAAGATAATACCACCACATATTAATTTTTCTCGTGTTTAATTCCTATCAAGCTTGCAACAGCCTGTTCGCATAGCCCCAGTTAGAATAGAAGAAATGCAAACAAATGCTGTGCTTTAAATCCCAAAGGACTTAAAATCGTACTGGTATCATTCACGATTCTGTTACTATAGACATTAAGGCCTCCAGACGTTAAAATACGATTAGAATTCAGGGCTGACAATCCCAATGTTGTTAAGAATTTTGTGTCAGACGATGAACCGTAATATTCCACAGTAATGGGGTTAAGAATCACAAAAGATCTCCTCGGTTGATGTAATTATAAATTCATAATTGATTTGATATATATTTTATTATTTTCAATATAAATATGATTTAGCTTAAACCATTGTATATGATTTATTAGTACTTTCCTTTAATGGTCAAAAACAAAGGTAGTTCTATTTAAAACAATAAAATCGGGAGTGGTTTCTTTAAAAAAAAAACCTTTCTATTTAACAGCAGGGAATATCATCATTATTCAATTCTCGTCGGATTATCTGATAGGCATATAATTATAATAATCCTAGAAGATCTAATAAAGCATTTAAGCGAATGTATTCGTCGATGGCCGACTTTAAGCTCCTATTTAGTCTAGTATGCCATTGATTTTATTCCCTATTAATTGTTAGTGACATAATTAGTCAGTATAGTGTCTATAATGTTACAATTTGTTCAACTGTGACATAAGAAGTAAAATGAGATGTGGGAATCAGAATTCGTATTCAAAATTAAGAATAGTAAAAATCTATTTCTCCCAATCCAGAGATGGATGACTCCATCAACTAACTTTAGAACTAAGAACCAAGAATTCAGCTATTTTTATATACTTATTATTATTTTTAAATACTGCAAGAAAAATTATTATAGTTTCTATAGTCTTATTTGTAATTTGAAAATTCAACAAAATGTGATCAACAAGATCTATGGCGATTGAATTAAACTCGATTAAATAAATTATCAATAATTAATGTCGATATAAATTGACAAGAACATAATAAACCTTAATTGTCTCCTGGAATTGTTTTATTTCATATAAATTTAATTATGGTTACCTAAAGTATTGATAGTTAAACCTGTGTGACAAATACTGTAATATTTAAATAGTCGATTATTTTTTGAACAACAGAAAAGAAGCTTATTTGATTAATTGTATAAGTGCAAACAACATTAAATATTGAAAACGATAATGTGAAAGCAATTTTTTTATTAAAATATCAAAATGATCCAGATATCCCTCAGGGGCAAAATTCACTATGCTTATCGTTCTAAGGCATTTAAAATGAAAGCTTTTACCAATATAAACGTAAATTTTTTGTTACGAATTTCCTACCAAAATAATACCACCGCATATTGATTTTTCTCGTGTTTAATTCCTATCAAGCTTGCAACAGCCTGTTCGCGTAGCCCCAGTTACAATAAAAGAAATGCAAACAAATTCTGTGCTTTAAACCCCAAGGGACTTAAAGCCCTACTAGTTTCATTTACAATTCAGTTACTATAGACATTAAGGCCTCCAGACGTTAAAATACGATTAGAATTCAAGGCTGACAATCCCAATGTTGTTAAGAATTTTGTGTCAGACGATTAACCGTAATATTCCACAGTAATGGGGTAAAGAATCACAAAGAATCTCCTCGGTTGATGTAATTATAAATGCATAATTGATTTGATATATCTTTCATTATTTTCATATAAATATTGTTTAGCTTAAACCATTGTATCTGACTTTAGTAATTTCCCTTTAATGTTAAGGCACAAAAATAGTTCTATTTAAATCAATAAAATCGGGAGTGGTTTCTTTCAAAAAAAACCTTTCTATTTAAGAGCAGGGAACATCATCATTATTTAATTCTCGTCGCTTTATTTGATAGGCATATAGTTTCCTTGAAGACCTGATAAAGCATTTAAGCGAATGTATTCGTCGGTGGCCGACTTTCAGCTCCTATTTAGTCTAGTATGCCATAGATTTTATTTCCTATTAATTGTTAGTGACATAATTAGTCACAAGGTGTCTACAATGTTACAATTTTGTCAACTATGACATAAGAAGTAAAATCAGATGTGGGCGAAATCAGAATTCGTATTCAAAATTAAAAATAGTAAAAATCTATTTCTCCCAATCCAGAGATGGATGACTCCATCAACTAACTTTAGAACTAAGAACCGAGAATTCAACTGTTTTTATTTACTTATTATTATTTTTTAAATATTGCAAGAGAAAGTACTATAGTTTCTATAGAGTCTTATTTGTAATATGAAAATTCAACAAAATGTGATCAACAAAATCTATGGCGATTGAATTAGAACTCGATTAAATAAATTATCAATAATTAATGTCGATATAAATTGACAAGAACATAATAAGCCTTAATTGTCTCCTGGAATTGTTTTATTTCATATAAATTTAATTATGATTACCCAAAGTATTAATAGTTAAACCCGTGTGACAAATACTGTAATATTTAAATAGTCGATTATATTTTTAAACAGGGATTTATATCTATCCTATATTTATGTGTAGTGTATTTGTGACAAGATTAAAAATATACAAATTTAATATACATTTTTTAATTGTTTAATTAAACGATTTGTCTGTAATTTAAACATAAAATCCAACCGTAACATAGAAGTGTGTATAATACCTTATAAAATAGTTACTTATACAAGGAGAAACAGCATATTGTCGAGTATAATCAGTATAATTGATAACACAAGATTATAAGACATTAACTAACGTAAAGTCGAAGTAAGTGATACGTAATAAACGATTATGTTACAATATTACGTTATAATACGGTCGGCATTCAGTTTAGTGTCAGAGGCAGAGCGCTTGCTCTACTCTCTTGTAAGATTAGTTGAATTGAAAGTAGATTGATGATCTAGCTAGCGTTATTCTCCTGTAGATGTATCTACAAAAACACCTAATAATCTACCATACCTAATTTTATCCGGAGTTGAGGATTGCATCCTGTATTGAAAATATAATTATATGCTTGAGTGTTCTCCTAGAGAAAATGGTTGTCCACGTTTTCATATACAACCATCTCCAGGTCTTGGGCTTTTGTAGATGTTACTTTAAGTTAATAAAATGAAAACTAAAACTTACAATTAATTAGTAACTGTATTTGTAAAAATAATGAACGTAAAGACCGGCATGTCTATCTATGAACATCTTTATTTTATTCAATTTATATAATTTATTCTTGTATTCTGTATCAACGCACTCGACAAAATTATTTTCTTATTATATTGCGATAGATACAATTGGAGACTTATTTCGAAACTCATACTTAGTTTTTTTTAATGTATATTGATTTAATAAACATATGTATACTATACATGATAAAATTCCCGAACTAACCGCATACTTAATATTCAGGAAACGGTCTCCTTACAAGTGGCGGACAGGAGTCAACGTCCTGCGCAGAAATTCCGTCCGTTTGGCGGAAGTCTGGCTGGACGAATACGCGAAATATTACTACCAGAGGATAGGCACCGACAAAGATGACTACGGCGACGTCAGCAGCAGGAAAGAGCTGAGAAAGAAGCTAGGTTGCAAGAGCTTCAAGTGGTATTTGGATAATATTTATCCGGAACTTTTTATTCCCGGCGATGCGGTGGCCAGCGGAGAGGTGAGTAACTTTTGTGTGACTACGTGTTGCTGTTTTGACCTCGAAAGATAAGTGGTGATTTTCAGTGTTTTATTCAGCAGGAATTTACAGTATTTTCTATTTCCACAAAGTAGGTGCAATGTTATATAAACGATAAAATATCTGCTAGTACCATTACGCAGGGTAGTTGTCAAACATTGGATATATTTCCACAGAAAATAATTATCATAAAAATTGTCATTACGTAATCGGAAAAGTACTGCAAAATGTTACATCATATTTTATTATTATATTAAAACTACATATACGAAAAGGTGTCGCTTGTTACGACCACTATACCATAGCTGTATTGGTCAATTGTAAACATGAAGCTCATCATAGAACAAGGACTTAAACTACTCGAATTTTATTACACTTAATAAATAATAAGAATAAAAATGTTAGTAGTGTTATTAAATTTATACATACACAATATACAGGAAAGTATTCTTACAAATATCACCACATTAAAAAATTTTTTTTTTTATTTTCTAACATGTACGTTAGTTTAAAAAATATCCTTCTATGTATTCACTCTTTTTTATTTTATTATAATATAATTCTCAAGTTTAAGCTAGTGCTTCATTTTATGATCCTCTTCGAGGCTTCGTCGTTCTGGTTTATTTTCCAGTATTGTCACAGAAAAAACAAAAAATGTTCAGGTTTAACTCTAATGCCTCGGTCCGTCAAGTTGTAACTCCACTTGATTACGCTTGTGACCTCTATCTATCGTGATGATCACGGTCCATCAGCTTCTAGTGGATGACGCTATGGTGAACGAAAGAAGCTTCATGTTCATAATAAACACCAAACTTGAGAACAGGGAAATTGATCTTCACAAAATTATTTTATGGGATGAAGTTCACTTCTAGTTTGAGGGAGAAGACGTTTCCCTTCAAAATTTCAAGATTTAGGGAAGCAAAAACGTTCGTACTTTTAGATCTTAATATCCTAAAATATAGCCACGCAATGGAAGTAGATTACTTAAATTTGTTAGTAAAGGTGTAGATTGGCCACCTTGATTTCGCGGTCTTAATGCGATCGACTTTTCTCTCTGTGGTCATCTGAAACACGACATTGTCTACTTATCGATGTAGTTTGTGTGGACATTCATTTGCAAACTCCGTGGCTGTAGATTTATTTCTGCAATTTTTGAGCATGTCAGTCTGGACAATTTTACTTTTCCGCACTCAACTATACCAGAGCGGATAAGTAATGTAATCGTGAAAAGAAAAATGGAAAAAAAACGTTTTTCTAGCGTTTATTTTTCGGTCTAAAAACAAAATAAATGGGTTTAAAAAAATCTTGTTTGTGTGTATCTTGTCGTTGGCATTTTAAAAATTTCTTGTTAGCACGATCACTCAACTAAATCGTGTCGAATCGATCGGGTTTTAACTGATTCTGATCGGGGACATCTCCCAGATGACACCTATTGATTTTGAGGTGGATAGAACACATTCTACTAGATTCATTGGTCATGAGAAAGCACGATGGTGGACTACTTGAGA
Source organism: Rosalia funebris (assembly GCA_037954035.1). Taxonomy (NCBI): domain Eukaryota; kingdom Metazoa; phylum Arthropoda; class Insecta; order Coleoptera; family Cerambycidae; genus Rosalia; species Rosalia funebris. Next base: position 17,607,054 of record JAZFAV010000020.1, read on the forward strand.
CATTTTTTTTTTGTTAGCACGATCACTCAATTAAATCGTGTCGGATCGATCGGGTTTCGACTGATTCTGATTATGGACATCTACTAGCCGACATCTATTGATTTTGAGGTGGATAGGACACACCCCACCCTGTCCATGGGTCATGAGAAAGTACGATGGTGGACTATTTGAAAAAAGTAAAACTGTCGCATAAAATACATATTCTGCATTTATGTGTTGGTTTATTTTTTCTTGGCCACTCAATTTCGAGATAAAAATGTTCTACGTGCGGAATAGTCCGTTTTAATGATTTAAAACTGTTTATTTGTTATTATATTTACCTCTTTTGACTGTATATTTTTGTAACTACTTTAACTGCTCTTCTACCTATATTCCATATACCCAACTAATCCCATCGTTAACAAAACTCTTTGTTATTAAATTACCATTAAGGTAACAGAGAATAAAGAATTATTCGTCTGTGAACTGATCCCCCGTCATTTATTCATTTATTTACTTATTATATGCCATCGAACACCTAAGACCCATTACTGGATAAGAAGGTGCAATAACAATATAAGATTAATATTTAATAAGTAATAATAACAAAAAGGAGTGATTAAACCTTTTGATCCCATCCCGATAATGTCAATTTGGTTTGCGAAACGCACGTCGAGAAACGTGTAATGTTTCGGTGTTCGTGGAAAACTGGTCTCCTGTTTTTGTTGCTGCGTTCTCAGAAGCAGTACAAAGGCAAAACGATTATATGAACAAAATGTCAACTATTTGTGAAAAGTTATGCCAAGGTCTTTAAAATAATTAACACAATTATGAGCTCCGGATAGTTACACGTGATGGAACTGCTCGCATAAGTCGCTCTTTGATTTTATTTTTTTTTTTATTTTTTTTCTTACAATAATTAAAATTTTTTGATAAAAAATATGGGTATGGCTAAAACAGCATTTTAAACCTCAAAAAATGAATAAAAACCTAAATATTCATCCTTACATTGATTTTTAGCAACGACAAATCCAATCATTCCGAACACAATGAAGAAAAATCGCAGCGCTTTGAAAATTTCACTTTCTTTGGGATACTTTGATCTTAAGAAAATATAGTCAACATCCTTAGTCTATCCATTATTTTCAAAGTTATGCCAAGTTAAGCGAATTTCCCTAAATACGCAATTTTTTACCTCTTTCAATCACCATTATTGCAGCGAAAAATTTTACACCAAAATCAAAAACCAATACCTACGACTTGTAAAGAATACCTTGCAATTTTTAAAACCCTACTTGAATTTTCTGTATGATCATTATTTTCCGAATAATTAATTACCAAAGTCAAAACTGACCTTTTTGGCTTTGAGCGTCGATATCTCACCGAAAAATCATCATACAAGGCTTTTAGACCGCTCAAATTAAAGAGCATAAAACCATCTAAAAAAAGCTTTATGATGAAAAAAAAAAACATTTACACAAAACAAAATTTATTGAGGGCCGGTGGGGGCTTGTCAAAGGTAAACAAAATTTGGATATTGTTCCCGGTGATTTTCTTATGATTACTCAAAAATTTGCTCATGGTAAAAAAGTTTAAACTGGAGATCTAAAAACTAGAAACTTGAACTTCAATATTATTCTTTTAAAGTTGCTCTGCGACTATTTTTCTCCAAGTTACAACCCCTTGAAATTCACCTAAAAATTTAAGATTTTTTTACATCCCTTTAATTTTTCTGCCTAGTATATATTATCTAAATTACATCGTATCTTCATTGTTGATCTAGCATGGCTTAGTTGATACAAAAGTATGATATGATTAATCCTGTGAAGTGTTTTAGCAGAGTCTATACTGCTATACATGAAATCCACGAAATTTATAAAAAAAAGCTTAAGTTAACTTATTATGCGATATGTCATACAATAGAGATATTCTGAATAGTTCATCAGATAATGGTTTCTTCTTAAATATTGACCGCATTGACGAAAAATTTGCAGCTGCTGCTATTATTATTATTTTTAATAATATCGGAGATACTTACATTATTCGGTATTGCACAAGTGGTAAAAGAGTAATAAAGTAAAATGATAAAAGTTTTTGAATGAATAAATATATAATATGCCGGTAATAATCTTGTTGTAATTGTAATACTGTTGGCGTAAAAGAGAATATTATGAATATTAACTGAAATTGATTTACTGTAAATAACTCCCAATCAATTACATATAATTTTTTTTGGTTCAAGTGAATACATTTTATTCCCCCTTTATTATCACCCTAATCGTATAGCTATTAACATTATCCAATAGTTGATTGTCGACCTCAACACACTTCTACGTCAATTAAAAAGATATTTAGTAAAAAAAAATACTGTTCAAATTATTTTGTAGTCATTCACTACTAAAATATTTATAGCCTGACGAAATGGTGTGAAAAAAAAACGGTAAAATATTCAGATTTTTTTATAAACCATAAAACTTTCCCGTACGGCAGAAATATCCTTGAGTAAGCAAGTTATATAGCGTGTGTTTTATGTATGTCCCTACATAGAAATCAATAAACTGCAGTTTTCCACATCGCGATACTTCACAAGTGATACTTCATTATTACGAAGTGTTTAACAGGACAGAGAGAACATGATTATAATAACCTACATGCGATTTTTATTTAATTTGAAATAATTGTTTTGTCAATAAATGTTTATGGAACTGATTGACCACTTTTCTTTGATTTCTCGCAAGTGCTGTTTGGGTTTCTGTATACAGTTTCAATTTAGTCATATCCTCTTGAAGCAACTCCAAATTCATTAACAGTATTATTTTTTTTTTCTATTTTTCTTGTTGACAACTTGCCGTGAAATACAATTCGTCTGCCATAGTGTGTTTAAACAATTTAGGGTTTTCCTCCAGTTCTTGGGGCGTTTGCTGGAAATTTCTTATTGTTTTCGCTTGTGATCTTATGTAAGCTCCTGTATTGGTAATAATCTAAGGCATATGGTTTTCCATTTTTAACGCCCTTTGAGTTTTCGAAAAGTTCAAATTGAACAGTAATAGAAACGGGACAACAAGAACTTCAAATTGAGTTTTAATTATTAATCCTTAGTATTAATATCGTACCAAACAGTTCATGTTTCACTCTATGCAGTATAGAGAAAGAGAGACTTGCAGATTGGAAGAACGGAAATAATAGCTGTAATCCATATTAACTAAAAGGCCAAATGCAATATCATAAGTTCCGGTGGAGGCGCCAGTGAAAATGTACACTTGTACAAGTGTTGTACTAAATATAATTTATGAGCGTAACTTTTCTTTTTTCACAATTTTCTTTCTAATTGTAGAATGGTCGACATGATTATTTAGACAGTTGCATGGTGGTAGTGGGAGAATATTCTGCAACTTTGAACTTGAACAAGCATGATATTTAATTTAATGTTGTAAACGCCAAAATGGGATGTAATAAATTATGGCGGAGGCGCCAGTCAAAATGTATACTTCAATAGTTGTACTGAATACTCGTATAGTTTATGTATAACGTTTCTTTTTTTTTTCACAATTTTCTTTCTAATTGTCGAAAGGGCGAGTCGATTGTTTAAACAGTTGCGTGGTAGTAATGTGAGAATATTCTTGAACTGTAGATTTGGACAAGCATCTCGTTTAATTTAGTGTTGTATTAATTAAACAGCAAAATGTGATATCATAAATTATGGTGGTAACTCCAGTCAAAATGTATGCTTCAACTGTTGCACCAAATATAATTTATGAGTCTAACTTCTTTTTTCACAATTTTGGAATGGTAGACATGATTGTTTAAACAGTTGCATGATCGTAGTGTGAGAATATTCTTGAACTTTAAAAACTTGGACAAGCATCGTATTTAATTTAGTGTCGTATTAATTAAACGGCAAAGTGCGCGATGTCATTAATTGTGGCGGAGGCGCCAGTCAAAATTTATATTTCAACTGTTGCGCCAAATATAATTTATCAGCGTAACTTTTTTTTGACGATTCTCTTTCTAATTGTGAAATGGTTAATATGATTGTTTAAACAGTTGCACGGTAGTACTGTAAGAATATTCTTGAACTTCAAACTTGGATAAGCATCACGTTTAATTTAGTGTTGTATTAATTAAGCTGCAAAATGCGATATCATAAAATATGGTGGAGGCTTGAGTCAAAATGTATGCTTCAACTGTTGCACCAAATATTATTTTATGAGTGTAACTTCCTTTTTTACGATTTTCTTTCTAATTGTGGAATGGTGGACATTATTGTTTAAACAGTTGCATGGTAGTAGTGCGACAATATTTTTGAAGTTTAAACTTGGGCAAGCATCGTGTTCAATTTAGTGTTGTATTAATTAAACGGCAAAGTGCGCGATGTCATAGATTGTGGCGGAGGCGCCAGTCAAAATGTATGCTTCAACTGTTGTACTGAATATAATTTATAAGTCTAGCTTTTCTCTTTTCTTCCCAATTTTGGAATCGTCGACATGACTGTTTAGAATATTCTTGAACTTTAAATTTTAACAAGAATGACGTTTAGTTCAGTGTTGTATGAATTAAGCGACAAAATGCGATGCCTTAAATTATGGCGGAGACGCCAATCAAAATGTGTACTTAAGCTATTTTGTACAAAATGTAATTTATGAGGGTAACTTTTCTTTTTTCATGATTTATTTGTAATTTTAAAATGATCGACATGATTGTTTAGATAGTTGCATGGTAGTAGTGCGAGAATATTCTTGAACTTTTGAACTTCAACGAGCAGTACGTTTAATTTAGTGTTGTATTAATTAAAGGGCAAAATGCGATATCAAATTATGGTGGAGGCGCTAGTCAAAACATGCTTTAACTGCTGTACTAAAAATAATTTATAAGTTTAATTTTCTTTTTTCACGATTTTCTTTTTGTATAAATTTCCACGATTTTCATAGTCGACATGATTGTATAGACAGTTGCATGGTAGTAATGCGAGAATATTCGTGAACTTTGAACTTGAAGAAGCATAACATTTAATTTAGTGTTATATTAATGAAACGGCAAAATGCGGCGTTGTAAATTATGGCGGAGGCGCCAGTCAAAATGTATGCTTTAACTGTTGTACTAAAAATAATTCATGGGTAACTTTTCTTTTTTCACGATTTTATTTATATTTGTGGAATGGTCGACACGATTATTTAGACTATTGCATGGTAGTAGTGGGAGAATATTATTGATCTTTAAACATGACGTTTAATTTAGTGTTGTATTAGTTAATCTGCAAAATGCGATATCATAGGTTCTGGTGGAAACGCCAGTCAAAATGTATTTTGAACTGTTGTATTGAATATAATTTATGAGTGTAACTGTTATTTTTTTCACAATTTTCTTTCTAATTGTAGAATGGTCGACATGATTATTTATACAATTACATGATAGTAGTGCGAGAATATTCTTGAACTTTGAACTTGAACAAGCATGACATTGAAGGCAAAATGCGATATCATAAATTATGGTGGAAGCGCCAGTCAAAATGAAAGCTTTAACTGTTGTACTAAATATAATTTGAGTTCATTGAGAACTTTTCATTTTCATTGTTTTTCTTTGTAATTGTAGATTGGTCGACATGATAGTTTAGTGAGTATTAATTAAAATGCTAAGCCATAGGTTTTGGTGGAGGCGCCAGTCAAGAAGTATGCTTTAACTGTTTTTAACGATTTTCTTTCTAACTGTGAACTAGTCTGCTTACTGTTGATCTTAAAATAGGTGGTCTATCGGGATATCCGGGATTAAACAACTGACAAGCCGCCTTGCGAGATTTTAATCCAACAATCATTAACACTTCATTTATCTTTCGTTTAACAAACTTTATTACTTTTTTGTCTATGAATGAACAGGGCTTTATTGGACATTAATGAGACTTCCACAGTAACAAACTGATTTTAGTTGCGTTTTTAGTTTTGAAAATAAATAAAGTATACGGTAGAAGACTAATGTTTGGTCTAAATGTCTACCAGATCCCTAATACGAGATACCTCTGTCGTTGTCAACATATTTATTTGTCAATGTAACCGTATTTTACAATTTTAAATTTCACACTGTATCTTATAAGCAGTAAATAAGAAACCCCTAATATAGAGTACCATTGTATTTGGAAAACTTTAAGAAATTAATTTTTATTAAGAAAAATAGTCGGTTTCTGTTTAAGAAATACTACGATCGCGTCACATTTTAAACATAAAATCTGAAAAAAATTAAATTTTACGTCTTTGATGTTTTTTTTTAATCAAGTTGACCCGTTTTTCTAAAAATCATTTAGTAATAAAATTATAAATATTTTGCGAAACTCAATCATTTAAAATAACGGAAAATATATGCGTTGTATAAAGAAAACAGTTAATCCACCCATAATTGTCTGGCCAATCTAAATTTTTACCTTTTATCGCACTTAGACGGTTTTACCTCTCTAGCTCATAAATCTCTTTATTAAATTAGCGCTATGCTCGATTCAGTGAGTCACACCTAACAGAATCAATGATTACCGCAGAACACAAACTGGATTCAAATTTTATTATACCCGCTCTCGCCCGGTGATGGTTCGACATCCCTCGAAAATAAATATAAAAACCGATCCTTCAAATAATCGGTGTCGTCTTCCAGCTCTCCGTAGCATTAGACTCATTTCGGAAAGACTGTCACATCGGATTACTATTTGAAAAAATATAATCGACATTGGGGTAATGGGAAAAAATGGAATTAGGGGATTATGGAATCACAAAAAATTCGTCAAAAAAAAGCATCGACTTTTTTTTGTCGCGTCGCTGCTTCTCGATTGTGTAGTTTATTTTATGTGGGAAATATCGTATACTCAGCTGAATGAATTACTGAGAGGATAGATTGATAGATAGTCGAATGTTCGTGAGGAGCAATTAAGAGCGCGATTTAAGAATTTATTAAATATGAATATTGTATTTAATTGAAGTATAATATAGGGTGTCTGATTATATCAGTGTACCACCCTTACAACTGTTAATATAATTGTCGCACCGACCTTTTATCACGGTTAAGTTTCTCGAAATATTTTTGAAATTTAAATGCAAATATAATAATCACTAAGAATATTTAAATGAAAATAGACTTCTGTGTCTAATTTTATACCATCGTTTATTACATTATTTCTAAACCCTCCTTAAACGTCTTTGGATATAAGAATGCGACTGTATTGTATACAGTATGTCCCTAAGATTCGAATAAAATCCATCAAATTAATATGAAAGTTTTTTTAAGAAACTTCTGCGATAATTTTTATTTTCAAAATAGGAACTATGTATAGGGGTTGCTTTCACCTCTTCTCCATCAACTCCCTAAACTCTAGTATGCCCAAACTTTAATATTTCTATAAAAGTATCCCATTTTAAAGCATTTCGTGTGTCGAATTGAACAAAAATTTCGAAATTCGGTTAATAAATAACGGAAATATTCAAACAGAAATATTTTGGAATGGATTTATATGTAGATCTAGTAATAAGGAGTTAAAAACAATTACTAGCTGTTTGAGTTTGGCAAGTAAATTGAAAACCACCCACGCAGTTACTGGGGTTCATTTTGAACTTTAGACAAGACAATTGGTCAAATTTTAGCCCATGCAATTGATGCTAAGTTTATCATCAAATCGTCGAATCGAATCATCGAATTGAAATCGCAATAATAATTGGATGTCAATTTTTTTTTATTGCCCCAATGGGTAATTTGTAATTAAACCTAGCCTTAATAGGCTAACCATTAATTTAATTCTAAGTAATCTTGAAACTAGGTACTTATCAACTACATTTAGTCGTTATACCCATTAGATTTCTCTAAACTATGTATACTTTATCCATGCACTATGCTCTGCTTTACACAAAGCACACCACCTTAGATCTATTGGCTCGGTTCTCTTCAATATTCGGACGTGATGTTAGTTGTCCAGGAGCTGGAAAACTTTTACATTCGCATAAAGATCCTTTCCAGGAAATCTTTTGATCAAGTGCTTCACAGATCATGTCCAAAGATCTCCATGAAAGATCTCCATGATATTCACTGTTTCGTAACACACTATTCTGAAACATTTGGATGCACTTAATGTTGGAATCACTTGCGCAGCCCCAAAGCTGGATATCATGAAGCCACACCAGGTTCAAAATCTGTATATAAAATGAGAAATCAGCTCGAAGTTTGCGATATGTTTAACAATGTTTATCCCGATCACTATATTAGACAATCAATCGTGAAAAAAATTTACCGAAAATTTGATGGATCGAGCTCTGTAAAAGAAAGATGTGCAAATATTAGGTCGACCTAAAAAATTTAGTGATGATTTTAAACTTCAACTAATGCTCCATTCGACGGAAAAACTAATTAAATGAATGGCTGAGAAAATTACACATGCCTTAAAATTTTGACATTTTCGAAGTTGATTTGGGTTTGATAAGTGATTATAAGTGAGTTATTTACGCTGATTTCATATCTATCCCGTTTCTGCCCTTCGCGTAAGGTTTTTGATAAACTGAATAATCAGAATAAATTAAAAACCAAAGGAAAAATTACATTTTAATAAACATTATATTTAATAAACATTAAAAATCATAGTAAAAAGTAACAACCAATAGTTTTGAATCTCTAATTTATTCTTTCTGCGAACATCTCTTCCTCTTTAAGAAACACTTCGTTTTGTAGTTTTCTTGTGTAATAATTCGATGGATGTTGTCTTTTCAGCGTCCAGCAGTAATCTGTCATCATCGCCACATCCCATCGACCCTGATACCTCCTTTCCATCTCCTTTATGTCTTGATGGAACCTTTCACCTTGCTCCTCACTAAGAGCACCAAGATTTTCTAGAAAGTAGTCTAGATGAGCGTGCAGAAAATGAATTTTTATGTTCATATTACAACCATGTTGCGTAAATTTATCAGCATTTTGTTGACAATTTCCTCATACTGCGGATGTTTATAGTTTCCCAAAAAATATTGCATTTTTAAAACATATGCACAATTCTTTTTCAATTTCTGTCATTGTTTCTTCAGACTACTGGTCCTGCATTAATTTTCTTATTTATGGTCCCACGAGAATGCCTTCCTTTGATGTTGCTCCAGAAAGAGCGGAAAATTTGCCACATAAGTACTTAAAACAATTCCCATTTTTATCTATAGCTTTTACATATTGCTTCATTAATCCTAATTTAATATGAAGTGGCGACAAAAGAGTGTTTTGCGGATCAATCAAATTTGCATAAATAACGTTTTTTAAACCAGGTGTTGTTATAACAAAATATATTTGGTGTATTTGTACAACTTCTAGGCATTTTTAAATCAAAATAAAAACACGACGCGATATCACGAGTAAACGTGCACACATTACTACAGCGACTATGTAAATACCCGAATAGTATAAAACCCCAGTGGAATATCCCCACCAAATAACTCTGGTTCTGTAAAACACATGTGTACATTAAAACCCGATTAAACACAGGGGCGTCGCAAAGATTGGGGCAAAATTTAATTTTATAGAACCTCAGTTTTAAGAACTACAAATTATTGTACAATGTACATTTACAAATACTAGTGCGTGATGGAAATAAAAAAACAGTACTTCTGTAGTTCATATTATGTAACTAAGCCAAAAAGTAAAATAAAAAAGTCGGATCACAAAATATTTATTGGCCTGTGTTATCTGACCAAGGTAACGTTTCGAAATCAATAATTCATTGTTTTGTGAAAAAACAGAAATGGGCCCCATTTCAAAAAGTTGAGGAGCTCCTACCTGATTATTTTGACAGAAGACTGGAATTTTGTGAAACTGTGTCGAACATAATAACTGGTGCACACCAGATATATAGCCGAAATATATCAAGCAATGAATTATTAACTAATTTTCGGAGTAGTATTTTCAACTAAAGTAAATGGTGAGTTAGCAGAACTGGAGTCGGTCGAACTCGCGCTATTATGACTGTATTCTCTCTAGCTAACTAAATGTGACTACCTTATAGAGACAAATGTTTGAAGACATTTTTGGGAGTTATTCATATTTTCGTCAAATTTAAATCTTTTATAAAATAGTTATATATAAAATAGTTAAATAGTTATTCCATTCATGTCACGCGATAACGTCAAATCCTGCTAAATCGCAGATATCAGTCCAAAGGACGAATTACTAGTTTTAAAATATCAAAGGCGACTTTTACAGCATACAGCAAAGCTACGAATCGAATGTGGCTCTCCGTCACGCGAGATTTATATTCCTCGTTTGATATCTAGCAAACGTCGAGTTCAAAGGGCAAAAGTGTCGCTTTTTATTAGGGCTAAGTTGGCCTCAGATGAGATATTTTCAGAGCGTATATTCTTGACTTGCCCGCCTTTATTTCCGGCATATGGCTTTGTTATCCTTTGTGGTCAGCGGTTTTCAAAGATTTAATTGGAAAGGAGCGAACCGGCCACGTAATTAGTGTGACAGATTAAAGCATAAAAGACGACGAGGCTGCGTTGAATTGAGTTATATGACTCTCTATCTAGCGCAAAGAAGTAGGTCTCTGTATGAGGCTAAATATATATATCGCAAAACTGTCCCTTATATAATAATAATAATATAACAATAATAATAACTTTATTGCTCAACGGAAAAAATCCATTTACAAAAATACAAATAAATACATATATATGTATACAGTATATAACTAAAAAATAAATAACAAATGGGTAACTTCTAAATAACTTGACATAAATAAGTAATGGAATACTTCAGTAGCACATAACTTACAAGACAGAAAAATATTGTTTCTCTAAAGACAGTAACTCATTGTGAGTGCAATTGTTCAGATCACAAGTGCTACATTAAAATTTTTTTTACATTAAAATTTTACAAAAGCTGGCGATTTTAACATCACGTTAGTTCTTGGAGTCTGGCAATACAACATACTCTCTTCTCGAGGGCCTAGTCTAGGTATACGTATACTAAATATTTAAACTATTGTGGAAGTTTAAATAAAAATGAGAAGGTAGTAAGCACCCTTCTAGTTTTCAGTGACGGGATATTAATCCTTTGTAAGAGCAGAGTATGATCGTAACCTCTTACTGGATATACTTGTGATTTAGATAGTAGGGATACCAAATAAGATTACAAAATTCTAATTTTGAACGAACTAACACAAAATACAACGATTTTAAGTAGCTGTGTTATTAAATGATGTCGTGTTTCTAATCACGAAACTATTTTTAAGCATTAAGAGCCACATGATTGATATGTCCAGAGAACGATACATTATCATCAAAGTACACACCAAGATCCTTAATATTTTAGGAACGTATTAAAACTGTACCACTAAAAGAATAGTCAAATATTAGTGGTTGCTTCTATAAGGTATAGGAGCAACCTTTACATTTATTTGTGTTTATTAACAGTATATTCTCTTCCATAACACATCAAGGTTATATTTAAAAATAATTTTAAGTCATGAGTAAAAGGAAGATGATCTGGCATAAGCATTAGAAACAAATGGTTAATAAATAAAATAAAGGATAAAAGTCGTAAATTTGAACCTTGAGATACTCTAGAGGACACTAAGAGGGACTCTGATTTAAAGTCATTATATGTAACAAATAATGTACGTTTGGATAAATATGATTTTACCAAGTGAAGAAGATTACTACTGAATCCATATAATTATAATTTTGAAATTAATATATCATAATTCACTTTGTCAAAGGCCGTCGAAGAATCAGTGTACACCACATCTATTTGGCCCTTATTATCTATGTGATTGGCTATTGTCTATTATATTAGTAGTATCTGCTATATTGGGAGTTATCTATTGTAAAGCTAACACTAACTTAGTTTTCCACAAAACACTATACAAATGTATAGTGTTTTGGTGTTTTGTGGAAAACTAAGTTAGTGTTGTCTTTACACCAAAGGTTCCAACCTAGTCCAGTATATTGTAAAGCTATTAATAAACAAGTCCACTGTCGACAATATTTAGTTGATATATTTCTCTCTGTATGAAAATTATGATTTAAATTAATTTTTCTAGATAAATTCAATCCAATCAAGTTTTCCTTCAAAATTCGATATTCAAATAAAGATAGTCAAATACAAATCCAGAGTAGAGCAGTTTTTAATCAAATTAAATAGAATATTTTAGTTTAGTTATAAAGCCTTGGGGATTTTGATTCTTGATTTAAAAAATATTAATAGCTTTTAATTTATTTAGCTGTTAACGTTCGCTACGATTTGAGCCTTTTTAAAAACTAGATCTATAGATAATGCTGTCTGTTTTTGTTTAATTTTAAAAAAGCCTCATGCCGTAGGCCAAACGCTAATAATTATATAAAAAAACATTGAATGTTTTTTAAACCAACAATCATAAATCCCAAGAGTTTATAAATAAATAAAAATATTTTATAATTCAACAATACAAGAAAAATATTGTTGTGTTAAAAGACAGATTCAATAGCATTGATAATAAAGTACTAAATAATTATTAAAAAATATTTATAATGGACAGTGCTGGTGATCCAGGTATCCAGAACACCACCAGCATTAGTAGCAGCCGCAAAAAATGTGCCTGGTTTAACTTGAAACGTTTCATCTAAACTACAATAACGAAGAGAATCGTAAACACACTGTACACTATAATTTTGAAATTATCAGAAAAAAATCTTGACTGAAAACGATCTTGACTGAATTCTCGACATCGACAGATAAACGCCATTAAACGGTTCAATTGCGAACTTCCTCGTAACAGCTATATTATTCTCGTCTCGATATTATTCACATTGTAACAATCTTATCCGAATGTTTGTAGTTTACCGTAGTTTACAGTTGTGCTGCGCACTCGTTTCAGAACTACCCTCTCTTATCCGCACTTTATCACCGGCAATATTAGATGCAGCTCCGACTTGAATGTTTCCTATTTACCATTAAAGTCAGATCGTAGATAAGCGTAATGAATTATTTACATAACGCCAGTAATCCTGCAAAGACTGCGCTGAAACCGTAGGCAACCATGAGGGAATCTTTAAATTTATGGTGAGGGATTAATCTTGATTAGAGCGAGAAGTTGGGGAAGGCCGTAACTAGAACGTGAGCCACCATTTTTATGAAAATAAAATAATCAAGAGTACGGGGTCTTTCAATAAGGGCGCTCGATTTTTAAATGTAAATAAAACAAGTTGTGTGTGAGATATTCACTCAATTTTTTTATTTTAAAGAATATTTTATGATATTAAGTATGAAATAAAACGTTGTTCAAATGCCACCGGGGCTTTGCTTGGTGGCATGTATTCGGGAGATCCAATTTTCGATGACTGTCGCATAAGTCTTGCTGAATTTACTGGATGGCGTTGCTTATGTTGACTTTAAGGGCATGAATTGTTTGCGGTTTATTCGCATAGACCTGCGATTTAAAGTAGCCCCAAAGGAAGAAGTCTAAATACGTTAAATCGCATGATTTCGATGGCAAGTTAATAAAGTTCAGGTTATGGCAATGCCAGTTTCATTTTGGAAGAAGTACAGACCAACCATTCCGCCAGACCAAAATCTGCACCAAACAGTGACTTTATCGGAATGCATTTGGTGCTGGTGTATGTCGTGTGGATTGGTATCGTCCCAAATCCGACCATTTTGCTTGTTCACATACCCATTCATTCAAAAATGGGCCTCGTCGCTAAAGATGATTTTTTTTTTGCCAAAACTTGGTTCAACTTCCAATTGCTCCAGAGCCCAATCAGCGAACACACAGAATTTTCTATGGTCGTTTACCTTAAGTTACTGGGTCTGTTGGATTTTATACGGGTGCAGACTCAAGTCCCGACGCAAAATTCCAAGTTGGAGTCGCAGAAAGGTCAAGTTCTTGTGAATGACGAGAAATCGATTGCCTCGGGTTTTTCCGTAGACTCTCACGCACAGCAACGATGTTTTCAGCAGACCTTGCGTTTCGGTGACGTACGGATGTTGGCTGATTGTTTATGAAACCGGTTGACTCAAATTTGGCGACCAAACGTCGAATAGTCGACTCGGCGGGACGGTTGTGGCGAGGATAAAAATCCGAAACGTTTCTCGTATGGAGCACTAATTTTGAAAATAAAATTTAATGATTAGCGCACGTTGCTGTACTCTATAACCTTCTATTTCTGAACTATTCACAATAAATTTGACAGACATTTTTTAACAACATAACAGCTATAACCTAACAGAATTCGAGCGTCCCTATTGAAAGACCCTATATATAACAATATTATACGGGGTTAGTAAGAAGTGTCGAAATACCTAATTAATGATGAAGTATAGTTTGATAGAAATAATTTTAATGAAGTACAATAAGAAATAAAACAGTTAATGGAAGAGTTAAATAAATATAAACTTACATCATCGGGCAAAAATTAAAGCGCTTTACATTTCACATCATTTCATCTCATCTTATGTTAATTTAGACCACTTCATCTCGCTTATTATACACATGGTATATTACTAAAAATCACAAAAACTATATGGATAGTCTAATCACAGCGTTAATGGTTTCTGTCTCAAAATTAATAATTCAACGCAAATTTTTGTTGATCTCTTGTACAATTCTAAAATTTTCTTAAGGTACAAAAAAAGGTACAAGATACATAGTCGGGTACTTATTATACTCGTACTCATGCCAGGACCTTTTTCAATTTCCTATTACATCAAACAGGACTGGCACAACATTTCTTAGTCTTGTCGCCTATTCCCTACAGACGTCTTGAATATAGATTTTAAAATCTCGCGAGAAAACTGGATAATTCTAACAAAATTGCGTTCATTTAGGAGATGTATCTCTATATATGTTTTGATGTATTATCTCGCTTCATGTGTAGGGTCACCTGTTGAAAAAGCAACATTTTCAGGTTCGACTAAACTCTTGTATTCTAATGACATCTCATCACCGAACTCACTTAGATTTAACAAGTATAACTGCACTTTTCACATTATTCTCACGATTGGAGTAACGATTCTTTAAAATAATCGTCTTGCAGTGTTAGAATTTATTTACTGTGACTGAACGAATTTCTTCAATTCTTCGTCAATTCAACTTCTCACTCGTATAACTCCATTGGTTTTAAAATAAAGTACAAGACTAAATTATAATGTTATGTAAACACATATTGACGAAAAATCATTGAAACTTAGAAGCCCTCTATTGAGTTACTAAGTAAATACATTAAATATTTCTCGTGTCATCTAGACGTCTTTATAAATCAAAATGCGCTCATCTGTAATTTTAATTGTCAATCAGTACCAGTTGTACAAATATTGAAATTTTATTTTTTAATATTTACTTACTAAGAATATTATTTACACAAATTATTTATATCCCCTCAATATTGGTCTACTAATCTCTAGAGGTTGCAACAAAACAGTCAAATCAATAATGCGTTTTCTCCGTTAGCTATTCGAACAGAACTCCACTAGATGTCCAACAATAGTTACAAATTAACAGTTTGTAATTTTTTTGTTTACAACTTTGTTGTTTAGAAAACAACAGTTAACAAATTTGGGGTTCACGTATACGGCCCAATACATATCCACAGGAAAAGTTGACTATTTTCTACTAACTTTTACCCAGATTTTACGTAGATGGACGACTCTTGTTTAGTTTTGGTATGAATCTTGTAAACCTATTGACATGTAGATACTAGTAGGGTATTTTTAAAACTCAAGTTAATAATAACATTAGGCAACAAATTTTCACTTTTTTGTGTGCATGAGTTTTTTTTACGTGTGACTGGTTCCTTTTAGGTTAAAATGAAAGAAAACCATTGGTATAATGACCTGGATTTGTTTTTGCGGTCACTGAATTGTTTTTTCTATTTTTCAAACTTAACTACAGAATTTTCGCCTTAACTTTGCTCTGGGCGCCAACCCAAAGGTCTTTTCGGTTTAGGAGGCTCAAGTGAGTTCCCCTACACTGCGAGAGGTATATCAAAATAGGCATACAAAGGAAAAAAGTGCGTTTGTAGCTTAGTTTATCCCCGAAAAAGAGACAGTTATTTAGTCTTGTTTGTCGCTTTTTTGTGAGAAGAAATGACTTTAGCGCTATTTTGAAACGTTAATAGATGGGGTAACTGCGTTTTGTTTGACATCTAGTATTTTATTTTGAACGACAACATACCATATAAATAGGTTTAAGCGCTGAATACCACGTTATAACGTTAAAACTGGAATTACTGTAATACGCGTAATACAGTACAGTATTTGCAATTATTTGTCTTCCGTCTAGTTTCGGCGGGACATTCGGCAGGGTGGGAATGGGTGGAGGAAGAAGGAATCCGAACCATTTAAGATTCTCCAAAAACCGTTCCTTAAGCTATCAGAAGCTAAGGTAAGCTGGTATATTTGTTGGGTCATAGGTTAAAAAAATCATGAAGTCAGAATAATTTGCTCAGAAGCTCAACGAGAAAGAAATAACAGCTTGGGGCAGTTTTATCGTTGTACCAAAAGGCTTTCTCGGGTACCACAAGATGCTAAACTCCGAGCACCTGATCGAGAAGCTTGTGGAGGATTTAGGACAAATGGGATGCCGCATGTCACTCAAAGTTCATGTGCTTTATTCGCATCTTGGGAATTTTAAGGACAATATGGACGACTTCTCGGAGGAACAAGGAGAAAGGTTCCATCAAGACATCGCGGAAATAGAGCGTCGTTACCAATGCTCCAAGCATAACTTGGAAACTACGTTCTAAGCATAACTTGGAAACTACCCCCCCCCCCCCACACACACACACACACACACACACAAAAAAAGGCTCTCGCAAACAAAATTGTGTGTAGTCGTTCAAAGTTAAATACTAAAGATGTCAACTAAACCGCAGTAACTCCATTTATTTACGTTTTAAAATAGCGTTAAAGTAATTTTTTTCACAAAAAAAAATGACAAAAAAGGGGAAATAATTCTCTTTTTCAGGGAAAAAAGGTACAAATGCCTTTTTTCTCTCCCTTTGAGCCTCCTAGACTAAATATAACTTTGGGTTGGCGTCCAGAGCAAAGTTAAGGCGAAAGTTCGACAAAATAGAAAAAACAATCCAGTGACCGCAAAAACAAATCTAGGTCATTATGCTAATGACGTTTCTTCAATTTAACCTAAATGGAACCAGTCACACATAAAAATAACCCGTGCACAAAATCGTGTTGACCGGTGGAATTAGTTGTTTTTCATTGTAGTAATAATACAAACCTATTAGAATTTGGTCAAAAAATACAAGACAGTGGTGAGGTTTATATGATATGAAGTTGTCATAATGCAGAACATTTTCAGTTAACAAATGGTGTTGTTTGATGCGCAGTACCTTTACGGTGGATAAATAAATTTTCTGTTTATCTTGGAGAGATCTTATGTTTATGGTATAATAATAGTACCTTGACCTTCGTAATTTGATGGCCCTTCTGCAGTGAGATCGTTTTGTACAAGTTTGGTAGGTATGTAAGGAGTTAAAAATATTTCTTCTTTGATATTTGATAGTGTTTAATGTAATTTACGTACAAAATATCAATATTATCTTGTTAAAAATGCAGCTCACTTGTCAGTTCTGTTTATTCCAAGTTATTTGTAATAAAATTCAATTTTTGGCCATTTATTTTTTAATTAAATGAAGAGAATATAATGTGGAGATTTAGCAATAGTGGACGTTGTACGTCTGATCTAACTTGTATTATGGATATACTGTATCCAATAAATCAGTGATTCTCAAAAAGTTTTTCTAAAGATTTCAATAACTCCGTTCATAAGAATGATATTAAAAAGTGGTTTTCACTATAATCATTTACTAGGTGTAGTCATTAAGTGGTGAAAATATATGTACAAGTCAAGGACTCACCTTGCATATATATATTTGCGTAATGCCGTTTTTTTACCTGATATTTTATACAATTCCTACAGTCATTTACTTTTAATATATCAAGTATTCTATATTAATTGTATAATATAAAGGATTTTCATTATTGAAGATCCTTTATATTATAAAATTGAAATAGCCTAAACACTATTTATATTATTTAATTAATACGAGTTTATCTGTATCACATTCAGTAAAGTTTTCATACATTTTAAACAAAACAATGTTCTCGGTCCCATCTCTGCGATTGCATGTAAATAACAAACCCGCAACATATTTTCCACGTCCCCGTTTTTTCGACTTGACGTTAAACTGTTTTAATTACTACACCCGACCATACATGTTGCATACTAACCTAACGTAATAATGATAAACAAAAAAAAATACGATGCCAGATGAAGAACGTGGTAATTATATTACTGCTACTGTAATTGGATTTGGTAGAGAATTATCTTCCAGTTGCAATCCGCTGTTCCACACATAGGTGTAATTTGAGTTCACCGGCTAGTTTATTGGTCTGCACTTTTATTATAACTTGTGACCTGCTTTTAGCTCTAAAATAGGATGTATCTCAACTGTTTAATCGATGATTCTATTAATTTATTGACTTTACAAAAATGCAAAGTAGATTTAATTATTTTAGATAATTTTACAATAGGATTTTGATATAAAAAGTTATGTTAAAATGTGCGTACCAAGTAGACAAATTTCCATGTTTTTAAATTAAATAAAACTAGAATTGGCTATTTCTTTTCGTTTTCGAACCACAAGCCAATTTTTTTTTTCGATTCAAGGCGATAACGATTGTTTTTGGAATTAGAGCAAAGTTACATACATATTTTACACAGTTTACATATTCTAAAGGTACTTTTTTCAAGTAAATTAAGATTCTTTCAAAAGATTTTTAATATCTTTACTACCGTTCGAGTTATAACGTACATACACTTATATTTATTTAGTTATTTATGTCATAGTTGGCTGTGATTTACATAAAAGAAGAAAAGTTTTCTCTTTTCAACCATATGTACTGTCAGTACTTCGACTGACCGTTCAATCAGTTGCCATCGATCTCAAGATTTCTTGAAACGCTCGTTCTCAAACTTATCAACGAGGACCTCGATCAGGATCAGCTAGAATGGATACCGAATCACCAATTTGAATTTTGGCAACTTCACTCTACAATACAGCAGTGCCTAGAACTAAATAACTAATATAATCTATCAAGCAATAGACAATCAACAATATTGCTCAGCTGTATTCTTGAACGTCAGCCAGGCATTTGATAAAGTATGGCATCCGGGATTAATATATAAAACCAAAACACTTCATTCCAACAAATATCTCAATATATTGAAATCCTACTTAAACGAACATCAATTCGAAACTAAAGGTAACAATGAAATCTCTTATCGTTCTCAAGATCATTATCAACAGTGCCGCAAGGAAGCATTCTTGGTCCTCTACATTATATTCTATACACATTCGATGTATCATAGAAACATCAATAAACACGTTTGCCGATGACACAGCCATATTTGCAAATCACGAAAACTCAACAATAACCTCACACAATCGTCAAAGACATCTCAACCTCATAGTAGCATGGTTACGAAAGTGGAATATTAAAGTCAACAAGTCCAAGTCATCTGAAATAACATTCACTCTACGAAAAAGTCATTGTCCCACCGTCACCCTTAATCGCAAAAATCGCAAAAATTATACCACAACAAGAAACAGTGGATTACACTTGGACTCGAAGCTAAATTGGAAACCGCACATAAGCAACAAAATAAAACAAATAGACCTAATAAAAGGAATTAACTGGTTAATAGGACATAAATCTGAGCGTTGACAATAAACTTCATACTTAAAAAGCTATAATCAAACCTATATGGGCATACCTATGGAGTTGAACTCTGGGGATGTTCCAGCCAGTCGAGTATAGTGATTATGTAGAGAGCTCAGTCCAAAATACTTAGAATTATAACAGGTGCACCCTAGTATGTTTCAAACCATACCCTCCATACAGACGTAATGAAGATAAGGCAACTTGTCACTGAAGGGAGCAAAACACTACAACAAATTGTAAATCCACTCAATCCCATTACTACCGCTCTTGCAACGTACTCATAAGAGCAGATTTAAAGCAATGTGGCCCATAGATCTAAGAGGAAACGGTAATAACACAAACGATAGAGCGATATATATTGAGTTTTTGACTGACGCGGTGCAAGATTCAGAACACAGGTCACAACACAGAAGTACATCGGTAACAAAAAAATTAATAACTAGAGGAGTATAACTTGGAATTTCCATAAAGTGAAACGGCCTAAGATTCTTGGTGTACTAAAATAGTAGAGTAACCCATGTTTGTAGTATTCACTTTGTAATGTTTGTGTTAAAGGCGTAGCACCAGAACACTTACTGTTGTAAGCTTTTAAAGAACTGGACATAGATCATTTTGTGCTCAACATATCAACAATCCACCGTGTTGACTACACAGTTACGTTGACAAAATAAAAAGGATAATAAAAATAAAAAAGATAAACCCGACTTTTTCCTTTCGCACTTTACCTTTCCGTGTGCAAGTTTTCAGTTAAGTGGTGTTATATTTCTTACCGCTTCAACTACACCCTCGCGGTGAAATAAAACTTCTTAAATACGGGCTGTTTACGGCTCCCGCAAAATCTCTTGACACGTAATTAAGTGGAATATCCGCCTCTTATGTAATCGACCCCGTTTTTCGCGAATACACAACTGATCCGACACAACCGTGCAATTTTATGGGTTAATACTTTATCACGTCGGAAGGAAAAGCGGCGTCAGCGAGTACGCCCTAAATAAGATGTGTTAATTGGGAAAATCCAATTAAATCTGACATAAAAACGTCTGATAAACAAAGAGTGGAGCTAGAATTGGGCATTACGGGACGGCAAATTAACGCAATTACAGCCCCGCTCGAATAAAGCCAAGGAAAATTCATAATGGACGCTTTCGCCGTTTGGTTTTACTCGGAAATTTTCTCGTTAGGTCCGCTATGCGCTCGAAAAAGGTATTCGGAGAATAAAAAACGTATTGAATAGGCGTTCCCATTCAAGACATTACCCTTTTAAAAAAGGTTAAGGCTCGATCCACGCTATGGCGCCGCTCTCGATACGCTCTCGGACAAATGACGTTAGAATTTCAGTTTTCTTTATAAACCTAATTTCATTCATATGATATACATTGTAAATTTCAAGTGCAATGGTAAAGGAATTTTTAATGTTATAAATTTCAAATGGATTATTAACTGAAAAATGAATCTTGTAACTGAAAAATAAAGTTATTGCTTGAACATTCAATACTGAATTGACTTGAAATTTGAATTATAGCTCTTCACGAATAGGAAAAAGTGTGAGATTCTCTATGTATGCGTAGAAGAAAGAGTGAGGCAGCATTCGGAGGGAAAAGGATGCACTGTACGCGCAGCCAGATTGAATTCTATGCACACAAAATTATTTACTGAGTCGCATTGAGACTGCGAAGATCTCAATGCGATTGAGTAAGGGTCAGATTATTTACTGCGCACCTTGTGGGCGGTCTGATATTTTTTCTTGGTCTGGTTTTGAGACTTATTCCTTGACGAGCTTGTACCTGAATTTATTTGAATTTGAGTAAAGACTGATGCACAACCAGAACTTAAACAGCAATGTAAATATGAGGAGATTTTATAGAACCGAAAGTGTATCGAGAGCGGCACCATAGTGTGGATCGAGCCTAATCAGATATTGGCATGGTCGATATATTTTGTAGTTCCATATTTAGTAAAGAAGATTATTTCATGCCTTCTAGACCAAAATTACTTCAGAATATTCAAGATCTAATAAATAGAACTGCCCAGACATGCAGGCTAATTACTAAAAAGACATTTCAACGTCTGCCAAGAATTTGATAATACTATATATTACACATTTGTTTAGCGAACAATGGTGAGTATTTTGGGTAATTCGTCAAATAAAGTTTCATCGTATTGTAAAAATTGGATTTAATGTTTTCTTTTATTACGACAACGAATCAAATGATTTCTAAATGGAATTGAATCAAAAGATCTTTAAAAATATATTCTACAAGGTAGGGGGTGCCATTTAAAATTTTGAAGTATAGATAGCTAGGGGTAAGGCGATGAGCAAGTGAAGGTTTTAAACTTCCCCTTCGATGTCCAGATGTACGTGTTTTTTAACTAAAAGGGTAGTTTTTAAATGAAAGCACTGTACTTATGTAAAATACATCAAATTAATTTAATATTATTTTCACGAATTTTTTTAATTTCTAGAGATTATTTTTATATGAATTTCATTATTTAAGTGCGTTAAAAAGTAGTAACGGTAATACATTTATTTTTTTTAGTACAAACAACCATAGTTACCTGTAGCTTAAACATATTAGTCAAGATTTTTACAAGCATAAAGTACACTATATGAATGACTTTATGGTACACAAACTTGAGGGCAAAACGCCGCTGGTAAGAACTCCAGGATTTCTTAGCCAATTAAAAAAAAACGATAACAATATGCACTGGCATTCATATTGATTTTTTAACGTTAATGTCAAGCAATAAGCATTTCTTTTTCTAATAAAACGTTATATGTAGGCATATTTTTTATTAGTCCGCTAGAGTTTTGAATTCAGTTATATATAATTTGATTTTTGGGCAATATTTGATGAGCAAAATAAGCTAAATATTTATGCATATTAATTTGATATAATATACAGTGTGATAATTAGGTTTCCCATGATAATCATAATTTTATTATTAAATAATTTTGTTAAAACTCTGAAATAACTTTATTTTTTAAAAAAGCGTAAACATTTTTTCTTTTTCAAATTCTATGTTTGAGCCTTGACGTCCTCATGTTCTTATTTTAATTGCAGCCCACTCTTTCTTTAACAAAAATAAATTCCTTAAAATTTTTCGAGCACAAAGGTAGGGGCTTTCTATTTCCCATTTATAAAATCCAGGGTGTAAGTAACACCACAAAAAGAAATCCAAAGGGGTCAAATCAGGTGAACAATGTGGCGAATCAATTTGTTCTTGTCGCCTCATCTTGTCTATCGGGGAAAATATTGTGAATAAATAACCACACATCAAAACCAACCACACCAAATGTAGAATAATTGTTACAACCACATTCTTAGGTGGAGAACATCATCTTCATTGTTTGGATAGAGAACTGCCAAAGTTTCAACTAAATGAAAACGTAGAAATTCTAATATCTAGCAGCTAATATTCTGATATCTATCTATCCAGCAGTCAAATCTTGTTAAAAGAAGTAAGAGGCCCTAAGAGATGACTTCGTATTATTCCATTTCAAAAATCTATTTTGCCTTAACGCTGTCTATGCGATTCTTGAATTGAATGAGGGTTCTCTTGAGGTCAAAAAAAAAATTAAAACTTTATAGAAAGTTTTCATCATAATTTTCCAGCCGCAGCAAAGTCAACATAATTGTTTAAATCCAGGTGCTTGATAAAAATGCGAAAATAATCTTGAACTTCAAGAAATAGGTTTAATATAGTATTTTCACTTACTTGATGTCTACCTGTGGAGTTAATTAGTTTACACTACCAATAATAGGAGTATTGTATGCTTAAGTTCATATCCCAACAGAAAAGTTTGACACCTCTACCTGACCACGAGCGTACCTGGCCTCGTCTTTATGTGTAACCACAACCTGGGGCTTTAAGGAATGAATCGATTTCTATGTGTCTGACTTAAAAAATAACTAAACTTTAAAGTCCTCAACTAAATAGGTACTCATTCTTATATTTTAACTGACAGTCATTTTTATATTTTAACCGACTACATTCAGATGTAGCTATCGGTTAAAACTCAACATCACATAGATATAACAACAGTGCTGTATATATTTTTCGCATTATAATACATTTAGTAATAGGCAGTTGGTAATATTTTGTTAAATCAAGTCACTATATGTATTTCATTAGAATTTTTAAATCTAGATCAAGGAAAGTTTTATTTGTGATCGAAGTGAGGCGTAAATCTTACTTGATCATTCTTATTACCTAGTTAAGACAAAAGCAGTGTTTATACGAACTGTACAACTAAAATTTCATATTAACGACATTTTATGCTAAAAATGCGTGAAACTGCCAACGATGTGTTGGCATCCCCGGAACAATCTCGGATTATAATCCGAGCGTCTCGACGTTTTTGCATTTTCACTTGAAGGAACGTTAAGCACGCTCCGCTTATTAGTGTAACGAATTATTTTGCAGAACGTACCTTCAGAGCTTGTCAGTTATGAAACTAATTTTACAGGAACTACTACGGCATAAAGATATTTAAAATAAGAAAAAAATAGGTAGAAGAAATTATTTTAAAGTCATTAGTTGAACAAATTGGTACACATCATATCTAAAATACGCCTATACCCTAGTAAAGTATCGTTGGCGGGCAGCCTTTGCGCCATCTTGTGTTCTTTTTTTTTTAAATCTTGAGTGGGTCGAAGCCTCAGTGTCATGTTATAAATGGATTTTAATAAGGACTTGTCACTAAATAAAATGAAAAATAAACAGTTTTAAAACCTTAAAGCGGACTTTTCCGCACGTAGAACATCTCTATCTCGAAATTAAGTGGCCGAAAAAAAATAAACCAACACAGAAATGCAGAATATGTGTTTTATACGACAGTTTTACTTTTTTCAAGTAGTCCATCATCGTGCTTTCTCATGACCCATGAGAAAGGACACACCCCACCCATGAGGCTGGGGTGTGTCCTATCCGCCTCAACATCAACAGATGTCGTCTGGTAGACGTCCCTAATCAACATCAGTCGAAACCCTATCGATCCGACACGATTTAATCGAGTGATCGTGCTAAAAAAAAATTCTCAAATAGTCCAGCATTGTGCTTTCTCATGACCCATGAACATGGTAGAGTGTGTTCTATCCACCTCAAAATCAATAGGTATCATTTGGAAGACGTCCCCGATCAGAATCAGTCAAAACCCGATCGATCCGACACTATTTAGTTGAGTTATCGTGCTAACAACACATTTTAATGCCAACGACACACACACAGACAAACAAATTTTTAAAACCATTTTGTTTTGTTTTTAGGCCGAAAAGCGAAAAATAAACGCTAGAAAAAGATTTCTTTTTCCATTTTTCTTTAGACGATTAACATTACTTTTCCGCTCTGGTATAGTTGAGTGCGGAAAATTAATAAACAATCAAGACGTAAGTGTTGTGTTGTTAATTGTGAAGGTATAGAGGGTCAAAATCCAGAACTACAATTTTACCGTTTTCCTGGACAATCTTGTTGGAGGAATTGAAGAGGAAGAGAAAATGGATTGTAGCAGTGCGTCGTCAAAGGTAATTATTTTTTTTTTTTTTAGATCTCAAATCATTATTAAATACATAAAACATATAATAATTGCCGTTTTGTTAAAAATAATACAGGTATTTTAGGCTTTGCACATATAATGACAGACTAAATGATGAAGAAATTTACTGGAATAGACTTTTTTTTCAAATTTTATTCGTATTTATTGTTCCTGGAAAATATACTCAACCTGCATTTTTTAAAAAGGATTCTGCTGAGAACAGACTTAAGGCTAGATTTGTACGAAGTTCAGTGCAATCAATTGTTGATCGACAGTTTGGATAGTTTAAAAAACTTTGAGGCAATGTTTCTCTAATAGCCTCTTTTGATGGCCACGTTTTTGTTTTAGCAATTAACGTTTTCAGGACACTTACAGAGATGTTTACAGCAGAAGTAGGAGATAAACAAACAGCCAATTACAGGGAAAGGTAATCCAAGTTTCATCTTCATAAAAAATATCAGAAGTCTGTTCGCAGCAGAAACTTTTTTAAAAAATGCAGGCTGACTGTCTTTTCTAGGAACAACAAATTTGAATTAAATTTGGACAATAATAAATCTATTTCAGTAAGTTTCTTCATCATTTCGTTTGTCGTTATATGTGCAAAGCCTAAAAAACCTGAATTTTTTTAACAAAACGGCAATTATTATATATTTTATATATTTAATAATGATTTGAGATATAAAAAAATAATAATTACATTTGATGACGCACTGCTACAATTCATTTTCTTTTCCTCTCTAATTCGTAAGATTGTTCTAGGAAAATGGTAAAATTGTAATTCTGGATTTAGACCCTCAATATTGTCACACTTAACAACACAACACTTACATGTTGATTGTTCCTTTTTCTTTTGTAACAAATCCTTATTAAAATCCATTTATAACATATGACACTGAGACTTACCTACTCAAAATTTAAAAAAACAAATACGAGATGGCGCAAAGATACTTTACTAGCATATATTAACAGATGTTAAGATACTTATCAAACACTAATTTAATGCCATCTGTGAGAAAATAAAGAACTTTTATTAACACAATTCTGATAGCCTGGAAGGAGATAACCTGCAATTAAGAATACATAAATAACAAAAAATAGTTTGGGACACAGAAATAGACTTATATATAAAAGCCTTGGACTGCGGTGAGAAAAATTAAGACAAGGACAAGCACACACATGCTCAGAGAGATGTTCCAAACTCCTCCCGTTGGGATTTGAACCCCAACGTACGAGGAAACCCTCAAGTTAAGACGAATATTTTCCTGGTGATGGTAACGGTAAAATACAATGATAGGCGCAATGAAATTGAGTGGCCAGTCCGTTCTCTGGATTTGACTCCGTTTGATTGTTTTATGGGGTTACTAAAAATCAAAGATTTACTTCAACAGATGAAATAACGTCGATCGAGAACGAGACGATACACAATATTTTAAACTTTCCATTATGAAGAAAATTAAATTGTCTATTACTTATTGACTCTAGCGTATATGGAATAAAAAAAGAAAAATCCGTTAAATTACGTAAAATATCTACTTCGCAGTCTCTAAATTTTTTCTATTCCATTCCCCATTTCCTATAAATAACGAAATATGATGGAGCTTTCCTGGCACCCGTTGTTACATTAAAGCAAATGGTTTTGATAAATAAGCCCCATTCCAAGATAACACCCTGTGCAAGTGATGTATGGACTTAAGATTCAGGGCTGGATATCACGTAAGGCGTTACGATATGAGATCGGCGCATCGGCGGCATTTCATGAAAAATCGAGGTGCTGAAAACACGATATCTCTGATGAATACCCTCGATAACTCCGCCACGCGGTCATGACATTATATATTTTTTCCCCATAAAATTGGGAGAGATCCCAGAGATTTCGAATAGCTGGCTGCCGATACGTATTTTAAATGCATTGACGTGTATAATAAACGTTGAAGTGTCGAGAAAGAAGGGAAATAGTTGGTAATACAAGGTGGAAACCATTTATGGAATAAAATTACTTTTGGCGTTAGATTAGAAATTTTTAGAAAATATTCAGGTAGTCAATTTTTAAGGGGCTACATCCACCTAAAATATTTAAAATTTTGCATTTTTTTTGTATATTATTAAGTATAGTATGAAGGCTTAGGAATATATTTTGAAAGTTTCAAGTCAATATGTTTAAAACTTACAGAAATACAAAGCTTTCAGTCACGCGGTTGCGGGCGGCTAATCCTGCTACCTGCGTCCCTCAATGAGCGCCCTAAACTAATCGACTTAACTAATCAGAGATAAACTTGGAGAATCATTGTTTAATGCATTTTTGTCCTACTATATTGTAATAATGTATATACACAAAATTTCTCGCTCTAAGAAAAATGAAACAAGCACGAGAATTCATCATCCTAAAAGAGTTCATCGTCCTTTGAATCCGAAACGATGCCCGTCATATCGCCCGCTACATGGTGCCATCATAACAATTTTCGGAAACAGCGATCGTCAATATGTTTCGTATGCGCTTAACTTCATGATAGCTGCTATCTTTGATTTCAGACGATCAGTTTTAGCAGGAGATAGGTCAACGGAAACCGGGTCGCAAAATAGACGCTCCATTTCCGGCGGGCATATCTCTTCCGGTTTTAAATATTCTTAAATTGTGTTCATTTCGCTGTATGTATACTTAATTTGTCTTTAATTTAAAAAAAATGTTTATTTATCATTAATAGTTCCCAAGAAAATTCACTCCGAAGATCGATTTTGTTTTTATGTTTCTAGGTGGATGTAGCCCCTTAATAATATCTGCTAAATGATATTTTAATATAGTCCAATTTCCGGTAGAAATAATGTTTCAAATTTATCAACTGTAAACAGAATAATCGAAGAATTCCCAAAATATTGGTTCAGTTATCGATGTGAAATACATGAAATACATGTCCAGGGACCTTGATTCATCATCGTGCACAAGAATTTGACATTTCAATAGCCCCTCTTCGCTGTATTCTGACTAAAGATTTCCGTCTCCATGCTTACAAAGTCCAATTGATTCAACTAATTCTCACAACATGATTCATAACCAACAGACCATGCACAGCGAAGAGAGTTCACCAATTAGATTATTAAACAAAAGAAAGTGAATGTAAATTTTATGGACAAATCATCTTCAGCGACGAGACCCATTTTCACCTTGATGGCTTCGTTGATAGGCAAAATTGCCATACTTGGGATTTAGGATTTGGTATGGTATGAGTTGTGGTTTGAAGGAATCATTACACCATTTCTTTTTGAAAACGAGGCAGGTAATGCATTAACAATTTATTATCGAACGTTATCGTGATATGATAACCCAGTTCTTTATATCCCAATTGGAAGATATCGCTCCTGAAGACATGTGGCTTTAGCAGGACGGTACCATTTGCCATACCACCCGTGAAACATTGACGGTATTTCACGGGTCTTTTCCTGGTCGTGTCATATCCCGTTTTGGTAATCAGAATTGGCCGCCACGGTCTTGCAATTTAACACCTACGGACTTTCTGTGGGGTTTTCTGAAGTCTCAGATTTGCACCAACAAGCCCATGACCACCCAAACATTAAGGGCCGACATTGAACGCTGTATCAACTAAATACTGCCACATTTATGCAACATCGTTATTGAAAATATCGTCAGAAGAGTAGCCGTGTGCCATCACGGCCGTGGCGACCATTTACCCGATGTGTTGTTCCATATATAATTCCCAATTATCTACATTATAAATCAATAAATATTTCAATACTTTGCTACAGAAAACCATCTTTTATTTAAAATTAACATCTTGCTCTCTTATTGTAATAATTTTAATTTATGGGTACACTATAATTCACTAGTGCGATCAAATTTACAATATACACATAAAATGGTCTCCTCGGTATCAGTTACAGGTAATTAAAAAAAAACGCGAATATTTTTTAAATATTATGTATTTAAATTATACATATTTTCCTACTGACTATCTCGAGTCTGAACTGTTACCAAGATTTTAGGATCTGTATAATAGCATAATACGGGGAAATCAATAAATAAACATATAAAACTAATAAAGAAAAACCGAAACACCGTATCTATAAAAAAAATCGTATCAAACATGTTCGTTGTCTACAATAATCCTCCAAATTCTTTTTAGTTCTATTTGTTCACTTCACTCTGGTGAGACTCTGCTGTATTGTTAACACAATCTTACTGCTGTAACATTGTGTGTTATATCTTAATTATATTTATTTTAGACTTTAGATACTTATTCTTTATACTTTTGTGGAAATAGAAAATATATCGCATTTATAGTATCAACGAACCACTTGTTTTTCTCTTGTACTAATACCTCTGTCAATAGATCCGCAACCTCGGATACGGCGGCAAGACGTGCCTGGACTCGCCGACGAGGAGGAACGACATGCACAAACCGGTCGGGCTGTACCCGTGCCATCGCCAAGGAGGCAATCAGGTACATACCAGTAACCTTACTTATTGTTATTTTTCTTACAGATGGCATCGTATGATCGGCAAATATGCCTGGATAGCCCTTGTAAACCAGAAGACATGCACAAACCGGTCGGTCTTTGGCCATGTCATGGCCAGGGGGGGAACCAGGTAAAACAAAATAATGCCGCTCTATTGGATGATGTCTCAGGAAGTGGGTTCTTAACATTACCTTTTAACGCTATCGCATCGCATCATGCAGAACTCTGTGTTACTGATTTAACTATAGGTGTGCTGTTTGTTTCAAGCTGGTTGCGTTCATATAACGAGGGACATTTTATAGATTTATTAATTGTTAAGATAAATTCATACAAAAAGTATTTTTCTACGACCGCCTTGACATACGTAGTATATCACCAACGATGTTTTCGATAATACGCGATTATTTCTATTATACCACTAGTGGTATAATGAAGTTATTACTAAAGCTGCCCACCGTAAACCTTGCACCAGTGGTGTTATACTCAAGTTAATTCGCGGCAGTCGAGATGTCCACGCGTAGACTTGAAACATTTGAGTCGATGTAGGTAAAATAAATTGAGTTTAAATTTTCTGTTGTGTTTGACCACATGTTACGTTGTTCATTATCATATAAATTATTATAAGTTATATGGACGTATTGCTTATATACCCACTGCCGCCGCCACTGATGAGGCGTTGAAGTGAGTAACTCGAATCATTACATTACTCATTTCATTTTTCAAATATTATAGATAAAAAAATAACAATTTATTCAAAACAGAAGGAATGTATCACAATCAGCTAATATAGCTATGTATAAGTATATTAACCATAGTTTACTAGATATGGAGAGGTCGCTGGGCACTTGGTGAATGAAAACACTTAGAAATAAATAGTTTACTATTTATTAACATCGCATGACTTTTATTTTCCAGAAATTTTCCTTGTTATTTTTTTTTATTTTCCTTTTGAGACAAGGCTGTATAGCATTCTCCGTTATTATAGCAAAGTGTACTATAATTTAAAATACCAACAAAAAATTATACATCTAGAAAATACGATACGATGCATACGAAGTGTGTAAATTAATTAAGGAGACAGATTTTTTTCAATTTTTTTTTATTCGAATAGATGAATAACATCCCTTGAGGTGATTTTGATCAATCTCGGAAAGATGAAAAAGTCACAAAGACACAATTCGGGCGAATAAGGTGGCTGAGGAGCCACAGCACTGATTATACTAGCCAAACATTCGTTTACTGAAATCGGTGTGTGGCAAGGCGCATTGTTGTGATGCAACACCCAGTTGTGCTTGATCTTTGGTCTCACACGCATGACCTTTTTTTGAAGTTTTTGAAGAACCTCTCGGTAAAAGTGTTGATTAACCGTTTGGCCTTAAGGCACAATCTCCTTGTGAACGATTCCTTGGCTATCGAGAAAGCTAATGAGAGGTTGGTCTTTAATAAACGAACAAACAAACGAAGATTTATTTGATTAATTTATAAGTGCAAACAATATTATATATTGAAAATAATAATTTTGTTATTAAAATATTCAAAAATTAATTATAAACTATATTTAGATGTTAATGATTTTACTTAAGCATTTCCTTTTGCATATTAAAACATCAATATAAGTATTATTTATCAATATATTGATTTAATCAGAATGAATTTTCATTTTTTATATAATAAGACTACAATTTAAAAAATATACCCTCTCGATTATCAGTTCTTTCGGCAACCATAAGATTTTCACTGTTATTTAATGTTCATGACACTATTGTGTCTACGACGAACAACTACCACATCTGCGGCTGTACATTGTTTATTAGTTGATAGCAGCTGGATATGGCTAACCTAATAATTATTAATTGTTGATTTTAATTAATCAATTGAATATTTTAAAATTGTTTTCACATTATTGTTTTCAATAGTTAATGTTATTTGTACTTATAAATCAAATAAGCTTTGTGTTGTTTCAAAGGTATAAACATTGAAATAAATCGATTTTTATATCAAAAAATCGGATTTTTTTTTTCAATATGGTGTACCTTTTTGATCAATTCAAGGATTTGAGAGGTAATTCTGCATCGAGAAAGACATAAAAAAGTTAGTTTTACAATTGTTCTAGAACGTTACCATAAAGAAAAAAAAATTCGGAAAAAATCGCCTGTGTCTAATGATTATTGTGAAGATTATGAGCTGTTGTTATTTTTTTTTTAATATAGTCTTTATATACCTCTATAATGTGTCCAAATTTTATTCAAATAGGTTAAGCCATATTTAAAAAAAATATATTTTCTGATTTTTCGTTTTTTTTCGATTTATTCAGAAACCAAAATAGATAGAGGTCTGAAACTTGCAGGATCAACGTGTCTCATTAGTTTCAACATACTCTCAAATCTACTTTATCCAGATATCTCTCTGGGGTCGATTCACTATGCTTATCGTCCATGTAGAGATTGCTCATAATTAGCTGTTTAATTTAGCTGTTTAGCTAGTTGAAGGATATGAAAAGTCCCTTTAAATTCAAAGAAACCAAACGTGCAACAAAGAATACACCGTGTCAATTAAAATATAAAAATGTATAGCAACGTCCGGTATAACCGGAAGCACGGCCATGTCAGAAATATTGTCATTGAATTAAACATGAACCAATATATTTGTGTTAAAATTTTTAGGAAATAATAATCAGCAGAACTGACAATATGTAACCAACGGTTTCGATCAATCAGTCTGTACGTTTATGGAACTTTAGCATTGTAAAAATTACTTTTTTTTGAGCAGTTAAATATCTTGAAAATGGTCAAAGTGTGGCCAATTTCCTACAATATAAGACTACGTTTGGATGTTTGGATATAAAATATACAATTCCACATAAATTAAGAAAATGATTAGTGGATCCTAGTGTTTTTGGTACGTTGTCGACACGTATTATATAATATATAATTATTTTTATTTAATATATAGCTTATAGAAATCAATTAAATTCTCAAATAAAGTGATATACTCGTAGAAGCGTAGAAAAAGCATTATCTCTACAGCAGAATCATTCTCTCCCACGAAAATCTTAATATTTGAAAAATATGATATTTAAATAGCCATCTTGTTCCAGCGTTACCGGCTTGAAACAAATATCTGCTGGTTTACTAAGGCGTTCTTTTTTCGCAATGAATAACAATGGGGGTGTTCGTTCTAAGTCCTACGCCGTTTGCTTTCATTTACATATATATTTTTGTTCTGTTACGAAGGCGTAATCGTTTTTTGTTTTCTCCTTACACAGCATGCGGTCTTTTGTCTTATCGTGTGTACTTTTTATAGTACGTTTATTTTATAATTATTAACATTTGTACATATAAGACCTAACCATTAATACGACTAATCATTTGTGAAAAAAATAAACGAACATTCAATTGTGTTACCACAGTTTTTAAGTTTTTCCTCGATGTGAATATTTTTAATACCCATTAGACATGTATTCAGTTATTTGTTATGGACGCTACATATTCCTACGATATTACAGAAATTCACAATGTTTGTATATAATTTTCCATCGGCCAAAAATACGCTCTATAAACTTCAAACTATTGAAACTGAACTAAATACTGCCATGAGTGCAATTAACCAAAAACTGTATACTAAATAATTTTTACGTTTTAAAGGATGTTACAGTGACGTACAGGAAGTTCATCGGCAGTGAGGAATTAATAAATTTATTATCCATCAGGTTTTTGTGTACTTTAAATATATATATATATATATATATATATATATATATATATATATATATATATATATATATATATATATATATATATATATATATATAATCATAATATATATATATAATATACAGTATGTTCCTAAAATTTGGAATAAATTTCATCAAATTAAAATGTACATTGAAGAAAATACTGTCATAACTTAGGAATGTACAACGATAGGAATGTACAACGGTCTTCAATTTATTTAAAAGATTTTTTTTACGTTCTTTTATATTAAATTCATAACTTGGCAAGTTTTATATCCAACTAAATTGTTTATAGTATAAAATACAACAACTAGCAAAGCTATATTTTAAGCTTTTATTAAGTATGCTCACGTTAAACGTAACTTATTGACTATCAAAAAAAGTTATAAATTGAATATCAATGAACGTAATGAATTTTCTTTTAAATCAATTGAAGACCGTTGTATATTCCTATTGCATATTCCTGTCGTAAGTTCCTATGGAACTTAGCACCCGATCAGATCTCAAATCTTTTATCAGCAAAGCCGACAACCCCAAACGTTGTTTGTATCGAACTTAGCCCCCTCTACTTTTCACATTTATGTTTTTGGTAAAATTTTGAAATTTGATGAAGTTCTGGTTGTTAGGGAGTTGAAGGTGAAGAAAAGATAATCCCAGGGGTTGGTTTGAAAATAAAAATCAACGAGTCGGAGAAGTATCTCCAAAAAAAAAACATTAATTTCAATTTGATGAATTTTATTCTAAACTTTAGCGACATACTGGTGCAATTAAAACATGTATAATAACCTTTATAATCTTTTTTAAGAAAACCTGCAGTCAAAAACGTTCGCAGTACGATATTTTCTGGCGAGATGATTAATTAGTCTAAAGACTAATTAATCATCTTTAAAAAAAAAAAAAGGTTAAAACCTTTGAACAAAGAAAAAAGTTCGAATCTTATATTTGATTTATAATTAAAATAAACACGGAGGTACTATATGACCCTACCTCTGTTTCTTTTGGAAAGTGGCTAGCTAAAACCTTCCAAGCAATAACATACAGGAGACCAGTTTTCCACGGACATTGAAATATTACACATTTCTCAACGCGCATTTCTCCAACCAAGTTGACATCATTGAGAGATAATCGGGATTATGCCAACTTGCTTGGCGAAACGCGTGTCCATAAACGTGTAATCTATCAATATTCGTGGAATTTTATTACTTTATGTCAATTTGTAACAATCATGTTAACCATGATCTCGCAAAGTCGTGGAATAGGACGAGAAGTATTTGCAATAAATTCTGTCTTTGTGTGGAAATAATGAATGCACAGTTAATGTACATTAAAGGATTTGTGGGGTTTGTAAATTTTCCAATAATTTTCGAAGTGTATTATTTATTACACAAGTAAATATTTAAACGTGAGAATGCTCTTTTTGTGGCTTGACGGCTGAACGTTTTTCCATTCGATACGGGTCGAAATCGGCGAACAAATTTAACACTTTGGAACGTGAAAAATCAATTAACCGTAATGACATCAGCGCGAGGGCATTTATCAGTGCAACTTCCACAGTAATTTGTATACGTTTCCGGAAATATGTTACGCTTGTTTATATACAATTCGACAAATGCGATTACGTGGATAAATCTGCTTCTAAACGGTATTGAAGTTGTAAAGCGTGTTGGACTTTTTTTCGTCCTAATCCGAATAATTTGCGGTATTATTGTATACAATATATACGAGCCCAGGCTCACAATAGTTCCGTCAGGCATAATTTTGCAACTAATATATTTAAATAAAAATAATAACACTCTCGAAAGCATTTTATTAAAGAAAAATATTAGTAACAGACAAAGTATAAACTTTTAACTTAAATATGATGAAGTTTGCGGTTCAGAATAGTTCGCCCGTTTCATCAAAACTGTTATATCACTTTTATTAACAATAATAGCTTTAATTCTAACAGGCATTGTATCTACCAGCTTAGGGCACTATTCAGGAAGCGTGCTGAACACTGAAGCGTAACATATTGATATTGACAGCAATAAACATTTCCCTATTCCAATTATATTAGGTATTTATGATATATATTTCTTATGACATGCAAAATGGTTGTCTATATTTTGGCGAATGCGCCAGGGTCGCGGTTTTTTTTTATAGTCTTATTTAATATTCTATTATTTAGTCTATTTTTATAGTCTAATTTACTCTTCTTAACTTTAATAGTAGTAGTTGTAACTTTAAGAGTCTTCGGTCTTTACTTTTACAGTATTCTGTTACTCAAAACATATCTGACAAAAGATCTAATACCACAGGTTTTTTCTTTTTTCATTTGATATATATTTTTTTATTATAATAATTTTGTAGTTAACGGTTGTAGGTCAAATATAAATACATCTGCATTTTAATGGTGCATGCATTAAAAGTATCGCTTTTAATTATATTTAACATTTACTAAATCTATACGTGTTTGAATTTAAATACATACAGCATATTGATACAGTTTTGCACAATATTGATTTTTTAACGATTTTTTGAAAACTCTGAAATAAACCGAATTTAATTTTTAAAGCAACAGTGACGTGAAAATTATTTTTTTTTTCAGATTTAGCTTGAATAATAACGCATCATGGTGCTTATCTAAATTTTAACACTCTTTGAAAGTACAGAGGTACCCTATATTAGGAATTTCCTGTTTACCTTTTGTAATATTTTTAGGAAATATTTACGGTGCTTTTTGAGAAGAATATAAATAAAGTAAATACAACTTTAATTTGAAAGGGGTCACTACACGTTCTTATCTAAATGGGAAAATGACATTTTTATGTTCGTTTTTTCTCAGAAACCGCCGAATAAGTTTTGATCAAAATTTTAACACTTAATTGACATTAATAAATGAATAAACGGTGTTTATTCATTTAAGGTAAAGGATTTTTTTATAATGTCAATATACAAGAAACCTCTCAAAAAAGCAAAATTTATTCTCACTTTGGATGTTATTTTCTTAAGAATTATTAAATATTTTTTAAATCCCTAATACCGTTTATACATTCTTATTACTGACAAATTAAAAAAGAAAAGCAGCACGTTCAGTAAAATTGGAAGGAACACAACTGTCAAAATAAAATTTCTCAGGAGAAATGAAAATCTCTAATTCCGTCTTTCTTTCCTTCCCTTCTGTATACAAATACAAGTACAAATGTTACTACTGGTAATCTTTTTTTCGAATACAAGTACATATGTTGAAGAAAATGGTTAATTGTTATAATAATTTATGCTTTACATTTTGCTGATGAAAATGTTATTTTTGAATTTTGATTAAACAAAACAATCAATGCGGAAAAAGCTGTATTTTAAAGACAAAAAGACTTGTTTTCTCATTTTTTACGTAGGGACCTGAGGCAGTGTACTTTATTAAAACAGATATTTTAAGTTCTTCAAAATGGCGTTTCTTCAGATCACCTAAATTGTTTAGCCTATTAAATTAAATCCGCAATTGTAAGTAATCCCGCAAGAAGATATTCAAGCGAGTGAAATCAGTGAACGTAGTGGTCATGGCCACTCGATTGGTGATACTCGTCTTATCCGTTTTCCAGGCAAAATATCGTTAAAAAATTACCGGACATCAACAACAAAAATAGGGAGGTATTATTAAAACAAATTATTTGATAGAAAAGCATCAAATTATCCTCATTATTTGGATAAGTAAGTGATAAAGCCCGAGATTTTCTGTGCAAGTCAAAATGTTGACATTCTAAATATTTAGCAGTATTTTTCTTCGAACAAATAAACATCTAGAAAACGATTTCCTATCATTCTAGGTCATGTATTTACTTTATCTTAACACTGACTATGCAGTTCTTGAATCCAATGAGGATCATCTTCAAGCCGATATCTGCAATTATGACAAAGTACTCTTCCATTGAAGAAAAAATTAGATTAGTCATAAAAATAACAAAGATTCTTGATATCAGATACTTCTATAGCTGGAAAATATTTTTACTTTGCAATGTAACGGTATATTACAATTTTAAGGTTAACCCCCTATATCGTATAAACGGCAAAAACACTTAATATGTGACACTTTGTAACAGTACCGCTTTTATTAAGAATCAGGTAAATTGTAATTTAAAAAATAGTATGTTTATGTCACAAGTATTCTGCCAATTAATATCTTACCACCGATATGTACATTAAATAGCACGTCTAGATATTTATATCAAAATTAGTCTGCTCATAATAAGTCTAACATTAATTTATCTCTACATTGAACTTGCCTTATTCTCAAGAATAACAGCCAGGCTGCGTTCGTTCGAGGCTTCGTCAAAAACATGTTTTTAAAGCTTTTGAAATCATAGCTGATCGTGTTTTATGTTCAAGCTATTAATCGATTGATTAATCGTATATTCGGGCGG
This sequence comes from Rosalia funebris, assembly GCA_037954035.1. Lineage (NCBI taxonomy): Eukaryota > Metazoa > Arthropoda > Insecta > Coleoptera > Cerambycidae > Rosalia > Rosalia funebris. The sequence continues at coordinate 17,644,876 of JAZFAV010000020.1, forward strand.
TGTCTGATATGTTAGAGAAACTTTGACCTGATGAAAGGAAAAATATCCTAGAAGTTTTTAATATTTGCCGATTACGAGTTGCGACTAACTTTCGGAATTTAAGCCGCCGACAGAGCCCCGGCTATATTTCAGTAAGCCAAATATGACAAGTTCAATTATAACTTTCTAGCTTCACGAGTTCGATTCTATCTACAATTGATTGAAAGCAGATGAGTTATTGAATTTAATATACATTAATTATTTTACGACAGGTTTAAATTTAAAAATCGTATATTATAGCCTCAAAGCATTCATGAGATCAGTCATATAGAAGGAACGTAATATGCTCAAATGTTGCAGATATTCATTCAAATATTGATTGGGGCATTTTTATAGCGTTGCGAACAGGCTAAACTGCAGTTACTGAAAAACTAGTAGGCCGAACTGAGCAGTTAAGTCACCCACTTTATATCCACAAAACTTCTCAACTCTCAATACTCATAAAAGAATATATCTTTATCTTATTTCTAATAGAGCGTATCCCACAAAAATTAAAATTTCGGTTTTTAACGTATTGCTGTTCCTTATTATCTCACGCGCTTGATTTCAATACGTCGCAATAAACATCCTATGCTAAATATTTATTTTCTGTGTATTCTAATATGACGTATATAGAACAGGTGATTTTGCTACTTCTAATAAGCCCTAACGATAGTGTGAAAACCTCGAAAAGATCAGTGTCACCTTTGCTGTGCTGATAAATTAAAGCAGTGAAGATGAAAAAACCTATAATGTATAAAGTCAAGATAAGAAGGGATGTCAGGAGAAACATATCCACTGTTTTACAAGGAACATTAAAAGAATAAAGCTAAGCCCACATGTGCAGGAAAGTATATTTGTATTAGCAAACTAAGTTGCAAGTTCACATCTTTACTATCTAAAATTTGGAAACACATGAAAGCAAAAATTTGTTATGGAACGAAACTGAGGGCGAACTTTGCCCTTCTGTATTTACTACTTGTATCTTCAAGCATACAGTACAGGCAACTCTTGAAAAAGAAGAGAGACCTGCAAATATATATTCTGATAGCTGTGGGTATCCAAATAATTCAATAACCTTGCAAAATATTTATATCTTCTTTCAAGTAGAAAGAATATCCCCCAATTAAACTGAAATATTCTTCTTCTTCTTCTGAAATACTACTCACAGTTTAATTAAACGTAATCTTAAAGGAAGACACACATTTTTACCGACTGATTATATATCAGTAATAGAAAATGCAAGGCAAATTCCGCAACAACTTGCTGTTGAATATTTAGACCATCGTTACTTTCTAAATTTTGATGACTGAAATATATTGAGGTATAATTCATTAAGACCTCGATATCGTAAAAATGATCCAAGAGTAATGGATATAGAATGTCTAAAATACAATCCAAACGATGAAATCTTGTAGAAGACAAATTACAAAGACGAATACCTATCTACTTCTTCCTCAGAGGCAGAAAAATATTCACCGTAATTACCAGCTCAAGCCTTTGTATAATGAGAGTCTGAAGATTAGTAAGAAGTGGGCACATCTGCAAGAGCTAAAGAAGGTTTTGCCGATGGATTGTCATTACTTGTATGACAACATACAATATAGAGAAGATAGTACAGAAAACCCAGGCGGGGAGAACAAGAAAGAAACAAAAAAAATAAAATGGATCAAAGAATACTGAAAGTGTAGACGTAGGGGGAAAGGAAAAGACTAAAAGAAAACTGCACACTAAACATATGTATTTCATAGTATTAATTGTGCAAAATACAATGTTAAAATGTTAAACATATCTTTATAAAAAAATAAATACACTCTATTCATACTGTAGCCTCCATTTTTTAAATGGGGCGGTATTTGTGGAAAACCGATGTTCTGTTTCTGTTTTCATATATTATCTGTTTGTTTATATATACGTATTCATATTTAGCAATTTCAGTTTTCAATTTGTTTATGGCAATAGCTCCTCTTCGCGACAATTCTTGTTTTGTGAATCGTTACCGATACAAAGTAATCGCAAATTAACAAAATATGCAACGCCAAAGGCATACACTCCATTTTTGTGTCGAATCGTTTACAATATATTTCGTTAAATGAATTGTTGTGTAGGGATCTGAAACCCGACGCCTCGATGTTATAACTGAATTACGTTTGAAACTCGAATTTAAACTTAATGTAGTTGTTAAATTAATGTTATCGCCAACACAGCGCAATAAATCAGTTTACTATTGGTATCACGGGAAAGACGTAAATGAGCGACTGAAATATACCTGATCCAGACACAGGGATACGATATCTGTAGTCTCACATGCATGATGAAATGTTATTAAAATAAAGGCATTGAAGCAAAGTGTCACATCAGTTAAGTAAACTACAATAGAAAATCTATTGCATCTATTCTAAATAAAGGGTCCTTCAATAAGGAGGGACGCTCGAAATTTGTTAGGTTATAGCGGCCATGTTGTTAAAGCAACATCTATCAAATTCATTGTCAATTGTTCAGTAATATATGGCAATTTTATAGCGTTCAACAACATGTGCAAATCATCAAATTCTATTTTCAAAATCAGTGCTCCGTTCGAGAAATGTTCCGCGCATTACATGATTTTTATCCTCGCTACAACCATCCCGCCGAGTCGACTATTCAACCTTTTATGGCCAATTTCGAGTCAACCAGTTTGATAAATAATCAACCAACACCCGTACATCACCGACACGCAAGGTCTGCTGAAAACTTCGCTGTTGTGCATGAGAGTGTACGGGAAAACCCGAGGCAATCAATTTCTCGACGTTGACAAGAACTTGTACTTTCTGCGACTTCAACTTGGCGAATTTTGCGTCGGGACTTGGGTCTGCATCCGTACAAAATCCAACTGATCCAGGAACTTAAGGTAAGCGGCCACAGACAACGCCGTGTGTTCGCTGATTGGGCTCTGGAGCAGTTGGAAGTTGACCCAAATTTCGCCAAAAAAAAATCATCTTTAGCGACGAGGTCCATTTTTGGGTGAATGGATATATGAACAAGCAAAATTGTCGGATTTAGCTCAAATACTGGAAATCGTCGCGCAGAAAATTGGAGCACATATTATCTCCGACCAAAGTTCTCTCAACGAAATACAGTTCCAAAATTGTATACGTACATCGTACAATACCCACCCATATATTTAAGTTTTGGAGATATTGGATGGATGTCTCAATTATCCACTTCAGCCTAACAGTATTCTAATATCTTTGGTCATGACGCCATTTAAAGAAAATCTCGCTTCGTCCGAAAATACAATTGAGAAATTACTAAATTAAAAAATGGTGAACATTTCCTGACATAATTGAACCCGTAGGTCCATCTAGATGAATTTTTTGACTTTGTACAGACGATACGTGTTATTCTTCAACATTTTGTATACTAAAATATTAGACATGCTACGTTCATCTGCAAGCCTTCGAGTCACGGAATGTCGATTTTCATAAACGGACAATATATTCAAGCTATTTTAATTTTAATTGTTCACAAATCTGATGCGTTCAGTTCTCTTTTGGCAATACCATTCTCCCTAAACTTGTTTTGTTTTGCTCGCTATAAATTGACCTATGCCTTTATCCAGACGTTTCATATTAAATATACCGAAAACTTCCTGCGTTCAGGTTTTATCACCGCATCCTATCACAGTTAGTATCTCTATGTTCCTTTCAGGTAAAAACATTTACTTACTCAAATTATTGATAACCCTTTTAACACAACAATTCACACTTATTATTTCTTCATTTAGTTTTTGTTTTTATTTTTATATAATTTCAATTAAATTAAAGTGTTTATGAATATTTCTCGTGTCCTAATTATTACTTTGTAACGTAGCTATATTACCGTAATTAGAAAGTACTCATATACAATATTGAGTGGAACAAAAGTTTCACGCGTTGGCGCATTCGCCATTTTTTAAATTTCTCACTGAAATTTCTGCTGTCAATACTGGAAACTACTATCTTGCCACTTAGATTCTGGCACACCATAAGCGGTGATTCACAGTTACAGTAAGAAAAAATTGCACAAAATTAGAACAAAATGAAGCTCCTACAGAGTCGTTCAGTTCGTAACTTAATCGAGAAATTTCAACAGCCGATAAAAGCCATTGGAAAGAGAAAGAAAGACAGACCAAGGATGACGTGGGACGGAGAAGTGGCGAAGATAATGAAGACAAGAGGAATCACATGGAAGCAGGTTGAAGTTACAGCAAGGGACAGGGTTAGATGGAGATTAATGATAAAATAGTGAAGAAAACCGTTAAAGTGGGGAAGCAAATGTGAGTGAAGGGAAGTCAGGTGTTCATCATACTTGATAGGTTTGGGATGAGAAAGAGGAGAAAAGAAGAGTGCATAAGGGAAGTGGTAGTGAAGTGACAAATGATACCACAAACAGAGTGGAGTTTAGATATAGACATGAGATTTCAGCAAGGTGTAACGTGTCATACAGCATATGCAATCATAACTCTGTTGCATACCAAATTCCCTAGTTATGTTGTTTTGCGGAATGCTGATATCAATAGGCCTGCAAGATCATGTGATTTAACACCACTTGAACGTTTTTCTTTGGGGTTATGTCAATGGAAAAGTGTACGCCACCAAGCCAGCAACAATCAATGACCTCGAAGCAAGCATTCAATGAGTTATTCGGGAAATAGAGCCTGTTTTATGTGCCCGTATTATGAGATCGCTATAGTTCCGTTACAGTTCCAACTGAGACACCCTATAATAAAACATACATATTAATTTGACAACTGATAAATATGCAATATATGTAGTCAGAAATAATATAACTCGGCTTTATTTTTAACCGCTCAACGGACACTATTGAAATGCAGTTTTAATTTTATTTCGTCCCTATAAAAATTCAATTTTAATTAAACTCGTTTTACTAATTTAAAATCACAAAGCGCAAGCAGATTGTTTTATGCATGTAGTTCGGATACTTCAGGTCGATTTCAATTTTAAATTACCACCGGTGGAAGAATTAAATTAATAGACAAACTATATATAGATATATTGGTTCAAAATAAAATAGAAGTATTGTTCTCCATTAAAACAGCAAATGGACTATTGATGCAAATTTTACCAGTCAGATATTTAAATGATGATTTCACTAAAAGTAAACCGACAACAAAGACTTGTTTTAAATTTTTGCTTACAGTTAATTATGAGATTTTGCTCTGCAAAAGCCAAGGAAAGTTCAAATTTAGTGCAGTTTTGTACAGTTTGATATCCTAAGTAAAAGGTTGAGTTTTCGAGACCGAACGGTTGCCTCTCGCACCACCATATTAGAAAATGACACCAAACTGTACAAAATTCACAAATATTATTTTTTCCTGACTTTTTATAAGCTGAGCACTCTTTTTGTACCTATTAACTCCTAATAGGTCTATTGATAATAGTCAGGTTCTGTTAAGAAAAATTTTAACAAATTGAGATCAACAAGGCTTGCATTAGATCAGTCAGTTTCGTACAATATTCATAATTTTGTTATTTTGTTTTTAACTCTTAAATACATCAACTTTATTTTTTAAGACATTAACTGACGTATAAATTTGTTTTTTTCGATTTCCCTTTTTTGGTTTTCCCAGTTCAACGCTATTCCTTATTAGGAGTGTCGTATTTACCGATTATAAGATTACACGCAATATTTAGAGATACCCAACCTTATCATCAATCATGTCAGCTAAGCATGAAACTGCTTACGATAATTATTAAATTCCAGGCAACAGAATCGTCAAGTTCTTGCCGCCTCAGCCTTCTTCTTCTACCCCTACAGCCAAAGCATTTTCAACATATTTATTGACTCGTACCCTTTTTAGGATATCAGTTGGAATTCTGAACTGTTTTCGGCGAATTAGATTCAGAGAATTAGAACCTGGACGACTAGATGATTTTTAAGAATTATTTTGTATGATTTTTGACATTTTTTCTAACTTGATTGATTGTTGAGCTAAGGTATAATGTGTCCTGAAATGTTTTCCTCATATGTTTGTAGAACATCTCAGAAAGTGGTAATCGTAAATGCGCGCGCATATGTTTATTAGACACCACACCTTGGAAAATTTTGTTGCAATGGATCGTTTCACCGGTGAGTAATGTTCCATGTGTGTCCATGTTGAAGCTTTTATGAGAACCACCGTTCCCTTATAATAGTTCGTAGCCTGTATCGAGCACACTATCTCCTTCACGACATTAATCAAGCTACTTCAGCAAAATTAATCAAATCCTGGATGCTAAATTTGAAAGAGAAGGCACTACCATTAATGAAAAACCAACGGATCGACCTAGAAGACCAAGAAGTATCGAAAACGTCAAGCATTTGGGCGTCGATACAGCCGCCTTAAATCTCTCAAAAAGCACTGTCCACGACATGTTCGCAAAGGATTTGAATTTTCATCCATACAAGATTCAACTGGTGCAAACTTTGAAGGTTGAAGATTATCCAGTTGAGTCCGCTTTTAGGCAATAATTATTCGAAAATTTTGATAACAAATCAATGGCAATGGATGCATCGGGAATAATTGGCCCTTTTATGAAAATTGCGAACAGTGTTGCACTCATAATTACTTCTCTTCGATATAGATATATTCTAGAGAATTTTTTAGCACCAGAACCTCAAAATGATGCTGGATTTAATGAAGACACGTAGTTTCAGCAATATGGAATATTCATCAATATTCCAATTCAGCAATATTCCATTGATAAACTTGCATTCTGCAAGTTTATCAATGGAAGCCGTTAGAGAAGCCGTCTTGAGCATGAAGTAAGGATGTTATTTTTCATACATAATATTCCCCGCATTGTAAACTTAAATAAAAAATATTGATGTTTCCAAAAAGAGGAAATCATTCCAGGACACCTGTCATTTTCGATCATTTATTTAAAATGCAACCCAATTATTTTCAATAGTTTTAAAATTTACAGAAATCAACTTTCCAATTTCCGTTCAAGGAATTCCTTCTTTTTATGTCCTTTTACGTACACCATGTCGACAGTACCATTCAACAGATGATCGCTTAGGATGTCATTTAATATGTCGTAATTTACATAACTGCTGCTATATTTTAGACCATGATGAAAGCTTTACAAATAGTTTACTTGTTTTTTACTTCAGGACTTAACGTACTGTATGCCATTGGAGGTTTCAATAAATAATGAGCCCTTCGCAAACCACTTTCAAAATATATTTCTTTAATATAAAATTCAGGAAGGTTAAATCCCTGAATGTCGATAGCAATCAACTTCATGATATTGTCAGATACAGCACTTTTAACAGACTGAATTGCTTTATTTGATACAGGTTTATTTTATGATGTATTTCTTAGGATTTTACGTAGAGGTAAATATTCAACTACGCGGTCATGAATTATACCGTATTCCTTGGTATTCTGTGGGAATGATTTTCTGCACAGTTGAAGATTTTATTGAATCATTTCTTTTCGAGCAATCTATGACAAATACTGCTCGACCACTGAAAGCATCAAAATCGGTTTATTATTTAAGAATATTTTAGAGAGCTGTGTATACATGTAATAGTCTTTAGCATATTTTTTACTCCCAAAATCTAATTTCATATTTTCATAGGGATAATATTCAGAGTTCAATGTCAATTTAATATTTATTGATATATCGATATTATTCAAGTACGTAACACGTATTGCATGATTTTATCCTTTTTATTTGTTTGAAATGCCACAGTAACGTATCTGGGACTCTCTACATTAGTACAAGTTTTAACGGACCATATTTCTTTTGTTTTATTTATGAATTACCCGACTCGACGGTACCAGTCGTCGAGTTCCTATTCTTAGTTATTGCTATTTATTTGAGAGAGCATATTTAATTTTAAAACATCGTTCAGAAACACATGCTTAAGTTTTAGCTCTATACTGCCTTTCCGTAAAGCCCCAGGCTCTGGAGGGGAAGGTCACACATAAAGACAAAGACACATGCTCAAGGAAAGGTGCCAAACTCTCTCCGTTGGGACTACAATAAGATACGATAGGTCGCATGCCATCCATGTAGTGGCCGCGGAACAAAGTGCTGCACTTATTTCCCCGCGTCGGCCAACTGATCTGAGCGTCCATCGTATTTTCAAAACGAGAAAATAACCTTTAAAATCGATAGCTCTTCTAACGACAGTCATCTCGGCTAACCGCAATGACACGTAGATGAAATAGAATGACGCCGGCACGCTCAAAAGCATTATTTTAGTTTATTTTCCTCGCAACACTTTATGTCTGATTGCTCAAATTGCGAGCATGACATCCAATATAACAGCGCGGAGTCGAAGAACATCTACGATCTACGTGACATTCCTCGATCCCCCATACTTTCCGCGGATTTTTCACCAGCCACCGAGACGGCTGACGCCCGCACACGATTCCCCGTATTTCGGTTTTGTTTCAAGAGCCGGGCTTGCTGACTCGGCTCCGGCTTTTTCCATTTTCCCTAACGACCTGCATCGTCGAGGTCGGCATTTTCACGTTTTCGCGCTGTTTGTTTGGTAAATAACCGAGCCCCCATCACGTCAAGGTTGCGCTTAATGAAGTGGTGGTCCTTAACTATAAAGTACCTCGTCAGCTTTGTAACGTTATAACTGTGTTTGTTTTTGAAATTTTACGGGGGGATTACTTCGAGCAACTTGTTATATCTCGGCGGATAAATTCGGACGGAAATAATAGGAACTATAATAATTTCCTTGAACCGGTAATTCGAAAAATATATTCGAAAAACATTACACATAATAAATAATAGGTCATATCATACATACATGCTTATAGACAACATTTTTTTTACCAAAAACAGTCACGGAACAATGATGAAACTTACATGCGCTAGGCGCAAAAATTAAGGAATGTAAAAAAAATCTAAATTTTTAGGTGGTTTTGAAATGGATATAATTTATAGGAAAATAGTCGCAAAGCAATTTTTAAAAAAATGTTGTCAGCAATAATCGATTTTTTTATATAAGAAATCGCGTTTGAAAATGACGTAATTTTCGTACATCGGTTTTTTGGCAATAAATTCTTGTAATAAAACCGATGTACGAAAATCACGTCATTTTCAAACGGGATTTTTTATATAAAAAATTTAAAAAATCGATTATTGCTGAAAATATATTTGTAATACAACTCCTAGCGAAGAAGATAAGCCCTCGAACAAGTCAGGACCATCCGTTTCGATGGAAAAGCCGTTTTACGGAAACACCTTTTTTTTACGAAAACAGCTATAACTTTGAAAAAAATATATATTTTGGAATTGTACAAAAACGATTGTTTTCGTCTCACTTAGGACTACATTTTCTGAAATTATTAAATGTATTCATTAAATATTGTTATTTGTAGAGCAAAAACAAAAAAACGCAATTTTCAACGATTTTTTCGATATATCTCGAAAAGTAATGAATCGATTCGAGCTCAAAAAAATTGAATCGAAAGATTTTGTTTCTCTTTAAACTTTCTCATTTAACTTTTTCCAATCCGAGCACAACTTTCTTTTTTATTCGCGAAAGCCCGTTTTTTTGACTTTTGCAAATTTTTTAGGTTATGTTAGCGGCCGCCATTTTGAGAGCAAAGAACTGTAGGTTTATTGAAATTTTATTTTCTATATGCTCAATTTTTTTTTGCTGTTTACAAGTAGTGACCGGGTCATTCCCGGTCCATTGATTGGACTAATAACAGTCGTTATATATTGACGCGCTATCTTTGACAGAACACAAATAGCACGCAATTCAAATCCTATAGGTCTAACCGAGACACCCTATAGTATAGTTACTGTGTGATCTATTTTATCACATTCAACCATGAATAAAATTTGTTAGTTAGCTTTCTGCACGTATCTACATATGTAATGTATGTACATATGTACATAATTTATCATTACGTTAACTTAGTAAAAAAGTTCACTGGTAGATTTTACCGCACCAAAAAAGTAATTATTAAGTTATAGACTGTATCGAATGCTAATTCCTTATATTCATCACGACTTCGCCTTAAATTGCTCCAATTACCCTCATTATTTCGTTCGAAGATCCAAGTTACGCGATTTCAACAGAAAAAAATACTTAATTAGCGTGGAACACGATACATGTTATCAACGTAGGATAAATGATAGGCCACGTATCGTGCACTAAATTAACTATGCGTGCTGTTGGCGGCGATTATAAAAAAAATTAAACCCTTATCACACTGTTAAATAATAATCGCGCATTAATATTGGAATAGGCACATGTGAGATAAAGCGCTAAAAATAATAGCTGTGGAGACACATCATAGGAAGGTTTTTGTTAAGAGTTTTGTTATTTTCGCCAGACTTTGTGTTTCAGCTGTGACCATGTGACCATAGTCATCATAGTCTTTAACCTTCCGTCGGGCGCAGTCTGAATCCAAACACATTCGGGCGCAATGCATCCGAGAAAATCTTACGCAATTTAGATTTTAATGAGGTGGAGACTCAATTAAACACTTATTTAATTAATACAATACAATAATACATATTTGCACTAGTTATTAATCGCAATAATTAAATTACATACAGGAACTCATTTCATCAATATAATGCAAAGTTTTACTACCAGAGGGTAACATTCAAACTACAGAAATAAGGAGTTTATACTCCAACCCATCTGCAAATGCCTTATATAATAAGGACTAAACAAATTAGGTCAAAACAGCTATTCTCCTGGCTATATGCCAAACGCCGAACGCTGAATTACATGACAAAATTTGTCGTATTTTTGTCTAACAGAGTTAGCACTAAAAATATAGTGATTGTTCCAAAACCACCAAGAAAGATGCAAAGTGTCACCTATCTCAGGATATCGTTAACTGCAGACCGGTTTCGACCTTTCTATCTTGGGTCTCGTCAGTGCAATGTAAACGAGTATACCTTCGACAGATAAAGCTCAACAAACACCTATTTTTCCATGTAAAAGTCATAAAGTTGTATATAAAAAATATTGGATGTGAACTACAAAAAAAAGTTATAAGTAGCTGCCCTATTTCAAGTGTAAAGAATATAAATCCTCTTCATCATTTCAGCATGTTCCAAACAAAAATAAACGTCACATTGTTGGTAACGATATTTAGTATAAACCACTAATTTAACGCCCAAATGTGTTAATGTGTGAGTTCGAGTTAATATTCGTAATACACACGGAAGGGCAAAGGAAAAAGTGACTGCGAATCTCACAGATCGGCTGTGCCCGAGGGAAGGTTAACAATCGTCATGTAACGATCACGAGTTACGATCCTCTTTTCTTTAACAAAAAAATGAATTCCTTATAATCATCTACGTACAATAGCACCTTATATTAGGGGTTTCCTATGTACCGTTTATAAGATAAAGAGCGATGTTTTGAATAGAAACGAATAAAGCAAATGTAAAACACTGGTATTTAATAATTACCAGTGTTTTACATGTTCTGTGATCTCAAGAGAAAGTATTTAAGATTGAAATAATATTATTTCATTTTAACTTTAAAAAAATCTTCCCAAAATACAGCGCTAATTATTTTGTCGTCTTCTTTGTTAATATACCATTGAACTACATCATATGCGATCGACACACACTCCCAAATCAAATCAGATTTTTGATGGCAAAAAATAAAACAAGTGTGAAATTGAAAGTGTGAAACCCCTTAATGTCATAGAATTAATAAGTAACGTTGGTACTTTTCACGCCACACTTATGAAACATCGCCAACCAGTGAACGGAGCATATTTTGAACATTTCATGTAAATTAATTTTGTTTTAAATTTCATTATACCACCTCTGTATTAGCTTTTTTATTTAATGTTAACCATTATAAAGTAGTTTGATAAAAAAATGTATGCTCTTTAATGATTCGTTGAATTTTGTTGATATTTGGTTTAGGCAATAAGAAAGTATCGTCAATTATGTTTTCCAGGAGATAGTGTGTGCCACTGTAAATAACAAGTGTTATTTTTATGCATATATGTACATACATTTGTGGAACATGCAGTGTACATTATATTTTACATAAATTAGGTATAGACTTACAGTAGTAAATACAAAATTAATAGTGTATACAAATACAAAGACTGTTCGTTAGACAAGTTTGAAATCTATATTGTTTTGAGAGTTTTGTAGAGTATATGAGAGTTTTAATCTTCACCAGTATGGTTGATAAAAAACGCGTCTAGAAACGTGTGATCTTTTCGTGTTCGTGGTAACTGGTCTACTTGTTTTTTTTTTATCTCCATTATAGCCAATTTTGTATTTTCAAGATAGAGTCCTTTTTTATGGTTGTTTTACTCTTACAGAAGAAAACGTATTGATAGTGGCTGTTGAAAATTAGATACAGTACGTTATATAATACAAATATTTAATAACGCTACACTGGTAACATTTTCTCTACCCCTCTTTGTATTTTACTTTCCATAACCCTGATTTTAATCTATACATCCAGACTGATATCTATTTAGTGATAATTTTCACGTATTTTTTCTTTTTTTTTTGTGTAACGCACCTTTTAAATCGTGGGTTAGAAACACAAGAACAGAAAACTGAGGATCTTTCTCTTTTTGAAAAATTAATCTTAAGATATTCTTATTAAATCTCTCCCCATCTACTCTAATGCTCTGGTTTTTGTGTCAATTTGCATTGCTTTTCACCATTAATTATCCTTAAAACACATGCACGAATAAATTTTCTATTTAAGGAATTTCAAATCTGATAATGAGGCTAGCCATTTTAAAACACTAAGTGCTTTTAAAAATGTCACATTTCTAATAACAGGAATTTTTGATAATAGCGCAACGATATTTACGCTGGCACCTACTGTTAAGAAAATATACTTAATATTAATTCCAAGTACTATTTTTTATGGCATATCGTGAATATAAGAAAAAGATTTGTAGATCTATGGTCGAGCATTTCACATGTACCGAAACGTGACATTTATTTTGAATTTCTCGTAAACAAGGTTTTGTTCATGTTTTATCGTTGTCTCCTGTCTTATAGGATAGGTAATCGTTATATTTTCGACAATAAAACACTGGTAACCTGGAACGTTGTAAAAAAAAAATGTCGATATAGACAATCAAAGTACCGTTGACGTAAACACTTTATGTGTTTTTGTGGTTGTTTCTCCCTTCTCACAAATCACAATGGGGTATGAATTCACAGGGTAGGCTATATTTTTTACAGCTTTACATACTGCTGAAATAAAATTTATTCGAGGACATAAAAGAGGAGTTCCGAATATCTTTATAAGAGGAATCGGCTTTTTTTATTTTATCTCATTTTGTATGTTGTAAAAAGCTGTTTGGTAGATACCGAAATAATATGTAAAGTCGTTCATAAGTATTATGAAGCTACCCTCAAATTTATGGATGATTTCCGTCTTCTATTCACCTATTTAAAAAACCATTTAACGTCTTGAGATTTCGTGTACAATGCATATCACGCATTAAACGAATATTTTGTGTACAACTGTTTTATGAACGATTATTTACAGTTGAATTCAGAAAAATTCGCACAAAATTAGGACAAAATGAAACATCTGCTGTCACTAGTTCGTAACTTAATCATGAAATTTGAAGATACGGGTTCTGTTATTGATAAGGCAATACCAATACGTCCTCGTCTTAGTGAGAGGAAAATATTGCTGTAGTGAGAGAAAGTGTACCAGAGTATCCAAACACATCAATTCGACGTCGTGCAATACAATTGAACGTGTTAAGAGCCACCACGCATCGGATTTTAAAGAAAGACTTGCTTGCATCGGTCAGCATACAAAATTCAGTTGACACAACAATTACAACTATTACAAAAGTTACATTTACAACGTCATACATTTATTAATTGAATGTTAGAAAAGAAAGAAGGGAATGCTGATTTTTGCAACAAAATTTCATTCGGCGATGAGGCAGATTTTCTTCACCTTGATGGATATATCAACAATTAAATGTTATAGACCATTTACACCGTCGTAAATTTGTTAATTGGGTGTTAGAAAAGAAAGAAGGTGATGCTGATTTCTGCAACAAAACTTTGTTCAGTGATGAAGCACATCTTTATCTCGACGTATACGTTAGCAAACAAAATTGTCGAATTAAGGGGGCTGAAATTCCACATGCTGTTCGAATCCACGAAAAAGAAATGCATCCACAGAGATGCACGATTTGGTGCGCATTTTAAAGTGCACCTGGAGGAATTGCACCATACTTCATGAAGATGAAGTTGGTCATGCTGTCATTGTAAATAGGGAACACTATCATGACATGTTCAACAATTTATTTTTCCACCAAATTGATGATTTGGATTTGAACAACATATGGTCTCCGAAAGACGGTGCAACATGTCATACAGCATGCGCAACTATAACTATGTTACATACCAAATTTCCTGAACGTGTTGTCACGCGGAATTATAACATCGATTGGCCTGCAAGATCATGTGATTTAGTACCACTGGACTTATTTCTTTAGGGTTATGTCAAGGGAAAAGTGTACGCCACCCAGCCATCAACAACCAATGACCTCAAAGCAAACATTCAACGTGTTATTCGGGAAATAGAACCAGTTTTATGTGCCCGTTTTACGGACAACTTTTCTAAATGAATGGCATCATGCCAGATGAGTCGAGGCGGCTATATGCACTACTATCACTTGGAATTGTAATAGATAAAAATCTTAACCTTTGTCTTGAGAGAAAGCTCACACTGTTGGTAAATTTTATCGTGTGAATAGATATTGGAAGGTACTTATCCACCCATGACGTTAAACCACGAGTCACCACTATTCTATATAGCTCAAAGCCCCTGTATAGCCCACGCATTTATTCAGTCTCGAAATATTTGGGTACTCAATGCAGAGATTCTAAATGAGAAACAACTCGATAAAACGTCGCTCGTTACAACGTAAGGTAAGAATGGAACTTTTTTCCAACTTTAGAATTATCCGCTCGCCCAATATCTATAAAACCGGAGTTTCCGTGTGAAAAGAACAATCGAAAAGTTTCCCTGGAAAACGTCAAACCGCCAGGATTTACTGCCGCAATAAGGGGTACGGAGGCCGCGCTTTCCGAGAAACGAAAGAGTTAAACAACTTAAACAAGATGTTATCCTTTAGGATAACAAAGCCGCTGCTGCACCGGGCACGTTTATTATGAGGCCGTCTAAAGTGCCATTTCTCCCGGATAATTAGTGCGAGTAAAACACGTACATTTGATGCATTGTTTTCGGTTCGGAATGGCAGCCGAGAAACTTCCGAGCTGCGTTTCCTCTAGAGAGCCAACTTGCAGGTGCTTTAACGGTCACCTATTCGGGGGGAAGTTAAAACGAGGCGGTTTTTAAAAAGTTAAAGGGCGTAAGAACTGCCATTATACTCTGAGCGACTCAGCTCGGCCGAAATAGCAGCGAAATACAACGAAATTTATTCCACGTACGAGGTAAACGGCCCAAAACAAGTGTATAAAGGCGGAATTTGTAGCTCATTTACATGGCGTTTATATTCAAATTATTGTAGGAATTATTTTTATTAAATTTTGTACTAGCGCGTAGCGCGCACTGGTTGACAATACCAAAAACGTAGCTAAAATTGAAGACGTTCTTCGATTTCCAATATAGGGATTTTTGAAAACGCCGATCACCACTTTCCAAAAAAATTTTCATTTTTTGCTGAATTCGGAATTTGTGGTTTTGTTAAAGTATTAAAATTGTGATAAAGCATTCATGTTCGTTAAACAGTATGTAATGGTAAACCATACGAGCCCAGACTCATAATAGTTGAGCCAGGCATAATTTTACAACTAATATATTTAAATAAAAGTAATAACACAGTCAAAACTATTTTATTAAAGGCAACAGAAACAAAGTATAAACTTTTATCTTAAATACTATGAAATATTACTACTTTATGATGTGTCAGTGACAAGTTTGTTAATAAAAAACGTTTGCGGTTCATAATAGTTCGTTCGCTTCAACTGTTACATCACCTTTATTAACAATAACAGCTTTAATTCTGGCATTGTATCTATCAGCTGAGCACACTTCAGGAAGCGTGCTGTCCCAAATTTCTTTTGGTGCGTGGACTGTTAACTGAACGGGCTGGAAGTTTGCGCAACTATTTTTTCCATTTTATACCACAATGTTTCTATTGGCGCGAGGTCTGAACTGCTAGAGGGGCATTCTATAACAGGGATATGTCCTGTAAACCAAGCTTTGACAGTTTTTGCTGTGACACGCAGCACTATCTTGCTGGAAAATGTACTGCGCGTCAGTGTCTTGACATATTGGTATTGACGGCAATAAACTGTCTGTCAAAATTTGTTTATATTTTTCTGCTGTCACATCGACGAAATGCAATTTTCTTACGCGCATACCACTCATACACCCCCAGACCATAAGAGACGCAGGGAACTTCACTTTCCTAACCAAATTGTCAGGATGATAGGATAGTGTGCTAAGAACCCCACAGGTCCTGTGGGGTTCTTAGCACACGTTTTCTAGTATGACTCAATCACTTTTCAAATTTGGATTAGTCATTCCAAATTATCTGATGCCATTGGTGTAACGCCCAGTGCCTATGTTCTCTGGACCACCGTAACCGATTGATTTTCTGTTGTTTAGTTAATGACGACTTTGCTTTTACCTGAAAGAGAGACTGGTATGCTCAAAAGTAATATGTAAAGAATCAAATTTTTCCTTGTAGAATTTGTATCCAATTTTCTTTATTGAGCGTTTAGTTGTGGATGCAGAAATATTTTTTCCAATGACTTTCCTCCATAGTACCATAATTTCTTTCGCACTGGATCGTCGGTTTGTTGTTACAATCCTCTTCAGAGCATGTTGATTTAAGCGTGAAATTTGGGATGGTCGACCAATTTTCTAGTTTAGGGCTGTGCATCCAGTTCTTTATACAAGTTGATAATGCCTTGCACTGTATATTTACGCAGCGAATAGGTAGCAGATATTTTCTGAGTAGAAATTCCTAGTTTATGAGCATTAACAATTGATTTTCGCATATCGTCACTTAATGCCATGCGACGTGCCATTTTTTTTTATTGTAGCAGACACGTCCAAAACACACATTATAATATCCGTTTCACTTTGACAACAATTAAGATTCTATTTTGTTTTAAAACACTACAAAGGTTTAGCCTATTATGCATTTCAGCAACTGGCCGAACTATTCTGAACCGTGAATCTTAATGTTTCTTATTAACAAAGTTGTCATTGACAAATCATAACGTAGTAATATTTCATCGTGTTTAAGTTAAAAGTTTATACTTTGTTTCTGTTACCAATATTTTTATTTAATAAAATAGTTTTGATAGTGTTATTACTTTTATTTAAATATATTGTAGTTGTAAAATTATTCCTGGCCGAACTATTATGAGCCTGGATTCGTAGAGTAGAAAATAACAAATCATTAAACACAAATAAGTTTTAAATGATGTCTATGGGAAGATTATTATGTTACAATGTAAACAGCATTTTTAAAATCTCGTCAAATTTGTACTTTAAAACTGTGCAAAATTTCAAGCGTAATATACACGGTTTTTGGTGCACAGGCAAAGAAAAATAATAATCGAAACCGAATAGGTAGCTATCGACAGCCAATGTTGTAAAACAGGTATGGTGGTATTAGGAAAAAAACATGACGTCATTAAACAGGTTACCATACCTGTTTTAAACCGATACACACCTGTTTTATACCTGTACAGACCTGTTTTATACCTGCGCCAAGAGTTCTTCAGATCAAAAATGACCACATGCCATCCGCATCAAATGTCCGCGGACAAATCCGAGGGAGCTGAAACTGGCTTTGCTCTACTACTCCCACGATCGGTTTTCCAGAAGAAAATGTTCTAATTGCAACATTAGGTAATTCCTAAGTATTTTACTATTCCTTTAGTACTGTTATTTATCTTGCCAAAATAATTTCTGAGGGATAAACCTTAGGTAATACAGTACAATTATGTGCGTTTTAATTAATTCATATGTTTGTATAATGAAAACATTTATATACAGTACGTTTGAAAAGTCTGGAGGCATCGTTATAAATGTGAAGATGCTTGAAGGTTGAGCTATATATTTTTAAAGAGAATTAGGTATTCGGTTGAGTTTGAAAAGAATTATTCTTTACGAGTTTGTTTTTGATTTACTTTTATTATTAACCAGAAATCGGATATGTTCCAAGATATTTGCACAAACCTGTATAACTATTATACGTTTGTAATACTTAACAACGTTAAAGAATATGCCATTTTACTAAAATTAACAGAAAACATTATAAATCGAATCAAATAAGAAAGTAACAGAAAAAAGTTTTCCTATTTAAACGACAATATTTCGCATAATGTAAATGTATATTTGTAATACCCTATAATGAACCATAAAGTAACATACGTTTCAATTTATTTCTGCGCGCAAATTTTAATAAGTAAACGAGTTAATAAAACTATATTAATATTTATTGTATATGCCTATACGTAGTGGTGTTTGCTATGAACATTACAAGCGAACTGTTATGAATTAGTAATGTATATAAATTTTGAACAGAACTGAATACGCTCTAATGTTTAAATAGGCTCAAGATCACCATTTTATTTTCTTAATCAATATTACACTACATATTGTAATGGGTCCCAGTGGCCATTTTTATTTATACTTACACAAAAGAATAGAATAGAAGTTTATCACTTTATCACATCGGTTATACACATATGGTGGATGGTACAGAACATTGTTTATTTATTGTTTTTACTTTTCCGCACTCCACTATACGCGAAAAAAAATGTAATCGTGTAAAAAAAATTTTCTAGGGTTTATTTTTGGTTTTTTTTTTGGCCTAAAAACAAAAAAATAAACAGTTTTAAAACCTTGAAGCGGACTTTTCCGCACGTAGAACATCTGTATCTCGAAATTGAGTGGCCGAGAAAAAATAAACCAACACATAAATGTAGAATGTGTTTTATGCGACAGTTTTACTTTTTTGTAAATAGTTCACCCTCGTGCTTTCTCATGACTCATGAACAGGGTGGAGTGTGTCCTATACACCTCAAAATAAATAGATGATCGATCCGACACGATTTAATTAAGTGATCGTGCTAACAAACAAATTTCTCAAATAGTCCACCATTGTGCTTTCTCATGACCCATGAACATGGTATAGTGTGTCCTATCCACCTCAAAATCAATAGGTGTCGTCTGGGAAACGTCCTCGATCCGAATCAGTCAAAACCCGATCGATCCGATATGACTTGAGTAATCGACACCCCACCCTGTCCATGGGTCCTGAGAAAGCACAATGGTGGACTATTTGAGAATTTTTTTTGTTAGCACGATCACTCAATTAAATCGTGTCGGATCGATCGGGTTTCGACTGATTCTGATTAGGGACGTCTACCAGACGACATCAATTGATTTTGAGGTGGATAGGACACACCCCACCCTGTCCATGGGTCATGAGAAAACAGGATGGTAGACTATTTGAAAAAAGTAAAACTGTCGCATAACACATATTCTGCATTTATGTGTTGGTTCATTTTTTCTCGGCCACTCAATTTCGAGATAGATGTTCTACGTGCGGAAAAGTCCGTTTTAAGGTTTTTAAATTGTTTATTTTAAAATCTGTTTATATACACCTCCATGCTGATTGTATTTACTCAACAAACGATAGCTTTGAAAAAAAAAGTAATTGCAAAGCTTGCTAATAAAAATGATTTTCCTTGGAGCTGTACCTAATTAAATCATGTTTAAAGAAAACAGATGATTTTCCTTAACATGTTTAAATAAAACAAGGATTGCTAATATTATGAATAATTATGGATTAGAAATGTTTGCAATTCAACTAATAATGGTTAAAAAAATATTATTTGTGAAAGTTGTAATTTACATGAATGTTTATTTTATCCAAATATTTGAATAATATTAATTTTAATTAGATGAAGTAGGTCTTGACATTGTAAATTTCATTCTGAAGTTTGGCACGGAGTTAGAGTAGACTTATTAAAGCTCTCTCATTTGTCACAAGAATTGTTTAAATCGATCATCAAATAAAAAATTTAAAAAAGTGTCCCATTTAAATATATTCACTCTATATAAAATACTGATTTTGTTTGCAATATTCATGTAGATTAAATATATTTTAAAATAATTCATAGTATAATATGTAATTACACATTGCAACAAAATATTTAATATTAGTGAACTTGGCAGTAAAGGACGTTCTTTTTTTTCAAAAATCAAATCAAACAATCTATTATCAAATATAAAAACTTCTAAATAAAAATCGATGCTAGTTTATACCTTATTGATAAATTTTTTATTTTAAGCAGTTTGATTAAAGTTAATAACATAAAGTTAGTTACAGTCTTGGTAGAAATTATGTGGGACTATTTATTTAATTTAAATAAAATAAAATAAATACTCTTAATAAATAGGTTTGTATTTTTGATATCTGTTAACGGATAACAGGAATATGGATACGTTTTAAGGTCGTCACCCCATACCACACTATTAATTTCTAATAAAAATATCGTTTTTCCAGTTCTGGATGTATAGCAAAGCTGGCGAAATCCGGAGGGATGAGGCCTGTCTGGACTACAGCGGCCAAGAAGTGATTATCTACCCGTGCCACGGCAGCAAAGGAAACCAATACTGGGACTATGACTCGGAATTAAAGCTACTGAGACACGGCAGTAGCGACAAGTGTCTCGCCATAAACGAAGCAAAAAATAAACTGATCATGGAACAGTGCGACGGTGATTCTAAAAGACAGCAGTGGGTGCTGGAAAATTACGATGCCAGCAAACTGTGATTTTTATTAATGCAAAATGTGTATCCCTTTGATGAGACGAACTCGATGGACTTGTTTCAAATTTTTTTTATTAAACGGTGTACAAAATTTTGTAATAAAAGCTATGTAAAGTTGTAATTAGGTGTAAAATTCTTGTGACACAACTGCGCGATTCGTAATATGCCGAGCATGTTTTGCTGACCACATTTGAAGATACCATCAGACATTGCCATAACACCGTTTCCTAAATTATAATACGACAATACATATGCCATAGTAGCCACAGCTAAAAATATTCAAACTTTCTGTTTGACACTAAGATTATATCGATTTGTCAAAAGTACGCAAAAACACTTTTTGTAAATCTTTTAAGCTTATGAATACATTAAACATCCTGTACATTTCAAATGCGGTGTAAGCAAAATCATAGTACTGTAAACTAACATACTGGAACCTAGAATTATTTTGTTCTGACTCGCGATTATAACTGGGATTATAACGTAATACTCTAAATGTATGAAAGCAAATTACAACATTATCTACTGCCACATTTCCTTTTTTAAAGACAATTAACGCATCGAGGCAAATCCCACTTTCGTAATTACATATTCCGATTTACATATCCTATGTATATTCCAGTGCTCAATATATCACATTCCAACCTAATAAAATATGGTACTTAATAAATATTATTTAAGACTGTGTTTAAGTTAACTATAGTTGAAATATAATTACAATAAAACAAGAATAATGCGGAATTCCTTTATCAGAATTTCTATAACCTAGAAATAATTAGATTACATATATTGTTTAACTTTAACTACAAGTTTATCTTATTTTAGATATAAATATAACATTTATTTAATATGCTTCAAAATTGAAAGCAATACACCCTCTTGTAATAAATTTATCATATCAAATATGTTCGTAGTAATGATAAACATATTTTTAGAGTCGACAATTAACTATTATCGAGTATCTTGCCATATGTATTAAAGTAAGTGGTAATTGAAACACTTTTCTAACAGTTTTCCTCAGTGATACACTAATAGCATTCAATAAGTGAATGATATCCTATCATTTCTCAAATATTTTCGGTTTTATAAAGGAGTTCATGCATTATATTTTGCTATAGGAAAAGGTTTTTTTATTGTGTGATAGTAACATATCTAAAGGTATCCTATCTAAATCTGTACAGACATTATATAACATTTAAAATGTTATATACGGCCTGATTTTTAATTTGATTATTTAGAAATACACCGTTAATACATATGTTATTGATATAATTATGAGATAAGTATAGTCAATATTCAATGATTGTCAATATGTGATACGATAGTTATTTTTTTTTCTTTCAGGCCACATTTGCAAGGTATTCAATACCGATATTTAATAGTTATAATATTGTCTCCTTAGATAATTTGTAAGAACATTCAATGATAGTTTTACATATCAAATTTTGAATAATGTACTGGGTATCCTACAATACTTCATATCATCGGTGCTTATATAATTGACGGGAATTTGGCCATATATCCTGATTCTTTTTCCAGATTTTTGTACAACATATATACTATTGAGAAAAAATATGACACATTCAATATATTTCCCTGAAACATGAATGAAAGTTTAAAGTTAATACTCTCGATTAGTAGATGTATGTACCATTGTAACCACTACCGGGTTTCGGAGAACGTATTAAAAGTGTGTGATTGCTTTTTCTCAATAGTATATAGAAAATGAGTAGCATATCATATACATTATTCTAATTTACTCTGTATACCTGGAATATCTCAAAATTTTTAATTCATGTTAAGTATAGCTCTAATAAAAATTTAGAGCTAGTCAGAAAATATAGAATATAACAATAGTAATCTTTAAAATTGTATAAAATGTGAATTCCATATTGTGTAAATCAATTCCGTATTTATTAAGACTGAAAACAGCCAGATAAATTTAGAAAACCATTAAATTATTAGATAATCACCATTTCGAATACTTCTAATACTTTCTATCAGATTTTATTATTATACATTATATTATTTAATAAAAATACTTCTTGCTACATACTTTCAATTTAAAAGAGATATAGAGATAGAAAGGTATACATACAGAAAATATATCTTACTATAGGCTAGAGAATGAGTTAATATTGTTTGGTTGCAAAGTAAACTTAATATACACTTACAGTTTTTCATAATTTTGTACAAGGAAAATATCACAGCTAAATATTGATATGTGGAATTGAAAAATGTAAGTTAAAACTATAGTGAGGTGCAAGGAAACGACTAGGAAAATTTTTCCCCTCTTTAAACTAAACATTTCGTTACATTTAACGTAGAAAATATGTTTACTTTGTGAAAAGCAACAAAAGGTCAATTAAAATCCCTTTTGCTTTGTTAATTGTTTTCTCCATTTATATATATTTTTTGCTCAAATAAAATGGTGAATTGTATATTAAATATATAAATAAGTCACCTGTTGTGACTTTAATTGTAGGCCATATTTTTTTAAATAGTTTTTAATTGTAAATTTTTTATATGCTCTAATTAATTTAATTGAGAGCTATAATAGCAATCGTTATTTTCAATTTTGTATTCAAATAATAAATCATAAAAATTGTACTTAATAGATTCTATTGTATTTATAACAATATTAAATATTATGTAGGCCAGTGTATTGTATTTTTATAATGTGCCTTAATTTTTTCCTGTATATACAACGTTAATAAATATTATGTTGATATATATGCGACTGTTATTTTTCTGGTATGCAGCACACATACATCATTACCTTTTTTTTATAAACAGCATTTTTAAATGACTTTTTAAGTACACCCTGTATACAAATTCTGAAAGAAAATATTGGTTTTTGCTTCCCAATATTCCTGGATTTTAATTTTTATCTATTTCAAGAACACCGGAAAATCCGTATGTTATCATAATTGGTTAGTGAGCATTTAAAATGAACCATGAACAGAGTATAAGCAACACTTTTCATGTAAAAGTCCCGCAAAATACATGATTCGCTTTCTAAAATACTTATGAAAACAATATTATCTACACAGTGACTTCATATTGTAAATGTCAGAATGATTTACCCCACAAAATACCATGGTGTAAACGCATGTGACCAAAACAGCAGTCAGTACAATAATATAGATTTTAAAGTTATTATTTATTAATGTTATGTTACTTTGAGTTTTGAGGATTAAAAAATAAACCGTGACTTTTTGATATTTATGAGAGGAAGATCAACCATGTTTTTGCCAGCTTTGAGTGTTACTGTTGCTAACTGGTTGCCTTCTCTGGTAAATGGAATCCACCAGAGTTGAGCTGACTAGTTTGCAATGTTGATCCCCTTCACTAATTATAAGATTCCATGCCTTTATTTAATCTCGCATTGCCATTATTTTCTGGTAGAATGCCTGATCTTACTTACACAATTACAATACTACAATCAATTATTACTATCAAAATAATATATTATGATCTTTGGTGAGAGCCCTTGGGGGTAGGAATAAGTGACTAAAAGCAATAATACACTTGGCCATGAACATCAGGTGATTCAAATATCCCCGATATTAAAAAAAAATTGTAAAATTGCATATGACTTTCAAAATTGCAATTTCACTATACTCTTAAAAAAATTTCACCCAGGTACAATATCATTTAATAGAAGTGTTGGTGGTATAACTTTTGGATCAAATGTATCATCAAGAAAGAATGTAATAAAATGCTTTCAACATATTTCCCTGAAATACAGACAACACTGAATACATTTCTTGAGCTAATTATGTTTCCATCATTATTTTCAGACCAAAAGCACTAATTAACCCGAAAAATTAATTCGGTATGGCCTATACTTCAAGGGAAGATTTCAGAAATGTCTCATTATAATCTTTCTTGATGATAAATCAGTTGTTGCATTTAAAAACAGGTGAAAAGAGCCTTAGAAAAATAAGGTGAGCTCTTTCTTCCTTTTCCATACTGCGAGAGATTTAAATGTTAAGCATCATCTATACGTTAGTGTGTTTGATCCGAAAGTGATACTGGCGATGTTTAAATTTAACGATACTGTACTTTCAGCTGTAATTCCAATATGTAGAGAAGTAAATGCAGTCATTAAAAATCAAGAAAAATATCTTGAAAAAATGTATAGGTTTAAAAATAACCCTCAGCAAGTATGTAAGAGTAAAAAATAAGTACCAATAATACTACCCTCTGTAAAGAGAATTATTTATTTATTTTTAATATGAAGATTTAAATATTACAAGTAATTTCAATCTATAACATCTATATATATTGAAGGAACCTTGGTGTAATAAATTTAATTTATATCCACAATTTTTCCCTTTTAATATTGTCATTTATATATTATTTCAGCACAAACAAGATACTTAAGGAAAGGGTTTTAAGCAAATATTTATGTATATATTGTAGGTCATATATGTATGTGTATTATGTAGGTCATGTAATTTCAAACTTTACTGATACATCATTGGAAAAGGTAAAAATTCCTGATGTGTTGAAAAAAATATTTAAAGGTGTCAGTCTTTCATTAATTGTTAGAATTAGTTAAAAATAATGATATTCTAATATGCATTCCATAAAAAACGGGGATCATGCGACATTCTGTAAAAAATCATTCATGTGAAGCTGCACTGAAACTTACACAACTGAAAAATGATATAGATAACAATAAATATGTATATACCCATTAGTTATTAATTATATAATGGAATTAACAAGCTTTTAATCCACGAGAAAAAATGGGCATTCGAGGCGCAGCCGAGTGCCCATTTTTTCGAGCGGATTAAAGGCTGTTAATTCCCGAATGTAATTCAACGTTTTATCCACGACCACGAGCAAAACCGGTCAATTAGGAAGTGAAAAATTCTGGTTTTGAAAACGTCAGATTTGACAAATTTATTTTGATTAAGCATGGTATTATGAATTTTAATCCACTAGTGTATTAAAATCTAGCTATTCAGGCCTCTAATCCACGGAAAACAAACCTTCCTAATATAGTGGTCGTGGATAAATAATTTTTATCTACGACCACTATATTAAGACGTTTAATACGTCTATTTTCCGTGGATTAAAGGCCTTCTAATACACTACTGGATTAAAATTCATAATACCACACTTTGATTTTATAGAATTTTATTTAGAATTAGAAAATAAAGTCAAATCTGACATTTTTCAAGATCAGAATGTTTCACCTTTTAATTGACCGATTTTACCCGTGGTCGTGGATAAAACATTGAATTACGGGAATTAACAGCCTTTAATCCGCTCGAAAACATGGGCACTCTCGGCTGCGCCTCGAGTACCAATTTTTTCTCGTGGATTAAAAGCTTCTCAAGTCCCTCATATAATTAATAACTATTGTGTATATAAACAAAACAAAAAGTTAGATCAACATACGAAGTACCTAAAAATCTGGGTGTTCCCCAAGGGAGTATTTTATTTTGGTTGTTATTCTTTTTATACTTGATTAATCTATTTGTAGATTATTTTTGCTTAAATTTATTTGCTAATACCTTAGTAGCCTGTAGTCATTACAATATACAAACAGCTAAACAAAGAATTAAAGTCATGGTTAGTATTAACAATAATTAAACTAAAATTAAATATATCGTCAAAAAATACAATGGTTCTTACTTAAAGAAACACAAATATCACCAAATTAAAGTAGTACAACCAAAATAAAATATCATTAGATTTCCTTAAGAAAATTTCAAACGTTCAATTAGCAAATTCCATTTTGATAATTACAGCTACATACTAAAATAGTCATTTTACTCATATTTATGAATGTTGAATTTCGCTGCGATTCTGTAATGGTTAAAAAGGCAATGAAGAGCAACAGATCACACTGTATACTATTTATAGTGTACTTGTAATGATTAATACAATAAAATCCATCAATACCAAGTAAACTTATGGTATAGCACTACTTTTATTTATATTTACATTTCAAACCTCTATTTTGTTAATAAAACCATTTTCCATCAATATCAGTTTACTGAATTACGCTGTAAAAAGATATGAAGAGCTAATGATTGGTTTTTTAACTGCAATTAATTTCAAAACCGTTAGCCATAGCAACAGGCAAAAATTGTTATCAAAAAGTATTTGTATATTGAATTTAATAAACATAATAATAGAATTACAATGATTTTGAATTCTACAATATCCAAAATAATCAAAATCATGGCTGGTTGTGGATGCATAAAAACGTTTACTTTTCCAAAGTTTAGAGGTTTTGAAAAAATATATCTATTTTATATAGTTGTATTGAAAGCAATAAAATATCGCATTTATTTAAATAAATGACAAACTAAATATGTGGGCTTAGAAAACAGAAGAGAGAAATATATTTTTTAAATAAATGATTAGATTGACAAGATTAAATGACAAGATCGTGTTTGCGACAACCTGCTATATTACAATTACCAAATCAAATTATCAAGTCAGTTCATCAAGACCTTAGAAATCCCACATTGGAAATACATACATTACATCCCTGCGAAGCAAAAGAAATATAACAATATGTAAGATGATTTTGACAACAAATAAATACACAAATTTTCCACAATCTTATTTATGGACAATTCACTATTTACCATTTATGCTGGTTTGTAGTAAATCCCCCATCTTACAGTGGAGCACCATGCATTCTCAATCATTGTAGTTTTTTTTTTGTGTGACAAAATGGGATAGATATTTATACTTTCTGTAACATAAAATAGAAGATATGCTTGATAAAATCCCTTTAAATACCTTCAAGAACGTGCCCATGATGGTGAATCTACTTATAATTCACGAACTCCGTGTGAATATCTCAAACGATAATCAATTTCCAAGCTTGATTGGCGATGCTAATGCAATAAGATGACCAGCACGATTACCAGACATAACACCTCTAGCTATTTTTCGCCATCTTTAACTTAAAGTTGTTGTAAAATTCAACATTTAGTTCAACAGGTTGCCAGCAATACATCATTTAATTTCTAAACATATTTGTCTAATTTACATTTGACAAAAAAAATGTCATTTTCAAATAAATGATAAATAAAACTAAAAAAGGTACACATACATTCATTTATAGAGACAAATATTTATGTTTTTAATATTGTAAAAAATTATCTTTTTATAAGCTCATAAGCAATGTGCCTTCCATTGTAAAAAAGAAGTTTGTTATATCTCAAAAATCGTTGACGATTGCTCTGTGCAATCGGTTTATTCAATTTTATGTAAAACTAACTACGTCACTTCACCTATTTCCTATGATTAATCATTTCCAAATTATTTAATATTAAAAAATTCACCATTTTCAGACACACAAGGAAAATTGTCACCATATATTTATATTTCTGCAATAAATAAAGCAACCAATATTTTTTTGTCATTGAAAACCTCCTAAGAGGCAATAATTGCCATTAATTAAAAAGCAAGTAACATTGATAGAAAAATTTATTTACATTATTCTTAAAGCTATCTGGCATGTTCAACTGAAAAAGTAAATCGAATTCAACACTTCCTTTATATCGAAATTACCCGTTTTGGGTAACTGGCGCAGAACCCTATTCAATTTCTTCTTTGTCAAATCTATCACAGAACCGTCGTCAGTGAAATCACTAAAACAGGTAATATAAGCATATTTCAATTTAGTATAATAAACCATCCATACCTTCTGTTGTAACTATACCTTTCCGCCAAAAATAACGACAAATCTTCTAATATGGGCTCTGAATGAAGAGCCACAAATTGTTCCCTGCATATCTAAAAAAAAAATTACAGCATATAACCGATAATTAAACCAAACTTATAAGATAGATATAACATTCAAACGTTTACAACCCAAGAAAAACAATAAATCAATTTACTACCTTATTCATAATGTGTACCGTAGACGGATGCGTCCAATAACAATCGTGTACCGACACGAAAGTAATACCCGCCCTCTCGCAATGAAGAGACGTAAGCATCATGTGACTAGAATCCAAAGAGTGAATAAAATTAGGTGGGAAGGCATTTTTCTGTTTCATCACATTCGGTTTCCTGAGGAATGTTAATAAATTTCCCATTAACATTCATTACACGCTAATCCAACTTACTCGTATTTATCCATGGGGAACGAATCGCCCATCGCTTTTGTCGCTCTATACCTAAAATATGGTTGCACGACTGGTAGGCCTAGAGGTGTTACCCACTCGACGTGTTGGCATCCCACCGCCGATATCAGCCTCGCACATTCCGTAAACCAGTCTTGGATCTCCCTAGTTGATGTAAACATTGTCCGCAACGATTCGAAAGTGCGACCTAGGCATGGAACGATGCTTAATGCTCTTTTGTATCTTAGTGAAATGAAACAGGACTTGCACTCCAATGAATAAGGGTTATCCAAAAATATCAACTAAAGTGGTACTATAATGACTTTTAGTAATTATTGCGATTGAAAAATATACTCAATGTGAGAAAGAAAAGTGCATGAAAATAATAACTGTAATAATGCCTCCTCATGAATTTTTAGGGAATTAATATTTCTTTCCAACTTATCCCTTAGTATATATTTTAACTTATTAAGATTCCTATAAATTTAAATAAATTTATAGGAATTTATTTAAATTTATAGGAATTTTTGAATTTATTTTCATAAATACAAAAAATATATGCAGGTCACAGGGATTGATTTACTATTTGCGGCTGTAGTACATACAATTTATATTACCAAATAAAATTAACTGGGTATTAAAAACCTCCTATTTTTACTTGTACACGCACTGAAGATTAAACTCCATTCATACTTCAATTAGAACCTCAGTGTATCTGATACGAGTGGCATAGTGAACCAAAACGCGGTAATGCCAAATACGTTTTCTATTAGATGCTTTAGCGGGCACAGGAGATCAACTACCCTTACCTTTCGCATGTCATTACAGTTCAATAATTAGATTATAATTAAAGCATTAACGATTTTCTGCTTGGCCCAAGTGTCTGTTGCCTGTTATTTCTTTTTTTTTTTTTCAGTTTAACAAATAAATATGAGAAACTTAATTTTAAAGGTAAACTTGTAATATACAAACATAAGACATTTATGCTGTTATGGCTCGATATTTAAATGGTTTAGAGAAAAATAAAGTATATTCCACTTCACCTCCTTTTCATACACTATCATGCCCATGCACTAAATTTAGCTTTAAGTAAATAGTAATAATAATACTGTTGCTTTTTTGTACTTTTTTTTTTAATCTAGCAAACACACCTTTTGCCACTATTCAGAATTTTTCTTCATGTTCTGTTTTCACAACTCATACAAATAGAGAGAAATTATGAGAGATATGTTTATTTTCATAACAATTATTTTAAAAACAATACGCAATCTATTAAACAAGCAATACATTTTAGAAACTAATTAAACAATGCAAAATTTTGCGTATTACTATTTCAATAATATGTAGAAAGCCATAA
Source organism: Rosalia funebris (assembly GCA_037954035.1). Taxonomy (NCBI): domain Eukaryota; kingdom Metazoa; phylum Arthropoda; class Insecta; order Coleoptera; family Cerambycidae; genus Rosalia; species Rosalia funebris. Next base: position 17,675,170 of record JAZFAV010000020.1, read on the forward strand.
AGTTAAACTGTGTGAATAAAGTTAAACTTTTAAAGAATTTTTTTTTAAATATTACAGAATTATGTAAAGTAAACTCAAATGTGGTGATTTATGTTTTCTATCCTTTGTCATTTAAAAAAACTTCTGTTATATTCTAAAACGTTTCCTCAAAACTTGTTAAATAACTAATTAGTGAAATATATTTTTTTTTTTATAAATCTCAGCTAAAAGACGAATTATGTTAATTATAATGAGCAACAAACCTTTGTAATAAATATAATACTTTAATTATTAAAGTGTTTTAAATTCATTAATGAGTTGCTCAGGTATACCTTTGAATTACATAAATGTAGTATTGTTAAGACTGACTTAGTTTTCCACAAAACACCAAAACACTATACACTGCACTCGACGCGCGTTTCGCCAAGAAAGTTGGTATCATCTGGAGATGATTAAAACTGAAGTTTTAATCATCTTTTTTTAGAAAACTAAGTCAATGTTATCTTCACACCAAACGTCCCAACCTACTCCAGTATGTAGTATTGTTGTCATTATACCTGTAACACTGAGAGGTTTTCTAAGCATGCAAATCTGTTATAGAATGTCTCATTAATATCAATAGAAATGAAATTTCTCAATGTTTTATAGTCATAGATTATTATTCTTTATTTTACATTTAGCCCCCTCATTGAGAAAAACGACGAGCCGCCACTGAATCTAAGGGTAAAGTATGACAATCAGTACTTATTTCTGTTTCTTGTGAACATGTACATAATATGAGATATTAATTAATAATATGTATTAACGTTTAATTCCATTTAGCAAACTGAACAACCTCATAAAAATGAAAAACCACAAGTGAGCCATTCTTTTTAGATTGAATATATCCAGAGGATAGGTGTAATGATGACAGAAGTACGCAACAGAAATAACAATACACAGCATATGAATTCAGCTACTACCTGTTAGGTACGAAGACGCTGCCCACACAGAATCTTTGGGAAAATCATCTATATCTTTTAGTTGTCTAGCTATCTGAAGTCGAGCACCGAATCGGGTCACGCCATATACGGTGGTCATCACAGTCTGTTTTATCACTTTTCGTTTGACAAATCCCTCTAGAATTTTGGCAATCTAGAAAAGTTCAATATATATACTTCATGTTCTATAGATTGTTATGTGAATTACATAATTTTAAACATGCGAATTTTTATGAATCTTAATAAAACACAATCAGTATTTAACATAAATAACACAAATAAAGTTCTTCAATATGACAAAAAAAAATCAATATAATACCTCAGAAAGACAACTTTCACATTTTAAATACCTATACTCTGGTTTCAAAATAGTGGGCAGTAAGGTATAGAACACTATTTTTATGAGCTGGTAATACAATTCAACAAGTATCGTGTCTGTTTTACGTGTAAATTGTAAAGACCACTCCCTGCACTTTGTGATCTCTGCTCTCTTTAGTCGCGTGCGAGACAAAGAGACAAGGCACACGCCTTGTCTATTTGCCTTGTCTGGTCCACATGTTGCAAATTACTTATTGCCTAGAATTTTGAAACCGGGGTATATGTAAATACTACCCCATATTCAAGAATATATTTATTGATTGAAAATGGCAATTTACTATGTAGTGCGCTAAATGCTCAACACTGATTAAGTAAAACTTGAGACATATAGAAAAATCATTATGGCTAATCTATTTACATCATACTCATATTACAATACTCATAACTCAGTTGACTATGTGAATTTTATTTATTAAATAAAAGTATAAATAGTCATGCCATAAATTCTGAACCACTTGCAAAGCTCTTAAAAACCGCGTGAAATATTATTGTTGAACATAGTTTTAATCACTAGGCTGTTACAAATAAAGCATTACAATGGTGCACGTCAAGAGGTAAACTTGAAAGAGGACCATATAGTTGTAATCACGTTACACATCATACATAAATACTAAAAATCGCCACTGGAAATTTCCAACACCTTAAAACAATTAAAATTAACCAAAATTATCTATTGCATTATTAAACTATTTAGTCAATCCACTAAATTCCGTCGTCAACCTTCCATATTTTGCAGTCAAAAAATTAATATAAAATATATAATTTAATGGTGCACAAAGCTGCTCAAATTATCTAAGTGTCAATCAAAAAAAAAAATAGCAAAAGAATTGTTGACACATTTTTAAATAGAATTTGATAATATTAAAAAGAATATACTATTCATTTCATCGCTATTTGCCAAATAAAAAACTCTCTTATCTTGCCGATAAACAGAACAGTCTACCTGAGCCTAGCTATAAAAACAAGCCACGGTATGAGATAAGAGTCGTTTGGGATTTTTTATTTTGCAAATAGCGATGAAATAAACTATACACATGCATTAATTATTGTGCTATATATTACAAGTTGTGATAAAACACCCTTTTTCATTACACCAACATCTTATAACATTTTATTGAAATTTACATATGATTTCAAAGATATATATAGTACGTTATATATCTTCTTCAATATTGTAATCAAAAAACATATACTTAAGATTTGTAAATTTTGCAAAAGAGGCTACAAGGAAAACAAATTAGAAGACTTTCAGTTATACTTGTTTAATAATAAGTGATAAATAATGGCACAATATAAAGATTATAATCCAACCTCTTATTGCACTTAAGAGTAGTGCAATAAAATAGTAGTGTGCAATGCAGAATACAGTAGTGCAGTAAAATCAATATTCAGTCCACTACCACTTCCACAGTCCACCAAAATAAAAAGTATAAAATACATTAAAATATAATAAATACGAGTCATTCTTAAAGATATCAACAAAAGCTTAAAATTTGCAACAAATATGGGCCTTGCAAGTTTATTGTGCCACCTCTTATTACTATGATGGTATATACACATATTTTACATAATATGTAAATTAATCATATATATTTTGTTACTTTGAGATTGACTACCAGCAAATATATATTAGAAACTCATTAATATTAAAACATGATATTCTGCGAACATTCTGAAAAAATGTTAAAGAAATAGTTAGTAATTTTTAGAAAGAATATAGAAATATTCAGAAGAAATATATAGGGTATCTAAACAGTATTCTAACCTCATGTCCATTCTTGGCATCGTAAGCACGTTGTTTTTCAACCAGGGCTACAACGGCGCTGTATACATCCTGAGGAACCTCAGACGGAGTTAAGTTAACGCTGTAGGCTCCAGCACTATCCCTACCTAGAGCAGCGTAGTGTTGTAATCCGTTACAACTGCCGTCCTGGTGTATGGGAAAGTGGGAGCAATATTTTTCCGGATCTGGAGATCTGATTACGTTGGCAATCTCCATGCAACATGCCAGAGTTTGCCAGGGTTCATCAGATTGCGACCACCATTTCTTACCGGTTAAAGGGTGGTCTGCCGAGTCCAGGATAAGATCCATATTCTCGTTAGCGAACTTCAATCTAAAATAAAATAGGTAATAAAAAAATTGTTCAGTTTTAAACAGTAATTCTTACTCATACCTCTCACTTAAAGGATCTCTCTTTTTCAGACCTGTTAAATTTATCAAATGTAACTTAAGCCAGTCAAGTCCGTTTGGTCCTAGTGGCCTAGCTTCTGCGAATACCAGCATAGACCTTGCTAAATCGGAACCCAAGTGGTTCAAATGTGGCGGCACGGGGTAGACCCGTCCTCTGAAATCCATGTTGTGTGGAAGCCAGAAGATGTCATCTCGAAACTAAAATGTGGGTTATTAAAATTTATAAAAATGACAATTACTATATGTCAGAGTTTAGTATTGAACTTACGTGGTTGGCTAAAGAAAGCCTATAGAGACAGTCACACCACAAGGAATACATTTCTGCTTTCTTTCTCCTATATTGTAGTTTTTGTCTGAATAGTTGGTATTTCTCAGTCTTATCCATTTCCATTGACGGTAAGGCAGGATGAGAAAGGGACGATGGAGGTTCCGGAACATCTAGACTTGCTGAACCTCCATTATTAAATACCTAAAAGTTATGAAATGACCGCTACGTTGAAAAATAAATACTCTAATGGATTTTATATACAAAAAATAAAAACCACATCCATCTTAATATTATCCATTGTGAATTTTTCATATTAGCAAAAAACTTTTAGGAATTTTTCATACTCACATTTATTGTTTAACTTATAAGGGTGGTTTAAAAAATATGCCTACTATTTAGAAGATATTAATTAAAAGCGAATTACTTACTAAAAGTCAAACTATCAACCCAATTAGGGTAGAAAAAACGGTACTTCAAATGTGTAGTCAACTCAACGAAGCAAAAATGGTTATGGAGATTGACAGATGCAATAATAATCTGAACACTATTGGTAGTTACACTATTGTGTAACTACCACTTTATTGCCTAAGTTTTGATCAGGACATCAGTGCACATCAACTTGTTAAATTTAACTGATATTATTGGGCTTAGAAGGGCAAAAAATAGTCCTTACAATAGATAACTTAAAAGCTTTCAGCACAATTGTTCAAGATAATTTATGTTAGATAATTTGAAGGCTGGACAAAGATGGATCTTAAATCCGTTTTTAAATGCAGCTATAAATGAGGCAAATTTAGCAACTAAGCTCAAAGAGAATCTGCTGGAATTATCTGCCGATGGGATGTTGCACTTGGAATTCAAGTCTGAAAATTTGGATACCTTTTGGTTAAAAAGAAAAACAGAATACCCGGAATTAACAACTGAGGCTTTGAAGTGTTTGATTCTATTTGCTACCTCGTACCTGTGCGAGTTGACATTTTCATCAATGGCCCAAATAAAAAGTAAACAAAGAAATCGCTTAAATTCGGAAAACGATTTAATACTTAATGTTGCAAAAACGGATCCACGATGGGAGAAATTGATTGAACAAAAACAAGTGCAACCTTCACATTGAAATGAATGAGTAGTCGCGAAGATTTTATTTTTTGTTAATTTGTTTGTATGAATAACATTACGAGTATCCTTTTGTTAACTATTTCTTAATATATCTATCTTTTTAAAATTTATTGATTTTTTTACTGAAGTACCTAGTTCTCTCGACCTCTCGCGACCCCCCTACAAAGGTTTCGCGACTCCCCAGGGGGTCGCGACCCACAGGTTGAAAGACACTGGAACAGTCTATAATTAATTAGTCTATAATTTAGTTTTAGTTGAACTTTTTCAGCATCAAAATCTCCAAATTAGTCCAGTGAAATCCAATCAATCTGTTGTGGACTTTGGTAATGAACAGACTCATATTGAATAACGTTTAAAAATTGAAATAAGAAGTAACAATTTAGAAAATGTTAAATTAGTTTATATTGATAATGATCTGCAGTTAAAACCTGACTTCAACAAAAGCCTAATGTAATTTTAATCATTGTAATGTGGTATATACAGTGCTATTCAAAAGTCCCCTCCCCCCCCTCTTATCTTTGGAACGATTATACATAAACTAGTGAAATTTGGTAACTGAATATTAAGGGTTGTAAACTTCCCTACTAGTGATGATAGATGACGTATGCGTCAAAGATGACGTCACAAGGTCATTGTGACCAATAATTTTAAATGGAACCCTATGGCAAGCGACACCTCTTTTAAAAGGTATCGAAAAAACCTATTCAATGATACTAATATTGTGTCTGTTTACGGCAGTTTTGACAACTAGCTTTCAAAAACCGCAAAGCTGTGATGAATTAAATCAGTTAATAATAAAATTTAAAATTCAAGCTCCGCCACTGGATAGTTGGATAGTAAATAATCTGACGTTTTTGCAAGTCTCCCCAATTTGATATTTTTTTAGCTATCAAAGTTTTTATACATTTAATAATTTGTGTATTGTTGATCGAACGTTTAACTGTTTTAGTACCTTGTGGTAATTTTAAAATATTTGTACATTCAATAATTTGTTAAACTGTTGTGAGATGAACGTTTAAGTGCTTCAAGAAGAGAAATGGTACGTGTTTTAGGTGATAAAGTAGCAGCGATCCTAATACTTGGTGAAACTGGAGAAAATATTCATGCAGCAGAACGCATTTTTAATGAAAGGTTTCCCGATCGCTCAGTTTCGAGGACTTATTTGAGAGAGCTTCTTCGTAAGTTTAAAACAACGAGTAGTATTAATGATGCAAAACGATCTGGCAGACCACAAATTTCTGATGATAAAAAAATTGATATACTGGCAGAAGTAATAGTAAATCCTACTTCTTCAACAACTCAAGTTGCATCAACCTGTGAAGTCAGTCAAAGTACAGTGCACAGGGTGTTGAAAAAAAAACCAATTTCACCCATACAAATTAAAAATGGTTCATCAACTCTCAGACGACGATCCAGACCGAAGACTGCAATTTTGTGAAAATATGGAGACTAAAATTAACCAACAGCCAGACTATGTCAAAACAATTTGTTTTAGTGACGAAAGTACTTTCTATCTAAATGGAAATGTAAATACACAAAACGTGAGATATTGGAGTGACGCAAATCCTCACATGTTTCATGAAACACATACTCAGTATCCCGAGAAGGTCAATGTTTGGGCAGGTATACTGGGAAACCACATCGTTGGGCCTGTTTTTTTAAATACCAACTTAACCGGTGAGGTGTATCTGCAGATGTTGCAAAATGCAATAGAACCGTTAATCCTTGAAATTTTGAAAGATAATCAAGATGTATTCGACATTTTGGAAATAACATTCCAACAGGATGGTGCTCCTCCAGACTATTACGGTGCAGTAAGACGGTATTTGGATGAAGAATATCCTGGTAGATGGATTGGACGACGAGGTTCAATGGAATAGCCGCCTCGATCACCGGACCTCACACCTTCAAATTTTTTTCTGTGGAGGTATCTTAAATCGAAGGTTTACACAACTCAGCCTGACAATATTGATGTTTTAAAACAACGTATTGTTACAGAATGTAGGGCTATTTCCGCAGACACATTTGAAAAAGTACGAGAAGAGTTTCGCAATAGGATGTTTTACTGTCAGGAAGTAGATGGAGCTCACTTCCAACAATTACTATAAGTAGGTACTGATTCTTGAATCTGTAATTAAAATTATTATCCAAGTTTACTGATTACTGATTTAATCCATCAAAACTACCATAAATACAAACAATATTAGTATCATTGAATACGTTTTTTCGATACCTTTTAAAAGAGGTGTCGCTTGCCATAGGGTTCCATTTAAAATTATTGGTCACAATGACCTTGTGACGCATATGTCATCTATCATCACTAGTAGGGAAGTTTACATATTAATATTCAGTTAATATTCAGTTACCAAATTTCACTAGTTTATGTATAATCGTTAAAAAGATAAGAGGGGGGAGGGGACTTTTGAATAGCACTGTAGACATGATTAGATAAAACAGATTAAAAAACAGAAAAATGGAATTCAAGGATCATGTGTACTTAAAGGTGAAATATGCAGGATAGACAAAAGTTTCAGGCCCTAGTGTTTTTTCATGTTATGAAAAAATATCTATGATGTCCATATCTATCATACCTAACATCACTATGATGTTAGTTTAAAATAAAAAACGCATACTTCACATTCTCATAGAATAGCACTATTTTGTACCCTTGTGCATGATTGTGCACTCGTAACTCTTCTAAAAACATTTTTTCTTGCAAACGTTTCTTTCCTTTAAAATTACACCTTGAGATTTTACTTGAGTATTACTTACAATTAAATTGAATGTAAAATAATGGTATTAATTATATTTGTAATGGAACTAAAATAGATTTTTTTAATTGTTTTCAAATCCGATTTGCATTCTATATTATTACTATTAACCTTTTATTATAATAGTTTCCTCTTATTAAGCGTAAATAAATATAATTACTTTTATTAAAATTTATTTTTAGGAGTTTGTATTTGGCTAGCTGTTCGAATGAATTAACATACATAATACTTATTTATAGCATAAATACGTGAATAGTCACCTTTGGAAAGGTAGATGAAATACGTCAAAATTATGTAATTATACAAAAATCGTAAAAAATATTAAATGTAAATATAAAAAATCATATACATTTTTTTGAGTGCACAAAACATCATCTATTCATCTTAGATATTATCACAGTCAAATTTGCTGTGAGATATTATTTAAAATAGATCAACGTGGTACCAGGGTAATAAGCATAATTTTTTTTTTCACTCCAGTTCCAGATTGTATTTTTCTTTAAGAAAAATCTGACTAACCATTTTGGACAATTATTATATATATATTTATATATATATATATATATATATATATATATATATATATATATATATATATATATATATATATATAAACACCCTACAATGTGGGGTAAATTATTATGCTCTGAGCCATATAATGCCATCTCTAAAATAGTAAAACAAAATAAAATGTTCTTTTAAAAAAAAAACAAGGAATCGAAATAAAAATAAAGGGCTATCAAAACTGGACAAAAAGAGCAACAACAAAAAAATAGCATATTTTTTTTAAGTAAATTTATACTTATGACTGCCAAATTACTGTCTCATTATTTCTGTACTGTAAACAGAAAACATTTTATAAATGGTATTTTCCATAAGCAATCCACAAACAACAATATACATCCGGTTTTTTTTTTGCATATACTGCTTTAGAATATTTGTTAACACTCCCTGACAATTTAAATATTCAGAAAATTGATAATATAATATTAATACAGTAAGTAATATATAAGATTGTTAAATGTTTTAGGATATTAGTTGGAAATATGTTGGAAGAATCAAATCTTCCAACATAATTCCAAAATTTGCAAAATCAGCAATCATTTCTCTATTTTGATATACAGTCCCTGCTCAATTTATTAGACTCACCCTTCATAGCGCGGTTTTTTAATTTCTGGCGTATATTAAAATCAGTCTTTGCACCTGATGAGTATGAGTATGTTACAACAAATAAATATTGATGGATGCATAACCAAAAGGTTTCGATTTGATAACATAATTCAGTCGGTATTGCAGAATTTTCATGCAACGCTGTGGCAGAAAATTGCTGATAACTCCTAGAGGGCAGAGATTCTTAAGAAATATGGCTGTGGAATACAGAAGGACAACCCACAGTGAAATAGGGAATAAGTTTCAGGAGGCAGGCTACAAGGTATCGGTGGCTACTGTACGAAGAAATTTGTATGGTTTGGATTTCAAATGTCGAAGACCAGTTAAAAAACCAAAACTAACACCAGCCATGGTCAAGAAGAGGCAGAATTGAGCTATTTGGCATAAAAGGCTTTCTGTCGATCACTGGCAAATGGTAGGTCATTAAAATTTATTTTGTTTTGTGGTTTTATTATTTTTGTTGCATGTCTCCAGGTCTGCTTTAGCGATGAAGCAACTTTTCAAATTATGGATGATAAAACCCAGTTTATTCGAAGACGTCCAGGTGAAAAGTTTAATGCAGATTGTGTAGTAAAGAGAGTGAAGCATCCTACATCTGTGATGATATGGTCTGTCATAAGTGGGAAGGGATTGGCAAGGCTTTATGTTGTAGAAGGAACCATGCGGCAAGATCAATATAAAAAGGTTCTCCAAACAAAACTGATCCCACAGATGAGGAATGGATTGGAAATGGTCGCAAGATATTTATGCAAGACGAGGCCCCTTGTTATACACCCAAGAATATAAAAAAATTCTTAGCAGAACAAGGAATACCTTTATTAGCATGGCCAGGGAACTCGCCAGACATGAACCCTATCGAGAATGTGTGGGAATGCTTAAAACGAGAATTAGCAAAGGAAAACATAACCAATAAGGTTCAATTAAGTGAGAGAATAATTTATGATTGGAGCCATAATGATCAATTAAAGGAAATTGCAAAAAACTGCATAAACAGCATGCCTCGAAAGGTGGACGTGCTAATAAAAGCCAAAGGCGGTTTGACAAAATATTAATAGTATAAAAATATGTTCAGTAATTAGTATCAATATATATTTTTTTTGTATAATAAAGAATCAGAAATGTGAAACCACGCTTTATTCTCATGTACATATACTTAACAAAGCCAATATTATTTATACACCTCAAAAAACAACAATTTTGCAAGCGAGTCTAATAAAGTGAGCAGGGACTGTATGTAGCTAGAAGACTACAGCGAAGCAACATAATTAATTTTTGTATATAAGCCGTGTACAAGTCATTGGCTTAACAGATGAAATACTGAGTCACCATGTAACCAAACTTTAATAAATAATTTTTTAAGGCATTTTAAATTCGCCGATGTTAATAACCTAACATCTGTGAAATATCTTTATTTTGATATGTTTATTTGTTATTCATTACTAATTCATGTTTGTAACTGAATGAAAATTGAATTAACGTCGCATTTTCTGCACAAAAAAAAAATAGGCGGTTATAATCATAACATAAAACTATTTCTATAGTAGTAATGGTTATGATAAATAAAGCCCAATAAATTTATGTTTAGCTATAGCAATAGTTTAATAATTCGAACATTCTCATGCAATTGTTAGAAAATTTTCCATCTATTTCTTTGCATTGCTCATGTTTCAGTAATTATCGTAAAAGATAACGAAACATATTTCTGGTAAATTGTCGACTGTTTACTACCTAATTAAAAAACAAATAAAGAATATGCAAAAGTTTTATTTAATTTTTTAGTAATCTTATCTAAAAATTGCTTCTTCTAGATTGTTTAATAACAGTGCAGATAACAAAAATGCCCTCAACAGGTTCATAGCCTAAAAAATTCTAGAAATCTATTTTACCAGAATAGATAAATTTTTTTCTTGGCAAAAATACACTATTTTAAGTCAAAATAGTTATTTATGATACATTGTGTATTGCGTATTTATGATACAAATGCCTATGGTGATTTTATGAGTACGGATTTTTTTGGACCTTACCTACATACATTACATATTATGAAACAAATGATTTAAAAATGTTATCCGGATGTAGATGTGTTAGTCTACACCCTAGCGGTTTTTCTCAAATCCCCCACAGGCATTCGGGAAAATTATTAATAATGTCCTGATATTCCAGAACCTTCACAGCCAACTTTTACACGATGGGAAACACAGTAAATGTAGCCTTTTCGTATATGCAAAAAATCCTTAGTTTTAATATTCAATGCTAATAAATCAGTTACCATTACAAGAAGTCAGATAAAGTTTCAAGATCCTCAAGTGAAAGCAGATTCAAAAACTATCCATAGTAACTACGTTACAATTAGCAGTTGCCATAAGTAAATTATAAAGCACTTCATTATCCTTAGATGAATCATTTCAAACAGTGAAGGATGTGCAAAATGTCCTACAGACTTTAAATGATAAGAAACACTTTACAATGCAATAAGGAAAAATTCAGAACACATGTTTATAGTAGAGATGGCAAGTTTAGTTCATTTTGATGAACTAATTCCTTCAGTCTCATTCACTTAACTGAATCATTCACTTGAAAGATTCATTTGATTCAGTTTGGTGGGGAATTTGTTTATAGCTTAAAATAGAAAAGGGATGTTGATTTATAAAAGAGACGATTTTTATTAGTTTATGGCAGTGGGTTTATTAGGGTCACAGTAAATAATTTGATTCCTTTAAAAATGTACTTATCATGGGAACGGCCGGCTGCATTTGTGTATTTACTTCGGAATCAAGAAGTGACAAAAGCCACTACCGTCAGGTCACAGCAAGATGTGAGAGACAGATTATAAAATAGATAACGGAAAGCCGACAGATATGCATTAATTGCATATTGCATTGCTAATTGCTACAGCACCCACTGCCTTATACGTAACTTGGGTATTAATCAGTTTTTAGAATTATTTTAGAACGTTCTATTTAAAGTGTTCACCGTTGTTGCTTAATTTTAATAAATTTATGTGTTGAAGTAGACATCTATGTTTATTTCACAACCCTTAACGCAACAACAACAGACGTGGTACAACAGTACGTCCTAGTGATACGAAACAAGATCACAATTAAAAACATATACAAAACAAACAAAAAATACCTATTTCGGCACTCTACATACATAACACATAAGTACAGTTTATACTAATGCACGTACCAGTATCATAAACAATGCTCTTTATGTTTAAACCGCCCATCTGCTCATACCGATAGCGACAGACCTTCCACGAAATTGTACGTTTGCATCTTAGTGGCATTCATACTTCAAAACATAAACCATTCAATTAGTTCATTGACGGACTCGAACCGACCTAGTACCGAATCGAATTGTGAATACAAACACCAAATTACAAGAGTAATAGGAATTGGTTTTAGGTCCCTTTTCACTTGGGTTTAGTTCGCAAGTGAATGATTCTTTCATATACAACTGAATAATTCATTTCATTCAGTGACGTGAATAGTTCAATTGAACTAGTTCGTTCGCGAACTACACATCTCTAGTTTATAGTAACAATGCTGACAGAGATCCATTAAATAATTTGCGAGACCATTTTAACTATGCAAATTTGACATCTTTAGATGTCGACTGATCGTTTTCTTATAAAAAAAAAATTCTTCACCACATGGGAACAACTTTAAAGACATATGCAATAATAAAGATGTTTATCCGAGCCAATCTGCAAATCTAATGCTAACTGGATAAATGTTACATGTAACTTATACAATTGTTTATATACAGCACCGCCATTGATAAGGTATCCAAGTAGATAGGGCTAATCATAATAGATAATTGCTCATTAAATTTAATAGCATCTAACTCTAAATATCTCACCTCTAATATCACGTCTAATATCTTCTCATTGACCTTCCAAGGTACGCCAGCCAACTGATTCAGGGAGTCCAGACTAGGGTAGAGTTGCTGCGGTCCTGCACGTGCTAGCCTCTTCTTTTGCAGAACAGCTTGTGGGGGCAATCGAATAACATCACACGGCGATACTAAATAACCGCCAGTATGGGTCGAAATCCAAGGAATAGGTGGACACACCATCGGTATTTCATAGGTGGGAAAAGTTAAAGTATCAGGTACTGAGGCGCGGTAGAGCCTGGATAAAACTGGATGGGGCTTAACTTCTTCCTTAACAATCCTGCCTTGTGTCCTGAAGATAGTGTAAAAAGCGGGTAAATAATTTTTGTGGTTGGTGTTCAGCTTCAATGAATTAACGTCAATTTTTATGTCGTGCATTACAATATGATACAAAAATTTTCCAATGAACTGTAGTATTGTTGGCACCCAGTCCTGATTGTCCATGAATAATGTCGCTCCTTCATTACGCAAACTATGCTCTAGCCACTGCCACTTTTGTCTACTATTTACATTAACATCCTCATCAGGTAGCACATCCATCTTTGAGTGACAAGCAATGTACTCCTCGCAGTATTTATCGTGTATTTTCATCACTTTATCTAAGACTCCAGTTTTTTGTTTACGCAATATTTTATATCTTGCATAAACTCTATGCCCCATATCCCTGTAAAGCATATTAACAGTAGGACTATAGGTTTCCGAGCCTTGAGCAATTTTTTTTGCTTCATCAATGATTATCGCAATGTAATCTTTTACAGGAATACAACGCATATATGGTTCCATATTTAAAGAACTCCTTTGCGCTGTCAAAGCAGCAAGGTCTCGATGGAAAGCTGCTAAAGCTGCTTCTTCCCACATCTTGTAATGCTCTTGTAAAACTCCACGGAATTTTAAGACTTCGTCGGAAGGGGTGCCTCTTGCTTCTATACTCTTAACCTACAATTTAAAATATAAGTTCAAAATCAATTATTATGTCTACTATATTAACTTATTACAATGAAAATAAGTTAAATTTACATTCATATCCATCCATTCCAGAGACATTCAAACATTCAGGCATACCTTACTTATCAAAAACCAATCATAACGTTGACAACATTCAACTCCATATGAATTTAACTTTGCTACAATCTAAATACCTTATAGGTGAAAGGTACTTAGGGTATTTTTACATTAAACTATTTCCAAACAAATCAAATAAATATTGATAAAACATACAGTGTAACCAAAAGTAATGGATGCCAAGTGTCGAGACCATCTATCAGCTGGCCATTTTTTTAAAATTGGAACAAAATTATCAACTCATATGAGAAATAAATAAGCTTATTTCAGCATCATACATCCATATATTATTAATACCACTTCCGGGTTCACTAAAAATACTTTCAAATCTTAAATAGAATGTCCTGTGTTTTAACGTATTCCCATTCTGCATTAAATTTGTAATACAATGAATATAACTTTTTTAAATTTGTCTCAAATATGGTGGACTTTGTTAATTACTTTTTTATCAAAATTAAAAATGAAAATTTTTACTAATAATATGGTTCATTGATGTTTACATGCAATATTAAGAGATGCAATATTAAATCTATTATAATGAAATGATTAAAAAAAATTTCAACATATTTTTTCTGATTAATTAGGTACAATATCAATTTTTTTTTCAGTACCCCTATTATTTCCTCTATATAAATCATTATTAAACCGCTTTAATAATGATTTAAACTGATGTATTATAGATTTTATTGTAAATAAAATTTTTTAACTTTTTATCGTAAAAATATGATCCACACACATAACGATATTAAAATAAAAACATATTTCACTTACAATAACATAACCATGTTTTTCCATTTCGATTTGTTTATTAACAGCTTCTCTCAATTTCTCAGAATGAAAAATTCCATCATAATCCTCATGATGTCCGCTTATCATCTTGAGTTGTTCATCATTATTCAAATGATTTACTAAATTATTCTTATACATAACTGAAGGCTCAGAAAACTTTGGAACATAATTTGGATCATAGCTTTTCATAGCTTTAAGTACAATTTCCCTTTCATTATTTAAAAAACTACCTTCGTTCATGATCTTATCAAAAGTTATGTCTTTGAGAAGAGCGTTTTTTGTAAAGATCCTAATTTCCTTCAAATGATTGTCCTTAACGTTGACCCTGCCGAGACATTCAAATATAGCAACGTAACACTGCAAATTTAATTCTACATTTTCTTCCTCCATTATGTTTAAGATCTCCTTAATTTTGGTAAAACTTCCTTTGTGTGCAAATCCTTTCAGTAATGCTTTATATACATGAACATTTTTTATTGAATTACTCGATCGATCCTGTTTTTTTAATTTGCCTCTATAAAAATTAAGTGCATTCAATCCACGTTGAGGCTGCCTTAAATGACAACAAACTTCTATGTAGGCTGCCAGTGTTCTTGTCGTGACTTCGTTCTTATATTTCTGATCTAAGTGAGTCTTTGTCTCTTTTTCCGGTACTTCTCTTATTTCTTCGGAAATCTGTTCCTCTACGGTCTCAGGTTGAAAACTATTTACAGGTTTGATACTAAAACAAAATACATGGTAATTATACATTACAAAATTAAACTGTATAAAATAGAATCCAAGCAGTATTTGATTTAGTAAACTTACTTTTCTAAATCTAGCTCCGGTATACTTTCTGCCTCGGGCAATTCATTTGCATTTTCTGCATAACATTGATTTTCTTTTGAGAAACTTTCTGCATAACTTTCGTTTACTTTTGACATCACATTACTTGGAATATTATATACTATAATTTTCTCTTCTTCTTTCACATCGAAAATATTAAATTCATCACTTTGTAAGCTAGCAGTACTCGCAGGACTATATATATTTTCTATAATGCTCAAATTATTATATGTATGTTGTTCTGCTAATTTAGTATTCTTCGAGAGTTCTTTTAGTTTGTATAGTTCACTTAAATTAAGACTTGTATTTGCTAATAGTTTTAAATCACTGGACGTTAGTTTTTGTATGCTCGCCTTATGTTGTGAAGATGATGTATCAGTTACTGAAACAGAAAAGAAACTAATTATGGTTCCAAGGTTTAAAAAAGGGTAAGTGAACTTTTATGTTCACACCTACCAACAAGCAGTTCTGCATATTTTTTTATTCCTTTTTTCTTTTTCCTTATCTTCTTTGAATTTATGTTAGCATTAGTAATAGTTGAATGACTTCTTAGGTGATCTAAAATAAGGAATGGTGTAAATCAACCTAAATGCATAGTCAAAAAAATAATAAAATATACTCACCGGAAGGTAGACGGTTTAACTGTTTACATAATATGCACGTTTTTTCAGTAATACCATCACCATTTTCGGTGACATTAGTTAAGGACACTCTAGGATATTTGCGCAAAGGTGTCCCGCTTAATTTTAGTAACCTGTACATAACTATTTTTATTTACGTAGAAAATTTACATTATTACAAATTATATGGAGTTTTAAAATTTCTATTATAACTCACGTGTTTTGGTCGTTCACCATATATTAGTATTTGACAGTGTACAGACTTGCAGGAGCTGATTGGCTAATGAAAATACTCAATATGTGAACAGGACCGCATTAAAAGGTTTTTTTTTTAATATTTGGGTTATTTCATGAGGGACATGACCGAAAGATTTAGTCGGTTAAGCCTGTTCATAAACGTTTCGGAATATGTGCAATCATTATTTGATAAATATATACTGGTTAATAAAGCAGCAACGTTGAAAATAAATTTCCTACCTCCGATATTGAGATATGAGAAGAGATAGACAATTGTGTATATGTGTCATCATATCATTTTATTAATTTTAGTGTCACGATTGTAAGAGCAGTTGCTAATCAAAAAAATACAAATAACTTAAATATTTGTCTTATTTGCCCATGAACCAGTAATGTACCCTATTTACTGTTAACATTTTGTACAATCGAATTATTTTACACACTTGCTATTGTACTGAAGGGGTCAATATTAGATGAAAGATAATTATAATATTTTTGTATTCATATAGAATTGAGTAACGTTTCATGCGCTGAAAGGGACGAACAATTTATTAATTAAAGTACGGACACACGATACCAAAATATCCAAATCGGTTACCTGAATGTTATACTGCCTAACTTCTAAACCTATACCGCCGATGTTAACAAGATGGGAGTAATTTTTATTATCACAATTATAATAAAAACCTAATCAGATAAATTAATCGATAACCCTGTGTAATATTTTGTTCAACTACTGATACACCACTAAAATTTAAAGTGTATTTCTTAGTGATTATATATAATAAGGTATCAATTTATTAACCTTTTAAAGTTAAGATGTATTTTATATTGCATAGATTCATATTCATAACATTTCATTTCCAAGTAACTTGACATCTCAAACGAGTGTTATCTTTTAGTATAATTTGCCGTTCAAATATCAAAATGTACCTTATTATTCAATTTAATTTAGTTATAATCTTCTGAGACGATTTGCTATAATATTTGCTGTTATAATTTTACTAAAACGATTACAATTCAAACTGCATATATAATTACAATTTTTAAAAGGGTACCAGCGGCGGCGACAGGGGTGGGCGAGCGCCCAGACAAAATCCCTTTCGCCCAACCAGTCGCCCAACCTCTTATAACACTACTATATCACATTCGCACATAAAATAATATATTTAACGTCCTCGCCTACCCTAGATATTTCCTGCCTATTTTCTCCCAACCGCAAAATAATGCTAACGCCGCCACTGAAGGGCACACTAAATAATCATGAACTACAGATGAAAAATGTTGTATCACATAAAATACACATTTGTTTATACATATACGTACATCTACATCATTAAAATACATTTATATTTTGAAACAAATAAAATGAACAAAACACATATATAACTTCTTTTATTTGTGAAATATCAGTATTAATGAAATTTTCACAAATCAACTACTTAGAAGGAATAGAAGTAAATATAGATCTCAAAAATGTTTCCTTATTTCAAAATATCCAGCCAAATGGTCGGAAAAATTATACTACCATATCTAAAATTACTGTTGTTTATAAGTAATCTATAACGTTAGGCAGCTTCAGTGCCTGATTCCGAATGTAGTTGGGAATTCATCGTTGATTTTAAGTAATATTCATCGACTGTTTTATAATGTTATTTGTGACGTAGAGATGTGGAGACGAACCCTAAATGCTGTTCTGGTTTTTGTTTATTGCATAATGTAATTATGAATAGTATATGAGTATTTAACATCTTTAGCTTAAGGCACAACATTAAAGTTAATATTAATGCCTTCAGTTTTAATAATTGTTATTATACTCATTAAAATTGAAAACATCAAATGACAAAAATTCTTTTCATATTAAATTTTTTATTCCGGTCCTGCTGCAAAGATGTCAACTGCTTGATGACATTTAAAATACCGACCATACCGACAGTACAAGCGACATCTTTCGTTTAAAACATATTATTTGCAGATAAGGTTCATAACATGACTAGAAGCGGATTTTTATTCTCTTTTTTGAATTATTCAAAATAGATAATAATAGCAGCCAGCCATCAGTCTTCTTGTGCCTCTCCGTAGGAGAAGATGGGTATTTGTTTTTAAGACGATCCCAAATTTTTTTTGTGTATTTATTTTTCGCTTTAATTGTTTCTAAATAAAAAAGTAAGTAGAAAAATTTTTTAAATAATGTCTCAAATTTTGTTCTTCAAATACAAAAATTTCGAATTTAAAACCACAAATATACTAGGTATATCACAAAATTAATGTTAAAATATTTTTGTTATAAGAACTAATGGCATGTTTCGGTATTATATAGGCCAATGAATGCATTAATAGAATAAATGCATGGCTAATGGATAAAGAAATTGTATAGGGAGCTAAAAATAAAACAGAGTGATATAATTTTCTAACTATACGACAGTTTCAAAGACTTCTTCATAAGCCATGTATTTAAAAGTTAATATTTTGTAAAACCAGTTTTACAAAACATGTAATCTAAACACATTATCAACAGTTCCAAAAACAGTTAAAGAAACCAGGTTTATATATTAATTTTAATTCATAAGAAGAAAAATTAAATTAAATTGTATATACTGGCAAATAAATAAAAATATTAAATTTTGTGGAGTTGTAGCTTTATTTATTGGAGGGCTTTATAAGAAAATATTTCGTAAATAAAAAACGTAAATACGCTGTATCCGGGATGTATTTTGTTATGCATGACAGCAACCCCTACTGTTATTATTAATTTAATTACCAATACCCCTAACAAACAATAATATACAATGATTCTAACCCTTTAATAGAGGGTTAGCTCTACCAAAAGGCAATAGCTTTTTCTGTACTTTTTATTGAATAGTAGAAGCAATAAAATACGAAAATCACCAGTGATTTCAAGTCATTGTTTACAAAGTTTAAATGCTATACAGGGCGTGCTCTTTCTCTTTCTACAGTGGATGTTTTTAAAACAATAAAAATCTATGAAAAATAATCCGTAAATCCATTACACTTTACCATTTCCAAGAAGGACGATTGAACGCCAGTATTGTCCTTTCTTCTCGTCGGCGAATGAAAAATAAACGTTGTGTACAGTTTTTAACCACTTTAAAATTAGGTTTTTGTGATAATACGAAACATTTCATAATTATATATTTTTTTGTCAAACTCAGATATCCATTTTATGAAAAGAGAACGTCGGTTAATTACCGTTTTGACAATAAAATGTTGTAGAGGACAAATGAATCAAACAAAAAAATTGTGATATGTTTAAAGCAAATTGTTTTTTTATTTATGAATATTTTCTAAATACTTTTGAATACTATGTGGAATAGAAAATTCAAAAATGATTCCTAGTTTTCTCATACAATCATTCAAAATCAGCAGATTATCGGAGTATGTACATTATATCATAGACTTTTGGATCACCCTGTATGTATATGTAAATAACTATGTCTTCTTCGAATCGGTAAAGGGGTTATCTAAGAGAATGTCGGTTATTATATCATAATAAAACAAATTATTCCAGTTAATATTTTTTTGTCTCTCGTCCGATACATACAAATGCTGCGGGTACAGCATCCTGTTCTTTAACAGTAATTGCTTTACCATGTCATACTAGATAGTACTATTGCGCCCATATACATTTGATCGAAGAAGGATGGTTTAATCAGTCTAATTATTAGAAGATGCAACGGCTAATTATCAAAGCAGGACATGTTATCCATTGTTGCAAAACAATTTGAATACACAATGCGAGTACAAGTAAAAATAATCGCAAATGTTCTTCTTTCTATGCTAGTATTTTTATGTATAGTTGTAACATTTTTATTTTGTTTCTGATTTTTAAAAAATTGGTCGTAAAAAAGATCGTCCAAATGCAACGTTCGCTAAATTCAATATCGATGAAAATAATCTTCAAAGTTGGTACAATAGGTTAAAATTTCAGATATAGAACCTCAGGCACCATATGTCCCAATGTGCCGTTTTTATCATACAAACAATGACGTTTACACTTCCTTCAGATGTATTCAAGTCAGATTCATAGTTACACTAGAATCTGTAACTTACCAAAAAATTCAAATTATTAGATCTATACTACCATACACATATCTCGTAGATTAAACGTCAATCATAGGAAAATTTTATGACGACAAATATCAAATATTACTCAACATCCCTCAAAAATAATATCGCTAAAACAATATTATATATAATATATATATATATATATATATATATATATATATATATATATATATATATATATATATATATATATATATATATATATATATATATATATATCTCCAGAATTTGTATTGGCTGGTTTTAATCTAAAGTTTCACTGTACATGAAATTAAGTGTTGGACATTATTGATCATAAATAAAAAAGTTAACAATAAAAACAACCAGAGCTTTGTTTTTCCACAATGCGGTTAATATACTATTAATTAAGTAATCAATGAAAATAATAGCATAAAACTATAATAAGAATATGAAAAAATGTTTCCAGGAAACACACAATATTTTCAAAGACCTTGCTCGTAGAAAAGGTCAGGGCAGATAAACGATTATCATTAAATTCAATTTATTCACACTACTAACGAAAAGTGCGATTAATTAATAATTTACTTGTTGCTTGTTGTAGATATTTACAAAATGGTACCCTATACAGTATTTTCCGTGTTGTTCTTGATAGGATTTTCTCTTGTAAGCGGCGAGGTCACGTGAGTATATCATTTTTATGCACTCTTGTACGATCATATTAGCGCTATTGTTTTGTACGATTTGTTGAAAATCCTATGGCTTTATTAATACCATTTTTAATTGACAATTTGGTTGGTCAAATTGGAGCCTTTTTTTTTATTTGTACCCGTCTCCGACATATATTTCCACAGGTTCAAAATTTAAAATAATTTTCAAAGCTAGTCGCAATATTTTGTAACCATATGTTTATTAAATAATTAAATAAATATCGCCGTCTGACAAATCGTTATCCAATCATAACCATCCTTTTGATTAAGCATAATTTTTTATGGCTACGATTGTACATTTAGAATAGCAAAATTGCAGTTCATATAGAATTTTAAAATACATATATCAGATATTTCAAAATTATCTCATGGTTATCTCCATCAAGACTCCCAATTCTGTTGGAGATTAGAAAGGGTAGGTATTCTCGCACGCTACAAACGAAACCATTTTTAGAGAATTTCTCTTTATTAAAATGAATAGCACCTGATGGTACTACTACTTCCCGCCACTAAAAAGATATTGATACCATGGACCTTATAATTAACTTGGATTTATCGTGTTTGTCTACATTAATGCAAAAGGTTTCCAGTGTGGTAATTATAATATACAGTGGGTCAAAAAAGTATTGGCACACCCAAATTTTTTCTTAAATCTCAAAAATTTAGAGGTGAACTGTTTGCTATTAAATTTATTTAAAAACTAGTATCAAATTATTAACTTTTGGTGGCAATATATTGAGCGAATTAAAAATAAGTTAAGAATAATATATAAGAATATGAATTTCAAAGGTCAAAACAGCATTTTACACAGTAAACATTTTTGTTTAAACAAGTTCTTAAAAAAATTATTTACACTTTAATATTTTGTTACCATACCATTTGTATCAACTACGACCTGAAGTCTTCGTGACATCGGGGATACAAGGTTCTGGGTTATTTCAGGTCCAATTTGATCCCATTCTTGTAATAGAACCGTTTGTAGCTGCTGTTTCGAAGGAATTTTATTTTTTCGGACTTTCAAGTTCAGCAAGTACCACAAATGCTCTATGGAATTTGTATCCGGGGACTGGGGTGGAGTTTTGATTTATCTACGAACATTATAAAGTAACCATTCCTTTGTTTTATTGGCGGTGTGCTTATGCTGCTGTGTCTGTGTTGCCCATCATTTCAGCACTGCTGTTCAAGTTATGCCGCAAAGTGTCAACATATTTGTCTGCATTTATAACATCTTCGATGAAGCTTGGGTTTTCAACACCATTCCCCGACATGCCGCCACAGACTAAAACGCTCCCGCCACCGTATTTCACTGTCGGCCTGACCTGACTCATTTCAAATGCAGCATTTGCTTTTCTCAAGTGCAGTTTTTGGTTTCTTATTTCGCAAATTTAATATTTTCGGCTCTGACGGTTGCAAATATGTATATATCGAGAAAACCAAATGCTGCACTTGAAATTAGTGATCAGTCCAGTGAAACACGGTGGCGAGAGCGTTTTAGTCTAGGGTTGCATGTCGTAGAATAGTGTTGGAAACCTGGAAAATATTATGAATGCAGACATTTAGTATGTTGATATTTTGCACCATAACTTGAATAGCAGTGGCTAAAATCATGGGCATCAGAGACACGCTTATTTTTGAGTAGGATAATGATCCAAAGCACACCACCAATAAAACAAAAAAAAATGGTTACTTTATAATATTCGTAGATAAATCAAAACTCCACCCCAGTCCCCGGATATAAATCCCATAGAGTATTTGTGGTACTTGCTGGACTTGAAGGTCCGAAAGAATAAAATTTCTTCGAAACAGCTGCTACAAACGGTTTTATTACAAGAATGGGATCAAGTTTCACATGAAATAACCCAGAACCTTATATCCTCGATGCCACGAAGACTTCAGGCCGTAATTGATGCAAATGGTACGGTAACAAAATATTAAAATGTAAATATTTTTTTTAAGAACTTGTTTAAATATACATTTTTACTCCGCCAATACTTTTGTGACCCTTGAAATTCAAATTCTTATTTATCATTCTTACCTTACTATTAATTCGATCAATTGCTACCAGAAATTAATATTTGGATGCTAGTCTTTAAATAAATTTAGTATCAAACAATTTACCTTGACATTTTTGAGATTTAAGAATAAAATAGGGTGTGCCAATACTTTTTTGACCTGTATCTATCAAGATCTGTCGTTGTATACATTACATAAGTATAGCCGGACCAATGGTTGTCAAATGATATACAATTTTATACCATTTCGACATTTCGCTTTATTTTTGGAGCATCTTCAAGGTTATTAGTCTTAGAAATCAATCCTTGCTTGTTGTTTATAAAACACATGTATGTCATTGCTCATTACAGTCAGTACATTACACCACAAGCTATTTATTATATGTAATGCATATATGTCTGTAAGAATTGTTACAATTAATACTAAATGTATATTTATTTCTTGTAACAAACTATCTTTTTATTTTAATTTAATTGTTTATTTAAATAACCCAATACGGGAGTTCCTAATAAAACATAAATTTGGGCCACGAATCAACAATATTTAAAATATTGACTTTGGATCCCTTGAAAAATCCTTTGAATATCCTTGAAAAAATCCATAAACTTTTGCATTTTAAAAAAAGTTACACTGGGGAAAGACCTACATATGTATATAACAGACTATGGTTCCCCTTAAACCTTCTTTAATTATCCGATTTTTGCATTAAATTAAATATTTGATACCATTGGGAGATGATAAATATTAACTTGAATTATCTATCGAAGATTACCTTCAACACAAAAACGGTAATAAAATATTTAAGAAATTGTTTATTGGACTTATTTTTTCTGTTCAGTACCGTCAACGTTCTTATTTAAATTTGTTTACGTCAATTCGTTTTTACTTAAAAGTAAAAACTGCATAAAAACATATATTTACTTACATATACGACCAGATCTTAATATTTCGAAAAACTAATAGAAATAGTAATTAATCTCGGTAACCTTAAAGACTTGACAATGATACTTAATGATTCTCCCGTATTCTTAAGTTAGGTTATTTATACCCTTATATCTAAGATATAGCCATTTAAATATAAATTTTTGATCGAATTAACTACAGAATACCACTTACCATGAACCGTGATAGTAGTTTTCTATTTTCATTCTAGAACAAAATAATAATTGTATAATTACTATGGTTAGCTATATTTCTTGATAAATATTTCTAAATACCTTTCATATTCCCAGTGGCATCATTTGTCCTCAGTAAAATAAGGTCCTATACACTCTTCACACAAATCACTATAATTAAAACACGAATCGTTAATAATATAATGTTTAACACTGAAATAAGTAGGTAATAATGTTTTAATTGAATTAAATTTCGCTTGTTATACAGAAGAAATAACACAGAACTATTTTTTACTAGTGCATTGTTGACAGTAATTCAATTATTTCTAAAATATTTAATTATTAAGCATGAACACGCTTACTAGATTATAATTTTCTAGAGACGCTCCGCATTGTAAAAATCGCAAGGCGATTACTGAAAAGGCACCCTACCTATACGTACTATCACGACCACAGCCAAAAGAACACTGAAAATTGTCCTGATATTGATAACATGATAATACATGTATAGGTAACGCATAGATAATAGGTTCTTACTGTGTACATTCGATTGTTCACTTTTGGTTGTTACCTTTCTTTCGTTGCAATTTTATATCTCGAAATACATTTTCTTGATATTAATGCATATTTTGAAACACCGAAAAAATAAGGAATTCTATTTATTCTATCCTTTATTAACATAATTTCGTTGAATAAGAACTAAATAAGATAAAGACCAATAGAAAACGCATTCAATGCCTCAGTTGTTCGGTTAAAAATAGACATTTGAGGGTAAGTTTTTTCGGATCATATTGAAGCAGTTTAACAGCAATAAAAGACGTGAGATTCATTTAGATATACTAAAACGAAAA
Organism: Rosalia funebris; assembly: GCA_037954035.1. Classification (NCBI taxonomy): domain Eukaryota; kingdom Metazoa; phylum Arthropoda; class Insecta; order Coleoptera; family Cerambycidae; genus Rosalia; species Rosalia funebris. The sequence goes on from JAZFAV010000020.1 coordinate 17,700,189, forward strand.
ACTGTACTGCGATTTTGTTATGTTGCTACTGCTACTATATGAAATAAGTTTAACTTTAAAATGCTGAACTATTTAAGCAATATTATCCTTCACTATATAATGGTTTCGCCTATATAGAATTTGCAATAAAGTCTAATTTATTTAAAAAATCTACTTTCATTCTACCTCTAATTTCTTCCCTCGTGCTTTTACTGTTCCATTTATAAAATTATCTACAAAGACCCTGCATTTAAAGAAAATATATTTTCTATATAAATTAGTTATACGGTAAGTACAATATCTAGTTTCAATTTACCTCCACTTCCTTATCTCGTAATGGAAATAAGAAGTTCATATCATTTCATTTACAAAAATCTCTAGAAAAACCTTAAAATTTTTATATATAAATTTATTAACTCAATACGATGGGTAATAAAAATTAACTAAGTATTTTAAGATGCAGGTATACAAACAAGTTTGATAAAAAAGGATTCATTAACACGTCTTATATTTGTAAATATTTTTTTTGCGCAATCAAGGAACTTGATATGTTTCATAATCAAGAAATCAATACAAGAAATTGTTTTTCCTATATTTTAATTTCTTAACATCACAAGATTTTAAAATTTAAAAACAGAAAATATGTAAATATTACCAAATTAAAATTCAAATGGACATAAGCATAAAAATCCACCGACGCCGTTTCTCTAGTTTCCACAAATACAACACATTTATTATATTCACTTTAACCACAGTTGATATTTTAATATACCTGTACGCACATATTTCGATAGCAATGTTGTATTCGCCAGCAGGATAAATTGTATCTTGTGACTTACAACTGCGTTTCAAGTTCACATTCGAGTAAGAAGCAACATATCCTGACGACGAGGATAGTATTGTTATTGAAATATACTTATACAGGTGCATTAAAATATCGATCGTGGGTAAAGGCAAAATAATAAATATGTTGTACGAGTGTAAGTTGTAAAAAACGGTTTTTATAAACAAAAAAAAAAGTTGTTTTGTAATTCTTGTATGGGCACTTCGATGGGCTTAACAGTTACCTATTAAAATAGTGTTATGGCTGCAATACCCCACATGAGACCACCTTAATATTGAAAACTAAATTTAATATATATATATATATATATATATATATATATATATATATATATATATATATATATATATATATATATATATAGGTATAGCGAGGTTCAAGAAAAAATTGGAAACGATTTTCGATTGGGAACGGAACCAACTGATAGACATGAACGTTCATTATCATTTACAGTTGCATGAAGAAAAATTCGCACAGAATTAGGATAAAATGAGGCGTCTACAAAGTTAACAGTTCGTAACTTAATCAAGAAATTTAAAGAGACGGGTTTTGTTATTGATAATGCAACACCAATACGTCCTCGTCGTGGTCGGTCAAATGAAAATATTGCTGCAGTGAGAGAAAGTGTACGGGAGTATCCAAACACATCAATTCGACATCGTGCACAACAATTGAATCTATCAAGAGCCACCACACATCGAATTTTACACAAAGATCTACATCTGTCAGCATATAAAATTGAGTTTGCACGACAATTAAAAGTTACAGACAATTTACAACGTCATACATTTGTTAATTGGGTGTTAGAAAAGAAAGAAGGTGATGCTGATTTTTGCAACAAAATTTTGTTCAGCGATGAAGCACGTCTTCATCTTGACAGATACGTCAGCTAACAAAATTGTTGAATTCTGGGTGTTAAAAATCCACATGCTGTTCACGAAAAAGAAATGAATCTACATAAATGCACGGTTTGGTGATCATTTTGGATCATTTTGACGCCCTCTTTATCAGAACATAAATGGCGCGCAATTCAAATCCTATAGTTCCAACTGAGACATGCTATACAACAAAATAAAATTATTTGTATTGCCTCGACCAAATATATAACATTAATCCTTTATTTTAATACGTATCTACAGCAAAGGGTCTAGATTGTAGTTGTAGACGATATATTGTGGATGGAGTAAACTTTTGTTCATCAATATAATGCAAAGTTTCATACAGAATATAATACAGCATATAATCAACAACACCTCTACAAAAGTGGGTGTTGATATAATATATAAATAAGGAGTTTATAGTCCAACCCATCTGCAAATGCCTTATATAACAACGACTAAACAAATTAGGTCAAAACAGCTTGGAAGCTAGGAAACTACCAAGAGATGGCGTTTGGTACGTTCTACTGCGGTGAAACGTAGTAACTTCTACTAGATGTGAGCTTTATCTGCCAAGGATATACTCGTTTACACTGCACTGACGAGACCCAAGATAGAAAGGTCGAAACCGGTCTGCAGTTAACGATATACTGAGATAAGTGACACTTTGAAGTTTGCATCTTTCTTGGTGGTTTTAGAACAATCACTGTATTTTTAGTGCTAACTCTGTTAGACAAAAATACAACAAATTTTGTCATGTAATTCAGCACTCAGCGTTTGGTATATAGCCAGGAGAATAGCTGTTTTGACCTAATTTGTTTAGTCCTTATTATATAAGGCATTTGCAGATGGGTTGGAGTATAAACTCCTTATTCCTGTAGTTTAAACTTTTGTGTTAAAATTAGTTGACTTAGATAAAAGTGTAGTTCAATTTAAAATTTAGTTAAATGTTCAAAATCAATGCGATTAAATGAAATAATATGCAAAAAGCTACAATATAGATTACGTCGAGCAATTCCTCTTAATGTTAGTAACTTCACACATAATTGCATTCACATAATGGTATAGTGCTTGTTCGCCTTTGATATCAGCCGACACACAGAGGCTATGCGAATATAGGCAAGGGTCATATATCATATATCAGGAGTGACAAGACATACCCCATCCCTCCGACAAGACGTAAGACCGGAAGTCCCTTATGTATACAATGGTAGGCAGGTACTTAACAGACCTTCCATATGACAGACAAGTGTTTCGGAACATTTTATCAATTTAAGGTGATTAATTTTCTGCGTTTAATTTCAGAAATAGATTATCTGAAATGTGTAAAATTTTGCACAGAATTGATTGTTTAAGATATATTATTCACACACTATGCTGTATTGTATTTTGTTCAATTAAAATTTATTTTCGATCAGTCTCTATAAGTATTCAAAATACAAAATAATACTAACTCATATTAAATATGCATTTTTTAGTGAATAGAACGCATATTGACGGTTTATTATAACTATTTGTTTATATTTATAAAACAATGTTTGTACAATGTTGCAGTTTGTACAACTATGAAACATCGGCTGAACTTTACACCTGAACTGGCAGCTACATTTTTGCTGTTAATTGTTATTTCTGCGACAATATTATTCCTATTATTAGCAGATTTGTCTTCGTCTCTAAGCTCTCTAAATATTGCATCTGTTATATAACATCTACTTTATTTGTAAACGATTCCTCTATACTCGTATTATCCTTCGGCAACGTTTGAGGAGAAAATTTGCGATTGAGATTGCGAAACATTTGAGGCATTTCGTCAAACTGATATACTCCCACTATTTGGCCGAAACCTTTCCCATTTGAATATTTAAAGAAGTGGCAACCCTTCTGGACGGTATGCAGCGTATTTCTATACAATGGCATATATTTTTGTTTATCACAAATGATCTTATGATTTTTCGTATTGTCCTGTATTTTATTCAGAAGCTTAAACACCAAATCTTCTATGTTATCCAAATTGATACAGTTCATCACGGCGGCACCAAATATTAAAGCAATCTAAAAGTAAAAACAACAAATACCTAGGTAAATTTTCACAGTATAAACATACTTCATTCGTTAAGTATATATGATCTGGTGATTGAGTAATGAATGTTCCAAGTTGTTTATTTGACAAGACATTTAACTTCTTTGGTTTATAGTTGTTACCTTGCCGTTTTAGGAAAGCACGTAATTTCGAATATTTTGATATATCTTTGTCTCTTGTCCCTTTATACTGTGTTTACTCTCAGGGTTGGAGTAATTTCACAATAACGTATGCCTTTAACACTGTAGATAAATCGGAAAAGTAAGTATGCAATCACGACAGTTTCAGATCGAAGGATCGTTTTTTCGCGACAATAATACTGACTTCAGTATCGGATTCAGCGTATCGAGTTGGGAGTATTATACTGTTTCCAGCCCTGTAGAGCCACAAATAAACGAGATACCTGCTAAAATGTGTTTTGAATAAATAACTGAAAATTATTTTTCGACAGCCAAAATTTCTTTAAAAAATGAATTAGAAAAATCACGTCTTTCGTGAAAATACGATAATTTCTGCTCATTTTAACAGTGCTATCAGTTTTTTGTACGGTATCCCACTTTACCAATTTATTGTTATATATATATATATATATATATATATATATATATATATATATATATATATATATATATATATATATATATATACATATATATATATATATATATATATATATATATATATATATGTATATATATATATATATATATATATATATATATATATATATATATATATATATATATATATATGTATGTTGATCGGTAACTTAGTTATTTGGCTACCCAAAGAATTTGATTTTAAACGAGGATTGTGCGTTTCCACGATACATACACATACCGAACGATGAAGTTTTTTTGCTTCTTCTTACCGGAAGTTGCGTCGATGATTCATTTCATCCACTCTAAGTGTACTGGACAAAGTGTTTCATTCACTTGATGACATTAAATTTTAAAATAAATTTATTAAAAAATTTGTTTTAATAAAAATGTATTAAAACAGTTTTAAAACCTTAAAACGGACTTTTCCGCACGTAGAACATCTCTATCTCGAAATTGAGTGGCCGAGAAAAAATAAACCAACACATAAATACAGAATATGTGTTTTGTGAGACTTTACTTTTTTCAATTTTTCTCAAATAGTCCACCATCGTGCTTTCTCATGACCCATGGACACGGTGGGGTGTGTCCCATCCACCTCAAAATCAATAGATGTCGTCTGGTAAACGTCCCTAATCAGAATCAGTCGAAACCCGATCGATCCGGCACGATTTAACTGAGTGATCGTGCTAACAAAAAAAATTTCTCGAATAGTCCACCATTGTGCTTTCTCGTGACCCATGAACATGGTAGAGTGTGTTCTATGCACCAATAGGTGTCGTCTGGGAGACGTCCCCGATCAGAATCAGTCAAAACCCGAGCGATCCGACACGATTTAGTTGAGTTATCGTGCTAACAGGAATAAATTCCGACGAAAACGACAACGACACACACACACACACACGCGCGCACAAAATGGTTTAAATATATATATATATATATATTTTTTTTGGTCTTTAGCCCAAAAAACGAAAAATAAACCCTGGAAAAAAATTTGTTTACACGATTACATTACTTTTCGCGTATAGTGGAGTGCGGAAAAGTAAAAGTCACTAACGTACAAGCTTGTCAAGATAGAAAGTAGTCTCAAAACTGCGATATCGGACCTCCCACGTGGAGCGCAGTAAATAGCTTGGTCTCTGCAGAGTAAATATAGAATACAGCTTGTCAAGAATAGGATAAAGTGTGATATTCTCTGAGTATGCGTAGAAGAGTGAGACAGCATTTGAAGGGAAAAGGATGCACTTTACGCGCGGCCAGATCGAATTCTGTTTGGTACATTCATACATACATACTCGATATTCACTTTGGAAAGGTCTCAAAGACCAGACTATTTACTGCGCACCTCGTGGGCGGTCCGATATCGCAGTTTTGAGACTTGTTCCTATTCTTGACAAGCTGTATTTATGAATGTACACAGAGTACATGATGAATGTACACAAAGTGCATCTTTTCCCTCCGGATGCTGCCTCACTCTTTCTTCTACGCATCACGGAGAATCTCACACTTTTTTCTATTCTTAACAAACTGTAACTGAATTTATTGCCTTTTAAAAATGATTTTATACAGCGTTAAATGTATTATTAACAGTTACAAAATGTTATTTTATATCTGTCAAACAATTGCAATTGTTTTATAGTGAGTGAGGACATCCTAGGTCATCTACATAAACTGTTTAAGGATTTAAAATTTCGAAAAATTATAAGAAATAATGAAAAGTTTTAATGCGTCAATTTTGTCCAGGAGTGTATTTCAAAAGTATAATACGAGATACACGTCTTGCATTTCATGACCATCTTTGACCAAGAAAGCATAATAATTTCGAAAGTGATTAGATTTCAATATTTTTTGTATTTTATTCTTGGCAAAACTCAATTGACTATATTTATTGAATTATTGTATTTTTCGCCCTGTTGTAATAAAAGTATACCTATCGAAAAAAAAAAATTAAAAACGAACTTGTATATCTAAAAATGTTAATTTGTAATATGAATAAGATATAATTTGAAAAACCAATTTTTATACAAAAAAAATGCCATGTATTTTACAAAGACGTTAATGTTTCGAACAGCGTTCGAGAAAACACTTAATCCAGTATCGCATGTATGGTATTTCTTTTTCCTAGGAGTACGACACTTGACATCGACTATATGGGACATTACGAATAATTAAAACGCCATACTATTTACACTGTGGTCGTAGTAAAAACGATTACAACCACAGACGGGGTCTGATATGCTGTACTTACTACTTATATTACTATATATAAATAGGCGTCTTAGCAACTATGCAATATAGTAAATGCATCTCCGTATCCTTTATTTAGCGGCGTTTATCTCAAAGCCGTCCTATTGCCCTGTCAATAACATGTGTTTTTTGTTTGGCCTTTACATTCGCAATAATCCGTAAAAGAACACTCGTTCTGTTTATTTTAAAAGCTCTAAAGAGGACAAGTGGCTTTTTCAAACGGCTACACGCATTCAGAAGTTGTTTCAATAAGCACAATCTGTGCCCGTTTTTGCTTTCATAGACGTATTTCTCACCCGGGGGGTAAACGAACTTGAGTTTATTTATAAATTATAAATATATTATATGCATCTGGACCGTGCCATTCTTTTTTATATCGATATTATTTATTGAGCGGGCGCAAAAAAGTGATCTTTTCATTAGAACTTTCTCACACGAGGAATAACGTCAGCGTGTACTAGGCTAACAGCGGCAGTTGGGTGTGGGATAAATATGGAATGGATCCTGAAATATCCGGAGAGCTTTTAGCTACACAAAAAACAATGTAAACATACAATCATTTCACGGTTACACAGGGTCAAAGAACTGTTCTGAAATAAATTGCAAAATATCAACTGTATTGAGTGGAAAACAAATCCGTATTTCAATTAAGTGACGCTATCAATATCTTTATAGCTTATATCATATAGTCATTCACAATAAATAAAAAAATAAATAATAACTGTGATAAAACATAATTCGACTTAACGAGAAAGCGTCGGTTTCGTTGTAACATTGTCCGACCTACTGATTAAGTGTCAATTCCGAAATTCATACCTAGCGGGGAAACCTTTGGATTTACAACAAATCCATAGGCGTTGTTGAATTTGTCTGTTTTTCTTACTTATGCAGGATTGTTAGATTTTTCCTCAACAAAACTTTTTTTAGAAGAGAAAATCAATGAACATTTGAGCATGCCGTAGGCGCCGTTGAATTTATCTTCTTACGTCTGTAGCGGTTTTCTTTAATTTATCCTCGAAAAAATCGTTTTTAGAGGAAAAAACATCGAAACTTATAATACGGGAGTTATAGTACGGAACCGGCTTAAAATACGGGAATTTTGTTAAAGATACAAAACCCTCTAAATCGACGCAATTCACATCGAAACTGGCGTAAATGAACCTCCTGGTATGAACATTGTGGTGATGTCTATTTTAACGAGAAACTAAACTTAAAGAACATTACTAGAGTAGGTTGGAACCTTTGGTGTGAAGATAATACTGACTTAGTTTTCCACAAAACACTATACTCGACGCGCGTTTCGCCAACAAAGTTAGCATAATCTGGAGATGATTAAAACTCAGTTCTAATCATCTTCAGATGATGCCAACTTTATTAGCGAAACGCGCGTCGAGTGTAGTGTATAGTGTTTTGTGGAAAACTAAGTCACTGTTAAAGAACGTTATCCAAACTCCTAATTGAATGTAGTCAATTCCAAAATTCATACCTATTTGGAATACTTTTAAATTTTGGGCCATGCCGTAGGCGCCGTTGAATTTGTCTGTTCTTCTTACTTCTGTACGGGTTTTTCAAATTTTAATTCGAGAAAACGGTTTTTAGAGGAAAAAACATCATCTTATAGTACGGGAATTTTATTAAAAATACAAAACCTTCTAAATCGATGTAATTTACATTGAAACTCACATAAATGAACCTCCTGGATATGGTGGTGATCTGGTGATGTCTACTTTAACGAAAAACCGTCGGTTTTGTTGTAAAATTAAAGAACGTTGTCCAAACTCCTCATTAAATGTAGTCAATTCTGAAAATCATACCTACATGGGAAACCTTTGGATTTTGAGCAAATCCGTAGGCGCTGTTGAATTTGTCTGTTCTTCCGTCAGTATGAATTTTCACAGATATTTCCTCGAGAAAACGATTTAGAGAAAGAAAATCGATGGACTATAGTAAAGAAATTTTGTTAAAAATATTAATCGACGCAATTTTCATCCAAACTTAGATAAATGAATACGATGGTGATGTCTATTTTAGCCAAATCCAGAGTTTCAGAGTTTTGATAAAACAGAATCAAGATGCATTTCTAGTTTCTCTGAATCTCAATACAAGACTGGAAATATATCACAGAGTAATACATAAAAAATTGAAAAAGCAATTTCAAGAGTTAACAATAGTTTTAAATTTTCGTCAATGTGCAATCAACTTCAGAATGTTCTTCTTCGGTACGTATGCATTTTAATTGTATATACATTGTAATGATAAAGTACTGATGTAGCGCTATATTCATAGTTTTCATAAATGATGATATTTTCTTTAAAACTCTGAAACACATCAATTATATTTACAAAAAACCGAGCAATACGTACTCATATCAATAAAAGATGATAATTTTTTTAAAACTCTGAAACACATCAATCTTATTTAAAAAGTAAAATATTGATAGGCATTTTAAATAAACATTAGTGTCGTATCGCACACTAATTTTATTACCAAACTGATAACATAAACAAAATCAATTTGTGAGTGAAAATGTAAATTAATTAATTCAATCACATAACTAACTTCAAGATAAACTAAATGTATGAATTATGATTGAAATTCGTCTTTTAGGCCCTTCTATATTTGAAAAAATTTTTGTTATTGCTAAATATTTCAAATCAGAGAATGAGGATGATAATGTTCCCCACCAGATAACTGAAGATTTAAGTTATTCTTTTAGAGGTAACTAACAAATTATTACGAATTATATCACACTAGCTTAACAACACTAATGTCCTGATATTTTCTCGAAAAATTATCAAAATCCAAGATAGAACAAAAATTATATATAAAAATGATATCAAGGGCGATATATCCTGGATATATTAACTTATGGTATTATTTTTACCTATTGATGTTATACACCCCCCAAATTCCTTCTAGAACACCCTGTATATAAAGTACAGCATACATTTGTTTTGTATAGAAACGAAAATAATATAAGGCTTACTTAAAAAACTGAACATTTTGGACACTAGACATTTATCTCGTTTCTTCAACGAGGATATTGGATAAACATATTAGACTACATGCATATTACAATTATTTCCCTGTTTTGTACATTATCAGCATCAATGTAAACCGTAATCAATTGATAATAGATTATTCAAAAAATAAATCATAGGTGTGTCAACTTGTTTGTTAACCAATTAATCAAAATTAAGCATTAAGTTTCTTCTGCAATTTTTGGATATTCCAGATTTTTTTTTTAATTTATACACTTTTGGCAAGCATTAAACAACATATATTTATTTATTAATTATTTATTTTTTAATTAACATAAATATGGATTTTTAAATTTTTTTTATATGAAATCTACAAATATAAATAATTTATTTAATACTTTTATATACTCGTACATAGATTAATTCCTGAAAACCATTGTATATTAGTAAGAGATTTTTATTTAACATATTGATACGTTAATAAAACGAGATCTTTGTACTATACTCCTAACTGCTGTCTGCCATTCCCTCTACATAGTGGAAAAAGGGTCTTGTAAAAATTAATTCAGTTTATCTATTCTATATTTCAATATAAATAATATTGATTTTGAATAAACGTCCAATAAAACGAATAAAATAAATAAGATACATGTTATGTACCATCAAGAAATAATATAATGAGACACTTTCAATACATTTTTCTGAAGTATGTATAGGCAATATTGAATGCATTTTTGAGTTAATTATAGTTTTGATCCACAGATAGCATGAACCTATTTTAAAACCAAGGGTGTAATTAATTTTAAAAAATTATTAATTGTTGTCTATATTTAAGGGAAACGTATTGTGTATCACTATATTATTTCTTCATGGTATGTATATCAGTTGACAAAAGGTTATTTAAAAATATCGCAGTTGTGATACTCTGCTGGTTAACCAACTAAACTATTAACCAAGATTAAGCCTATATTAGTATGTAATGATCACATTTCTTATGTACTTCTATACCATTCTAGATTGTTTAAAATATATAATTTTGCCAGTAGTGCCTATATAGCCTTATTATTTATTTTTAATTAAAATGAATTCAGATTTTGCAAAATATTATATCGATATATTTTAAGGATGCTCAAGAATTAATATTTAAATGATTTTTAGAAATATAAATAACTTATTTAATCTGCTGGCTTTAATATTTGTTTTAGTATGCACACAGATTAATTTGTGAAACTCATTGCATATTATCAACTAATTTTATTGATACGTTGTTAAAATAAAACGAGATCTTTGTATTATATTCCTAACTGCTTCCTGCTATTCCTTCTATACTGTATAGCGTATAGTGAGTGGCTAACAGATTAAAGATGCTTATTAAAAAATAATTATGCTGGTATATACAGTTTTATTGTCATTAGAAATTTAATTTCGGTTTATCTCTTCTATATCTCGAGAAATAGTCATATTTATTTTCAATAAACTTTATCATCATCATGAGGTCATCAGTCCTAAGACTGGTTGGACGCTAACCTCCAGCTTCTCCTATCTTGTGCTAACCTACGCATTTCGCTAATTGTGCTACAACCTACATCCCTTACTATTTGCGAGCAGTAGTCTAATCTAGGCCTACCTCTGCCTTTCTTCACTCCTATTTCTGCCTCCAAAATATCGCGGACTATTCCCCCATGTCTCAGCAAGTGACCTACCATTCTATCTCTTCCCTTTTTTATGTTTTTCCACATACTTCTTTTCTCGCCGACTTTCTCCAATACTTCTTCGTTTCTAACCCTATCAGTCCATGGTATTTTCATCATTCTTCGGTAACACCACATCTCAGAAGCTTCTAATTTCTTCCTACTTGCTTCCCTTACCGTCCAGGTTTCGCAACCGTATAGTGCCGTGCTCCATACATATGTTTTCAAAAATCTCTTCCTTGTTTCTAAGTTTATTACCCCCGAGCATAAAAGTGCTTTCTTTTTGTTAAAAGCTACTCGACCCTGCGCTATTCTTTGTTTTATGTCTTTATCGCTTCTTCCATCCCAATTTATTTTACTTCCTAAATAAGTGAAGTCTTTAACTTCCTCCAATCTTTCATTATTAATTTGTACTTTCGTTTTTGCTCTACTCTCGCGCCCTCTGCACACTAACACTTTAGTTTTGTTTTTATTCACCCTCATTCCGTATTCCTCTGTCAACACTGCCTTCATTTCGTTCAATGCCGATTCTAATTCCTCCTTACTAGATGCTAATACTGCTATATCATCCGCGAATCTCAGCATTTTTAGTTTCTGTCGCTGTACTTTAATCCCGAAATCCACTTTACTTTATAATAGACCGAATAATATAAAACAGTTATACGCACGATAAAGAAAGAATGTATTGGATAAGACACTTTCGACTAACACATTTTCTTGCAATATACGCAATACTGAATTCATTTTTGAGATAATTATGCTTTTGATTAATAAAAAGTATGACTGCTTTAAGACCAAGCACATTATTATTACCTACCCTATCTGAAATGTTGTGTAAAATTTTGCACTTATATCACATCAAAAGAGGTAAATATATAAGGACACACCTGGATGGTGTTAAATGAAGGAACACCGCAAAACCGTGGTAGAATTGTACCACTCTTTTTATATACATATTTATACCAGAAATGGAGTAAAATGAACACCACGCACGTCTGATGTAAACTGCGCACCTTTTGATGTAAGCTTTAATTCATTTTTACTCCTTTTACTGTCTATATCGTGTAATATAGGAAAATAAATTGCCTTACACGGTTAATTTCTTTACTGCACTAACCAACTATCGTATTATGTGTAGGTATGTAGTGCAGCAAATCTAGAAAATATGTTCGTGAATAAGGCAACAGAATTCCTAAATATCATATTTCAAATACTACCTTGTATTATGATCATATCCTGTTAATTTTCTTCCGAATAGATAATAAAAATGGTAAATATCACCTCACTACTTCCCCAATGAAATCTTCCAGCGACTTTGTTTAACGCTTTTTTCAGCCATCTAGTATCTATTAGTTTCAATAAACTGGGCCATGATTCTGTGTTTGCTTTTTAGAATAGATAAAATATAAAAAATAGAATAGATTGGGCTTAAGTTGATTACTCTGAAATTATAAACAGGCATATTGCTCTTAGAGTTAATGTAAAGACCACATGCATATGTAGGTACTCTAGAATAATTACCACACAAGCATTATAATTTACTCCATGCGGAGTCAAGTGTACTACATTGTGATGTATTTATATTAGTTTTATACCTAAAAAGTATAAAAGTTTACAATTATAGTGGTGCAAAATGTTACCAATTACACTGATGTGAAGTTTTGTACCACAAATAGTGAAATTATACTCAGTTTCGCACCAATGAAAGTAGTAAAATCTTACCCCGGAGAATTTTCGAGTGTATATTTCCGTGAAAAGTATCTAATTACATTCTTTCTTTATGGTACACCGCATTATAATTATTTAGTCGCTACACAGGAATTGAATACCTGGTTATACAGGGTGATTTCTGGGGAAAGGGAATTATTTTAAAGGCGTTTTAAAGGAGCCCAAGTACTCAAAACAGGGTAATAGACTTATTTCGGAATTTCATCCATTACTCAAACTTTAAATATCTCTATGACGGATCTGACTTAAATAATAAGCTTATTTTGCCCCCCCTTAACACACCTTGAAAATATTTCCCAACCCGTTTATACTTTTTCAAACTGAAAAATGTTTTAGTTTAATATCGAATACATATTAAAACTATGTCTATATAACAATATATTTTATCTAATAGTAGAATCTACTACTTTTAGTTAGCATTGCAATGAGAATCGCGTTATTTAAAATATGTATAGTTTATTTCATCGCTATTTGCCAAATAAAAAATCTCAAAACATACCGTGACTTGTTTTTATGGCTAGGCTCAGGTAGACTGTTTCGTTTACCGGAAAGATAAGAGAATTTTCTATTTGGTAATTGGCGATGAAATGAATAATATATGGTCTGATAATGCCATTTGTAGAGTGACAGAGCTAAGTGATCTTAGTGCCAAAAACATTTTTTCCCGTTTTTTATACCAAAATATTCTACTAACAGTACTAACCAAGACCAATACAATGCTAAATGATCTATCTCCTGATTTGTTGGAAGTAGTTCCAACAGGCCGACAGATTTCCTTTGTGTAACTGCATTAATCTATTCTGAGCTAGTTGATCTATGTGCCACGCGTCCATCTTTTTTTTTTCTCCGCATCAGATGGAGACTTCGCAATAATTTAGAAACGGGCTAAATGCTCAAAACTTTATATAGTGGCTAATGTGAAGAACATAGTCAAGGAAGCTCATCCTCAAGGCCCTTTAAAGTACTAGACATGAGTCATAAACCATTCTTTGATTTCGACCAAGCTTCAAACCAGTACATCGATACGTCCAAGTTAGGTATATCCCAAGCTTATTGGCTAAGAATAACAAAAGAAAATCCTGCCGTAGTTTACTACAATAAAAACTTCGGTGACTTTTGAGATGCGTCGAATACTAAGAAAAAACGTAAATCTGCAGTCTCTAGGGTTTGCTGCTCTCTCTGCATTGCCCAAGAAAGTACTTCTTAGTGCCAACAAGAAAAAGGACATCACGGACATGCTCGATGTTATGGACGAGAAGAACAGGAAATTTTTCGAAGACGTTCTGAGTACCTAAGAATATAAAAAACATGTGGAGCTACATCATATCCAGCATAACAAACAGGCCCTTAGATCATTTTCCAATATTTTTCATGTTTTAGACGATACAACATTTTTTTCCTCAACTTTTTTTTTGTAGCATTCTTCATTGTAAACATTTCTAATTTGATGCTTTTTCTAGAATGAATTTGAATGAAAATTGTATATTCTGTGCAGTTTTTCTTCATTTTCGAAAATTTGGTTTTTGGCACTTAGATCACTTAGCTCTGCGAATAATTTTTATCCTTGAATTACCAAAATTAAAGGCAAATATTCTTGGTACATAGTAATAACAATATGTTACTGCACACAAATACAATTGTTCAATTACGTTTGCTCAAACATATAGATTGGTTCTGTTATAGTTGTACGTGTAAATTATTTAACAAAACTTACAGCCCAATCTCATTTTCAGCAAATTAGGGACATACTGAAAGAGGATCATATAGAAAATATAGGTTTATGGCGCCGTAAACAAGAAGATATAAATCAATGTAGCGTCCACGTTAAAATATTAAATAGGTCTTTATGCCTCTACACAGTTCAGACCAACACATGTGTATTTGTATAATAATACTATTTGCATTCTCTGTGTAAAGTTTATGAGGTGTGTTGCTTTGATTGCACCATAATTATCTTAAATAAGTCGTAAATAGTAGGCACAACCTCATTTAACACAACGTGGGGAAGCTCTATTTAATATAATGTAATAAAATAACTAAAATAAATAAAAATATAAGTATACATCGTACTGGTAGTACGTAGTGGTTGTATTGTACAATATACGGGGGTAAATTCGAGTATTTGCTTTGTCTTAAGTACAAATATACGTATGTCTGAAAGTCAGTGCTCCCAAATAACAATGGTAGATAGTAATAGTAGATCTACAGGGGAAATAAATATAGTTTTTGTGTTTTGTAAAATTTTAAGTGATATGAAAATAAACATAAAGTTTATTAAAATAAGAAATTTATTAAAACATTTCCTAAGCCAATCTGAGTCTGTACTCTAATCCAAAATGCACTTTGTTATACTTAATATTTGTAGAATTATTTTAACCAGGGCAAAGTTTCCTTTTAAGAGAGAAGAAGAAAGGAAAGTGGTATGTATGTGGAAAAACATGATCAAAAACAAAATAGCTTTCATAAACTGAGCAAAGAGAAAAGAAAAAAAAAACATAAAAATTTAACAAAAAAAATTGAACCAATTGAATTGAAATACAAAACGAAAATAAACAAATAACTATTACGGACACGAACACCACGATTCCTGATCAAACCGAAATGGTACAAATGGTTAGTATAATACCAATTCCAACATTCAGGAGAATGTCAATTATAATAAACTACTTTTTAGAAAGCGTAAAAGCTTTTTATTTAAATAATCCAAGCTGTTTTTCCCTGCGAAACCCTTTTTATGTTGAAAAATGGTTAATTATCTATTATTGGGATTTTCTACAATAACATAGAAACAGTTAAATTTAAGAACAAAGACCTTCAAAATGCCAAAACATACATATAAGGGCTGATGTTTAAAAAAATAAGTTAATATATGAACTTGACTTTTGTGGCATACGAATACCCTGCCACAAATAATAAACACTTTCTAATTGTACCCAGAAACCCAGAACAAAATTAATAAAATCCACGGATTTGAACGAATTTTCCTTCTAAACATTAAACTCCTTAATATTAAAGTACTTTTGTATATTTATATACAATTTGTATTTTATATACAATTGTATATAAAGTATATTTTGTATTAATAAATATAATTTTCAATAATCAATAATTAATAATAATATTATTATTTAGAAAACCGCAAATCACACACCCACCAACCTCTATGCCATTGTAACTGTTCAAAAAGTATACTCGAAAATGTAAAAATATACAGGGTTGTCCATTAAAAAAAAACTGTCGATGCTATCATATATGGATATAGGAAAACAGGATAGCTGCTGGAAATCAATATATGTACATAATTGAATATATTGAAATGAGTACAAAAACTTTTGATAAGGGTATTTTTAATGCAACTTATAATTAGCCAGAAATCAGATATTCAGAGGCACATTTGCGCAACTCTATATACTTCCATATTATGACATATGTGGATATTTATAAAAAAAAAAGATAGTAGTAATATTTAAAATAGGACATAAGTTGTTTTGTATCGTTTGCATGTGGAAAATTGTTTTTGAATGTTATTATTATTATTATGGTATATTACATTTAGTACCATAATTACATTTAATTTGTATACCTTTTCCATTTTTAAAGCTTTTCACTTCGTATTAAATAGACCAAAATGTACAATTTTAATGTCAAAGATATGACTACATTTATAAAAATGCATTTTTAAGAAAAATTACCCAACTCTGCAATAGAGAATCCTCTAGGAAGTTTGTAGATCTTTCAATGGCGCATCTGAACATGTACTAGTATACAGTGTGTTGCATTTGAAATAAGGAAAATTTTTTACCTTATATTTTATGTTTGGTAATGTGGTTTTCGCACCCTGTATGTCACAGATCAATTTTTAACATATCACTTAAAAGAGTCAACGTTGTTGAAGATTGGGTGAAAAAAATAATGTTACTGGAGCTTGGCATAACCTAGGAATTTGAACAATTATATATGACGAAAAGCGGGGAGAAGTGCCTATAAAGCAAAAACCATCGATAGCTTCATAGCGTATCAACATAACATTTCATAGGAGTACCAACAACATTTGGTTTTCATGTGGAAAACGAAAACAATAAAAAATATAGGTCGCTATTTGAAAAAACAAAGTTGGTACCCAGCCAGAAGACATAAAATGCCTTGTATAATGGGCATTATTTTCATATTGTAGGACTTGAACACTTATGCAATCTAACAACAGAGCAAACAGATAAAATACTTACCGTTTGGTAATAATAAATATCATTTTTTTTAAGTGAGAATAGTGTTTCTGATTTAAAAAAGATGGTATATATTAAACAGTAAATATTTTACTTTGGATTCCTTCGCCCTGCTCTTATTTTGTAATTTATTCCATGTGTGTCTACAGCAACATGACCAGAAATATTATACATATTTATTTTAAAATATTTTTTGTATATTTCTATATTATGGCAAAAGACATGAAACACATTAAAATTGTACAGCTATCTAATAATTTTAAGATAATATCGTAATAAAAATCAAATATTTTGCAGAAATGAAGACATCAGAGTGGCCATCCTACAAATAGTTAACTTAGTGAGATCGACAGAAAACAAATTAGAAAGACACGAGTATAGAGACAGAGCTCTAGGAGAGCAGCTAAAAAAAGGAATGATAAATATAGACAAAAGAATAAAGATGCTGGATCCTCTCAAGGGGACGGTAAGTCGCCTAGATGAAAGGCTGGCGGCTGTGGAAACTATCTTAATGCAGAAAGATGAACGAGAAAGGATACAACTACAGAAAACCTATGACACCGTTTTGGACATACAGAAGAATTTGCCGGTTATCGTCGAGCAACTCAAAAACGATATTTTGGCAAAGGTAAATTTATAATTACGATATTTACCAGTAGCTACAGAGTACGCAAAATTTCCGGTACTTTTTTCCAATCTATACGCCTTTTCGTTCTAATAAAAACTTTGTAAATTTCTTAGCTTGCAAGTAATGAACCCCCTGCAGAGATAAAGGAACCGATGATGTCAAAGAAAGATTTTGAACAATTAGAGAAGCAGGTGCTGAACAAAATGGACAAAGTGGTGTCTACGGTTGATAGTATGGAGAATGAATTGCTGAAAGTTAGGGACGAAAGCAAACATATCAAGGAAATCAACAACAAATCATCAGAAAACATGGAGAAGGTGAAAAGGCAATTGGACACGAGTGAACAACTGTTAGCCAGATACGAAAACAAACTGTCGGAATATAATAATAAGATCCCAGAAATTCCTATTCCGAATTACAAAGAACAGGATGAGTGGAGGGAAAAGTTTTTACGATGTAAGAAATTTTATACATTTCATTTAAAACGTATGACCACCGTCGTCTCGTATTGCTCCACAAACGAATTATTCAGTCTAAATTCAGTTTAAAACTAGATTTTTGACCAACATGATAATGAGGTATTTTTCGCATATGTCAGGGCAGTACTTAGCTTACGTTATGTGGAATATTTTTTACACTTTTACACCTATATGTATCTTTTTTTGTAGTATTGTATTTTGTAGTAAGTAGATGTTTGAAAAGTTTGTAATAAAAAAATTGCACACTAATTTCTGCCAGGAAAAGGAAATGTGAAAATTTATTTAAAAAAATATACTCTCGTATTCTCGTACATAAACGTATATTGTGCATCTACGCAGTAAATTCAAATTGCATTCAAAAATCATAGTTATATTTGCACTGTAAAAATCATTAAAATGATAAATATAACTAACATTAAAATGAGTAACAAGTTGAATTACGTTTTGCCGTTAACGACGATAAATATTTTATTTACTATTTTTAAAATATTTAATTTATTACACAGATTAATTGTTTTATCACAAATAAAAAAATTCCATGGAAGACAAAATAAATGCGTGTGTTATATTACACAGGGGATCAGTTAACAGAATCTTATATTATAAGGCAATCATTTATTATACAATTGCATACACAGATTGCATACATACAGACTTTATAAATTGTAATTTTCACCCAGTTTATTCAGTCGGTAATTGAATATATGAATCTATGAATACACTGCGTGTTTAAACTAACCCCCCTCCCTCTTTAACTTTGGAACTGAGAGACCTAAAGGGACGAAAATTGACACACAGACATTTACATAAATTGTAAAAATAATGTTTTAGTTAATAGTGATGTAATCATCAAAGATGATGTTGCGGCGCTATTTCGAGAGTTATTTTTAATAACAGTAACAGTATGCCAGTAACAGTGTGCCAGTACCACCTCATTTGGAAGCTGCTTCAAATATATATTCAATGCTTCAAATGTATACGGGGGATACCCAAAAGAAACTGAACTGATGTTGTGGTGGGCAGAGTTTTTGTAGTACCGCGTTCTGCCGCTAGAAGCGTACAGCTTGTCAAAAATAGGAAAATGAGATTCTCAGTGTATGCGTAGAAGAAAGAGTGAGGCAGCATTCGGAGGAAAAAGGATGCACTTAACGCACGGCCAGATCGAACCCTGTGTACATTCGCATTCAATATTCATCCATATTCTCTGTGCAAAAGTCTCAATAAGACTGAGTAAAGACCGGGCTATTTACTGCTCACCTCATGGGCGGTCCGATATCGCAGTTTTGAGATTTGTTCCTATTCTTGACAAACTGTATAGAGCTACCATTCCCGAGTCAGTAAGCCAAGAAGGTTCCGGTCGTCGCTAAAGAAGGTTCCGTTCGGTTTGTGATTTTTTTAATGAAAGTTATTTTGTGTTCCCGTCGTTTTTGCAATGGCTGCTTCTCGTGAACAATACGCGGTTTTGCTTCTTACTCGGGAAAACAGGCAGAAAAACTCTTGGAATATTAAAAACAGTCTACAAGGATGATGCTATTGGGATAACTCAAGTGTTTAAGTGGTTTTCCCGTTTCAAAAGAGGCAAAATGTCAATTGATGACAAACCTCGCTTTGGTCGTCCTTCGATCATTTTTTTAATCAGAATTGGTATCGAATTCTGACCGATTCGAATCGATTTTTTTGCAAAAATCAAAAAACAGATGGCAAAATAAAAACGCACATTGTTGCCATATTTATATCATTACTTATTAATTAAAATATTATTTTTAGTCTTTTAAATTTCTCGATACAAAGTTAAGGGCGCAAGGGAGGGTATACTTTAGATGAGCACTGTATAATTTGATGCGAGTTCTGAGTAATATGATAATGTTATCAAAAGCATGTTATAAATCACATTTTTTTTTTATTTTAGTATTAGAAAGCCAAAAGTCCCAAGTCAAGGAGATATTATCAGACGTAAAATCCGTAAAAGTTACACTAGACGACCTTCCACAAAAGCCCGACATTGAATCAGTTCAGAACGCGACGCTAGGAAAATTAGAGGAAATTAAACAGGAAAGCTCAACTCTACCAGGCAAAACAATGGAGCTGGCCAAGAAGCCCCTCGATGATTTACAAGAAAATTTAGACTTAAAACACAACGAAACCTTAAGAAATATAAACGGATTATTTGATATAACACTGGGTTTGACTGAAGGTTTCTCGAAAAGTTACGAGAAAATAATAACCGAAATACAGGGTTTGAGTAAGCTCGAACAAGTAATGGTCCAAACGGCAGACAGCGTGTTGGATACGAAAAGAAGGGTGGAATATGGCGTTCACCAAATTATTGCCGATGTATCTAACCAAGTCAAAGAAAACGCAAAGGATGTGTCGCAAGTTGTAAATGAAAGGTAATCTCTAACGTTCGCAGAAAACATATAAGGCTACGCGCAAATTGAGGCACGTATAGCACGTATGAAGTGACGTGGCGCGACGAGTACGTGCCACTCGCGTAGAGTGGTGATCCGCATGATGAGACACAGTTTTGATGTGACTCGCGCGGCGGTACGCCCGCCTCCAAAGTTCTATTCCGCAACAACCTGTGACACGTATGGCGCGTGAAACTTTGTCTCGACACCACAGTGCTGCGCGAGTGAGAGCAGACGCGAACTGCGCCACCTCGCGTCATGTCCCCAATTTGCGTTGTTTCATTGAATCCTATAGGTTACAAAAATACGCGCCGCGCGTCGTGCTGTGTCGCGTCACACGCGCTATACGCGTCTCAATTTGCGCCTAGCCTAAAGGACATAGTAGTCTTAATAGCTGTAAGATAAACCAAAAAAAGCTATACGTATTTACTTATTAAATCATCTAAAAACTAAAACAAAAATATTGAATAAGACAAGTTGTAATACCTCATAATCAACATACCCTGCACCTAGATGTAGAAATATCTATATGTGCAATTTTAAGCCTACATGTTTTGATTCATATTGCTTAATTAAACAATAAAAACCGATCATAAATAAATATACAACACATTCATATTTATATTCCTCTTAACCACCACCAATATTAATATACTACGTAATACATATGTACATATAGCAATATTATTTTCTTTAGCAGGATATGTTGTTCCTTGTTTGAATACGAATTTGAAACATAGTTTAAAGTCCAGATTATCTGTTTCCAGTTCGTATTCCATCAAAAAACATGACCTACTAAAGAAGATAGCATCGCTATCGAAATATACATATACAGGTGCGTCAAAAATATCGGTTGCGGTTAACGAGAATATGTATCGCATTTGTGATCACCAGAAAAGCATTGCTCAGAGCGATTTTTAAGTACTAAATATAATAATTTTTTTGATTCAGTGACAAAGCGGACATTTCACTTTTGCTAAGAATGGGTTGTAGGGAGTACGATAACACTGCTATAAATACTTATTATAAGAACCTCAAACATTATATTAAAGTCCTTTTTTCTCGTGTCTAGTATCTTTTGAATTTCAAATGGAATGAATGATTCTCCCACTTTTCCAGTTATAAACAAAACAATTTGTGTACATTTCTTACTAAGATCATTTCGATTTTATACGAGTATATATTTTTCAACACAATTATTGTAATAGTTAGAAATAATTAGACACATAATCAACACAGCAATTACATCAATAAAGTACTAAATTTCACATCATAAATGTGACCACAAGTGGATTTTCTTAGTAATAAAGAATATGTATATAAGCCACTATAAAATAGTTTTGTGTATAAGCTTATACAACTTACACAAGTGGTAATAATAAAAAAAAAACAAATCAGGTCAACATTAAATTAGATCTGATTTATCACAGGATGTAACAGCAGTAAAATTGAACGTAATTTAACAACCTAATCTTAATTATAGGTTTGACAACTTTGAATTATCACTTCTGGATGAAGAAACGGGAGCTTTAACGAATCTATCATCAAAAATAGGGGAAGACATAGATCAAGTCTGGCGTCAAATGGGGATCATGCACCAGCAAATGAGCCTTAGCACAGATACATTAAATAAATTACAAGATCAAACTGATTCATACGTTAATGGGTCGCTAAATGTAATGGATAATATGAAAGGAAAGGTAAGCTCTGTAAAAAAATTTGACAATTTGTATTCTAATAGGATAAAACCAGTACGTGTCAAAAATGTTGCTCACGAAAAGTCTAAGGTATAAAAATCTAATCGTCATGTCAACATCTAATTATAAAATAATAATTTAAATATTTTTTTGTCAGTTTTAATGTGGAAGGCATTGATTAAACACCTCAACTTTAAACTTATTAGTTTTCCTTTTAAATGATAACTTTCACAAGAAACAAATTCAGTCCTTATTTTCCCTTTTTTAGGTAGGTCAAATCACAGGCAAGATGACAGAAGTCGACGAAAACCTCAACTACTTATTAGGCCGACTATCTCTCGTAACTCAAGAGTTCAATCGAATTAAGTCTGGTCTAGGAGCGGCCTTAAATGAAATCAAAGACAGCTTCCACGCTGTCCAAGATAAAATCAAAGAGAATAAAGGTAATGGCCCACATAAAATTAACAGTAGTGAAGTGGTAGACGCGTCTAAATAAGCTGATGAGTTCATTTATGTTTGTAGTGTTTAAAATGTATTTTAAAACATTAATTTTTATTTTGATAATGTAGATTACAATAAGGACATATGTATGAAACTGAGTTTTATACTTTTAATGTGATTTTAATTAGATTAAACGTGTAATAATAATGATTGTTTTACTTAGTTCTCTTTCACTAGCATCTTATAACTAATTTAATGTTAAGGGTAGCAATAAAAAATGTTTCATATGATATAAAATGAAAATAACATTAACAGTCAGCAATGTACTACACCAAATAGTTGCGATTTTTATAGTGTAAATAAAAAAAATTGTCAATTAAATATTTTTATCACAAAGATAAAATTATCATAGACTGGAAGTATGAATGGGATTTATTCTTATTTTCTGGATAGATCTCGCATTAAATTAGAACTTGTTGCCAATGTAACTAGTGCAGGACGGCTTTCTGAGCATGTTCTGGGCTGAGATCGGTGTCTCAGAAACCTGTATCTACCCATAAAGTAATCCTGAAGAACCTGCAATGTTAACAACAAATTCCTGTTTGATGTGAGACCTACTCATTATCAATAATCTTTATATTTTTCTACTCCTAGAAATACATAAAACCATCCAAAATATTGAAGAAAGGAATATTATTATTATGTATCATCTAATACATAAAATTAAAATAAAACTAGGTTACAGAAAAACGTACATTATATATTATCATTTATTTCATTTATGCAAATTATGCGCTAGGTACAATATAGAATGTGAATCGGCTGCAATGCAGCCAACCCAGCAGATTTAAAATCTCTCATACCTCAAATTGGTACTCAGTACGTACAACAGATCAGTTTTTTCTTATTTACCCACAGATTTTCATATCATACGCAACAGCCAAAAACATAACTTCAGTATGAAAATATATGTATGTTCCATACAATGTAAAATCAAAAGTAATTTTATACACTTGATATGCCATAATTTATTAGTTACAACGTACTTTTCCTTACAACTACTTTATATACATATTAATTTGAAATATGTTTGACCAGCATAATCCTTTATTGTAGTTTTTAATAAAATAATACAAGTAATGTAAGATTTACCTCAGCGTTGATTTCGCAAAATTATAACAAATTTGAATTTTAGATTTACCAAAAATATAATATTAAAAAATTATATATAATTTTTAATACATGACATTGAAATCTATTCATAGTAATTGTCTGTATTCAATAAATTCAGGAATTTAAAAAATAATACTAAAACATTTTCCTATATATGAAATATTATACTGGCCCTGAAATTATATTGTCATAAATAAATCTGTGAGCAAAGCAAAAAAACTAATCAAAAAAAAAACAAATATATACAATTTGCAATGTGGCAGTGTACTATTTTATATTTCGATTGTTCCTCAATCGACGAATATTTCATTTAGACAACAAAGGCAAAAATACAGCTAACACTAATATATGATGCTCCATTTTAAATAAAATAGCACAATTCACTGTGTTAAAATCAATAAAACCTAGCATCATATTAAATAGATTATATAGCCCAGAAAAATATGTCACTACAGATTATATGTGAATGTAATTTAACCCAATACCTACTTATTTTTGGCTAATCAGTAGGTTCTGCATAACAAAAATGTTCTAATAACCATTATATATGTAAACACTGTCTTGGTTCTATTAAAAACCTCAGTATTATTCTCAAAAACTACAGTCAAAATGTCTACATCCATTATTTCCAAAACAATGACTGGGCCTTGGTGATTTTATGCCTATTGTTCAGTTCTTACACACAAAATATATATTTTTATTCAAATAGTTATACATAGAGGACGGATGGGTAAAAATCAGTATATAATAGACGAAATTGTTTTTCCCTCTATAAAAGCATCTAACATAATAGTATGTTTTATTGCCTATGGTAGAAGTTTAAAACTCGTATAAGAATGTTCAAAGAAGCCGTATTTTTGCCAAAAATATATTTAGGGACCTTTATAACAATGGATTAAATTCATTATTTAATACAAACATCCATAGTTTTACTTTTTAACTGATACACAAAAACAAGAAATGATAAGCCTCAAATATTTTATAACAATAATTCCCTGGTAAACATATTTTTTAATCGGTTTCAGTAAAATTATGAATGCTTTTTTTTATTTTTACAAGACGCCGAAATGTTTTATATACAATAATGCATAGTTCGTTAATGTATTACTAATAAAAGTTCAAAAACCCAGAATATAGTTAATTTGTAATATTTCCTTAACAATGTAAGTTTGTGATCTACCTATAGTTTTCTAGTGCTGCACTGAAATACTAAAATGCGCAAAAATCAAACCAAAAACTATTTACAGTATAGGTGATGTTAAATAAACAGAACATTAGCATTTCTAAAACAAAAATTCAACCGATTTATTAAGGTACATCAAAACATGTTTCGTTCTCTTTTATAGATCTTAAATGAAATATAACGTACATGTACCCAATATTTTCCATGCAAACATATATTTTTCATGCTTGTATAATTGTAATAGCGCGCTGGAAAGTAATCATAATAAATGAATGTTGTAATATAATTTTGTTAATAAAAAAGTACAAATATTATTGTATAATATGTACTAAAAGTACAAATATTATTTTTTTACAAAATTGTTGAACATAGATATTACATCAAACTAGATTTTTAAGGCCATCTTTTTACCAACGGTCTATTCATAATTGGAATCACTGTCAAATTAAATAATTGTATATAACAACTGTTTATCTCGATAGTTGCCAAATATTGGAACAGATTATACTTGCAAGTACAATAGTTTTTATCCAGATTGAGGTTATATTGGAGGTGATAAAATATTTAACAGAATCACATTTCAAATTTCTTGTTAGTTCAATACTATCTCATTCATAGGAGAAAATCATATATACCTTAAAAAAAAGTAAATGTGTTTTAAGGGATCTCACCTTAAAAATTTAATATCCTACAGGATAATAACTAATAAAATGTATATGAAAAGACTTAGATATGGTTAAACGTACCCATGAACGAAGACTTATTAACCGAGTAAAACAAATTAATGCAGTTGCTTATTCAAATTAAAGAAACCCATTCATGTTTAATGGCCACATATGACCAATAATTAAAACTGAATAAACCCTTTTGTCTTAAATAAATATTAGCAATGTTAAACAAAAGTCCATACTATTCTAATTCTCAATTTACTTCATTTTTTTTCTCTGAAAAAATGTACTTAATCTATGTATCTATCACAATGAATAATTTCCCATGAGAAAAAAATTATACCACTTTGCCATGACCTGACTGAAGCTTTTCTCGTCATTATTTTCTACTAAGTGAAGACAGCCGCAAAAAATTAAGTTACTGGAATGCTTGAGAAATTTATAAACATCATATGGCATGCTTAAAAATGTAAAAACAACTAAGAAAATGTACGGAATGGTCGTTGTATTCCAATGACAAGGGACAGGAACAGGGAAAGGATAGACTATTGGATATTGCTACAAGGAGGAAGGAAGACAGACATATTCAGTCCATAACAACAACACACAATATTTACAACCCGTAATGTTATTATATACACAATACAAGCAGACTGCTAAAAACATTGAAACAGAAGAAACAATTAATTAATTATTGTCAGATGTCTAGGTTAAAAATCTTGGGCGCAATATAAGAAAAGTGCGTCAATTTATACAGTGGGTGTCCCAGAATGTTTTGTGCAGTCAATATCTCCGTTATTTGAAAAGATAGAGTGATTAACCAAAAACTATTTTAAATTGTATTAAAAAAAAACCTTGCTGACTGCCAACTTAAAACCTTCTTGTTCTTTTCCTACTCATATAAGTGCCCAATTTTTTTTCCAAACTGAATTCCTACTTTTTTTTTGCAGAAAATGAACCCCAACCTCATTTTGAACATAGAAATTATAACAAAATTGGGGGCGGTTCCACATGGATTGAAAAAATCAAGGCTTTAAATTTATAATAAGCAAGGTAGTTTGACACAATTTAAAACACTTTTTGGTACATCCTTTTATCTTTACAAATAAGGGAGATATTGACTAGAAAAGGCGTTCTGGAATGTCCTGTATAAAAAAATGTAATGTATTAATGTAATATAAGTACAATAATTTATTCTTTTAAACCCTGTTAAAGTATAAATCATATTTGTACATATGAACTAAAACTTTTTTTTAATATTTTCTGTTTTTTAAAGAAACAACAAAATGTAAAATGATTAGTATATATCTTATTTCTCTCTAATATACTGTTAGATTATAAATTCAATTATGCTCTTCTTATTCTGAACCCCTTACAAATAAAATATCTACAAGAAGTGAAGTATTTGTATACATTAAGTTTAAGGTATTCTCTTCAATAATGATTTTTGAAATAATTATTTCTACGATATTAATTAATTGTAAATGGAATAACGTTTATAAAATCAATAATATGATGATGCTGATAATCATCTACTATGGCAACAAAGTGTCTACTCGCTATCTATATATGACTACACTTATTAAATATATTTCTGCCTTAAAATGTTCGACCATGCTACATGAGTATCATAAAATTCGTTCCAATGTATAGATTGCAGTCTACTTGAAATATCAACAAATTTTCTTATTAAAAAAAATTCAAAACAATATCATAGATCCCAGTTACTTTCTAGAACACACTTGGAATTGTGAATATACTTTTTAATTTACTTCTAATTCACCAACAGTACTTTTGACAATCACTGCTGAATTACAAAAACAAATGCACAGCACCTAAGTTATAGAAGAATAGTGTTTTATTCAGTTACAACTTTTTATATACCTAAAAAGAATATCTATTGTGCAAATACAAATTTATTACGAAATAAAAACGTAACGCTGTATGTCACCACACTTGACTAAAAACATTACCACTGCACGATAAAACACTTTTCCGCTTAAAAAAAAACGAAATAAAAATAAAGTGAAACATAAACAATCCCATCTAAACCCAGAAGAAAAACGTCGGTAATATACAATGTACAACTATGTACATATTGTCGTAATATTTTATTTTTTAAGTCTGTGCCACTAACTGTGTTTTTTAAAGACTCGGGGCAGTCAGTGCTTCGACAAAGAGTGCCCCGAGTGTTTTCCCTAACTGCTGGTGCTGGCCATGGGGCTCACAGGGGACAATGGAGTGCAGGTGGCGTCCCGAAGGCAACCATTCAAAGTTATCAGTAGCTTTCGAGAGCCGGCATGGTCCCGGTGTTCGCAGAGCCAAACGCCCTGCCATGTGCCCAAATTCAATTTACCTTCTGTTATAGGGATCGTCAGAGATGAGCCCAGAAAACATGCTTTGACGTGAGCAGGCTGAAAATACATATTTTATTATGAGCATTCGAATATAACATCGGAATTTAGGGCAAAAGAAAAACTTATTAATAATCACAATAAGAATTATTAAGGAAAAAGGTATAACTAGTAGTTAAAAATAGATTATATTTTTATTCTCTAACAGTTACAAATTGGTGATAAAGATATACAGATATATATGATGTATATCTATATATCTTGAGTTATATCGATATACATCATATAAGTTTAGTTAAGTAGAGGTTAGGTATCGAAATCCTCAGTCACAGAGAAATCGGGTTTATTTAATTTCAAGCACATACTCGTGCAGTAATTTCAAGCACATACTCGTGCAGGGTCTTACTTTATCAACCATTACATAAATATGACATTATTTATATGTAAAGCTACATAAATGTACAAAACTTCATATTTTGTCTAACTTAATTTGTCAAAACCACCTAAAAAAATGGATAAAAATTAAATAAAATCCTATACATCCATAACGCTGCATTGATGTAACAAAAAAAAAACAAAGAATATTTACTTTTGTTTTCTCTTAAACCCTAAATCTCAAAGAGGACACAGCACTTGACGGGTATATCAAAGTATAAAACCACCACATTAAAATAAAATAGAAAAAATCAAAGTTTTGTTATAAAATGGGAATGGGAACCTATAACAAGTAAAAATTTCAGGCAGTCAATAATAATAATTATTAATGTATAATAAATAAAAATGCATAAAATATTTTTTTCTTTTTGTTGATAATTGATAAATGTATTTTTTTATATATGGACCTCTAGAAATTAAAAAATTATTTAGCCATTAATTGTAGCTTTTTTATTACATATATTTTACAAATGTAATTATCTTGTAAACACAAATTCTACAACAATTTTCTGATCCATACTTCTCGACATTTTAGCTGTGATCCAGAAAAACAAATAGAGGAATAGTAAGGTCGTCACATCATCGCAGCGCTACTTACAAAATATAACTTTAAATTTATCACAGCTACAAATCATTTTAATTCCAAGTTTTTGATAACTCGTTTTTTTTTAACAAAGTGTTATACAGGCTAGGTTATCAGAAAATAAACATTAAACCATAAATACCGATTATATTTATGTTGATGTACGTCCTTATTAATATTATATTAACGTTTCCTGTGAAGTAGCATGACTAAATGTTCCATAAGTTTTTATATCTTTTTATATTCATATTAAATTTATATACCACAAGATTAATAAAACACTTCAAAAAGATTAATATTCTAATAAGTGAAACTATTAAAATCTCTTACCGATACATATCAAAATTTAGTGTGTTCGATAAACAATCCCATTCTTAACTTTTCTGATAATATTGTATCCTAACATAAAAGTTATTCTAAAATAAAATAAATTGTAATCATTTATAACCATAAATTAAAGTTATAACATGAGCAGGTAGCAAGTCTATACAATATTCATAGCACATATAAATCATCGTGGTGGCCAAGTTCGTTAGAGGGCGTTATGTGGCAAATATGACTAGTTACTGACTGTCGTGATCTTGGTTCGATTCCAAGCGCCAACACTGGCACTGTCGGTGGGAATGGATGTTTTCAATATGTATCCCCCACCTAGATAGCTTGGACTTTCGATTTGAGGGGTTGTCTAATTTATGTGGTATGTTTTATTTCATATTTACATGCAATTAATTAGAATCTATAGGGTGTCCACAAACATGTATTCAATGGGTGTTCAATGGATAATAAAATATCTTGATAGAATATTCTTATGATGTAATTCTTATGGAGTACATTTCAAAAAGAAACGAAATATAAAAATTGTTATTACCAGCTAGAATCGTAAATTTTAAATATTTATTGCTCACAAGGAAAAATGTACTGAATATTTTATGCTACAATAAGTAACGTTTCGTGTACAAACAAAATAATGCTAGTGTTAGCGACATTTTGCCTAAATTCATGATAGATGGATGAAGTTACTCAGATTATTATTACAGTAATTATAGGCAAATATAATAATGATAGCAGTACAGTTATATCCAACGCTACATGTAACGACACAAGAAAAACCGTCACTCTTAGAAATTCGAATAATACTGTACTACCATCTAAATGAAAATTTTAGATAGCTAGTCGATTTAACCCATTAGTGAAACCACGAAATATTGGATTAAAACCTAGGGGTTATTTGTCCTTAGCCTGTAATTACTATTTTGGTTGATGATTTTTTTTTTGTCTATAGCGTGTTATATCTGTATAACATATTATATCTGGGAAATTAAATTGGTAATTTGTTATTAATGGAGATATGACAGTAATGTGACAGATTCATATATAATATGACAGATACTTAGTATTGGTCGGTAATGTGACAGATACATATATATTCTATGACATTACTGACTTTTAGTAAATACTAAGTAAATACGTAAATAATTAAGTGCACACAATTAACAATATTGTTAATTGTGTACACTTACTTTTCTACGATTCTCTAACAAACAGTTGTGTATGATAATTTTCATATAAGAATCATTCAAGGCTATCACTTAAAATATTTAACAAAAGAACAAAATATATATCTGTTCTCTCGTTAATAAAATTGCACATCATGAGCATTGCATCAGCAGTGTTACACTCGGGTAACTTTGTTGCAACCAAGGTGCCATCCATTGACTTGAAATATCTGAATGGATGGAGGTACAAGCAATTCAGTTTAGCTTGGCTATTGAATTTAACCACCTATATATTATATAAATGTAATAATACATATATAAATTATTAAATAAGGAATTGAATATTGTATGAATCAAAAGCGGCACAAATATAAAAACTTATCTGTTTAACTAGGATTTTTCGGTAATAATTGATAAATCGCCTTGCATAATGGTTGAATATTAACAGAACCCTTTTATATTTGGATACCGTTAGTAATATCAGCATCTGTCATGACACCAATTCTATTGTTTCATCTATTAATAGTAATGTCTTCACTAAAATATAAATTTATATTCATTATAGCTATGACACGGTGACTTCTCTAGATCCGAGCATTATGCTTACACAAAGAACACTTGCAAACAAAACAACAGCAAACATACCAATATTGTCATGAAAAGTCAAAAGCAATATGTACCAAATACAGACAATTTGAAGACACGATGTGATATAATTAAAATTGTCTCCACTAAAAAAGAAAATAGTTAACTTATTAGTTTATCTGATATGTGAACAATCCACTGTTTGGAGACTACTCAAAACAACGTATTGTCAATTCTTTCAATTCTTGAAGTTCTATAAATTCCATTCCAAATGAGTATATTGTTTTTTCATATAAGTAAAGCAGTGGCAATCTCCACTAACAATTTTCTTATTCAAAATATACTATCATCTACTAGACGACTTGCTCAAAAAACTCGGTCAGTAACACAATAATGTTAATGCTTGTACATGAAGCATTAACATGATTGTGTTTAAATATCAGCACTATCATCTAACAGGTCAACTGATAGCATCATGTGATTATATCCTTTCATGTAAATAAATTGTTTAATAATAAAATTGATTAAAATAAGTGTACATAAAAAAATTTGGTCGATAGTTAGAAGGTATATATATAGAATTATAAAAGATTTCTTAATCTAATTACTTAAATACCAAACTAAATAAACATAGTTGTTTACTCAAGCAATATACTCTGAAGTCTATTGGAAAATGTGAATTATTCTATTAGCACTAATAACTATTCGACTCGATGTTAATGATGAAGTAAACAACGTTAGACTATCTCAAGACCAATACGTTCAAACTACTCAATTTATATTTGTACATGAAGAAAAATAGATATACATTCAAATATATTTCTTACCCAACAAATTAATATAGAATTTATATATTTACATTTCCTTACAGGTATATACAAGGACACATTCTTAAATTATCTGAAAATTATTAGAAACATAATTACCATATCATCAGGACCCTCGCACGAGTGACGGTAAGGCAACCCTTCGGGAACAATTTTATTCAACATCATCTCCATATCATCCCGTACGTCTGGATCCCAACTTTCATTTAAAGCCAGACTGGCACTAGTATGCAGGACTGGAAAACCAAAAATACACATAATGAGTAAAGTGAAAACAGAAAATACCAATGATTTTTAAAACAAATGACAGCTAGGCTAGAACTCACTTACTTTGAACATGACACAATCCCATGGCAAACTGAGATAACTCCGGTATCTGCCTAAGGATTTCTTCAGTGACTAGATGGACACCCCGATGCTGCGGCCTCAGATTAATTTTTTTCTGAAACCATGCGGAATTACTTTGAATAATTCTCGCTGAAGAAGCCATGTTTGACTTGCTATCACTGTCGGTCGCCAGTTTGAACGTTTATTTATAAACTCACAAACAATCAGAACAATCGAACACCACTAAAACTCGTTTGTATCTCAGAAAAATCATTATTATCATGACCAAGTCATCTGGAATTTTATTTAAATCAGTTCAAGACAAAATAAAAGGTTACAAGATTCTTGCCGCAGTATCAGCAGTCAGCAGTTCGTTTCTGACACTTCGAAGAATTTCGGAAGAATTCGACTTCGACCGGACACAATACAGAAAGCGGGTAATTCAAAACTTCGTATACAGGGTGATACGAATATAAATCAACGTGATTATGCTATAAGAAAATATTTGTATATTTGATATCATTTACTGAAAATAACAAATGGACGAAAAAATATTTACCATTTCAAGCTATGATGTGTCGGTCATATTTGGAGGGCTTTAAACAATGCACATTAGATAAATATGTAATATACGCAGTATTTGATGTGAAAAATTGAAAATGGTTATTTTATTAGATCATCGCATGTGGAAATAAATTAAATGCGAGCAGGCTGGGCGTGTAAGGCGAATAGGGTGCGGCTATTATTAGCATCCCTTGATAATTCTCTTGTATTAGTTAGTAGAAGCTTTATGCTTTCATCTACTCGGGAACCAAATAAATAATTACATTTGTATTACAAATAAAATGGTCACCTTCTACGCAAATCCAGAAGATAAAAATGAACCGTGGATAGAAAGAGCTGGTATTCCGGGATTCGGTTTTCGAATATGGCACTATATTTTTTTCTGTTTTTCTGGATTTATTATACTAGGTAAGTACGTAAATAAAAAATAAACATCGAAATCGAAACAATCCTTTTCTTTTTAGTAATTGTCCTGTGTTGTTGCATAAAAATTCGAATCCCTCGAACAAAACAAGAAATTGAAGCAGATTACAGAAGAAAGAAATTAACGAAAAAATTTAGAGAACGACTTAAATTAATACAAAATCAAGACATGGATGCTTTAGATTTACAAAAGGGTTAATATAATATCCTACTTGGTCCAAATCACTGTTCCTGTCAATTTTTATTATTTCAGCATTGGAAATAGTTCTTGAAGACTACAAAAAAGAAAATATAAATTATCAATATGACATAGCTACGGCTAATTTCAATATATCCTCAGGAAATCCAGCAGAACCCCAACAACCGTTTGGTTTAAAAATTGCAAGCATGAAATTTGCAAGATTTCGACAAAATAAATAAGCTGGTAATAATTGCAACAGAAAAGCAACTGCTAAAAATGTGATTTTTCTTTCTCATATATTTAAAATTCCCGCACTACTGTTTTACCACCACACAAATAAAATTAATAAAATCGAAAATAAAAATTACCAAGGAAGTTACTGTATTTCATTTTAGGTGTTTTGTTCACTGCAGTTTCCACACTGACTCCTTTGTCTGTCAAAAAGAATTTTACTTTAAGATCAAACTGTGTTTGTATCGTTGCCCGCCAAATATTTTACAATAAATTTGTATATTTACCGTAAAACTGTTCTAAAGGAAGTGTCCATCATCAACACATTTTTATAGATCTTAAAATAACGTTTCTAGACTGTTGTGTAAAAGTATAATCGTGAAAGTTTTGCTTGTCTACAGAATGTCTGGTATTGCAGCTGCTCGTTTAGCACAAGAGAGGAAAGCTTGGAGAAAGGAGCATCCGTTTGTAAGAAAATACGTTTAATTAATGTCGGGAGTATTATATTTATAACAATTTTTACAGGGTTTTGTAGCTAGACCTTCAAAGAATGCCGATGGATCATTGAACCTAATGAACTGGGAATGCAGTATACCTGGCAAGAAAGGGGTGAGAACTTAATTTAAAAGTTTCAGAATAATTTATAACATATGTTACCTTTCCCAAACATATACACGTGAACATTTTGTAGACTCCTTGGGAAGGTGGCCACTATAAATTACGGATGATATTTAAAGAAGACTACCCTAGCAGTCCCCCAAAGTGTAAATTTGAACCACCACTCTTTCATCCAAATGTTTACCCATCAGGTACAGTGTGTTTGTCACTGCTAGATGAAGAAAAAGACTGGAGACCAGCAATAACAATCAAACAAATTCTTTTGGGAATACAAGACTTACTCAACGAACCAAATGTTAAAGATCCTGCTCAAGCTGAAGCATACACTATATATTGGTAAGTACTTCTACATATTCACATAACCCCTTATAGAAAGATTCCGGATTTACTTAATTTGTTTTCAGTCAAAACCGTTTGGAATATGAAAAAAGAGTACGTGCTCAAGCCAGGGCAATGACTCATCAAGAACTATAGTAGGACTGAAAGAATTTTAAAACCAATTTATTTCTATGGTAAACGTTTTTTAGTTGTCAATTTGTTTAAAAATGTGTTAAGTGACTGTGGTATGTCCCATAGTGCTTTCCTCTAGTTTTTTTTTTTGTTTTCCGTATATATACAGAGAAAGAAGTGCAATGTACAATTTGTGTTTAAAATTAATTGATACTAAATCACAATATCGTTAGGCATTTATTGCTCTCAAACATGTACAAAATCGGGATTAAATTATATACTATGAGGATTCTTAATTTAAGATTAAGAACCGTGGGCGAGCCACTTTACTAAAACTGTTTCTCCTAGTTTACAAATGAATAGTTGAGAAACGATAGTTTGTGGAATAGTAAATATCAAATGCATTACACAGTTACAGAACAATAAATACCCTTAATTCTAAAGTTTGTCTCAAAAAGTATTAAAACGATTTAAGGTAAGATTGAATTGCAATCAAGAACACAATTGTAATCAAACATCCAATTGATTATTTTTTGTTCTTACACTTTTGGTGTTGCAACTCTTGATACCTGTAAATGTACAGAATGTAATTATGGCTTATTTTCTTACAAAAAATTTTACTTCAGAACTTTGCGATTGTCTATAAATGATAATTAAACTAGTACTGTTTTCATAAAATTTATTTTTAAGTGTTATATGTGACTAATGAATAAGTAATCCAACAAGATATAAATATTACTTGTCCTTAATTTGATTTCAATTTTTATATTATATCTCTAGTACATTAAGTAATTTATAATAAAACTGTTTTCTAACACTTTTCTTATTATTTAAAATTAGTTATAGTTTGCCATCTCAAAAGTAACCTGAAATATTAGCATTATTATTTAAAAGAAAAATAAAAGGGGGTCTATTTTATTATGTTAATAAATACATATTAGTTATATGTATTTATTATGTTAATAAATACATATTTCTATATTACATACTAAATATATATTCACTAACTAAACCAAGGGATATACATTAATTATACTGGATTTATGTTTTATAATTGGCCTGTAGTAAGATTATACATGAATTGTTACCAAATATGAATTTGTAAGCTTTTCAAAACATGATTTAATATATACTCGTATCCTATTTCATCCCTGTGGTTATAAGTGTTCCAAATAGTCTAACATACTTTAAATAATGCTTATCTAATGGAATATCTTACAAGTATCTAAAAATCTCTTGCATTAACCTAACTTGTGCTTCGAATGTTAGGTGACATAATTCCACTAAATCAAAAGCCTATTTAAATCATCTGTAAATAAGTAAGAATATGTTCTTATACATGTTTGTGTTTCCAAAATGAAACCGTGGGTATTAAAATTTTACCTCGTAAACCACCAAACTACTGAAATTATTATATTTTTTAATTGAATCTAATTAATTTTTATTTTGTTCCTGCTTCAATAAAGAACTACACTGTATAGCATTACTAAAAAACTAAAAGGTACATCTATTACACGTCATGGAAAATTTTGTAACAAAATATTTGCAATGTGGTGTATTCTCAGCTTCTGGACACTTATTTAACTAGCTTTGACGTACTATGACTTCATTCATTTTTACCCTTTGCCAAGTTCTGACCTATAAATAACATACCTTTAAAATAGCAAAGGAGCTACTATATTCATAATCTATATTTTTAAATTGTCTGTTAAATGTAAAATGTTGAAAACATTACCTAATAATTCTAATTGGTAAAATCTAAAACGCACATATCCACAAAGCAATATAGTTCAGTGTGTCTTTGCGTCAGTTACGCTTGCATCATTGAAAGCTTATTAAAACCATTGCGGCTTTGGATATCACAAACCATACTAGTAAATCAAATGTCAAAAGGAAAATAGTATTTTTTTTGGCCTCAAAATTTTCTGTCGTACAGAAAATCTAACACCTAGAAGTAATTTTATATTTTTTGAACCTGTATACATGTTTATTACCTTACAAACAAACACTGATTGAATTTTGAGAAGGCAGGCGTTCAAACTGTTCGTAATTTTCATCATGGTTTGTTTTACTGATCGCTCAATGTTGTCACAAATCGTCATAATGTAGGTGGTTTTATTTTATTTGGTGTTTTTACATTAAACACAATATAACAATAACTATACATGGGAAAAAATCATATAAAGTTTATCAATCATGAAGGCCATAGATAAAATGAAGTGTCCTGCATAATTTCTAGTTGATTTCATTTTTATGGCGAGCATTAATCATCTACCAGTTAATAAAACAACACTTTTTTGCTACAAGCAGAAAACACTTAAAAGTTGATTACCATCAATGCGTAACAGAATTAAAAACAATCTATATAAATTGCATAAAAAACTAATTGTTGATTAAGCATGAGAGTCCATGAGTTCTGTATCTAACTTACCCAGAATTTGTATGGACCTTATTAAATTATAGCAATGCACCAAGAAAATAATTAATGGCTATTAACTATACCACAAAAATGTTGTGGTATACCAAATCATGTGTTAAAGTCTGTAAATTATGTTTGTCAGCCGTTATCAAGTACGAGTTATATTAATAAAAAAAAAAAATTGTTTTATCTACAGCAGCATTTCTTAAAACTCTTCAGCAGCTTTAGGATTTTCAGGAATTAGCATTCTGAATTCACCATAATAATTAATTATTACACCCTGGGAAATATAGTTTTTATTTAAATTTAATTATAGTTTATAATTAGAATAGTTTTTTAATCGAATAGGAAAGAACCTGGCTATTATCACAAAACGCTAAAACGGGATTTCAGTATGCTTAAACCAGAGCAGATTTATGTTATTCATCAACAGTTATGTACATATAATAATAATCGTAATGAATCGACTAAAGTATAATTCATTAGTATTAGTGAAGTTGCTTCAATTAGTAACAATAGCGGTAACATTAAATTACAACAGAGTCGCTTATATTACAGAAAATATACATATAAATGCATAAGTCATAAAAAGCTAGAATAATCGGTTACCGTTAGTGAAGTTGTTTCAAATAGTTCAGAATTTTTCAACAGTAGTACAGGTTTTAAATTACTTGGGAGTTCTTTGTATTACAATACACAAACATATAATAACAAATTCATACATAAATAACAATTTAATAAATAAACTATAGAATCATTCGCAACCGTTAATGAAACCATTTCAAATATTTCACAACTCTTAAAACAATAGTGCAGATTTGAAATTACTGCATAGTCTACTGATAGTAATACTGTATAGCGTAGTGCATAGTAGAAACCAACACAATCTCAAAAATTATTTGTTTCAGCAATTTAAGTAGATTATTTAATTTTTCACTTTACACACATCACTTGAAGTAATGATTATGGAGAAATTAACCATAAAATTTTTAATATGAAACTATTGTTACATATATAATTTATTATGTACAGTAGTACCTCTACTAATAAACAGTTTTAAAACCTTAAAATGGACTATTCCGCACGTAGAACATCTCTATCCTGAAATTGAGTGGCCAAAAAAAAAATTAAACATACATAAATGCAGAATATGTTTTATGCAACAGTTTTACTTTTTTGTAATAGTTCACTATCGTGCTTTCTCATGACACATGGACAGGGTGGAGTGTGTCCTATCCACCTCAAAATCAATAAATGCCATCTAGTAGACGTCCCTAATCAGAATCAGTCGAAACCCGATCGATCTGACACGATTTAATTGAGTGATCGTGCTAACAAAAAAAATTTCTTAAATAGTCCACCATTGTACTTTCTCATGATCCATGTACATGGTAGAGAGTATTCTATCCACCTCAAAATCTATAGGTGTCGTCTGGGAGATGTCCCCAATCAAAATCAGTTAAAACCCGATCGATTCGACACGATTTAATTGAGTTATCATGCTAACAAGAATAAATGCCGAAGACGACACACACACAGCAAACAAAATTATTTGTTTTTAGGCCGAAAAACGAAAAATAAACCCAAAAGAATTTTATTTTTTCAATTTTTATTTACATGATTACATTACTTTTCCGCGTATAGTAGAGTGCAGAAAAGTAAAAAAAGGCACATACCCTCTTGCAATTAAGCATTACCTGATACAGGCCGCCTAAAAAAATATATATAGTAAGTCATAACTCTGGTATTCCAGGTTTGATTTCAGACATTAATTTTTTTTAACATTACTTTG
The DNA here is from genome assembly GCA_037954035.1 of Rosalia funebris. NCBI lineage: Eukaryota > Metazoa > Arthropoda > Insecta > Coleoptera > Cerambycidae > Rosalia > Rosalia funebris. Next base: position 17,739,401 of record JAZFAV010000020.1, read on the forward strand.
CTGTCAAGAGATGGTGAATTTTTTGTTTAATGGAAAATTACATATTTTTTTCAAAAAATAAAACCCGCCACAGGTAGGATTCAACATTTCTCCCGGATTGGAACCGAACGACATACAGCTGTTTCGAACTTATTATCATTTCGATTCTCATCAATGCCGTACACGATACGCCGATCCAGGACAAATGCCGAATGAAATTTATGGTGTATACATCTTTATCGATACAATCTATGTCAGTAACATATAAGTCGGAAATCGAGAAAGGAACCACCAAACCGCCAAGCGGTTATCAAAGTAGTTCCCGAATAGCAAGGCTATTACATAATCGCTATAGGAAACAACTACTCCTCGGGCTAAAGCCCCGCCAGGCATTGAATTATACCTAAAAATACAACCAGTCTTTTAGTCAGGTTTTATTTTTTGAAAGCTCATCTGATCCTGCAGAGACACGAGAAATGGGTCGAGGATCGCTTTTAGGTATCATTCAATGCCCGGCGGGGCTTTAGCCCGAGGAGTAGTTGTTTCCTATAGCGATTATGTAATAACCTTCCTATTCGGGAACTACTTTGATAATCGCTTGGCGGTTTAGTAGTTCCTTTCTCGATTTCCGACTTATATACATTTTTTTAACCGTTATAATTTTTTTCTCTGAATTCAATGATACTTGTACAATATTTGATAAAATAAATGAGTTAAACATTTGTAAATTCTAATTCAAGCTTATACCAAACTTATCAAGTCTTAGGATTAACAAACTATGGTATTATCTATCAGTATTTTAAAAGATACTTACTTGGTGCTTGATAAATTTTATATAAGCTTAAATTAATATTGATAAATATTATCTCGCTTCCATCAAATACTGTATAAATATTAACTTGTTATACGTCGCTGATTTTAGAAAAAACTTGTCATCATATTAAAAATATGAATGTTCCATTAAAAAAGTGATTATCGACATTGTCATTCAAAAAAATCAATGAGAGGCAAATTGTATCTTTTGCATAATCATTAATTTTTGGTTTTTTTAAATTGGGCACAACCAAATAAATAAATACCGATAGAAACCATATACTAGAAAAAATAAGGACTATATATCTAGGTAAACAATTTATAATAAAAGCGTTGAGAAAAAAAATATTTTATTTACTATTTACAACGATGTACAATAAAAACTTAAAATTGTGACTTCTATAATCTTTTTCCCAAGAAAGTCTCAATTTGAATGTAATAAATTAACTATGTATGTAACACCTTCACGATTAATGCACTAGATATTAGTGATATTAAATATTTCCTTTAATAATACTGTATTCATACATAATTAACAATGGCGTTTGTAACACCTCACTACTGTTTTTTTTTAACGTAATGATACAAGGTGGAAACTTACATCTTTTAGAACTACATCTTAAAATTAGAGTCAAATCAAAATTCAATAAGTAACAGAAAGGAAACATAAGGCATATTCTGGAACTATTCTTTTTTAAAGTAATAATACATAGCCTTGTTATACAGGGTGTTAATTATTTAATTTTTCGATATGATATATATAAATATTCGAGAACGTAATAATTTAGATTAGCCAACTTGCACTGAAAATAGTCCTACCCTACTTTTATTCACCTGCAATCCTAAATAGAAATAATATTTTTTGGTTGAAGTTTTATAAAAGTGTTCATCTGAATTCTGCATCATCTGGTGTACCTGCATAACTTTTGTTACTGAATTATCAGATACTATGAATTGTAACAATGTTTTGTAACAGGTACTCAGACCCCTAACAAAATTATTTTCAGTTTTATCTTAAAATATTTTGCTAGAAATTCTGACAATACCAGAAAAAATTTAATTTTGTTGAATTGAATTGCAAACAGAATTTTGACCAAATATTTTGTAAGTATGCACAATTATGAATAATTTTCTGTGAAAACTGGTTTTCACTTTTATGAAAACTTTTCACATAAATCTAGAAAAAACTGCATTTGAACATACTGGAAAAATGAAATAAAAAAGGTATATTGGCCTGACTTAACAAGACCTTACACAAAGACCTTACATATATCCTACAAACGACTCTCAAGGTAGTTACTATTCTTTATGTTTCTAGTTAAGTGTAACTGACAATAGATTTTAACATAAGTTTATTTAAGATGGATTTAAAAATAGTTCCATCAGAAAATTTATTTAATTAGTAATTAACTAAAATTTATTTTACTTTCAATTCAATGAAAACGTAATAGAAAGAAAAGTATCTATTTTTATGCATCATCTATTATTTTGTCATAACATATTGGCATTTCTTTTAAAGATGGAATGTTTCCAAAACGAAAATATTCTATCTGGCAGTCACATGAAGAGACCCTAGCGTGAATCAGTAGCAAGTTGTATATAGGATTTAATCAGTAATACATACACTTTTTAACTTGTTATAATTAACACCCTATTTAGACCGATTTACTTGTTTACATATCACCAAATCAGCATTATATGAAGCTTTTGATATGCTTTAATACAATTCACTTTTAACTTTACAACGAAACATATGTATATAACACAACAATAAATAGTAAATGGAATATTTTCTAAGCACAAATATAAAAAGGCAGCCTGCTAATTACAATTTAAATGGTTAATTCATATTGAATATTAGATTCTTGTATGCTTGTAATTGTGCTTATATTCGTATGTCAAATATATTTATTACAACCGGTGCAATTAAAAAATTTGGCTAACGGATAAATCTACTGTTACTTTTTGTGTCGTTTAGTTTTGGCAATCGTTAACACCAAACATTAGTTATACGTTTTCCATTTAGGGATTATAACTACACAAAAATGCCAGGCTCTTTTCATTTATTTCCACAAGTATGTTGACAACGCCGCATTTAAAGAGGTTTTAATCTTATCTTTTATAAAATTTATATAAAAAAACCTACCGACCTTATTTATTATCAGACACATATCAGATTAAAAGTATCACAATGATTTCTTTTACCAATCCTAAGGAATATCTGACCCTTTACATAGTAACAGCCCTTAAATGACTTAGATCCACCAAATTCCAAAATACCCAACATTTAATGCTCTTCCTCCTTCGCATAAAATTCGGTGTTAAACTTTGTTGTTAGAATATAAACAACCGCCTCATATGTCGACATCATAATCGCCGTATTTGGTATTTGCCTCACTAACTGAGTTGTTAAACCTCTATAGATCCCTCTGAGACCCTCCTCTTTAAAGACAAGTCCTAAAGTTTGCCAAAAAGCATTGTATTTATTTCCCTCTTCCCTTAATCGAGTTCTAGCCACTTCGTGAGGGTAGGCTATGCAGGAAGCTATCGTCTTAGATATAGCCCCAGCCATCATGAATTCGAGAAAATCTTTAGAGCTCTTTTCGTCAGAGATTTGCGACCGATGTGCTACCAACTCCGCTTTAATGGCCTCATAAATTACGAAATGAACTATCGTTTCAGAGATGCCCATGTATGAGGCCGTTATACCTTTATAAAAACCTAGAATGCCCTGTAATTGAACAAATACAAGTAATTATTAATACCTAGGGTATTGCATTTAAAGTATATGTATGTAAAAGAAACAAAATATTAGTTTATGTGCAAATTAAGCATAAAATTATGTAAGCAATACAAGAAAATACGCCTTCAGCTACAGACTTACCGATTGGGCGTATATCCTACGAACGACTTGCATAGCAGTCACCTCACTATTTCTAGTTAAATCTAACTGAAGACGGGTTTTTACGAACCATATAGGATTCGTAAGAGTCGATGCCATGAATCCTGCACAGGATGCAGAACATACATGAACAATCGGCGAGTCGGGAGGTAAAATGCTATTCCAAAACAACTTGGCTTGGGAATATGTGCAGAAGTATATAGCTCTCGATGGGGCTACTCCAACTAAATTGGGACCAAGACCTGGTACAATTTGACAGAGTTAAAATCTATATTTACTAATAGAGAAAAAGAATAGAGTTATCCGTTACTTTATGAGTAGATTATAATAAGTGAATGAATACAAAATTGAATGATGTACCAATGGGTTACAGGATAAAATTAAAGGTAACTAATAATACTTTTGCACCAAGCATATTGAACAGGATAATCTGACAACAGACTAATAATTTAAATGATCTATTTATAATATACAGTGTCCCAAATTGTATCCCCACCACTGAGATCATGAAAACTATTATAGAAAGTCGATTAAATTAACAAATCAGAAAGTTGTAAATTAGCAAATTTAACACTAATTTTGAATCTCAAATTGAATCAAGAAATCAGGGCCACCTAGGATCACTAAAAAGTTATTTCCAAAAAACTGAAATTTTGTATTTTCATTTTTGCTGAATATCTTTAAAATTATTAATTGTATGAAGAGACTTTAACATCCCACAAGTACTTTTTTATGCATATCACAGTAATGTAATCAGTTTTTCTTATATAGAATGTTTTTTAGATATAAGCTACAACTTCCATTTTTTTACAGAAGCCATATTAGATTCTTACAAGTTTAAAAGTTATGTGAAATTTCATTTTTCGTAATGTATCTATAACATTAATTATTAATTTAATTTGAGGTTTCAAATGACGATTTATGCTTTTATGTTAAGTAGGCTATAGCCTGCACTGAACCGTGTAGGCTTGATGGCTATCACCACAAATTATTTTACCATTCGTCAAGAAGCCTGCGCAGTTCATTTCCATAACCTGTTTAATATAAAAACTAATTGCCCTTTGACACCTCAAATAAAATTAACCATTAATGTGATACATTACTAAAAAGGAAATTTTATATATGTAGATTTCAAATCTATAAAAATCCAATATAACGCCTTTAAAAAATGGTATATCTAAAAGGAAAACCTCTAGAGAAAAACTTATTATGAGTATAACCGTAATGTATGTAAAAAAACTACCTTTAGGTCATCGAGGTTTTGTTTTCTTACAATTAACCGTTTTAAAGCTATTTAGCACAAGTTTTTTGAAAATATCTCTGAAACAGTCCTATTTCCCTGATTTTTAAGATTTAAAATTAGCGTTAAATTTGCTACAACTTTGCTATTTTAAACTTTATCTCTCCTAGTTTTCGAGATAGTAATGGTGGGGGTCGAATTTAGGACACACTGTATAGAATGACAATTTACAGCATGGTTTTAAACATAATTATTACATAGGCAAGTGCCTAATATTAAGGGTATCATATATATCAGTCTGAATATTCTTAAAAAACTATTTCATACTTGGTCTTAATACATCAATAAATATATTTAGAAAAAAAACAATATTGATCAAATCAACTTCAAATATTCAAAATGTTTGCAAAAAAATATACTTTTACAGCGAGAATATTTTACCATAAAAAACTCAAATTAGTATTAATTTCATTGTAGTTATAATAAAAAATACGTTACCTTTAAAAAGTGCAATGGGCCCCTCATGTTGGATGATATGCCTGAGGCTTTGGAGAATGCTGACCGACTGTGACTGAGGCAAAGGAGATGTGTAACCTGAAAGAGCTACAACTTGAGGCCGGCTATAGCGACTAGATGTCCATAACCTACGCCTCTGATCTGGAACAGTTTGGCATGTCGTTTTAGGCACTGGACTTTCTCCTGGGACATTAGAAAGATCACGCACCACGACGAAACTATTCCTAGATGACTGCTGCCTGGTCTTCACCACTTCCAAAGGGCAAGTAACTATGGCGCCAGTTGTTCCAGCAACACTGTTAACAGACACATCTTGCTTTAAGTCGATTTATAAATTGGTAGCTCATTTAAATTACGTCAGTAAGCAATGTCATAAGATCTTTGGAAATAAAGTAATCGCTTTTGAAAAGAAACTTCTGTTTCTTTTTTATAACAACATGTAAAAGTTTTCTTGTTTACCATTTCTCATGTATCATCACTTTGATACCTATAATGATCCCTGAGATTGGATGAAATTATAACACATGTAATAAAGACTATCTGAAAATAATCCTATTTTGAATACATTGGAAACAGTTCACATTATTCACAGTCATTAACAGTCATTATTATAATTGAAATCACCATAAATTTTATAAGTATGCAAAAGCAAATATGTTATAAGTATGCAAAACTATCTACTCTATCAGTCAGAAAAACCAGGGAATAAGAAAAGATTTAGCTGTACAGTGGAAAACTTGTCGTGAAGTTATTTTACAGCTAGAAACACCATAAAGAAAAGATCACAACAGTGTAGGAGCAAAACAATCTTTTTTATATTTTCTTAACTGTAATTTTTGTTTCTTAATTTTTTATTTTGTTTAGGAAATATTAACATTATTAAATTAAAAATTCATCATAATGCATGATTTCTGATAGCTCCATGACAAATATTTTAAAGTTGCTGAACATCTCAATGATAGATCTATTTTTAATCAGTAAAATGCATTTTTTATTTTGATATTGATTAAATATCGAAACAAACTACTTAAGTTTCTTTTTGTCACATACACTGGCATATTATGGACCAATTTGAGCTACATTGTTTTATTGATTTGAAACTTTAAATTCTACCTTTAACTCCTATGTCTTAATAATTACTCTATTTACTGTACGTAAAAAATTTAAACTGATGGTCAAAAAGTTCTAGTGACACCACAAAAAAATTATAATGAATGTAATAGAAAAAATTAGTTTAGGGTAACAGAGTTGTTACATAAAATGTTGTCATGATATAAAAAATTGCATATAAAACCTTGTCATATCATTTCAATTATTTTAGACTTGTTCCATTTCAGTGATTTTATTAATAATTCAGCTAATAAGTTAATTTCAAGGATGGTTATTATAAACAATAAATATGAATCTCCTTATCTATTTCCGAGTTCCTATTTTTAAGCATTTAACTTATCTAATCAGTTACTCTTATCATTTTCTCTGGTAAAAAAAAGTAAACATTAAATTTAAATACCTATAAATTAAATACAAGACAAGATACTATTTTCTGTTGATTGAATTTCTGAAACTGATCGACAAAAGTTATTGAATTTAAAAAAAATAAATAAATATATGGAATATGCTTTTACACCTCCACATTACAACATTAACATTTGAATATTAGGAAAATCTTGAAAAAAAATTTTCAAGAAAATCTGTGAAAGCTTTCAAATTACATATGAATAGAAAATAGTTCCATACCTTATGATCTACATCGCAAAAATCTCTATTTACTAAACGGCTGTTGTTTTTGTGTGTGCGTCACGAAATTTTTAGGTCGATGTACGAAATGCTTTTCGTTCGAATTTCGGTATTTTGACAAAATCGATATAGAAAATCGACCCTTGCGAACAACGTGGTAACTTTTTTTTATCCGAAGCCTCTAGAGGCATGCTTCAATATGAGCAAGGGGGCGGCTTAATATTATTGCGATTTGCTTACTCGTTTATTAGTATTATGGCCAAGTATAATCTATTACAGTCTATACCTTATATATATATATATATATATATATATATATATATATATATATATATATATATATATATATATATATATATATATATATATATATATATATATATATATATATATATATATATATATATATATATATATATATATATATATATATATATATATATATATATATATATATATATATATATTATTTTAACAAAATTGTAAAAGTTATACTATTATCAATAACCTATTTTTTTAAATGGTCCTTCGCCCTGTATATGCCTTTAGCACCAGAATTCTGATACTCTATAGGTAATATGAATGTTATTTATATTTAGAAAATATAAAAAAATTTTGAATAAGACACTTCTATTAATAGTTGCTTTGTGAGCTAATACATTTTATTTTATCATGCCATAAAAAAATATATGTATATTTTGAAAAGAATATAATTTCCGTGTTTTCTCAAATCTAATTATATAAATGCTATAAATATCCTAGAAACTGCTAAAAATATTTTATTTTATTACCATCATAATTTGATTCGAATATAAACTTGCAGTAACAGCTTGCACACAGATAAATATAGATCATATTTTCATGTTCATGTGATAAACAATTTACTAATTTAACCATAAAATAAGAAATCTCAGAAAGTGCTCAGAAATTTAACTTCGCTTTTATGAAAATAATAATAATAATTTATCATATTCTTTATCGTTTATTATTAGCAATGTTTTTATATGGAATTAAGCAATGTCGAGTAGTTGTATCATTTACGTATTTAAAATTGAGTACGAAAAAAGTTAATATATAGGTTATAACTTATAACAACTATATAAGTAATTCAATTAAAATATTTTCAAGATATCGGCAAAAGTTCACATAAAAAGCAAACATCACGATTTCGTTTTGATCTTGAAATAAGCGACACGCAAATCGTTTGTGAATTGAAATACATAAGAACTTGTCAAGAATCTGAGGTAAAAAAACTGCGTTGTGTGCTATTTATAGACAAACTGTTTACAAGATTGGAAAATACCAGGCGCCAAATACTTGTTTATGTATACTCTGCTGTATCGAAGGTTTTTTGGTCGCATGAAGCCAATATTACATAATATTGGCAAATTAATGGTTAAAATGAAAATTAAAAAAGGTTACATACCCCCCAGCAATCAGATGAATAACAGTATCCCGCTGGCTTTGACTCATGTCATTTAATTCACAGAAATTGTATAAAAATCAGTCTATCTTTTACAATGTTCTTGACATTGGTTTGCACTACACTTGAATACTAATCAGGCGATTTTAAAAGCTAATGTCAACAGATTAAAACATAACACTTTCGGTGGGAATAAAAATGCCACTCTATGGGGTTAAAATCTTATCATTTAACATTTTAGGGAGAAATATAATAATTTTGTCTTGAAATTAAACGTCTACGTGACCAGATCCTCGTAACTCACTCTACAATCACTGGACTTCATTTCTTGAATATTTTGACAATAAAGGTGAATTTAGCTTGTGGGAGATACATCCCCACCTTGATTATACCATGCTGCGATCACGTGGTGTTGTTTACCCGGTATATTTGCCCTAATTTTGAAAATTAAACGCTTAATTTTGTTGAAAAATAACACCTATGTCACATAAATTCTCAAACAACTAAATCCACATTTTTATACGATAGCACAGAATTGTTACTGCAAAAAATAAATACATGAAGATCGATTTAATGCGCAGTACACAGTAAAAAGATAAAACGCGTCCGGATCGTATTTCCGATCTCTATCACCATTCCTGGTTTATAAAAAAAAAATCAAAAGAGTTATTACACAGAGCATATTCCAAACTAAATAAAAATACAATGTTTAAACGTTTAACCAAATTTCTCATCTCTAGCACCCCCAATTAATCTGGGTACCAAGACCAACCATGTGACAAAATATGGCTTGAGCTTGCGCAAGAGGCCCCAATTCTAATTATAGCGTTTTCCATTGAATTACATTTGACTTTAATAACTACTAATCTTGGATCAACTCATATTATTACTTTATTTTAACATTAGTAGCAATATCTTGTATAAAATAAATTAAACTCATATGGCTCCACGAGTGTTTACATGGATTACTTTAAATACCTATTTTAAAACATTATTCTCCTCCATGGACAACCATATCCACCATGGACAAATATTAACAACTAGACAAATTTTGGTTTCGGACAAAAGGATTAAAATAAAAATACACGCGATCCTAAAACAGACAACATTTAAAATACAAAAATAATCTCAATACTGTATAACCACTAATCAATAATAATTAATAATTGAGGTTTTTCTAATGTTTAGGAAAAAAAACAAATGCTCAAATCTCAAATTGTGATGCACATATTTTTATAATAACTGAAACATCTGAATAATAACAGCTTCAGTTCAACAAGTAAATAAATAAACGTTTCATTGGGTGTTTCAGCCGACACAACAATTGATTTACACCATAAACATGTTTCAATGTATGGTGAAAATCAACATGGTAAAAACATTTCAACGATATTGGACGTATTCAGCCGACACAATAATCGAATATGTTGACTTGTTGTTTCCATTAAAAGAGGCTTGTTGAATTTTGTTTAGTTGCAACCGTTGCAACCCTTATTTACACCAGAAAAATCGTATGATAACATAAAAACGTGCATCAATATCGTTCAAACGTTTCACCATGTTGACTTCTACTATACCATAAAAATAATGAACTATTGTGTCTTCTGAGTACGCCCATTGGTAGTCGTTTAACTATGCATGTTTTTATATCACCTCGGAATTTTTGTAGTGTTTTTTTTTTTGTAGTATTACTATTAGAAATCTTAATTACTACCTATGGAAGGAGTGGAAACCCTCTTTTATGGGTATAACCTACGAGCAAAGAGACAGACTCTTTGCTCGTAAGGTATAACAGAAATCAAAAAGCACAGCACAGGACAAAGATGTTCTGTGCTTAATTGAAGCTTAAGTATTCTGTGGTAGAAATCCGAAATTTATTCAGAAAATATTTTGAATGTGTTGTTTTGATAGATTTTACTGTAACAAGGAACTGTAGCACAACAATAATAAAATCATGTTTTTCTTTATAAATAATTATCGAACGCTTAATTATATTTACATATAAGTGAAACCAGTTGATTATACTCTCAACTTTTATAAACCAATAATGCTAGGTTATAGCTTTAGTATAAAAAAGTGTTGATAAATTCATTAAAATAAAATGTCGCTAGAAAACCCAGTTGGAAATTAGATATTGGATGACGTTGAATTTTTTACGAATGCCTCAAAGCAAGGCAATCCACTGTTATCTCTTAATGATAGTATGGATTCTATTATTAATAGTTGGAATATACAAGTTTTTAGAATCCAAACAAAAATTATTCGAGCCTCCTACTTCACCCACCGAGTTGTTTAGTAGCTTGACTGTTGATGTTAAAACCAAAAGAATTTTTAAAATATGTAATTTTCCTGATGAAATCACAATAGGGGACGAAGGTACTTATTTGTCACAATTGCTTCTAAACTTTCCAAGTGAAAAAATCCAAGACTATATTGATATTGAAATAAACAAGTAAAATAAAACTAAATTGTTTTTCTATGTGAATATTTCAGGTGTTTTACTAAACAATAAATGGGAATTAAAAGGATTATTAATATTAATAAGACATGGTGATAGAGGGCCTTTGCAGCATGTGAAAAAAATATCATCCATAAACTGTGGCATGGAAGCCACAGAATTATTGACTTCTTATAAGGTACAATTTATATAAACATAGCAAATTAATAGAAATTTTCATACACATATCTATCGATAATTTTTAAAATGTTACATTGGATGAATAAATGTATCTGATGAATGCATGTATTGTTTTTACAGTTTTTTTAGTATTTTTAGAAAGCAATTTTGTTTGTCAAAGAATTTTTAATGAAAGCATTTAAATAATTGAATTTATTATTAAACAATTTAAAAGTTTGGGTAATAGACAAAAATGTATAGATACCATACCTTTTTTTTGTGTTGTAGTCATTGAAAATTAGCCCCAAGTTAGCTTGTACAATTCATGAGCACAAATCTACAATGTAATAAATGAAACAGCAATTTTGAAAGTAAAATGTAAATAGTAAATACTGGTTTTCCATTATATACATACATAAAAAATTATTTTATTTAAATAATGGAATACCCAACCATAATATTAACTAAACTTGGTGCATAACATAATTGGCCTAATAAAATATGCAATATTTACGCGTCAAAAATATAAAACTGATTGCATAATTTTTCATTATACTAAAACCCGAATGAAACACGACTCTATACTACTAGGAATATTTGCACAACCAAACAGTATCAGGAAAACTGTCTTGGGTGGGACCTGGACCTTTTCATGGATTTCCCTTTCTCCCAACACATCCAAAACAATGCCAATTGGGTCAGCTTACTATGCAGGGTGAGAAATATAAACTATAATTATTTCTAAACTAATTTTGTGTGGTATTCTATCCTGTTTTGTTTTTTATTAGGTATAAACCAATTGTTAAAGTTAGGTCATCTTCTTAGGAAAAGCTACCATAAAGTTTGGCCGAAGATAAAAAATATAGGCCCTAACGAACTCATTGTGCTCAGTACGCGATATAGACGAACATTCCAATCTGCTTTAGCATTCCTATTTGGCTTAATACCACATGATACACTCACAAGAATCAACATATATGAGAGTCAAAGTATGAGTTTTTGTTTTAAGGACTGCGGTTGTCCTGTTACAGAAAAATTAGCGAAGTAAGCAACTTCGATACTATAAATTTTAGATCCTTTGTATGTACAAATTTAAAATTGTTATATTTACATATATATTTCAGATATGTAAGAAGCAACATAACTCACCAACTTAGGTCTCATCCAGCAGTGGCTAATCTTGCCGATGTAACAGGAAGGTCTTTGTTTTCCGCTAGCGCTGAACAAGGATCATTGGGTAATGATCCTCATGCCGTCCGAGATGCTCTCCTCAGTTTTGTGTGCCATCGAAGTGGATTACCTTGCGAAACACCTCTGAATTGTATAAAGTAGGTCTTTTGCATTATGTATTTAAATATATGGAAAATAAATTCAGAAAACAAAATTTAAATTAAATTCATATTCATAACAATTTTTATATTTTTTTTTGTTTAATACAGTTTTGACTTTGGATTATAATAACCGATACTGATTGATTATTAGAGCCACTTGTTTCTTCAACATACCAGATGTGTTACCTTCGTGGCTTTGTAATTATTCGAACAAAATAAGTAATGCTAAGTAATAAAATAATAATAAGCATCTATACATTGTAATTTAAAGCCTGTAAAACACATGCCCTGCTAAACATACTGGCCTGCGCAGATTTGTCTGTGCAGCATGTTTTCCAGCCTGGTATCTTCGTGGTGGGATTATATTTATCCCTGAAGTGCAGAAATGCTTGTTGATTAAGTAAAGTAAATTACACATTAAGTCAAACATAAATTGTGTTAAGTCTGTAAATTTCTACATAAACTTACTTACTTGATCTACAAGTGGGCGTTTTTAGATCCACGTACATTCGATATAATAAATTAGCCCCTTGCAACGCAAAAATATTTGTATCAAAATGCACATTAAACAGATGTTTAATAACTACTGCGAAAGTCCATCAATTCAGCAGAGACACTGGTTCACCAGCAATGGCCCGCTGGCAAAATCGAGCAAGATTTTATTATTCATTAATTTGCAATTCATATTCTAGTCTGTCTTAAATACTTAAATAATAGCTAAAGTTTTTTAATTTTTCTAAACCAGACAACATTGAATTTTGATCTAAATTTTCTACTAATGTTACATTAAATAATTATTTTTAACTCGAATTCTACCAAATTTTTTTTTTATAGAATTTGAGAAAACTGTTCCAGTTACAACTGATCTTTTATGAAAACTTTATTTTTGTTTCAAATTTTACGCGAAATGTTGAAATCTGATTCATCTTTGGGACAAACATAAAAATTTATGAACGTTTTCAAATATGCTCTTATTATTTCTATAAATATTCATAATCAGTATAATCACATTTCATTTTGAACTTACGAATATTTTGCCTTAATTAGAGTCATATCAATCGATGCATATTAAAATAAAAGTATAACATAACATTGGAGTATATTAAAAAATAGTATATGAATTGACGTAAGATGTAAACGACATATATAATATATAAAAATATATGACATATATAATATAATAAAACCTATATAAAATTCCTTTCAGACGACAAAACGTAGCTGGTATCTTTGCGTATACAGATTGGGTGAATTACCAGAAATGGAAAAATATTTTATGGCGAAGATATTGTTTGTTAAAATCTTATGGGTTAATACGACATATTGTGCAACAAATGCTACATATGGTAAAAAAAAATTATCTAAATCATTTTAAACAGATTTTTTGTGTTAAAAAATTACTGATAATGAATGTCACTTAAGTAAATATAATGGAGGTTATAATTTGCATTGTAGGTTATTCTAAACACTTTTATTTTAGGTATCAAATAATGGTCCATACTTAATATTATACTCTGGGCATGACCACACGCTAGAACAACTTGCGGTAGCATTGGGACTTCAAAATGACCCGTTCCTATTAAGATATGCAGCAAGAATAATATTCGAAGTGTATGAGGATAACCGAGAATCCAACGATGCTAAAAAAATTTACTTTAGATTACTTTCAAACGGAAAGGATGTTACCAAACAAGTAGGGTTCTGTAAAGATCTGGTTTCTGTGGATGCCAAAATAAATTTATGCAAAATTGAGGATATCGTGAGATTTCTACATGATGATTATTTCAGCTCCTTGAACGTTTCAAATTTTAAAGATGCGTGCTTTTATAAAAACAACTGACAAACCAAAAATAAATGCTGAATTTATTCAAAATTTGGTTAAGAGATATGACAAAGGATATTGTGCTCTATTGAAAATTCTTATTTAGAATTTATAGATAAGACATATTCCTTGTAGATTTTAATATACTAGTTAAATGTCTCTCAAAACTAACTTTGTATCATGGTTTTGATAATAGCCTTTATTTATGAAATATTTGGCCTGAATTTGTTGTCAAATAGAGAATTTTTTATTTATCTGAGCTCTTATTTTTATAAACCTTTCAAAACCTCTTCAAATTATATGAAATCTGTTTCTTTGTAAACAATCAAGTAAACCTCTTCCTATCTCTCTAAGTGTGCACAGATGGAAAAAATATTCCAATTGTGCCTTTAAAAAAAATTAATGAAAAATTTTATTTCACAGTAATTAATGCTTCAAATAGTAGGGATGGTAGGACCAAAATGACAATGATAAATGTATGCAAGTTTCATAAATAATGTGGTGATATTTTACCATTTTATTTATAAAATGTATACTTGCATAATACATTGTCTGAAAAATAACATACATATTACCATTTATTTATCATTTTTATAATTGATACCTTTTGTATTTTAGTTGTTTCTTTTTGTATTATCTAGATGTGATTTAGATGGTTTCATATTGTAATATTTTTTCTTTTTAAACAGAAATATATTGATGTTTTGTAGGTGTCTATTTTACTTACATTTCGTTCAACTATACTAATGTAACTGAAAAAATAATACGTTAATCCCTGTTTGTTGTCACTTCATTTATTCTAAAAGTCGGTTTGGAATAGAATAATAATTCAAATATATGTATATAATTATAGGGAAATATGGGCAGTACAGTTTAGGAATTATTAAGTGGAGGAAAGGATAAGAAATTGTAAGTGAACAAATTGAAGCCACAATGAATGATACTTTTGTATGTGGGAAAATGAATGGTGACGCTTTAAATAATACTTTATTTTTTTGTTGGTGCGTTTTTGGCCTACAAAACTTTGTAAAATTATCACAGTACAGTTGATGAATGGTATAATTATTCAGTGATATTAAAACAAAATAAATTTGCCCCAAAAGCTAAAATGCAGCATTTACTGTAGAGCTTAATTAAAAAACATATACCATTGTGCAAAAAATTCTTGATAGAAAATAGTCCCAAGATTACGCTAAAAGTTGAGAAAAATGTACAATTAAAATATGTCCTAACAAAAAAAATATATGAACACCTTTTACATACATATTTACAAAAACATTTTCTTAAATACTCAAAATTGAAGTACAGGTGACTATTTGGCCTAATAAAATTTTGTCGCACAAAATCCCCTATACATATTTTTTTTTTAAAGACCTCCAGTTACTTGCTGACCCAAAACATACTTGTAGTAAGCACCATTCATTTGTTCTAAGAAAATAAAAGTAAGAACTGTGTGGGGCCCAAGACGGAAATAGTAAGGTGCAAAACCTTTCCATAGTGCAAATATCCCTTCGTTTTTAATAACCTTTACTAAGACATCGACTGGTCCCCTGTATTCTGGCTTGCCGTCAATTGTTTTCATATTCTGTATTCTATAATGGAACAAAAGATCACATTTTACATTATCCACAATAAAAGTATATATACATATAAATGAAATTTGAAGATACATTGCATAAAAAATAAACTGACCTCGTTTTAGCTATATCAACGGGCATGGAAGCGGCAGTAGTAATAAGACCTGATATCATAGAGGCAACAAAGTGAAGGAATATTCCTTCTGAAAGATTCAAATTCTCAATTAACAACTGTTTAGCTTGGGAGTAGCTAGCTAATTGTGCCGCATTCACTACCATGGCGCGTCCCATTGTGGGCACAGCGCCTCTCCATAGCGTAACAAGACCCTCCTCTCTGTATATCCTGAAAAGTGCGTCAACGACGCTTTTATAGTTCCGGCGTTCATTTAGTGGCAAACGACCATCGGCAGTCATTCGGATAAGAGCTACTTCTGCAGGAGTACCTATGATATTCAATAAATAGCAGTAATATGCATAGTAAAAACTTATAAAACAGTTATATTCTTAAATACAAATGTATAAACTACTTAGAACAAAAAATTAGTGGTGACGTAATAAAACAAGTAAAACTATAATAATGAAAATACCTTAAGATACATTTCCTTTTCAAAAATAAGTGGTTTTATTTTTCTAATTTTAGTAAACAAATTACTAAATCTTGTGAAATGTATTTTGTATTTAGTAACAGTGCTTTGTATATACATCGCCCTGTATATCGTCGAGGATTAATATAGTTCATAATTAACATAGTCCAATAATATAGGCCAAGGATGCAAATAATTTAATCAACGCTTTTTTTCACTAATGGTAGTGGTTTAGGAATTGCTTCATTGATTTAATTACATATTTTTAAACAGCACATCTAAGCATATTTTTACTAAGTAAATAAAATATCAGTATAAAACCATTTTGCGTCTATTTATAAAAGGCAAAATATTTTTTTAATATAGACATTCAGTAATTAATTTATATATGTTTTAAATGGTTATTTTCATAATTCAATTGCAACAGTCATGTCAACAATATTAAAACGATATTACAGAGTATGAAAATCCTATAAATCAAATAATATTATTTATCATACATCCATTCTGAGGTATTCAATATGATACCACCTTAAAATGGTCATGATTCAAGGACACTATATCTCAGTTTAAAATACTGATAGCTTATCTAAATTAATAACATGAAATACATTTATCTGAAATAAAGATTTAACAATATAAAAATTAGTGTAAAAAGTACATACAATCAAAATGAAAATATTATGTAATATTATCTAATTCAATTAATCATAACGGTTGTTAAAAAAGAAATTTATGAAATGTATACATAAAATTTTAAATATTCTACTTATCTACAAATACCTATGTATATGTATAATTAAAACGTTTGTGACAATGATAAAATTAAACAAATATTCATTTTTCATTTACATTTGCTGTTACATAAATTGCTAGATAATTTAAAATACAGAATTACTTATGATTTTATATATTTTTTTAATGTTTTCTTCATTTAAACATGTTACTAAATATGATCCTTTAATGACAATATTATTTATTTATATAAAAAGGGAGATATAAATTTGTGATTATTATCGTCAATAATAATAAATTATTATATATGGAATTCAACATTATACAATATTTTAGTAAATCTATTGGAAGGTAAAAATATGGGGGTATTTCTAATTTTTATTTTTTAAATAAAAAAAAATTAATTTTGAATTACCACAGCATATTAAGAGGGCGGTACTGAAAATATTTAAAAAGTACGTAATCTCAAAAACTAATTATAAACGAGTAATAAAAAGTTTGGCGCTTTTCCAGCTGAAACGGGCATAAAAAATAGATCTGGAGTAGGTTTAAAACACTAAAATTGTATGTTACTTATTAACAAATTTGAGTTTCTGGTTAAATGTTTTTTTTTGCTAATTCTAAAATAAGTTTTATCTGAATATTGCACTTACCTACAAAGGCACCACAAACTCCTGATGCCATACCAATAGCCGCTTTAACGGCAAAACCGGGTGGTTTACCATCATCTGTCTTCAACTGTTCAAACAACCATGTGTATATCCCTAATCTTGTAGTTGTATATGTAGCTTGTCTTAACAGCCCTGCAGATATTCCATTATATAAGGCAAAAAACCCTTCCTTGGCAACGATGCCTCTAAATGCATGATATGATGTAGGATATTCTTTAGTTTTACCACCCACCCCACTTAATTGCATTCTATTCTTTATTAAATCTAAGGGTTGGACAAACATAGTAGCCAGCATCCTGAAAATTATATATTTAAATTTGCCGCCACCACATTAAGATTCAAAAGAATATTGTTTCCTCAGTTTTTGGAAAAACAAAAGGTATAATATAAAATTTACCCTGCTGAGCCACCAAAAGCGAATTTAAGGCCATTTGGAATAGTCTTGACTTCTTTACTAGACATACTAGCAGGCTAAATAAAAATCAAAACGATCTGTCACTGTCAAATGGTAGAAGGCGACTGCTCTAGTAAAATATCTGTTTGTTTCCAATTTTCTTTGCAAGTTAACTGACAAAGGTGAGAAAGGTCATCTTAAATCATTTGTAAAACAACATATGAATAAAGTTAGTTGCGTGTCATACGATTGGATTACGAGTTTGACAAAAAAAAAAAAAAAATGGATATTTGAACAAATAGGCAATTCGTTATGCAGATTTGTTATGCGGGTTGCCGAAAATTAGGTCACCGAAAACTGAAACCGTCGATCAAATGTATTTAAAAATTCTTTATATGCATTAACAAAAGTAGTAATTAAAGTAGGTTCATTTATAATCTTTTCAAATATTATTTTCCAGTATTGTGCCTATATAAATCATTTATAAAAACTGTTACGTTGAATGGTCGGCATTGTAACCTAACATTTCCTTCATAGGAAATGGCAAGTAATGTACCGGATTTTAGTTATTGTTGTGAAATTTGTGGATTAGAAGGACTTACTGAAGATGAATTTAGAACTCATACACATACAGCTCATGTGGATGGCAATGGTGTATGCCCTTTTTGTGAATTATCTGCTGTTTCACCGGCTGAACTCATTTTACATGTTAATCAGGCCCATCTAGATTTTTTAACGCCGGAATCAGAACAAACAATGAGTTTTATCGATGATCCTAGTCCGAGGTAAACTAACAATATATGTTTTCTTGTAAATTAAGAAATTAGGTATTGTGGTATATTGATTTTTTTTGTTTTTGTTTGAGGAGGTATGTTCTATATACTGAAAGATGTTTTCACATCATGTCCTATTTATTTTATTACTCAATGTAATAGTCATAATGACAGATTTGTTCTTTTGTAGTGAATGCAATGGGTTAAATGGAGAAAGTAACTGGAACTTTCCGCCATATTCTAGTCATAATTCTAACGATCCTGGGATGGTTAAAGTTAATATAAATAATATAAATTTAAATCCAAAGGTAAACTCTTAAAAAGTAAATCTTCTATCAGATTTAAAACCTGTTTCTTAAAGTCAACATTTGTAACATGTTAATTATCCATATATTTTGACGTCTATGAAAATATTTTTTTAGGTAAATGGGGGTGGAGAAACAAGTCCAAAAAATTCCAGCCATGGCCAAGGGTCACCCCTGCGGTCTAATTTAGCTCTGAAACTTAAAAATTCCACTCCCAAACTCCAATGTCCGATGTGTAACTACACAAGCTTAAGTCCAAACGAGTTAGAAGAACATGTAAACAGGTATAGTTTAAGTGTACATTTCTTCTCACATTTTTCAATATTTTTTTTAGTAGGGAAAGTTTTATGACAACTTTGGCAAAATATTTCCTTTATGGACATTCTTATTATTACTTTGTTGCCTCTTTTTTTCACATATTTGCCAATAAATTCATTTATATTTTTCTGTACATGTGAAAATCTGCTTACAATTCTGTTTGGACATTTCTGTTCGGTTGTTTCATTCTTGATAAATATTAACTATATATAAAAATATAATTTTAAGACTTAGTTAATATTGTATTTATATATCTATCATTACATATGTATTTCCCATTTTTTGAAGAATAATTTTTAACAGGAAATTGGTAACACTGCACCCTGCAGTCATTGTTTGTAACTATATTTATATAAAATACTGCAAACAAATTTAACTGCAATTGGAAATAGCATTGTGTTATAGATTTTCCTGTCAAAGATGAAAGTTATTTTGCACTAACCTGTCTTATCATTTTGAACACAAATTATTGTACTCGTACAACACTTTTTCCCAATGAATTTTTCTAGGAGCCATTTTGATCTTACATCACCTTCCCTGGGAGGAACCACTGCAGAGGTATTCCCTTGTCCATTATGCATCAAAACATTTGGTTCGGCGCCAGACTTAGAGCTTCACGTTAATATTGAACATCGTGATATTCTCTCTCCTGCTAGCCCTCCATCTCATGCCTGCCCTGTTTGTGGAATCTCCATTGATAGTGATAGTAATGTATGTGTCATGTAACATTCCAGTTTATCGTGATTTCAGATTTATTGTGTTTTTAGAGTGAGGCAGCTATACGACATGTTGAATCTCACTTCCCAGCAGGGTCTCCTCAACCTGCAGAAAAGAAAGCCCTGCGCGAGCGCGAACAAAGGGAATTTGAGATGTTACGAGCCCAGTATGGCATGGATAATCAAGGCAACTTCAGAGAACAGTCAGTAACTAATATGCAACGTGCTGTTTACGCGGGGGAGATGAGCGTAGCCGATTATTACGAGAGAACACTAGATTTAAAAGCAGCCGAGAGCTGCGGTATCGATGATGGAAGTTCAGTTACTAGAAGCATAGTAAATATATTATATATATATCCCGATTAACACATTTATGTGGTGTATGTATGTTTTTAGGTTCCAAGAGTGAGAGCGATGAGCAACAACGCTACCAATGTGGTAAGGACGCTTCTTTGTACATGTGTCGATCATTATGCCTCATCATACGGAGACAGAGGTTGGGGATGCGGTTATAGGAATACCCAGATGCTTTTTTCTAGTCTTCTGACGCATACTGGATATAATGAGAGGCTTTATAAAATCTGGCAAGGGCAGAAACCGCCCAGGAGCTCAGTACCAAGTATATCAAGGATTCAAGGGCTCATCGAACAAGCATGGGCACAGGGTTTTGATATTCAGGTTAATTTCCAAATAGATGACAATATAAGTTCCCAACATTTAAGTTCTATTGGTTTAAAATTTGTCTTTTAGGGATCAGAACAACTGGGCTGCAGGCTGGTGAATACAAGAAAATGGATTGGTGCAACGGAAGTGGTGACGTTGCTTTCGTTCCTTCGCGTAAAATGTCAGCTTATAGATTTTCATAGACCCACGGGGCCTGGCGGGGCACATCCTGAACTATTTAATTGGGTTCTTAAATATTTTGAGAATTCGGTGGGAGGCGAATTCACGGCACCATTATATCTTCAGCATCAAGGCGAGTAGTAGATTGGTAGGAATAAATAGGATTTAGTTGAAGTCAAAGAAATGCAAACTAAAGGTATATGAATGACTGTGTAATAAAGTATTGTTGAAAGAAGCTGCAGTTTTCTGATAGTTGATTGTTTGTTGGACCGGGAAATGTTCTGGAAAAGAAAACGTGGGAATAGTATGGAAAACAGTATATACATACCAGATGAGTAACAAGTTTTAAATAAGGCTCATGTTCTTTGAAA
Organism: Rosalia funebris; assembly: GCA_037954035.1. Lineage (NCBI taxonomy): Eukaryota > Metazoa > Arthropoda > Insecta > Coleoptera > Cerambycidae > Rosalia > Rosalia funebris. The sequence goes on from JAZFAV010000020.1 coordinate 17,761,068, forward strand.
GAGTTAACTCACAATTATTTTATTTGCTAGCATGATTAGGAAATTTTCAAAGTTGCAAAAAAACTAGAATATCTTTCCAAAAAGATCTCCATCAGCTTAAAGCAGAAATAAAGGCTAAATTGTCAGTTCATCTATCCATCCATGTCCATATATCTGTGCTCTGTCTATCTATTAAATAGAAATACAATTTTCCCAGAAAAGTACCTAAATATACCCTATTTTGTCCAAATACAGGACATATAAACCACAACAGTTTTCAACACATAGACTTGTTAGTTAATTATTTATAACCCCCAAGTATGTAAACATACTATATATCGATACCCCAGTTCAATAGAGTAACAACTCAAAAAAATGCTTTTGTGAGTTAGTCACACCATGTGAAAGATAATGTTGTATTTTACATGGTTCAATAGAGCAACAACTATTAATTGCATTATTGCACAGTAGATGCCGATAGTTACCCTATGAATATGTCAGGTGATGAAATATTTTTTTAGTTCTATACAGTAACAAGAGTAGTTGTTACGATATTGAATTCAAATTTTATTAGCGTCTTAAATTGTCACTGGCTATATGGTAACAAACTTAGTTGTTACACTATTGAAGTAAATTTGATGATCAACAGGGATACATAAGTATTGTTTGTTACTTTCGTTTGTGGACAATGAGTCAATTTAATTATAGTAATTCTTTAAAAAAGCATGTTTGTGAGACACGAGCACAATTTTTGATGCGATTAGCAATAGAAAGTGGCCTTGGATCGAGTAATAATACACCGGTAAGCTTCATATTTAGTATATATATTTATTGTGTCTTAAATATTGAAAAAATAAAATCTATAACGCATAAATTCTTGGGCATTTGTCGAGCATAACCAAAATGAAGGAGACAGTATGCACGTGGCAATTGAGAGAAAGAAAAAGAGTATTAAAGAGCTGTCCTATATACGTTCCAGCTCAGTGGGCAACTGTTATTCAAGAAGCAAAAAAAGTAGGAACCCCATACAAAGTCTGTGAAATTTGCACCAAAGATATATTTGATTTTAAAGCACTATCTACACAATTAGGTAAAAATTATATCAATAATCAGGACAACGAAAAGGTTATTTGGAATTATATTAAAGTCGTTAGAGTCGAAAAATCTTACATTATTTTCTACAAAATGTCTTATTATGAAGAGGAAAGTTTTGAGTCAGTTGATATTAGAGCTAAGTTTAGTACGATTAAGGAACGAAAAGTAGAACTTCTTCCTGCATATAAAAATCCCCCGCCAATACCTACTGCCAAAAAGAACAACATTCAATAGAATTGTGTCGAGAAAATGCTATCAAACAAGTACACTGGCCATTTTATGAGAATCTGCAGGACCAAAATAAAGAAACAGATTGCGAAAGCGAATGTAAATAAAATTATTTATAAATGTCTTTTTTATATATTTTCAATGCTTATGTTCTCTTTCTATTAAATAAATAATTTCAGATTATTTAATTGTTTAATTAATGTTCGTAAACAACTGTGATAAAAAACTTGTTTCTATTTATCATTACATGATCCAGTAGCAGTTTGAAATATTTTTATTTCAATAGTGTAACAACTCTATCAAATTTCAAAAATTATGAATTTCCGATAAAGAAATTTGACCTAATGATATTTGTATAGTGACGAATTACTACCACAATTTTTACAGAGAAATATTAGAAAACATAGATTTGTCAAGGAAGTTAATCTTTAAGAATTCCTTAATCGCATTTATCTCAAAACTAACAATTTTGAGTTGTTACACTGTTGAACTGGGGTATCAATATATTGTCAGTGGACGGAAAATTAGAAAATGCCAAGATGTTTTTTTCCCAAAATAAAAGTACTCAAATGCATAGTATGCTGTAAACTAATTATTCCCTTATATTTGAAAAGCCCTATATGAATTTTAGGCCATAGCCGGACAATAATGGGTATAGAGGTACACAGGGATGGTAGTTTGGTTTTACTAGTTCTCGACCCGAGCCATTCCCCACAGCAGATGGCTCAGTTCGGCGATACGAATAGCGTCACTGCAGCCTTAAGACTATTAAGGAAAAGCGAGGCTGCAATGAAAGCACGCCAATACCAAATTGTAGCCATTGTTGGAATGATTGACAATGAACAGCAGTATCAGGTAGGAGTGTGATATTAAATATGTTGCCCAAATTAAAGAATTAGTTAATAAAAATTGAATTTTTCAGTCAATTAGTATAAGCTGTTAACTTTTTAGCAAAGCAAAATTCTACGTGGTCTACGAATACCCCAGGAACGGTGAGAGTGACATATTCAAAGTTTTAGGAGATTAAAAGCAGCTTTATGAGATTTTAAAAAGGTTCTATCCACATATTTCACCACCTTTGCTGTTCATATATATCTTAAAAGTTTACATTTCATTAGGGTCATGCAACAATTACTTTTTATAGACGATAAGACGCCAACAATCTGTTTCCCCCATACGACTGGAAGAATGTCATTCGTTTAATATATTAGTATTACCTCAGTAACTTTTGACCTACAAACTGTAAATTTTTAAGAATTCGTGTGAAATTTTGCCACACTTTAGCCTTCATTTTTCTTTCGAATCATGGCCTGGATACGTCAATAAGTAGCTGATAAGATAAATGCTTAACTATATATTTTAAAAATGATATATATATCTTGTATTTTAAATATTTTTCAAAATGCATATTAGGATATTTGTGGTCGTTTATTTATTTTTTCTTTTTTTTCAACTACAACATTCCTTTTTATTCGGAGTATATCATTAAACATAACAGTATAGAGGGTTTATGGATTATTCTATAGCGTTACGCAGTTTTCAAACATACATGATCATATATGACTAAAACAATTCTATAAATTTATATACATAATAACAAGTTTTAGATATTTTAATGTATCAGCTAGTTTCTAAGTAAACATAATTTGCGACAGATAAGTTAGACATGTTTTGCCCACTTTTAAAGTTCGTAAATAGAATGAAGCATCATTGTCAGATAATTATGTGTCCTATATAAATATGGTCAAGTCACGAGAGTTGAATTTCACCAAATTTTTTGCAAATCTATTTAGTCAGAATTCATTTGCACATTTTATAATTTCATATATACATTTTATTTAACATTTTATGAGGCTTTTAATATTGCCTACTGTGGTGCTTCAAACAACAAATGCAATTGGAAATAATTCCACAAAAACTATTATCGACTTTACTTAAGTTTATAACAGGATGTTATATTATGGGAATGAGAGCACCAGCTAAACAATCCATTTATATTGTGATTATTAACTAATATTTTAATGAACTATTATTTACATTATTTCCTCATAATTGACATGGATTACCAAATTATATATAGATTATTTATAAAAGTAAAAGATATTGTAATTAATTATAAAATAATACATTTATTTAGGTAAATAAAAATGCGGGTCATTTTTGTACAAGATGAGTTTTTTAAGTTGTACATATATTTTTACCAGTGATGTATTTTGGTCAGTAGAATAGTATTGACATTTTTTCCTCTAAAAAATAAATTATTTGCCAAATCTCTGGACATGTTGGTTACTGCTGACCAAGTCTACCAAATGGTAGCCAACATTTTACAAACATGTGGTGTTGTCAGTTTCAATTTCATGGCAATTTCTCAGAATTCAATACAAAATATCTATATAATTTTTTTATAAACCCAACTATTTTTGTTTTTAAATTAAGTATTTTTTTAGGTTTTGTTTCCATTATTAAAATCATCATCAAGCTGCAACCCAATAAGGGTGATGTGGAAACTTTAGTAAATTACTTTATTTTTAATGGGTTATTGTCTGTCTATAGCCCTATTATCTCATCCCTAGCCTTTAGCCCTAAAAATTATCATAAAAAAACAAACATATAGTATCCAGAAATCAAAAAGAACTATGATTTTTGTAAATACAATTTGTTATAAGCTACCCAATTTTACAATAACGCAAAATGAAATTTTTATAACAAAATATTTTTGCATAATGAATATTACTTATAATTAGCTGATTTTGGTTGTACCGAATATTATAAGCAGTTATAACCGTGAATTTATAAGTCATGTCAACCAAACAGACATTACACCCAAGTGGGACGACAACAGATCATTTCAACCCTTTCTTACTGGCTAATAAGGCATGCGATTTAGTATATGGAGATACTCGATCATTATTGGTAATCAAATGCTTGAATTTGTAAATGAAATTTATGTTATGTAAGTTTACAGGGATTACTTGTGGAAGTTATGTGTTTTTCTTAGCTCTATCGGATTCTAAAATTAAGGGGTTGAGTTTTGGAGGAAGGGAATGGTTATATTTGAGAGTGGAACATATTAAACTATTCAAATTTAATACCATTTCAGACAGAGATCTAGAAATGTTTAAAGTCGATCTTTCTGGTTACACATTTCCAGATCTCTGCCTGAAATAATATTAAATTTGAGTGGTTTTAAATATGTTCCACTCTCAAATGTAACCATTCCGTTTTAACAAAACTCATCCCCTTCCTTTTAGAATCTGATAAAATTAAGATCTTAGCTCTGGCTAAAATTAATAGCCTTTTATGACCACAAAATAGATGATGGTGTTTGTTTTAGGGTAAAAAATTTGGAAACAAAATAATATCTGTGCAATAATATCAACAGTCCTATACAGGGTTGTACATAAATATTTACCCTATTGAAGAATTTTGAGTGTGAATTAAACACAAAGTTTAAGTTAACTCAGTGAGCATGCGAGAGTATCCTTTATTTATAAGGATGATATTTTAACTCTCAGGAATGTGATTTAGTTTTAAGTTATTTATTTTTATTTAAATTTAAATCCCTTTTTGAATGAAAGCACTAAACGGCGATGTAAAGGTTTGACAATACATTACAGGCATGTTATAGCATTAATTGCATACATACTTGACATAATAGATCAGAAGTTCTCGAAATGTGAAGTAAACATTTCTAAATATTTAAAATCAGTAAATCGATTCATAATAGTGATATTGAGGAATGGTTTTCAACATTATTTCGTAATATTTTACTCAAAGATTCATCTTGTATATCGCATCAAATATTTTATGACACCAGTATTTATAATTTAGTCCATTTTTTTTATACTATACAACTGAATTCATCTTTATTACTTTTTTTACTCACCACTAATATATTTTAAAGAACTGTGAAATTATTCTGGTTTATTTGTACCTTTAAATAAAGTAAGATAAAGAAAACAATAAAAAAGAAAAACAGTACCAAGAATATTGCCAATAATTTTTTTGTCCATGTTTTTCTTCTATTTATCTTATTAGATTCAGATTAAACATTGTTATTGTTTCATTGTAAATATGTATTTTCCCACCATTATTTTTTCGTTTAAACTTTTCTTAAGTTTCTTAACGTTTTACTTTCAACGTTATTTTCATTTATTGAAATCTCTAAAAAGCAAAACAAGGATCATGAATTTAGGATCATTTTGTTAATTTTACATTTGATGCGCATATTAGGAAATTAAATACCAGGTGGACAGAAGCATGGGTATGTTTGTCCTTACCTCTATGTGTAACCTTCTCTTTCATAGCCTGAGGCTATAAAGGAAGTCAGTTTTTGTTTCAAAACTTTTACAAGAAATATTATTCACTTTATAATTACTAGCCTTACATACTTGCAAAACCAATAATAGGTGATCATGGATGTTTGTAATAAATTAAAACCCCATCACTTCTACCTGCCTCAGTTATTTTAATGCAAAACAATAATATAAGTACAAAATTTTGTCACCATATATTAATCTAGTCCCTTTGTTAGACAGTTAGGAAGGAGTATTAGGTGTACCACAATAAATATGGCATTATCGAATCCTGAGATGACGTGTGCAGAATTTTTAGCCTTCTATTACCACTATTAAAATATAATTCATCAGCTTCATTTACTGCAAAATCAAAGTCTTGCAATGTGCAGATTAAATAACATGCAATTCCATATTTTATTCTGGTAGTTCATATTTGCATGCAAAAAGTAGATTGTGTAATAATTTATTAGAGTTCCTATCAAATTTAGCCCCTTATATGACCTATATAACTTATATGTCATGAAGCTCTTAGGGATATTTTTTTAATATAGCCAGTAGTATAGAAGAATTTTCCAAAGACATAATTTAATCAAAAAAATATAATTGTCGATTTTAAAAGTGATTTTGTTAAAAAAATTGTTGCATGATTTGCTTCTTGCATATATTTTTTTTTATGTGACTAAGAACTTGGAGATTATTTTGTTCTACTACAACCACCCTCTATATCTTATGTTTTATATCCGTGAATGCAAAAGCACTTTTAAATTGTAAAATATGATAATTTGACCATTAATTGCCATACAAGTCAATTTTAACCAAGTAAACTTACCGGTGTTAGTTCTAAGTCTTTATTTATTTATTTATGTGATATTTGATGGTATTCGATTATATTAAGTTGTACAAAATTTTGCAAGTTGTTATCTATTACCTGTATTTTAATAAATATTGTTAGAATGAATACATGTTTTCTTATCTCGAAAGACCTGAAATGCCTGAAGTACCAAAAAAATTGTACTATATTTTCTGGACAGGTATATCGCAGATATATTGCAAATGAAATACGCATATACGCATTTTGGACTTTTAAGTAGAGCTGAATAAATTTCAAATGAATTTGACCGAGACCATGATATGTGAAGAATTCAGACACATAAGAGTTGACGAACAGAACTTCAAAAATAATTCATCTAGCCATTTTAATATAGTGTATGGGAGTAAAATGGCTTAGTTGAAATTAAATAGAAGTTTCACATGTTAGAAACTGTGGACTTAAAAACACATTGTATTAATTATATAACTTATAAATTAAAAAATTTTTAATTACGAATATTTGCCATACTTTTTTATGATTTCTTCTTAATATTTATGGTATACAGTATATCTCAAAAGTAGCTCATAAAATTCATATTGGCTTTTGCAAAAATCCCAAGTTTTTGTATAAATACAGATGGTATTTATATCAAAACATGTACAGAATACAATACAAAATGGTATCTATCATATTTGCACTTTAGTCGTGTAGACATACCCAGCCATGCTACATTACGTAATATTTAATGTTCATGTTTCAAAAATTGGTTTACTTTAGATTTTGCTATTATTTGACTTTATGTATATGCAGTAGCGAAGCATCGATTCAAGCTGAGGGTAGGCTATTTTGAATAGTTGAATCGCAAAAACAACTTACATATATTTTTTTGTATATCAATTCCATTCACCACGTTTTCTTTTCGGCAAAAACGTCTATAGTTCTTGAAATAAATTGGTAGGTTTAACCGCTTTCATTTTCAGTTTATAATTAAATATGCGTCTTTAGTTTTCTCTTTATCTTCTAAAGATAAATTATTAAAATAATCACTCTTATTAATTCGAAAGTCTACTAAATCGGCGCTGTCTAGGGCCGCCATTATCCTTAAAAATAGCACTAATCACTACGAGTAACGACAAGTCAATATTATAGCCACTGTATTACGCAAACTGATCGATCAGGCTAGCTAAATTGCATGTCATTTTTCGCGTACTCCTCTCTCCTCCCCTGCACCGCGGATCTCTATAAGTCCGTTAAAACCAAGCCGCTGTCTATCGACAGCCTAGACAACGGCCGGCCACGGCTTACGCACTGCCGGTTGCCGGCGTTTCAGTTTAAATGGAAATATGTATAATAATAGAAATAGAATAGAGAATGAATAGAAAATGTTTATCATTCTGGCAAAGGCAAGTGGCAATATAAAAAAGGGGTCTACCATCTAAAATATGCAGGGTAGGCTGTGCCTTACAGCCTTAATGGACGCTTCGCCACTGTGTATATGTTTTGTGTTGAGTTTTTCCCATTCTATAATAGGTCTTTGCTATTGAATGGTGTATAAATAATTTAAAAAATGCCTCTAATTCATCTTCAAATGGCTATCATTTGGTCTTAATACGCCAAAGATGGGGTATATTTAAAACAATATATACAGGGTGTAAGAGGTAAAACTGCCATTATTCTCACAATTGAGTTGACTGCATTTAACAAAAGGTTTAGCCAAACTTTTATTTTATTAGTGACTATAACTAGTGATTTAGTAAGTCACCTGTTTTTGTAATTCAGCAAAATTTTATCTTAATTTTTGATACAGTGTCCAAAAAGTAATGCATAATTTGTTTTCTTTCCTGTTTAACTTTCAAAAACAACATAGACATGGAATTTAGTAGAGTTCACTATTTTTGTTAATACTGATAATTATTTTTCTTCGTTCGAGATAACTACGATATCAACAATATACAGGGTGTAAGAAGTATAACTGCCATTATTATAACAGTTGATAATTAGTTAGGACCTGGATGTATGAGGCAATTCTCAAACCCAAACTGACGTATGCAGCACTGGTCTGGTGGGAGAGAGCCTGTTTAAAGTCGGAAGCCAACCGACTTAACAAGTTAAGAGGATTGATCGTTAGAAGTATAACCGGAGCCCCAGGATCAACACCGATCGAGGCGATGGGGATACCACCTCTTGATGTCATCCTGAAAGCGGAAGCCGCAAAGGCAATGCACACGGTGGGAAACATGAATAGGAAGGTAAGGGACTGAATAGACTCTCAAGAGAGCTAGCTGAGGAGGGACTCCTATGGATGCCTTCTGACAGTACAGGTGTCCACTTCCTGTTTGACAAGAAATATAAGATCACCCTCACCAGTAAGACCGACTGGATGGAGGGTCGAGCTGGATTGCCGCTCAATGGAGACATCTGGTACACGGATGGAGCCAAGAGTGGGAAAAGAGCGGGTGCGGGGGTGTATAGGCGACGCGACGGGATAGGTAAAACCTTCCCCTTGGACAAATACACTACCTCACTCCAGGCCGAGCTAGTTGGAATTACATGCGGTGTTCTGGGGGGCCGACCAAAATCGGACCAAGGAGAAGGTATGTATCTGCTCGGATAGCAGGGCGGCGTTGGCAGCCCTGAATTCAGCAACGACAAAGTCGAAGCTGGTCTATGATTGCTATGAAGCATTGAACCACTTGGTAGGGAAGGGACCGGTGGAACTCTTATGGATACCCGGCATAATGGCATTAAGGGAAATCTAATTGCAGATGACCTTGCCAGACTAGGGACCAGGGAAAACCTCTATGGACCAGAACCAGCAGTGGGAATAAGTCGGAATCTGATCAGAGACCACATCAATGGCTGGGCAAGAGACCAGCATAATAAAAGATGGAGAGGAGTAACGGGTTGTCGAATAACCAAACTCTTCATCGAATACTCAGATATTGAGAAATGGGCCCAAGACTTCATTAAATTGAACAGACACAAAGCCAGAACCCTGGTGGGAATCATAACTGGCCACCATAGTAGCCTAAATGCATATAAGCACAAGCTGAGGCTGACTGATAGCCCGGCCTGCAGATACTGTAAAGAAGACGAGAAAACCTCGATTCATCTTTTTTACACCTGCCCCGCACTGGAGGAGAAGAGGTATCTTATATTAGGGACGTTTTCTTTACAGTATCTGCAGGCCGGGCTATCAGTCAGCCTCAGCTTGTGCTTATATGCATTTAGGCTACTAGGGACCCCTGTTATCCTAGAGGAGGCGAGGCTTAAGGCGGGGGACGTGCCTAAATTGCTCTTTTTATGGGATAGCATTTTTGGATAATGACCCGGATAAGACGGGATCGCCAAGGAACTACCTATGCGATCAGTGGCTGACGAGGCCCAAACCTATATAATATATAATAATATAGTTAGGACCTAAACAAACAAAAAAAGTGTTATACAACATGGGTGCTCAATTCTTCCACGTACGAGAAAAAATGTTATGGGTATCATAAATACGTTATGGATAAAAGTAAAACTTGCAAGATTTCATGTTCAAAATAATCCAGAGAAAATCATTGTTAATGTCCTTTAAGAGTTGTCGAATTTGTACAATAAAATATTTATATGCAATAAAAATTATTTTGTAAACATTAAAGTATTTTGAACATGAAATATAGCTTTATTAGGAATTCCATAAATATTGCAGTTTTTACTTTTATTTTTATCCCATAATGTATTTTTTATACCCATAATTAGATTTTTTTCTCGGAAATGACACCCACATTGTATAAACCGATTACAGTTTGTTTAGGTCAATACTATCAATTGTTAAAATAATGGCAGTTATACTTCTTACACCACGTATAAACATTATCCTAAAAAAACTTTTAAGTTTGTCTACATACCTTGTATTGGAGACTGCAAAAATCTGAAATAACATATTTCAATAGGAAACATGACTAGATAAAACTTAAACCTTCTTTAAAAATTCTCTTATTATTTATCATGTAAAAATAGTTTGCTTATTGAAAATAAACTAAATAAAACAACACATTGTACTAATTATATCACATGTCAAATAGCATCTTCAAATCTTGTAGTGACAGTTTACTTCCAATTACTTGTTTCGTTCCAGTTAACATTGAATTAGCGATGTCTAATTTCTTTCCCTGCAAATCTAAAATCCTCTTTTCAATTGTGTCTGTAGCCATAAACCTACAATAACAGAAAAGTATATTAATAAGTTGGTTAATATAATCGATAACAATACAGTTAAAATAATATGCACATTTAACTTACTTATATACAAATACTGGCTTCTGTTGTCCCACCCTGTATATTCTGTCTTGTGCCTGGTTTTCTAGTTGGGGATTCCAATGCAAGTCTAGCAAAAATAAATGGTTTGCCCCCACTAAATTTAAACCTACCCCTCCAGCTGTAAGGGACAACAGCAAAATCTGAAAGTTAATCATAAAATGGACTTTTGAAGACACATGTTTTTAGTATCCTAAGAAACACATAATGCTTATTGGCCTTTCCTGGATATATAAATCTTACCTCTCTTGTTCTAGTTTAAGGTTTTTATTGAAGAGCAATGATGGCAATTTCAATAAATTATATTACAATTAAATTCTATTGGCATATTACCTTCATTTTATCCTTTGGATCGTTAAAACTATTGACCATTACCATTCTCTTGTGCACTGGAATAGTACCGTCAAGCTGATCAAAGGCAATACCGTTTTGTTTCAAGTGATATGCAATGAGCGACAGAAAAGAGGGCCACTGTGACACTATTATTGCTTTATCATCCGATACTACTACCTTTTCCTTTAATACGTTTAACATGACATTTATCTGGAAAATAAAACAGTTAAAAAAAGACTGGCATATTTTTGTCAGCTAATAACTTTGCTGCTTATTCTTTGTTTAGAGAAAACTGGGTTGGCAGGATTTAAGAGACCCCTAGCGGCCTCCTTCAAGCCAGGCGCAGCCTCCTGGCTGGCTAGGCCTGATGCGGGATCAGATACGTTTGGATTAAACTCGTCATCATCTAGGGCTAGCTTATTTAATTGGTCCAGAAGATTGAGTTCCTCAGGTTCCTCCTCTCCTAAATCCTCTATATCTTCATGCAACATCTAAAATTTGTCAAAGTTATATAAGATATGAGACGCATTAGATATTTTAGCGTACCCCTGTAATTAGGGAAGGATGGCAGCATATTTGCCTAAGCCTCAAAAGGAGCACCAGAATATCGTGTTGTTTGATATCCTTAACTTTATGTAAACGTAGCAACTTTTTCCGCATCTTAAAATATTCTTCGTTTCCTCCTCCTATTTCTATAAATATTGTGACGGTTATAACTATTCTATATTAACAGTCTAAAATATTATTGCAAAACCGTTTCATTATTACTTAAGTGCTAATAATGTTTCAATTCAAAAATATTGCATATACTTACGGTTTGGGAGATTAGCATATTTCAAATCAGCCGCATCTTGATTTTTTTCTGCCCTCTGATGTAAGAATTGAGCAAACATAGTTCTGGAAAATATTAGAATTCTTTGATAGATATCCATTTCGCTTTTATTCAATTCCACAGGAATGAGCTCCCATTTTCTCGTTGGCATGGAATTAAGAGAACCTTTTTCTATAAGCTCGACTTTTGTTCTACGCAACATCAAGGATGAGATTACCGTGTGGAGGCGTTCCTGTCCACCAGTGCTCTTGTCCCCCACCCATCTCTTCCAAACCTAACAGATATAATCCGTTCCAAGTATTAATGTAGATAAATGTCTTTTCTTGGATCCATTAATTATTAATGCTTTTATTAACATTGTATTTAGAGGGGATACAAATGGATTTATACGTTTAATAGTCAAATATTAAGAAAATGTATTCGATTACGCGTTTTATTATTTTCTATATTTCAATAACGATTCACTCTTATTTTAACTAGATTGAAGGTCAATATATTTCTCTTTTGCTTTCCCTACCAGCATGAAACTAAAACTTTACAGTCCTTATCGTATGAACTGTAAAAGCAAGATGGTGTATATTAGGAATAGAAGAATGGATTCAATAATCGATTAATTTAGTGGTATTTTTATTAATTTTTCGTGATTCAGATAAGAGTATTTAACTGGTTACAATAGACGTGCATATAATAATAGAGACATAAAATAAAATAAATGAAAATAAGTTATAATTTATAAAACACTGACACACTTACCCTGTTAAGCAGCTACTACAATAATTGAAAAAAAACTTGATTATTACAGGAAAAACTATAACTTACTTTTTACTATTTTTGTTGATTTTATTTTTAGAAAATAATATTTATTTTATAATGGAATAAAATTCCATTCATTTTCCAAAAATTTTTTAATTTGATTTTGGGGAAATAAAATGAATTTTATTCCAATTATCATATATAAACGCAAGTAGAATTACTACTATATTTCATTTAAATATTAATTTTACAAACTTACCTGTATATCATCAAAAGGCGTGCACCTCAAAAATTTCAGCAGAGCATACATGTCCATCTCCTTATTGTGAACAGGTGTACCAGTTAACGCCCACCTTGATTTTGCTGATAAGTGACATACCGCAACGGAAGTTTGCGATTTATTATTTCTAATTTGATGTGCCTCGTCGATGACGATTCTGCGCCATTTAACCCGAAAAACTGCACCCTGTTTTTCATATTCATTCATCACTATTGAATATGTAGTGACGACCATGTCATGTTCGGCCAACCTGAGATATAAATTGAAAATCTATATACAGTGTCCACTCGGAGTGCAGAATCTGTTTTATAATATTGCAAAAATTTTCGAGTCCTACCATATAAAAATAATTCTCATTATACAAGGTGTTTCATTTTTTCTGAGTGAGTTCCAACTTTGTAACTCCAAATGGCAACCTATATATTTTTAAACTTTCTTTAGTTTCTACATGAAAAATAAAAGGCTATGAAAATTTCGATAGTTCTCGAGATATTTGGGTTTATAGGTGTTTCTTCTTGAATTCCATCACTCATAAGAGTTAAAATTCCTAGGTTATGCCCCAGTACATTATTGTTTAGCCAAATCTTCAATAATGATGGGCTCTTTTAAGTGATATGTGAGAAATTGACCTGTGATTTACACAGTGCAAAAACTGATTTACTAAACATTATAAAATATAATATGAAAAATCTTTCTTATTTCATATAGAACATTCTATTAAATTAGTATAATTAGATGCCACCCTGAAAGATCTACAGATTTCTTAGAGTATTCCCTACAGCCAAGTCGAATAGTCTTGTATGTAATAGAATGTAAACATATCTTCTAAAAATGATCTAATTGTATATATTGGACAATTTAATATGAAACAAGGAGCTTCAAAAATGGTATTGCTACAAAAATTAAATTTATGGTATTATAAATACCAATAATTTTTGGTTTTGTGTTAAATGGACCAAAATGTACAATTTGATAATTTTCACAAGATAAATAAAGCTATTCAACTTAGCTATAGGGAATGCTATAGGAAATTTGGCGATCTTAGTGACATATCTGATCATATTCTAATATACAGCATGTTCCATTTCAAATAAGGAATATTTTTCACATCGTATTTTATATTTTTTAAGTGTTTTTCGCATGCTGTATATCACAGGAGAATTTCTACATATAATTTAAAAGTGTCATCATTGTTCAACATTTGGCCAAAAAATAATTTCACTGGGGCTTGGCATAACCTAGCAATTTAAACTGTTGTGAGTGACAAAAATCGAGAAAAACTTATAAAACCAAATATCTCGAAGACCATTGATATTTTCATACGAGTATCGACATAACATACTTTATTCTTCGTGTAAAAACACAAAAAATAATAAAAAATAAAGGTTCCCATTTGAAAAACGAAATTGGTACCCGCCAAGAAAAAATTAAATACCATTGTATAATGGGAATTATTTTTATATTGTTGATTTGAAAGATTATGCAATATTGTATAAAAAAAATATAAACTTATTTCCTTTTTTAATGGAGATATTGGACTTTCCCACACTCAGCGGATATGCTGTATATACACAAATTCATGTTTACCATAGCGATATTTTTGAAAAATAAATTATTCTTACCTTCTTGCGTTTGTTTCTCGTTTAGGACCGTGATACAATTCACAAGACACCAGGCCGCGTTTCGTTCTCCTCTCCAATTCACCAGACCACTGGTTTATTAAACTCGCAGGACAAACTACCAGGGTTCCACCATTATGCTTTGTCTTAGAATTTTGAGGATTTTCATCTTCCTCCTCCTCCTCATCATTACTAGCATCAACTTCCATCACTTTTAACATCAAAGAGATCATTGTCAAGGTCTTACCTAAACCCATATCATCAGCTAAAAATAATAGACAATAAGAATGTTCATTTTCAGGTATACATTTTATATAAATAGTTTACCCAATATACCCCCAGACGGTTTTTGCTTTTCGCGCCACATAAGCCACGCCAACGCTCTTTTCTGATGGTGCATCAATTCAACTTTCAAACCTTTTGGATCGTCAGCCAAAGTGTCTTCGGTAGGACAACTTTCCAAAGAACCGTGCAGTTGCTGTAACCTGTCCATGGTAACGGCTTTTTGTGCGTTGTATGTGGACATGGCGTATTTACCGAAAGTCCTTGGAAGAACCTCACCAGCTTTAGCCTCAATTTCCTCCCATGAGATGGTTACTTTATTTTTTGCTTCAGGAATTTGCTGAGGATCTTTAAAATCTAAGTTTCGTTGTGTTATATTTTGATAATGGATAGAAAAATATAAAATTTTGGACAATTTTGTTTTACATGTAAATAATACCAAAAAACATACATTAATCACATTGTGTTCTGTACAAATTCTGAATTTGTTTTAATCAAGAAAAAATTCAAGCTGAATATCTTATCTTGAATGTAATAAATAATGGGTCATTTAAGGTTGTGCAAAATGTAATTTAAAATAATGCAGCTTTAAAAGTATATTTTGTTTTTCCAAAAATTTTAATTAAAATCATCTCAAATCACGATTATAACTATTAAAAAATATATATTTTATTTTTATTCACTAAATTAATCATATTACTTTTTTCATAATAATTACCTTTGTTGATCACCATTTTTGATAATTTCTGAGCCTCAGATTTTAGCATTTGTTCAATGGAAGCGTGCCTGTCTTTTATTAGCTTCCCTTTGTCTGGGAGACTATTCATATTTACTGTTCTCATTAAATTATTCGCCTTAAGTAAATCCACCTCAATTTTTCTAATTTTGTCCTTCTGATCTTGAAACTCTTTTGGTGAAACCTAAGAAGTAACAATAAGCTGTTCAATAAACTTGATATTCATATTAAAATGTCAAACAAATATAAATAATTCTTGCTTTGACATACCTCCAACATTTTAGACGTATCCGGTTCTTGCTTAACAGTTTCTTGTGAACATTTTTCAAGTGGCAAACTCTTCTTAACCATCGAATCCAATGTTGTCTGTTTAACCATCCTATTTTTAACAAGTACTTGCGGTATCACCCTTATAGGACTATTTCTTTCTTCGCTACTGATGTCGATAATATCATCATCTTCACTTAAGACTTCGACACTACTGTCATCACTTTGTGGGCTTGGAGATCTCGATGGTATTATTTCTTTGACGTTTCTTGGGGTAAGCAAAGGATCGTTTCTTTGAACAGAAACTGAACTATGGGCATAATTTATAGGAGTTACTACTGATTCTTTCATCTGTTTTAATATTCTGGGGGTGTCAACAGATTTATTTAGGGACCTTTTGGAAGAAACAGGTGGAGTGTGTGGGACATTTTCTAAAAATAAAAAACAAAGCATATATTTTCTAATATTAGATCTACAACTAATTAATAATATATGATAACTTACCTAAGTCCAGCACAGTACTGTTTATAATACTGCCCTTCTTTCCAAAATTAAATTCAGTTGATATCCTGGAATTGTTCAATTTATGTGTAACATTATCAAGTTGTTGATTAATCTCTGCTGAGGAATTATGAATAGAATGCAAACTCAATTCTTCCGAATCTGTAGTTTGTATAACATTTTCGCTTTCAGAGTGTGAATCAGTATCAGAATTTATAACGTTTTTTTTCGCTTTTGTTCTTCGCCCAATCTCTTCCTCGCTGTCCGATTCAATTTCTATTGATTCATTTCTAATTACATTATTTTTAGTTATTTTATTGCTACGTGAAGAATGGGCTTTATCATCTTCATTTTCTGAATCTTCTGATATTAATTCATTATTGAACAAAGTTTGATGTGACGATTGGAAACTATTATTGCGTTTGAGACATTTTTCATCAGAATTAGAATTTTCATGTTCTATTGAATCATCACTTTCTGATGTTACAAGATCTTTTTTCTTAACAGAAGCAATCCGTTTTACATTAGATTTTCGTTTTGTTCTTTCCTTTTCTATATCAGATTCATCATCAGTATCTTTGTAAGCTAAAAAAGTTAACTCTTTAAATAATTAATTTTTGATTAGTTTTTCTTATATCATTCTGCATATACCAAAAAGAAATTAATTGTGTTCAGTAAGGTAATTATATACAATAAGATTAAGAAAGCTATTTTATACAGGTTGTATTAAAAAATACAAAATAGTTTTTTATAATATTTCAAAGGAATTTTCAATTCTATTTCAAAAGAATTTCTAGCAAAATTGTAGAAAATAGTGATAAAATGTGATTTGTATATCAATATTAGGATACTATATCGCATATTACACCTATATTTTAAATACACTAATTACAATCACTGAAATACATTATAATGTTAACAAAACATGTATATAATTTTGATTTAATAATTGATTAATTCATTGAAAATAATATCTAACAATATAACAAGGTACTCACAATTTTCTTCTAAATTGCTTTCTTCAATTACTTTTCCCATGCTTGTATAAGAATCCTCATAGTCTTCATCATCTGTATTCAAAACAAATCGTTTTTAAAAGAAAAAAAATAGGTTTATTATATCGACGTACCTGTAAAATCAGACGTTGTGCTATCTTGATCTGCCATATTACTAAAAACTATATGGGCTCTTGAGAAAAATGTGATAAATATACACTACTCTAATAAAAAAATATTAATTTATTTTGAAAATAACTGACACCGCCTACTTCAACTGACAGTCCTGACTCCCGACAATTATCACTTACCCGGTCTTACCACACAGAATACCAATTTATGGATAAAATAAATCGCTAACTTCAGTTAAGATCGTTGCCATGTTTCCGATTTCAATAAAAAATTTTTAGCTGTGTTCGGCAATTGGGATATTTCGTAAAGCCCGCTACACACTACGCGTGTATTCGCGATTCGTGGGCAATTAACGAATAGTGTGTAGGGACTTGTTCGCTGAAAATCGATTCGTAAACATGATTCATATATTCGCAGTGATTCGCTATTGGAGGCGATAAATTGACGAATACCATAGGCCGCGCATTAACATAGTCTGTAAGCCCCTACGAGCAAAGAGATAGAGTCTTTTGTCTGTCTTTGTTTTGTCAGAGTCTGTCTTTTTGCTCGTAGGTAAGCCCATACGTAAACGCATAGTCTGTAGACTCTAGTTTGGGAATTACAACGAACTGGACAAATCACGCATCGCGCATAACGAATCGCGATACATGCATAGTCTGTAGCGGGCTCAATTTCATCATAGTATCAATTTTCGACAGTAAAGCTTCAGTAATTGCAGTATATAAATAAATTATAAAGATATGTTTTAGAATTAAGTTGTTCTTACTTGGAATATGTAAACCTGTTATTCTTTAAAATCCGTTAAATAATGGAAATATTGATGTCACAACAATTTATCGTCGGCAGGGCCACAATTAATTTTCAATTTTCACCAAATAAAATATTAGTAGCACAGTATTTAAGTTTTCATACTACTCCATCAATTCATTCATTATTTTATTATATGAATTTACTATTTATTGATACACCATTCGTTAAGCGACATTTAAATATTTGCTTATAGGAATTTTAACTAGAAATTTTAATAGCGTACTTGTATAGGAGTAAACAAGTTTATATCAGGCATATATAAATATATCTTAATATAGGGATATATACAGCTTGTCAAGAATAAGAAAAAATTGTGAGACTTCTATATGTATGCATAGAACAAAGGAGTTCTGTTTTCTTCTAAATATATAATTAATTAACAAATGTTAATTATTTTATTAACTTTGCATATGTCTTAAAAGTAATGTAATAAAGGATGCCTAACTACTGCCTCATATTTCGATTCGAACTTGTGGATTTAATCCTAAAGTAGCTTTTTCAGTTCTAATTGTAGAACTACTATTATTACTAGCTACTATTGAGTAGCTAGTAATAACCTGCTATGCATGATTTATTTAATGTGATGAATGAATTGTCTACATTAATATTTTATTATAATATACTATAGAGGTAAAATAATTTTACATTCAAGGATTTTTGTAACTATATCAACATTGTATTATTGGACTTAATTGAATCACAACCATTTGTGGTTTTGATTCAATTAAGACTAATTTTGATTGAATACTAAATGTTCTCACAGTATTCAATCTCTGGTTTCACAGTGCCCTTGCTTAATAGCAATAAACTGAAGGAATCATTAGTTGTATAAATCTGATTTATTGATGTGATTTAATTTCAGATTTTTAGTCTAATCAAATATTCCACGAATACATAACAGGTCAATTCTATTCATCTACGCTTTTATCTGTGCCACACTTATAGCCAGCAAGTCAATTTCAGATTAAAAAAGAAACAATTATGATTAATTTGAACCTTGTCTTACTTTAGGTATAGATACCTAATATTTATCCAAAGTAAAATATATCTTACTTAGGTAAAATAGCCTAACAACAAAAATACATTACATTACGATTCTTTACATTACTCACCACTTACTTAAGCACATTATACATGGCAATAATATTGAGAAGAAATTAAATTGGGAAGAAATGAATAACAAAGAAACTGATGCATAATTGTGGATAAATAAAAACATTTATTGTAGAATTACATCTACTAAAATTTACAAATTGTGGATTCCATTAAATACAAAATGTATTTTTTAGATAAAGTATATACCTATTTCAACTATAAATCAAATTAATCACAAGGATTACTGCATTATCTGATATCTATCCTGAGCAACCTCGACAGCCACAATGTACACATTCCACAATACGTCCCTAAAAGAAAAAAAAAAAAATAACTGGTTTACTAAAAGTGTTGGATATCCTTGTACAGATAAACATAGAATAAATTATGATGCCTCATTTTATTCTCATGTAAGTATTTGTACAATATGTATGTAATATTTTACTTGTGAAAATTAAATTAATTACAGATGAAATCTATACAATATTTATTGTGCAAATGGAGACATACAATGAAATTGTATACTTAAACAATATTTCAGACTGAATGCATTTTTAAAGATAGATTTGAAAAATTATCATAACTAATATGTTCTCACTTAATGATATAAAATTTTACCTCTTCCAGTTTAGCTTTAGGCACACGGCATATACAGTTTGTTCCGAAATTAGTATCCCTTGTTTGTATGCAACGTAAACAACATAAGCTTTCATATCCTTGCTTTTTCCATTTAGCTATTAAATTTTTATCGGCTATATTTTCCATTAAACAGTAATCATAAAGCTCTCGACTTATCGCTTTTCTTCTATAAAAAAGGTCGAAAATGTATCTTGATTTTTGGTGGTGTATTTTGAAAATTGGCCACAGAGATTCATTTTTTCTCTTGCCCTCATGTGATTCTGTTTCAGCTGTAAATTAAAATATAAATATCACCCATAAAAATATATTACATTATTCCTATTCATTACCTTCTCTCATTTTTTGTTCAAGTTCATCCAGAGTTGGTTCAATCAGTTCCCAGCCCTCCGGTGGTGCTTTTTTACTTCTACGTACTTTTGGCATATCTAAGTATTTAATACACAAAAAAACACTTGGCTTATGCAAAAATTGGTATATACAAGGGGATAGACCGACGGTAAATGCTTGTGTTTGTCTTGTATGGATTTGTGCCTTTATTATGCTGTCAGAAATGTATTTGTTGACACGATAAAGGTTAGATGTTCTTCTTCTTCTCTGTCGTTCTAGATCAAGCGCGCTTTCCATTCACTGAGTTGGATGAAAGTTGATATTTCCATCGTGTAACATGTTCTGTCAACACAATAGCTGTGTATGTTAATTGGTTGTGCTCGTTGAACAACTGTTGATTAACATTCACATAAAAAAATCTGTAAACACCCAAATGTGTATAGTTAAACGACTACCAATATCGTTTAATCGCTCTTACCATGTTGATTTTTATTATACCACTTGTTTTCATTAAGACTGACTAATGTCACGCAAAATGATCATGATAATCATTAATTAACATTTATATATTCTTATGGCAGATTTATTTGGACAATGTTTTTAAATAATTATTTTTAAATAATGGCTAACGTTTTTCAAATAAACGTATCACCACTTCGCGTGTAAGAAATCGGTCGACATATTTTTCAAATAGATTTACGGAATACCACTGCAGCAAAGCTTTGTGCAGTTTTTATACCTTGTTCTAGATATAATGGGTACTTTTGCTATTATATCCACTTTAAGTTATAAATACAGTATTGTGCTCGATGCATCGTTTTGGTGAACAGTTTCACAGAATATTTTGATTCTAATCAATTTTATTATGTCGTAAGAAATATATTCTCTGGAAACATCCTGATCAATTCGCCGAACACATTTGTTGTGTTTTAATCAACTCTACGAGCAAAAAGACTTTTTGCTCGTAGAATCAACTGGAAGTATCGAAGTTTATTTGCATATTTTGTGATTTTTTCCAAATCTATAGAAGAGAGAAGAGGTAAATGCAACGTTAAGGACTATGCTCAGTCATAGTCGTAACAGGTGCACATAAATTTAATATTCCCGAAAACAAATCCCTATAAAAGCAACGTAGAATCCAGTAAAAGTGTCAAATACATATGATTAAATTTCTGTGTATTGCATTGAAATATTCTGTATTTCTTGTAATTTTCATTGCAGATTTGGTGGTTTCCATTTACCTCACAGTTCAGATATGGATGCCCCAAAAACTTCAGATATTGTGCTAATTTCTGGAAATTCACATCCAGAACTAGCCAATTTGATTCAAAAGAGACTAGGTGTAAAATCGAGCGGTTGTGCAGTTTACCATAAATCTAATCGAGAAACCATGGTGCAAATCGGTGACTCCATTCGAGGCAAAGATGTTTACATTATACAAACAGGTGCCAAGTATGTATAATATAAACAAATTGTGGTATCCTACAGGCAAATTCATTTATTTCCAGAGATGTAAACAACAACATTATGGAATTGTTAATAATGGCTTATGCATGTAAAACTTCTTCGGCAAAATCGATTGTTGGTGTAATTCCTTATTTGCCATATAGTAAACAATGCAAGATGAGGAAAAGGGGAAGTATAGTAACAAAACTATTGGCACAAATGATGTGTAAATCTGGTTTAACTCATATTATAACTATGGACTTGCATCAAAAAGAAATTCAGGGATTTTTCGATTGCCCTGTTGATAATTTGAGAGCGAGCCCATTTCTTCTTCAATATATACAAGAAAGCGTATGTTACGTCCTATGGTATTATTAGATATTCTAGAAATATTTGATGTTTCAGATACCAGATTATCGAAACTCAGTTATTGTAGCACGCAATCCTGCAGCTACAGGTAAAGCCACGTCATACGCAGAACGTCTTCGTCTTGGAATTGCAGTTATTCATGGTGAACAGAAAGAAGCAGAATCTGACGAAGTTGATGGGAGATATTCTCCACCGACTATTCCAAGATCACGAACAATGGACGCTGGTGTTGGAGTACCAGTGCACATTGCAAAGGAAAAACCACCCATAAATGTTGTAGGAGATGTGGGCGGAAGAATTGCTATTATGGTGGTATGTGAAACAAAAAAATTAATTTTATAGATGAATGAATAATTAATCTAACCTTTTATGTTCTAATTTTCAATGTGCGTCTAGGATGATTTAATCGACGACGTCCAGTCTTTTGTGGCTGCTGCAGAAGTCTTGAAAGAACGTGGTGCTTACAAAATATATGTAATGGCAACACACGGTCTTCTTTCTTCAGATGCGCCAAGACTCATTGAGGATTCTCCAATTGATGAGGTAGGGCTAATTTGTCGTTTTTATAAAAATACTAAACTGAAATTTCAGGTTGTGGTGACTAACACAATTCCACATGAATTGCAAAAAATGCAGTGCCACAAGATAAAAACTGTTGATATCTCGATACTTCTTTCTGAAGCCATCAGAAGAATTCACAATAAGGAGTCCATGTCATACCTATTCAAAAATGTGACCCTTGAAGATTAAAAATGTTGACTACAGATTTTATATATATATTTGGTATTAATCAACTGCTGTATAAGCATGTTATTTCGCTTTTTATCAAGTGATAAATATTTTTCTTGTGGTGTAGTACCTTTATTGTTAGAACTGTTAAGTATTAACTTTCTTTTTGTTTTATTTTTACTACTTACTTGCTTTGTTTTAGGAGCTTATGTTAATAAATTAGGTTTGATTAGAATGAGTACACCATTAAAAGGTCTATTTCGATAATTGAATTGTTTTTAATGCAAATTGTATATTTAAGAAAAACTGATATTGACAAAATTAGGCAGTAGGTGTTGTAGTTTAATAAAAATCTCCGAAACTTTTATTAGCCTTCATGAAATGTAATTTAAATGACCCCAGGAATGTTTGAACATTTTTATGGACATTATTTTCCTACAACAAATATATAATTAATTTCTGTCACTTCATCTTAGATTTTTAATAAACTCTGGCTTTGTCAGTGGTTATAATTTGTATTTTTTCCTGGTATAGCCTTTAAGCAGACATCAATGTTTTAGGTGATAAATTATGGATCTTTGATAAGTCTTATGGATGTATGTTTTGAAAACATTTTTCGGTATCTGCAGTATTATTGTATATTTTTTTTTGGCAAAAGTTGGAAATTACTTAGTAAATGACAGTTATAAATAGCTGTGTGTGGTATCCCAAGTAAAATTAAAAAAAAAACATGGAAAGGAAAAAGTATTTTGATGTTTCGGAATGTACATTTCTTAAATATTTTCGTAAATATCGTTCAGTAAACAGAAAGACTGAACAGTCATATGAGATAAATATATTCAGGTCAGACTGTTTATTACAACCAAGTTGTATAAGAGTGTTCTAATTTGTATTTTTAAAAGTCTCAAGTTTGTTTTAGAGCCTCTTAAGTTTATACAATTTTTAACCAGATAAACATGTATTTATAGAATTTAGAAGATTAATCAGTTTGAACGTTGCTCAAAAAGTTAATATAATAATAAGCTGAGTTCAGAAAGTAATTTTACGTAATTTGGGTAATATGTAATGGGACTCAAAATTTAACCATTGGATTTTGCAGAATTATAAAATTTTCAGAATATTCCATGTCCAACACATTCTAGCAGAAGTTTTTTAATCAATTAAGTTTTGCCCGAGACAACTCTGCAGAGGAAATCAAAATATTTTTGGTATTTGCACTTTCATTGAAGAAATTATGGATTGTGAAGATATTAAATAATTACAGGTTTTCACTTCTTGTTTGTGAATAAGGAATAAAAATTCAACAAACAAAGACTTTTATAATACGATGATATGATTTTTATAATATTTGTGAGTCATCTCAAATTTCATTTATTTTAATAATCGTTAACAATGAACTATCTCTGGTGCTTCAATAGCAGAAATTTATAGAATACTTGAGATATAGAGTAAGATCAAAGTTAAATTGAAGATTTACAACCCCAGGGAATTATCTGCTTTTTTCCATTTCATTCCAGACCCCATTTCCTGGGTCTTTGTTTCTTCATATACATATGTAAGTTTATGCAAAAGCCTCCAAGGTATAACCCTCAAAAACACTTTTCAGGTTATCCTTCAAATAAGTTCCAAAGCCCTGGATTTTAGAAAAGTAGAAAAATGATATAGATCATATGGCCAATTATTTTTTGATAACCTGTCAGTCTACAGAGTTTTACGTATTAGTAAAGTACTATTCATTTCATCGCTATTTGCCAAATAAAAAACTCTCTTATCTTGCTGATAAATGGAACAGTCTACCTGAACCTAGCCATAAAAACAAGCCACGGTATGAGATAAGAACCGTTTGGGATGTTTTATTTGGCAAATAGAGATGAAATAAACTATAAATATGAGTATTTATTACAATATCATTTTTTATAAAATCAACCTCTTATATGGTGATTCTAAAAATGAGGGAAAAAAATCAGTAGTGTAAAGATGGTGACCAAAAAATTACGGTCATTCATCAGTTTTAATAACTCCCCGATGATGCCAACTTCGTTGGCAAAGCGAGTGTCAATATTTTGGTCCTTTATCAAAAACTGGTCTTCTGTATTACTTCTTTGTTCTTGTGTATAAGGGATAGAAAATTTCATTGCCTAAATTGGGCAATTAAATATGATGTGGAAATATCACAGTTCAAGTCTGAAAACTAAATGCAACCCCATAAGTTAAAAGTTACCCTTGACATTTCAAACCGATATTTTCACGTATTGTCCCTGGTTATCCATTTTAAGTAATGAAGTCTACTCAACGTGACCTAAAACTGCATCATTGCGTAATTGAAACTTTTGTCCAGTGACGTAACTTGACACTATACTTTTAAAAAATGATTTTGAGGAAGACTATTGTCAAAAATATGTCTGCCTTTTGCACTTTCAGCGCCTCTTAAGAATGGATCAGGATAGAACGAGAGGATCCAAAATATTCAATAAACTTCTAAAATCATTTCTGAGGAAAAAATAAAAGTTCTGATTATGCCTGAACTTGTTATCGTTTTATCTATAAAAACAATTTGAGACACTCGCTGATTACAAAATATAATATTCAGTATTACATTTTTCGTAAAATACACAAAATAATGAAACTGTATGTTTTTAAAGACAAACATGGATATTGTACAGATCTAGTGTAGATGTTCTATTAATGAATAAGTTATGTTAAAAAATCAAAAACTTATAAATAAATTACATTTAAATTTTTATATGTACAACTAGTTTTTTTTTTTTTTTGTAACAACTTCTATATTATTTATCTAGTAATAATCACAGTACTTTACAGAAAAATAAAACGTATTACATATAATGAACTATGTACAATTAGGGAGCACGCTTCTAAAATTCAATATATTTTTTACATTGTGCCTGCCCCATATCCATGACTTTTGATTTAAATAAATAAATTATATCTGTCCCCAAATATAAAACAATTATACAATTTCTTAAGAAAAAACAATACAATAGATCAATAAAATTACAGTTAAAAAACAACTTGCACATGTATACATTTTCCCGTAAATAAAAAATGTTTAAATGACAGGTTGCTCATTTATAAAAAACTATATGCAGCGCTCTAACAAAACAAACTCAGCATCACCATAAGAATTAACGTATAACGGTGTACACACTCACTTAGCCATTTAAACTATGTGTCCTCCACGGATACAGACATGAGATGCGTAACAGCATGTTTGACAAGAATATGGTTACCTTCCAGTAATATAACGTATTTACCAGACGGTATGATGTCAGTCTCTATGTTGGTTTCTTCGATTGGCTCCCCTGTCTCCGCCTTCCAACAGAGTATTCCTTGATCGTAAAACGATAGCAGTAAACCGTTTTCAATGCAGACGCCACGTAACCTAAAAGTACTTTGAGTGAATACCAGAATTAATCGGGCAATTTGAAAAGTAATTTTTTTGGGAGCCACGGCGAACAATACCTGTCAAATCCTTCCGGGGGGATGTAACTGGCAAGCTTCTTCCAGGAATGGTTTATGCCATTTATGGCTATCAGCCGTAGTTCCCTATCCACACACTGTTGTAAAGCAAATAAGAAGCCCTAAAAACATTAAGGTTTTATATTTGTTCCATGTTTTATCTCGAATCAGATTTTAGGATTTGTTAAGTAAGTATCCTACAAAATACTTCACAGGATTCTCATCAAAATTAGAAAATAAAATTCTTTGACCTTTTACACAGCCACTATATCATTCACCACATACTACTGTTTTTATTTCAACAGATTCCTTACAACATCATATGAAAGGCAACAGAGTAATTCATATAACAGTTGCATTCAATGTCTTCGTTATATGCACACCAATAAAAAATATACACTGTGCTCTGTAAGTAACAGATAAATTCATTTTGCATGTAATTTACGATTTTTAACCAAAATGAAACAAAAAAAATTTAAGATACAATCCCGAAATATGGCAATTTTTTAACTTCCACTGACATTATTTTGGGAGAATTTTGTAACACTCTTGGAGTGATAGGTACCCTTTTAATATTTATATACGGAGTGAAGCTGTCTGTGATTTTTTAAGTGTAATGTTTTTAATTCAGCAATATGAAGATTTTTGATTTTTAGAATTCTGGAGTTAAGTTTTGGAGCTAATGAATTTTTAACGGTTTTTACCTATTTACCAAATATCTGTCAAATCCTATTGGTCTATTAAATTTAGTGCCATGTTCTGTTAAATATTTAATGTAAAAATTACATAGTGTTATGTGGTATTTACTAGTTATTCTAGTCATTTATTACTTTGCGTCAAGTTGGTAATATTTTGAAAGACATGTTTTGATGTACTTTCAGTGGTATCTTTAATATGATACTGATCACTATATTCTTTCTTCTGTAATTAGTAGAGTAGAGTAAAACAAAAATGCTGGCAATCTTCCTAAGATTGATGATGGGGAGATTAAAAAAAAAAACGATATATTGAAGCTATGCTATATAAAATAGCCATATGAAACTAACTTAGATTAATTGGGTTAATTTGGACCAAGAACTTAATGGTGATGATTCCAATAACCAATTATAATTTTACAGTCATTGTAATGAAAAGCCAAGACAAAATCAAAAACCATGAATAAAAGTTTAGCAAAGAATACAAAGCCAAACCAAACAAGGGTTACCACAGGGATCATTATTCCTGCCTTTCCTTTACTTTACAACATACATTGTGCAGATATATTGCATGGCAATGATCTCCATTATTTTTTTCAGGAGAAATACATTCCACGGTATGCTAATGACACAGCACATGGAAAATCTTTGAACGAAATTATGGACAAACCAGAAGCCTTAAAGAACTCTATAATCTATAATAGCTTGGTTTAACAAGGGAAAAGATGAGTCTAACCCTAAAGATATTACACACAATCAAGCAATTTGGCAACGTTAACCATATATAGTTAAACAAATACCGTACTTTCATTTTAAAACTGTACATAGGTTCCACCGTTCGGTCCTCCTCGGAAAATTAGCCACCGCTTAGGTGGGGAGTCCGGCCGTACGCCATGATGATCGACGACTTAGATTTCACATTTACCGTCACATACGTGTTTGGTATTTAGACGAGTGAACTTCGCAGTAATACGTGTAATTTTAAATAGATTCTTTTAATTCTAAACTTAGTAATTATGACGTACTCACTTGAGGAAAAAATTGATTTGATATCATGGTCTCTTCAAAGACATTCATTACGTGCAATAAGGGACCTTTTCTCAGTCAAATATGTAAATCGTCCGATCCCTGCCTTGAACACAATATCGACAGTAGTCGAAAAGTTTAAGTCAACAGGATGCATTTTAGGTTGTAAATGCCACAAGACACCTAGAATTAACGAGGATGCTGAAATGCAGGAATTAATGGTGTATGCAATGGTAGAAGGAGATTCAAATATTTCTATCCCAAAAATTTCCGAGCAGACTGGTTTTAGTGTGGGTAAAATTCACAAAATTTTAAAGAAAAATAAATATTCCTATAAATACGAAGCCCATCAAGAAATTTTCGATGAAGACCAGTACCGTAGAATGGAATTTTGTAACGCGGTAATAGAACGTGCAAATGCCGATGACAATTTTATTTATAACATCGTGTTCACCGATGAATCCACGTTTCCGTTACATGGTAGGCACAATCCATCAATTCTACGGTATTGGGCTATTGAAAATCAGTATCGCCTGTTAAATACAAGGACACAATATCCCGAAAAATTGAATGTTTGGGCTGGTATTTATGGGAATGATATTATTGAACCATTCTTTATTGATGGAAATTTAAATGGGGAGACTTATTTGAATCTCCTTCAAAACCAAATTGTTCCTGCATTGGCAAACATTAACCCCAATTTTGACAACGTTTGGTTCCAGCACGATGGGTGTCCGGCCCATAACTCAAGAATAGTCATTGACTATTTGAATACGATATTCCCCCAAAGAATTATATCTATGAGAGGCATAATTCAATGGCCACCAAGACCTAATGATTTTTTCTTATGGGGGTATATTAAATCAAAGTTATACGGGCATCCTCATGAAAGAGCTAATAATTTAAATCAACTGAGGGCTAATATTGAAAATTTATTTCAAACTATTAGCCCTCTTATGCTGACCAACATTCGTTTAGAATTTTACGACAGGTTGGGTTATTGTTTGGCGCAAGACGGAGGCATCTTCGAAAATTTTCTTTAGTTTTTTTCTTATTCAAGGGGATATTTTTTAAGTTTTAAGAGTTTGTATTTTATTTTTAATTATTTTAAGAGAAGCTATTTATTTTTTTAACTAAGTGCCTTCTAACTTTTATTAGAAGGCACTTTTTTTTAATGCAAAACCAATTATAAAAATAATGCAAAAAAGATCATAGTTTGCTGTTAAATATGGCCAAGATATTTTTTCTTTAAATACCTTGATCATCTTTTAACAGTAAACCCATCAACATCACTTCCCACGTAAAAGTTTTTCCCCGTTACAAATACGATGTACACTCCCTCACGTGTAGAACGTTACTGTCGTAGCGCCGCTAATTATCGAAACTGGACAACCTGAAGCAGGGCGTACCGTCCACGTCCCCTCCCTACACATTATACGAAATCGACCGATTGACTTGCTGTCTAGTAAAAAAATGAAAGAACGGTATAATAAAACTACATACATATATATGTTGATAGAATAGCTGTTTTTGCACTTTGTGTTGCTGTAGAAATTCGCTCAATTGTCCTTTGAATGAAAATGTTCAATGGAGGTCATATATTATTATTATTCAACGTCCAGGTGATTAACTATATATTAAAAAATATATATTCTTTCTTCTGATGAAGCAACATTCGTCTTAAATTCACTAACATAACTGTAGCTACTGGAGTAATGTAAATCCACATTGGATAATGGAGGTCCATACTTAATACTGCACAAAATGTGAATATGTTAACATAAATCAAGTAATAAATCATGATACTTCGCTTAATGACACGCTAATCAACTGACTTTGATGTCTGGCATAATTCTTTAGTTTCCGAATTAGGATGATTATTTTCTGATGGTGGCAGCAACCTTAATAAGTAAGAGTTTATTTGAACTAAGTTTTGCTCAGTAGGTGTATTAATAAATGTTGTGAATATGAGTCACCAGCCCATTCTCCCGAATCAAGTATATTTATGGGATTATTTAAAACCAAAAATTTCTATAGACTATGACGCTTTAACGATTTAAAAAACAGAATAATATAAGCAATAAAATCACTCAACAAAGAATACAATGTTTTAGAAATCAACATTATTTCTATTATTGTCAATACTGGTAAAATAATTTTCTTTTAACTGCTTTACTATTTTTTTCCAATAAAATTTAATACCTTTAAAAATGTAATAATTTTCACTACAAAAAATGTATCCTTTGAAAACCTCATATTGCAGAATAGATAATTAACAATCCTTTCAAATGGGGTATCACAGGTGTCCTATTTATACTTAAAAATTTTAAACAGATAATTGTCTAAAGGTGCGTCCACACACACGGTATTTGCCGAGCACCGAGCAAAAGATTGGCGAATCCCGAGTAGTGGGGATGGGCGCTCGGCCACTTGCCAAGCAACGCACATCAGTCCTCGCCGTGCTCGGATAGTTGTCGGTACGCTTCCCGCTTCAAAGGAGACGAGTATTCGCCAAGTATATATGCGAGCATTGAAGGCATCCACATATTCGTCAGTGTGCTCGGCATTCGGTAAGTGTCCTTTCTTTATTAAAATTATAAATTATTAGCTTTAAAATTATTGTTGTTAAGATTTCTATTTAGTTTATGGCAGTGGATTTATTAAAGTCACAGTAAATAGTTTTGTTCCCTTAAAAATGTACTTACTATGGGAACGGTCGGCTATATTTATTTTGGAATCCTTTCTTACTGCGCGGAACTATGTTGAGCTTTACTTTCCCGAAATTTTGTATTTTTTAATAGTAGCCTGTTACAGCATCAATGGTCAAAAAGTGACACAAAAGCCACCCCATCGCGTCACAACAGATGTTAGGGACAGGCTATAAAACAGAAAACCGAGAGCCGAAAACGATGCATTGCTACAAAATCCACTGCTTATGTAACTTAGGTATTAGTCAGTTTTATAATTATACAGAACGTTTTCTTTAAAGTGTTCATACCGTTGTTGCTTAGTTTTAATAAATCTATGTATTGAAGTAAACACCTGTTTATCGCACAACCCTTAAGGCAACAACAACAGATGCGGTACAACAGTACGTCGTTCTTCTATGTATGTATAAAAATATTTTGAACGTAATGGATTTGTAAGCAACTTAAAATACATACAGCATATGATCTGTATGCGTTAACCAGTCAGTACCTATTTATCGTGATATTTACGATATGAAAGTGAATTGAAATGAACGCCAATGAGCTTCTAAAAACCTTACTTTTCTTCTGTTGTTTAGGAATGGAGTGGTCGAACAATAACGTGATTGAATTTCTCGGCCTGTACGAGACAGAACCGGTGATTTGGAATCCTTCGCATCCCTGTCACAAAAATTGCAACGATGTATACAATGTGTGGAAAAGGATTCAAACTAAAATGGGCCAACAGTATTCTGTGGTCGAAATGAAAAACAAGAAGGATTCTCTGATGGCTTCATTTAGAGCCTGCTTGAAAAAAATCAGAAACTGATAATAGCGAATACCTGCTCGCTGTTTCCACTACGACTGAGGGCTCGGGGATTCCCCGCATGTGTGGACAGCAGTCATCGTTATTTGGCGAATACCAAGCCGAGTAATCGGCAAGCACTAGGGAGTTCGGTGCTCGGCAAATACCGCGTGTGTAGACGCGACTTAAGGGAAGAAGTATACAAGTATGTAAACATGGGAGGTATACAATTAAATACACCTATTTTTAGAATTAAAAATTGATGTGTTTCACGATGTTACTTAAAAAATTACATAGAAAATCAACTTATTCAATATTTTTTAATCACAGTGTATATGATATACCTAAATATAAAATAAGATAAGTAACAACAGCTACACCAAAGGATGTTTCAGTATACACCACCGAATTTTTTTGGTGTTCATTTAGAAAAACGATAAGTAGCTTATTACAGTAGTTTGTTGTTCGTAAACTGGTGTTACTGAATGTTTATACCGAAAAAAGGCGGTACTATAATGACTCATACATCAAGATAAATGAACATATTTTGAAATGAACAATATACTCTCTAACACACACACTATTAGTCAAAGCCTTAGATTCGCAAGGGTTTTACTGAAACAAAAGTACCTAATATTAAGTACATAATATTGGAAGAATAACAATATTAAAAATATTTCCTGTGATAATAGTTTAACAAATTAATATATTAGAACAGATTAAGTGGTTTATTATAATTTGATCGCAAACTCAAGCATTTATTGTGTTCTATTCAAACTTGGTATCACGAAATGACTAGAATGATTATAACACGCCTCAAAATTGGTATTCGCCTAGGATCAATTGCCTTGGTAAAATACTGCTCTCTGGTCTTGTTAAGTAACTCTAAACTTACCCTGTCACATTTGACCCATAACGTACACAAGGGAGACTTGATGTCAGTCAATTCCACAGTGGCAACGATATAGCCATATTCCACATTCCACAGGGTGATTTTGTTCTCACCGCACCCCATTATTAAACTATCACAATCTGCAAATAGGAAGATCTAAGTTTATCATGCATGTGATAATATAATAAGAGGCAAACCTTCGATGTTATGTAAGGATGATACGTAATGATCCACAGGTTCTATATCATATATATTGGCGACAGTTTGGTAGTCCGGAGCCAAACGATAAGCGTGGATAAAGGTTCTTCTCGTAACGCTGTCCTCGTTCGCGGAATGCCAACTGACAATTATTTTTGGGACACATTTCATGACGGAGTACTGAACATCGTCCGCGAATCTGGAATTTGTTTTAAACTGTCATGGGAAAATACTAAAACTGTAGGTAGAATCTTCCAAATTTATAAATTTTACTCGCATCAACTCAATAGTCCAGATCTCAATGTTATAGAAATGGTATGGCATAAAATGAAATAATATTTAAGAAACACACTCCAATGCACTACCCCTTGAATTACAGATGAGATCTGGGACTATTCCTAGTGAAGAGACATTTTCTTCTGAATTGTGTCACTAGTTAATACTAAGGGTGATGTGGCACTGTTAAATTTAAATTTATCTCGTTTATCCCCACATTTAAACTCCACAAATTCGAACAGCCTTAATGGTATAAAACAGTGTAGAATATATTGTTATGTTTGTAAGAGTTATAAAATACTTCAGTTGTTTAGATAACCCATTGTATTATTTCAAAATAAGAGCTTATCCCAACATATACTTGTTAGGGCTCTTACTTATTATTAACTGTATTTGCTTAAAATCCTATGGTTTTATCACTTACATTATTTTTCTTACAGTGTTATCAATAGCCAATATTTTACGACTGCTTATTTTTTATACATTTATTTTATTCTACTCAATTTTTTTTGTAGTTTTCTTTTATTATTTAAAGGAAAGATACTCAAGGCCAGGAACCAAAAAGAATGTATACTAATTTGAGGATGACAGTATAATGAAATATGTACTGGTGTTTTTTTTTTTTGTTTTTCATAGAATGTTATAGTTATAATAGAGGACCTATATTTTTTCTTGTATTGATAAAATATGGTTCTAGAAAGAAAATCGTAAAATGTAATTTGATTGCAAAACTATCGGCTATTCCATGTTTGGTATGTCTGTGATTTTTGGGTCATTTTTTGTTTTCAATTAGCGATAGTTAGAGAGAATTTTACATCAAAAATGAAAGTCATAAATCAATATTAAGGTTATAAAAATATTGCCTATTGAAAATATATACAATATAAAAACATGTTAACCAAGAAAAACTAGTGGCTGCCAGAAAGATATAATAAAATTTAACAAAAACCCCTTTCCATATGTCATGTAACAAGGCACTTACCCATTAATATTTTCCAGCTGTAACACTTTCCTTTCCAGGCCAGTTTGCCTCTGCTTCCAGAAATAGATCGTGGCGAAAACATCTGCCACGGGCCCTTCCCTAATGTCAGACTTATGTTCCTTCGTCCACAGCTCGACATAGGCCACGTGTGTTTCCATCGCTATCACCATTTCCATGGATTCTTTTTGGACGCTCTTGTTGTTTAATACGAGTCTTTGTGTCTCGCCACGGGGAATCCACATATCTTGAGATCCAAGCACATGACCTGGTAACAAAACATCCTTTGTAATATATTATACCTAGGTAGGTCTCCATGTACAGTGTGAGAAATTGTCAACATACACATGACCGAAGCGTACAGAAACCGATTTTTTATTTTACGTTTAAATGGATAAACAATTTACATTTCAAACAAAAATGAACCATTCTTAGGATGTATGATTGAATATATCTTGTGTAACATGAACTAAGTCATGAAATATCAGCTTATTTAGAATTTCACTAGTAGAAATTTAATAATAGGTGACTATGGTTTTATACAGAAATATTTTACTATACACTAGACAATAAAAAAAAAAAAAAAAAACAATTACATTAAGTTATTAACAAATTATAGATATAAACCTCAATTTGCAGCACAATTGGTTTGTATTTACTTATTTTATTTACTTTTATTATTGTTTTCTTCCCTATGTTTATTTTCAGTTTTAGTTTAGATATTTTCATTTGCATTTTTGCCAACATTTGACAAGAACAATATGAAAAATAAAGATTAATCATTATTTTAATTTCAGAAAGCTGTTGGCAACTACCAATTGTCCAAAATAGATAATTTTCACATCTCAATTGAATATGAGTTTTCGGATCTCAATAAATAAAAAATCTGTCAATTACCAAAAATGTGGTATTATGGTTTTTTAAATATGTACAGTTTTAGACATCATCAAAATGTCTCTAAGATTAAATTTTTTAAAGGCAATTCACTCAGTGATATGAGGAAAAATATATAAAATAACTACAGAATAAACTACGCTTAATATTATTAAGAAAATATTTATACTATTACTACCCAGTAAGCCTGGGTAGTGATTATATTCTGCCTTTTAGAAAATAAATAAAAGATACAAAATAATAAATTTAAATTACTTGAATAAGTACTTATTGAAAAATAAGACTTTTAAACAGATAAAGTTGGAATTACTGCCATTTAGAAACTACCACCTTAATACAATGAGGCTTTAAAGTGATCTTAATAAATTTATGGATCCTGAGTTTACAAGATGCAGGTCTGCAAATCGTCACGACTGTTATAGTTATCAATTTTCAATTATGAGATTTGTCTCCACCATCAAATTTCTTTGGTTATAATAACCCACATATAAACTTAATCATCTACTATTATAAATTTACTATTTACATACAAGTTGCATCCACATACCTAGCGGAGTTTGCGTCCAAAATGACACCACATATTCTTGACAGACTATCAAATTATAGTCTATATAGAAAGCCTTCAGAACTGGTCCATTTTGAACATTTATAGAAATATAATGAGACTGCTTCTTTGCTTTCTGTTTTGGTGAACTGTCGGCATCCCATTCTCGGGCAAAACTGTGATCTGTCAAGCCGTTAGGGGCCTTCTTCTTGAGGTACTGTAGACTCCTGTGCAACGACTTCATTTCTACCGACTTGTTGTATGGTAACAATTCATACTTGTTGGTTTTAGCTACTTTGCGTGGATTTATCTGAATATATCCTTTAACAGGTAAATTTTTGTTCGGAACAGTTACCACATCGATTTCTTTCTCTTCTTCGTTCTCTACACTAGGTACTCCTGCATAATCGTGCTCTTGCAAAGAGACACCATTTGCCACCAAGTCCTCTTTATTGACAAGGTCAGGTTGTTGAGTCTCATCCATAACGGATTCAAGTTTCAACTTATTGTAATCAAGGTTATCAGGTAAATCTTGTTCAACTACATCTTCTATAGCTTGGGATGCTAATTTTTCTACAGAACTTATTTCAGTCTTATATTCCACATCTTCCACATTTTCACCTTCTATTTTTACTTCACTTGGATCAAGTAAGCATTGTGACAGTATATCAGAATTCTTTAGTAATGAGGAATTTTTGTATGCTTCACATATTTTTTTCACCTCACTCATGTCTGATTTGTTGAATCCATATAACGGAGACATAGACTGAAAGCTGTAGAAAGACTTTGATGGGTCTTCCTCAGCACAATTCGTAGATGACATTTGTGTTATGGGTTTTGTTGACAGAATTCTACTCTCAATCAAACATTTTTTATGCTCCTCGCTCAGATTATTAAAATCAATCATATCGTCCATGAAGTTTTCTAAATCGATATGGTCATCACTTTTCTCAGCCACAGTTACTATTTCACACTGAGATCCAGTTGACTTAGCTTTGGAATTTCTTCCAGAATTAACAGACACAGGGCTTTCTCGCGATACTTCATGTTTAGATTTGTCTACTCCTTGAGGAACCTTCAATGCCTTTTTTTTCAGCTTTTTCTTTTCTTTTTGTGTCTGACGAATTTCCTTTTTGCCTTTTTTCCTTAGAGAAACATTTATTAGTTTTCCAGAACTACGAAGTGAATTAGTTCGCTCAAGAGCCAATGGTTTTTTAAATTTATTCCTCACAATTTCCTTGAATTTTTTAACTTTTGCTGCTTTTGCTAAATTTTTCTGATTCTTCACAATTTTTACGTTATTGATGTTACTTATCTTTGTTCTTTTTGATATACTCGTGTTCTTACATTTAGGCTGAACTATGTTTCTCATAAAATTTTCTTTATTTTTTGGGACAGACTTATTCAAACTTATATTTGAATTTAGTTTTATATTTTTAAGCTTACATATTCGTTTATATCTAGGTGCTAATTTCACCATTACATCATCGAAATCGTTTATTTGTTCAGTT
This sequence comes from Rosalia funebris, assembly GCA_037954035.1. Lineage (NCBI taxonomy): Eukaryota > Metazoa > Arthropoda > Insecta > Coleoptera > Cerambycidae > Rosalia > Rosalia funebris. The sequence continues at coordinate 17,797,910 of JAZFAV010000020.1, forward strand.
AAACTCTTTGATGGAAAAGGAAAGCAAAAATTATCCCCTTCAAAATCAGTTTCTTTTATTTTGTCTTCAAAAAATTCTCTACCGAATTTCACTTTTTCAACTTTGATATTAAGTTCTTTAAAAGACTTTAGAGTTGCACATTTTTCCACTGCCTCTTTTTCCATATTAACATCTTCCACTTCTGATAACTTAATTTTGCGCTCTAACTCTTTCTTTTCCTGCATGGCAGCCAAATTTCGTACGCGAGTAGACCGTCTATTTTGCAAGATAAATCTTTCCTTTTTGTCAGCAGGGTTCATCAACTGCAGATAACTACATAATTCCTTTTTACGGCTTTCTGGACTTAAAGGAACTTCATATACATCAGAACCTCCTTCCGATTTTTCATCGCTAATCTTTGAGTAGTAAGCCTCATTCTTTTCTATAGAAAATTTGTTATTAATTTGGCTGGGATAATTAATAAGTTGTTTTCCAGAGCTTGGACGTTTTAATAATAAAGTTTGCTGCCTATTTCTTTTACCAACACTTCGCAAGGTATCACATGTAGCTGTTTCATTTATAACAATATCATTTGAGTTTTTAAGACTGCTTTCACACATTTTTGTACCTTTTTCATGTTTAAAGTAGTTTATTAGAGGTGTAGCTCTATTGAAAGGATTTAATGGTGGGTAATAGGTCTTGGCAGTGATAGATTTGTTAAAATCACATCGAAACAGTATTACACTCTTAGAATCGGTTTCCTCATCTTTTTTTATCGGTTCTATAAGATCAGTTTTATTAGATTCAGAAAAAGGAGAACTTTTTTCTAATGTTGTTGGTGTTTCTTCACATTTAGTGTCTTCTCCTTCTATACTCTTTATCCAATTACTAACTTTCTGAATATTTGTAAGAGTGGTATTTGAGGCAGTCCTTGTAAAACTCATATTCTTCGTATCCCAGCTAACAGGTACTCTATTATAACTACTGGAATCTAGGCTTATTATTGTGTCATCATGTTTTCTTGAATTGTAATTCATCTGCAAGAAGTCTGATTTGTTCGGTTCCGTACTAACACTAGAAACAGTTATCGGGGTATCCATTTCCTTAAAAAAAAGTATCCATCTAAACCACAATTAACACAAAACATCTATAAAGGCCCAGTCTAACATTTCATTGCTATAACAGTTTCTTATTTAAGAATATTGTAGAAAATCATAGTAAGGTTAAGAATGGTAATCCATTCACTAACTATCAGTTTTACAATAGTTTCTTACATATAAAATATGATAAGTATTCAGTTTTGAAAAAACCATGCAATGAAGCTGTTATCATTTTTCGAACACAGTTTACAATTTTTTGTTAATTTTGGCTTCGCTGTCGTCGCGTTTATGTTGATCTGTTGACTGTTGATAAAGTCAGCTACTTCGACGATAGATGGCACTAAATCGTAGCCCAATTGCATACCCTACCGGTTAAAAGAGGAAGCACAACAAAAATCAACATTCAGTAAATCCAAAAATTTTAAAATGGCGTCAGGTTCTGACGTTCATTTAGAAGATTGAAATTTCAAGTTGAATCTGTGTGATTTCGAGTGATATTTGTGCGAATTTTATAATTAAAAGACTTTTAACGAATAGGTAAGTGTTTCTTTCATTTCTTCGTATTTAAGGTACATATTTTTTATGCAGCAAAATTGTCCAAAGTTGAATGGCGTCTTAAATTACTATCTACCCTACCTACCTACGCATTTTGCAGTAAAATTGCAATTTTACTTTACATTAAGTTGTGAATGGTTTTTGATAAAAAAATCAACAGCTTTGTCACAGTTTTTCGGCATAATTAGTTTTAATTTTGTTTCGATAGTAGATGGAACTTATGTTCAGGTGCCACAGCTATTTTCTTTTTTTGTATAGAATACCTAATACAAAATAGCAATACAAATATTTTTAAGATATATTGTACAAATATTAATTACACATATATAAAAGTATACCTGTTGATTAAACGGTTCAAATAAGTACTATACTTAAATACTAATGAGAATGGGACTTAAAATTACAGAAGTAAGTACTTTATAGATATGGTATATTTTATAGATGTAGTATGTACATATGGTTGTACCTACTGATAGTACACACACCAATGGCCATAATTCACAGCTACAAAAAGTTAGGTATTTGAGTGAAAAATAAAAAAAGTGAAATATGTAGATACCTATACCTACAATCAGCATTCCATAGTGTGAATTGAATTTGCCAGAGACATGTTTTTAAAGGAACGATTGTGATGGATTAACTATTTTTTCTCGTGGCGATATTTCTGGCCTCCAAAACATAATGTTCTAACGTAATACTTTGTGTTATTAGTTACCATTACATAAACCAGATTGCAGAACTTTCGAAATATTTTAAAGTTTTAAAAATAATCGTATCTTGTTCTAAAAATAGGAGTCAAAATATTTGCAAAAGTGTACATAAATATGCAGTCAACGCGACAATACATCCTAAAGTTCAAATAATTTCTTACAAATATTTATACTTCAATAAAATTTCCAAAAAAGTACAGTAAATATTCGACATTGGTCACTTATACATATACATATATACGATATTTATATGCATGGGTATGCCTGCCATGCGATAGTCAGTGAGAAAATTAAAAACTGTTATTCAACACAAATATTCAAGATCCAATATGGTACAAAACTACTATTTTAATTATGAGTTTTCATATTGTATATGTATATTTTTTATATACATAGTTTAACACAAATACCTATTCAAGATCCAATAGGATAGAAAACTACTATTTTAAATATGGTTTTTTATATTGTACCTATATGTATATTTTTATATAGATAACTCATTTAGGGTATTTACTTCAACAACGTGAATTTTTTTCAATTTTTCCAATATTACGTGCCATTAAGGTTGTATTTTGACCATTATGTTTTTAAAATAGTTGATAGAAATACTCATTGATGCTGGGTTAATTGATATCCTTTATTATAATGATGGCGATGTTCAAATAAGCCCAGAAATACATAAAAGAAAAAAATTAAAATTATTTTTATTTTATTCATAATGTCTATGCGGTTAATTTTGACAACAAAATGCGATAATTTTTTAACAGTATACAACGTTAACCGTTTAAAAAGAGAGTGATTGCATATCCAACAGATTTCCTCTTAATTATCTCTGTCTAACGTATAGTCATTGACAACAAATACAGCATCAAAAAAATCATCTCTAATACTCCTGCTTGCCAAGTTGGTCATGTGTTTTATGCGTGAGCAGATAATAATTATATCGTGTAAAATGTCAAAATAATACGGCCTATTGCATGATGCCGTCCCTAGTTGTTACGGTTGATTTTTTTTTAAGCTAAAACGAATCGATTCCATTTAATGGTAATAGTAACCACGGGATATTTTGCAAATCAGAAAATAATCATGGAGATTAAGATACATAATATATAATGTATTTATCTATAGTTGATAGGATATTCAGGTCAATTAAGTTAGAGTATTTTCTGGTTCTACACGGAACGATTAAAAATTAATATCGTGTCGTGTTTCTCCCGTTTTAGGGCTATTTTTAGAATTGAATTATGATTGATCCGATACCAAAGGTTTTGAGAAGTGGACGGCATGAATAAAGAACAGACAATGTAAAAAATAAAAAAAAATAATAACCACACGTTTTCTATTCCAATAGAATTAAAAATCTGAGGGCAGTAATACTTATTTTGTATATATTCATTGCATTTAAAAAAATATTTTCAAAGTGTGTAATTGTCAATATTAAACATAAGAGTCTGCTTTTATTAAATAGTGTAAAAATACGTAAACAAAGTGAAATTTATTTTTTTTTATTAGATTATAGCCAGCCATTAAGAAGGAATCTTTTGAAATAACACAAATTAGCAATAAAAAAACCAATGCAAAAATTGTTAGGATTTTTTATTCGTTATTTCTTACATTTTATTCACTCGGGCTCACTTTTTAAAACCATTGACATTTTTAAATCTATTGTCATAAGATTTTTGAAACTGATAATAATGTTAAATAATATCGACCAAATCCATTTTCTATTTTAATTCTTAAAAACGGTTTAAGTTAATATTAAGAACAATTTTATCCCACGGATTTTATCCTCCAATCAGTGGCGATATAAAATTTAAAATCTGACGCTTTGTACCCTGATTGTCATCATTAACTATAAAATCAATATACAATGCCTTAATTTTAAATAAATGTACAATGCCAGAAAATAATAAAAACGAAAATTGGAGTTCTTGGTATTGGACCTCTGAAGCAACTGAAACATTTGTGAAATTAAATCTTAAAGAGAACAATATAATTGATTACTAACCCTTACTAATCGAAAACATACCGGGTGATAATGAAATCGTTTTATAAAGCACAATTTAAATGTTGTAAGTTATAAATTAGGTTTGGGTTAAAGACCACTTCCGATTTTTCCTGAAGTACGTCAGGAAGTCAATTTTAAATAAAACTGTCTATATTTTTTACGCAATTGGATAGAGATTAAAATTTAATTTTAAACGCCATATCAAAATTGCGGTGTGTTATATTAAGTTTTGCATATTTGATTAACAGCCAATAAAAAAAAAACAGTTGTTGACTTGAAAAGTTATCAGTTTTATCGGTAACATCAGATTGCCGCCATTTTTAATTTGGAAAAAATGTCTCCTACTCGAGAGATCGTTTAGGAAAAGGTACAGATCTACACTTGAGAGCAAAACAATCGACTCAGCAACATGCTCCAACTTTGAGAGAATATGTACCCTCTCCAGTACCATTTGAAGTAAAGTTCAACGAACTGTTTGAAAGTTTAAAAACAGTTGTTTCAAATGATACCACTTGGATTGAAATCGGACCTGTTCTGACAAAGTTATGAGCCGAACAATATATGTAACACAAAAGAGTTGAAACGGAAAGGGCGAATAAGAAACGAAAAAGAAAATAATCCTCAGCTGAAATGCATTTAATTTTTTTTTCAATACTTGGTGTTGCCACCTCTTCTAATAACATTTTCTAAACGATTACGCATAGATCGGATAACTTTTCTTATGCTGTCTTGAGGGACTGCTTCCCACTCTTCAACCAACGAACCAACGCAGTTCTCAGTTCCACTACGCTCCCTGGTGCAGGATTTCTTACCCTAACTCTTCGCTTAAGTTCGTCCCAAACGTGTTCAATTGAATTCAAGTCCGGGCTCATCGGAGACCAGTCCATTTTCCGTATACCGATGTCAGCCAGGTAGGTAGTGGTCACTCGCGCGGTGTGGCAGCGAGCATTATCATGCATTAGCATGAAGTCCTCACCAACAAATCCCGCATATGGAACAACATGTTCCTCCAGAATATCCCTGATATAGCGGTCCGCTGTTAATCCTACTTCACGTCCTCCACCGGGCACGAAAACCAGAACATGCAAGAGCCACCTCCATATGCGACAGTTTCTTGAATACAGCATTGAGCAAATCGCTCTCCTGGTCTTCTATAGACCCGACGTCTCTTATCGTTACCATGCAGGCACATCCTGGACTCGTCTGTGAATAATATCTGACTCCATTGACCGTGGTCCCAAAAGAGATGTTCACGAGCAAATTCCAGTCGTCTTTGCTTTTGGACTGCAGTCAGTTTGGGACCTGTAGCTGCTTTTTTTTTGGGGTCAACTTGGCTGCCTTCCATCTTCGTCTCACTGTCCAAGCGCTAGCGACCACACCTCTGACCTCCCTCAGCTCTTGTATGAGGTCAACACCAGTCAAATGTCGATTTCTGAGAGATCTTAACACAATAAATCGATCGTCCCTCTTCGTTGTCACGCGTTTACGACCGCCTCCTGGCCGGCGGACGTAGCTACCGGTTTCTCGGTACCGACGATACACTCTTGACACAGCTGATTGACTCAAATTCAGTCGATTTGCCACGGCTCTCTGACTAAGACCCTCTCTCAACAATGCAATTAGCTGGGCTGCTTCGGCAGCTGTGGCATCCATTTTCTTGTAAATCCTTTGAGCACATACGCATACGTTAACTTCAAATTAGCGAATGGAGACGAATACCAGGTTGCAAGCGCCCCCTATGTCTGTCATAATTGTCGCGCATGCGCATTCCAATTAACAAGGTTTTGTGTTACACATGTTCGGCTCATAACTTTGCCAGAACAGGTCCGATTCCAATCGATGTGGTATTATTGGAAACAACTATTTTTAAACTTTCAAACAGTTCATTGAATTTTACTTCAAATGGTACTAGAGAGAGTACATATTCTCTCAAAGTTGGAGCATGTTGCTGAGTCGATTGTTTTGCTCTCAGGTGTACATAGGTTAATTGAATGTGCCGCTCCCTACATATTTTTTATAGGCCGCTCACATGTTTTGTGATGCCTACTAACATTTTCAAGTCATACAGTTTGCAGCAATGGTTTAGATAGACGGAAAAGATAAGATAACCTGTAAATTTAAAATCAAATAATAACCGTATTAAAAATTAACCATATTTTAAATTTGCGCGATAAAATTGGTGGTTTTATTAATCTACCACATAATTGGCAGTCATCTGATTTTTAGCGTTGAAAAACACTGATTTATTTTAAGAACGGAGTTTAATAGGAAATTTAATAAAATCCCCAACACAAGCCAATGACATTCGCGATTGAAAACCATTGAACCAACACGGCCAGTATTTCCAACCAATGTGGCAGAGACAAAAGTCACTATGAATCGATACATCGTCAACTTCAAATATTCATAGAAAGTAGTTTACTTTAATTTTTGCGAAATTTGCTCAACAGAAAGATGTAAATTCATACAATATTTTTTCCAATAAATGTATGTATATATAGTTTATTTCATATCTATTTGCCAAATAAAAGATCCCAAACGGCTCTTATCTCATACCGCGGCTTGTCTTTATGGCTGGGCTCAGGTAGACTGTTCCGTTTATCGGCAAGATAAGAGTTTTTTATTTGGCAAATAGCGATGAAATGAATAGTATATACGTCGACCCGTATCTGTTTTAAGTAAAAGGTTTACAATGCATTAAAAAAAAAACTAAAATGTAGAAATTAAGCCATCTGATTGTTGACATTGATGAAAGCGCCAACTGTTACATTTATGAAAGTTGTTTTAATGGAATAGAAATTATTTTTTATAACTAGTGTATTTTCTATGATATCGTTATCAATCAATCTGGATTTCTGTATAGTTTCCTTTTATATTTTACTGTGACCATGTTGGTATGCCAAACATGTGTACCAACATTGAGCGTTTTCGTAATCGATCATTGTCGGCTAATTCCTGTGTTCCATTAAAACGCCATAAAGTAACTTGTATTAGCAGTTTAAAATTATCTAAAGTAAATAATAGATGTATTTCAGATGATAATAGTGTTGTTATACGTTTTCATATCTATGAAATCATGTATTCTATTGCTAAACCGATAAGCGACATTGTACCGCTATTATATTTTTGAGAATTATTTATTTTTATAATATATTTAAATGCATTTAAATGAAAAATTTTTTACAGTTCTAACAACCAATTAAATTTCGTTATTTCTTGTCATGTGACACAAATCACTCAACCATTTTAATATTACACTGATAACACCATCCAGGGAAATTTTCAATCACTATGACAACAAAATTTTTTAACTTTGACAACTTCATAATAAAAAATAACCAATCTAATGCTGCGTTACATTTTAGTAACTGTACCTTTACCAACTGTACTTTTAATAAATAAATAATTGTTTTGTTATGTTCCGACTTTTTGATTTTATTTTTTCGAAAAATTTTCTGACCGAATATCCCTCTGAATGCCTCATAATTTTATGACAACCTCAAGCACGTTGCTTGGTAATAGCCCGACGCCGAAGGCTTTCGATTGTCATAAAATTATCTCGTACATTTATCAATGTCCTAGGGATATTATAGCTGATAACAATACTTTGTTATTTCTTGATGTAACGCGATAATTTGGTTTATACTACATATATTACATATTGGCAACTGAAATATAAATAACATTGCTGGTATATTATGTACCCATAATATACCGAATGTCGAAATTTAAAATAAATGTGATTTTTTATCTTACTGGTATAACCAGGTTTTTTTAGGGATAATTAGTAAACGATTAATGCATTAGATAGGGAATTAAAAACTCTATAAAATAATTGGACGTTGACAATATTTTTTAATTTTCCGAAGTTTTTGATGAATTGTATTGTCTAGATGAAAATAATTATAGAAAATTTAGAATAATTTAACACGTGCGTAATCAGTTGACAAAAGAGACGGTCACAGTTGTTTCTCAACGCCTATTTCATAAACAACAAAATTTATGTATAGTGTGATCTTTTATGATCATGATATGTCTGATAATTGTAATTCTAAATGTTTTTTTGTAAAAGACATACAGGGTGGTTATAAAAATTGAGCCACGAAGAAAGAAGTTAGAAAACTAGTAATAATCATATTAAACTGCAAAGAACAATCAAATATATTTTGCATATGATTCATTTCAGATGTGACAAATATAAAATATAAATTGTATTCCATTTCAATTAAAGACCGATTAAAAGAAAATAAATAACATAAAATTTATTGGTCATAAAAATAGAGCCATTACAAAACTAAGTAAATGTAAGCAATATAAAATACATACAGATTTACAATTTTTATCAAAAACAGTTCTATACTACTAATATTACGATTTTTAATTACAGCCTCACAGCGCCTTGGCATAGAATCAACAAGCTTACGACACTTTTCAATTGGTATTAATGCCCATTCTCTTTGAATAACGTCCCTACAATTCAGATTGATTCCGTGTTTTATGTTTTCCGACAGCAGTTTTTAGATCACCTCATAAGTTTTCAATCGGATTTAAATCCGGGGACTGGGAGGGCCATGGCGACACGGGCACATTACGATTCTGGAAAGAATGTTTTGCCTTCTTAGAGGTATGTTTTGGACACAATTATCATTGTCATTTTGGAATGTCCATATAAGTGGCATGTTTTCCTCGGCGAAAGGCATCATCATATTTTCAAGAATGCTGACATATTCGTTTTGATCCATAGTTCCCTTGATCAAATAAAGAGGTCCAACTTCGTACTAGGAGAAAGCGCCCCATAACTTAATGTTGCCGCCCCCATGTTTTACGGTCTTCCTGTTATATTTTGGCAATAATTCTTTATTTGGTGGGTTCCTCACATGATGTGTACCATCTGAGCCTACTAATTAATTTTGGTTTCGTCAGACCACAGTATATTATGTCATTTTTTATGCCTTCTGGTCCACACCAGTCGACATGATCTTTTGCAAATTGAAATCTGTTTTATGTTTTTTGAAGATAATAGAGGAACTTTTCTTGCAGCTGTACGATTTAAATTATATTCCTGCAGTCGTCTACATAGTGTACGTGCATTTATTTGAATGTTCAATTCATATTTAATTTCATTTGATGACTTAAATGGTTCACTTTTACAAAATCTAGCAATTTGTCTATATCCAACTGGGACTTTCCTTTCTATTCTTATGTTTTAAAACATTTTCTACCATTTTTCGTGAGCAGCCTATTTCTTTCGCAATTTCCCGCTGCGATTTCCTTTGCTTACGTAAAATTAACAATTTGCGTCCTTTCGATAACAGTGCAGTGAAAACTACGGCCCATTTTTCGCAAATTTTTACACACTTATGTGTTTAGTCTCTAAATCCCTGTAGCACACGAAATTATTTTTTATGGATTGATTTAATATCGATAAGCTCACCGCTATTTGTCTATATTCTAATATAGGAAAATATTATAGGCTCTAATATTATGGCCGCACGCTATTGACTGACAGCAGAATCTGGGGGTTCCCCTAACTAACCGAGAGGGAATCTAGTGGTAGTCTTTGGCACTTTTCATGCAGAATTCATTTGCTTATTGGCAAATATGTAGATGGCGTGACTGTGTAATTAATGTATCTGTATAGATTTGCCATTTCACTTACAAACATACGGGTGGCTCTATTTTTATGACCACCACTGTATGCACCATCAAGAAAAGATGTAAGGAGGCAATGGATATATTTCCTTTAATTATGCTCTTGATATAAGAGAGCATTAGGGATCAAGTGCATTAAGTCAATACATGAATTAATCATTGCCTGTATTTCAGAGTATATCTAATTGTAAAGTGTATTACATTCTTGATCGTAAATTTTATGATGTTTACTTTCTTGTTGTTCAAACAGAACATTATTTTAATGGCAACCAAGATTCTATATTTATCGCATACAAATTTACATAAATCGGTTTTTTGTCCATTTTCTTTTTCAGAAAAAAATCCCTGGCGTTTACTATTGTATTTCCCACACCGAGAAAATAATGTATTTATTTAATTATTTATTTATTGTTAATGCATTACGTTTATGACGAACAAATGCTGATTTTCTATAAACAAAACAAAATTATCTTGAACAACTAATAACTTTGAATTTATTGAACTAGGGTTGTTCAATTCATCCATGAAAACATATTGGATAGGGTGTAATATTTTCATTTATATTAGGTAAGAAGCACATGTCTTATATTGTGATATAAGTGTTATATTTGAAATAAAACTGTTAGTGAATATTTTGCAAACCAAATAGTGATGTCTAAATAACTTCTTTTTAATAGTGATGTCTAAAGAACTTTTTTTTTGTGTGAAATAAATATCATCTCTAGAATACAATATGAATGCAGAACCAATAGAGAATGGTGTTACACCTATACCACTCTCTATTGGTTCTGCATTCATATTGTTTTAAATTTTGCAATAATAAAGACACATATGATCTGTTACATCATTTTGACTACACTACAATTTGATTATATCAATCAATCAATTTGATTATATAAAAAAAAACTAATCAGTATCAAACAGGATTTTACATCAGTGACAATTTAGTATATTCGAACAAAAAAGTCAAATAAATTTAAAGCATTTACTTATGGGAAATAAACTCTTCTCCCAGTGTAATTTTGGGAACAGGGCCTATTCTTATATTTTGCAGTTATATGCTCCTTGCATTTATGAATAGTTGGAGGTTAAAACACCGATTAAAATTTGTGTGTAGTTCAGTTTGTAACTTAAAAACCGGATGTTTTTTGTAAATATCTCCTGTAAAAATCCACTTTTCACCTAAGCATGTAAGAAAGAACGTTTTGCCGGTGAAATTTATGTATCGATCAATTGACTTTTGATTCTATAGTTGTAGAAAACGAGTCGTTAAAAATAAATATTTTTTTATAACAACATAGGCAAAGCATAATCATGCCTTATTGCGTTATCAGGTTCGAAATTATATAAAAAAAGTATTATTCAGTTCTTTGAGTCCTGTTTATATAATTAACATCGTCGATGTTAAATTAATTAACCAGTTGCATATAACAGTTATTAATCGCAATTAAAGCCTTGTTAATTATATATGAAGATTGGCCTTATGTTTTATTATTATAAAAAAGCTTATAATAAAAATTTTTATAATTTCGCTATTAATAATACTATAATTATCATCTTTTTATTAAATTACTTAACAGGTACTTTAACAGGATAAAGATACCTGGGTTTTCTTATAAATATATGGCGGAAACTTATTGGAAGATATTCCCTTGGAGGAATGGAATTTAATGATCTGGTATTGACTGATAGCACTGGGCATTTAAATAACGTATTTCTAAATAGAGGGTTCATATAATCGGAGTGCGACTAATTGGCCTGCGAGCTCCCCAGAGCTTACGCCATTAGATTTCTTGTGGGATTATCATGCAATGAAAACGGTGTTAATTAAAAACTTTAGAACAAAAAATTGGATGTGAAATTAAATCTCAAGAATTTTAATCCAGTAGCGTGTAAATCCTCCTCGAGCTCTTATCACTGCTCCCATTTATGTGGGTATGTTATTGATCAATTGGTGAATGGTTTCCTGAGGAATATTATCCCATTCGACAGAACGACTTGTTCGAGTTCCCTAATAGTCATAGGGGCAGATATGTGGCGCGTTTTAGTGTATGCCACGGATGCTCTGTGGGGTTCATATCTGGGATTCTTGGTGGCCAGTCTATAGTTGGAATATTCACAAATCGAAGGTAGTCCAGTACTTCTCTAGTAACGTGAGGCCGAGCGTTATCCTACATAGAAATGAAATTGTCTCTGACAAACGGGGCAAATGGAATCACATGTTCTACTATGTTTTCTACGTAGAAATCCAAAAAACCAAGTCCATGATCGAAACAAATTCCTCCCCAGAATATTGATTCACCAAAAAATGGGATCCTCGGAGAGATGTTGCAGGCAGGAAACCTCTCTCTTGGCCTCCGCCAGCGTCCATCTGGTGAATTAAGACTATAATTAAGATTACTCTTGTTTCGTCTGAAAATAAAACTCATTTCTAGTCGTCTATAGTCCAATTTTCTGTTGCAAAACTCAGTCTAGTAACTATGTTCTCTGGTGAGTAGTGGTGCAATAGCTGGTCTTTTACTGTCCAATCCTTATTAGGTCTTTTCCTGACCGTTCGTCCAGAAATTGCTACATTTCGAGCTGCTGCTAGGGCTCTGCTTAGCTCTAAACACCGGTCCGTTTCTTAAGGCGACTTGCAAAAGATGTCGCACGTGTCTTGCATCTGTAAACGTTTTACGACCTTATCCTGGGGTTCTACAGTAACTTCCAAGTTCACTGAAACGTTTAACTGTTCAACTAATTATTGATTGTCTAATTCCTAACAAATTAGCCACAAATCGCTGGCTACATCCCTCGTTAACCAGAGTTACCGCTGTCAGCTTACTGTATTAAAGTAAGCTGTGCCGCTGTCACTGCTTCATCTTCTTTTAAGTTGCGTGGACGATTCATTTCTTCTACCCTGCTGGACAAAGTGTTTCTTTCATTTGATGACATTAAATAAAAAAAATCACTAACGTAACTGAATTTATTGCCTTTTACAAATCACTTAAACAGCGTTAAATATATTAACAAAGAATTACAAAATGATACATTAATCTGTCAATCGCAATTGTTTATCTTATCAGTAGCGACAGAGGATACCCTAGGTCACCTACATATAATGTTTATGGATTTAAAACTTCGAAAAATTATAAGAAATAATGAAAAGTTTCACTGATGCGTTAATTTTGTCTAGGAGTGTATATAAAACGCATAGGTATATACATATGTATGTACGTATTTCCCGTTAAAAGATAAATTCGATAGAGGCATTTTCAGGTTTCAGACACATCTTGTTGATGAATTATCACCTATACGTCCCTATATACTATACATACATAATAATATGTACATACTTGTCCTGTCTCCGACGCCTAGATAGCATACATAGTATTGCCGCGAGACACGAGATTATTCGTTCGTTCTTCAGAAATATGCGAAACGCGACCTTCGCTTTACGGTCCGAACTTAGCTGAAGCCTGTACTGTTGCCAGGCTCGTCGGAAATAAGTTTTGATGGAGCGCGAATGCACCTTTTGGCTTCCCTACGTTATACAGGGCGGAGCGAAAAAAATCAACACAGAAATTTTACGAAAACAAGTTGTCGAGTGCATATCGGATTACCCGCAAATAATATCCGCAATATGATTTGCACGAAGCCCATCTCGAGGTTAAAAATACAAAAATATGCATGTACTGTTGACATGATTTATTGCTCATGATCATTGATAAGGTGAAATATGTTTATTTGCGTGTTTATAGTTTCAACTTAGACTTGCATTTTTATTTTTAAAGTTGCTCTTGTAAATTATCAATGTTTTATTGATGAATTTGAATGCTAATCAATAACAAAAATAGGTAAAAGCAGTTCACTATGTACATGTATTAAAAATATGTATTTAAAAATTATATAGCTTCCTCTTAAAAAAACGTATTACCATTCTTTGATGTACGACATTTTAAATTGCTGCCATTCCTCAAATGTTTCTAACTATTATTGCAACATTCGTTTGTAGGTTTTCAAATAAATCCAGCTAGATATAAGTTTTTTTATTTATATTTGATAATTTATGTTTCCAGTGTCTGTTCAAAATAGAAAATTCTACAAGTAAACAAGTAGTATTAAAATATATTTTATGCAGGGTTTGTAGAAATCCTTAAAATTGGCGTTTGTATTTTCTTACGAATTGGAAAAATTACTGTTTAATTTTGTCTGCCTTACAGAAAATAATTTTAACAAAATATTTTACTCGTGAACCTTGACTGATTTCACTATGAATAGTAATTAACTCATGGATCATTCATTGGCAAATGATTGTTTTTAGTAAAAAGAGCCTAGAAAAAAAAACATTGTCTGGAAACTACACAAGAAATAAATTGCTTTGATAGCGAAAATATATTTTATAAAACATATACCTGGCATATGCGATATTTAATATTGAATTATACTGTATGACCCAAGAGATTGTCGGTAAAAATATTTTTAGATTTTTTTGCAATGTATTTCGTAATTTTATTATTATTTAATAGATTAAAATATTTGCAATACGATTTGTATTATTCTTAGAAGCACACAAAGTATGTAAAACATTGCATATAAATGAAATAGCACGAATTATTAAAAAAATATACAGATAATACAGGTACAGTAGGTATATTAATTAATAGGAAGTGGAAATGACCAAAAATATATAAGAAAGCATTCGTTGCCCTTGATATTTAAACAATATGTAAATATGCATTATTTTATTTAGAATTCCAATAATTTACAGTTCTATATGTTCCTACCCAAAAACATTCATGAAATAAGTCCTGTACTTTAAGACTGTTAGGTTTATTTATATAAGTTTCTAGTAAAAAAATAAAAAAAATATAAGAACGAAAATCTACAAGAATTATTTCGAATAATAAATACAAAGGGGTGTAAAAATGTATAAGCCTTGAAACTATTTCTTGCTCAATTCATTATATGAACAAATTCACCTCTTACTATCCCCACTGGTGTAAAATTTTACAGTGTACAAGGTTCATTATTTACAGTGAAGAAGACATATATGTGTATGTATATAAAAAAGTTATTAATATGATTACTGAAATCAGAATAGATAAATAAAAAATCGATGAATACTAGTAACAGTAATAACTAATATAATCCTATCTTAGTCCAGTCATTTATTATTAATGTCCAGTATGGTTTCGTGCATTTTTTTTTAATTTTTCGAGATATATCCATATTTTCAGATATCGAATATTAACAAAATATCAATTGATTATTCTGGAGAACAGTTTTGTCATTCGCTGTTGCAAGAGTTTTTTTAACCAATTATAGTAATATTTTCATGGCTGATTTCAAATCTGAATGGGTTTTCGCTCTAATATATAGGGCCTTTCAATAGGGACGCTCGACATGTGTTAGGTTATAGCGGCTATATTGTTAAAGCGACATCTGTCAAATTTGTTGTGAATTGTTCAGTAGTGTATGGCAAATCGCCACGGAAGGTGATAGCGTTCAACAACGTGGGCAAATCAAAATTTTATTTTCAAAATCAGTACCCCATTCGAGGGGCGTTACGTGCATTACGTGATTTTTATCCTCGCCACAACCAGCCCGCCAAGTGGACTATTCGAAGTTTGGTGGTCAAATTCTAGTCAACCGGTTTGAAAAATGATCAGTACGTCACCGAAACGCATGGGCTGCTGAAAACATTGCTGCTATGCGTGTGAGTGTACGGGAAAACCTGAGGCAGTCAATTTCTCGTCGTTCACAAGAACTTGGCCTTTCTGCGACTTCAACTTGGCGAATTTTGCGACGGGACTTGAATCTGCACCCGTATAAAATCCAACTGACCCAGGAACTTAAGATAAACGACCATAGACAAGGCCGTGTGTTCGCTGATTGAGGAGCTCTGGAGCAGTTGGAGGTTTACCCGAATTTTGCCAAAAAAATCATCTTTAGCGACGAGGCCCATTTTTGGATGAATTGATATGTGAACAAACAAAATTGTCGGATTTGGGACGATACCAATCCACGCGAGATACACTAGCAGCAAATGCATCCCGAGAAAGTCACTATTTGGTGCGAATTTTGGTATGGCGGAATGATTGGTCCGTACATCTTCCAAAACGAAACTGGCATTGCCATAACCGTCAACAGCGAGCGCTACAGATTGATGATAAGCGACTTCTTGTAGCTTAAACTGGATGATATGGATACTGACATGTGGTTCCAACAGGACGGTGCTACGTGCCACACAGCGCATGCAACAGTGGGCATTCTGCACGAGCGATTTGAGGGCACGGTTATCTCGCGCAGCGGCTGCGTGAACTGACCAGCGAGATCGTGCGACTTAACGTCTTTAGACTTCTTCCTTTGGGCTATCTTAAATTGCAGGTCCATGTGAATAACCCGCAAACAATTGATGCTCTCAAAGGCAATATAACGAACACTGTCCAGAAAATTCAGCCAAATTTATGGGACAAAGTCATCGAAAACTGGACCTCCCGAATACGTTTCACCAAGCAAAGCCGCGACGGACATTTGAACGACGTTATATTCCATACTTAATGCCATAAAATATTCATTCAAATAAAAAAAATGATTGGATATCTCACACACAACTTGTTTTATTTACGTTTAAAAATCGAGCGTCCTTATTGAAATACCCTTTATAATCAATTCACCAACACTTTTGTTGTCCAGTGTTATTTAGAATTCCCGGAAAGTTATTAAAAAAAAATTACTGTTGAATTGAAATATTACTTCAACCGGCGCTTTTGCAATCCGCACATTATCTCGATGGTGTTTACTTACACCGTGTGCCTGATAACGATAAATTAATTCGAACTGAATTTTTAAGCTTCCATTATATTACAACTGATAACGATAACATTCAAGTGAGATTAAACAGTGTTTTCCAAATTACGTGAACAATAATAATTTTAAATTTGTTTACTGTAGTCTGATAAAGTAATACAGACAGTTTTTTTTTTAATTTATGAGATAATTGGCTTTGATTTAAACTGATTTTATCTGACGTTAGCTGAAATACGCTAAGCGAAAGACACGCCCTGTCCGATTAGCATATGATATATAAAATAATTTGTATAGTACGATAAAAAAGGATAAATGTTCATTATTTGAGAGACACAATATTGTAGTTAACCAATTTAGATTAAAAATTCGTATAACAAAAATATGGCAAACAAATACCGATTATGTTGTATGTATAATTGAAAAAAAAAGTAATGAAACACTTTCCCCATGTCTAGTTAATTAATCGTAGTTAAGTATGCCCTTGGTCAATCGAAGGTGGAACCATTTTTACACCTTAAGAGCATAATTAACTCTAAAATTAATTCATTATTCCCTATATTTTGGGGAAAACCTAATGAAAGTGTCTCATTAGATTATTTCTTGACAGTACACCTTTTCTTTTCGTTCCCCTACACACTATTATGTTTCTATGGGGGATTAAAACAAATCTACGCATTGGCTAACAAGCAAAAATAAACCCCCGCCGTTATCGGGGTTGAGTACCTTTCAAATGATGTATACCCATCTAAAAGTGTAGGTTGAAATCCACATTTTAATTTTTTTCTATAAAATGGACACGAAATTACGAGTATCCTACTAATGAAGGTACATCTTGTCATTACTTTTTGGTCAATCTCTTACTTTTGAAAGGGATGAAAGGGGACCCATTTCCAATATCCTATTAGATTGTTTTCATATTAAAGAAATTAATTAGTTAAAAAGTTGTATTAAGAAGATTTATTTATTTCGCACCTTTTTTATTTCTGTAAATTTGTGATTAAACTGATAGTTTTCTAGTTAAAAAATAAGACACATTTCGCTCAAAATATTTGAAGCATGCTAACATATTTGTCATTGGTATAAATATTATTTGTCATAATTATTCCCACAGTAAACTAATTAATTGTTATTAACTATTGGTTAACAAAAAGTATGGACTTATTAATAATATGACAAATAACATGTAGTGTTATGACAATCTGCAAACTGTCCCCTAATCACCTAACACTGATAAATCAGTCTTCCCTAATACAAATTTTTAACGAAGTTCTTTTATGTAAAAAATCTAATGAAATGTTGGAGAGGAGTTGATTCTTTCATTCCTTTCTAAAGTGAGAACGACCGACATAATATAATGACAAGTTGTCTCTTCATTCTTCTAAGTTCGTTTCTCCACCATTCGCCATTTTATATAGGGTGTCTCAGATGGAATTATAGGATGTGATTTGTGAATAAAACTAATATTATATCTGAGCAAATATATGATGTTGTAAATGGTCTGCAACTTTTAATTGTTATGTCAACTGAATTCTATATGCTGACAGATGCAGATCTTTCTTTCAAAACCCGATACGTGGTGGCTTTTGACAGATTCAATTGTTGTGCACGACGCGACGTCGAACTGATATATTTGGATACTTCCGTACACTATCTCTATCTGCAGCAATATTTTTATCTAACCGACCACGACGAGGACGTATTGGTGTTACCTTATCAACAGATCTCCTTCTCTTAAAATTTCTTGATTAAGTTACGAACTATTAATTCTATAGACGCTTCATTTTGTCCTAATTTTGTGATAATTTTTCTTCATATAACCGTAAATGATCACTCACATTCATAAAACCGTTGTGCACAAACTATTCGTTGTTGAACTGTTAATCGCGGCATATTGACGTCGTATGGTTTGTAGATGGTAGTCGTTAAATATTGACGCCCTATCTTTGACAGAAACACAAATGGCGCGCAATTCAAATCCTAGTTCCAACTGAGACACCCTATGTAAAGAAACTAAAATGTGAATTTCAGCTATTACATTTAGGTGGGTATATATCCTCAAAGATTTTCAAACTTTCATATAAGGTACTTTAACTTCAATCGCCTTATTTCTTGATTCCATTCACTGGATTTTTTTGCTACTTCATTTAATAATTCTGTATGCATGTAAACAGTTTTAATTATCAGTTTGCTTTTCTCATTTAAATACATACCTTATCAACATGAAAAAAAAATTTAAACACTCCCATTAGCAATTAGCCCAATCAAAATATACTTTCTTTTATTTATAAATATAATTCAAAACAGTGGTACCAGTGGTGCCAACAATTTAATTACAATGTAGGGCCAAGTGATTGTGCACGTGAGAATGAAATATATGCAACCAATTGTATACTACATATTTGTACTGGTTGAACAAAAATGTTCAGGCCCATCTCGGTTGTTATAAATGTTACATTTACCCAATTACTTAAAATCATTGGAGCTAAATACAACCATACGTGTTATGAAAACGATTTGCATAATACGGAGCATAAAATGTAAGCTCGACCATGTACAGAAAATCACTTATGTGACTTACGAAGTGACGAGAATATATAAAGAAATGTTACCATATGAGATGTGAAACAGGTACAAGGTTACTATTAGCAAGTACAAAGCAGCTTTAAAAATATGTGTATCGCTAATAGGTATTGTAAAAAGCCCATAAATTGCGACATAATGTGAATATACTCGTAAATACACCCGAATAAAAGCGGCCCATAACAAAATAAAAAGTAAATATTTGTATATTAGCAAAAATCTGAGGTAGAAAATAGAATAAGCGTTTTAAAATTATAATGAAATATTTAGACACCGAGTGTGTGCTACTTTAAATTCTAAGTTGGGAAGATATGGCCTTGAATATTTCTCTGAAATGAAAAATTAATCGTTTAATGGTTCTACCATAGTTTGTAACAATTACTTTCAATAAGTATCGAAATAATCTGCTCCCTATAGGAAGAAAATAACATCGATTAAGAATTATTTTTTATTATGGTGTCTTAAGAGAAAATCTAGACACTTCTTCTAGACGTAATATTTTTATCTAAATACAAGATAAATTTATAAACAATTACAGGGATTTTTTTAGGCTTAGTCTATATTAGCGTGCTTTAGTGTTTATATACAGAAGCAATCATCGAAATAGAAATAATCTTCGTCGTTATGTAGTGAAAGCGGCTGACTACTAGGCGGATTACCGCCGAGTTAAGGGGAATTAACGAGTGAACTCCTTCGATAAATACAACTTACAATTAGATTACCACAAACTACGTTATGCTGGATAAGGGCGACGTAAAGTTGTAGAAATAATAGAATCGTGGATGGAAAATAATAAAAGAAAGCATTTTACTCCAATTAGAAAAATGTATCATTACTTCGTTTTAATAATAATAAAAAAAAAAAATGGTTATTTACGAGGTTGCCGAAAAGGAGCAAATAGTTAATAGACGTTTGGCGATAGCAAGGATAAAAGTGCATTTTGCCTCGACCGGGAATCGAACCCAGCTCTCCCAGTTTCCGGCTAGTTGCTCTGACCGCTGAGCTATCGAGGCACAGTCATTATCCTTGCTAATGCGCCAATTTTAATGCGTCACTACAGTACTCCCTCCCTAGAGACATGATTTGTCTCGATACAATTTAACGGAATGTGACCGCGTTCGCCATTCTTACGAACCGTTGTTCGTAATCCCCGGACTGTAGGGCGATGGATAGGACGGGAAACGAATCCGCGAATTTGAGATGTAAGGGAGGTTGCATATACTGGAATGAATCACATCACGTCGGGGTCACCACTTTGGCGATAGCAAGGATAAAAGTGCATTTTGCCTCGACCGGGAATCGAACCCAGCTCTCCCAGTTTCCGGCTAGTTGCTCTGACCGCTGAGCTATCGAGGCACAGTCATTATCCTTGCTAATGCGCCAATTTTAATGCGTCACTACAGTACTCCCTCCCTAGAGACATGATTTGTCTCGATACAATTTAACGGAATGTGACCGCGTTCGCCATTCTTACGAACCGTTGTTCGTAATCCCCGGACTGTAGGGCGATGGATAGGACGGGAAACGAATCCGCGAATTTGAGATGTAAGGGAGGTTGCATATACTGGAATGAATCACATCACGTCGGGGTCACCACTTTGGCGATAGCAAGGATAAAAGTGCATTTTGCCTCGACCGGGAATCGAACCCGGCTCTCCCAGTTTCCGGCTAGTTGCTCTGACCGCTGAGCTATCGAGGCACACTCATTATCCTTGCTAATGCGCCAATTTTAATGCGTCACTACAGACGTTTTATTGCAAGCCGTTGTTTCTTTCGCACATAACCACTTTTTTTTTTATTTTGGCACTATTTTTAAGTCTGTAAAATCCCACATAAACTTAATTACTAGATCAACAAGTGGTCGTTTTTTAGTCCTACGTATACCTAGTTTATTTCATCGCTATTTGCCAAATAAAAAATCTCAAAGCATATCGTGGTTTGTTTGTATGGCTAGGCTCAGGTAGACTGTTCCGTTTTTCGGCAAGATATGAGAGTTTTTTATTTGGCAAATAGCGATGAAATTAATAGTACACTGTACATAATGAAGTAGTACTTTACATGGCAAAAACGTTCGTATTAAAATGCAACCCTAAACATATTTAACAACTACCGTCGATCGATTGAGCGGAGAAGCTGATACACCGACTTATTGTCCCCACATGTGCCCACATTTACGGCCACGCTGACAACTTTTTCATTTTTGATTACTAATACATGTACTATTTTGTTTTTTATGTAGCTAGTATGCCATTTCTATAACCACCACTGCATAATACGTGTTTAAAATTTTAATACGAATATTTTCCATTCTACTTACTGCAGTTGTTCATAGTGTGACCTATATTGTGCGACCACATGATTTTTTCGTACGTATAATTAAAAATTGCAACTTTTTGCAACCTAAAATTACAACAATGCAGTTGAAAGCATAATGTTTATTTTAGCAGAAAAAAACATATTTTGCAAACTGTTGATCCGGCAGCTTTCTCGATAAAAAAAAACCATACAAATATATAGTTTGTTTATACTTAACACAGTTGAATGGGCGCGGTCTAAAAATTTAAAAGTTCTTTAACCCAAGACTGCAAAGGCGTAACCGAAACTGGTCTGTGTAATAATAATCGTTTAATTAACATTGAAGAACTTCTAGCGGCAAGAAAAAGCGAACATTTATAATCACAAAGATTGTGTTAATTATTTAAACAGCAGTAAATTTATTACAATTCACAAATGAATGATTGTACACGTTGAAAAATTAAAAATATAATTTTAAAAATATACAACCCGGTGCAATATTGAAATTGAGTTGATACTGATAGTGATTGGGATTCAAAGAAACGTATTAAATGACGGTATCTACAAGTGCATTAACAGTAAATTAGCCTTAGTAAAAATTATTGTTGTTTTAATGCCGTATACATAGAATAGAAATTGTTAGAGCCATAATATAATTTTCCAAACAAAGTGGCCTCTTTTGTCAGTAAAAAAATGCAAAAATGTGGCTCATACGCTACTGTTCATAAACAATCACTTTTATAAAAAGGATTTTTGTGGCTTATTTACAATATTCTACAGTATGTCCCTAAAGTTTAGAATCAAAGTCATAAAAATAAAATGAGTGTTTTTTTTTGAAGAGATTTTTCGAACTCGTCGATTATTATTTTTCAAAAAATAAACAGCTGTAGGAGCAGTTTTAAACTCCCCATCGTTTAAGCCCTAATTCATTCAATTAAAACCTTCATTTTAATTTGATGAATTTTATTTCAAACCTTAGTAACATACTGTATACACTTGATAGCTCTTAGTGATAGGTACTCAGCGTAATGGGTGCTCAGGTCCTGTACCTAAGTACCTTTTTTTATATTAAAGTGAATGATACATTTTTATATATAAGAAAAGACATGAAGAGGTGAATAGTAAACCAACGCAATAACGCTGACATATATTACTGGCAAAATTAGCGATTATTTTAGGGTAAGATACATCACATAAACTACAATTTAGCATATTTACTGTTCTTGACTAACTAAACTGGCATTTAAGTACATTTTTTGAGTTGTTATACTGTTAATTTCCTACTTCAGTATTTTCCGCAGCCAAAAGAAAAAAATTAAACGCCTAGCTATCACAGTACATTTTATCCTTTCAGAACAGTTTGTAAACACACTGTATACATTATTTTGAATCATATAAATCTCGTTTGGAGCTATGACAAGACCACTATCTATTGTTGTACAGGGTTTCATGATAGTTCCTAGCATACTTTTGTATACTTAACACACATAACTTGCAAAACATTAATGTACATTACTTACAAAAGCAAAAAGTAAATAAAAACACACCAAAGCGTTCCATGAAATAAAAAACGTCAAAATTACGAGCCCTGAACCAATTTTAAACATCCCATCAATTTGAAGCTGGCAGTCTCAAATTTGTGTTTTAAAGTGCGAGGGAAAGGGTTTTTTCTTTTCACAAAAAAAGCTGCGAAATTAACTTAAGTGTGTACTTCGTTCAAATGTGGCTTCTCTAACAGAGCAAGTACCTATCAAAATACACTAGCTTAAAATTCCATTTTCAACATACAAAAAATAAGCTATCGCAGTTAGCGAAAGAGAAAGATTAAAGCAGTAAAGCTGTAGTCGGCAGGGCACGGAACATCAACGTCAACTGCGCTAGCTGTAATCGGCCTGAACTTAACACTTTATTGGTTCGACCCAGTGGCATTCTGTCGTAGGGGACATTCGGTTGTTTATTTTTTATTGGATTGCTTTACAATTTACATTTTAGGTCTCTGGTTGTGAGGTGACTACCTTGCTAAAGTGCCAGAAACTATTCTCAAACCGTACGTACGAGATATGATGCAAATATATGTATTACATTGCAACTATTAGGAATATTTTAGATAGCATATAGTTTATTTTCGAATAGTAAATAAATAGATAAGAAATAAGTGCCAAAAAATAGTGTTGATTACGCCTCTGGGCATAATCTTATTCTCTGACTAGTATTTTATTAATATTAGTTACTATTAGACATATTAGTTGTTTTGTTAGGTTATTTATTTGCAAATTTCACAACAGTATAGAGAAAAAAATTGTTAATACCAAACATTTCAGTGTTTACTGGACAATGCAATTTTGTTGAACTGCTTGTTGTCCTAATTGTATGCTAATATTTATTAAGCGGTGAAACGTAGACAAGGCAGTGTCAAAGAATGTGCTTATTTGTTTTTACTAAAATAACTTGATAGTACTAAAAAAATACACATGCTGTCAATGTAGTATGTCTAGATTATTGTTTTATTAACATATTAAATTAATGCATAATAATATATGTGAAAATAATTTATTACTTTTGCAATTGAATCTACAAAGAATTCTCTCGGGATAGATAAATATCGTCGAATATATAGACGATTTATTTAAAAAATGTGGATAATGTATGTCTCCTTTGTTAATGAAATTAAATGGTTTTTACGTACATAAAAAATCCTTTATTCTTACCAACTCTCGGATAAATTAAATGTGACACAAGAAGCCGTCTTCATACGTTTGAAAGTCATAGGAAGAAAGATCCAAAAGTTGGGAAAATGGGTTCCACATGAACTGAATGAAAGACAGCAGGAAAACCGAAAAATCATTTGCGAAATGCTTCTCGCCAGGTACCAAAGAAAGTCATTTCTCCATCGAATTGTAACTGGCGATGAAAAGTGGATATATTTCGAAAATCGTAAGCGTAAAAGATCATGGGTAGCTGAACGCTACCGACAACAAATGATCGACGTGAATCAAGCTTTGCGTGAAAAACGACCAGAATATCAAAAAAGGCAACACAAAGTGATTTTGCTGCATGATAATGCGCCATCACATACAGCAAAACCGGTCAAGGAAACGATTGAGGCATTTAGTTGGGAAATATTTTCGCATGTGGCTTACTCACCAGACTTGGCTCTGTCTGATTACTACTTATTTACATCGATGGGACACGCACTTGCTGAGCAGGGCTTCACTTATTACGAATATGTATGAAAATGGCTCGATGACTGGTTTGCCTCAAAAGAGCAAGAATTTGTTTGGCATGGAATCCACAAATTGTCAATGTATAGCTAGCAATGGGCAATACTTCGAATAAAATATTTTTTATCATTTTCATACAATAAACGTGTAGAAATACACCTTTATTGAAAGGGTAAGAAACAAAACGGATAAGTGCAAAATATGAAATATGGAGAAAGCAGGCTTTAAAGTTGCCACATATTCAAAACATTTGGAGGCTTGGTTGACGAATTTTTGTTCGCTATTTACTAAGGAAAATTAATTTCAGGTATAGTAAGAGGATTTCAGTTTAGATTCATTTTCTTTTTTCTCGTACTTATATCATTTTGTTTCCAATTCAAAAATTAATTGGGATCCCTTATATCGTCTAATTGTTTACATTTTTATTATAAACGTTGAAAAATATGTAACTGATACTGTAAAATACTTTTCTGTTTATGATAGAACGATTGATTAACTTCTTATATTGCCATAATCAGATTCCCAAAAGTTACTTCTACAAGTCAGACAAGACTTTAACATCAATCAACATGACGTCGCACAGGGAAGTTTATGATTCTCGGCCTTGGCACCGTCTCGTCCAGCAAGATGACAACAAAAAAATATCAGGCAATCACACTTAAAGTTACTAATTTGATATGCACAAAGTAACATTTTTACTGTATGACATTCTGTAATTGTTCATCTAAAACCCTTGGGACGAACTAGTCATTATTGGTCGGGCGTATTTTATCATTTTCCACATACATACTTGCAAACACTGTAAATATCTGTTGGTCACAAATGAAAAACAAACTAATATCAATTTAAAATCAATTATTATGTCGTTAGTTATCCACATTAAATATTTATATACAAATGTTAATTATTACTTCTATTATTATTTATCGCTGTACATATCTTAATTTGTGATTTACTTGCGGCGTGATAGTCATACATTAGATTATTATAATAATCTACGAGGCGTATAAATACGTTTAAATGTTATGTATATACTTACATAATTATTATTTATTTATAAATACATTTTATAAATAAATAAACACATTTCAATCTAAAATCTTGAAAAAAATATAATGTAAATTTTTTCTGTTGATGTAATTTTTACTTTAATTCGCCTTGTAAGCTATACTATTTCAGAGTTTGTTTCCCTTCTGTTTTGTAAACATTTTAGATTAGTCTTACATTATTTTCTTTATATAACACGCTTACAGATTTAGAAAAGTGATAAAAATACATTTTCAGTAAATCCTCGGTAATATTTATATTGTCAGTAGTTTTTGTAATAGTTTCTAAAGTTAAATTCAATACTACTTTGCTGTCAAAGATTATCAATTAGTTATAACTCCTCTTCAATATGTTTACTTGAAATCTTACTTTGAAATCAAATAATTATTTCTCGTTGGTTCTCAGCTATATACTTCCTGGTGTATACTGTCTTTTATGTCTTGAAAGTTGTTTAAATTTTGGATTTTAAATAACCCCATATGAAGCAATGTAAAGTTTTTATCAGATGGACTAGGGTAATAAATACTCAGATATGCCTTGTCTTAAGGGGGGTGTGACCTTTTCATTTAAAAAAATGCTTTTTTTATTTTTCTTCCTGAAACTAAAGCCATTTCTAGATTGAGGGCGTTGGTCCCATGAAAATCCGAGCAGTGCTCTAAATATTTTTTTACAATAACGACATGGCTCTTTTTTTAGTCATCGTGGCAAATTTGTTAGCCAAGTTTAGATTGAGATGAAAATGAAGAAAAATGGGACAACTCCGAATCAGGCTTATTTAAAGGAGTAAAGGTCTCCCGCGCACTACACCGTACCATACTAGGACCGTAACACCATATCGACACATGCAAACAAATATAATTTGCATCAATGGTCCAGTCATGGCACGCTACGGTTTTGGCCCGTAATGGAACGGTCTAGTGGACGTTGTCTGATACAAATTGATGTAAATTATATTTGTTTACATGTGTCGATATGGTTACGATCCTAGTATGGTACAATGTAGGGGGCAAAGACCTTTTTTTTTCTCGAGGGGAAAATCTTCAAAAGACACCTGGCCTCAGGTGTTCTGTTATTATTTGGCCAGGTAGCGTCGGATTCGTATGCGCCTACCGACTAAAAACACCCCGCTATCCTATCAGTGTGATGCCGAAGAGGAACCGCTCTCGCTTTACTTCTCCTCGGCATATCAATCAGGATACTTACTCATTCCCTACTTCCCTTTCCTCCTTCTCTTTCTCCTTCATGATGGACGTTACCATCTGCTCCACCACTGTCCATCTTTCTCTGCTCTCGAGCATGATTGGATCATGTTGTCCGCAATGATAGCATGTCCTATCTTTTGCTCTGCAGCTCTCCTTTCTCCTGTCCACCTTTTGCAGCTGAACACTGTGTGGCCGGCATCATCGACCTCTCCGCAGAACCAGCACTCTCTGCTCTCGCGCTTGCCTATATCCAATAGATAGTCCGCGAAACAGCCGTGCCCAGTAAGGACCGGGGTTAAGTAATACCCGACATCGCCATGTGCCCTCTCGCACCATGGTCTTATGTCCGGGATTAGCACCCTCGTCCATCTCCCTCGGGGCTCCGCCTCCCATCTCTCCTGCCAGTGTTCCCATAGGCTCTCCCTTGCTGCACCTCTGTCAGCGCCTCCGTACACCTCCCATCTCTCCCTTGCCAGAAGATCGATGGGTGGTATACAGGCTATCACCAGCGTTGCCGCTGCCGATACGGTTCTGTATGCGCTACAAACTCTTAGCGCTGCTCTTCTCTGGACTTTGGTGAGCTCTTTCCTCCATTTGTCTCTTCTCAATATATCCACCCAGATTGGGGCAGCATACAGCAAAATCGACTGCACCACCCCGTTGAGGACTCTCCTCTTTGATGCCCTGAGGCCCTTGATGTTTGGCATCAAGCGACCAAGGGCCGAAACAGTTTTGCCCGCCTTTTCCAGCGTCTGTTTTATATGTTCCCTAAACGACAGAGGACTATCAATCCAGACTCCCAGGTATTTAATACTCTGCTTCGGCACGATTTCGGTATTCCCTACCCGAAACGTGATGCACGGAAGCTTTCTCCTCCTTGTCAGGAGGATTGCCTCCGTTTTTTCCAACGTCAGAGTCAGTTCCCTCTCTTCAACCCACCTTAATCCTCTCAATAGTGAGGTTGGCGTTTTCCCTCATGTCGATGTCACTTCTTCCGGTAACGACCACCGCGATATCATCAGCGTAGCCCAAGACCCTCACTCCTTCGGGCACTCTGAGTCTAAATACCCCATCAAACATAATGTTCCATAGAATAGGACCCATAACCGACCCCTGTGGCACTCCACACGTAATTCTCCTCCTCTCGCTACCGTTCCCGGCCATCAATATCAGCCCTCTGCAGGACAGGTAGCTGGCGATCATGTTTACAACATACGGTGCTATTTCTAGCTCCCGCAGTCTCTCCATGATCTTTCCCAATGAGGCTGAATTGAACGCGAAAGGGGCAAAGGCCTTTAGAGTTGTATAAATCTGAAATAACTTTTAATATATAAATATTTCTAAATATGTAACTAATAATTCTAACAAAAACATACCAATAATAAACATAATATCAATAAGATATTACGTCTACATTCCCTCTCCAGCCTTTCGTTTTCGTATAATACTTATACTTGGGTATTTTTTTAACGAATTATAAAAAAAATCAAATCACTTTTAGAACAAAAATAGGACTACACGCGAAAATCACAATATAAACTGAGGAGTAAGGAGAGATAATGTAATACTGTAAAATGACTTTTGCAACTTCCCTATTGGGAACCCCACGGGGGTGTCTTTCGGCCGATAAACGCTCGAGTTATCAGCGAATATCGAGTTTGAATTTGAAAAAAAAAATGAATAAAGGTAACAAAAACACATTACCAAATATAATCATTTTAAAATATATCTCCATCGAACTTCTTGCACACATCATGTATGTCACATGATCGCCTGTCGCAATAAAAGGAATGAAAGCAGAAGCTAAATTTCAATGTTTAAATTAAATGTTGATTATCTTATAATGTAAAATCAGTGTCAAACATCAGGATTATTGAAGATTCACGATTTTCAGATGTTAAAGTTTGCGACGCCTGGCACTAAACTGGCACATCTTATATATGGTTAATTTCTAATTCACAATCAGAGTTATCTGGCAGAGTCTCTCTGCCAGGCAGAATGCGAAGAGATTTTAACATAAATGTTAGAAGTAGAACCCTTTAATCACCTTAAAAACGATGTGGCAACAATCTGATCACAAATATGTCCAAACGTAAGAAGTACACCCAGTAAAATAAATCAATAACAGCTAGCAACAGCATGTCTATATTTAGAACGGCGTCTTTTTGAGGATTCCTAGAAAAATGGGTCATTTCCAAATAAAATTCACTACCCAGACAATGAAAACATAGTGAATCTTGGGCGGTGGATATAACATATAAATAAAAGCCCATGATTCATTCTTATAATAATTCTTGTGACATGATTTCTTTATACGGCCTGTAAACAAATTCCTCAAACATTACATACAGACGCCACGCCTTCACCTAACTTCAAGCATTCAGTCCAGGTCCAGACTTTGTATGTACATGAGAAATAAACGAACAGATTGGATTATATACGAGGTATTCATAGTCGTTTCAGAGAAAGATTAATTTTAAGCTGAAAAATTCATATCAACATGTACAGTCGACGCAACAAAAAGGTTTTTAACCCGAGATTGACTTACTTTGAGATGTAAACGCTAGGTATACACAAACGGTACAAGGTGTTAAAACGAAACAAGCTTTTATAGAAAAATGTCTACGTTTATTAGAATGTTTTCTAATAAAAACCTTCAACCCAAGTGCATAATGGACGTGCTGAGAAAATTTGATGAGGCTGGTTCAGTTGAAAATGGAAAACATAATTGTCCGCATACCTTGCCACATACTAGTGAATTTGGTCTTCTTTTTCTTGGATAGATGTACTTGAACTTTTAAAAGTTGATTGAACTCAGTGTAAAATATTTAAACAGCTATTTCAAGAATCTGGAATCCCTGAACTTGCCATATTCCATCTCTATAAAATTCGCCATTTACATGGGCTAACTGAAAATGGCAGGAATTCTCGCTCACAGTTTTGGGAGTTCATGTCTGACCTATTCGAGAACACCCAGATTTGGCTTGTGAAATCTGTGTTTCAAGTGAAAGTACGTTTTCTTTGACAGGAGCTGTCGACAGACACAATATTGGTCAAAGTACAATTGGTACAAAGGTATTGGTCTGACGAAGATCCTTATCGTTATAGGGAACATCGTATTCAAAAACCAGGATGGGAATCCGCATTATGATGTGCGAGTAAGGTAATTTTTAGACCAGAGATCTCATGAGCGATGAATCGGACGAAGAGGTCCAATGAAATGGCCAACTAGATCGCCAGATCTTACATCACTAGAATATTTTCTATGAGGACAGCTGAAATCAAGTGTATGGTAACCACTAGACCTGGTTACCTAGAGGAGCTGAGGGCACCATCTGTACAAGAATATCAACAAATAACACCAGATGTTAACGCAGTTCGTTGAAATAGTTGAAACAACGATTGTAAAGGGTGGTCCAACCAAAACGCACTATGTTAATTGTAAATAAAACAAAAAGTTTTCAGAGAATTATCTTTATATTTTTTATTATGATAGAAGGATCTATGACAATTATGTGTGAAACAAAATATCGGCCAAATGCTCGCCACGGCTTCGGTGGCATACCTCTATTTGATGGTCCATATTTTCAATGACTCTGAGACATAATTGAGGTTCAATGTCGTTAATGTGCCGAATTATCTCATCCTTTAGCTCTTGAATTGTTCTTGGCTTATTGACGTACACTTTTTCTTTTGAATATCCCCAAAGAAAGAAGTCCAACGGTGTCAAATCACATGATCGTGGCGGCCCATTAACATCGCCACGACGTGACATAACACGGCCATTGAATTTCTCGCGCAAAAGTGCCATTGTTTCGTTGGCTGTGTGGCAAGTGGCACCATCCTCTTGGAACCACATATCGTCCAGGTCCATATCCTCAATGGCCACACTTGTTGGGCACGACGACGAGTCGAGGTTGACGGGTCTTCTGCTACACTATCGCGAACAACAGCAATGTTTTCCGCAGAACGAACTGGACGAGCATGCACAGGTATTTTCACATTTCCTACAGACCCGGCTTGCTGAAATTTGCGCACAATTCTCCCGATTGTGGACACATTTGGTCGATTATGCTGACCAAAAAAGTCACAAAGTGCACGAAATGCATTTTGATTTGAACGCCCATTTTCGTAAAAGGCTTCAACAATTTTAACGCGCTGCTCAATTGTGTACCTCTCCATGGTTGAATTTGTCAAACACTGAAACAAAGAAATGTCAGTTGGGCAAAAAACTTGACGTTAAAGTGTGACGTTAAAGTGGCTCAATTAACATCGTGCATTATGGTTGGACCACCCTTTACTACTGATACATTTTTTTATATTGCTTCATCGTATTTGAAGTATAATGAATGAACAAAAAGAGAGAACTTTTTGTAATTCACTTTAATTTGATATGTGATTCATATTACACTTAACATATTTGGGCTACTTCAATGCACATCACGTATTTGCCATAAGAACCCACATATGAATAATTGATATTCTTTCAGTCGGCACTCGGTGGCTACAGATTAAAAATCTGCTTCACGCTTCATAATCATGTATAAGAACTGTGCGTGTACTGTGTGTGTATGTGACAATTTTTGTAAGTTTTTTGTTAAAAATAATGGACCTACGGATTATGACGATGATTGAGAAAAGGATAAAGCATACAAGCCAGCAATTAAAAATATAAAATAAGCTGTAATTTAAACAAAAAATGAATGAAACAAAAAGCAATTACAAGCTAAATTTTTCTAGTTTTAATGTATATTGATTTGATTGTATTACCAAGTTGATATTAGGTATAGTATTGTGGATATGCCTTATGTCTGTGGACTTAATTTTGTATGTTTTACATTAAATACTAATATTAAGAAGTACAAATTTTGTCCTTATTTATTATACTGTATCTTTATATATCAGTATACAGAAGTATACTGATATAATATATATTTTAACCGCACAGAACTATGGTTGACTTACCGCTATTTGACACCGATTACTAACAAAACAGCGAACAATGTAAATTTCCGCTTTCTTATTTCCACTTTTTTCTAATATTGAAACTGTTTATGTAATTTGGGAAAATAAATAGTTTTGTTAATAATCGTGTAGTATGACTTATGTCGTATGGTGCTTAATTTAGAATCTGCAGTTGTAATGTTTAGTATATTTTAATTATTTTTTTTAATACCTATTTTATTTTTTAATTCAGTTTAAAATAATGTAACTAATAAAATGACTTCGAATAGTGGTCTAGTAAAGCGTGGAACTATCCATGAGGTACCTTCAAGAAAGAATGTAATGTAACACACTTCTTGCATGTATATTGCCATGCCAATATATTGTATAGGTAATACCGAAATCAATTTTGAATTAAGGATAGTTTTGAGGCACAGAGTATTATTTCATTACTGTCTTTATATCATTGCATAGGAAAGTCTTTCAGTACGTCCTTTTTTGATGGTACAGTGTCTGTGCTCAAATTCACTTAATTGAATAAAGAAAAATTGTAATTTATATTAATAATAAAACTTATTTTAATAATAATAATCCTCTATTAAAGAAATAAATACAAAACTCGGCGAAGTTCAGCTTAAGCTACTCTTGCCTTAATTATAATAATATAATATTGATTTACGAACAAAATATGATGAGAATTCAAAATTAATTTATAAAACGTTTACAATTTAAGATATATACAGAATAATTATTTAAAATAGTTTGATTATTCGATTTAGAGTTAATCTTAATTTTGAATGGATAATATGATAAGTGAGCCAAATATTTGATATAGATTTTGTCAAATTTAATGCCGATGTAAGAATAAGATTTTTATATATAGTTATAGAATGATGGGGAATGTGAAAATTTTCAATGTTGCTTAAATTTATCTTATAAATATCCGACCTTTTTGATAGTGTGAGGGTGTTTCATCTCTAATGATTTTATAAGTCAAGTTGCAATTAATTCTTAGGCGTCTTGTAAACATGTCCTTTAAACACAAAAATTTTTTGAGAAATATGGCCAAACTTCCTTAATCCAAACATACCTACAATACGCATTTTGTACTTTGTTTTACATAGTATCTGCTAATGCATTTTTAACATGAATATTTGAATAATTTATGAGAGAGCCGACAGCTTTTGATGATAAAAACAAATTTTAAGTCATATATTGACTTAAAATTTGATGATGATCATCAAATATTACTCCCATTTTTTTGTGTAGAACTTAGATTGTGGATGGGTAGAAATTTTATAATCGGTCAGAAATTAGTTCATTATTACAGCGAAGAATAGTTAGTTGCTTAGCTATAGCTTTTTCTAAAGTTTTCGCTAAAGCTGAGAGAATATTTGTACATCGAATTGGTTTATAGAATGATTAAGTTGAGGTAAAGGTGTCTTTGGGTAGTTAACTATGGCGCCATTCCACAACGATGAATAATAATTATATCGTTATTTACTTGAGTAAAAACTGAGGAAAAGTCATTGCATATTTTTCACCCTCACCGTAAGTTGTTTTCTTTTAATACTAATTAAGTACTAATGTGTTAAAAACCATTAATTATGTTGACTAATGATTGCGACATTTTTCTAAAAATATACCTATTTTAGAAACAGTCGTTCCTGGACGTTCCGCAGTTTTTTCCTAGCATCATTAAACCGTTTCATTCGTATCGAAGCGGTTAAAAACAAACCGTTATAGGTTATACGAGTAAACTTCAAATACGATGGTGTAAAAATAATATTGCCGTATGCACTATTCGTGTGGGAATAAATCGAAAACAATACGAAATCTGAACTACACAGTAAAAAAAAAAGTGGTTATGTGTGGACGAAACGACAGAGTGTAAAAACATTTTGTTATTAATATTAAAGTACGTACACTGGAACCTCTGAAATGATCACAATCATTCTTACTAGCTAGTAAACGATTATAAAAATGTATTGGCGTAGCAATTACGATTATGTTTGTGACGAATGGTGCACCAATCATGTTTCTGTAGGCCGTTGTCTGATACAAGAGTGTGGTAACTTCCATATTACGTGTAAACTTCGTGCGTTACATCTTGTAGGTGAGAAAATTCGAAGATATCCAAGCGTAAATGAATATCATCTACAAAAGCGGCGTTTCTCAAATCTCCTAAACGTATTCAAGGATTTCAATGTCCCGACATCCCTGAACCACCACAGCCGATTCTATTGGGGAACATGGTTATAGGTAGCATTTTATTATTCTGGGCATTTCCACAAAAAAATCTATAATGCTACAATTTGACCCTAAAGAAGGTAGCTGGTGTCAAGGAAAGTCAAGCGATATTTCAAGATCCTCATGTTCAAGCAGATTTACAAACTATTCATAACAATTACAAACGACTAGTAGCTGGTGTCAAGGAAAGTCAAGCGATATTTCAAGATCCTCATGTTCAAGCAGATTTACAAACTATTCATAACAATTACAAACGACTAGTAGAAGCAATAGAAAAATTAGAAAATCCTTATAAATATTGAATGCTGTACACACATAGATACATGGTTTATGAGACGGAAAAAATAATGCCATTTAAAAGTTTGATATTGTTAAAAAAAGATTCAGATTTAGCCAGATTAAAACAAATATGTAATGTTTCTGCGCCTACAAATCCATTATATAATTGCAACGATTACTTTAATTATGCCAATATTACATCATTAGATGCCGAACTGTCAGTCTCTTCATATAATAAATTTTTTTCACCACAGCGAACATCGCTTGCTGCAACAACTGTAGAAACATGCCTAATGCTGCAGATATTTTACCAGCCGATAGGAGTTAATCCAGCCGATAACGCTGTTTGAGAATTTTGTATAAATTATAACGTATAACCAGATTCTTATTATTTTCTTATTTAGCATTATGTATTTTATTTCGATTATTATAAAATAGCGAAGGGGACGCCTCTGCTGCGCCGACGAACCGAGCGGCTCTAAGGATAACAGGTGGTCTTCACCGTCTGGCCGAACGCAAATTCCATGCACCAGGATTTCCTATTTGCTCTCCGAAAACGGTGTCGAAAAGTAAAACGTAACGGATGTGCTAATTATTTGTTGTGAATTACTGGTATGTTTTGTTTGGAGCACGTAGTCATGTTTTGCTCGAGGTTAACAAGCCAAATAGTGGGCCGAGTTCTTAGTCGGAGAAATACTTACTTTCCCATTTTTCCATTTATGATAATGGTAATGTTGATAGTGGTTGATAGTTTCTACACTGCGGTCACAACTACCTAAAACGATTGGAGTGTGTATTAGAGGACGTACGGACGGAAGAAGTATCAAACCACAGTTCGCAATTATTTCTGATAGATAACGATATTGGTTTAATGTTACATAAGAATTTTTCAGAATTATGCCATATACAGGGTGTCTCGTTTGAAACGAGGCACCCGGGATAACTGTTGAACTAATTGGTCTACACAGAAATAGTGTCTACATCTATTACGTGTGATTCGTTTTAAACAGGACACCCATATAGTACATAGTACTAATAATATGATTTATACAATATGCTGTTGACGCTTAATTCTAATTGGTAATAAAATTAACATCTTTATTTGTGATATTTGCTAATCGGTTCGATCATCCTCCATTATCAGTCATGTTTTAATAGATAATAAGTTGAGATTCGCAGAATTGATTCAAGCGTTGAATGTTTTCAAATGTACTCGTACGTTAACTGTTATAACAACGAAAATAAAAATTGCGTTAATACAGCCGTGTTCAATTTGAGCTAACTGAATAAATGGGTATGAAAAGGAGGGCAACAAGTAATAAAATACCCACAAAACAAAGAAGGCCCCAAAAAGACTGATCTATAAAAAACAAAATACATCTCAACTGGCCTATGCAATCGCCAAAACTTTACCCTATTAAGAACGCGTTGTCACTTCCAAAAGAAAGAATGACAGGTGTAAACTTGGTGTGTAAAGATGGTTTAAATTGCCCCCAATGAATATAATTCCTTGTTAATAAGTCACTTTGTTTCATTTATGTTCCTTAACATCGTTTTCATGTTCTTCAAAAGTGCCTCATATTTTTGTGTTACATTTGACCCATATATTTCATTAGCCGTTTACAAGGAATTTGTGTTCTCTGTATATGCCCAAATATTTTGATCGTAAAATAGTTACATGGGCATATACGATTTGAAATATGTCTATGTAAATCTATAGTAAAATTTTTACTATAATTCTTATTTTTTGTAGCATCTTCATGGTCATCATTCGATATTTGTATGCAGCACGGTGATAAAGTTTCACACAATATTCATAATTTTATTATTAAATGATTTTTTGAAAATCTCTGAAACAACGATACTTTTTTAAACGACACTGATTTGCAGATTTAATTTTTTTTAACAAAAATGTTTTTTCCTAGTACAAATAATCTGAAATTGGTTAGCATGCATGTAAACGCTTTATACTGAGAGTTCAGTAATTTCCGGGCCGATATTTTCCATTTCAAATCGAATTGGTTGTTTCAGGCCCTCAAAATCACTTCATCAATAGACTGTTTGAAGTTTGTTGTTTTTTGCGACTTCAATCGCCAACTCATTCGATTCAAGAATCTCATAGTCAACGTTAACTATAGTCGTCTTTTAGGGCTTTCCTTTGAAAAGAAATTTGAATACTGCTATATATTTAGTTCCACCTTTAATAGTTTTTGGTATTAATGTTTGTAATTTCTTTACGATACTTTCTCTGGCAGATGGATAGAACGACGGGGATCAACTGAATGACCACCATATTCACCTTATTTGACCCGTATCGTATGAAAATGTCAAAACATTCAATGGATTTCTCACGAATATTCTTAGGCTTAGGGCTTTTTTAATTAATGAATAGCTCTTTTTTTCTTGTAGTTATGTTATATATTATGACAGCATATTTATTATTACTGTTAGTTGCTCTAGTTTTTTTGTATTTTTTTTTCTATAGGTTTGTTTGTGGGGGTTACTTAAAATCGCGGGAAATAATTGAACGTTCAATCCAAAGTGTTTATACGTCAAAATTGTTAATATTGAACAACTGTTTGTCCAAAATAGTCTTTTATTTATTTATAAATATTATTCATAAATAGTGAACAGGAACCCCTAGTTTGGATACCGTTGTACTCGGAATCCTTTAAAAATTCATTTTAGTTAATAAAACATTTGTGCGAAAACGTTTTTTCATCACTCTGTTTTGCGTATTCCATATTGCATTTAAATAAATTATACAATGATACAAGTAAATAGTTATTTCTGAACATATTTGTATGTTACGATTAAATCTCGATTTGTAACCATATACATAATAAAACTACCCATAACATACAACTTATAATTATAATCTTCTTAGACGTTGGTTAATGACCTATCTCAACCTTGAAATTTGATTTTACTTAAAAAAATACATTATAATACAGTATTTAGTCGGTAGTATTGATACTTATTATATGTATGTAGAGGATTTTTTTTTTAATTTTCACGTTTCTTTTAGTGCTGGGCTATTTATAACGACAAATAAAACTAAGACCGTACTTGTAGCTCTGCTTTTATGACCTTGACATAAGAAAATAATAAAACCAATGGTATTAAAATATCGGCGCTACATGTGTGTAATAATCCATACAGAGTGTTCAATAATACATTCATACATAATTCACCAATTAAATTCATATTTTTCACCTCTTTCGTTAAAAAAAAAACAATAGATACTGCCCCCCCCCCCCCCCCTTATTTCATAATATAGATTGATATTCGTCTTAAAAACGAATTTTGCTTAATAAAATTATACCTACTTTTTGAACGTAGTTATCGAAATTTTTGTACGAGACAAATATTACCGTTAGTCTTTATCCATGTAACTTTTACCTGATTATATAATAGAATAACATATACCTGCATATATAACATATCATCTGTAGATATATATAGGGTATCCCATAGGAAGTTACTGAAACTAAACAGCTCTCCTTCCCCCTCCATAATCTCAGTAAGGGTCATGTCCTTACTGAGTAAATCAATAAGGGTCTCAGTAAAGCTCAGTAAATTACCGGTTACCCAAGACCCTGCAAGTTTATTATAGCTTTGGTTTTGGTAGAAACCAGAAGGCACGCCCCAAAATGAGCGACCTGGAAGAAAGACTATCTCATCGAGTGCTATTTTTCTAGAGAAAAAATATATAGTAACGCGTGTAGAGGGTTACGTTTTAAGTCCTGAATGCACAGAGTTGCAAGCAAACACACTCTGAAATTTTGCTCGAATTTGACGCATCATTTGCCCTAGAATCATTGATAATTCTTCCAATACGGTACGGTGTTCTCGGTACAAGGAGTTTACCAGCAATTTAATATTTGATAATAACTGATAGGAGCCACAAACAGCTCTTCGACACGATGAAATTCTATCCACATGTTAGACTTCGTGCAAGATTAGACCATACCAAGGATGTCTTTCAAGAAATTCATCGTGTTTATTTTATTGTTTATGGAACTATTTCTGAGACGGCCTGTATTTAACGTTTATTTTCGACTGCAATCTGGAGATGTCACCCATTAATTGTTACAGAATAAGCGTAAATGAAGTTCTTGATACCCTTAAATGGTAAATGATGAATGAAGTTTTAGTGGGACTCGAACCCACGTGGCAGTGAATGTAATATTCATCAAAACTGGCACTTTATTACCAAATACCGGATTCAGAAGTTGAATTGAATCTTGTCTTATTGACATCGGTAGAGTGGTTTTGACATTGAATTGATTGCTCTTTATAGATGGTGTCCTTGTAAATTTATATAAGCAAACTTTTTTTTAACAAAAATTCACATTCAATATCCAGACATGGCAGATATTTCATTGTTTTTAAGCATTCCCCTTATTCCTTTTTAACGCCTTCTAGCCCCAATCAGTCAATTTCCCACAGACAACATTGACATAAGGGTTTGTTTATGCTACGTCGTGACCGAGTTTGGCTGGGCTAAGGTTAGCAATTTTCCTGAAAAGAGCTGTTCCGGGTTGTATGCTTTTAGGGCCTCGACCTGACCTTATCCCTTTCCCCAACTCTCTCGGCTCGGTCCTGGCCTAGTTTTCGTCGTAATTAGGTCATTTAGTCGGCGCTCGCTGCTGTAAGTGATGTAACAAATTCGTATTGTGCAAAAGGTCGACAATATTTGGAGTAGACCTACGAATATAACAACGTGTCTGACCTATTGAACTTCTAAAACTAAATACGTAATAGTGCTCAGTTTAGTACAGGCAAGCCGTTTATTTGGTAGACGTTGTTCAGATACATAGGTGAGAGACTGGCGAATATGTTTTAAGTACGTCAACAATTTGTAATTGTGACACGTATTATCTGATGGAAAATTATTTCTGACAATTAGAATATATGAAACGAGGTAGGATTTTTTAGAAGAACCAAATTACTAATGTGTGTAACGACACATTAGTAATTTAGTTCCAGGTGTTACACAAATGAAGAAAATGAATAATTACATATGATGTTTGTGTTATGCCAATTGTGAAATAAAGGATGTGGCTTGTTAAGTTACACAATGATTTTATTTATCTACCGTCATAAGAAACGTATTGAAATGTTGATGATGATTGGATATGGTTCCCTGCACGAGCAGTGAGTTTTGTGGGTTTGTGAGAAAGTTGTGAGGCTCAACTGTAAGTAAAGTAGAAACAAAATTTAGAAATTTTGGTACTATAAAAGATATACCAAAGGTCGTCGGGGAAGTACACAATTAAATGTGTTATTAGTCGTGCAGGAAAATCCTCATCAACCAACTGGCGAAATCGCATCAGCTTACAATGTATAGTCTTTTGAAATGTTTGAAAAAGGATAAGTGTCATCGGGTACAATTAATTCACGAGCTCGAAAAGTATGATTTCGGCCACAGAATAGAATTGATGATGAAGCAACGTTTGTTTAAAGTTTGGACATAAATCGATTTCCTTCCTCGAAAGCCTCAGGCTGGGGAGAGGAAGGTTACACATAAAGATCAGGACAAATATGTAATAATAATAATAATTCTTAGTCTGAACGACTTATTTGTTTAAATGGCACAGAATGCAGATACTAGGCCCTGAAAATCCTTATTGGACACACGCAGTTTCCAAAGAAAGTCAACGCATGGGAATTAGTGCATTACATTTTACGAGAATTTCACTTTTGCCTTGCACATCAACAAGGGGTGAATAGTAGACAATTTGAGGTTTTTTAATACTAAATCGGCCTATCCGAGCATGTTTGTCTTACTTATCCAGTCACGATTGTATTTGTTTTAACATTTTTACACTTACTGTATACCTCATTTTCTCGCTCACTGTATACCTCATTTTCACGTTCACGCTGTATGTTTCATCCAGACATTAATCTGTGCAAGTGACTTGGTACTTTATATAGTAAATTTGATTCTTTATTTACTATAATTGAAACTTGTTGAACTAATGACACTTTTGCGTGCTACATTTTGCAAAATCGTGACTGAAAAGTTGTTGAACGATTTTGATATTTAATGTATACGCTCGAATGCATTTCTTTCTAACAAGGATTTTCTTTGTATAAGTGGTTTAAAGTGGTTTTCGACGCTTGGGATGGATTCCAAAATGTTTCTTTTAAGAACCTTCATGCTGTTTCGAAATTTTTTTATAAAAATGGAGAACAATATCTGTCCATATGAGGTAATCGAATATTTTAGATTTAAAATATAAGATAGTTTGTCTTGTATTACCTTAATGTAAAATTTCTATAAAACATTTCTAACAAGAACAAAATGGATATACCTACCTACCTTACCTACAGATCTATTATTATATATACTTTCCACATACCTAATAAAAATGTTAGGTAGGTAGGTATGAGGAAAAATGTTAGAATGTTAAAAAAATAAAAATAGAGAATTACCGACTCTCCTAAATAATTCAAAATTTTATTTTTAAACAGACAGTAGTCTATTGTACCTAATTTTAATTATCCATGCATTTTTAGTGGGGTTCCTAGTTCAATAAGTACAGATTTTTTAGAAGACCCTGTATAGGCAGACTCAACTATCTCCTGTATGTCTATTATCGTCCATGCATATACCTATTAATAGGTAGAAGTAAATTAGTGAGCAAATCTAATGTTTTTATTTACAGTGCATTCCGCGAAAATAAAATAGGTAGGGGCCCCCGACGCTATAGAACTCGTTCCCACAAGTAATCAAAATCACTTTCCGGTTCGCACGCTTTCCAATGTCGAAACGAATCGAACACCGCCGATTGTGTAGTCGGTTTCGGTTTTAGCAAGGCAGGCAGCGCTGCCACGTAATGATGGATCAATAAACAAATCTGTGGTGCCCGCAAAATACAAGTATTTAACGCCAAATTGTTGAAAAAATTGTGATATTTAGTATTCTCATTTGTTTTGTGTGATAAAAAACAGTAACTTTATACCTGTGAACGCAAATAGTGCGCATTGGATAATGAATTGTGTGTTTCTGAAGCGTTTTGATGCCCCCCTCTCGTAGCACAAGTTTCGCTGGTTGTTCTTCTGGCGTCCATATTTGTGTGTAAGTTAGATTTATTTTTTTGTCGATATTATTACCGAAACATTGTAGTTTATATATCTTTTTATTGCACTATTAACTTTACGTTATGTACAGCTATTTTAAAAGCCTTTTCATTGCCAGCATTGTGCCTTTTGTTTAGGTCGAATTAGGATATTATTGATACTGTAAGCGGGGCATTACATTCCTATCATGCTAGCAGCTGTATAGATCGACGTTTATTCTTATTCCCATATTTTTTGTTTAAAATTCCTAAATGATTTTTTTTTTTCATTTCACCTTTTGATTTTTTTATATGTTCGTACAACGCCTACTATGCGCTTGCACAATCCTCTAAAATAGTTGTTTTCGTAGCTATAATTAGTTACACTCTCCTAAGCATGTACCTATCATGTAGGTGGTTGTGTAGTCAGGTTTTATTTTCGATTTAAAGGGAGGGTTTGATGAAAATTCGTATCTGTTGCCAACTCAAGTTTGAGTTTCTTAGATTTAGAATAAGGATTTTATATTTTTACCCCAAAATCTAATACATATAGGTATTAATTTTATTGTCAATAAGTAGGTACTTTGTCTACCAATACCTTGCCTAAAATTCGTAGGTAACTAGTAAATAGTGAGAAAAATGTATAGGATGCCCACAAATGTTATTTTACGCATTAGGTATTTCCTATTGTATATTTTAAATTACACGAAATATATTTATGTAAAATTATCTTGATACACTATCAAAATATTGATTAAAACATAATTTTTAAACGAAATACCTGTATATTTAATTCGTTTATTGTTTTTATTTTCAATTAAATGCTAGTGGTAAATTAACAATCAATCAAATTCTGATTTTTACGTAGCAAAGTAGGTTTTCAAGGATGCTTGTGAAAGGTGGGTTACTCGAATTTGTTAACTTGTTCGAGTTCTATTTTAAGTTGGTGTTATTGGTCTTGAGTAATATGTTAACAGTTTTTTTTTACCATAATCTTGTTTATTATGGGTTGTGACATACCTAAATAGAAATTGTAAATACGTAATATGTACAACATAACTGATTTTAGTAACTTTAAGTAACTAATTTTATTTATATCTTTTATGATGAAATCATAGCTAGACGAAATTTTCTGAAAAGTTTAGACATACAGATTTATTAAAAAAAAAATATTTAAAAACCTAAAAACCATTTTAATTACAATCGGTGTTTGAACATCAATTGCTACAGGGAATATTATCTACACAAGACAGTAACATTATAATTTGTAGAACGTTATTTAAATTAGAGGCCATTTATGTCCACAGTTTAGAGCCCTTTTGAAGAAAAGAAACTGTTATGCAGTATTTAAATAAAATGAGTTGTACTCCTATACAATTCTTGTCTTCCTGTGGAAAATTACAGTATTCTAAGACTTAATAGATGGATATTCAAAAAGTCTTTATAAAATATTGGGATAATCTAAAATATTTTATAAGAAATTCTATCGCGTGTGTAATGAACCCAAAAAGACCAGACTACATATACATAATTCAATGTCATTTAATTCATTTGCGATACAAAATGTTTTGTTTTCTTTAAGTTTATTTTTATTTGCTTAAAGATAAAGTATTTTCTGCAATAGATGTAACAAAATATTATGTTTATATTATGTAAATGTTGAGTGTGATAAACAATTAAACTAGGTACGAGATAAAATATAAAGTTATCTGCATATCCTTCTCAACCCCATAATTGTTTACTGTAAGTTATACAGGTATTTAGATGGAATAAGGGCTTTTGAAAATCATTAAAATCCTATATTTTATTAAGCCTTAAGGGCATTTATTTGAAATTATTTGACAACATTGTTTTTGCTGATTTATTTGTGTAATTGACTTGCTACTGAAATTAAAGAACCTTTTTATTGCTATCTTAATTTGTTAATCATATTTCAGCCATTATCTCTTTAAATTAGGTCATATTTCTTAAAATATTTAACATATACTACTCTAATTTTACGAGCGATTTTAAGTGTTACTTGGATTATAAAAATGAGTATAGTGATTGATTAAAAATTATTGTTATGTACTTTGTATGTTTTGTTAAAATCTCATTATGATATTGTGGTCCCTGTCTTTGGTGTATTTATAATGTAAGTATATGTTATTGTTAC
Source organism: Rosalia funebris (assembly GCA_037954035.1). Lineage (NCBI taxonomy): Eukaryota > Metazoa > Arthropoda > Insecta > Coleoptera > Cerambycidae > Rosalia > Rosalia funebris. The sequence continues at coordinate 17,841,746 of JAZFAV010000020.1, forward strand.
AGATCTCTGGCTGGCCAGACTGATATGGAGCACTAGTGACGATGCGCGCCCCTACCCCCTCCGAGCCGAAGTCTACATTTCCTACCTACCAAGTGCCTCAAGAGTCAGCCATGAGGGGCAGCGCACCCCCAGTACAAGTCGCAAGGGCAACTTGGGGGGGTCGAGCCGACCCTCCGAGTCCTTCCCACAGCGTCCCTAGTGGCGCTTCATCTGTGATATCCGGCTCAAGTTGCTGTTCACGTGGCAACTCTAATATTAGAATGCAATCTGTGACCGAAAATTGTCTTCTGAACTCTGTTACCGTACCAAAAACACAACGTATAGACCATGGCATGGTCGCCCACAATAATAGCTCTAAGTTAGATAGTAAGTTTGGTGCTTTACCCCCTGGACGAGACATTCCCAACAAAAAGTCTGATGACCTCGAACTGCTCGACGACCTCAATGCACTGAAATTTCTTAAATGCGATACTAAAAACTGCGATAACAACGACAAGAACCACGACGACATGTGCCACTTACATAGGCTTAAACTTAAATTGCGCACAAACGATAACGACACCAGTGTTCTGGATATGTGCCAGGACCTAGCCATGCCCCTCAGGCTTAGGGGAGGAGGCGAAAGTTCTCTCAGTACCGGCACCTCCGGCTGGGGCACCCCACCTTCACAGCAGGCCAGTAACACCAATGGTAAATATTCCAGTTCGCATTGTAAGCAGTTGGTATTTTTTGTGATTGTGGAAATGATTGCTAAATTTACATAGACGACTTTGAATTTTTTTGTTCGCCACAGGTGTATATTTCTTTAGGTGCAGTTTTTACTTAATGTCGACTGATTAAATAAAAACTTAATTTACATTCACATTTTTACCAAACATCAGCACGTTTATTGTTTACATGTTCTTGAAAATTTATTAAGGAATTACAGGAAATTTGAAAGGTATTCAATTATACTCATTTGTGAAAGAAAAAAATTGTATTGTATTCTATTTATGTGAAGAGATTTATTAATATAGCTGTCATATTGACAATTATATATATGAAACTTAAAAATTACGGACCAAAACGTATATTTATTCTTATTTGGATTTATGTGTATTGAATAATAACTAATATATCCTTTAACCCTAATTGAAATCCACTTTGGTTAGCAAATGATCTGTCTAATGTGTTACGTTTTTAAGTTTCATATGACTTTTGTGGTGGTAATTTCAGTTTGTTAATGCAAAACTTTTTAACACAAAATGGGTTATTTTTATAATCCCGTGTTCTGTTATTTGAGTTAGCTAAAATATTAGGCCCGTGTGACATCCTGATAAGAGGTTAGAATAAAGTGGTCAAATTAAGGCGTAACACATACTGCCAAGCTCTGTCTCCAGCATTTGACAGAAATACATAAATTTCTGTGATAAAGGGCTGTGTTCCATTCGACCATGGCACGATTTATCATTGGCGAATAGGATTTATGGTTGTTTTATTTACCTCCCATTATCGTCAGTAGTGTATATAGATGTCCTTCACCATTTTACTGTGAACTTCAGGACGATTGTCAATCAGTATTATGTATTATCATAAGATCAACATAAGATGTACTTATTTAAATTGAGTTTGTTTTTGATATGTAATTATAAAAGGCAAATAAGTAATAAACCTTTTGTGATTACATGATTGATGTGATATGTCAACAACCTCCAATGTTGCCAAGTGTTGACATTACCATTAGCAATCAATAATTAATAAAGTTGTAATTGAATTATTCACAATTAGAACTATGGTTTATTACTCTTCATTTAATATCTTAGAAGTTCAAATTAGGCAGCAGTATACTTATCAGCTCAATAGGTTAATTGTTTAATTTGAATTTCGTTAATAGTCTATTGATATTGATGAAATAATTAGTGGCTTTGGTTCTTCCATAGCCCATCATATTTTTGTTATAATTCTTAAATAAGTAGCAATTTCTTCTAAATATATTTTCTTACAACAAAGACCCCATAGGATGAAGTCCATTACAGTTAGGTTTTTTTGTTTTATATTTTTTCCATTGAGTTTTTGTATTGTCAATAATTAAAATAATATCCATTGAAACTAAAAATAAATTTCATTATTTATCTTGTTCTCAATTTGAAGAACAAAAACAGTCTGAAAATAGTATTGGGGATTAAATTTTGTATACAGTGTATCGTAAAAATATGTACATGAAATATATTCAACTACCATTTCATTATAGATATATTGAAATAGTAATTTAACATTTTACTTCACTACATTTAAAGTTATGTCATCCATATTTAAAAGTATACTAGTAGAAAGATATTCCTGAAAGATAGTTAGTTTTTTTCTTTTGTGAAATCTAAAGGAAACAAATATTTGTTTTGGAGCAATACACTTTGGAATACACTGCCTTTATTATAAATTTGTATAACTTTTGCAACATATAAGTTTTGTATCTAAATTATACTAATATCTATGGTCTTTCAATAACGAAATACACTTTTGGTGACACTATGTAAAATTTATAAAAAATCAATCCAGTTAAATACCTGGTAATTAGCAATCTTTGCCATGTCAACAATGTCGATTTTTCGGAACTGTACCTAGGTAGGGGTGGGTGGTACATTAGCACCAAAGTATTTTGTTTCATGTAGCCAATAACACAAGTGGCTGGGGCACAGCTAACCCTGTCAATCAGACCATCACCGGTACCCAACAATGGACTAATGCTAATCGACCACCAACATCGAACCCAGGCCAGTCGCAGGATGGTAACCGTCGTAGTTTCCTCCGAGGGCAATCTTTTACGACTGTTATTTTTTCCAGGAAACAAGGGCAATACTAACGGCCAGCAGCCGCCTACCTCTCAATCCAATAACACAGGTTGGGGCCAGCCTGGAACGAAGCCAACGCCCAACAATTCAATACCGCCTACCACCCAACCAGCTACCTCCTCGGCCAACACTCAGAACAACAACGGACCAAGCAACAACACAAAGCAACAGCTGGAACAACTGAACAGCATGAGGGAGGCTATTTTCAGCCAGGATGGATGGGGTGGCGTAAGTACATACGAAAAATTTAACTTGTATATGTTGCATTCTTTATTTGAATTAATTGTTATGTAAATATTTTTTCTTTAGCAACATGTTAATCAAGACACAAACTGGGACATTCCCAGCAGTCCCGAACCCCCCATGAAAATTGACGGTTCGGGTGGTCCACCACCATGGAAGCCAGCTGTTAATAATGGAACCGAACTGTGGGAGGCAAACCTTCGCAATGGCGGACAGCCACCGCCACAGCCCCAACAGAAAACGCCCTGGGGCCATACCCCTTCGACTAACATTGGCGGTACTTGGGGAGAAGACGATGACACTGATAGCTCCAACGTTTGGACTGGCGTTCCGTCCAACCAGCAACAGTGGGGGGGCACTGGCGGGAATACCAACAACGGTGCCATGTGGGGCGGTGAGTTAATTCACCTGCATTTATTTTCTTTTGATCATATGTCCATGATTTTATGTTTAACAAAGTGGATTTTGTGTTTAATCCGAGTATTTAGTTCCATTGTTCTCGCTAAAAAAATGTTTTATAAATAATTGCTTTAGTAATAAGTAAAAAATGTGCAAATTTCGATATAGGTAAGATCGTGAAGTATATTTCAAGTGAAGTATATATAATTATACTTAATAAATACCAAAATATGTTTTGTTTGAGGCAATTATTTAACGCTTAACTGGATGATGAACTGTTATGTTGAACATTTTTAGATAGACTCCATTTTTAATTATGTCGTAGAAAAAGCAAACATTCTAAAGTATACGTCATATTGGTTTTATGACCGTTACATATATTTTAAAAATGTTGAAAGAAAAATGATTTTACAACAATTTATTTAGAAAAATTGATAGACTAGTGCAAAAAAGGACCTTTTTCATATTAACAAAATTACTGATACATAGAAACACAAGAAAATAAAAGCATTTAGAATACTATACGACTTAATATTTAACTTGGACTAGAAATCATTGTTTGCATTTCCATACAAGTGTTGCAGACTTTGTGTTATAAGCATTCAATTTTCAACAGTTGGCTCACAACTGATACATTTATAGCTTAATTTTAATGGAACATGAGCTGTATTTTGATTGAGTTCCTGGGGAATTGATTTTTCTGTGAATTTTATTAAACTATGTTGATTGAATTATTGCTTCATATTTAAAAGATTTTTTTTTAAACAAGATTGACCTTTACTAAGTAAGTAATAGGTCTCAACTATCATCGTCAGATATTTTACTAAGAAGATCCTCGCCTCTGCTGTCGTCTTAAAAATTTGTATATCTTTAATTCCACTCTGACCAATTAATGACAGTTTTTCCATATATGTGGTATTTATTTTTTGGTTTAAGTTATCTAGAATTATATTTGAAACAATAAGATCATTATATTTGATACTTAGCACGGTGATATTTGAGCAAATTATACATTTCAATAAACTAGAAAAGTATTGTGAAAACTAGCACAATCTTCTACAAACTTAGCATATATGAAGATGTCTATACTTATAAGAGTTCACAATGTCAGTTAAGGGTTAATTTGGATAATACATCAACTTTAGTTTTCTTTCTTTTTTTTTTTTTTTTAATTTTGAATCCCAATAAATGAATCGCGATAATAATAATAATGCGTGTATCCCACTTCTGATCGTTGGTTAAGTGACTTTAATTTTTCACATTATGTTAGCAGTTTTTCTTGTGATATCTTGCTTCTCAAATTTGCTGAAGAATATTCTGCAGTCACCATAATATGTACTATTATTATACGAAGTAATTTATATACAAAAATATTTTGTAAGCTAGTTTTCATCTAATCAACAATTTCATCTGGGTGCAGTTGTGTTGTGCAATTAACACTGCTATGCGTTGTGTTATGCAAGAAATCAAGGGTTTTACTTTGTTACAAAAAAGAAGAAAACGGTTGCAAGACAGAATCACGATTTTGCAATGGAGACAACGGCCTTATTGAGATAATCATCATATTGGTATTGGTTTAAAACCCTTGATTTTTATTACGTTTTACTCTCAGGCCCCAAGAAAGAGAACGACTGGGGTGCAGGTGCAGGTAATACGGGCTGGGGAGACCCGCGATCTGCTGACCCGCGTCAAGGCGGCATAGACCCGAGGGAGATCCGACCCGAACTGAGGGACATTCGCACTGGAAATTCTGACCCCATGAGGTTGTTGGATCCCAGAGAACAGATGAGACAAATGGCTGGCAGTGATATGCGAGGAGATCCGAGAGGTATTAGAGTTTTTTTTTTTTCTTCATAGATAATGATTCGAGGTTCACAGCTTTCACAATAAATTCACAACACAACATATTCAAAGTGAAAAATGTTCTTTGTAATCTTATCTGATTAATCTTATCAGCAGGACAAATTTATTCAATTCAAAGTCATTGAAATGTAGAACGAAACAGAAAAAACAAAAATTTTCTTTACATATATGGATAAATGGTAAAAAAAATGGCAAATTGCGATGCCAAAAACATGATTCAATAAAAAAATTTTTTTTGTAAAATTTGTATTGGGAGTCTAATTTGTCATGAAACATCTGCAGCGTTTGGTATATCTTTGTATTGTATTACAAGTAAAGTTAGAAGTTGCACTGTGCAGTAACTGAGCTTGTAACAATAATTATTATAAGTAACTGTCAGCAGATCGCTGGTACTTTGACATAACAAAAATGTAAGTAGATGATGTGGATTTTGTTTTTCTGTTGTTTTCTTCATTCTCATCCCATCATTAATCTTGCCAAGATACTTGGATCTACCAAGTGTTTATACATAAATGAAAAAAGAACTTGGTAGATTTAAAAGTCAATACATTTAGGTACATTTTTTTTATTTATTTATTAAGCATGATTTGTAGATTATTAAAATAAATTGGATATCACTGCAGATATACATCAAATACTTTGATAATGCTTAAACTCAAGTTTAACAATATAATGCCGAATAATATAGTTTCATAACATAAATTTCATATAATTTCATAAAATAATTTTTTTTTTATCAAATGTCTATATGAATCATGCTCGGCTTTACTTAAAGGGCAAAGCATAATTTGTAGTGTAAACTTTCTTTAAACTAAGTTTTTGAAGGTTTTCAACTTTTTGAGCACAGATTATGATTGTCATTATTTTATTATGATTTGTGATATTCCTCATGTATTTTTACTACTTTCTAATTTTCTTTCTATGACTAGATTTTTTACATCTTAGATTTTCTTTATATAACATTTCCAGTGTGATAGTTTGGATTTAAAGTTTCAGTTTCATTAAAGTTTCATTTCAGTTTTATTAATGCAATTTTGAAGAGAAAAATACCAAATTTTATTTTTGTTTTTCGTAATTAGTTTTTTTTTTATATTTATGAATTTAAGGTTGTGGCGTTTCTCTGATTTTTAGTTTTCTAATTTTTTAGTGTCTTGTCAAGTGCAGAATAGTTCTTTATATGATCTTAGATTTTTGACATGCTAAATATTTTTTAACATTTTTAAAACCCCATCAAAGTTAGAATTTAAAGTTTAAAAATAATATTTTTCTGTGGTAAATCCGAAACTAGAAAAAAAAATGTGTTCCAAGGTTTTTGGCTTATTTACATTTCACACAGTACAAATTTGGCTGGAATTTATAGCATATAATAAATATACCATGTATTTTATGAAAATTCTATATATTGATTATGAGCTACCCCTAATTGAGTTACCATTGTTATTATGTAGGCGTGCCTAGTAAATTTTAGGTGCACTCGAGGGTTGGGGGAATGGAAAGATTGTTGAAGAGTAAGAGATACAAGGAGTGTCAATTTAAGTCCTACATGATCATAATAATCAGCTTATTAGCGGATTATAAATAAAATTATTTAAAAAATTTAAGCCTTGTCTATAAGTTGGATTACTGTGTTAGGAATAACTGGTAGACTGAATGGAGCTGGCGCAGAAGCCTTTTGGGGGCAGGCGGCTCCCCATGCGCCAGCGCAACAAATGCATCATCACAGTAAAATGCCTGTTGGACCTGGAAATAGCGCTGGTTGGGAGGAACCATCCCCACCCTCGCAGAGACGCAATATGCCCAACTATGATGATGGCACATCACTTTGGGGTAATCCCCAACAAGGTAGAATTCTTTTCCGTTTTGTGTAGTAGCTTGGATAATATACGATTTATTAACCCTTCAGCTGCGCAATAATAGAAATAATGTGTAACTAGAAGTAATAAATTCATACTTTGCGAGAGTATTAATCTATTAATTTGTTTGCATTTCTGGTAATTTATTTCATGAATTGGTATGATTAAAAAAACATACTGTTTATGAAAATTACGTAAAATATTTGCAATGTATGCAATTTTACTATGCGAAAGATGATTTTCTGCCCGGTTCTTTCTAATTATTCTCTTTGTACAATTGAAGGATTAATATAATCTGAATAGCTTTTTGTAGTGTTGGCCAAATACTGACGATAATACTTTGAGGTTAAATAAATCTGTAGCTTATAACCAACTATGTTATCCAATATTTACAGTTAATTACCTGGTAATTGCAGTAAGTTAACTATCATAAATATTTGCTTTAAACAATATCTTAGTCTATAATAATATCTAACATAAACATTATTCAATATTTTGAAAAGATAATGTTAATACGTATCAGTTTACACATTTTTCCATAGTTTTGACCTGGTTGAATACATATTTTAATAAACCACATTTTTCACTGCAGATTTCATTGACATTCAGAACTTAAACGATATCGAAGCATTCACAATAGGGTGTTATCGGAAATGTGGTCAATTTCTTCAAGGAGGAGCAAGTAGATTGTGTGAACATCATAAGTTACATAAATCTTTTTCCTAAATTACATCCTGAAAGTTCAAAATTATAAATATTTAGTTTTATTTTTAAGTAATATAAACAACAGATTCATTTCTGTAGTAATCAGTAATGAATAATATTTAAAAAGTTCATTTCCTCGCTAAATTTATTTTGGAATTGCAGTAATAAATCTGAGTGTTATTTTTTTGACAAAATCATTCGTAATTAAAATCAATACTACTTTATTTTCAGAGGATTTTGCAGGCATTTAAAACTTCAAAAGTATAACGCAATTTCCTCTAAAGTAATAGGAGTAGTTCACCTGTATACCCACTAACGCCGTTATAGCCACTAAGCAGATACTAAAAATTGTATTAAATCGGTATGACCGTAAATTTATTGTCAGTGTTATATACAGGTTATTAAAATACACAGAACAAATCCCTAAGGGAGATTATGTCAGGGCGCATCTTAGGAAAACTATGAATTTACATTGTTATTTTTATCTGATCTCTACATGCCTCCCAAGAGAATGCCCACGTTTTTTGGACACTGTATCTTTACAAAAGAAAACAAAAATAAAATAAACTGGAAATGACAGTAAACAATTTTTATTGTAAATGATACATTTTTAGTCCATTTAGTAGTACTTTTACCTTCCAATTTATTCTAAATTAGCTATGGATCTTAATTAAACTATTAATTTTTATTATTTACACTATACATTGTATACAAATATTGACAAACAATAAGGGATTTTTTTAACATTAGGTAGTTACAAACAATATAGAACTCCAAAGATCGATTCCATTAAGTGACTTCTTGTTGATTTAAAATAAGTAAATGAATTTTGTGTAATATCAATAATATCGTATTTGAGGTCTACGATGGTCAGTTGCCAAGAAATATCTATGGAATAAGTCATTGTGGAACTATTTAATTATAGTTGAATGAAAGATCGAAACAAAAACTTAAAACTACAATGTGAATATTTAAAAGATAATTGAAGTGTTTTACAGTGGAAAAATAGTCAGAAATGACCCATCCACATTGTAAAGAAATCTTTGAAAGCATAAGATATTGGGGAGACATGGTTCTATGGTTAAGTTTTATGGGAACCTTTGGCAATTTTAAATTATTTTATATTGAATAAATTACAAACTGATAAGAAGTAGAGCTCATAACAGTTACATGAATATGATTAGTTAACAATGAACAATGTCAGTAATAAGACTAAATGCAATAATTTTTTAATTTAATAAAAAGCAATTTAATTTGCTCAAGTATTCAAGAACAATTTCAAATTCCGATGTTGTTCCAAAGATTATCTCAGTAAATATGAATTTCCCCAATATTAGAAAGCCCACTAGTTCATTAACATAAAAAAAATACTGTATTAATTAGCTAAGTAGATATATAGAAAACCCTCTAATATTCTTGTAATATTCTCATTGGAAATGTATGGCAGAACATTTCTGTAATATACATTTAAGTAAATTCCGTGGAGAGCGAGACACACTTACTATTTTGCATCCAATGCTAGGCTCACATTGGAAAGATCTGCCTACAGGGGGAAGTATGGGTCGTGGCAATGCCGCTGGACCGCCGGGAATGGCTCAAAATCGTATGAAACCCGACAGTTCGGTGTGGGGTCACGGCCGTAACGGTTCCTGGGATGAAGTCGGACCAGGTACCGGCTGGGACGAAACAGGGCCCTGGCCCAAGCAGAAGATGCCTGGACCTTTGTGGGATAACGAATTGGACTGGTCTCACAAGCAGGCCAACAAGCCACAATTGACGAAAGAGTACGTGTGGAATTCGAAACAGTTCAGAGTTCTCGTTGATATGGGATATAAGGTAACGTTTTTTTCTTTTAAATCAGATTGTTATATTTTTGCAGGTTTAAATTTAAATAAAGACGTTTAGAAAATGAAAATTGTGGAAGAATAAAGTATCATTATTCATATATTTGATGTTAATTTTTGCGGATTATTTTAATAAGAATATTGCAGTTAAAACTTAAAATTTAAGTAAGTTGAATAATCTCACCTTTAATGAAAGGACAAGTATAATTGGAAAAACCTTGTCGACAAAAGTAAAATAATTTAATGTATCAAGATGAATCATATGCATCATATATGTTATTTTAGTGGTAAAATTACATTATTTACAATTACCATCTTAACAATTGAATTGGGATCAGGAATTCTCAGGATTAACTCAGTTTTAATCATCTTATACCAACTTGATTGACATCGTTAAGAAATGCGCATTAAGCAAGATTATTTTTCTGTAGTAATGGAAACTGGTCTTCCGTTATACACTTGGTACTGGCCGAAATTATAATAGCCACTGTATTTTGTATACTGTTATTCCAAACTAACATTTGTCGGAAATGTGTGTGTCGAATGGAAATAATTTGTGTTATCAAGCGATAAATAAAATTCTGGAGAACTAGAATTTTTATATTTTTGACTCCAATATATCAATTTCGATCATCATCATTAGGTCATCAGTCCTAAGACTGGTTGGACGCTAACCTCCAGCTTCTCCTATCTTGTGCTAACCTACGCATTTCGCTAATTGTGCTACAACCTACATCCCTTACTATTTGCGAGCAGTAGTCTAATCTCGGCCTACCTCTGCCTTTCTTCACTCCTATTTCTGCCTCCAAAATATCGCGGACTATTCCCCCATGTCTCAGCAAGTGGCTTACCATTCTATCTCTTCTCTGCTTTATGTTTTTCCACATACTTCTTTTCTCGCCGACTTTCTCTAATACTTCTTCGTTTCTAACCCTATCAGTCCACGGTATTTTCATCATTCTTCGGTAACACCACATCTCAAAAGCTTCTAATTTCTTCCTACTTGCTTCCTCTACCGTCCAGGTTTCGCAGCCGTATAGTGCCGTGCTCCATACATACGTTTTCAAAAATCTTTTCCTTGTTTCTAAGTTTATTACCCCCGAGCATAAAAGTGCTTTCTTTTTGTTAAAAGCTACTCGACCCTGCGCTATTCTTTGTTTTATGTCTTTATCGCTTCTTCCATCCCAATTTATTTTACTTCCTAAATAAGTGAAGTCTTTAACTTCCTCCACTCTTTCATTATTAATTTGTACTTTCGTTTTTGCTCTGTTCTCGCGCCCTCTGCACACTAACACTTTAGTTTTGTTTTTATTCACCCTCATTCCGTATTCCTCTGTCAACACTGCCTCCATTTCGTTCAATGCTGATTCTAATTCCTCCTTACTAGATGCTAATACTGCTATATCATCCGCGAATCTCAGCATTTTTAGTTTCTGTCCCTGTACTTTAATCCCGAAATCCACTCTATCTTTTACCACATTAATCGCCTCTTCGATGTACAGATTAAAAATTAGTGGTGATAGCGTACATCCTTGTCTTACTCCTTTCCTAATACCTTCTTCCCTTTTTTCCCCTTCTACTTCTATAACAGCAGTTTGTTCTTTGTATAGATTGTGTACTACTCTCCTATCTCTATACTTCATTCCCGCGCTCTTTAGTATCTCGAACATTTTTTCCCATCTTACGTTATCAAAAGCTTTTTCTAAATCTACAAATCCTATATAAGCGTTCTTTCCTTTTTCTATTGCTTTCTCTAACATTACTCTTAGCGCCAGAATAGCTTCGCGGGTTCCTCTATTTCGCCTAAAGCCGAATTGGTCTTCTCCTAGTATTTCCTCCGCTCTATTTTCCATCCTCTTCTGCACTATTCTAGTTAAGATTTTTGACTCGTGGAAAGTTAGGCTAATCGTTCTAAAGTTCTCGCATTTGTCGGCTCCTCTCTTTTTCGGTATAGTAACGATAATGTTCCTCTTATAATCCTCCGGCATCTCGCCCGTTTCATATATGTATTTTACCAGTTCAAACGTCCTATTTACTACTTTCTGTCCCGCACATTTCAAAATTTCCGCCTGTATTTTATCTACACCCGGCGCTCTATTATTCTTTAGCCCCCTTAGTGCTATTTCAAATTCCTCTCTCAATATAGGTTTTCCTACATCTTCCCTATCGATGCTAGATTCTTCCTCTAATATCTCTCCTAATTCCTGACCCTCGTATACATTTCCTAAGTACTGCTTCCATCTATCCGCTTTCTCCTCTCTTCCGATCAGTATGTCCCCCAATTGACTCCTAACGTTTCTACTTATTGCTCCTATATCCCTGAAGTTCCTCTTAATTATTTTGTAAGCCTCATCGGTCTTACCTACTTGCAACTTATCTTCTACTTCTTTGCATTTATCCTCTATCCATTGTTCTTTCGCTTTTCTACATTTTCTAATGATTTCCCACTTTATTGACTTATAAGCTTTCAGTCCTTCTTCGTCTCGTCTGTTTTTGTAGCCTCGTCTCTTTTGCATTAAGTTTAAGATTTCGTCCGTTATCCAGGGCTTCCTAGCTTCCCTTTTATGGTGTCCTAAAACGTCCGTAGCCGCGGAAGCTAGACTATTCTTGATACCCTCCCACTCAGTTTCTGCGTTCTTGATTTCGTCCTTACTCGTTTTATTTATTAATTGATCTGTTTTATTCTGGAACTTATCTTTCATATTCTGATCCCTCAATATGTCTACATTTATACGTTTCTTATCCTTCCCGATTTTCAGATTTTTGAACTTTAATCTAGCTTTCATGACTACCAAGTTGTGGTCGCTGTCTACATCTGCTCCTGGATAACTCTTACAGTCTTTTACTTGATTTCTAAATCTCTTCCTAACCAGAATGTAGTCTATCTGATACCTGTCTATCCCTCCTGGCATTTTCCATGTGCACCGCCTCCTAACGTGATTCTTGAACAATGTGTTCGCGACTACCATCTTGTGCTTCTCACAGAATTCTATCAGTCTGTTACCTCTCTCGTTTCTGTTTCCCAATCCATAAGGACCTACAAATTCTCCTTCTTTCCCCTCACCTACGACTGCGTTAAAATCTCCTACTATTATTAAATTTTCATGACCCTTCACAAATCCTATTACCTGCTCTATGTCCGATCAATTTCGATATACCAATAAAAAAAAGTAATTAAATACACTAAAAGAAAATACGAGGTAATATTTTGTATGATATCGTTTTGTCTGTATCAAATTGGCACATTTAAGCATAGAACCTAATAAATTGTGAGTAGTAGATTATGTGGTGGATTTTGAACCTTTGGAAACTTTCCCTCAAATAATTCATCGACATATGTATTTTCATGGCATTCTTAGTCGACTCCCCAGAGGTTTTCTACGGAGTTTATATCCAGTGACTGGTATGGTCATGGAAATATTATTCTTTTTTTTTTTCATCCTTCGATGGCGCCAATTTCATTATTGAAAAAAGTGTGTAATGTGGTGTTTTTAGAATAAATTTGAAAGCTTATTCGATGTAGAAGTCAGTGGCGGCTCGTCGGGGTAGGCAAGGTAGGCGTCGCTTACCTTTAAAATTTTATGTCATTTCACATAACAGCGCAATTACAATGAACTGTTAACGTCCCTGATAATACAGAAATATTTAATATAATTAATAATAACTATTTTATACTAATTAAATTATCTATCGCCGTCGGCGGCGCTGGTGCCGTAAACACCCTTTATATATACCACCGCAGTCCGCACGGCGCCGATCATTTTATTCCTAAACAGAACAACCAGACCAGGCTCGGTTCTCCATCCCACCGCCTGAAAATCGATAGCTACACGTCAACCAGATGTCGGTAAGACGACAAATAGCGTTATTGTAATGGCAAAATAATCGCAGCTCAGACGTCTGCAGCCAATTATACTCTTTAAATAAAGCAGTCGAAGGCGAATGCAATCGCCGCCTGAAGTAGATCGGCGTTCTTCGGCAGATCCGAAGACGCCTTCGCATTGAATAAGCCGTGACATTACTGGGTTATATACCTATTGTGATGATCAATTTGAAACATTAAATATCGAGTCAATGTTGAAATATTTTGTGGAATATGAATTTCGAGAAATATTTCCAGAGGTTTTTAAACTTATTATTTTAATTGCTACAATTCCAGCAACAAGTACATCTTGTTTAAAACGTATTAAAACGCATAGTCGGAACTCTATGAAGAATGAACGTTTATCGTCGCTTGCACTTATTTCAATTGAAAAGGAATTATTTAGCACACTTCAGAAATTTGATGACTTCACGGAAAATATAATTAACAAATTTTCATTAATTAAAGATAGGCGCATTAATTTAAATTATAAAAAGTAGTAGGTATTCACTTTGTAATTGTCAGTCAATAATGGCGATGGTTAAGGAAGACTGTGAGGGGAGGAGGAGGCCTATACCCTAAAGCGCCCTAAAATAATGTATTATTGCCAACCCAATTTACATAATATAGGTATAATACTCAATAAATATATTTCGTTTATTCCAATTTATTTATACCCACAATAACTATTATTATTCACGAATAACAAAGAGGTATTAAGTTCAAAAAATCTTTGTGAAAGTCTATATTCTTGTATAAATGAAATTCAATCATTGAAATTCTGAAGTACCAGGAAAACGCGTGACCTTGAAAATTTTAAAAATTTTCGTCTGCGGCGCTATTTTTAAGAGTTGATGAAGCTCATACACCGCTATCGCCTACCCTAATATGGATACCAGGGGCCGCCACTGGTAGAAGTAATGAAACATAGTTTACTTTTCCAGAAAGCAAATCTGCTGTCACCAACAAGCGCTTTCACCAACCAAATTCACATCATTACGAGATATTTGCTCTTTAAATTTTGATTTTTCCATAATTTCCAAATTTCTTAATCTAACGTGTATGAAAGACAGTATAGTATTTCAGTGTATTGCAAAACATTAATTACAGTTCTTTTTTTATTGATATTCTTAGATTTTCGTCCATTTCCATAAAAAAGCATTTTTACATTAAAACTAATTTAAAACAGTTCGACAGAATTATACTGTACTTCTGCATTAAATCAACTTTCTGATAATTGTAGATGTAGCTATCTGCCTTTTTTTTTTATAAATTTTAATTCAATGTGTTAAACACTATTCCAAACCTTAATACGTAATATTCTCAACATAATGTGACAGCGATTAACTAATAAAAGCTATAATATCCCTTTATTATAAAAAAATATCCATGTTGTGTTTTTTTTTTGTAATTAACCACAAATAGTTACAATTATTGAAATCACATTGTCTATGATTATAAAAATGGATCCAATTAATGACTTCATTGTGATTATAAATTCCTATGAGACAATAAAAATGAGCGATCGTAGAACCTGTTTGTGATCTCATAAAAATATTCAGAAAATCAGTTTCAAAATGGTATTGAGAAAATTGTTTTCTATAAAATTACAGAAAGAAGATGTAGAAAACGCACTGCGCATGCGCGAAATGAACATGGAAGAAGCGCTCGACATTCTTTGCCCTATGCGTAACAATCGAGACGCGTGGGGTGGCCGCCATGACGACCATTATGATCATCCACCGTTTACCGGGCAGAGATTCCCGCCGGGACCTGCAGCACAGTTATCCGGGTTCCCGCCCGGTAGTAATGCTTCGAATCTTCTGAATAACATGAATAGCGCTGGAAACGGCTCTCTCATCAACACCATGTCTCCTGCGGTTATACAAAAGATACTCACACCGGGCGGTACTTCTCAAGGTTTTGGCGCCACTACCGCCGCGGCCAGCAGGACTCTCCAGCCTCAATCTCAACCTTCTACACATCAACTGAGGATGTTGGTGCAGCAAATACAGATGGCGGTACAGGCTGGCTACCTCAACCATCAGGTTGGTGTATTTTATATGAAGTGTGTAACACTTTTACTAACCTCTCTTACATATTAACTGATTTTGGTCAAATTTGGATCTAAATGATGAACTATTGTGCAATTATTTTTTCAAATTTTCCTGCAGTTTTTTTTTCCAAATGATCAATCCTATCAGAAGCCATACTAGGAATTGTTTTCCATAGGAGGAAAACTACTTTGATTTTTTATCAGCGTGCTTTTTTGTCTCCTATTCAGAATTTCAGTACGCATCAATTAACTGTTTTTGAATAATGGTTATACTTATTCTCAAAGTCCATTTTTTCATTCATAATTATTTCCTACCCAGTTGTTTGTATTTTAGATAATACAATTCTATTTACATTAACTTCTGCCATTTAAGGTTTATAAAGTTAAGGGATTTATTAATAAATGTTTTTTAAAAATAAGTACTGTTGAGATAAATAAATTATAGCCGGCTATAGCCAGCACTTGTATCTATGAGCTATAGCCAGTATTTATCTCCATGGGTTTGCCGGCTATAGCCAATGTTGGAAGCAAAAGGATTAAAAAAGTGCCATTAAAATAAGTTTTGCTTAACTGAATATTATAAATCAAGGGTCACCTATAATCCAAATGTGACTAAAAATAACAGGACACCCTGTATATAAGTAATTTATTAACTAACGAAATTTTTAACTGTCTATAGATTCTCAATCAGCCACTAGCACCTCAGACTCTAGTACTCTTAAATCAGCTCTTGCAGCAGATAAAAACCTTGCAGCAGCTTATCTCTCAGCAGACTATTGCTACGTCTCATGCGATAAATGGAAAACACAACAGCACTTTCATGCAATGCTCCGTACTCATCACAAAGACTAAGCAGCAGATACAAAATTTACAGGTAATAAAAATTACGCGGCGTTTTATGCCTAGACGACGATCTCGCTGACGATCCGGTGTTTTCTTTTCACACAGAATCAAATAGCAGCCCAGCAAGCCGTCTACGTGAAGCAGCAGCAACACCAGACCAGCATGGGCGGCTCCTACGACTCCTTCAAAACGAATGCGATGCACGACTCCATTAATGCTTTGCAAACGAATTTTGCCGATCTCGGGATCAACAAGGACCCTCAAGTGGTAATATTTGGGAGGTTAATTTCAAATTTAATTCGATTGATAAGGTGTTCAACTTGCAGAATCAGCAACAATCAAGACTCAACCAGTGGATGAACAAAGACAAGGAAGAGGGCGGCGAGTTCAGCAGGGCACCTGGATCCTCTTCTAAGCCCATGGCCACCTCTCCCAATATGAATCCCTTAGGTCTCAATCCGACAGATGGGTAAGCATCTATATTGAATTTACTTAATACTGAGTGCTTCAGGTGGAGGTCATTTAGTATAAAGGTAAAATAAGCATTAGGTTCTGAAGTACGTTTTGTTAGGAACATTGTAGTGTTTCAATTCAAATACCTTAAAAATAATTATTGAGAAATAACGCTGATGGGCAAGGTGCATTTTATATTCATAATGCTTTGTTTAGACTACTGCTCGCAAATAGTAAGGGATGTAGGCTGTAGCACAATTAGCGAAATGCGTAGGTTAGCACAAGATAGGAGAAGCTGGAGGTTAGCGTCCAACCAGTCTCAGGACTGATGACCTCATGATGATGAATGCTTTGTTTACTTTTCGACTTATAAAAATACAGTTTTATATTTTTAAACAGATTGTAAAATACCCGACAAAGAGCATTTTCCGATATAATTTATTCCTGATGGGGACACTGAATTCACTGATTATTTTTGTTTTTAAATCCATCACTTTTTTATCAGTCTAGATTTTTGTTTAAAACATGACGGTTTGTTAAGAGTATTAAATATAAATAAATTCTTATTAGAGTTCGATAGAACAGAAGAATAATTCAAGGGAACTTGAAATTTAAGAAGCATTTTTCAAATTATTTAATACTTTTGCAAGTCTACTTTTACATATCTTTAATTTTTTTCTCTTTGCTGGAATATGTGATAAAACAGTTTTAAGGCTATTAAAATACCAACAAAAATGCAGACACAACACGTGTAATCTTTCCTAATTTTAACGAGATTTTTCAAGTCCTTTTCAAAGACATATTAGATTTTTTAAATAAGACTGATTTGAAAGGTATCATAGGCCACTGTCAATATCCTAGTTGTACATGATGAAGACCCCACCTTTAAGTAAGTTTTGATCCCAATTTATTTCCTATGATTAAAACATCCGGATCCAATTAATGAACCAAACCTTGATTACTATTGATAGTGGAAATGAGGCAATGAGATCATGAATATCGAATGCAAGGTTCCAAGTGACAACCTTTGTTTCATATTATTTGTCAATATTGTTTCAGACCATGGTCCAGTGGACGGACTGGAGACACCGGCTGGCCCGACTCTGGCGGGGGCGACAACTCCAATGACGTGAAAGACGCACAGTGGTCAACCACCACTCAACCCTCCCTGACTGATCTAGTACCTGAATTTGAACCTGGAAAACCCTGGAAGGTAAGATAGGCCCGTTGAGAACGCTGCCAGATCTTGACACGTCTTACTTTCAGGGTAATCAGATAAAATCAATCGAAGATGACCCCAGTATTACACCCGGTTCGGTGGTGCGTTCACCTCTGTCCATTGCCACAATCAAAGATAACGAACTGTTCAACATGAATCCCAGCAAGAGCCCCCCAGCGACTGACGGCATTCAATCTCTGAGCCTCGGCTCGTCGACTTGGAGCTTTAATCCGCCAGCTTCTACGGCCTCGAGTGCTTTCACAAGGTAAGCCGTGTATGAAAATAATGTTTAAGGCGCTATAATGAAGTTGTTTTGGTTTCAGTCCTCCAGGTAAACTGCCCACCTCCAAGGGAGGTCTAGTTGACTTAAACCCCACCACGGCCGTCACTTCGGAACTGTGGGGTGCTCCTAAATCGGCCCGCGGCCCGCCCCCCGGCCTGTCGGCTAAGGGCGGTTCCTTAGCGAATGGATGGACCGGCAACCTTGGAAATTCTGTTCCCTGGGTCAGCAGCCAGAGAAGCTCGGGCAGCTGGGGCGGTTCTTCTCCATGGCTATTGCTGAGGAACCTAACTGCTCAGGTTGTTTTTTTTTTGTTATATCTCGTTTTTGTTGGTTTTTATTTTTGTTATATGTGAAATTAAAATAATTATAAAAATTTTGTTGTTTCAGATCGACGGATCCACTTTACGCACATTGTGCATGCAACATGGTCCTCTGCAAAGTTTCCACCTCTACCTGCATCAGGGTTTCGCTCTTGCCAAATACTCAACTCGTGAAGAAGCTACCAAAGTGAGTACCAGCTACCTTTTAGTGATTTTTCTCTTCTTGATATAGTGGCGGAATTTTTTTTAACACGTCTGCAATTAAAAAAATATGTGTACAGGGTTTTAGGATAGTTCCTGGTATTACTTTATACTTTTCTCAGATACTAAGCAATAAAAAAAAAATACTAAAGTGTCCCATGATGTAAGAAAAGTTGTAATTAACATCCTTCTGCCTCTCCTCTGAACTATACCAAAACCAAGATGCCCTAAAAGTGCAATGACCTATTTTTTTTATAAAAAGGTGATAGGCGCTATTGTCATTTAATTCCTAAATTAGTTATATGTTCTACATTAATTCGATAATATTAATTTTAATTGCAATTTATAATCAAAATTAAACAAGAAATGTTAAAATTCAATTGCATAATGCCTATCTGCGACATAGCGTATGTAAATTAATATCGTTTTGTCAAATATAAAAAGATTACTTCTTTCATTCTCATACTTCGCTGATATTCTGAAAAAAATGGCAACGTCGGGTTTTTCAAGTTATGGACGCGTTGTCGCCCTCTTTGTTTCCCTCATTTGAAGAATATTATTTATTTCACTCATTTACACTGTGTTAGATGCGCGCGCCATCAAGTGCTGACGGCAATTGGACTACAGTGGCGGCTCGCGGATTAGAAAATAGGTGAAGAGTGTAAATGTGTAAACAGTTAGAAAAAAGTAGATTGATTTTTCTTTAGACTTATCTATAACCGAGCTTATAGCTATCTTAATTTTTGCACACCAAATCAATTCTTCCATCTTTTAGTGAGGTGTAGTTACCTATATATCTTCATAAATAATGGATAATGGATTTCTGGTTCGATTCTTCAGAAGTTATAATAAATTTAAACACTTCTTTCAGTTTATCCCAGTCCTGAATTATTGTATAAACTAATTTGGAATTGGAACACCATGGAGTTTCTGTAATAGTCGGTATACGTCTTGCGCTTCATTAAGTTCTTTTTTATATATATCCGTTCATATTAATCAGAAATGCAACTGATGATTTCATTTTCATGATTGAGTGGTTTTTGAATGTCCACCGAAAACATTTTTAATTTCTTCATAATGATTTCTGAACTCTAAAGGACACCTTAATAACATCAATTCTAAGAGTTCTTTGAAATTTCCACGGTTTATGGAGTCTGTGCTTTCGTCATGGACGCGAAATCCTAATTATTGCTTGCCAAGATACAAAACTGCGCCAATAACCGTCATTAATAAAACTCTGTTTAAACGAACGTTTTCATTAAATTGTAGTTTATAAAGTCTAACGTTCTCTTTTAAAGCGTCGTTTTTTTCAAAAATTTTTAACAGTAAATTTCACAGTTAACAGTAAACTTTACAATTTAGCAGTAAACTTCACAGTTTAAATGCTGGGCAGAATCGATACGTTTATGTACCTAATGCCCTCGTAAAATTTAAAATATCTACAAATAGTAAACGGCCAGCAATATAGTTTTTGTAACATTGGGCTGGTACATAACCATTTATAATTATTTGTGAACCAAGCAGACTTGAAATTTACGTTGTTAGATTTATAAGGTTTCTTAATCTTTTTTTGGCAAATATTGATAAAATAGTCGTAGGTTTTCCTTTCAGTAAAATGTCTTTTTTTATCTTTGTCTTTCCAGCGACATGTTGAGGTTTTCAACAAATTACAAATAATATCGTTAACTGGATTCATTACAAAAAATGTAAATTATTGTTTGATGTAATATTGTCACTATCAAAGTTGGAAAATCACTAATTATACGATAATTCAGTTGGTCAATCAACACATTAAAATCAAAAAAGCAAGTCTAAAAATGATGTAAACAACGCAAATTAAAAAAATTGCTCAAATTCAAAAACAGACCGCGCTTTAGTACATTAAATAGATGCAAATGCACTGCAGATAGCCGATAAAATTAGTCATATCAATAATTGTAAGACTACTCATGTTACTGACCCCGCCAAAAAATAAAAACATCTACGCCTCTGTTCCAGATCCAGTTCCACTCTTTGGACTTCTTGGTTTCACTTTAAGTGTAACATTCATAGTAACATATTCAACATCGAGTACAGCGAGTAGGTGATGCACGTTCATAATGATGTAATATAGTTGTATAAATTTCATCACCTTTTCACATGTTTGCCATGTGAAAAGGCGATGAAATCTATACAACTTATAAGCATTCACTTGGTTTATGTCGTGTATCCATCCCAAATTCCCGAAAATAAAGCGATTTTAGTGAGTTTATTTTGTCTGGTAAATTATATCCGAAAATTATTTCATATACTGGTAAAATGAACAAGAAGAAATGGGTGTAATTCTAACAATAACTATCAAAATCTGTAATATTCAAACTGAGTATTTTGTGTGATAAATTACATCCGTCTTGCTGCACATTTTGTCATAACTCAAATTTAGCAGTATTAAAAATGGCAGACTACTCACCAGGAATATGCAGATATGCTCTTAGTTTACGGTCTACATAATGAAAATAGTGTAGCTACACGATGAGAATATATCATGAAAATTCCAGGACAAGTTTTAATCTTGAGTGGATTTAATATCATTCACTACGCTGGCCATATTCACTTTGAATCCAATTTATTGACAATAGTGGTGTCCTGTCATGGGAGCATGAAGTTTTTTATTTGATTGCCTTAAGCTTTAGGTTTCTGTTAATGGAATCATTACCCTACTACAGTTATGCCAGAAACTATCCTGAAACCCTGTATATGTATGCAACATAGGGGTGTTGTCAAGGTGCTAATCAACTCTGACACAATACAATAAAATGAAAATTATTTCATATACAGGCAAAATTAACAAGAAAAAATAGATGTAATTCTAACAATAACTATCAAAATCTGTATATTCGAACTGCCAACTTTAACTGATGTAACCAAATTTGATCAACAGTGGCATAGCACAACGGGGACAAATCATTCCATTCTTTCTATTCACTTTCTTTTTAAATGCTAGTTAAAATTTTTTAAATGCCACGTTTTTAAAATAAATATCAATTATTTTGAGAAACAATTTTGTTTCAAATTGACATCGTAAAAAGAAAAACAATCATATTGTGTACTTTAGGGAAGTATAACATTGCTATATGGAAATGTTGTTGAAAATTTCGTTGATTATTGATACATTTACATGGATTGAAATGTAAGATTGGAAGAAAATACAAAATTTTTATGGTTGGTATCCAGAGGCTGATCAGGGAATTAACAAGACATTGATATGCTAATAAGAAAATCACATTACTTTTGCTTAGTTTATTGTTTTCCAATTCAATCATGAGTTTAGGGTTTATGTGTTTATGGTAATGATCTCGTTAATTTATTTATTTAGTGAATGGGTATACTGGGGTGTCGACATTGGATAGCTTTTTCTATACAACTGGTCTGACGAAAATTGATAGTAATTTTACAAAATAGATAGGTTTTCATTTGCTTGTTGCTCATTTGCTAACAAAGCAGGAAGGTTTACGGATTCTAATAATATGGATAATACGGGATAATTGTTAATTTTCAATAACATTTTCCTGTTAATTATAGTAGGCGCACCGTACTGTGATCAAAAAGAAAACAATGGTCATTCACATTAACGATTTATTCATGAAGTCCGTAATGAAGGTTAAATCTAATATGTAAAACATTTACAATTAATAAAATAAATATGTATAACATTAATATTAATTAAAAATGGCAAAAAAAATTTGCCAATAAATCAGACTTTTTTTGTTTGTTTTTGTATTTTTTTTTTTCTCTTAGTCTTTTTATAACAATAAAGTCAGGAATTTGAATGGCACTCTCTTCTGCTCATTGAGTTACTATATTTAAAACGTTCATAGTACTATCTATTGAAATTTTATTCAAGGATGCTGGAGCATTTTTCTGTCGTCTCATTGGTGCGGTATTCTTCAATAACTAGATTTTAAATGGATCCCTGAATTCTGGTTGAGAGAATAACTTTTTTCCGTTTCAAATAGCAAATTCCAAACCGCTTTTTAGACCATTGTCTCTCACTGGCTGTAAATCATTTTCATTAATTTTTTAATGAATTAATTTTGTTTTGTACTTAATAATTTCGGTATTCATCATAATTTTTTTATTTTATTGATCAAGAAATCAACCGCATTTAATTTTTTCTCGTTTTTCATTCGTTGTCAAAATGACATTTGTTTCGATAAATGGAGGTGTGGTCACTCTGAGGTGTACACGGTATATGGTGGCCTATACATTAAAAATGTATTGTTCATGTTATGCATTGTTTTGATTACACAACTGTGTGTCTACTGTATTTTAATTTGATTTCAATAATTAATTTTGCAATATATAATTTTATAAAATATTTCTTCAGTCTAGCAAATTTTTTTTCACAATGTCACTTTTCAATCTTGCACATTTTACTGTAACAAACAACACCATAACTATCAAGAGTTGATTTCTAGAATAGGAGTTCTTCAGAAATTGCGATTTCAATGTCATTCATCTTATTTCTTTAAATTACTGCAGATAAAGAAAAAATAAGTACCCTCTTTTGAGTTGTATAGCCACCCTGAAAGTGTTAAGGTTATCTTATTAAATAGAAAGTGAATAGTTGGTATAAACAAGTTGAAAAAAAAAAGTTTTTCTAAAACTTATGCATAGAGCCTTTGGTCTAAAACTTCATTATCGAGTTTTGGTTTCCTATAAATTGGTTAGTATTGTCAATTTTCTAGAAATTCAGAAAGCTTGCTTTTTCAGTTCAGGTTTTCAAAATAGGCCCCATAATATTTGGAAATATAAAATGTGAATTTTAGTAATCGATAAATGTATAGAAATTTTATTAAGTAAAAGGAAAAAACATTAGTGTATTGCATCGATTTTAAAAGCAATGCTCATGTTAAGGGCCATATTTTTGAAGGGGAAGGTTTTTAGATTTCAGCTACATCCAGTTTAGTCGACCTTGTTTGGTCTCTCGATCCCCCATGCTTTTGTATCAGACCCTCTACCTAAATAAGTTACAAATTGAACAAGGTTGACATTTAAATTTTTTGGTTCCAGGCTCAAACTGCCTTAAATAACTGTGTTCTGGGTAACACTACTATTTTAGCTGAAAACCCAACAGATTGGGATGCTAGCGCCCTCTTACAACAAGTTGCTAGTCAACAGAGTGGTTCTTCTGGAGCCTGGAGAGGTTCCAGTAAACAACCATCTGGTGCCGATACTTGGAGTACAGGTTGGCCCAATAATCCATCGACGGCTAGCTTGTGGGCCACGCCTACAATAGATACAGCTGACCCAGCTAGAGGAACTCCTTCTAGCTTAAATTCATTTCTTCCTAACGATCTGCTAGGTGGTGAGTCGATGTAAAAACAAAAACATAAATTTAAGGAATGAAAACTATACCAAAACTTTAGTAATTTGCAAGTGTTGATGACTTTACAATCTGATCAAAAGATTTTATTATACGTTTTTAATGTTTTATAAATATTAATTAAGAATAATTGTCTATGAAAATTTGATGATATTTATTGTATTATTTAACAATCTTTTTTTATTGTTATTTGTAAATGTATTTCTATTTTTAATTTTTATGGTGATTTAATAGTTGTTGTTTTTAGAATATGTTTTTGTTTATTTTTAGTTACTATAAAAGAGGATATCGACAAATGTACACTCTACATTAATTTGAATTTTTGAAATTTTCTTATTTTCAAATTATTTATCGAAGTTGCCATTTAATTTGTGTATGTTTGTGGGTCCATTTCAAAATTGAGAAAAAAAAAAGCATGCTAATAAAGTATTACGGTAAAACTTAAATCAGAAGCTGTCGTGTCAACACTTTAAGTAATTCCGATAGTATATTGACTGTGAGGCGTTTCTTAGTTTTCCATTGGCAACACGCTCAAGTTAATAACGCACGTAATGTGACATGTAAAAAAGTAACCCAACTAGTCCCAATCAGCAAGGTTTATAAAAGTATATTATATAATAATATATATATATATGCGACCAAACTCATTATTAGTTCGCGTATTTATTTTAAGTACTGTATAAATTCGTTCTCTCATATTAGATATTTCCTATATATTAACAATTAGTATATTAATATTGTTTTTAATGATTTAACGTACCTAAGTTGTTTGTATGTGTTTGTTTTCCCAGTGTGGTCGTCCTTTCACCACACATATCCGAGGCGCGGTCCTAATTTCCTTCGTCCCGAAGGATTATCAAAACAAAGCTTCTCTTCTGGATGTGTGTCGTGAAGGCGAATGTTTGTTAACCCCACATAACCTGTGATCTCTGATTCCTTATATCATATAAAATTACACATACAAAAAAAAATTAATCGTTTATGTACTATTGTTATTGAATAAGAGGCGGTTCTGCGAAATAACTGAAAGCCCGCTAAAGAATAACACCACACAATCAGTTTTAGACTGCACGCTGTATGAAGTATTCTTAAATAAATTTAGTAATAACCACAATATTAATAATAGCGGATAATATATATCGTTCTAATTATTAAAGTTTATTATATACCTATAATATTACTGTTTTCTGTGTACTATATGTTAGCCATAGATTTTTTGGATATTTTATTATTAGTCCGTAAACTGTGATTACTGTTCTAACGGGTGCAGACAGAACCCGACGGGAACGTACAATCACGTTGTGTTATCCTGGTGTTCATAAGATATCGATTCTTCTATAGCTAACACTGTATGAATGAGAAAACGAATGGTTTGAAAATAATACTTGGGCTTCCTTTTAATATGTGAACAGGCATTATATGTAACGACAAATGGAGATATCTAGATTAAGTTGTAGCATATAGCTGTATCGAGACGTTAGCTTTACAAAATCAGTGAGGCCGCAATATCGTTGGCCAGCAAAAACCGATTTCTTACAAGTTTAAAAGTGAAATAAGTTAACTGGGTATGAAAATTGAGATTTTCCATATTTCATCATTATTGGACGCATACCATTGAGTATTGCAACACACCGCAAAATCAACCCTTTTTCTAATTTTTGAATATTCCATTATCAAAATCGAAAAAAAGATAACTTGGAAAGGGACCTGAGGCAGCTGCGTTCCATGAGTCAACCAAAATTATATCAGTCGGTGCTTTTTGTCAAAGTATTTTTCTAGTCCTTTTCGTTTTAATTTTATTTATTATTTCCATTTGTAGCTTTTTATCCTTGAACAGAACTCTAGTTGAAAAAGAAGACTGAAAAAATAGAGATCTTAACAATTTTTATAATTAATGACAATGCATTTATATATATCTTTTTAAACGGAATGCCTGTTTACCACATTAAATTGTAAAGCCCTATCTCTGGAGTACCAAATTTCTTAATTGAAATATTTCGATTAACATTAAATATAAATTAGAATAAATATTTCTCATCTTGGACGTTTACATGAATTAGGAGATTTTGTTTAAATTATTATTATACCTGATAATGTTACTTTCAATATTGTTTGTAGTAGCTGTAGTTAGTTCTACCTGTTTTTTTTTTTTTTTTTTTTTTCGTTTATGTTAAAATGTTTGAGTTAGAAATTTGGTAGCTTTTGGGATATTTTTGCGGGTTTGGCGTGTTGATTAACAGTTTTTAAGTACACAACTGTGCTGTGACTCTTAAGTGGCTTTTTAATTTTTAAAAATAAAATTGAAAAAAAACAAAAAAAGTTTTGTTCAAGAGCTCTTGTTCTAAAAGCTTGATAGCTTTTAAAAAAGCGTTGATAATTTATCAAATCATACTCGAGATTCCGTTTACCAACGGATCATTTTACTTTATCTAAATCATATCGTAATAAAAAAAAAATGGAACAATAAGTAAAAATGACAAATATCAAAATGTACTATATTTGTATGGAATATATTTCGAAATACTAATTTAAATGACTAGGGTGTGACTTGATAAATTGTTGAGCGCGCAATAAATGGTGCAAAATAATGGGCTACTTGGGGAGGTACGGTCACTGCTTTAATTTAAAAGAAAGACGCTTTATTTTGGACCTCTCGGGCAGCCTACATGTTGTAAGTTCCAATAGAATTTCTAAATCTAGTATCTTATTGCCAATTTAAATTTAGGAATAGTATATGTATAGTCTTTAGGTATTGATATTAAATTAGTATTTAAGAGTTTGGTAGTAGGGGTATATTGTTTCATGTTGTGTGTTCTTATATTATTGACAACCGCTCTGAATGTGAAAACGCCAATACAATGTATGAGCAGCACTCGGTGCATCGATTAAGCAAGAATAAAGTGCAGCCTTTACTTTCCGATTTTCCCTAGGTGTGTATCGCTTAGTATTGAGATTTAAAATGTGAGTTGCTAATCATTCAAACAAGAGGACCTGTGTATTTGCCATATTAGACAAACAAAGGCAATGATTGTGGTACAAGTCACCTAAACGTTAGACTTATAGTATAACAGTACCAAAATCTATAGAGAATTATTGTTTATTTAATGGAATTATTATAAGGTATTTTTTGAATAAGAATAATAGGCGTAGGTTTTAATGAAATTATTAAAAAAAAAAAAAAAAAAAAATATATATTTAATTGCTAGGCAGTTGTATGTGTAACTTGAAATTCTCTGAAACCGGTTCATTCCGTGCCGCTATAGACTTATTCATGACGATACGCTACTACTCTCAAATCGATGACTTAACTGCAACTGCCGAAAGTGGTATTGTGATTTACTTACTAATTTAACTTTAGCTATATATAACAAGAATATATATAATATGGAGTGTGCAGTAATGATGACGAACTTTAAATGTTCAAAATCTCTCGGTTCAAAGCGAGACGATATTAAACATTTAGCAGTTTGTAACATATTCTATGTCTGATATTGTGTACCTTCAGAGAATTAGTCTTAGTGTTGTTTATTTAAAGAAAAAAAAAAAAACAGAAAAAAGAAAAAATATTAGAATAAGATGCTCAGCTTTTGAGGACATATTTAAAATAGCATTAGTTTCTGCACAAACCTATTACACGTGGCCAATCAGGCTTACAGATTATATTGACTGTACATAAAATTCTTACTCTAAATAATACGTTATAGAGACGGGCTTTGCAAATGTTAAATTTTTTTCTAATAAAGCCCTGTTTTGTCAATCCCAAATATAACAATCAGAAATAAAATGCTTTTCTTAATCCCCACTTGTTTTCTACGATGGTGGTTTTGAATTTACATAAAAATTGTCAAAATGTAGTGCAGAAGCTACCTCCAAGTTGGTTTTAGATGTCTATTTTCTCCTTTCACAATGTGCAATAAGTGAAAAAATTAACATTTATAAAGCCAAAGTTCTTTATACAATATCCTATATGACAATATCTTGAGAAAAAAAAAACTACTGGATTGTAGAATGCAATATTGGAGCAGCAATGAAAGGCGTCATATTAATTTTTTGTACAACCAATATTATGAACGAAAGAATACGTAATAAACCAAAATGACATTGATACCTAAAAGCCAATTTTCAAAAAGTGAATACAAAAGCGACGAGATATAGAAAGTGAATAGTATTTGATTTAGGTTTACAGTATTTGTGATCTAAGTGCCACTTGTGTTTTCAAGTATATTTAATCATTCGCCACTGAACTATATATATCTTATATATTAATTAAAGAGTATATTATATGAACATTATATATGGTAAATAGATGGCATATCTGCCTTAGCATAGGGTAAATTTTGGTGTTCGGTAGATGTAAGATTGTTTATTGAGCTTAAACTTTGAATTTAAGTAACTCGTTCAGAAGACCACAAGACTAACTAAACAATTCTGCCTTCTGTCGCAGTCGCTTAAATTCTACTTAAATTACAGCGTTGGCAATATAGAACTCTTCTTCAGATGACTGGCTGTTTGTTATAATATTAACTATAATTAAGACTTTTTAAAATGCCAAAGTTTAACTGTGTGTTATTAAAAAAAAATTGGAATGTTTTGTGTTTTTGAGCCATATCAGTAATATTATGCCAACGTGATTATGATCATGAGGTTAGGATTCTATCTGTTGCATTCAAAACTCTTCGTTCTGGTTCACATTCCTAAAAGTAGAGAAACATTCACAAGGTCACTTTAAAGTCTGCCAAGAGAATATTATAACTTGACTATATTTAAACGTAATGTAGATGTATAAAAATTATTTTTATGAATCGGCAATAAAGTACATGTTACAGTTTAAAATGTAATAGCCTTCCCTAAAATCGATGGTATTCAAAAAATATATATATTTACTCGAAAATATCAGTATGCATGTCGCTCCGAATTTTAAAATGTATTCCATGGTTCCGTTTAAAAAAATTTTTTTTCTACATTTATGGACTTGGTGTTACATTTTTCTTACTTTTTTGACGCATGTTCTTGAATTTTGCATTTACTGGTAATCAAACATAACCATATTTTCCGAGCGTCATGCATATTTAAGAACAGATATCAATAATGATAAATTTTCTATCAAAACACACAACACGCTTGTCGCTTTTTAGGGTAAATAGACGCAATGTTCACCATAATATTTGATAATACCAAATGATGTGCCTCTTGACTAATTGTTATATATAACAATGATAAATCTTAAAACACGTGACCTGCTTGGTCTCATATTCCCATATAAATGTCGTACAGACCTAAGCTTTAACATATAATGTGAGGTATTAAAGTAGTTCAATATTTTTATTTAAATTTTGATTTATTCAGTTTAAATTAACATCAAGATGCCTTATGAACTGAATAAATTATTAAGTAATCCAATAGATTTTTTACGTATTTTTATAGAACAATTGAAAATCAACTTGAGTATAATGCCAATCTTGTTTGCTAACCAAAAAAAAAAAAAAGATAAATGTCTGATCTAAGTCGTAATGGTTGGTGGGTATAGGTTAAGGATAGTTACTTAAATAATGTTACTTAAGTAGTGGTAGCATTTAGTCAATAATTAGTATTACAGGAAGTTGTGTTATACAACGTGCAATACCTTTATCCCTTTTATTTCCCCTCCAAGTATTATTTATACCGTACGCTTTCATTTTCTAGTTGATAATAGCTAGAAGTGCAGTTTTTTTTCATTATATCAATTCGATACTCGAGAGTTATATCCCTATCTATATTTCCTAAAGCTGCCGCATGATTTTGACTGTTTTTATTAATTGAATTGTTGCAATACATACCATGTATATTATATTGCAATACTATTTATGTATACCTAGTTTCAATGGCATAAGAGTAAAAAAAAAATAGTTAAAATCATGTCAAATCATACCAACAAACTGCACCATTATTTCTTGCCATTCTCTAACACTTGTCACTGAATACCAAAGACATAAAGTGTCATAATTGTGTTGTTAAATTTAAAACTATCACTTATAATTTTCCGCCAAAATCTTCCAACAGAGGTTGTGATAGTCGTGTAGTGTTTTTTTAGTGCTTTTTATTCCAATGTGCTGATTGTTTTACGATATTTGACTTTGCATTCTTTGTACCAAGTGCAACCCAAATTGCTTCTTAATCTAAAATAAATGCTTCTAAGAATTTATAGTTGTAGAAGTATAAGGTGAAAGAGCAAACGTTAACATTTATTTTAGTTTAAGAATGGCTATTTAATTTCTTTGGAAGGCTATCCATGAAATGTTAATGTATCTCCTACATTCAACATTTTCTCGATGGTCTACCAATCCTAGCGTGTTACAGCACAAACTCAAGTGCCTATATATGTGCAATTCAAAAATGATTAGGGCCTGACTCTTAGACAGGGTTTTAACATTTTAGGCGATTTGAATGTATATTAAAAAAAAATACTAAGGTCTAGCCCCACCATGTATAAACTCACCGATTAGTTATATAGTCCTACAATAATGAGGTGAAGTGTGTTTTGTTTGCAACTATTCGATATCGTTACATTGTACGTTCACATACGACATAAGCAAATATTTTTATTTCTACCCTAAAAAAACAGCGGAGATGGATATTTTTCTAAATGTTATAGCATCGTGTTCTGCCGAGATACTTGCTTATGTAATGTGGGGTAACGTTCCGTTGATATAGGATTAATGTAGAGGTATCGACTTTTTTGATCTCGAGATATGAGATTCAAGCTAGCTGGGAACTGCCAATTGTAAAAAGATTACTGAACTTATGTATGTCCTATATAATCAAAGAGTTTTAATGTAGGTTAATGTACCATAATGCTGTGTTTGAGCTAACTAATCAGCAGGGCGCTCAAAGCCTAGCGTGCATAGCATAAGGTAGTCGTGGGGTAGTAAATGATGTTAGGCCCTCTGTCTCAGGTTTAGATTTATCACTGTTAAGTATAAGACTTAAGCTAAGCGGATTCAACTGAGTTTTACATTCCTTTAAGTAAGCATTAAATTATTTATTTATATTTATTATTTCAAAATATCTTACCATGTTTCTTGTGAATTACTCGGAGGTATACGGCATAGGTTGACCAGAATCGTACATATTTCTATAAATTTTTTTTGTCTTTGCTGCAATTATTCATTTTAATTCAAAACCAAAAAGCTTCTTTGTTTGATTAGTTTATTTTCTTTCCATTTAAAATTTTGTTCCATATATTTGTGTGACATATTTTCTCCGCATGTACATGTGTTGGACATATTTTCTCCAGGTAATATTTTTCCAACAAATTGCCTTAAATGACAAAAGTGTGCTCTCTGTCTAGTATATATTTAAGATATTATAAGTTAAGGTATTGGGTTAGCCATCAAATGGCGAGAAAGACTGTAGGGCTACCAGGTGATTAAAATAAAGTCTCGGGCAAAAATATGCGCTGAATGAAATCAAGAATGAATAGCGCCTTTTGGTTCGAGGTTATTTTAACATATTGAAATTAGGTAATATAAGACTTATGCACAGGCTAAAGTAAATTTTAAAGAGAACACACATGGTCCATATAAAAAGGTGCTGTAATAGTAAGCGCTTTTTTTCTGTGCATCGACTTGAGAATCTCCAGTTTTAATAGCCATTGGTCATTTGAAAAACGACAATTTCAATTAAAGTCGTCCAAAATTTTTCATTCGAACATATTGAAAAGACGGAATTTAGTTTAAAGATTAAAACGTGCCAAAATTTTTGCTTAGAAAACTATTGCTCACAACGATTTGCGATTAAAAAAAGATCGTGGATCGTATACGCTTACATGCTGTGTATATTAACTTATAATGCAATATATATATATATATATGTGTGTATATATTGGCTGAATTTGTACAATTGTTATAATTTCATAGTATATATAATGTAAAAATTACTTACTATAGGTTAGAAAATGTGTTATTATATATCTAAGATAAAAAAATAGTATTATGAAAATAGGAAGAAACTGGGCAGCAAGGTTTGCATTATATTCAAGAGTAATAAATATTTCCTTCGGTAACGACGATTTGTTAAACTAACCTCTGACTTACTAAGAGTTGTGGTACTGCATGCTTTACTTCGGTTTATAGGTTTTGGGTTTTAATTATTTTTAAGGCTATTTTTGTAAGTGTTCATAGTTATTTATAAATTTTCTGCTTGTATGTTATTGCTTTTTGATTATGCTATGTATTATCGAGATATAGTTTTCGTACTCTTAATATAATTTAAATTCAAAATTTTGGTATTAATATGATAGTACTACTTTGTTTACATTTTACCACATAGAATTCCCGTATTTTGTAGTTATCGTGTGATTACCATAACATTTATTTGTGATATGTACAATTTTTTTGTGATATGTGGATAATTATATTAAAGAAATATATACTGTATTATTTTAAAACTATTTACAAAATCTACGCTGTATTTAATGAAAGAACAGAAGGTATCCATATTGTAAATCTTGAATTTTCATCAAAATCTATTTTTGGATTTTCCATATCATGTTGTAGACATACGTCAATTTTCTTAAAGCAAAATTACATAGAAATGGTGCTTCTGATGCAGTATTTATAAAATAACGGTATAATTTCCATTGAATTGGCATCTGATGGAATAATGTGAAATAACACTTAAATAAACATGTTAAATAACCCTTACGTAAAATGTAAACAGAGATTGTGTTTTTGTTACCAAGTATAGCATCACATGACTTCATTTAAAGTATCTAGTGTTTGGTTGTTTACGATAATTTTTGTAACAAATGGCCTAAACAAGTTCCCTCCTGTAACTTCTAGTCCAACATTGCCTGATAACGGTTATTCCATTCTATAGCATTTTTATTTATTGTATATGTTGAGTTTATTGTTGAAACAAGTTATTGAGATATTTAAATCAATCAAGATCAAATTGTTAATTAAACTCCCCTCAAGAAATAGTTCCTTATTGTTCTTAATTACACTCCTATATCCGAATCAGGATACTTGAACATTATTATGGTTGTGTTAAATTGTTTTGTTTTCTCGTAGATAAAAAAATATCGCTAAGACTAAAACTAGTTTTTCGAATAGAGCAATATTTACAAATACTTCAACATTGTCAACTAATTTCCAAATCTTTCAATCATATGCGTATCTATAATACGTAAGTGTTAATTAATACCAATTTAATACTTTGATGGGGTCAAAATTATTACCAATTAAAATACCGATATACATGTTTATAGAGGATTTCTGAATGTGTGCATTAAAAGTGACCATTTTCTTTTAGTTGACGATGTTTTTTTCCCATTGTTTACAGATTCAAATATGTGATAACGCTGACAATTTTATATAATAGAAATTTATCGCATCTGTGCTACCTTAATAAACATCATTGTATTTCCAGTTAGAAAGTGATGGTGTATATCGTTTAACACAATTAATCCAAATCAAGACCTTAAAGCACGATGTACGTTGTCATTTGTGACTTAGGCTTATAGTGTCTTTTTGACATTTATACCGGTTGAAAGGGTGGTTAAGCAGATGTCAGCTGGGTCTGATCTGAATTTGTACATGTGGGTGTGAATCTCTAAAAAATCGATTGGTTAGGTCGATTTTGGGAGGGTTAACTCAGGGACCAGGCCGCGATGTCACGGTGATATCAAACTTAGACAAAATTAAGAAAATCAAATCTGATGTGTACTACACCCCTCAAATAATGTATAATAAAGATACATTTCAATAATATAATTATTAAGATTTCAATTGTATGTTGTAGAAAAAAAATATTTAAAAAAAGTGTATAAATTAAAAATGACAAAAAAAAAATACAACCCGACTGCACTGTTTCATGATCTATTATTCTAAATTATATTAATGAATGGTCATTATAATGCCTATAGTCCAATCATACCAATATACATATACGGACAGTGCAGATGGGCGCCTAGGATAAGTTAGGTTATGTAAGTGCTTTTAAACAACAACAAGTTGTTATGCTCTGTACTTGTAACCCAAATGACCAGTATGCATTCAGTAATAAAGGTTGTCTTAAATGTATCTAAAGTACTTCTGATAACTTGTCGCATATGGAAAACCGATTGGTTTATGCGTCAAGATTAAGGGGGTATTGTTTCATTTTACCTTACCTGTATCCTTAATAGCTTAAATAATAAGCTAAACAGCTTAACTCGACAAAAACGATATCAGCAACCCAAATGTATTGTGTTAATATTTTAAGTTCTACTATGGGTTACTGTTTTGTTACGTGCATTCTATATTATGCATTATAAATATTTTTTAAATTACAACAAAAGCAACTAGTATAATAGGGTACTTCCTTTATATATAGTTCCATATTACCCCTATTGCATTACATGATTTTTAGAACCAACAATTAAAAATTCCTAATGTGATGCATCGACTACTGACTTGTGACAAAGAACTACAGTAGAATCTGTCTTTTTTTTTTATTGCAACATTCGACATTAATATGTTGACTGTATGGCAATTGACTAGTATTTGTTAATGTCATTCTATTATAATTCTAATCACTTAAATATTACAGCTTCGTAATGATTTATAATTATTTCTTACTATTAACTTGTTATAGTAGAATTATTTTATGAAGAGCAAGTCGGCAATAAACCGTGCAACAAAGAGCAATGTATAGCTTACCTTATCCCACGCGAATGCAGTAAAAGAATCGCGTGGGAGAATGTAAGCTATACATTGCTCTCTGTCGCACGGTTTATTACCGACTTGTTCTTCATAAAATAATTCTACTATACTAACATGCGCATTATTGAACTGGCCGAATTTGTGAATGTGATCCTCAGTTTGAACACATACTATAGGAATGGTTTATAAAGAATATAGGTATAGTTTTTCTCCAACTTCACAACCAAGTATAGCAAGTAGGTAAGTAGTTCTAGAATATACAACAGACGTAAGAAATGCCAAACAAGCGCCTATGTAAAGGTGACATGCGTTTTAAATACATCAAATTACCATCAATGGTATTACTGGTATGGGTACTGGGTAGTAGTATTATAAGTCTTTGAATTAGTAGTAGGTTGTATTTATATACAACCTACCACTCTTCAAGTGGTCAAGGTCTTGATCAACACAATTACAAATTTGTGTGCTACTCAGCTATAGAGCTTCTACTCTGATGTGGTATTTCAAAACATTTGTTTGTAATTTCCTTATCTACAGTAGTGGTAAACAATGTCAATGTGCTGCAGAATCCTATTTGGACCGTGTCCATTTCCATGCTTTAAAGTATTCGTTAAAAGTGAATCAGTTAGATGGGAATGATAGATATGCTTTAGGGGATATACAAATTGGAGAAAAGGCAGCAAGTTGTCTTCCAGTAGCCAGAAGAATATTTATGGTTATGTGAAATTTTCGCACAGCTATTTGTTGTAACATTTTTGTTTTATGCATATTTGCACCTATTATTTATAATTATATATTACCTATTATTATATTATATTAAATATAGGCAACATGGGGACATTTCTTTAACAGGCATGAAATTTAATATATTAAACAAAAGCTAATAATTAAAATAAAATATTTGACGAGATTGGTTCATCAGCCTTTAATTCAATCAGAATGTATACTATAAAATTATGATGGCAAACCTGACAATAAAAAATAAAAACCAATCATTCCTATAAGTAAAACACAATTTAATAAAATATGAAAATACAATATATAAAAATATTAAGAAGTATCCTTTGAGGAAGATAATACACGTATAAAAATAGTAAACACAGGTACGAAAAAAATTTAAATCAAATATCAATCTAATCCATTTTTTAAACCTATTTCATTTTTCACATAAATTAGCAAAGTCCTTGGAACGTAACCATTCTGTTGGTGAATAAAGGCGTCTTACTTTTTGTCTAGGAGATATATTTTGAAATTTAAAATCTGCAAAAAATAAAGTTTTACATAAACTTTTTTTAATAAATTTTATATGAAATTATTTTTATTCGAATGTATTCATATGGTACAAGGTATGTTTATTTTTAATATGAAATTAGCATGGGTTAAATTTATATCCATGCCGTACGAGATCTATGATGGAATCTTCAGGGTTATCACAGACATCCCTGATTGCCATAAAACTTATTAGCAAAAGGTGGCAAGAACAAAATAGACAATGGTATTGATATAACAATTTCTTACTAAGTTGCATTCAATTCCAAATCCTATTATAGTGATGTGTTAAATATATCAATATTACCTGTTAGTGCATAATTTCTTATATCGCTATTGGTCTTCATCCAGTTTCTTGCCAATGATCTAACATGCTTCTTTGGTAAAGGTATATTTATATACATGTACATTTCATCGATTGAATTATCCAAGGGGTCTTAAAACAGTACTTTATTTAGCATTTTGTCAGTGACGGCACTAGCATTATTTTGCGGTTGGGCGAAAATAGACAGGAAATATCTAAAGTGGGCGAGGGCGTTAAATATATTATTTTATGTGCGAATGTGATATACTGGTGTTATAAGAGGTCGGGCTAAAAGGATTTTGCTTGGGCGCTCGCTCACCCTTGCCCACCCCAGGCGCCGCCACTGAATTTTGTTATATTTTATTTACTATATAAAAGGATTATTAATAAAAATCTATGCTCTTAGATAACTATAGGTTATGAACAAGAAATAGAGAGAAGCAAAAGATCCTGAAAATCTTATTACAATTAATTCATGTTCTTGTTACAAGAGATTACAGATACTAGTGGTCATTTTGAATCAAGCAAGCTTCAAAATGACCACTAGTATCTGTAATCTGTTATAACTACTAGGGGTAGGTTTGGTCTTGCAATAAGTTTATAATTCCTGGGTTATATAATAAATTTCAAGTACAATGATTAAATACTGTAATGAAAATGAAAAGATACCTGTGTTATTTGAGCTTTCGTGTAGTTCTTCTTGTAATTTATGTTTCGATTTCTTTTTTAAAATAACATCGAGCATAATATCTTCAACTTTCTTTGCCTTTACACTTTTTCTATTATTTTTATACAAATTAGTGGTTGGTTTATTCAAGGCTTTTGTTATTCTTTGTCGTAGATTTCTATTGTTTATTCCCTTCTGTATCTTTTGTACTCTACCGTTGCCAGTGAGTACTCTACCTACGAAAGAAATGGATGGAATCAAACTACAGGGCATATAAAAAGTACTCATTTAAATGTTATATACAAATATATACCGTGTAGAATAAATGAAGTTATATATATTTTTTTATTTCTGAGTAAAGTTTAAAAACATGTATGTCATAACAAAAGCTGCCCACTGTGAATGCTGCATTATGGTGTTACACTCTGGTAACTCCGCAGCAGTTAATCTGCCATCGTGTAGGCTTGAGATATTTGAATCAATGTAGGAGGTAGAAACAATTCAGTTTAACTTTGCTTTCATGTTTGACCACTTGTTCATCCGTTTATTATATTACATGTTTTATAAATTATTATAACTCGTACATAATCGCATTGATGAGGCATCCAAGTAGGCAGCTCTAGTCATAAGTCATAAATTCACATTATATTGCCAATCTTAAAAAAATTAAGTTTATAGAGAAAAATCATTAATTTTAAAAATACATAAATTTAGTAGTTATGTAAACATACTTTTATTTCGTTTATTTAATTTTCTCAGTCTAATTGATCTTCTTACTGTATTTTGGTAAGGTTTACTGCTGTTAGAACCATCTTCACAGGACAACTTACTAATTTTGCTGACTTGCAATTTGTTGTTTTCAAATGTGAAACATTCTGATAAAAAATCATCATTACCTTGCCTAAAATAAATTTGATATTCGATTATACAGAATACATTCTATAATAAGTCTTAATACTCCATTAATGCTAAACCTTTTCCATTAAATATATGGTGACTAACCTTGACGGTAAGAACTCGCATGAAATATTAGATCTTCGGTTTTGTAGGCTAGATATTTGTAAATTTTGTTTTTTTAATTGATCTTGTGTTTCATTACCATTGTTTGTGGTGGTAATTGTTTCATCTACAGATGATGGAGGTGTAACATATTGGTATTTGTAATTTAAGCTTCTGCAAAGTTGAATCAGTTCCTTAAACTCTGCATTAGTAGCATCATCTAAACAACACATATAATGTGTAATAGATTACAGGGAATATTCAAGTTTATCACTAAATTATTACATATATTATGCACAAGTCAGTAATTCTGTGTTTTCTGTTGTTAAATTCTTCTCTAATAACAACTGAATATACTGTTTCCATCTCATAGTACATGTACTGGACGTGAATATATTTTAACACTAGATTGTCAAGAGTTTATGAAACAACATGATATTTTTTCTTGAAAAATTGTATTAAAATAGTGATATTTACTTTAACGTCCTTATAATAATAAAAATTATCACATCAGTGATATCAGTATTTATATAACGAGGTAATCTTTGACTGATTGGGCCACAATTTGCAATATCAAAATTAAATATTCTTAGGATATATTTTGGTTATAGGAATATTGAAATAGTGTGCAAATAAATAGGTATATGAGAAACAGCAAGGCTTTCAAGTTTGGACCACAATTTGCAATATCAAAATTAAATATTTTTAGGATATATTTTGGTTATAGGAATATTGAAATAGCGTGCAAATAAATAGGTATATGAGAAACAGCAAGGCTTTCAAGTTTGGACCACAATTTGCAATATCAAAATTAAATATTTTTAGGATATATTTTGGTTATAGGAATATTGAAATAGCGTGCAAATAAATAGGTATATGAGAAACAGCAAGGCTTTCAAGTTTGGACCACAATTTGCAATATCAAAATTAAATATTTTTAGGATATATTTTGGTTATAGGAATATTGAAATAGCGTGCAAATAAATAGGTATATGAGAAACAGCAAGGCTTTCAAGTTTGGACCACAATTTGCAATATCAAAATTAAATATTTTTAGGATATATTTTGGTTATAGGAATATTGAAATAGCGTGCAAATAAATAGGTATATGAGAAACAGCAAGGCTTTCAAGTTTGGACCACAATTTGCAATATCAAAATTAAATATTTTTAGGATATATTTTGGTTATAGGAATATTGAAATAGTGTGCAAATAAATAGGTATATGAGAAACAGCAAGGCTTTCAAGTTTGGACCACAATTTGCAATATCAAAATTAAATATTTTTAGGATATATTTTGGTTATAGGAATATTGAAATAGCGTGCAAATAAGTATATGAAGAAGAGGAAGGCTTTCAAGTTTGTAAATATTGTATACTTCAAGAACTACTAGTTTAATGCAATTGTACTAAATTTTATAGTAATATTTTAATACATATAACCAAACTGTTATAGATTATACAATGTAATCAATTTTAACTCACCAGAATTTAAGACGGCACATTTTTTCACAAGATTCGATATATCTGTTTCATAAGACAAATTGCATTGAACTGCAACACTAACTGTTTTAGGGCCTTCATTTGAAAAAGACATTAACTTTTTAGACTCGTATATTTTTTTATTATATTCTCTTTCTTCGTCAGAATCTGAAAAAACAGGTTCCTCATCAAAGACAACCATGCTTGCTGTATACCGCCTTCCTGAGTTATTTTCAAAATTAACATTAGTATAATTAAAATTGTTTTCTTTGTATTCATTCTTGGGTATAGCGCATTTATTACAATTTTGTCTCGAAGTAACAGTGCTTGTAGCATTGTTAACTGTTGTTTTTATTGTGATATCTTCTAAAACATTTATATGGGTCTTTTTCTGTTTTTTTCTTGGCATTTTATTTAAAATCATAGGCAATCCTAAAAAATAAATAATTTGGCAAATCAAAAACCCTCAAAATGTTGACAGAAGCGTCAAATACAAAATGTATGTATACATTACCTGTATAGGAACAATGAAATTACAGCAAAATTTTCATCTTAACCTACCATTATCAGCTTGGGTATATTTTATTCATTCATAATCTTTTTTATCATAAAAGTTTCAGAACAAATATTAAGGTGTCAAAAAACATTTTATTTAAATATTGACATTACCTTGACATTTGTCCGTTGAATTTCATTTCGATTATGTCTCACGAGACAAAGACCCCAACAGTTCTAAATTCTACGGGACATAATGGATGTGTTTGTTTTGTTAAGCCTACGAGCAGATATGTTCGATACCGCGAAGAAAGAAAAATTTCGAAGAGGCGGTAAATAAATGTTTACAATCAGTGAACTCTATACTATATGTACCATATAGAGTAGACCACCTGTCTACTCAATACGTATACTATAGAGTTCACTGTTTACAATTCTCTGATTAAATTTGATTTTTCTCAAAATCTGATTAAAATTGAGCTAATCCAAAGCATTATCTTTAGTTATACATTCTTTATTATATCAAAAAATAAAACCCGCCACAGGTAGGATTCGACATTTGTCCCGGATTGGAACTGAACGACATTCAGCTGTTTCAAACTTGTTAGTTCTCATCAGTGCCGCATACGGTACGCCGATTCAGGACAAATGCCGAATGAACTTTATGGCCTATACATCTTTATCGATACGATCTCTGTCAGTAACTTATTCTATACGATCTCTGTCAGTAACTTTATTTCTCGATTTCCGATTTATAAGTTACATTCTTTATTATAATATACCACCGAAAATAATGTAATAATTCTTTTTTGCAATTCATAAACTTCAATTGGAAAAGAAAAACACCTTTATTTTAAATTATGACAGCATAGATATAAGTAATAATAATGATTCATAAAATTCATCTAATTTTGAATAAAAATAATCTGTGATTGTAATCTGTATCTAAAAGTCTAGGTTCTAGGTTACGTGGATTAATATCGAGCATATATCATACGCCTATCTATTACTCCATCATGAATATCCGTGACTGTACAATTATTTATTTTGGCGTAGCTATTTTTAACTGATATACGCCTACGTTACTTTGTGACTGAGTAAGCATATTAATGTTAGAGTAAGTTGTGCGAAAACGATTTATCTGCACGAGGTAACGAGTAATTTCTTGGGAGCAAAACGAACAAATCTACAGATCTAACCTAAAATTTCTTGGGTGTTTCTGTCTCTTTGCTCGTAGGGTGCTAAACTACGAGCAGAGTTTTTGCTCGTAGGTGCTAAAAGAGAGACCACAGACTAACCAGTAAACTTAGGGATGGACATTAAAAAAACATCGATGTTTTCTTCGATATAATATATGTATCGCATAGTGACCGATGTTAGAATAATATATTGAATAATACATCGATATTTTCAATACATCGATTGCCTTTAGAGTTTAATATGATTATGGACATAAAATGCCTGAAAATGAAAGAAAACGGATGCGTTAAGTTTAAAACCTTTATTATCAATTAAAGAAAATGAAAAAAATCCCGAATTAAACCAAAAAAGAAAAAAAAAAAAACTTCACACGTATAAATTCGCGAGTACAGCTATTTAGAAATGAAATTACAAAAATACAGTTTTTCAAAAATCACATCTATGCTTTGTAAAAATAAAATTTTATTCAACCTTTTACCCTTTAATCGATTTTATTTATTGATTCCATACTTGCATTGTCTGTGAAAATAGTGTCTCGGATGGAACAGGTGTGCCGACCACCGTTAAATATTTAAAGATAATTTTATACAGTTTAAGAAACTCCTATTTAATGTATAATCCTTTCATATTTCCAATGTATTTTCATTCAGTTTCCCTACGGGGTTCTGAAATAAATGGAAAGTTCGTCGGATAAACTCTCTTCCGATTTATTAGTTTTCCAGTTACGATGAATTAATTTATAGTGATCAGTTTGCCAGTCAGCCAGTGTTGCCAACCCAGTCCTAGAGAAAAACTGCATACGAGCTTAATATAACTGTAGAAAACTGTAAACGTTAAAAAATATATAATTTAAATAAATAAACAAAAGAAATAACAAAGTGAAATTAGGTTCACCTTACCGATATATAGAATAAAAAACATCGATACATCGAATATATCAAAGTGTTAAAAATACATTGGTTGAATTCGATGCATCGGTACTATACATCGAGTGTTTTTAATAAATCGATGTATATCGTCCATCCCTAAGTAAACTCAACTCAACATTGCAGTGTTGACGGTAGGCAATGTAGATATTGTCCAACGTTTATAATAAGTTAGGTATTATCT
The DNA here is from genome assembly GCA_037954035.1 of Rosalia funebris. Lineage (NCBI taxonomy): Eukaryota > Metazoa > Arthropoda > Insecta > Coleoptera > Cerambycidae > Rosalia > Rosalia funebris. The sequence continues at coordinate 17,884,290 of JAZFAV010000020.1, forward strand.
TTCAAGTTAGGACAAATTTGAAAATGGAATTTTTGAAATTGATGTATTCATATCATAATTAAACTAAATCGAATAATCAAGGTCACATATGAAGAGTATTTCTTGCGTTTTTCTTTTATTAATTTGTAAAACAAATGTTTAAAATCAATGATAATGGATTATATTCCTTCCTTATATTCCAAGTGAAAAACAACTGGCACCCACTTCTCCATGTCCGTACCCCTTTCCTTCTCGAGAAAACATTTTCTACTGAAAGAAAATCGTCGCAGAAAAAATCGTCGGAAGAAAAAACGATTTATGATACGATATATTTAAAACAACGTAAATCCTTCTACAGGACATTAGATAGTAATCTCTGTTTTAAGAGAAAACTGTCGGTTTTTTCGTAAAACCGAAACAGTTGTTCGAAATGCAGATTCGAAGTAGTTAACTTCGAAATTAATACATACTTCGAAAATCTCCGGATTTAGAGGGCATCCGAAGTCACGGGCAGATTTATCTGCCCTTCTTATTTCCATACGAATTTTTTCAGATTTCTTCCCGGGAAAACGTTTTCTATTCGAAAAAAATTGATGAGCGATTTTATTGACAATAAAAAAAAATTTCAAAATATTTGCAAGTTATATTGAAACCAACATAAATCTGAATATTGTATTCCTTCTGAATATAATAATGTTCAATAATCTTGGTTTTAATAGGAAATTATACGTTTTGTCGTAAATTCGAAACAGTTTTTCGAGCCGCAGAAACGAAGTAATTAACTTTTAAATTAATGTCTACCCCAAGAACCCCTGGAGTTAGGAGAAATTAACTTCGAAATTAATGTCTACGCCAAGAATGTCTGTATTTAGAGGAAATCTTAAGACACAGGGGGATTTATCTGCCCTTCTTACATTTACACGAATTTTTTCAAATTTATTCTCGAGAAAACTTTTTTTACCTGAAAAAAATTAAATGGATATGATAGCAAAGCCATTTTGTTGAAAATAAAAAAATTTCAAAATCGACACAAATTACATCGAAAACAACGTAAATCGACCTTCGGAACACGATAGTTATATCCGTCTTAAGATAAAACTGTCGGTTCTCTCGTAAAACCGAAGATGTTTCTTGAACCGCAGATACGAAGTAATTAACTCAAAAATTATTGTCTGCCCCGAGAACATCTTCATTTAGGGGAAATCCGAAGGAACGGGGGGGATTTATCTGCCCCTCTTACGTCTATATGAATTTTTTTAGATTTTTTCTCGGGAAAACGTTTTTTACCCGAGAAGAATCGAGATTTATAGCAAGACGATTTTGTTGGGAATAAAAAACTCTTAAAATCGACACAAATTACATCGAATACAACATAAATCGAACTTCTGAATACGATAGTGTTTCTTTTAATAGGCAACTGTCGGTCTTCTCGTAAAACCGAAGAAGTTTCTCGAACCACGGATACGAAGTAATTAACTTCAAACTTAATGTCTACACTGAGAATATCTGAATGTACGGGAAATCCGAAGGCACGGGAGAACTTATCTGCCCCTTTTTACGTCTATACCAATTTTTTCAGATTCTTTCTCGAGAAAACGTTTCTTACCCGATAAAATCGATGAACAACAAATCAATTATGTCGAGAATAAAAAAGACTTAAAATCGACGCAAATTACATCGAAAACAACGTAAATCGACCTTCTGAACAGGATAGTTATCTCTGTTTTAAGAGGAAACTGTCGGTCTTCTCGTAAAACCGAAAGAGTTTGTCGAACTGCAGATTTGAAGTAATTAACTTCGACATTAACATCTATCCCGAGAATGTCTGCTTTTAGAGAAAATCCGAAGGCACAGGGGGATTTATCTGCCCTCTTCACATTTATATGAAGTTTTTCAGATTCATTGTCGAGAAAACGTTTTTTACCCTAAAAATATCGATGGAGCAAGGCCATCTTGTTGAGAATAAAAAAAGTCTCAAAATCGACGCAAATTACATCGAAAACAACGTAAATCGACCTTCTGAACACGATAGTCATATCCGTTTTAAGATTAAACTGTTGGTTTGCTCGTAAAACCGAAGAATGTTTTCGAACCACTGTTACGAAGTAATTAACTTCAAAATTAATGTCTACACCGAGAACGTCTGAATTTACGGGAAATCCGAAGGCGTGGGGGGATTTATATGCCCCTTTTTAAGTCTATCCGAATTTTTTCAGATTTTTTCTCGAGAAAACGTTTCTTACCCGAAAAAAATCAATGAACTATAGCAAGGCGATTTTGTTGAGAATAAAAAAGTCATAAAATCGACGTAAACAACATAAATCGACCTTGTGAACACGATAGTATCCTCTGTTTTAAGAAGAAACTGTCGGTCTTCTCGTAAAACCAAAACAGTTTGTCTAACTGCAGATTAGAAGTAATTAACTTCGAAATAATGTCTACCCCGAGAATGTCTGCATTTAGAGAAAATCCGAAGGCACAGCGGGATTTATCTGCCCTTCTTACGTTTATATCAAGATTTTCAGATTTATTCCCTAGAAGACGTTTTTGACCCGAAAAATATCGATGGACTATAGCAAGATCATTTTGTTGAGAATAAAAAAAGTCTCAAAATCGACGCAAATTACATCGAAAACAACGTAGATCGACTTGGTGAACACGATAGTATCCTCTGTTTTAAGAGGAAACTGTCGGTTTTCTCGTAAAACCGAAACAGTTTGTCGAACAGCAGATTCGAAGTAATTAACTTCGACATAATGTCTACCCCGAGAACGTCTGCATTTAGAGAAAATCCGAAGGCACAGGGGGATTAATCTGCCCTTCTCACATTCATATGAAGTTTTTCAGATTTATTCTCGAGAAAACGTTTTTTACCCTAAAAATATCGATGGACAGCAAAGCCATTTTGTTGAGAATAAAAAAGTCTCAAAATCGACGCAAATTACATCGAAAACAACGTAAATCGACTTTGTGAATACGATAGTATCCTTTGTTTTGAGAGGAAACTGTCGGTTTTCTCGTAAAACCGAAACACATTGTCGAACTGCCGATTAGAAGTAATTAACTTCGAAATAATGTCTACCTCGAGAATGTCTGCAATTAGATAAAATTCGAAGGCACAGGGGGATTTATCTGCCTTTCTCACATTCATATGAAGTATTTCAGATTTATTCTCGAGAAAACGTTTTTTACCGTAAAAATATCGATGGACAGCAAAGCCATTTTGTTGAGAATAAAAAAGTCTCAAAATCGACGCAAATTACATCGAAAACAACGTAAATGTACTTTGTGAATACAATAGTATCCTCTGTTTTGACAGGAAACCGTCGGTTTTCTCGTAAAACCGAAACAGTTTGTCGAACTGCCAATTAGAAGTAATTAACTTCGAAATAATGTCTACCCCGAGAACGTCTGCATTTAGAGAAAATCCGAAGGCACAGGGGGATTTATCTGCCCTTCTTACGTTTATATGAAGTTTTTCAGATTTATTCCCTAGAAGACGTTTTTGACCCGAAAAATATCGATGGACTATAGCAAGGTCATTTTGTTGAGAATGTCTACTCCGAGAACGTCTACATATAGAGAAAATCGGAAGGCACAGGGGGATTTATCTGCCCTCCTCACATTCATATGAAGTTATTCAGATTTATCTCGAGAAAACGTTTTTTACCCTAAAAATATCGATGGACTGCATGGCAATTTTTAAAAAAATCTGAAAGACTCACATCCACGCAAATTATAGCGAAAACTAAGTAAAAAAGCCTTCCGAATACGGCACTACCTTTCGTTTTTCTGTGAAGTGCATGGTTTCCTCGCAAAGCGAGAAAAACTCTGAGATGTCTAGATTAATATATCATTCTGGAAATTCTGTCCTACCAAGAAAACCCTCAAATTTAGAAGGAAACTGAAAGAGTCATTACATTCGCCAGGCTTTCTTACGTCTACATGAATTTTTGCGGCTTTGTTCTCGAGAAAAAGCTTTTTAGAGAGAAAAATTCGATAGACTATAGTATGGCAATTTTTAAAAAAATCTGAAAGGCTCATATGCACGTAAATTATGGCGAAAGCTAAGTAAAAAAGCCCCCCGAATACGGTTCTGCCTTTCGTTTTTCTGTAAAATGCACGGTTTCGTCGCAAACCGAGAAAAACCCTTGTGATGTCGAGATTAATACATCATCTTGGAAATTCTGTCCTAACAAGAAAACCTTCAACTTTAGAAGGAAACTGAGAGAGTCATTACATTCGCCAGGCTCTCTTACGTCTATACAAATTTTTGCGACTTTGTTCTCGAGTAAAAGCTTTTTAGAGAGAAAAATAGAAAAATTCGATGGACTATAGCATGACAATGTTTAAAAAAATCTGAAGAGCTCATATCCACGTAAATTATGGCGGCAGCTAAGTAATAAGGCTTCCCGAATACGGCACTACCTTTCGTTTTTCTGTAAAATGCACGGTTTCCTAGCAAACCGAGAAAAACTCTTGAGATGTCGAGATTAATACATCATTCTGGAAATTCTGTCCTACCAAGAAAACCTTCAACTTTAGAAGGAAACTGAGAGAGTCATTGCATTCGCCAGGCCTTCTTACGTATACACGAATTTTTGTGGCTTTGTTCTCGAGAAAAAGCTTTTTAGAGAGAAAGATTCGATGGACTATAGCTTGCCAATTTTTAAAAAAATCTGAGAGAAAAACTCTTGAGATGTCGAGATTAATACATCATTCTGGAAATTCTGTTCTACCAAGAAAACGTTCCAGTTTAGAAGGAAACGGAAGGCGCCGTTACATTCGTCAGGACTTCTTACGTCTACACGCATTTTTGCGGATTTCTTCTCGAGAAAAAGCTTTCTAGAGAGAAAAATTCGATGGACTATAGCGTGGCAATTTTTAAAAAAATCTGAAAGGCTCACGTCCACGTAGATTATAGCGAATGCTAAGTAAAGGAGACTCCCGAATACGGCACTACCTTCCGTTTTTCTGTAAAATGCGCGGATTCCTCGCGAACCGAGAAAAACTCTTGTGATGTCGAGATTAATACATCATTCTGGAAATTCTGTCCTACCAAGAAAACGCTCCAGTTTAGAAGGAAACTGAAAGCGTCATTACATTCGTCAGGCTTTCTTACGTCTACACGCATTTTTGCGGCTTTGTTCTCGAGAAAAAGCTTTTTAGAGAGAAATCTTCGATGGACTATAGCATGGCAATTTTTAAATAAATCTGAAAGGCTCACATCCACGTAAATTATAGCGAAGGCTAAGTAAAAAAGCCTCCCGAATACGGCCCTACCTTTCGTCTTTCTGTAAAATGCACGGTTTCCACGCAAAGCAAGAGAAACTCTTGAGATGTCGAGATTAATACATAATTCTGGAAACTCTGTCCTACCAAAAATATCTTCAACTTTAGAAGGAAACTGAGAGAGTCATTGCATTCGCCAGGCCTTCTTACGTCTATACGAATTTTTGCGGCTTTGTTCTCGAGAAAAAGCATTTTAGAGAGAAAAATTCGATGGACTACAGCATGGCAATTTAAAAATATATCTGAAAGACTCACATCCACGTAAATTATAGCAAAAGCCAAGTAATGAAGCCTCCCGAATATGGCACTACCTTTCGTTTTTCTGTAAAATGCACGGTTTTATCGCAAACCGAGAAAAACTCTTGAGATGTCGAGATTAATACATCATCTTAGAAATTCTGTCCTAAGAAAACCTTAAACTTTAGAAGGAAACTGAGTCATTGCATTCGCCAGGCTTTATTACGTCTACACGAATTTTTGCGGCTTTGTTCTCGAGAAAAAGCTTCTTAGAGAGAAAAATTCGATGGACTATAGCATGGCAATTTTAAAAAATATCTGAAAGGCTCACATCCACGTAAATCATAGCGAAAGCTAAGTAATAAAGCCTTCCGAATACGGCACTACCTTTCGTTTTTCTGTAAAATGCACGGTTTCCTCGCAAACCGAGAAAAACTCTTGAGATGTCGAGATTAATACATCATTCTGGAAATTCTGTCCTACCAAGAAAACCTTCAACTCTAGAAGGAAACTGAGAGCGTCATTTCATTCGCCAGGCTTTATTACGTCTACACGAATTTTTGTTTCGTTGCTCTCGAGAAAAAGCTCTTTAGAGAGAAAAATTCGATGGACTATAGCATGGCAATGTTTAAAAAAATCTGAAGGGCTCATATCCACGTAAATTATGACGACAGCTAAGTAAAAAAGCCTCCCGAATACGGCACTACCTTTCGTTTTTCTGTAAAATGCACGGTTTCCTCGCAAGCCGAGAAAAACTCTTGAGATGTCGAGATTAATACATCATCTTGGGAATTCTGTCCTACTAAGAAATCCTCCAACTTTAGAAGGAAACTGAGAGCGCCATTGCATTCGCCAGGCTTTCTTACGTCTACAAGAATTCTTGCGGCTTTGTTCTCGAGAAAAACCTTTTTAGAGAGAAAAATTCGATGGACCATAGCATGGCAGTCTTTAAAAGAATCTGAATGGCTCACATCCACGTAAATTATAGCGTAAGCTAAGTAAAAAAGCCTCGCGAATACGACTCTACGTTTCGTTTTTCTGTAAAATACACTGTTTCCTCGCAAACAAAGAAATACTCTTGAGATGTCGAGATTAATACATCATATTGGAAATTCTGTCCTACCAAGAAAACCTTCAACTTTAGATGGACACTGAGAGCGCCATTGTATTCGCCAGGCTTTATTACGTCTACACGAATTTTTGTGGCTTTGCTCTCGAGAAAAAGCTTTTTAGAGAGAAAAATTCGATGGACTATGGCATGGCAATTTTTAAAAAAGTCTGAAAGGCTCACCTCCACGTAGATTATAGCGAAATCAAAGTAAAAAAGCTTCCCGAATACGGCACTACCTTTAGTTTTTCTGTAAAATGCACGGTTTCCTCGCAAACCGAGAAAAACTCTTGAGATGTCGAGATTAATACATCATTCTGGATATTCTGTCCTACCAAAAAAACCTTCAACTTTAGAAGGAAACTGAGAGAGTCATTGCATTCGCCAGGCTTTCTTACGTCTACACGAATTTTTGCGGCTTTGTTCTCGAGAAAAAGCTTTTTAGACAGAAAAATTCGATGGACTGTAGCATGGCAATTTTTAAAAAAATCTGAAAGGCTCACATGCACGTAAATTATAGCGATATCTAAATAAAAAAGCCTCCCGAATACGGCACTACCTCTCGTCTTTCTGTAAAATGCCCGGTTTCTTCGCAAATGCAAAAACTCTTGAGATATCGAAATTAATACATCATTTTGGAAATTCTGTCCTACCAAGAAAACCTTCAACTTTAGAAGGAAACTGAGAGAGTCATTGCATTCGCCAGGCTTTCTTACGTCTACACGAATCTTTGCGGCTTTGTTCTCGAGAAAAAGCTTTTTAGAGAGAAAAATTCGATAGACAATGTCAATTTTTAAAAGAATCTGAAAGGCTCACATCCACGTAAGTTATAGCGAATGCTAACTAAAAAAGCCTCCCGAATACGGCACTACCTTTCGCTTTTCTGTAAAATGCACGGTTTCCTCGCAAAGCAAGAGAAACTCTTGCGATGTCGAGATTAATATATCATTCTGGAAATTCTTCCTACCAAAGAAACCTTCAACTTTAGAAGGAAACTGAGAGAGTCATTACATTCGCCAAGCTTTCTTGCGTCTACACGAGTTTTTGCGGCTTTGTTCTTGAGAAAAAGCTTTTTAGAGAGAAAAATTCGATTTCGATAGCATGGCAATTTTTAAATAAATCTGAAAGGCTCACATCCACGTAAATTATAGCGAAGGCTAAGTAAAAAAGCCTCCCGAATACGGCCCTACCTTTCGTCTTTCTGTAAAATGCCCGGTTTCCACGCAAAGCAAGAGAAACTCTTGAGATGTCGAGATTAATACATAATTCTGGAAACTCTGTCCTACCAAAAATATCTTCAACTTTAGAAGGAAACTGAGAGAGTCATTGCATTCGCCAGGCCTTCTTACGTCTATACGAATTTTTGCGGCTTTGTTCTCGAGAAAAAGCATTTTAGAGAGAAAAATTCGATGGACTACAGCATGGCAATTTAAAAATATATCTGAAAGACTCACATCCACGTAAATTATAGCAAAAGCCAAGTAATGAAGCCTCCCGAATATGGCACTACCTTTCGTTTTTCTGTAAAATGCACGGTTTTATCGCAAACCGAGAAAAACTCTTGAGATGTCGAGATTAATACATCATCTTAGAAATTCTGTCCTAAGAAAACCTTAAACTTTAGAAGGAAACTGAGTCATTGCATTCGCCAGGCTTTATTACGTCTACACGAATTTTTGCGGCTTTGTTCTCGAGAAAAAGCTTCTTAGAGAGAAAAATTCGATGGACTATAGCATGGCAATTTTAAAAAATATCTGAAAGGCTCACATCCACGTAAATCATAGCGAAAGCTAAGTAATAAAGCCTTCCGAATACGGCACTACCTTTCGTTTTTCTGTAAAATGCACGGTTTCCTCGCAAACCGAGAAAAACTCTTGAGATGTCGAGATTAATACATCATTCTGGAAATTCTGTCCTACCAAGAAAACCTTCAACTCTAGAAGGAAACTGAGAGCGTCATTTCATTCGCCAGGCTTTATTACGTCTACACGAATTTTTGTTTCGTTGCTCTCGAGAAAAAGCTCTTTAGAGAGAAAAATTCGATGGACTATAGCATGGCAATGTTTAAAAAAATCTGAAGGGCTCATATCCACGTAAATTATGACGACAGCTAAGTAAAAAAGCCTCCCGAATACGGCACTACCTTTCGTTTTTCTGTAAAATGCACGGTTTCCTCGCAAGCCGAGAAAAACTCTTGAGATGTCGAGATTAATACATCATCTTGGGAATTCTGTCCTACTAAGAAATCCTCCAACTTTAGAAGGAAACTGAGAGCGCCATTGCATTCGCCAGGCTTTCTTACGTCTACAAGAATTCTTGCGGCTTTGTTCTCGAGAAAAACCTTTTTAGAGAGAAAAATTCGATGGACCATAGCATGGCAGTCTTTAAAAGAATCTGAATGGCTCACATCCACGTAAATTATAGCGTAAGCTAAGTAAAAAAGCCTCGCGAATACGACTCTACGTTTCGTTTTTCTGTAAAATACACTGTTTCCTCGCAAACAAAGAAATACTCTTGAGATGTCGAGATTAATACATCATATTGGAAATTCTGTCCTACCAAGAAAACCTTCAACTTTAGATGGACACTGAGAGCGCCATTGTATTCGCCAGGCTTTATTACGTCTACACGAATTTTTGTGGCTTTGCTCTCGAGAAAAAGCTTTTTAGAGAGAAAAATTCGATGGACTATGGCATGGCAATTTTTAAAAAAGTCTGAAAGGCTCACCTCCACGTAGATTATAGCGAAATCAAAGTAAAAAAGCTTCCCGAATACGGCACTACCTTTAGTTTTTCTGTAAAATGCACGGTTTCCTCGCAAACCGAGAAAAACTCTTGAGATGTCGAGATTAATACATCATTCTGGATATTCTGTCCTACCAAAAAAACCTTCAACTTTAGAAGGAAACTGAGAGAGTCATTGCATTCGCCAGGCTTTCTTACGTCTACACGAATTTTTGCGGCTTTGTTCTCGAGAAAAAGCTTTTTAGACAGAAAAATTCGATGGACTGTAGCATGGCAATTTTTAAAAAAATCTGAAAGGCTCACATGCACGTAAATTATAGCGATATCTAAATAAAAAAGCCTCCCGAATACGGCACTACCTCTCGTCTTTCTGTAAAATGCCCGGTTTCTTCGCAAATGCAAAAACTCTTGAGATATCGAAATTAATACATCATTTTGGAAATTCTGTCCTACCAAGAAAACCTTCAACTTTAGAAGGAAACTGAGAGAGTCATTGCATTCGCCAGGCTTTCTTACGTCTACACGAATCTTTGCGGCTTTGTTCTCGAGAAAAAGCTTTTTAGAGAGAAAAATTCGATAGACAATGTCAATTTTTAAAAGAATCTGAAAGGCTCACATCCACGTAAGTTATAGCGAATGCTAACTAAAAAAGCCTCCCGAATACGGCACTACCTTTCGCTTTTCTGTAAAATGCACGGTTTCCTCGCAAAGCAAGAGAAACTCTTGCGATGTCGAGATTAATATATCATTCTGGAAATTCTTCCTACCAAAGAAACCTTCAACTTTAGAAGGAAACTGAGAGAGTCATTACATTCGCCAAGCTTTCTTGCGTCTACACGAGTTTTTGCGGCTTTGTTCTTGAGAAAAAGCTTTTTAGAGAGAAAAATTCGATGGACTATAGCATGGCAATTTTTAAAAAAATCTGAAAGGCTCACGCCCACGTAAGTTATACCGAAAGCTAAGTAAAAGAGCCTTCCGAATACGGCACTACCTTCCGCTTTTCTGTAAAAAGCACGGTTTCCTCGCAAAGCAAGAGAAACTCTTGAGATGTCGAGATTAATACATCATGCTGGAAATTCTGTCCTACCAAGAAAACCTTCAACTTTCGATGGACACTGATATCGCCATTGCATTCATCAGGCTTCCTTACGTCCACACGAAATTTCATGGCTTTGTTCTCGAGAAAAAGCTTTTTAGAGAGAAACATTCGATGGACTATAGCATGGCAATTTTTAAAAAAATCTAAAAGGCTCATATCCACGCAAATTGTAGCGAAAGCTAAGTAAGAAAGCCTCCCGAATACGGCACTACCTCTCGTCTTTCTGTAAAATGCCCGGTTTCTTCGCAAATGCAAAAACTCTTGAGATATCGAAATTAATACATCATTTTGGAAATTCTGTCCTACCAAGAAAACCTTCAACTTTAGAAGGAAACTGAGAGAGTCATTGCATTCGCCAGGCTTTCTTACGTCTACACGAATCTTTGCGGCTTTGTTCTCGAGAAAAAGCTTTTTAGAGAGAAAAATTCGATAGACAATGTCAATTTTTAAAAGAATCTGAAAGGCTCACATCCACGTAAGTTATAGCGAATGCTAACTAAAAAAGCCTCCCGAATACGGCACTACCTTTCGCTTTTCTGTAAAATGCACGGTTTCCTCGCAAAGCAAGAGAAACTCTTGCGATGTCGAAATTAATATATCATTCTGGAAATTCTTCCTACCAAAGAAACCTTCAACTTTAGAAGGAAACTGAGAGAGTCATTACATTCGCCAAGCTTTCTTGCGTCTACACGAGTTTTTGCGGCTTTGTTCTTGAGAAAAAGCTTTTTAGAGAGAAAAATTCGATGGACTATAGCATGGCAATTTTTAAAAAAATCTGAAAGGCTCACGCCCACGTAAGTTATACCGAAAGCTAAGTAAAAGAGCCTTCGGAATACGGCACTACCTTCCGCTTTTCTGTAAAAAGCACGGTTTCCTCGCAAAGCAAGAGAAACTCTTGAGATGTCGAGATTAATACATCATGCTGGAAATTCTGTCCTACCAAGAAAACCTTCAACTTTCGATGGACACTGATATCGCCATTGCATTCATCAGGCTTCCTTACGTCCACACGAAATTTCATGGCTTTGTTCTCGAGAAAAAGCTTTTTAGAGAGAAACATTCGATGGACTATAGCATGGCAATTTTTAAAAAAATCTAAAAGGCTCACATCCACGCAAATTGTAGCGAAAGCTAAGTAAGAAAGCCTCCCGAATACGGCACTATTCACTACTTTACTATGTCTACACGAATTTTTGCGACTTTGTTCTCGAGAAAAAGCTATTTAGAGAGAAAAATTCGATGGACTATAGCATGGCAATGTTTAACAAAATCTGAAGAGCTCATATCCAGTCAAACTATGGCAATAGCTAAGCAATGAGGCCTCCCGAACACGGCACTACCTTTCGTTTTTCTGTAAAATGCACGGTTTCCTCGCAAACCGTGAGAAACTCTTGACATGTCGAGATTAATACATCATCTTGGAAATTCTGTCCTACTAAGAAATCCTTCAACCTTAGAAGGAAACTGAGAGCGCCATTGCATTCGCCAGGCTTTCTTACGTCTACACTAATTCTTGCGGCTTTGTTCTCGAGAAAAACCTTTTTAGAGAGAAAAATTCGATGGACTATAACGTGGCAATTTTTAAAAATATCTGAAAGGCTTACATCTACGTAAATTATAGCGCAAGCTAAGTAAAACAGCCTCTCGAATACGACACTATGTTTCGTTTTTCTGTAAAATGCACTGTTTCCTCACAAACAAAGAAAAACTCTTGAGATGTCGAGATTAATACATCATATTGGATATTCTGTCCTACCAAGAAAACCTTCAACTTCAGATGGACACTGAGAGCGTCATTGCATTCGCCAGGCTTTATTACGTCTACACGAATTTTTTCGGCTTTGCTCTCGAGAAAAAGCTTTTTAGAGAGAAAAATTCGATGGACTATAACGTGGCAATTTTTAAAAATATCTGAAAGGCTTACATCCACGTAAATTATGGCGATAACTAAGTAAAAGAGCCTCAAGAATATGGCACTACCATTCGTTTTCCTGTGAAATGCAGGGCTTCCTCGCAAAGCGAGAAAAACCCTCAAAATATCGAGATTAGTAAATCATTCTGGAAATTCCGTCCTACCAAGAAATCGTTCCAGTCTAGAAGGAAACTGAAAGCGCCATTACATTCGTCAGGCTTTCTTACGTCTACACACATTATTGCGGCTTTGTTCTCGAGAAAAAGCTTTTTAGAGATAAAACTTCGATGGGCTATAGCATGGCAATTTTTAAAAAACTATGGAAGGCTCACATCCACGTAAATTATAGCGAAGGCTAAGTAGAAGAGCCTCCCGAATACAGCACTACCTTCCGTTTTTCTGTAAAGTGCTCGGTTTCCTCGCAAACCGAGATAAACTCTTGTGATATCGAGATTAATGCATCATTCTGGAAACTCTGTCCTACCAAGAAAACCATTAACTTTAGAAGGAAACTGAGAGAGTCATTTCATTCACCAGGCTTTATTACGTCTAGACGAATTTTTGCGGCTTTGCTCTCGAGAAAAAGCTTTTTAGAGAGAAAAATTCGATGGACTATGGCATGGCAACTTTTGAAAAAGTCTGAGAGGCTCACCTCCACGTAGATTATAGCGAAATCTAAGTAAAAAAGCTTCCCGAATACGGCACTACCTTTAGTTTTTCTGTAAAATGCACGGTTTCCTCGCAAACCGAGAAAAACTCTTGAGATGTCCAGATTAATACATCATTCTGGATATTCTGTCCTACCAAAAAACCTTCAACTTTAGAAGGAAACTGAGAGAGTCACTGCATTCGCCAGGCTTTCTTACGTCTACGCGAATTTTTGCGGCTTTGTTCTCGAGAAAAAGCTTTTTAGAGAGAAAAATTCGATGGACTATAGCATGGCAATTTTTAAAAAAATCTGAAAGGTTCACATGCACGTAAATTATAGCGAAATCTAAGTAAAAAAGCCTCCCGAATACGGCACTACCTCTCGTCTTTCTGTAAAATGCCCGGTTTCTTCGCAAACGCAAAGACTCGTGAGATGTCGAAATTATTACATCATTTTGGAAATTCTGTCCTACCAAGAAAACCTTCAACTTTAGAAGGAAACTGAGAGAGTCACTTCATTTGCCAGGCTTTCTTAGGTCTGCATGAATTTTTGCGGCTTTTATTCTCGAGAAAAAGCTTTTTAGAGAGACAAATTCGATAGCATCGCAACTTTTAAATAAATCTGAAAGGGTCATGTCCACGTAAATTATAGCGAAAGCTAAGTAGAAAAGCCTCCCGAATACGGCAATATCTTTCACTTTTCTGTAAAATTTGCGGTTTCCTCGCAAAGCGAGAAAAAGTCTTAAGTTGTCGAGATTAATACATCATCCTGGAAATTCTGTCCTACCAAGAAAACGTTCCAGTTTAGAAGGAAACTGAAAGCGCCATTACATTCTTCAGGCTTTCTTACGTCTACACGCATATTTGCGGCTTTGTTCTCGAGAGAAAGCTTTTTAGAGAGAAAAATTCGACAGACTATAGCATGGCAATTTTTAAATAAATCTGAAAGGGTCATGTCCACGTAAATTATAGCGATAGTTAAGTAATAGAGCCTCCCGAATACGGCAATGCCTTCCGTTTTTCTGCAAAATGCGCGGTTTCCTCGCAAACCGAGAGAAACTCTTGTGATGTCGAGATTAATACATCATTCTGGAAATTCTGTCCTACCAAGAAAACCTTCAACTTTGGAAGGAAGCTGAGAGAGTCTTTGCATTCGCCAGGCTTTCTTACGTATACACGAATTTTTGCGGCTATATTCTCGAGAAAAAGCTTTCTAGAGAGAAAAATTCGATGGACTATAGCATGTCAATTTTTAAAAGAATCTGAAAGGCTCACATCCACGTAAGTTATAGCGAATGCTAAGTAAGAAAGCCTCCCGAAGACGACACTACCTCTCGTCTTTCTGTAAAATGCCCGGTTTCTTCGCAAACGCAAAAACTCTTGAGATGTCGAAATTAATACATCAATTTGGAAATTCTGTCCTACCAAGAAAACCTTCAACTTTAGAAGGAAACTGAGAGAGTCATTGCATTCGCCAGGCTTTCTTACGTCTACACGCATTTTTGCGGCTTTGTTCTCGAGAAAAAGCTTTTTAGAGAGAAAAATTCGATAGACTATATCATGGCAAATTTTTAAATAAATCTGAAAGGGTCATGTCCACGTAAATTATAGCGATAGTTAAGTAAAAGAGCCTCCCGAATACGGCAATGCCTTCCATTTTTCTGTAAAATGCGCGGTTTCCTCGCAAACCGAGAGAAACTCTTGTGATGTCGAGATTAATACATCATTCTGGAAATTCTTCCTACCAAAGAAACCGTCAACTTTAGAGGGAAACTGAGAGAATCATTACATTCGCCAAGCTTTCTTGCGTCTCCACGAGTTTTTGCGGCTTTGTTCTCGAGAAAAAGCTTCTTAGAGAGAAAAATTCGATGGACTATTGCATGGCAATTTTTAAAAAAATCTGAAAGGCTCACGCCCACGTAAGTTATAGCGAAAGCTAAGTAAAAGAGCCTCCCGAATACGGCACTACCTTTCGTTTTTCTGTAAAATGCACGGTTTCCTCGCAAACCGAGAAAAAGTCTTGAGATGTCGAGATTAATACATCACTTTGGAAATTCTATCCTACCAAGAAAGCCTTCAACTTTAGAAGGAAACTGAGAGAGTCATTGCATTCGCCAGACTTTATTATGTCTAGACGAATTTTTGAAAGCTTTTTAGAGAGAAAAATTCGATGGACTATGGCATGGCAACTTTTAAAAAAGTCTGAGAGGCTCACCTCCACGTAGATTATAGGGAAATCTAAGTAAAAAAGCTTCCCGAATACGGCACTACCTTTAGTTTTTCTATAAAATGCACGGTTTCCTCTCAAACCGAGAAAAACTCTTGAGATGTCCAGATTAATACATCATTCCGGATATTCTGTCCTACCAAAAAAACCTTCAACTTTAGAAGGAAACTGAGGAAGTCATTGCATTCGCCAGGCTCTCTTACGTCTACACGAATTTTTGCGGCTTTGTTCTCGAGAAAAAGCTTTTTAGAGAGAAAAATTCGATGGACTATAGCATGGCAATATTTAAAAAAATCTGAAAGGCTCACATGCACGTAAATTATAGCGAAATCTAAGTAAAAAAGCCTCCCGAATACGGCACTACCTCTCGTCTTTCTGTAAAATGCCCGGTTTCTTCGCAAACGCAAAAACTCTTGAGATGTCGAAATTAATACATCATTTTGGAAATTCTGTCCTACCAAGAAAACCTTCAACTTTAGAAGGAAACTGAGAGAGTCATTGCATTTGCCAGGCTTTCTTACGTCTACACGAATTTTTGCGGCTTTGTTCTCGAGAAAAAGCTTTTTAGAGAGAAAAATTCGATAGACTATATCATGGCAATTTTTAAATAAATCTGAAAGGGTCATGTCCACGTAAATTATCGCGATAGTTAAGTAAAGGAGCCTCCCGAATACGGCAATGCCTTCCGTTTTTCTATAAAATGCGCGGTTTCCTCGCAAACCGAGAGAAACTCTTGCGATGTCGAGATTAATACATCATTCTGGAAATTCTTCCTACCAAAGAAACCTTCAACTTTAGAGGGAAACTGAGAGAATCATTACATTCGCCAAGCTTTCTTGCGTCTACACGAGTTTTTACGGCTTTGTTCTCGAGAAAAAGCTTTTTAGAGAGAAAAATTCGATTGACTATTGCATGGCAATTTTTAAAAAAATCTGAAAGGCTCACGCCCACGTAAGTTATAGCGAAAGCTAAGTAAAAGAGCCTCCCGAATACGGCACTACCTTTCGTTTTTCTGTAAAATGCACGGTTTCCTCGCAAACCGAGAAAAAGTCTTGAGATGTCGAGATTAATACATCACTTTGGAAATTCTGTCCTACCAAGAAAGCCTTCAACTTTAGAAGGAAACTGAGAGAGTCATTGCATTCGCCAGACTTTATTACGTCTAGACGAATTTTTGCGGCTTTGCTCTCGAGAAAAAGCTTTTTAGAGAGAAAAATTCGATGGACTATGGCATGGCAACTTTTAAAAAAGTCTGAGAGGCTCACCTCCACGTAGATTATAGGGAAATCTAAGTAAAAAAGCTTCCCCAATACGGCACTACCTTTAGTTTTTCTATAAAATGCACGGTTTCCTCGCAAACCGAGAAAAACTCTTGAGATGTCGAGATTACTACATCATTTTGGATATTCTGTCCTACCAAAAAAACCTTCAACTTTAGAAGGAAACTGAGAGAGTCATTGCATTCGCCAGGCCTTCTTACGTCTACGCGAAATTTTGCGGCTTTGTTCTCGATAAAAAGCTTTTTAGAGAGAAAAATTCGATGGACTATAGCATGGCAATTTTTAAAAAAATCTGAAAGGCTCACATGCACGTAAATTATAGCGAAATCTAAGTAAAAAAGCCTCCCGAATACGGCACTACCTCTCGTCTTTCTGTAAAATGCCCGGTTTCTTCGCAAACGCAAAGACTATTGAGATGTCGAAATTAATACATCATTTTGGAAATTCTGTCCTACCAAGAAAACCTTCAACTTTAGAAGGAAACTGAGACAGTCACTTCATTTGCCAGGCTTTCTTACGTTTGCACGAATTTTTGCGGCTTTGTTCTCGAGAAAAAGCTTTTTAGAGAGACAAATTCGATAGACTATAGCATCGCAACTTTTAAATAAATCTGAAAGGGTCATGTCCACGTAAATTATAGCGAAAGCTAAGTAGAAAAACCTCCCGAATACGGCAATATCTTTCCTTTTTCTGTAAAATTTGCGGTTTTCTCGCAAAGCGAGAAAAATTCTTAAAATGTCGAGATTAATACATCATCCTGGAAATTCTGTCCTACCAAGAAAATGTTCCAGTTTAGAAGGAAACTGAAAGCGCCATTACATTCGTTAGGCTTTCTTACGTCTACACGCATATTTGCGGCTTTGTTCTCGAGAGAAAGCTTTTTAGAGAGAAAAATTCGACAGACTATAGCATGGCAATTTTTAAATAAATCTGAAAGGGTCATGTCCACGTAAATTATAGCGATAGTTAAGTAAAAGAGCCTCCCGAATACGGCAATGCCTTCCGTTTTTCTGCAAAATGCGCGGTTTCCTTGCAAACCGAGAGAAACTCTTGTGATGTCGAGATTAATACATCATTCTGGAAATTCTGTCCTACCAAGAAAACCTTCAACTTTGGGAGGAAGCTGAGAGAGTCTTTGCATTCGCCAGGCTTTCTTACGTATACACGAATTTTTGCGGCTTTGTTCTCGAGAAAAAGCTTTCTAGAGAGAAAAATTCGATGGACTATAGCATGTCAATTTTTAAAAGAATCTGAAAGGCTCATATCCACGTAAACTATAGCGAATGCTAAGTAAAAAAGCCTCCCGAATAAGGCACTACCTTCCGTTTTTCTGTAAAATGCGCGGTTTCCTCGCAAACCGAGAAAAATTCGTGTGATGTCGAGTTTAATACATCATTCTGAAAATTCTGTTCTACCAAGAAAACATTCAACTTTAGAAGGAAGCTGAAAGAGTCATTGCATTCGCCAGGCTTTCTTACGTATACACGAATTTTTTCGGCTTTGTTCTCGAGAAAAAGCTTTTTAGAGAGAAAAATTCGATGGACTATTGCATGGCAATTTTTAAAAGAATCTTAAAGGCTCACATCCACGTAAATTATAGTGAAAGTTAAGTAAAAGAGCCTCCCAAATACGGCGCTATCTTTCGTTTTTCTATAGAGTGCACGGTTTCCTCGCAAAGCGAGAAAAACTCTTGAGATGTCGAGATTAATACATCATTCTGGAAATTCTGTCCTACCAAGAAAGCGTTCCACTTTAGAAGGAAACTGAAAGCGCCGTTACATTCGTCAGGCCTTTTGAGAGAGAAAAATTCGATGGACTACAGCATGGCAATTTAAGAAAATATCTAAAAGACTCACATTCACGTAAATTATAGCGAGAGCTAAGTAATGAAGCCTCCCGAATACGGCACTACCTTTCGATTTTCTGTAAAATGCACGGTTTCCTCGTAAACCGAGAAAAACTCTTGAGATGTCGAGATTAATGCATCATTCTGGAAATTCTTTCCTACCAAGAAAACCTTCAACTCTAGAAGGAAACTGAGAGCGTCATTCCATTCGTCAGGCTTTCTTACGTCTACACGAATTTTTGCGGCTTTGTTC
The DNA here is from genome assembly GCA_037954035.1 of Rosalia funebris. Classification (NCBI taxonomy): domain Eukaryota; kingdom Metazoa; phylum Arthropoda; class Insecta; order Coleoptera; family Cerambycidae; genus Rosalia; species Rosalia funebris. The sequence continues at coordinate 17,902,915 of JAZFAV010000020.1, forward strand.
TCGGGAATAAGCTTTTTAGAGAGAAAAATGCGATAGACTATAGCATGGCAATTTTTAAAAAAATCTGAAAGGCTGCTCACATCCACGTAAATTATAGCGAAAGCTAAGTAAAAAAGCCTCCCGAATACGGCACTACCTTTCATTTTTCTGTAAAATGCACGGTTTCCTTGCAAACCGAGATAAACTCTTGAGATGTCGAGATTAGTACATCATCTTGGAAATTCTGTCCCACCAAGAAAACCTTCAACTTTAGTAGGAAACTGAGAGAGTCGTTGCATTTGTCAGGCTTTGTTACGTCTACACGAATTTTTGCGGCTTAGTTCTCGAGAAAAAGATTTTTAGATAGAAAAATTCGATGGACTATGGCATGGCAATTTTTAAAAAAGTGTGAAAGGCTCACATCCACGTAAATTATAGCGAAAGCCAAGTAAAAGAGCCTCCCGAATGCGGCACTACCTTTAGTTTTTCTGTAAAATGCACGGCTTCCTCGCAAACCGAGAAAAACTCTTGAGATGTCGAGATTAATACATCATTCTGGATATTCTGTCCTACCAAAAAAAACTTCAACTTTAGAAGGAAACTGAGAGAGTCATTGCATTCGCCAGGCTTTCTTACGTCTACACGCATTTTGCGGCTTTGTTCTCGAGAAAAAGCTTTTTAGAGAGAAACATTCGATGGACTACAGCATGGCAATTTAAGAAAATATCTGAAAGACTCACATCCACGTAAATTATAGCGAAAGCTAAGTAATGAAGCCTCCCGAATACGGCACTACCTTTCGTTTTCCTGTAAAATGCACGGTTTCCTCGCAAACCGAGAAAAAGTCTTGAGATGTCGAGATTAATACATCACTTTGGAAATTCTGTCCTACCAAGAAAGCCTTTCACTTTAGAAGGAAACTGAGAGAGTCATTGCATTCGCCAGGCTTTCTTACGTCTACACGAAGTTTTGCGGCTTTGTTCTCGAGAAAAAGCTTTTTAGACAGAAAAATTCGATAGACTATAGCATGGCAATTTTTAAATAAATCTGAAAGGCTCACGTCCACGTAAATTATACTGAAAGCTATGTAAATGAGCCTCCCGAATACGGCACTACCTTCCGTTTTTCTGTAAAATGCGCGGTTTCCTCGCAAACCGAGAAAAACTCTTGTGATGTCGAGTTTAATACATCATTCTGGAAATTCTGTTCTACCAAGAAAACATTCAACTTTAGACGGAAGCTGAAAGAGTCATTGCATTCGCCAGGCTTTCTTACGTATACACGAATTTTTTCGGCTTTGTTCTCGAGAAAAAGCTTTTTAGAGAGAATAATTCGATGGACTACAGCATGGCAATTTTTAAAAGAATCTGAAAGGTTCACATCCACGTAAATTATAGTGAAAGCTAAGTAAAAAAGCCTCCCGAATTCGGCACTATCTTTCGTTTTTCTGTAAAGTGCACGGTTTCCTCGCAAAGCGAGAAAAACTCTTGAGATGTCGAGATTAATACATCATTCTGGAAATTCTGTCCTACCAAGAAAACGTTCCACTTTAGAAGAAAACTGAAAGCGCCATTACATTCGTCAGGCCTTCTTACGTCTACACGCATTTTTGCTGATTTGTTCTCGAGAAAAAGCTTTTTAGAGAGAAAAATTCGATGGACAACATGTCAATTATTAAAAAAATCTGAAAGGCTCACGTCTACCTAAATTATAGCGAAAGCTAAGTAAAACAGCCTCCCGAATACGGCACTACCTCTCGTCTTTCTGTAAAATGCCCGGTTTCTTCGCAAACGCAAAGACTCTTGAGATGTCGAAATTAATACATCATTTTGGAAATTCTGTCCTACCAAGAAAACCTTCAACTTTAGAAGGAAACTGAGACAGTCACTTCATTTGCCAGGCTTTCTTACGTTTGCACGAATTTTTGCGGCTTTGTTCTCGAGAAAAAGCTTTTTAGAGAGAAAAATTCGATTGACTATTGCATGGCAATTTTTAAAAAAATCTGAAAGGCTCACGCCCACGTAAGTTATAGCGAAAGCTAAGTAAAAGAGCCTCCCGAATACGGCACTACCTTTCGTTTTTCTGTAAAATGCACGGTTTCTTCGCAAACCGAGAAAAAGTCTTGAGATGTCGAGATTAATACATCACTTTGGAAATTCTGTCCTACCAAGAAAGCCTTCAACTTTAGAAGGAAACTGAGAGAGTCATTGCATTCGCCAGACTTTATTACGTCTAGACGAATTTTTGCGGCTTTGCTCTCGAGAAAAAGCTTTTTAGAGAGAAAAATTCGATGGACTATGGCATGGCAACTTTTAAAAAAGTCTGAGAGGCTCACCTCCACGTAGATTATAGGGAAATCTAAGTAAAAAAGCTTCCCCAATACGGCACTACCTCTCGTCTTTCTGTAAAATACCCGGTTTCTTCGCAAACGCAAAGACTCGTGAGATGTCGAAATTATTACATCATTTTGGAAATTCTGTCCTACCAAGAAAACCTTCAACTTTAGAAGGAAACTGAGAGAGTCACTTCATTTGCCAGGCCTTCCTACGTCTGCATGAATTTTTGCGGCTTTTATTCTCGAGAAAAAGCTTTTTAGAGAGACAAATTCGATAGCATCGCAACTTTTAAATAAATCTGAAAGGGTCATGTCCACGTAAATTATAGCGAAAGCTAAGTAGAAAAGCCTCCCGAATACGGCAATATCTTTCATTTTTCTGTAAAATTTGCGGTTTCCTCGCAAAGCGAGAAAAAGTCTTAAGATGTCGAGATTAATACATCATCCTGGAAATTCTGTCCTACCAAGAAAACGTTCCAGTTTAGAAGGAAACTGAAAGCGCCATTACATTCTTCAGGCTTTCTTACGTCTACACGCATATTTGCGGCTTTGTTCTCGAGAGAAAGCTTTTTAGAGAGAAAAATTCGACAGACTATAGCATGGCAATTTTTAAATAAATCTGAAAGGGTCATGTCCACGTAAATTATAGCGATAGTTAAGTAAAAGAGCCTCCCGAATACGGCAATGCCTTCCGTTTTTCTGCAAAATGCGCGGTTTCCTCGCAAACCGAGAGAAACTCTTGTGATGTCGAGATTAATACATCATTCTGGAAATTCTGTCCTACCAAGAAAACCTTCAACTTTGGAAGGAAGCTGAGAGAGTCTTTGCATTCGCCAGGCTTTCTTACGTATACACGAATTTTTGCGGCTTTATTCTCGAGAAAAAGCTTTCTAGAGAGAAAAATTCGATGGACTATAGCATGTCAATTTTTAAAAGAATCTGAAAGGCTCACATCCACGTAAGTTATAGCGAATGCTAAGTAAAGAAGCCTCCCGAAGACGACACTACCTCTCGTCTTTCTGTAAAATGCCCGGTTTCTTCGCAAACGCAAAAACTCTTGAGATGTCGAAATTAATACATCAATTTGGAAATTCTGTCCTACCAAGAAAACCTTCAACTTTAGAAGGAAACTGAGAGAGTCATTGCATTCGCCAGGCTTTCTTACGTCTACACGCATTTTTGCGGCTTTGTTCTCGAGAAAAAGCTTTTTAGAGAGAAAAATTCGATAGACTATATCATGGCAAATTTTTAAATAAATCTGAAAGGGTCATGTCCACGTAAATTATAGCGATAGTTAAGTAAAAGAGCCTCCCGAATACGGCAATGCCTTCCATTTTTCTGTAAAATGCGCGGTTTCCTCGCAAACCGAGAGAAACTCTTGTGATGTCGAGATTAATACATCATTCTGGAAATTCTTCCTACCAAAGAAACCGTCAACTTTAGAGGGAAACTGAGAGAATCATTACATTCGCCAAGCTTTCTTGCGTCTCCACGAGTTTTTGCGGCTTTGTTCTCGAGAAAAAGCTTCTTAGAGAGAAAAATTCGATGGACTATTGCATGGCAATTTTTAAAAAAATCTGAAAGGCTCACGCCCACGTAAGTTATAGCGAAAGCTAAGTAAAAGAGCCTCCTGAATACGGCACTACCTTTCGTTTTTCTGTAAAATGCACGGTTTCCTCGCAAACCGAGAAAAAGTCTTGAGATGTCGAGATTAATACATCACTTTGGAAATTCTGTCCTACCAAGAAAGCCTTCAACTTTAGAAGGAAACTGAGAGAGTCATTGCATTCGCCAGGCTTTATTACGTCTAGACGAATTTTTGCGGCTTTGCTCTCGAGAAAAAGCTTTTTAGAGAGAAAAATTCGATGAACTGTGGCATGGCAACTTTTAAAAAAGACTGAGAGGCTCACCTCCACGTAGATTATAGCGAAATCTAAGTAAAAAAGCTTCCCGAATACGGCACTACCTTTAGAAGGAAACTGAGAGAGTCATTGCATTCGCCAGGCTTTCTTACGTCTACGCGAATTTTTGCGGCTTTGTTCTCGAGAAAAAGCTTTTTAGAGAGAAAAATTCGATGGACTATAGCATGGCAATTTTTATAAAAATCTGAAAAGCTCACATGCACGTAAATTATAGCGAAATCTAAGTAAAAAAGCCTCCCGAATACGGCACTACCTCTCGTCTTTCTGTAAAATGCCCGGTTTCTTCGCAAACGCAAAGACTCTTGAGATGTCGAAATTAATACATCATTTTGGAAATTCTGTCCTGCCGAGAAAACCTTCAACTTTAGAAGGAAACTGAGAGAGTCACTTCATTTGCCAGGCTTTCTTACATCTGCACGAATTTTTGCGGCTTTGTTCTCGAGAAAAAGCTTTTTAGAGAGACAAATTCGATAGACTATAGCATGGCAACTTTTAAATAAATCTGAAAGGGTCATGTCCACGTAAATTATAGCGAAAGCTAAGTAGAAAAGCCTCCCGAATGCAGCAATATCTTTCGTTTTTCTGTAAAATTTGATGTGATTTGATTTGTTCTCGAGAAAAAGCTTTTTAGAGATAAAACTTCGATGGGCTATAGCATTGCAATTTTTAAAAAAATCTGGAAGGCTCACATCCACGTAAATTATAGCGAAGGCTAAGTAGAAGAGCCTCCCGAATACAGCACTACCTTCCGTTTTTCTGTAAAGTGCTCGGTTTCCTTGCAAACCGAGATAAACTCTTCTGATGTCGAGATTAATGCATCATTCTGGAAACTCTGTCCTACCAAGAAAACCATTAACTTTAGAAGGAAACTGAGAGAGTCATTGCATTCATCAGGCTTTATTACGTCTAGACGAATTTTTGCGGCTTTGCTCTCGAGAAAAAGCTTTTTAGAGAGAAAAATTCGATGGACTATAGCATGGCAATATTTAAAAAAATCCGAAAGGCTCACATGCACGTAAATTATAGCGAAATCTAAGTAAAAAAGCCTCCCGAATACGGCACTACCTCTCGTCTTTCTGTAAAATGCCCGGTTTCTTCGCAAACGCAAAAACTCTTGAGATGTCGAAATTAATACATCATTTTGGAAATTCTGTCCTACCAAGAAAACCTTCAACTTTAGAAGGAAACTGAGAGAGTCATTGCATTTGCCAGGCTTTCTTACGTCTACACGAATTTTTGCGGCTTTGTTCTCGAGAAAAAGCTTTTTAGAGAGAAAAATTCGATAGACTATATCATGGCAATTTTTAAATAAATCTGAAAGGGTCATGTCCACGTAAATTATAGCGATAATTAAGTAAAAGAGCCTCCCGAATACGGCAATGCCTTCCGTTTTTCTATAAAATGCGCGGTTTCCTCGCAAACCGAGAGAAACTCTTGCGATGTCGAGATTAATACATCATTCTGGAAATTCTTCCTACCAAAGAAACCTTCAACTTTAGAGGGAAATTGAGAGAATCATTACATTCGCCAAGCTTTCTTGCATCTACACGAGTTTTTACGGCTTTGTTCTCGAGAAAAAGCTTTTTAGAGAGAAAAATTCGATTGACTATTGCATGGCAATTTTTAAAAAAATCTGAAAGGCTCACGCCCACGTAAGTTATAGCGAAAGCTAAGTAAAAGAGCCTCCCGAATACGGCACTACCTTTCGTTTTTCTGTAAAATGCACGGTTTTCTCGCAAACGCAAAAACTCTTGAGATGTCGAAATTAATACATCATTTTGGAAATTCTGTCCTACCAAGAAAACCTTCAACTTTAGAAGGAAACTGAGAGAGTCATTGCATTTGCCAGGCTTTCTTACGTCTACACGAATTTTTGCGGCTTTGTTCTCGAGAAAAAGCTTTTTAGAGAGAAAAATTCGATAGACTATATCATGGCAATTTTTAAATAAATCTGAAAGGGTCATGTCCACGTAAATTATAGCGATAATTAAGTAAAAGAGCCTCCCGAATACGGCAATGCCTTCCGTTTTTCTATAAAATGCGCGGTTTCCTCGCAAACCGAGAGAAACTCTTGCGATGTCGAGATTAATACATCATTCTGGAAATTCTTCCTACCAAAGAAACCTTCAACTTTAGAGGGAAATTGAGAGAATCATTACATTCGCCAAGCTTTCTTGCATCTACACGAGTTTTTACGGCTTTGTTCTCGAGAAAAAGCTTTTTAGAGAGAAAAATTCGATTGACTATTGCATGGCAATTTTTAAAAAAATCTGAAAGGCTCACGCCCACGTAAGTTATAGCGAAAGCTAAGTAAAAGAGCCTCCCGAATACGGCACTACCTTTCGTTTTTCTGTAAAATGCACGGTTTTCTCGCAAACCGAGAAAAAGTCTTGAGATGTCGAAATTAATACATCACTTTGGAAATTCTATCCTACCAAGAAAGCCTTCAACTTTACAAGGAAACTGAGAGAGTCATTGCATTCGCCAGACTTTATTACGTCTAGACGAATTTTTGCGGCTTTGCTCTCGAGAAAAAGCTTTTTAGAGAGAAAAATTCGATGGACTATGGCATGGCAACTTTTAAAAAAGTCTGAGAGGCTCACCTCCACGTAGATTAAAGGGAAATCTAAGTAAAAAAGCTTCCCGAATACGGCACTACCTTTAGTTTTTCTATAAAATGCACGGTTTCCTCGCAAACCGAGAAAAACTCTTTAGATGTCGAGATTAATACATCATTCTGGATATTCTGTCCTACCAAAAAAACCTTCAACCTTAGAAGAAAACTGAGAGAGTCATTGCATTCGCCAGGCTTTCTTACGTCTACGCGAATTTTTGCGGCTTTGTTCTCGAGAAAAAGCTTTTTAGAGCGAAAAATTCGATGGACTATGGCATGGCAATTTTTAAAAAAGTCTGAAAGGCTCACCTCCACGTAGATTATAGCGGAATCTAAGTAAAAAAGCTTCCCGAATACGGCACTACCTTTAGTTTTTCTGTAAAATGCACGGTTTCCTCGTAAACCGAGAAAAACTCTTGAGATGTCGAGATTAATACATCATTCCGGATATTCTGTCCTACCAAAAAAACCTTCAACTTTAGAAGGAAACTGAGGAAGTCATTGCATTCGCCAGGCTCTCTTACGTCTACACGAATTTTTGCGGCTTTGTTCTCGAGAAAAAGCTTTTTAGAGAGAAAAATTCGATGGACTATAGCATGGCAATATTTAAAAAAATCTGAAAGGCTCACATGCACGTAAATTATAGCGAAATCTAAGTAAAAAAGCCTCCCGAATACGGCACTACCTCTCGTCTTTCTGTAAAATGCCCGGTTTCTTCGCAAACGCAAAGACTCTTGAGATGTCAAAATTAATACATCATTTTGGAAATTCTGTCCTACCAAGAAAACCTTCAACTTTAGAAGGAAACTGAGAGAGTCATTGCATTCGCCAGACTTTATTACGTCTAGACGAATTTTTGCGGCTTTGCTCTCGAGAAAAAGCTTTTTAGAGAGAAAAATTCGATGGACTATGGCATGGCAACTTTTAAAAAAGTCTGAGAGGCTCACCTCCACGTAGATTATAGGGAAATCTAAGTAAAAAAGCTTCCCCAATACGGCACTACCTTTAGTTTTTCTATAAAATGCACGGTTTCCTCGCAAACCGAGAAAAACTCTTGAGATGTCGAGATTAATACATCATTCTGGATATTCTGTCCTACCAAAAAAACCTTCAACTTTAGAAGGAAACTGAGAGAGTCATTGCATTCGCCAGGCTTTCTTACGTCTACGCGAATTTTTGCGGCTTTGTTCTCGATAAAAAGCTTTTTAGAGAGAAAATTCGGTGGACTATAGCATGGCAATTTTTAAAAAAATCTGAAAGGCTCACATGCACGTAAATTATAGCGAAATCTAAGTAAAAAAGCCTCCCGAATACGGCACTACCTCTCGTCTTTCTGTAAAATGCCCGGTTTCTTCGCAAACGCAAAGACTCTTGAGATGTCGAAATTAATACATCATTTTGGAAATTCTGTCCTACCAAGAAAACCTTCAACTTTAGAAGGAAACTGAGACAGTCACTTCATTTGCCAGACTTTCTTACGTTTGCACGAATTTTTGCGGCTTTGTTCTCGAGAAAAAGCTTTTTAGAGAGACAAATTCGATAGACTATAGCATCGCAACTTTTAAATAAATCTGAAAGGGTCATGTCCACGTAAATTATAGCGAAAGCTAAGTAGAAAAACCTCCCGAATACGGCAATATCTTTCCTTTTTCTGTAAAATTTGCGGTTTTCTCGCAAAGCGAGAAAAATTCTTAAAATGTCGAGATTAATACATCATCCTGGAAATTCTGTCCTACCAAGAAAATGTTCCAGTTTAGAAGGAAACTGAAAGCGCCATTACATTCGTCAGGCTTTCTTACGTCTACACGCATATTTGCGGCTTTGTTCTCGAGAGAAAGCTTTTTAGAGAGAAAAATTCGACAGACTATAGCATGGCAATTTTTAAATAAATCTGAAAGGGTCATGTCCACGTAAATTATAGCGATAGTTAAGTAAAAGAGCCTCCCGTATACGGCAATGCCTTCCGTTTTTCTGCAAAATGCGCGGTTTCCTTGCAAACCGAGAGAAACTCTTGTGATGTCGAGATTAATACATCATTCTGGAAATTCTGTCCTACCAAGAAAACCTTCAACTTTGGAAGGAAGCTGAGAGAGTCTTTGCATTCGCCAGGCTTTCTTACGTATACACGAATTTTTGCGGCTTTGTTCTCGAGAAAAAGATTTCTAGAGAGAAAAATTCGATGGACTATAGCATGTCAATTTTTAAAAGAATCTGAAAGGCTCACATCCACGTAAACTATAGCGAATGCTAAGTAAAAAAGCCTCCCGAATAAGGCACTACCTTCCGTTTTTCTGTAAAATGCGCGGTTTCCTCGCAAACCGAGAAAAATTCGTGTGATGTCGAGTTTAATACATCATTCTGAAAATTCTGTTCTACCAAGAAAACATTCAACTTTAGAAGGAAGCTGAAAGAGTCATTGCATTCGCCAGGCTTTCTTACGTATACACGAATTTTTTCGGCTTTGTTCTCGAGAAAAAGCTTTTTAGAGAGAAAAATTCGATGGACTATTGCATGGCAATTTTTAAAAGAATCTTAAAGGCTCACATCCACGTAAATTATAGTGAAAGTTAAGTAAAAAAGCCTCCCAAATACGGCGCTATCTTTCGTTTTTCTATAGAGTGCACGGTTTCCTCGCAAAGCGAGAAAAACTCTTGAGATGTCGAGATTAATACATCATTCTGGATATTCTGTCCTACCAAGAAAACCTTCAACTCCAGAAGGAAACTGAGAGCGTCATTTCATTCGCCAGGCTTTCTTACGTCTACACGAATTTTTGCGGCTTTGTTCTCGAGAAATAACTTTTTAGAGAGAAAAATTCGATGGACTATAGCATGGCAATGTTTAAAAAAATCTGAAGGGCTCATATCCACGTAAATTATGGCGATAGCTAAGTAAAAAAGCCTCCCGAATACGGCACTACCTTTCGTTTTTTTGTAAAATGCACGGTTTCCTCGCAAACCGAGAAAAACTCTTGAGATGTCGAGATTAATACATCATTCTGGAAATTCTGTCCTACCAAGAAACCTTCAACTTTAGAAGGATACTGAGGGCGCAATTGCATTCGCCAGGCTTTCTTACGTTTACACGAATTCTTGTGGCTTTCTTCTCGGGAAAAACTTTTTAGAGAAAAATATTCGATGCACTATAGCGTGGCAATTTTTAAGAAAATTCTAAAAAAGCCTCCTGAATACGGCACTACATTTCATTTTTCTGTAAAGTGCACGGTTTCCTCGCAAACAAAGAGAAACTCTTGAGATGTCGAGATTAATACATCATTCTGGAAATTCTGTCCTACCAAGAAAACGTTCCAGTTTAGAAGGAAACGGAAGGCGCCGTTACATTCGTCAGGACTTCTTACGTCTATACGCATTTTTGCGGATTTGTTCTCGAGAAAAAGCTTTCTAGAGAGAAAAATTCGATGGACTATAGCATGGCAATTTTTAAAAAAATCTGAAAGGCTCACGTCCACGTAGATTATAGCGAATGCTAAGTAAAGCAGCCTCCCGAATACGGCACTACCTTCCGTTTTTCTGTAAAATGCGCGTATTCCTCGCGAACCGAGAAAAACTCTTGTGATGTCGAGATTAATACATGATTCTGGAAATTCTGTCCTACCAAGAAAACGCTCCAGTTTAGAAGGAAACTGAAAGCGCCATTACATTCGTCAGGCTTTCTTACATCTACACGCATTTTTGCGGCTTTGTTCTCGAGAAAAAGCTTTTTAGAGAGAAATCTTCGATGGACTATAGCATGGCAATTTTTAAATAAATCTGAAACGCTCACATCCACGTAAATTATAGCGAAAGCTAAGTAAAAGAACCTCCCGAATACGGTACTACCTTTCGTTTTTCTGTGAAGTGTGCGGTTTTCTCGCAAAGCGAGAAAAACTCTTACGATGTCGAGATTAATACATCATCCTGGAAATTCTGTCCTACCAGAGAAAACGTTCCAGTTTAGAAGGAAAACGTTCCAGTTTAGAAGGAAACTGAAAGCGCCATTACATTCGTCAGGCTTTCTTACGTCTACACGCATTTTTGCGGCTTTGTTTTCGAGAAAAAGCTTTTTAGAGAGAAAAATTCGATAGATAGAGATAGAGAGATAGATGGCAATTTTTAAATACATCTGAAAGGGTCATGTCCACGTAAATTATAGCGATGGTTAAGTAAAAGAGCCTCCCTAATACGGCAATGCCTTCCGTTTTTCTGTAAAATGCGCGGTTTCCTCGCAAACCGAGAGAAACTCTTGTGATGTCGAGATTAATACATCATTCTGGAAATTCTGTCCTACCAAGAAAACCTTCAACTTTAGAAGGAAGCTGAGAGAGTCTTTGCATTCGCCAGGCTTTCTTACGTATACACGAATTTTTGCGGCTTTGTTCTCGAGAAAAAGCTTTTTAGAGAGAAAAATTCGATGGACTATAGCAAGTCAATTTTTAAAAGAATCTGAAAGGCTCACATCCACGTAAATTATAGCGAATGCTAAGTAAAAAAGCCTCCCGAATACGGCACCACGTCAACCTTCAACTTTAGAAGGATACTGAGAAGGCCATTGCATTCCTCAGGCTTTCTTACGTCTACACGAATTCTTGCTTTGTTCCCGAGAAATAGCTTTTTAGAGAGAAAAATTCGATAGCAAGGCCATATTGTTGGGAATAAAAAAGTCTCAAAATCGACGCAAATTGCATCGAAAATAACGTAAATCAACTTGGTGAACACGATTTTATCCTCTGCTTTAAGAGGAATCTGTCGGTTTTGTCGTAAATCCGAAATAGTTTATAATAATGTCGAACTGCAGATTAGAGGTAATTAACTTCGACATAATGTCTACCCCGAGAACGTCTGCATTTAGAGAAAGTCCGAAGGCACAGGGGGATTTATCTGCCCTTCTCATATTCATACGAAGTTTTTCAGATTTATTCTCGAAAACACGTTTTTTACCCGAAAAATATCGATGGACGGCCATTTTGTTGAGAATAAAAAAGTCTCAAAATCGATGCAAATTACATCGGAAACAACGTAGATCGACATTCTGAACACGATAGCATCCTCTGTTTTAAGAGGAAACTGTCGGTTTTCTCGTAAAACAGAAACAGTTTGTGGAACTGCAGATTCGAAGTAATTAATCTGAATCTAGGGAAACTCCGAAGGAACGGAGGGATTTATCTACCCCTCTTACGTCTATATGAGTTTTTTCAGATTTGTTCTCGGGAAAACGTTTTTTACCAAAGAAGAATCGAGACTTAGCAAGGCGATTTTGTTGACAATAAAAAACTCTTAAAATCGACAAAAATTACATCGAATACAACGTAAATCGAACTTCTAAACACGATAGTATTTGTTTTAATAGACAACTGTCGGTCTTGTAAAACCGAAGAAGTTTTTCGAACCACGGATACGAAGTAATTAACTTCAAAATTAATATCTACACCAAGAACGTCTAAATTTAAGGGAACTCCGAAGGCACGGGGGGATGTCTGTCCCTTTTAATGTCTATAGGAATTTCTTCAGATTTTTTCTCGAACAGCAAGGCGATTTTATTGAAGATGAAAAAGTCATAAAATCGACGAAAATTACATCGAAAACAACGTAAATCGACCTTTTGAATACGATAGTTTCCTCTGTTTTAAGAGGAAACTGTCGGTATTCTCGTAAAACCGAAAGAGTTTGTCGAACTGCAAATCGAAGTAATTAACTTCAAGATTAATGTCTACCCCGAGAACGTCTGCATTTAGAGAAAATCCGAAGGCGGAGCTTTATCTGCCCTTTTTATGTCTATACGAATTTTTTCAGATATTTTCTGGAGAAAACGTTTCTTACCAAAAAAAAAAAAAAATCGATGGACTATAGCAAGGCAATTTTGTTGAGAATAAAAAAGGTTCACAATCGATGCAAATTACATCGGAAACAACGTAAATCGACCTTCTGAACACGATAGTTATCTCAGTTTTAAGATGAAACTGCCGGTTTTCTCATAAAACCAAAAAAGTTGTTCGAACCACGGATACGAAGTAATGAACTTCAAAATTAATGGCTACACCGAGAAAGTCTGTACTTAGGGAAAATCCGAATACGCTAGCCGATTTATCTGACCTTCTTACGTCTATACAAATTTTTTCAGATTTATTTTCGAGAAAACGTTTTTTACTTGAAAAAAGTCGATGGACGCAGGCGATTTTATTGAGAATAACAAAAGTCTCAAAATCGCCGAAAATTACATCGAAAACACCTTATGAACACGATAGTATTATTCTGTTTTAAGAGGAAACTGTCGGCTTTCTCATAAAACGGAAAGTATCTCAAACCATGTATACGAAGTAATTAACTTCGAAATTAATATCTACCAAGAGAACGTCTGCATTTAGAGAAAATCCGAAGGTACAGGGGGATTTATCTGCCCTCCTCATATTTATATGAAGTTTTTCAGATTTATTCTCGAGAAAACGTTTCTTACCCGAAAAAAATCGATGGACAGCAAGGCAATTTTGTTGAGAATAGAAAAGGTTCAAAATCGACGCAAATTACATCGAAAACAACGTAAATCGACCTTCTGAACACGATAGTTTTCTCCGCTTTAAAATAAAATTGCCGGTTTTCTCGTAAAACCGAAAAAGTTGTTCAAACCACGGATACGAAGTCAAAATTAATGTCTACACCGAGAACGTCTGTACGTAGGGGAAATCCGAATACTGTAGCGGATTTATCTGTCCTTTTTACGTCTATACGAATGACTTAAATTTTATTTCAAGAAAACGTTTTTTACTTGAAAAAAGTCGATGGACGCAAGGCGATTTTATTGACAATAAAAAGTCTGAAAATCGACGAGAATTACATCGAAAACACCGTCAAACGCCTTTCTGAATACGATAGTATATTCTGTTTTAAGAGGAAACTGTCAGCTTTCTCGTAAAACAGAGATTTTCTGAACTGCAATTTGAAGAAATTAACTCCATAATTAGTGTTTCCACCGACTTCTGCATTTAGGGAAAATCCAAAACGAACGGGCGGATTTATCTGCCATTCCTGTTTATGAGAATTTTTTCTCGAGAAAACGTTTTTTCCCGAAAAAAAATTGGACTATTGCAAGGCGTATTCGTTAATAAGTCTCAAAATCGACGCAAATTACATAGAAATCAACGTGAATCGACTTTTATTATAAGGGATTTATCTGCCCTTCTTATGTATATACGAATTCTTTCAATTTTTTCTCGAGAAAACGTTTTTTACTTGAAAAAAGTCGATGGACGCAGGCGATTTTATTGAAAATAACAAAAGTCTCAAAATCGCCAAAAATTACATCGAAAACACCTTATGAACACGATAGTATTATTCTGTTTTAAGAGGAAACTGTCGGCTTTCTCATAAAACGGAAAGTATCTCAAACCATGTATACGAAGTAATTAACTTGGAAAATAATATCTACCAAGAGAACGTCTGCATTTAGAGAAAATCCGAAGGTACAGGGGGATTTATCTGCCCTCCGCATATTTATATGAAGTTTTTCAGATTTATTCTCGAGAAAACGTTTCTTACCCGAAAAAAATCGATGGACAGCAAGGCAATTTTGTTGAGAATAGAAAAGGTTCAAAATCGACGCAAATTACATCTAAAACAACGTAAATCGACCTTCTGAATACGATACTTATCTCCGCTTTAAGATAAAATTGCCGGTTTTCTCGTAAAACCGAAAAAGTTGTTCAAACCACGGATACGAAGTCAAAATTAATGTCTACACCGAGAACGTCTGTACTTAGGGGAAATCCGAATACTGTAGCGGATTTATCTGTCCTTTTTACGTCTATACGAATGACTTAAATTTTATTTCAAGAAAACGTTTTTTACTTGAAAAAAGTCGATGGACGCAAGGCGATTTTATTGAGAATAAAAAGTCTGAAAATCGACGAGAATTACATCGAAAACACCGTCAAACGCCTTTCTGAATACGATAGTATATTCTGTTTTAAGAGGAAACTGTCAGCTTTCTCGTAAAACAGAGATTTTCTGAACTGCAATTTGAAGAAATTAACTCCATAATTAGTGTTTCCACCGACTTCTGCATTTAGGGGAAATCCAAAACGAACGGGCGGATTTATCTGCCATTCCTGTTTATGAGAATTTTTTCTCGAGAAAACGTTTTTTCCCGAAAAAAAATTGGACTATTGCAAGGCGTATTCGTTAATAAGTCTCAAAATCGACGCAAATTACATAGAAATCAACGTGAATCGACTTTTATTATAAGGGATTTATCTGCCCTTCTTATGTATATACGAATTTTTTCAGATTTTTTCTCGAGAAAACGTTTTTTACTTGAAAAAAGTCGATGGACGCAGGCGATTTTATTGAAAATAACAAAAGTCTCAAAATCGCCAAAAATTACATCGAAAACACCTTATGAACACGATAGTATTATTCTGTTTTAAGAGGAAACTGTCGGCTTTCTCATAAAACGGAAAGTATCTCAAACCATGTATACGAAGTAATTAACTTCGAAATTAATATCTACCAAGAGAACGTCTGCATTTACAGAAAATCCGAAGGTACAGGGGGATTTATCTGCCCTCCGCATATTTATATGAAGTTTTTCAGATTTATTCTCGAGAAAACGTTTCTTACCCGAAAAAAATCGATGGACAGCAAGGCAATTTTGTTGAGAATAGAAAAGGTTCAAAATCGACGCAAATTACATCTAAAACAACGTAAATCGACCTTCTGAACACGATACTTATCTCCGCTTTAAAATAAAATTGCCGGTTTTCTCGTAAAACCGAAAAAGTTGTTCAAACCACGGATACGAAGTCAAAATTAATGTCTACACCGAGAACGTCTGTACTTAGGGGAAATCCGAATACTGTAGCGGATTTATCTGTCCTTTTTACGTCTATACGAATGATTTAAATTTTATTTCAAGAAAACGTTTTTTACTTGAAAAAAGTCGATGGACGCAAGGCGATTTTATTGAGAATAAAAAGTCTGAAAATCGACGAGAATTACATCGAAAACACCGTCAAACGCCTTTCTGAATACGATAGTATATTCTGTTTTAAGAGGAAACTGTCAGCTTTCTCGTAAAACGGAGATTTTCTGAACTGAAATTTGAAGAAATTAACTCCATAATTAGTGTTTCCACCGACTTCTGCATTTAGGGGAAATCCAAAACGAACGGGCGGATTTATCTGCCATTCCTGTTTATGAGAATTTTTTCTCGAGAAAACGTTTTTTCCCGAAAAAAAATTGGACTATTGCAAGGCGTATTCGTTAATAAGTCTCAAAATCGACGCAAATTACATAGAAATCAACGTGAATCGACTTTTATTATAAGGGATTTATCTGCCCTTCTTATGTATATACGAATTTTTTCAGATTTTTTCTCGAGAAAACGTTTTTTACTTGAAAAAAGTCGATGGACGCAGGCGATTTTATTGAAAATAACAAAAGTCTCAAAATCGCCAAAAATTACATCGAAAACACCTTATGAACACGATAGTATTATTCTGTTTTAAGAGGAAACTGTCGGCTTTCTCATAAAACGGAAAGTATCTCAAACCATGTATACGAAGTAATTAACTTCGAAATTAATATCTACCAAGAGAACGTCTGCATTTACAGAAAATCCGAAGGTACAGGGGGATTTATCTGCCCTCCGCATATTTATATGAAGTTTTTCAGATTTATTCTCGAGAAAACGTTTCTTACCCGAAAAAAATCGATGGACAGCAAGGCAATTTTGTTGAGAATAGAAAAGGTTCAAAATCGACGCAAATTACATCTAAAACAACGTAAATCGACCTTCTGAACACGATACTTATCTCCGCTTTAAAATAAAATTGCCGGTTTTCTCGTAAAACCGAAAAAGTTGTTCAAACCACGGATACGAAGTCAAAATTAATGTCTACACCGAGAACGTCTGTACTTAGGGGAAATCCGAATACTGTAGCGGATTTATCTGTCCTTTTTACGTCTATACGAATGATTTAAATTTTATTTCAAGAAAACGTTTTTTACTTGAAAAAAGTCGATGGACGCAAGGCGATTTTATTGAGAATAAAAAGTCTGAAAATCGACGAGAATTACATCGAAAACACCGTCAAACGCCTTTCTGAATACGATAGTATATTCTGTTTTAAGAGGAAACTGTCAGCTTTCTCGTAAAACGGAGATTTTCTGAACTGAAATTTGAAGAAATTAACTCCATAATTAGTGTTTCCACCGACTTCTGCATTTAGGGGAAATCCAAAACGAACGGGCGGATTTATCTGCCATTCCTGTTTATGAGAATTTTTTCTCGAGAAAACGTTTTTTCCCGAAAAAAAATTGGACTATTGCAAGGCGTATTCGTTAATAAGTCTCAAAATCGACGCAAATTACATAGAAATCAACGTGAATCGACTTTTATTATAAGGGATTTATCTGCCCTTCTTATGTATATACGAATTTTTTCAGATTTTTTCTCGAGAAAACGTTTTTTACTTGAAAAAAGTCGATGGACGCAGGCGATTTTATTGAAAATAACAAAAGTCTCAAAATCGCCAAAAATTACATCGAAAACACCTTATGAACACGATAGTATTATTCTGTTTTAAGAGGAAACTGTCGGCTTTCTCATAAAACGGAAAGTATCTCAAACCATGTATACGAAGTAATTAACTTCGAAAATAATATCTACCAAGAGAACGTCTGCATTTAGAGAAAATCCGAAGGTACAGGGGGATTTATCTGCCCTCCGCATATTTATATGAAGTTTTTCAGATTTATTCTCGAGAAAACGTTTCTTACCCGAAAAAAATCGATGGACAGCAAGGCAATTTTGTCGAGAATAGAAAAGGTTCAAAATCGACGCAAATTACATCGAAAACAACGTAAATCGACCTTCTGAACACGATAGTTTTCTCCGCTTTAAAATAAAATTGCCGGTTTTCTCGTAAAACCGAAAAAGTTGTTCAAACCACGGATACGAAGTCAAAATTAATGTCTACACCGAGAACGTCTGTACTTAGGGGAAATCCGAATACTGTAGCGGATTTATCTGTCCTTTTTACGTCTATACGAATGATTTAAATTTTATTTCAAGAAAACGTTTTTTACTTGAAAAAAGTCGATGGACGCAAGGCGATTTTATTGAGAATAAAAAGTCTGAAAATCGACGAGAATTACATCGAAAACACCGTCAAACGCCTTTCTGAATACGATAGTATATTCTGTTTTAAGAGGAAACTGTCAGCTTTCTCGTAAAACGGAGATTTTCTGAACTGAAATTTGAAGAAATTAACTCCATAATTAGTGTTTCCACCGACTTCTGCATTTAGGGGAAATCCAAAACGAACGGGCGGATTTATCTGCCATTCCTGTTTATGAGAATTTTTTCTCGAGAAAACGTTTTTTCCCGAAAAAAAATTGGACTATTGCAAGGCGTATTCGTTAATAAGTCTCAAAATCGACGCAAATTACATAGAAATCAACGTGAATCGACTTTTATTATAAGGGATTTATCTGCCCTTCTTATGTATATACGAATTTTTTCAGATTTTTTCTCGAGAAAACGTTTTTTACTTGAAAAAAGTCGATGGACGCAGGCGATTTTATTGAAAATAACAAAAGTCTCAAAATCGCCAAAAATTACATCGAAAACACCTTATGAACACGATAGTATTATTCTGTTTTAAGAGGAAACTGTCGGCTTTCTCATAAAACGGAAAGTATCTCAAACCATGTATACGAAGTAATTAACTTCGAAATTAATATCTACCAAGAGAACGTCTGCATTTACAGAAAATCCGAAGGTACAGGGGGATTTATCTGCCCTCCGCATATTTATATGAAGTTTTTCAGATTTATTCTCGAGAAAACGTTTCTTACCCGAAAAAAATCGATGGACAGCAAGGCAATTTTGTTGAGAATAGAAAAGGTTCAAAATCGACGCAAATTACATCTAAAACAACGTAAATCGACCTTCTGAATACGATAGTTTTCTCCGCTTTAAGATAAAATTGCCGGTTTTCTCGTAAAACCGAAAAAGTTGTTCGAACCACGGATACGAAGTCAAAATTAATGTCTACACCGAGAACGTCTGTACTTAGGGGAAATCCGAATACTGTAGCGGATTTATCTGTCCTTTTTACGTCTATACGAATGACTTAAATTTTATTTCAAGAAAACGTTTTTTACTTGAAAAAAGTCGATGGACGCAAGGCGATTTTATTGAGAATAAAAAGTCTGAAAATCGACGAGAATTACATCGAAAACACCGTCAAACGCCTTTCTGAATACGATAGTATATTCTGTTTTAAGAGGAAACTGTCAGCTTTCTCGTAAAACAGAGATTTTCTGAACTGCAATTTGAAGAAATTAACTCCATAATTAGTGTTTCCACCGACTTCTGCATTTAGGGAAAATCCAAAACGAACGGGCGGATTTATCTGCCATTCCTGTTTATGAGAATTTTTTCTCGAGAAAACGTTTTTTCCCGAAAAAAAATTGGACTATTGCAAGGCGTATTCGTTAATAAGTCTCAAAATCGACGCAAATTACATAGAAATCAACGTGAATCGACTTTTATTATAAGGGATTTATCTGCCCTTCTTATGTATATACGAATTTTTTCAGATTTTTTCTCGAGAAAACGTTTTTTACTTGAAAAAAGTCGATGGACGCAGGCGATTTTATTGAAAATAACAAAAGTCTCAAAATCGCCGAAAATTACATCGAAAACACCTTATGAACACGATAGTATTATTCTGTTTTAAGAGGAAACTGTCGGCTTTCTCATAAAACGGAAAGTATCTCAAACCATGTATACGAAGTAATTAACTTCGAAATTAATATCTACCAAGAGAACGTCTGCATTTAGAGAAAATCCGAAGGTACAGGGGGATTTATCTGCCCTCCGCATATTTATATGAAGTTTTTCAGATTTATTCTCGAGAAAACGTTTCTTACCCGAAAAAAATCGATGGACAGCAAGGCAATTTTGTTGAGAATAGAAAAGGTTCAAAATCGACGCAAATTACATCGAAAACAACGTAAATCGACCTTCTGAACACGATAGTTTTCTCCGCTTTAAAATAAAATTGCCGGTTTTCTCGTAAAACCGAAAAAGTTGTTCGAACCACGGATATGAAGTCAAAATTAATGTCTACACCGAGAACGTCTGTACGTAGGGGAAATCCGAATACTGTAGCGGATTTATCTGTCCTTTTTACGTCTATACGAATGATTTAAATTTTATTTCAAGAAAACGTTTTTTACTTGAAAAAAGTCGATGGACGCAAGGCGATTTTATTGAGAATAAAAAGTCTGAAAATCGACGAGAATTACATCGAAAACACCGTCAAACGCCTTTCTGAATACGATAGTGTATTCTGTTTTAAGAGGAAACTGTCAGCTTTCTCGTAAAACAGAGATTTTCTGAACTGCAATTTGAAGAAATTAACTCCATAATTAGTGTTTCCACCGACTTCTGCATTTAAGGGAAATCCAAAACGAACGGGCGGATTTATCTGCCATTCCTGTTTATGAGAATTTTTTCTCGAGAAAACGTTTTTTCCCGAAAAAAAATTGGACTATTGCAAGGCGTATTCGTTAATAAGTCTCAAAATCGACGCAAATTACATAGAAATCAACGTGAATCGACTTTTATTATAAGGGATTTATCTGCCCTTCTTATGTATATACGAATTTTTTCAGATTTTTTCTCGAGAAAACGTTTTTTACTTGAAAAAAGTCGATGGACGCAGGCGATTTTATTGAGAATAACAAAAGTCTCAAAATCGCCGAAAATTACATCGAAAACACCTTATGAACACGATAGTATTATTCTGTTTTAAGAGGAAACTGTCGGCTTTCTCATAAAACGGAAAGTATCTCAAACCATGTATACGAAGTAATTAACTTCGAAATTAATATCTACCAAGAGAACGTCTGCATTTACAGAAAATCCGAAGGTACAGGGGGATTTATCTGCCCTCCGCATATTTATATGAAGTTTTTCAGATTTATTCTCGAGAAAACGTTTCTTACCCGAAAAAAATCGATGGACAGCAAGGCAATTTTGTTGAGAATAGAAAAGGTTCAAAATCGACGCAAATTACATCGAAAACAACGTAAATCGACCTTCTGAACACGATAGTTTTCTCCGCTTTAAAATAAAATTGCCGGTTTTCTCGTAAAACCGAAAAAGTTGTTCGAACCACGGATATGAAGTCAAAATTAATGTCTACACCGAGAACGTCTGTACGTAGGGGAAATCCGAATACTGTAGCGGATTTATCTGTCCTTTTTACGTCTATACGAATGATTTAAATTTTATTTCAAGGAAACGTTTTTTACTTGAAAAAAGTCGATGGACGCAAGGCGATTTTATTGAGAATAAAAAGTCTGAAAATCGACGAGAATTACATCGAAAACACCGTCAAACGCCTTTCTGAATACGATAGTGTATTCTGTTTTAAGAGGAAACTGTCAGCTTTCTCGTAAAACAGAGATTTTCTGAACTGCAATTTGAAGAAATTAACTCCATAATTAGTGTTTCCACCGACTTCTGCATTTAGGGGAAATCCAAAACGAACGGGCGGATTTATCTGCCATTCCTGTTTATGAGAATTTTTTCTCGAGAAAACGTTTTTTCCCGAAAAAAAAATTGGACTATTGCAAGGCGTATTCGTTAATAAGTCTCAAAATCGACGCAAATTACATAGAAATCAACGTGAATCGACTTTTATTATAAGGGATTTATGTATATACGAATTTTTTCAGATTTTTTCTCGAGAAAACGTTTTGTACTTGAAAAAAATACGAGAAAACGTTTTTTATCCGAAGAAAGTCGACGGGACTAGTTATCAAATAGAATTACGTTGAAGAGCTCCACAAACCAATGCTTTAGAAGAAAGTTGATATCTATGCATCGGGATGTTTAGTGAATTAAATGATTTATATTATTAAATTAAACAGAATGTCCATCGAAAAAGGGGAGAAGAAACAAAAAATCACAATTTGGACAAATACAGTATATTTACCAACACAAAGGACTTACAATACAAAAGAAAAGAAAACAAAACATACACTTTAAACTTATTAACAATAAAAAACATTTACTTACACTAACTTTCTTGTTCTTTTTTCGGCTAAAATATAAGTCGGCGCACCTTCCTGACTAAAACGCTACCTGAAAATTGGTCATTTTCCAAAGACAAATCAAAAAAAGAGGATGTTGCACTGAAACATGACCAGACTCCCAGTATTAAATATATCTATATAATATAAACACTAACTAAAAACCGCACAGATACTTCAGCCAAAATAAACCTTAATTTAGTCTTACTATCTAGCCTATTCTACTTAGTTTTAACTTAAATCTACCTAATCTAGATTTAAAACTAGGGTTTCTCCTACACACTAAAAGCTATCCTTAACTAAATGCTTTCTTGCATACTTTTTACAAATTGGAATTGCTTCCAATCATGACTTACGAAATAGGTAGTCGCTGATCGATTTTTCGATAATTTACCGTCTAAAAATAGTTATATACCATCGATTATGGTGCGGTATAAGAAAATAAAACGGATACTATCAGTTAACAGTGTAAAAACTTCATAAAGTAATGTTGTCGATACAATATTTGGTTTCAGCTATTATTCAGCATAATTTTATATTATGTAAACACCTCACTGTATTGTCACTATAAAAAAAATTACTAACCGATTTTAACCAAAAACATATAAAGTCCTTTTTAGTTGCATTTGTGTTTTGATTTGTTCGCCTGCCATAGATTTTGCGATCTCCATACTTGTGCATTATTACGAATCTTTCAATAATCAATTGAATTAATCTTTCAGTTTCTTGCCTTTCTAAGAACAAAAAATATACATGAAAAATCGCTTTGTTGAACGTTGCGGTAAGTTTCCTGCGTCCGTGATCATTTATTAAACCCTAACTCTGGTGCTTTCCTATGGTGTTAATAGATTCTGAAAAACTATTTTCATTCACGAGTTATTGACAGTAAAATATCGCTGTGCAAAAAAAAGTAACTCTATTGGGATTGCAGATTTGTTTATTGCCTGCCTTGCCTCATCCTTTTGTAAATCAAAGAGGTGTTTAAGTAACACAAAATTATTCATGTGTTGGTTTCTCCTCACTCCCTTGCTAGGAAGTCAAAATCAGGAGAAGTTCTCTAGAAATTGTTAGCTATGTTATACACAAAAAAAGAAAAATGGATGGAGGGTTATAGACACTCTGCAATAGCAGTAGTTATATTGTGCCTTTTTCAATCTACCCTGGCCCCCACGATTCTAAAAACAACACAAAAAACCTCTTACAAACTGTCTACAACACATAAACAACTATAAGTTAAAAATTTGGTTGTCGGTTTTTTTTTTAAGAATACACCGAGTTAAAAAAATATATAAAATATTTTCAGTATATCCCTGTGGACAATCTGAAAAGGCACGATTTCTCAACGTGAAGTTCCATGCGTATTACCTAGCGCACGCGACCACTTATCATTCTAAATTTTTTACAACCATAAACCTCTCGAACAACGCAACAATTTCTTTAAATTATAACAAGGACCACCTGGGAAGTGGATCAAAATAAATACTTAATATAACTTGCCAAATAAAGTAAAATAATTTATTGCCCTTAAAGAAATTTGTGTTAACTCGGCTTCAAATTTTCTCAATAATAACTTTTGTCCATTGCCAATAATAAAGCCGTAACTTCGTTGCCAATGATCTTGCTTCTGTATTTGCTTAAATGTAGATATTTAATTCCATATACTTAAAAATTTAACATATTCAAGTTAAATAAGGGAAGAAATTGTTTCATATAAATGTTTTTTATATGAAACAATAATTTTGATTAATTATTCAATTACTGAATGGCCATATGACGATAGGAAAAAGTATGAAAGGTATTTAAAAAAAAAAAAAAAAAAAAAAAACATCAACCAGAGCATATTTTTCAATTAACAACAAAATAATATTGCTGTTTACCTCAAAGTAAAATTTTTGTACGATTTTTTTATAAAAAGATATAACACCAGTTGTAAATTATATCAATCTGGTATCAATAAAAAAATATTGATACAAGGAAATACGATGAAGGAAATAAAAGGAGTATGACCTTTATTTTGTTCGTTTATAGAGCTTACTAAAATGTCTCGCTTCTGTTTATAGTACAGGTGTCTGTTCCACACTAGTTCTTCTTTAATTCTCAAGGGTATTAGTATATCAGTAATTAAAGTTGCTTTTGAAAATGAAGCCTATCGAAATGTCCGCCTTTTCCATTTTCTATCCTCGCCCATTTGCCTAATAAATTATTATACTTTTAACAATTCCGGCAATAAATTCCTTACCATATACATATACATTACAAATAAACGTGCAAAAAACCAAGAATGATAAGTGCGAGCCAAGTACCGATTAACTTTTTTCTATTTTCAAAGGCTACGTCTCATCAATGTTATTTAAACGGAAAGTACTATGCAGTAAATAAACTAAGAAAAAACCTTGAAATTCCCACGATTACATACAACTATACAATAAATGACTGATAAAATACAGAATCACAGCTTCATTTAACTTAGTTTATCTACCGATTTCTCTCTTTAAATAAATAATAAAGTCAGTCCATTTTAAAAGAATCCCAATCATAATATACTTTACTTTTAAATACAAATAAATCTAAAACATAAAACAAATTGCACTATACATATATAACTGTACAAAATAGGGAAACGTTTTAAAACGAAAAAGAAACCATTTTTAATAAATATAATAGACAAAATTACTAATTAAATTTAAAGACATTGGAATGTCGTCATAATTAAGATTTTCACAAAAGTATTTTACACAGTTTGTGTTTCATATCAAAAGTATGTAAATGTAAGTTTTCCAACAGTCGTGCAATAGATTTTTGGCACACAGTTCGACGTACCTCCAAATTAATTTAATCACCACCCTACTCTATACGACGCTTCTAGTAACCTAAATTTATCCCAAACTACCTTTTAATCATATCCATTATTAATTTTTGTTGGAATGCTGACTTGACCTTCTTACGCATCCTATTTGCCAAAAATCTAATAACCACCTCTTGTGTTGCTCTTGTTAGGTTGACGGATGAAACACTCGGACATTAATACAAAGAAAGTCAAACAATCATATCCGTAACGACAGTTTCTTATAGTGGAAGTTAAAGTTCATAGATGTTCATTTAGGAAGAATTTATTTGATTAGAATGAGCAGTTTTTTAATCGCAATGTTGCGTAGCGTTTTAAACAACTACCTATATTCCTATGTAGATCTTCATCAAAAAATAAAATACTAATTTACCTAATCTATGCCTGTACGGCTTGGGAAGATCAATACACCATTTACTGCTGTACGTAGAAAAGTCGTTATTCATCAACGTTACTTTTTACATTCTGTAAACCTAAGAATCCTATACTAATTTTTTTTTTTTTTTTCATAAATGTGTCAGTAATTTTATCTATGTAAGAAAAGTGCATTTCCTTAAACGTATGTACAAACAGTTGCGAGGCGAAGGAAAAAAAGTGCAACATCTTCCTTCACCCCGAGCCACAGGCAAAAAACTTTATTAACAAAAATTAATCCATTTCTTACACAGATACACAGTTATTCAGAAGACATATTTTCAATACAATTCAGTTTTGAAACTAGGAACATACTGTATCAAAAATATCTACTTTACACATAGTTTCAGTCCTTTTTTTTCTTTTTAATCTTGTAACAATAAGTTATGAAAAGAATAAAAAATAAACAACTCAAAAATAAAAACAGCAGCAAAATAACTGTCGTACAACTTAGTTACCATTTTCTATGTAACTACTAATTAAATCACGGCGCATCTACCCAATTCAAAAATTGCCGAAAAGTCTTATATTCATAAATAGCTAATCTACAAAACTATAAGCATTTGCAATGCTTCGTTATTCTAAAAAATTAAATTACTCTCGCGGCGGCAACTTTTAAACGGGACGTCCATTTTCCAGACAATCCAAAAGTATTTATCTCTTTCCACTCAAAACCTTTACTTTGGGTTTGCCTGATAGTTGTAGGGATCCTCGGGACTTGCTGCGTTGGATGTATGCTCTGAATCAACGGGCACAGCGTGAAGGATCGATGGGTGGTAATAAGAATATTGGGGCGAAATGTAAGAACCTGTGCTTATCTGCATCGCTCCCATTTGTGTTGTGATCTGTAAATTACATTTAATTAACAAACCAAATCGGGAATAAATAAAGACGAAGGTAATGACGTTAATTAAATCTGTAAAAATCATAGAATGCACACGTACCTGAGGTATCATGTTTGTGTACTGAACAGTCGCCTCTGTGGAAGGCATCATAAGGGGGATACCTCTGGGAGCTTGTCCGTCAGTCTTGTACGGGGTGGCCATATGATTTGTCAGGTTGTAACTATCATCCACAGACTGCATCGGTGGAGCCATGACGTACTGCGGGACCCACTGTGCTCCCGGAAATGGGAACTGAAACGGGAAGAAATTGGTAGTGCCAACAGACTGACTGATCACAAGAAAAAATTCATCTGACACCTCATCATAAACAATTTATGCTTATGATCATACTGATATTATTATTAGAGCCACACATAACTATAAATCTTTGTTAGAAACACATATTGTTGGATACGTTGTGTTTGTGTATTATTTTTGTTTGAAACTCATTTTTACATTGTATGATATTGTTTCTATCGAGATATATGATCAATAATTAAAAAACAATTTATTATTTCGTAAAGATGCATTGAGCATCATTTAATTGTTATTGACTTCGTAGGTTTTGTATCATAATGTCAATTTTTTTCTTGGTATAACGTTGAAATCAGATGGTTGAATATAAACCAATGGAGAAATGAAGTGTCACAGTATAAATTTACACTATCAAATATTGATCGACAATGATTTCAGTGGAAATTTAAAGATGAAAAAGGCTAGCAAGGAAATTCGACTGTTATCTCTTATGTATGTTTCATTAAATATTATGCCCAATAGAGCAAATAAGTTAAATAATTAGTGTACACTCCTGAACATTTAGAATGGATTATGTTGATATACTGGAGACCTAAAAATGATTAGTGTGTTATGTTAGTGATATTTATTGCTCCTGTTATTTTGGATACTATAAAATCGACAATTAAAAGGCAATACACAAGGTATTGTTTATTATATCTTTACAATTGTATGTCAGCGCTGTGTCTTAGATCCGCCCCTGATTTTTCACATCATGTATGATTTACCAACATATGAAGATACTGTTTAGTAGTATTGAACTATATCTAAACAATAAATTACCATAAAACATTTAGATATTACCCAACTTTAATAATTTTAAACAAACCACACTGTCGACAGAGTACTATAGGTTTACTTGCATACTGTCTCAATATATTTACCACATTGGTAAAAGACAGTGACTTTAATGCAGAACTAGTGTTACACATTGTGAATTTAAAAAATAAATTTTACAGGAGCATGTTTAAACCGAATATATCTATTTTATTTGACTTTTATAATGTCAAACTCAAATATCTTGAAAACAGTACTTATGTAAAGGGTGGTCCAACCATAATGCACGATGTTAATTGTGAGTTACACCTTAACGTCAAGTTTTTTGCCCAACTTAATGTGACATTTCTTTGTTTCAGTGTTTGACAAATTCAACCATGGAGAGGTACACAATTGAGCAGCGCGTTAAGATTGTTGAAGCCTTTTACAAAAATGGGCGTTCAAATCAAGATGCATTTCGTGCACTTCGTGACTTTTTTGGTCAGCATAATCGACCAAATGTGTCCACAATCGGGAGAATTGTGCGCAAATTTCAGCAAACCGGGTCTGTAGGAAATGTGAAAACACCTGTGCATGCTCGCCCAGTTCGTTCTGCGGAAAACATTGCTGTTGTTCGCGATAGTGTAGCAGAAGAGCCGTCAACCTCGACTCGTCGTCGTGCCCAACAAATGAACATCTCACGAACATCACTGATGCGAATTTTTAATAAAGATTTGAATTTACACGCTTACAAGGTTCAATTGACTCAAGAGCTGAAGCCTACTGACCATTTCAAGCGTCGTCAATACGCCGAATGGTTGGTTGAACAGACAGAAGTGAATGGTGACTTTACAAAGAAAATCATCTTCAGCGACGAGGCACACTTTCACCTCAGTGGATTCGTTAACAAGCAGAATTGCCGCATTTGGGCAAATGAGAATCCACGAGTGATTGTTGAAAAGCCGATGCATCCACAAAGAGTGACTGTTTGGTGCGGTTTATGGGCTGGCGGCGTCATCGGGCCGTACTTCTTCGAAAATGAGGTCGGCCAAGCAGTTCGTGAATGGTGTTCGCTATCGCGAGACGATAACGGCCTTCTTGTGGCCAGAAATTGAGGTTATGGACCTGGACGATATGTGGTTCCAACAGGATGGTGCCACTTGCCACACAGCCAACGAAACAATGGCACTTTTGCGCGAGAAATTCAATGGCCGTGTTATCTCACGTCGTGGCGATGTTAATTGGCCGCCACGATCATGTGATTTGACACCGTTGGACTTCTTTCTTTGGGGATATTTAAAATAAAAATACGTCAATAAGCCAAGAACAATTCAAGAGCTAAAGGATGAGATAATTCGGCACATTAACGACATTGAACCTCAATTATATCTCAGAGTCATTGAAAATATGGACCATCGGATAGAGGTATGCCACCGAAGCCGTGGCGAGCATTTGGTCGCTATTTTGTTTCACACATAATTGTCATAGATCCTTCTATCATAATAAAAAATATTAAGATAATTCTCTGAAAACTTTTTATTTTATTTACAAATAAACATCGTGCCTTTTGGTTGGACCACCGTTTATCACAAGTATATATAACTAAAAAATAAATTACTTCTACATTATGTAAGACCTATTCTGCCTTACTGTATACCATATTTTCCTTTACACATCAAGTTATAATTTCTCTGCAATGGGTAGATTATTCTTTGCGAATAATCAGAATTTCATAAAAATTGCACATTGGCAGTTTAAGATTACGAAGACGACCATGTCTGAATTAAAAAGAGCTATTAGCCTCTACAAAAACAACAAAATCTCCATCAGAACAGACAACATGGAATCTAAGGAGTTCAAGATAAATGAAGGACTACAACAAGGGAGCATTCTAAGCTTAATTTTGTTCAACATTGTTATGGATGATGTAATTAAAGAATCAAGAAGACAAAACAACAAAACTGGACGTGAGGTATGAAAATCTCGAGCTGAATGGCTCTAAGAATATGCCTTTGTAGACAACTTAGTAGTGTTTGCAAAAAATGAAAGAGATCTGGTAAGAAATCTTGAATAATGGAATCAACAGCTAAAAAAGAGACCTGAAAATAAATGAAGAGAAAACGAGTGTTCACATAAATTGTGAAGGGACGGAAATCAAGACAATGAAGTAAGTAAAAGAATTGAGAGTGCAGCAAAAATTCACCATGACATTAACAATTCATTCATTGAGAAAAGTAGTCTATTAAGGCTGAAATGAATATTTACGAACCAGTTTTTATTCCAATTTTAACTTTTGGAAATGAAAGTTGGGTCCTAACGAGAAACATGAAAAGTAAATTATAGAGCACTGAAATGAAATATTTGAGAAGACTTATGAAAGTAACAAGAATGGATAGAACTAGAAATGAACAACTACAAGTAGAACCGGTACTAAAGACAACAGAAATAAATCAACTGAGATGGTTTGGACATATTTGCAGGCTAGATGAAAGACAAGTTAAGATGATTTGGGAAACAAAATGACAGAAAAATACCAAGAGGAAGACCTAAATAAATAAAACATAAATTACAAAAAATAAACTATGTTGGATAAAAACATAGTAAGGCTGTTTTGTCAGGCAGAGGAGTCACAAAACAGGAAGCAGAAAAACATTAAATATTAGGTAAAATTGAAATCAGTAAAGGACTAATACAATAAAAATAACTATACTTTCCTTCCTGTTAAAAGTTAAAGTATATGAGGTGTAAACAATATTAGGATTAGACCCAGAACTTTATTGTTTTTAAGATATCACTTCCAAGTTTTGGGAATTACACTAACAAGTGTAAATGTCAATCAATTTGCATTAAGGAGGTTATTCTAGGTTTTACTTCCAGTTTTACCAGTCTTGCCCACAACTTATGCCTTTAAATGGGACACCTTGTATATTTCTATATATTTGGATCAGTGAGTTACTCTATGTGTGATATTATAGAACATTTTGGGTAAAATGTTCAGAGCAAACATTTTTTTAATGCAGTTTAGATTGGCACCTAAGTAGCCTTAACTGTTAGAAAATATTTCTAAGTTATCAAATAGGGGAACAATATATAATATAAAAAATATTTATATAGGAAAAACCGTTTCTGAGATGTTGAAATTGTTATGGCAGAAGAGTCGGCAGGCTTAATGTCATGATTTTATGTTTCTCCTATTGATGACTTACAAAAAAAAAAAAAAAAAAACGTTTCCCAAATCAATGCTACATAGATGTCAGCATAAATCGCAGTAAAAACTTTTTTGCTATAAAAATTTCACTTCAAACTGTACTTTTGTATGTTCGTCGCACATTTTAAAAGACAAATTATAGCCAATTTCGGTAAAATGGGAAGTGCTATAATAATATCTTTAATGTGAATTAATTTGTATTTACTTTTTATTGCAATACTTAAAACTAGGAAGTTATATCTCAAAAACAACGAAGTTATGGGGGTGGGTGATCCTAATATTTTTACATCTGGTATATTAAAAAGAAGGGCAATAGGTGTTTTGTTTAATAGATTCAGATTTTGTTTAATAGATGGTGAATTAGAAAGTTATGACAGTCTTTTTTTACAGCCAAAGTGTTCACAAAAAGTAAAGGACACTTACTATTGATATATAAACAAAGTTATTTATTTTTCAATCCCATTCCCAGGACTACAAATTTTTAAAAAAGTTTGGAGGTTAAAATTGATTTATTTACAATACCAATATATATCTACAATAATATGATACTGATTTCCAAATAGTAGGGGATGGGATAATACTAGCCTATTTATCTTTAACTTTACATAGTTACAAGACTGTCCATTTGAGGTTGTCTATTAGACAACTCTGTTGCTACAAGGACTGTATTGCTAATAACTTATTTGTATAGTTGTTTCTTTTTAATTTGATTATTATTCATTTACTTTGCAAACAAGATATTTATTTATCCTTTTCCTATTTGCAGAATATTGTACTGTATTTATAAGTTTTTGACTCTGTCACATAGTTGGTGGTAATTTTTCCTATTTGTTACATATAAACAATATCACGCAAATTTGTATTTAACAGTTATGGTTTAATTACACCAGGTGGTACCCACAGAACCGTTACAGCATAAGGAAATGTTTTGTGCTGTTATATATAAAAAAAGCATGTTTACCTGGTGGCTGTAGTGCCTGTAATTGGACAGCGCAGCAGGCATCATATGCTGTCCAGCGACGCCGTTGGGTGCCAAAGCGGAAGGATCGTACGCCACTGCCGCGATTCCCTCTGCATTGTCCCTCCAGATTTTTGTGTTTTCGTTATTTTTGTACATGCTCTTCTTCTTGTTTCCCCCATCGGCAAACTTAACAAGCAAGGGATCCTTGCTGCCCGTCAGAACTTTGCCGTTGAACACCTGAATGATGTGCTCGCATTTTTCCTTGCTCTCCATCCTCGCAAAGCCGACGCCTTTTGAGATTCCCGCCGAGTCTCGCAATATACGAGTGGATATAACCTGGAAAATAAGAGGTTAAAATGCTACTCTCGTTCACTTTTAGGTTTATATAAACGTATTGTGAAATAAATAAAAATTATGGTATTTACCTGACCATACTTCGATAGCATACTGTCTAGATCGGATTCTTTAAACATTGGCGGCAAATTAGCTATATACAAATTTGTTGGGTCCTGTTCCTGTTGCTGTTGACAAAGAAACTATTTAGAAATTTTCATTTTAAATTACATCTAAGCAAAATCAAATTTATTTTAATGTGTGTATAGCCATCAGAAAAAAAAATTATATTACGAATTCAAAATATGAATATTTCCAATATTTTGAGCGTAAGATTAGTTTTTGGCTGATAGTATTTTATAAATATAACAAGACAAGTGTTTATATATATATATTATGTTAAAAACAATTTTTTAATATCACTTCAATGATCGACTTTCATTAAATTTGAATTTGCTTAATTGAACAAATAAAGAAACACTTAAAATCATTTACAATTAAAATATTCCACCACCAAATTCTATATATTTAAAGATTAAAAAAAAAACAGTCTGGAGAAATAGACAAATAAGACTATTCTCATATATTTACTTCTGTTTCTTAATGGTAAAAGAACGATCAAGGGTATTAATTAAGTTCTTGTTGGCAAAATTGTTTTAATGAATATCATCACGAGACTTTTGTATCGAAATTGAACAAAAAAAAAAAAAAATCATTATAAGTCAAGTAGCAAATTTGTATTAGTTTTTAATGCTGTAGCGTTATTTTAAGTGTAAATGATAATTGTAAGCAGCAAATTAAAGACATTTAAAAAACAATATAAAAATAAAAAGGACAAAACGGAAGTAAATATTAGTGTTACCATTAGGTTAAATCTTTAATTTGTCAAAGAACTGCTAACAATCGTGTGTTATACATAAATAACATTTTATTATAATAAAAAAAATATGTTAGTTGGGATAGTGCCACAATCCGATTATAATTGTACAAAATAATGCAATGTTTAAAGTTACTTGTCTTTTGTACAACATGCACAATGCTTTTATTTAATAATGTACAGCCAAATAAATTAATTCCTCTTATGTTCAATTGAAGATTTGGCAATAAATCTTATTTTAGAACATCATATTCGATTTCAGTATTACCACATACGCACATATCTTTCATATTCGTATTTTAAATGCGACTATAAATACATTTTATTTTCTAAATGCTGGTGCACCAACTTTGAGCGAAAACCACCAATTATTTGAACCAATTAATTATTGCATAAATAACTTAGAAGGCAAATTGTAAATTAGTGTATATAATTTTGTTGTGTATAAACTTTTGTAGGTATGTGATAAATACCAAACGTGTAAAACATTTCCAAACATAAAAGGAATTTATTAATATTAGATATCTATGGTATACAGTGCCTCTATTACATTCTAATTAGATTCTTTTCTAGCAGGCTCAATTCTTTTTTAACTTGATTATTACTCCGGGAAGTACCATAAGAATCTAAAATTATCATGCATCTATGCATAGCACATCACAACGTCTAGACTACTAGTAAATCATAAATAAAAACTAAAATCAATTCTAGTGTGTGCTTGTATTAATCGAATTAAAAATGCAGGTTCTAGTATGGAATTAGCATTACCACTAGAGTTGAATTTTGTTATTAATGAGAACTCTGTCACAGGTTTCTCTGGCGCCTTCCAGAAAGAGGAGAATGAGGTAAGAATACGAAAGGAAAATATAGGAAGGCTCTACGTACAACGAGAATATTTTCAAATCAGGCAACGGGTGTAGGAAAAATAGGTCAATTCAATGTGCATTTTGAGGTGTGATTTTTGCAAAATTAAAATGTGCTGAATTTAATACCATCCTTCACGTTTACTGATTAATGTTCAAGATTGCAAAATATTAGATGTAAAACAGCCCACTACTTATGTGACTAACAACATACAAATCTCGTCAATATTGAAAAACTTTCAATGTTCATTTTAGTAGACCGATATGAAAAATCTTAATATTGACTGATTTGGTGATTGTGCTATACTACAAAATTTCATTGTGTATTAAAAACACTAAATTATATACAGCAACAGTAGAATATACTTGTTATTATTATCTATAAGATTTTTCTTTTTAATTTAGAAAGCATATACCGTTCTTTCATTTTTTTGCTAGACAGCAAGTCAATCGGTCGATTTCGTATAATGTGTAGGGAGGGGACGCGGTACGGTATGCCCTGCTTCAGGTTGTTCAGTGTCGATAATTAGCGGCGCTACGACAGCCACGTTCTACACGTGAGGGAGTGTACATCGTATTTGTAACGGGGAAAAACTTTTATGTGGGAAGTGATGTTGATGGGTTTACTGTTAAAAGATGATCAAAGTATTTAAAGAAAAAATATCTTGGCCATATTTAACAGCAAACTATGATCTTTTTTGGATTATTTTTATAATTGGTTTTGCATTAAAAAAAGTGCCTTCTAATAAAACGTTTAAAAATAAATAGATTCTCTTAAAATAATTAAAAATAAAATACAAACTCTTAAAACTTAAAAAATATCCCTTTGAATAAGAAAAAAAACTAAAGAAAATTTTCGAAGATGCCTCCGTCTTGCGCCAAACAATAACCCAACCTGTCGTAAAATTCTGAACGAACGTTGGTCAGCATAAAAGGGCTAATAGTTTGAAATAAATTTTCAATATTAGCCCTCAGTTGATTTAAATTATTAGCTCTTTCATGAGGATGCCCGTATAACTTTGATTTAATATACCCCCATAAGAAAAAATCATTAGGGGCCAAGTCTGGCGATCTTGGTGGCCATTGAATTACGCCTCTCGTAGATATAATTCTTTGGGGGAATATCGCATTCAAATAGTCAATGACTATTCTTGAGTTATGGGCCGGACACCCATCGTGCTGGAACCAAACGTTGTCAAAATTGGGGTTAATGTTTGCCAATGCAGGAACAATTTGGTTTTGAAGAAGATTCAAATAAGTCTCCCCATTTAAATTTCCATCAATAAAGAATGGCCCAATAATATCATTCCCATAAATACCAGCCCAAAACATTCAATTTTTCGGGATATTGTGTCCTTGTATTTAACAGGCGATACTGATTTTCAATAGCCCAATACCGTAGAATTGATGGATTGTGCCTACCATGTAACGGAAACGTGGATTCATCGGTGAACACGATGTTATAAATAAAATTGTCATCCGCATTTGCACGTTCCATTACCGTGTTACAAAATTCTATTCTACGGTACTGGTCTTCATCGAAAATTTCTTGACGGGCTTCGTATTTATAGGAATGATATTTATTTTTCTTTAAAATTTTGTGAATTTTACCCACACTAAAACCAGTCTCCTCAGAAATTTTTGGGATAGAAATATTTGAATCTTCTTCTACCATTACACACACCATTAATTCCTGCATTTCAGCATCCTCGTTAATTCTAGGTGTCTTGTGGCATTTACAACCTAAAATGCATCCCGTTGACTTAAACTTTTCGACTACTGTCGATATTGTGTTCAAGGCAGGGATCGGACGATTTACATATTTGACTGAGAAAAGGTCCCTTATTGCACGTAATGAATGAATGTCCTTGAAGAGACCATGATATCAAATCAATTTTTCCTCAAGTGAGTACGTCATAATTACTAAGTTTTGAATTAAAAGAATCTATTTAAAATTACACGTATTACTACGAAGTTCACTCGTCTAAATGCCAAACACGTATGCGACGGTAAATGTGAAATCTAAGTCGTCGATCTTCACGGCCGGCGTACGGCCGGACTCCCCACCTCAGCGGTGGCTAATTTTCCGAGAAGGACCGAACGGTGGAACCTATGTACAGTTTTAAAATGAAAGCACGGTATAGTTAAAAATACGCAATTTGTTATTTTTTACTTTTTGGCACTTCCGCCTTAGCAAAAAGGCTTCAGTCATTTTCTATAATGGAACATATTATTTATATCTATAAATATCTACATCGCTACTTTGTATCACATGCTTATAAAGGATTTACCAATAAGAGGGTCATACCTTTAAAACGGGAGTTTGGCAATACTGCGGGGAATGTCGTCGCCAGGCGGTCACAGCTATTTTCTGCAGTGTCAGGAAAATCAGTATGGAGATATACACGATTCAACAAGTAGAAATTATGAAAACCTATCATTAAAATACACTTTTTGTTCACTTTTTCAGAACGTCCCATTTACCGCTTGAAAAATTTACTGTTTGGTGTGGTATTTGGGCTCACGAAGTAATTGGCCCTTATTTTTTTCCAAGACCAACAGGGACATTGTGTTACTGTCAATGGCGAGCGCTACAGGCATATGATAACAGAATATTTGTGGCAGTAACTGTTAAACATCGACTTACACCATGTTTTATTCCAACAAGACGGTGCAACAAGTCACACATATCACCAGACCGTCGAGTTATTGCAAGAAATGTTTTCTGGAAGGGTTATTTTCAGAAATGCAAAGATTGTGTGATCTCTCATCGTTGGATTTTTTATGGGGCTATCTTAAGCTTTAGGTCGACGAGAATAAGCTATGAACAATTCATGATCTTAAGCAAAATATTATGCGGGTCATTGAAAATTTACCACGTGATATGTTTGAAAAAGTATTCAGAAATTGGGCCACAAGAAAGCATTCAGTTCAACAAAGTGGGGGAGGTCATCTAAACGATATCATTTTCAACACATGTCATTGGTTGCTCTTGACAATAAAATAAAAATTACTTGAATATTACTTGCAGTTATTATTATGTCCTATTTAAAGTTTCTGACGCTCTTATTGGTAAGCTCTATATATTAATATCGATGCCATTGAACATTTCAATCCCGAATCCACACTGTATATATTTAGTACTTCTAATGTTATAGGTTTATTTATAATTACAAGTACTGTTGTTATTATTTAACATGTATTCTTTTAAAGAATTCCACCATGAAACCAAATCACTGTACGACTGAAATAGTAATATAAAGTCCCAACAACGGTCTCAAACTAAAGTACACGAAATATCACAAGACACGACCAGATGGCTCGGAAATAGTAACAATAGTGCATATATGAAAGTGACAGAATTTAAAAGTGTGTTTAGGCTGTGACAGAGTTGATAGGTAAAGCTAGGTATTACTTGCATGCAAACGTACAGTGGCTTGTCTACGTTGGTGATACCAAATACCCACTTTCGCCATTTGAGCCTGAACGTTTTTTGCGGTAAGAGCCTTCACTGCGCCTTCGGCTGCTGTCGGACTCTCGAAATCTACAAATCCATATCCTGCAAAGGAAAAAATCAGTTGTACACCAATCTAATATATGTAGTTTGTTTAAAGCTTTCTATATTTGAGGTTTTTCATTTCTAAGATAACGACAGGATGTTTGCTAACGTCTGACTGCAATACATTTATTTAACAGGGCTATAAATTCATTATTTGTATAAACGAAACTTTTTTTTAATAAAATAATAGATTTAATTAAAGTGCTTTGAAATAGTCGTGCAACACTGATGTACAGTCTGTTCAACAAGAAAGGAACCGCAATTTTTTGAAAAGTACAGAAGATATTTGTTTCTAATTTTGTTTTACATAAAGTATATTAAAAATGCTAGCCGTTGTCGAGAACGGCCTGGCACCTTTCCTGGCCAGTGGAAAGAGAACGCCATATCTTTCGAAGAACCTTTGAGAGCTGCTCCAAATTGTAAACAGGTTTCCCTGCAAGCTCTTCATGATGGTCTATATATTTTCAATAGAGTTGGCATCAGGAAATTGGGAGGGCCAATCCATCGTAATGATGCCATTTTCCTCCTTCCAGGCTCTGCAGAGGCGACTACGATATATCGGATCATTGTCCTTTGTTGTACCACCCAATCTTTGTAATTGGATCCAAACATCTTGTGGGCTGATCTTAGAAGACCACGCTTGTAAATTTGGGTCATCTTCTCTGCATTCAAATTCTTGGTGAGAAGCCCCAAGCAGCCGAATCCACGCTCTGAGAAACATCCCCAGGCATTGACTTTTATAGGGTGTTTGACAGTACACTGACTGAAATTTGTCCGCGGGCAAACCAACCACGCTTTATCCGAACCTTCGCCTAAAAAATTCGCTACATCCGAAAAAAACTACGTTCGACCAACTGCGATCAATATTTTCGGTTACCCAGCTCATACGTCTTGCATGTGTGCTTCGGAGAGCAGGAATTTCGAGCTCGTAGAAGGGTACAGAATCTTTGCCTCGTGGAAACGCTGCCTCATCGTATTTATATTAATGTTGATTCCTTTTTTAGCTGGTTTAACCTTCACTTCGCGCAGTCGCAGAGTGAGGTTAACTCAGAATAGCTGCAAGATCACTTTGTTCTGCTTGCTGGACGTCGCACCCATTTTTCTCGTTCTGGGAACTCATCGAAGTTTTTTGATTATGCATGCCTGGGTGCACCGGTATGCATAATAAAAAAAAACTTTCACAATGAACTTTCTTCGACTTTTTAAGTACTTTAGCGCCATCGGTATAATGTAATTTTGGTCCTTTCGGGTGTGTGCTAAGCAAGACCGGTTAATACCGTTTAGCGTACACAGCACTCATTTTGAAAAACATTTGCTCACTACAACGTTTCGAGCGACAATGAAATTAATTAATACTGGCGATGTAGCCAACCCATAGTGCATCATGCCGAGAAAAAAGAAGACAGGGATATCTCTTACTTTTCTTCAAAAAGTGCCGGTTCCTTTCTTCTTGACCAGACTGTAGTTGCAGTTTTTTGTAATCCTGTTATAGGAAGATCACGTTTCAATTTGTCGTTGTTAAGCCGTCCACATTATGCCCACAAAAATTGCGCAATTTTTTTTTTTTTAAATGAACCGACACATGAGTGATTCAAGTTGGCAAACCGATAGGCATCCCGCTGCATGAAATGCCGCCTGACACGTGACGACGCCTGACACGTGACGGTCATATTTGGCGCACTATTCCGCCAAAAGCTGCGCGGCTCATGTCGCTGGAGGCCGTTCGGCACAATGTGGACGCGGCTTTAGATGGCACCATAGTAGTTTACATCGGTATTTACTACAATTTTTGGTCGTTATTGACTAAAACATAATCATAATGAATTTTTTTTTTTTTATGAAGTTGACATGACGCTTACACTTACTCAAGTGCAACTTTATCACTCTTCTAGGTAAATATATGTAATAAGGTCTAGCCTGACAGAATGATTTTGATTTACTTACACTATTGATTAGCTTATTTACTTAGAGAGCAAATGGAGGTATATATTTCATATTCTTTTTAAACACCAATTTGACCTTATTTTAACTGCACAATCAGGGAAAATCTGTACTGGCATAAAGGTGGCTACACACGTAACTACAAGCTTGACAAGCCTATTTGAGCGTCTGTAGGAAAATGTTTGCGCAACATCTTCCTACAGACGCTCAAGTGCTTTACAAAAAGATGCATGCATGCTTGTCAAGCTTGCAGTTCCGTGTGTGGCTACCTTAGCATTCATTTTTATTTCCAACTATACTAAGATCTGGTCTTTTTAAGAACCTTCAATGAACTGAGAAATAAAAATTGTTTTATTACTAATACTTGGGCCTCTGGAGAAGATTATGTTTCGCAACTTAAAAATAATCTCACATAGACATAATGTATTTGCTCCATATAAATAAAAAGTTTAAAACGGTATATAAGAAGGTACTTGCTAAATTGTGCGATAAAATAACAAAAAATACGAAGTAAACAAAATTGTATATTAGTAGGCATTGTAATTGACCGATCCCATGTAAAACTTTCATGTACGGCCATGTTTTCATGAATAGTTGGATTCTAAATTCTTGCCTGTGCCCATGAAACAGCATGTGTAGTGCAGTAGTAATTGCTCTAATATACATCTTACATTATAAAAAAGTTACTGAAACGGACTGAAAGGGAAGAATCGGCTCCAAACAAAGAGAAGACAGTTCCATCTGCAGGCAAGGTCATGGCGTCAATTCTTTGGGATGTTTATGGGATAATTTTCATTGGTTATCTTCAGAAAGGAAACACAATCAACGGCGAGTATTGTGCGAACTTATTGCAGCGTTTAAGTGATAAAAAAACAGCTGCATTTGGGAAAGAGAAAGTTTTACTTCGTCAGGACAATGCGCCAGTTTACACATCAGTTATCGCCATGGCCAAAATCAATGAGTTAAAGTTCAAATTGCTTCCTCACGTACTCTATTCGCCAGATATAGCCTCCTCGGATTATTTTCTGTTTCTAAATTTGAAAAAATGGTAATTGCTAATATACCTCTTACATTATGAAAAAGTTAAATATTTCTATCATAATGTGGACGCGACTTTAGATGGCACGTTAGAAGTTTACATTGGTACAATTTTTGGTAGCTATTGACTAAAATTTGCATAATCGTTGCTTTTTATGAAGTTACGACATGCCGTTTACAGTTAACGATTTAAGAGTATCTTTATCGCACTTCACGGTAAGCATAATGTTAAGGAAGTATCTAGCTGGACAGAATCAGTTTGATTTGCTCATATGTAGATGGCAAATGTGTACATATTCTTTTCAAAGACAAAATTGACCTTATTTTGACTGTATAAGCAGCAAAAAAATGTGTACCGGCATAACATTCACTTTTGTTTCCAACTATACTAAAATTTGATCTTTTTAAAAATCTTCATATGAATTCAGAAATAAAAGTTGTTTATTACTAATACTAAGCCTCTGGGGAAGGCAATGTTCTGTAATTAAAAAAAAATAAACTCACATAGACACAATGTACTTGCTCTATATAAAAAAAGTTTAAAACAGTATATAAACAGGTACCTGTTAAATTATGTGATAAAATAACAAAAAATATGAACTAATCAAAATTGTATATTAGTTGGTACTAGAATTGAAGGAGTTCATGTACAATTTTCATGCATGGAAGCTAAAATTTCACTTCTAAATTCTTCCCTGTGCGCATGTGTAGTAGTAAATCTTTTTTTCACTAATATTTAGTAGTAAAAATATTTTTTTACTCAACGTTGCATTGAAAATATTTATTCATATTTCACTATTTATGCAAAGTCCGTACCTGGCGTGATTACCTGGGATGCGGTCTATAAACTTCAACGAAATGATAAAGCTTTGAGCTTTATCGTTGTATTACTGTTATTTCACAAAACCTTATAAATAAATATTTCACTTAAAAAGAAAACTCACCTTTACACTTGTTCGTGTTCTTGTCTAAGATGGCTTTGGTGGAGATGATCGTGCCAAATCTGCAAAAAAGTAATGCCTTACAAACACTTATTTAAAAATAATCGTCTTTACAACCTTCATAATAATGTCACGAATTTGTATGTAAAGTACATCTCAACTTCAAGGCAAAACGCATAAAAATCTACGGATGGAAGAAGTTAAATTACTGAAATTAAATGTGCCACCTCTTGTACATTGTTTTATTCTCATTATAGCGCGTTAATTAACAAGTTAAAAGTTGAGTACAGTTCCCTTAGAAGGCAACAACCTAAGTTTGCATCAACGGACGAAAGCAAGTATATAATTACAAGTCTTGGGAAGAGGGGGCGTATTCAAAAATTGAATACTTCTTAAAATATTTGCAAGAATAAATTACATTTCACATTAATGTTTTTGCATATACGGGGTCTTCTTTTAAATGCTGTTAAAGCAACATCTGTCAAATTTGTTGTGAATTGTTCAGTAGTGTATGGAAAATCATCATGGAAGATTATAGAGTTCAACAACGTACGCTTATCATCAAATTTTATTTTCAAATTCAGTGCTCTGTTCGAAAAAAGTTCCACGCATTATGTGATTTTTATCCTTGCCAAAACAGTCCCGCCGAGTCGACTATTCGACGCTTGGTGGCCAAATTCGAGTCAACCGGTTCGATAAATAATTAGCCAACACCCGTACGCCACCGAAACGCAAGGTCTGCTGAAAACATCGCTGCTGTGCGTGAGAGTGTACGGAAAAACCCGAGGCCGTCAATTTCTCGTCGTTCACAAGAATTTGGGCTTTCTGTGACTTCAACTTGGCGAATTTTGCGTCGGAACTTGGGTTTGCACCCGTATAAAATTCAACTGACCCACGTACTTAAAGTAAACGACCATAGACAACGCCGTGTGTTTGCTGATTGGGCTCTGGAGCAGTTGACCCAAATTTCGCAAAAAAAAAAATCATATCTCGCGACGAGGCCCATTTTTGGATCGATGGATATGTGAACAAACAAGATTGTCGGATTTGGGACGACACCAATTCACAAGAGAAACACCAACAATACCAAATGCATCCCGAGAAAGTCACTGTTGGTTTTGGTATGGCGGAATCATCGGTCTGTACTTCATCCAAAACGAAACTGGCATTGACATAACCGTCAACGGCGAGCACAACAGATCGACGATAAGCAACTTCTTGTGGCGAAAACTGGATGATATGGATACCGACAACATGTGGTTTCAACAGGACGGCGCTACGTGCCACACAGTGCATGACACGATGAACATTTTGCACGAGAGATTTGAGGGCATGGATATCTCGCGCAACGGCGACGTGAACTGATCACTGAGATCGTCCACTTTAATGCCTTTAGATTTTCTCCTTTGGGGCTATCTTAAATCGTAGATGTATGCGAATAAACCGCAAACAGTCGATGCCCTCAAAGTCAACATAACGAACGCCATCCAGCAAATTCAGCTAGATTTATGCGAGAAAGTCATGGAAAATTGGACCTCCCGAATACGTGCCACCAAGCAAAGCCGCGGCGGACATTTGAACGACGTTATATTCCATACTTAATGCCATAAAATATTCTTTCAAATAAACACACAACTTGTTTTATTTACGTTTAAAAATCGAGCGTGCTTATTGAAAGACCCTTTATAAACAAAGACATTTGTATGTGAAAATGAAATTGGCAAAAAAATGAAGAATTTCACTTAAGCACCTTATTTATACCTTTAAAAATTATGTAATAACGTTTTCTCTATTCCATAAAATTTCAAACACTACTTAAAACGAATTTTCACTGTTACCGCTTTTCTCATGTGTGAA
This sequence comes from Rosalia funebris, assembly GCA_037954035.1. Lineage (NCBI taxonomy): Eukaryota > Metazoa > Arthropoda > Insecta > Coleoptera > Cerambycidae > Rosalia > Rosalia funebris. The sequence continues at coordinate 17,945,637 of JAZFAV010000020.1, forward strand.
AGACAGTTAATCATGATTATGCTATGGATAATCCAAATAAATTGTCATATTCCAAACAATAAATTGTCATATTCGGTCTGGCAGATTGTAAATTGCTCATACACGTACTATAAAACAGATATGAGTCTTAAATACAAGAGAATGTATATATGTATGTGTATAAAAAGATAAATACCGTTTGACAACTGAATAAACTAGGAGACATTTATATAGGTGCGTTAATCTCTTAAACGGGAACGGCTAAAATTTACCATAAAATCGCAAATAATATAGCCTAGCCGCTTGAAAACTTGTACCAAGAAGTGCTTGTAAAATTTTGTTAAAACTGAACATGTCTGCGATAGTCTCACCATCATCAATCAAACAATAAACTGAACATAAACAAACACGCTTTATATTTTTAGTAACATATGAGGTTGAATAGACTTACTTTAAACAACACATCGCATATACCTCTACATAAATTATTTTACGGCATATCTAAAGTACGGTCTGACACTTCTTTGTTTTAAATACCTTTAGAGAAATATCTAAAAATAGTCGTTATGATATTGGTTGTTGATTGGTTTATGGGCGTCTGAGATTTATATGTATGTATGTTTATATTCCACATGTATTGTAGATTATAATGAAAATGTAATGGCTGTGCTGTATCTGAGTCTGGTGGTCTTAAATACCAATTGAAAAACCGACTGGTTTTAAAATTCAAGAGGGTACGTACCAGCAGGTATGTAAATATGAAACAGGAATTTCTTGTATAGAAAATACACGTTTATTGTATCAAAATGATAAAAAATATTTTATCCGAAATATTTTCCATTGCTAGCTATACATTTTTCCCATCTCTCTGACAATTTGTGGATTACATGCCAAAATAACTCTTGCTCTTTTGAGACAAACCAGTGATCGAGCCATTTTCGTACATTTTTGCTCTCTCTGCTCAGCAAATGCGTGTCCCATCAATGCAAATAAGTAGTAATCGGACGGAGCCGAGTCTGGTGAGTAAGCCGCATGCGAAAGTATTTCCCAACTAAACGCCTCAAATCGTTTCCTTGACCAGTTTTGCTGTGTGTAATGGGTGATGGCGCATTATCATGAAGCAAACTTCATGATAATGCGCATCACTTTGTGTTGCTTTTTTATATCTTGTCGTGTTTCATGCAAAGCTTGATTCAAATCGATCATCTGTTGACGGTGGACTTCAGTATTAACGGTTTGGTCAGAGTTTAACAGCACACAATAGATCACACCCTTCTGAACACAGAGCACTGTCTTCCGTCCATATCGATTTGGCCTTGCAGTCGACGTCGATGGTTCGCCTGGAGGTACTCATGATCTTTTACACTTGGGATTCTCCAATATATCCACTTTTCATCGCCAATCACAATTCGATGGAGAAATGACTTTCTTTTGTACCTGGAGAGCAGCATTTCGCAAATGGTTTTTCAGTTTTCCAGCTGTCATTCATTCAGTTAATGTGAACCCATTCTCCCATCTTCTGGATCTTTCCCATGACTTTCAAACGTAATGGAGACGGCTTCTAGTGTCACATTTAATTGATCCGCGAGTTATTGTTGCTTTTGAGCGGCATTCTCATCCAACAATGCTTGCAATTCGCTATCTTCAAACGTTTTCGCTGGTCTTCCACGTTCTTCGTTTCTCACGTCAAAATCGCCACTTTTGATTTTTTTTAAACCATTAAAAAACACTGTGATTTACCAAGACCATTTCACCGTAGGCTTCGACAAGCATTCGATGTGATTCTGCAGCAGTTTTCTTCAAATGGTAACAGCAAATCAAATGTAGTTTCCAGATACAAAATTCGACATGTTCAACGCTATCAAAAACGATGTTGTTGTATGAAACTTGTATTGTTGCGAGATAAAAACCTTTTATCAGATGTGAAAACAAGAAAATGGCGCCAATGAAGCTGATGGCAACTATATTAGCAGCTCGGCCATCTATGTGCAAATTCCAGTTTCATATTTACATACCTGGTATGCAACATTGATAATTTTCTATATAATTTAAAACACCACCAACGAGTTTGGAAAGTATTAACACAACAAATCGAACGTATTCTTCATGCATGTACAATAACGAAATAATGTAATGGGACGTTTTGATGCATTTTCCTGAAATATAGATAATACTGAATAGAATTTGAGTTAATTATGCTCATTGTCAGTCTATTTTGAGGGTCCATTCTGCCACATCTCTGATTAACGTTTGTAATAACATAACAACTGCCATTGACAAATCAGAAATACTTACTTAGTTCTGCTGGACTATAGCAAAGCCTTCGACTTTATAAAATATCATGAATTACTAATGACCAATGGTCACACTATTATGGAATTGATAAATCAACACGTCTCCGGTTTAAAAGTTATCTTTCCAATTGAACATAGTATTAAAATAAATAATACCATGTCAACTAAACTTCTGCTGACGCAAGGTGTTCCACAAGGTAGCATAATAGGCCCCTCATTGTTTGCAATCTTTACTGTAAACCTGCCGGACTATTTGACACCATAGTGTAAAATTCACCTTTACACCGACGACTGTCAATTGGAATTGTATGGTTGTCCAGAAGAATGCAATAAGCATAATTAAGTCCAAAAATGTACTTATTATTGTCTATATTTCAGGAGACCTTATCGAAAGTGTTTTATTGCGTTCTTTTTTGATGGTACAAATGATTCCTCTTTGTCTGTTTTATTACGAATTGTTTTTTCATGACGTCAAAATATATACACATTCTATTCGAAAGTATCAAATGTTGTTCCACACAAAAATTAAAGTGTGATTTGGCTATAATATTTTATAATCTCTGTTGGTAATGTGTAATTTTACAATTTTATTAGGAGATATTTTGGAAGTGACCTTTCTTGAAGAAAACATATTTACGGGATAGCTTCCTTATTTTATAATCAAAGGCACGATCATTCTATTTTTGACAGACGCACGCACCGTTGCTCTTATTTTGATTTGAGTTGACTGTTGACTTACGTATTAATTTTACTTGTTGATCAAAGGGCAAGTACATAAAAATATACATTACATTTTCTACACAACGGTGTAGGAACACATCTACAACAGTGTTACACCACTATCTTTTTTTTCACTTGTTCAAACGTAAAACGATTTCAATTTTCGAGTCTAATCAAGTTAATCACGATTAACTCTGCAAGTAGTTAAGAATTGTAAAAGTGGAGCGAGTTTTCACAGTCCTTACAGACACTCTAGTACAGGGTGGGGCAGTGAAACGGACGATTTCGAAATAACGGCCGTACAAAAAATTTTTTACCATCATTTTCAACACAAAAAAGCCTTTAAAAAAGTGGTGTTACGTTGTTTAATTTTTACAAATTACGTCGGTAAAGTGTGGTCCTTCCCTTAGCAAGCATTCTCGAACGTGCCGCTAAAAACTCATTATGACGTTCTGTAATGGTTGTCGAGATGCTGCTACCTATTGTCGAATATTGTCCTTGAGCTGGTCTGCTGTCGCTGATCGATCCTCGTAGACTTTACTTTCGAGGTAGTCCCACGTAAGATCAGGCGTATGAGAGGGCCATGGAGTCACTCCATTCCGAGAGATACGAGAGTATGTACAAAATTGATCATCGTTATGTGATATCATATTTTCATTTAAAAGGCCTCAGTCCAACTGATATCAAAGCGGAGCTAGATTCTACTCTGGGGGAGCCGGCAGTGGTCGACCAAATGAGGTAATCATGCCAGAAATGATGAAGAAAATCCTCAAAATGGTATTGGATAATAGTCGACCGAAAGTGCGCGAGGGAGCAGACATGGTAGACATTTCCAAAAGTGCTGTACATCGTATATTGACGAAAATTTGAACATGAAAAAGCTCTGCGCAAGATGGGTGCCGCGATTACTCACAATGGAACAAAAACAACGTTGTGAGGATGTTTCAATCGAGTGTTTGGCGAAGCTTCACAGGAATAAAGCCGAGTTTTAGCGTCGATTCATAACCATGGATGAAACATGGGTCCATTACTTCACACCCGAGATGAAGGAACAGTCAAAACAATGGACTGAAAGGGGAGAATCGGCTTCAAAGAAGACGAAGACAGTTCCATCTACAGGCAAAGGCATGGCGTCAGTTTTTTGGGATGCGCATGGGATAATTTTTATTGATTTTCCTCAGAAAGGAAAAACAATGAACAGCGAGTATTATGAGAACTTATTGCAGCGCTTGAGTGATGAAATCGAAGAAAAATCGGCTGTATTTGGTGAAAAAAAAAAAAACAAACATTTTGTTTCATCAAGACAATGCACCAGTTCACACATCTGTGTTCAAAATCACTGATTGTGAGTTAAAATTCGAATTGCCTCATCACGAACCCTACTCGCCAGATTTAGCTCCTCGGATTATATTCCAAACTTGAAAAAATGGCTCGGTGGTAAAAGATTTGCGAACAATGAATAGGTGGGATTTTGTGGTTGATTTGGTTATTTTGAGAAGCTTACAATTCTCACTATAAACATGGTATCGAAACTATTGCACATCGCTGGAAAAGTGTATCGAGCTAAAAGGGGACTATGTAAAGAAATAAACATTTGTATTGTCCCAAATTTATTGTGTTTTCTTTGTTAGTTCGGATATTCTGGGACTACCCTCTTAACACGATTCAGAAACACTTCGTTAAAAAGTTGTTTACCCACTTTGGCTGTACGGCTTCTGGCACCGTCTTGTTGGAACACGTTTTTATCAGTTAACTCGTATTGGGTCAGTTGGATGAAAAATGTACGTAACATTTTTGAATACCGCTGTGCATTTTAACAGTGGCAGCTTCTCCGCGTTCGTTCGAAAAAAAGGACCGATAACACCTGATGAAGAAATCGCACACCAAATCATTACCTTGCCAGCATGGAGAGGTTCCTGATGGAGGTAATGGGGGATATGTCGCTACACTACACAGTACCTAAAACTTTGTTTGTTAATATACTCCGTTAGGTGGCCTCATCGCCCATCCATAAGTGATACACAATGTCTTCACTTTCTTCAACCACAGCCAAAAGTTCTGATTCAGAGCTTAGACAACCTGAAGCAGAACTCTCACCTAGAGCTTCTTCCAACTGTTTCTCTCACGTGTTCCCTCTCGCACCTCTTCTTCGGTTTGTTGAAGCTGTTTGAATCTACGTTTTGATAGCACGCGGGGAAGGGACTGGGCGACCGCGTAACTATTCTTTGATAAAACGCCTTTATGACGAAGGCGCGTTGTGCATTCGTCCAATGTTGCATTGTTGTCGAAATGCTTTGAGCAAGGGAATACGATGGTGATATCCAAAAGTTCACCTCTTACCTGAGCCAAACCGTGCTTTTCAGAATCGCCTGTTTCACATCCCTACCCTTTATATCATAAAATAATTGAGATATAAAAATATAAATAGTATATTCAGTGTAAACTGTTACCAGTTTTTTTATCAACTGCAATTGGTTGTTTAAGAGATAAGTAATTTACTTAAAAAAGAGGTAGTTCTCCCCAAAACGTCATAATATGTTGTAAATCGGCTTACTGTTGGCACATGGTCACTAGGTCCTTGTCGGTTGTTCCGGGACTAAGTCCTCTAATGTACAAGTTAGTCTTTGAGAGCTGCTCTGATCCAGAGGAGGAATTGTTAGACGAGGAATTGGTATTGTTAGGCATATTGTTACTAAGTGACGTCGATACGTTGCCACTTTGGCTACCTGTATGGCTGCTGGAGCTACTTGCATTAGACGGGGAAGTGGCTGTTGGCACTCTTTGATTACCGTACTGAAATAAAAGGAACAACATTACATAAATATCTTATAAGTAAATCATTACATATTATATATAATGTATCTCGTAACGGGTTGGTTTACATTATGTACATTCTTTTATCTTTAAAAAGTTACTTGTAGTACATTTTTATGCATATAAATTGTTTTTTAATACACATACACTTTAAATAACAATAACACGACCGAATTGTTAACAATATATATATTTATGTTGTGCTTTTACCCTAAATACAAGCAAAAAATCAAAATCAGGAGACCAGTTTCTAATTCATCATCAGAATATAATTAAAACTCATCAGTCAGTTCAGTAACATTCGGTTTTAATTACTCCCTGATCATGTCTGCTGCACCAAAGGTTCTCATCTTTTCTCCTGGCTTAAATATAAGCAGCTCAGATGCAGTATTAACTCATGAATTACATCGCACGTTATTATATGAGGAGCTGGCGAGCAAAACGGTATAATTACGTTTCTGGTGAAAATACTTTTTTCTTTAATCCGGACGTGGCCCACCGAATACAAATCTGAACTAATTTCCAAGCAAAATTATCTAAAACTGCCAAAATTGAGTCCAAAGTCCGTGATTTCGATCAAAACGGTACAATTACAGTAAAGTGACATCCATATACTGTTTTTAATGAGGCTACCCTAGCTTTTGTTTTTATTAATAAAAAATAAGATAAAGTTTGTGGTCAAAGACTGTAATCTGTAGTAATTAGCTGTTTGAGTTCTTGGTTGTCGACTGTTTATTCGAAGTAATTGAATTATTTTGGAAACAACTGGGAACAGTATCAAGGATTAGGTTGGTATAAAGAAATTTTAAGAAGTCCACAGGAAAGCAATGAGGATGAGGGGGGAAGATGATGAAGGAGGATGTCAGGAAGATGGACACTGCAGTTGCGATTGTGAGGAAGTATACGTTGAGCTCAGTATATAATGAAAGAACTGGTGATTTTTTAATTTGAGAGAGAAAAGTTCTTTTCTCAGAAGAGACTGCTTTTATGTTCTATGATTACTAAGTTTATGTAAACTGCAATCAAAATGGCTTAATTGCATCTTAGTGGTAAAGAAAATGTAATAATTGTATCGGTCGCAAACAAAACGACTTAATTGAATTTTTCAAATTTAAGTATCTTCCACAAATTAATAATGAAAGATTGGAGGAAGTTAAAGACTTCACTTATTTAGGAAGTAAAATAAATCGGGATGGAAGAAGCGATAAAGACATAAAACAAAGAATAGCGCAGGGTCGAGTAGCTTTTAACAAAAAGAAAGCACTTTTATGCTCGGGGATAATAAACTTAGAAACAAGGAAGAGATTTTTGAAAACATGTATGGAGCACGGCACTATACGGTTGCGAAACCTGGACGGTAGGGGAAGCAAGTAGGAAAAAATTAGAAGCTTTTGAGATGTGGTGTTGAATGATGAACCGAAGAATGATGAAAATACCATGGACTGATAGGGTTAGAAACGAAGAAGTATTGGAGAAAGTCGGCGAGAAAAGAAGTATGTGGAAAAACATAAAGAAGAGAAGAGATAGAATGGTAGGCCACTTGCTGAGACATGGGGGAATAGTTCCCGATATTTTGGAGGCAGAAATAGGAGTGAAGAAAGGCAGAGGTAGGCCTAGATTAGACTACTGCTCGCAAATAGTAAGGGATGTAGGTTGTAGCATAATTACCGAAATGCGTAGGTTAGCACAAGATAGGAGAAGCTGGAGGTTAGCGTCTAACCAGTCTTAGGACTGATGACCTAATGATGATGAAGTATCTTCCGTTTTACTAGGGATAGGAATCTGGATTTAACATAATATGTCAAATAAAGTCACAAACTCCATATGGGTAAATAAATACCACGTCAAAAGCTCACTGTAAATATGTCATTCAGTCTATTGCTCCTCCTGTAAAATTTAATTTCATGTAATTATACCGTTTTGTTCGCCAGCTCCTCATATGGTACAGGTGTTAATTTTGTCACCAAGCCCAGAGAAAAGCGAAGAAATGACAATTAAACAGGCGTAATCATTGTCAACGTGAAGTTAATTAAGCGATTCATACAGCGTATCCAATATGTATGGAATAATGTTTATAACTTTCTAAAAACACCCTGTATGAAAAAATTGTTCACACAAAAGTATTTTCGTTGTTCTTTCCTTTTCTTGTAACCTTGAGTTTGTTTCGGAGCCAGTAATTTCTTGCCATGGCAACCAGTTTTGTCTTTTTGATGGCACCACACTATTTTCTATTCTTATTTGGAATCAACTCTTTTTTTTTGTAGGGACGTGTAAAATGTGTATGGGGTTGTATTGCAAAATTAGAAAAAAACAATTTCAGTAAAAACGAAAAAATCGGAATTAAAGGGAGGACGATGGTGAAAATTTTGACCTTTTTGACGTAACGTCAACTTGACGTAAGTCATACCAGAAAAAAAGCAATAACTGTTGAATGCTCTCAGTGTTAAAGATGGTTGGTATTTAACAGAGATAGGAAGAATCTAAATTTTAATAATAGTCGGATACGGAGATCAAAAAAGGACACAAGTCGAAACCTTTTCAACGAACTCTATCCCAACCGAGTACCAATTACCATTACCCAGCCGGTGCTACGTAAAACTCTAAAGAGATTTAGGGAAACAGGTAGTGTAAAGGATTATTTAAAAATACCGCAGAAAGTCGCAACGAATATTGAGAAAAAGTTAGATGTATTGTTGGAAGCGACCGAAAATTCCCATGTTTCCACACGGTATAAGTAAATTAACAAGAGTTGTCGTTAAGTCACGGTATAAGTAAAGGTTCTGTACATATTATACTAAAAAAGGAACATATATGTACGTCTATACAAAGCTGTCTTGTTGACTGACAGAAGTCTATCTACCTCAGACAAGAACTGAACGATGATGATTATGAATTTTGCGAACTTATGATGGACCGTATTAAAAATAATCGGAATTTCCTTTACAATATTGTGTTTTTCGATGAAATCACGTTTTGTTTAAATGGTAAAGTGAACAAACACAACTATCGCTATTGGTCCACCGAAGAATCCTCATTGGATGATCGAGCAACATACACAATGACCACAAAAAAAAATGTGTGGGCCGGTATCTATGACAACCGCATTATCGGTTCATTCCTTATTAATGGTAACTTGACTGGAGGCAGGTATTTGGAACTGCTACAAAATGAAGTAATTCCTGCCCTTGGAGTGACAATTCGGGATTTCAATTTCAGCAGAATGGGGTGTCACTCCATTAGCACCGTGATGTGCGCCGTAATTTTATTCAAGCTCTCCACAGCGTTGGATTGGCAGAAGAGGGGTCATCGAATGGCCACCGAGGTCTCTTGACCTTGCACCTTGTGATTTCTTCTTATATATTTCTTCTTAAAATCCAAAGTATATAAAAATTGTCCACAAATCTTTCCGAATTAGAACAGCGCATAAGAGACGAAGTTGCGTTAATTTTTCCAGAATGGGTTAGAAACGTACTTTCTAATCCATAATTAATAATTACGTAGTTTTTATCATTGACTGGGCCATTGTCTCGCTGTGGATGGGGAATACTTCAAGCATGTGTTGCCTTAAATTAGTGATTTCCGGTATTAATTTTAATGTACTTTTTTCGGTAAAGAGAAGTTAGTTATTACACAAGATAATTTTTAATTTGCTGATAAGACACATTTTAAAAGTCTTGTATGACTTATGCCATCTTCGGCAACGCTCTCGAATTCGGATTTTCAACATTTTTTTAATGCATTCATATACATTTTACACGTCCGTGTTCCAAAAAGGGTTGGGAGTTGATATTCCAATAGATATAAGAACAGAAAATAGTATGGTGCCATGTAAAACAAACTAAATTGGTTGCCATGGAAACGAAATTACTGGCTCCGAAACAAACTCAAGGTTACTAAAAGGAATAAAAAACTTAATGTTGTGTGAACATTTTTTTCATACAGGTTTTTTTAAAGGTTATGATTATTCCCTACATATTGCGCACCCTGTATAATAATAAATACAAAAACACCTGACTTGTAAATCTGCCACGACTGATAGTCCATATAATAATTCTTAACTATTTTACTATAAAAGGTGGTCCAACCAAAACGCACGATGTTAATTGTAAATAAAATAAAAAGTTTTCAGAGAATTATCTTAATATTTTTTATTATGATAGAAGGATCTATGACAACTATGTGTGAAACAAAATATCGGCCAAATGCTCACCACGGCTTCGGTGGCATACCTCTATCCGATGGTCCATATTTTCAATGACTCTGAGATATAATTGAAGTTCAATGTCGTTAATGTGCCGACTTATCTCATCCTTTAGCTCTTGAATTGTTCTTGGCTTATTGACGTACACTTTTTCTTTTAAATATCCCCAAAGAAAGAAGTCCAACGGGGTCAAATCACATGATCGTGGCGGCCAATTAACATCGCCACGACGTGAGATAACACCGCAATTGAATTTCTCGCGCAAAAGTGCCATTGTTTCGTTGGCTGTGTGGCAAGTGGCACCATCCTGTTGGAACCACATATCGTCCAGGTCCATATCCTCAATTTCTGGCCACAAGAAGTCCGTTATCATCTCGCGATAGCGAACACCATTCACGGTAACTGCTTGACCGACCTCATTTTCGAAGAAGGACGGCCCGATGACGGCGCCAGCCCATAAACCGTACCAAACAGTCACTCTTTGTGGATGAATTGGCTTTTCAACAATCACTCGTGGATTCTCATTTGCCCAAATGCGGCAATTCTGCTTGTTAACGAATCCACTGAGGTGAAAGTGTGCCTCGTCGCTGAAGATAATTTTCTTTGTAAAGTCACCATTCACTTCTGTTTGTACAACCAACCATTCGGCGTATTGACGACGCTTGAAATGGTCAGTAGGCTTCAGCTCTTGAGTCAATTGAACCTTGTAAGCGTGTAAATTCAAATCTTTATTCAAAATTCGCATCAGTGATGTTCGTGAGATGTTCAATTGTTGGGCACGACGACGAGTCGAGGTTGACGGCTCTTCTGCTACATTATCGCGAACAACAGCAATGTTTTCCGCAGAACGAACTGGGCGAGCATGCACAGGTGTTTTCACATTTCCTACAGACCCGGTTTGCTGAAACTTGCGCATAATTTTCCCGATTGTGGACACATTTGGTTGATTATGCTGACCAAAAAAGTCACGAAGTGCACGAAATGCATTTTGATTTGAACGCCCATTTTCGTAAAAGGCTTTAACAATCTTAACGCGCTGCTCAATTGTGTACCTCTCCATGGTTGAATTTGTCAAACATTGAAACAAAGAAATGTCAAATTAAGTTGGGCAAAAAACTTGACGTTAAGGTGTGACTCACAATTAACATCGTGCATTATGGTTGGACCATCCTTTATATTATTTTTTGTTTAATTTAATAATTTAACTTTATTATTTTTTCGCTTTGACAAAAATATATACACTTTCCAAATATAAATATCTACTAAGACTACCACTACTATTTATATAGGTCACAAGAAATATAACGAATAAACTTGTATTATATAACAATTTCCGGGTGTTGCTGTCATGATTATACATGTCTATATTGTAACATGATAATTTCTAATGATGCTCTAAATGGACATAATATCACACATTCGCGGATTAGTACAAACCAAGTATTTTCTTTTCAACCTTTCGAAAGCTATAAACGCCAATTAACGTGTCCGCTAAACAGCGATAAGATAAGTGGTAGAGATAAAGAAATTGATTCAATAAAATTACCCATACTTAATTTTATAAAAATTCGAAGCACATTATGGTTGGTCGGTTATCTACAAAAAAAAAAAAATAATAATCTGAAATGATCTAAAATTAGAGTTCTTAGAATTACTGGCAAGTTTTGCCAACTTTCAATGAACGGAAGTGAAAATATGAACATAAAAAGCATGCAATTTTCTTGTTCAAAATAAAATATTGGACAAATGTATAATAGTTAAATTTAAGCTGACTATGGACTTAAAACTCACTACCAACATTTTGGGTTAACCTAAACAAAAAATGACAAGTTGATCTTGAAAGAGCGCCAAAAATATGTACATTAGTTTCCTTAGAAACATCGAATTATAACAACTTGTTGTTATGTACTAAAACTAAATTTCTTGCGGTGTATGAATGCATCGAAATATAATATTGACCTTATTCAGAATTTTTTCTATCAGAAAGTAGGATTTATGCCATCAGAAACTTAAACACCTTGTATATGTATGCCCAGACATCGCCTTATTGCATACAAATATTCCTCTGTGTATTGTGTTTTAACCTTTTGAACACCTCTTAGGAGTACCAAGTATATTTTCTTTTTATTACTATTATTTGTAAAAAGTATCTAATTAGCACATTTCAGTAAGTAATAGACCGTATTACTAATTCCGACAATAGTGTGACTCATCAATGAATATTTGCATAAAAAGTCGACGTAATTAGTTATTAACAATTTGTGTAAGTCTATTGAACAATATAGGCACTTGTCTAATTCCTAAGACTAGCAACAAGCACCATATCTATCCATTCGCCCATCAATATCATTATACATATTTTATTTAAAAAAAATACTTGATATGAGGTAATTTATGGCATACGCACGTTGACATTTTTACGATATTTGAAATAATTTATTTCTCAGATAGCGGTAGAAATTTTAATTTTTGATAATGTAATTGTGACAACTTAACCCAGCCCAGTATGAACTCGACAATTTTTAACTATGCCACGAATAAAATAGTCAAGTAGAACGTGAAATGGACATATTTTTTATTTTTCATAAAGTAATTGTACAACCTGACATAACCCTATCTTGACCTTCGAGTTCTGAATTATGCCACTAATGAAATAGTCAAGTAGAATGTAAGAAGAACGTCCTGTGTCACTTTTGACACGATGTTATAAACAATTTATTCCTCGGGTCATAGCAGGGACTGTTTATTTTCGATAAGGTAATTGTGGCAACCTGATATAAACAGCCTTGACTGTAGAACCTTGAACTATACCACGAATAAAATAGCCAAGTAGAATGTGAAAGGGGCATGATATTATAAACAATTTATTCCTCGGGTAAAAGAGGTTTTTTATTTTCGATAAGGTAATTGTGGCAACCTGATATAAACAGCCTTGACTGTAGAATCTTGAACTATGACACGAATAAAATAGCCAAGTAGAATGTGAAAGGGGCACGATATTATAAACAATTTATTCCTCGGGTAAAAGAGGTTTTTTATTTTCGATACGGTAATTGTGGCAACCTGATATAAACAGCCTTGACTGTAGAATCTTGAACTATGCCACGAATAAAATATCCAAGTAGAACGTGAAAGAGGCACGATATTATAAACAATTTATTCCTCGGGTAAAAGGGGTTTTTTATTTTTGATAAGGTAATTGTGGCAACCTGATATAAACAGCCTTAACTGTAGAACTTTGAACTATACCACGAATAAAATAGCTAAGTAGAATGTGAAAGGGGCATGACATTATAAACAATGTATTCCTCGGGTAAGAGGTTTTTTATTTTTGATAAGGTAATTGTAGCAACCTGATATAAACAGCCTTGACTCTAAGATTTTGAGCTATGCTACGAATAAAATAGTCAAGTAGAATGTGAAAGGGGCACGATATTATATAAACAATTTATTCCTCGAGTAACAGAGGTTTTTTATTTTTGATAAGGTAATTGTGACAACTTGATATAAACACACTAGACTGTAGAATTTTGAACTACGCCACAAATAAAATAGTTAAGTAGAATGTGAAAGGGATACGATATTATAAACAATGTATTCCTCGGGTAACACAGGTTTTTCATTCTTGATAAAGGTAATTGTGGCAACCTGACACAAACAACCTTGACTCCAGAATTCTGAACTATGGCACGAATAAAATAGTCAGGTAGCATGTGAAAGGCGCAGGATATTATAAACAATGTATTCCTCGGGTAACTGAGGTATTTTATTTTTGATAAAGTAATTGTCATTACAATCTGGCATAACCCATCCATGATTCTAGACAACTTTAGAATGCCAAACAACGCCATTAAATAAAATAGTCAAGTAGAATGTAACAAGAACGTCCTACATTATTTTTGACACATTGTAAAAAAATTCCTGGGGTAAAAGCCAGGTAGAAATTTTTATTTTAATTGTGGCAACCTGATAATCCAAGTTTAGAGTCAAACTTGGATTGTCAGGTTGCCCAATCAGTATGACCCAATAATTCTGAATTAAACCACCAATAAAACAGTAACACCTATTATACTAGGAGATCAGATGGTGATTGAAAGATGATATCAAAATAATTTGACAGTCTGGTGATTTTTGGTTGTTTATAATCCAAGTTGATGTAAGCTGTTTTATATATAAGCACACGGCAAAATTGTATTTCGATTGCGTGTAAATTACATGTTTCAGGAAAGTAACATATTGCAAATCTTATAGATTCAATATATGAAATGACAATTCAATTAATTTCGTCATGGTTTCACGTAACGAAATATTTATTGGCCAAGAGTTCCTGTTCAATATACATCACCAAATTCTTGGAATTTCTCTGATCTATGTTCTCTCAGATCTCTTGGAATTTAGAATAGCTATAATTTATGTTTAACAAATCAAAACGAAGGCCAAATAAACGTGCATTTTTATCAGAAATAAACTATTTATTCTCTCGATGTAGCTGGACGTACAGTCACTGCTTAATGGCTAATTTAAATGCAAGAAAGAGCAATTATTAAAAGAAAACAGGCCTGTGTCGTATCCAGTAATCGATAGCTTGATGGAAATTTCTAATACTTAGAAGTTAGTAAGGATCTGTCCTAACATTCTAAATGTTAGACGTGCAAGTACTGCTTACCGAATTTGAATTATTATAATTGCTACTGCTGGTGGTACTGCTAGGCGTGTAGGAGTTTTGGGCCGGCGAAGCGGCAGCCGTTGCCTGAGCTTGGGCCGTGTTGACTTGAACGGGTTGTTGGGCTTGGTGAGTATACCGTGGCTGATAGTAAGTATTGCCAGCGGCTGGGTGCTGAAGTTGGTGACCGGCCCCCACGTTGCCCCACTGGCCGCGGTAGCCCCCCGGAGTCTGGTGCTGGGTGGCCATGGGCCCACCGCCACACCCCTTCACTCCACCCCCGCCGAACGAAGCGGCTGCTGGCCGGTTACCAGATCCGCTTCCGTTACTGTTCTGAAAACAAAAAAATAAAACATTATTTTAATCCAGTCAAAAAGCAACCATTTGGTAGTAAATACGACTTTTTTCAACTATGTTTATATCAGACTGAAAGACGCCGGCTTCTGTATACCCACAATTCTATGAGAGTACAAGGCAAGACAAATTCGATAAAACATTTTTTTTTTACTTTGAAAAAGTCTAATATTTTACTTGATATTTTAACTTAAAAATTGCCAACTACACAAGAAAGTACGTTTCAACTACTACTATGGACGCCCAGGCTCATAATAGTTCGACCAGGCATAATTTTACAACTAATATATTTAAATAAAAGTAATAACACACTCAAAACTATTTTATTAAAGAGAAATATTAGTAACAGAAACAAAGTATAAACTTTTAACTGAAATACGATGAAATATTACTACGTTATGATGTGTTAGTGACAAGTTTGTTAATAAAAAAAAAAATACATTAAGATTCGCGGTTCAGAATAGTTCGGCCAGTTCCTGAAATGCACAATAGGCTAAACATTTGTAGCCTTTTAAAACAAAATGTGTTTTGGATGCGCCTGCTAAAATTTTCTAAAAAAAAAAAAAAATTATGGCACGTGGCGTGGCATTAAGAGACGATATGCGAAAATAAATGTTAATGCTCCATGATTAGGGAATTTCGACTCGAAAAATATCTGCTGCGTACTTACTCTTATTTAAGGGTAAGGATAAAAGTCTTCTGCAAAAAACGAGCAGCGTTACGGTTCAGTTGGCTGGAAAACCTTTACAAATTAAAGCATTTTCCTATTATGACTATTTGGGTGGCGAAACGTGCGAAATCAGTATAGCTTTAGACTAGCTAGACTTTTATCCTCACCCTTAAATAAACAAAATTATGAAAAAGAGATTTTCACCTTAATGACAATAACTAAAAATAATGGTTATGACGAAAATCTGATAGACAATCTTATAAACAAGAAACAAAATCATCTTAAAGCATTTCTGTTCGATTCCAAATGAAAAAGATAAAAAACAATATCACTATATAAACTTTATTTCAAATGTCTGTAATAAAATATCTAAGATTAAGAAAACGTAAATAAAACCTATATGTGCAAATAAAAATAATTTAGGCTCATTATTAGTAAATAATAAATTAAGAAAAGTTGACAAATCACAAAAAAGTGGCGTTTATGAAATAGGATGTAATGATTGTGACGCTATTTATATCGGCCAATCAGGTCGTTTTATAAAAAAGCGTTAAGCGTTATGACGAAAACAAAACATCTATTTTAAATAATGAAAAATGCACTGGTTTTACAGAGTATTGTATAACAATCATTTTCAGGACTACCAAAAAATAAAACTTTTACACAATGAACGTAAAAACAGAAGATTAGATTTATTAGAAATATTAGAAAAAAAAGCAACGTTTAGTAAAAAAGTAGTAACCAATGATCAAACAGATTTTGGAATATCCCCAATAATAAAATCAGCCATAGTATAAAATCACCAGATGCTGTAACCTGCCTATATAGACTGAATTTTATACGTATTATAGGTTTAGTAAAAGTTTGTTGAACAAATTGCTGAAATTGTTCCTGGAATGAACGTGAGAGATGATATAAACATCAATATCCCAAGCAAAGCAGAAATCAGACAAGCGATAAAGATGCTGAAAACAATAAATCTCCAGGACCAGATGACTTACCTGCAGAAGTCATAAAACTAGATGTGACCTTATTAACTGACTTGCTATATCCAATATTAATAGACGTCTGGAGAACAGAACAACTTATATTTGGATGGAGTGATGGGATGGTAGTAAAGGTACCAAAGAAGGGAGATATAAGTCAGTGCCAAAATTGGAGAGGAATAACACTGCTAAACACAGTCCTCAAAATCCTGGCTTATATAATACATACGAGACTGACTCACATACTGGAACTTCTATTAAGACTTGAGCAAGCGGGCTTTCGGCCCCACAGATCATGTATTGATCAAATAAACACAGTCCGTATAATTATAGAAGAAGTCAGTCGAGTGGCGATGGCGAGTATAGTGTTTATAGACTTCGAACGTGCATTTGACAGCATACAACACAAAGAACTCTGGAACGCATTACACAGAAAAGGAGTTCCAGCAAAGATAGTAAACCTCATAAAAGAGCTGTACAAGAATGCGCAAAGTAGAGTATCCCATCGAGGACTACAAAGCCAACCCATAAAAAAAAGGGGGTACGGCAAGGGTGTATATTATCTCCCCTTCTATTCAACATAATGCTAGACGAGGTCATGAGAAGAGCCACCACGGGACAGCATGGCATATGGTGGACACCATTTACAAGACTAGAAGATCTTGACTATGCAGATGACATTTGCCTGCTCGCACATAACCATACAGATATGACAACTAAATTAAATAACCTCGTAAGAGAAGCTGAAGCTGTAGGTCTTAAAATTAACAGTAGAAAAACCAAATCAATGAGAATGTGTACAGATAACCAAACACCCTTTATAATAAACAATCAGACAATTGAAGAGGTCAATGAATTCACCTACCTAGGCAGCATAGTTACAAAAACAGGCGGTACTGAAGATGACGTAAACAACCGCATCAAAAAAGCCAGACAAGCATTCGAGATGTTAAACAGTGTGTGGAAATCCAGAGAATACTCTAATTCAACAAAAATAAAAATTTTTAATTCCAACGTCAAAGCCGTACTTCTATATGGGGCAGAAACATTAGCCGACAAACCATTTCCAAGTTACAAGTCTTCATAAATCGGAGCTTACGCAGAATTATGCGTATTTTTTGGCCGGTCCAAATACGTAATGAAGACCTGTTGAATGTAACAAAGCAACCACGAATTGAACCTGAAGTCAAAATGAAAAAGTGGAAATGAATAGGCCACACACTGCGTAGAGAAGACCATAACATCAGAAAGAGAGCTTTGGAATGAAACCCACAGGGTAGCAGAAGAATAAGAAGGCCAAAGATGACAAATGCAAAGAACTGTCAGGGGAGAACTAGAACAAATTTGAAAAACGTGGCAACAGATAAAACAGACAGCCCAGAACAGAACCAGATGGAAGGCATTTGTTGAGACCCTATGCTCCCGAGAGGAGTTAAGGACATATATAAAAGTTTGTTACTTTTAGAGAATGGCATAAAAGCCGAAATAATTGTTAGAAATAAGTTTGCAATTTTTGTGAAAGCTACCAAGTGTTTTATTTCATTTACTGTGATACATAATTTTTTTCAGTTGTATATTTTTACATTTACAATTCTCTACTGTTGAAATTATTCAATAATTCGTATTGCACTCGGGAATAATAACATAACGGGCTTCTAATAGTCTAGACCGGATGGCAATATTTATTTTAAATCTACATCTAACCACTCTCCGATTAAAACATTAGTAAAGCACATCCAGCGGATGACTCACTGTTGATATGCAGTCAGAAATGTACGATAATCAATGATGTGTATGTCAGAGGGCATAATGTGCATGAATGGTATTCATAAACGCTTTTCACTTACGTTATATAATGTGGTACGATTACATCAATAATTAAAAAAAAATTGTTATAAAGCGATGTTATTAAATAACTTAATTCACATACTGAATGATACTAAATTTGGCAAAATAGCTGACGGTATATTTTGGAATTTTACAATTTTACATTTTTTAGATTTCTCATGTAATCGCGACTTTATGGGTAGTTAAAATATTTGTTATTTCGTTATATATTTAATTACATAGTAATATCTATTTAAATAATGTGTATAGCTTTTCAAATATTTATTATTTCCTTATTCGTTTAATTATATAGTAATGTCTATTTAAATTATGTGGATAGATTTTTGTTTAATATATATGAATAGATATATTTTGTATGTAGATATACGTATAGACATTCTGGACTTCTAGTGGCCAGATGAAGCTCGCCAAAAACATCTGCCAAACAACTTTTTGTGACAACGGTTTTGAGAAAAATATCGAAATAAGATACTATTGTTACAATGAACACATACTTCGAATAATGTAATACAGAAAAACAATCCATTTTGAGCATTTAATGTAAAGAAATGTTGATGTTATTTTTGTCATTCTTAAATTCATTGTTATTAAAACCGTTGTATAACGTACTCCCTATTCACTATGTAAATAGTGGATGAAAAAATTGCAAAAGAAAAGAAAATAACCAAAGAAGAAATAAAAAGCTACGAGCTAAAAGGCATTGAAATTAAAGAGCAATATCAACAAATACTTGAGAAACAGCTTAAAAATAATTACAGGGATTACATACATCAATACAGAATATATGGAATCAATTTAAAAAGGGAATGTTAAAAAGCAAATATGTATGTGGAACATCAAAAATATCAAATATACATATACTCAAAGAAAAATAGATGGTAGCCAACTGAAATTTAGGAAAAAGAACAAAAGATGGAAAAACTACTTACAGACAAAAATGGATGAAGATCACAGGAAATATAAAATTACCACAACTAAGGCTTAAGACATTTAAGAAAAGAAGCCAAAAAATGTACTTGGGAACAATTCGAACACAAGATGAAAGAAATCTATTTGGGAAATCGAAAATTATTCTATGGTACAGTGAAACAATTAAAACAAAAGAAATCATCTATATCTATATACTATAAATTAGATGAAGAGGGAAATATCTTAACCAAAGAGAATTAAATATTGGACACGTTTTGAGTAGCTAACAGATTTAAATCAAAAACAGGACGAATCAACATACGAAGAAGAGAACGATCATGGAAACGATCCAGACTCAATAACAATAGAAGAAATGACAGAGGCTATGGATAAATTAAAACTGGGTAAATCACCTGGACAAGATGAAATCACATCAGAAATGATATAATGCATGGGAGAAATGATGAAGAAAGAATTCCAGGAATTATTAAATGACATTAACAAAGAAAGAAATACCGAAACACTGGAACACAGATATAATTATACCAATGCTTAAAAAACGGGTCACAAAAACTTGTACAAATTATAGAGGAATTACACTAACCTAATAAAGTTTTCAGGGCTACAAAAACTTGTACAAATTATAGAGGAATTACACAAACCTAATAGTTTTCACCAGAATAATATAAAAAATATTCAGGGAATTTTTAGCACATATTGTATGATCGATAATTTGATTTGATATCTTAAATATGACGAATTATAACGGAAATGAATCACCAAGATACCTGTGATAATAATTGATAAAGAACAAACACGGTTAAGATATTTCAGTAACTATGGGAATTACAGAGTTTTAATTTTACTGATGACGATTTACTCCAGTATGTCACCCGACATAAAAAAATGTATTAATGTATGTATGTATGTAAGGTAAAAAGAATCAATATACTTCAAATTATATTACTAATAGAAATTATATGAATATGTAAAGCTAATTAACTTTATCATAGCAATATCACTCATTACATTCGGCATGAGAAAGGTATAGATCTAATATTTTAGAGCACCTTTGTAATTGTACTGAACCGTATAATTTCACATAGGTCGAGGTTTGTAATAATTACAGATAAACTGTGAATAATTGTACATATATGTATACCTCCTTATACTCGTACTTTTTCATTCAAGGTTAAACTTCAATTACTAGAATATCTATTACTGATAATGTACATACTTTGTAATATTATATGTATTTACGTCTATTGGCAAATACAAATATATACCGTACTTACTGTTCACATTACTTAAAGAATTATCAACGTTAAATAAACTATCCTTATCACCAATAACATAAACAACCATACACTAAATTAGATAGAAATGTGTCTGAGTTATGTCAAAATGTTTACGGATAATATGTTAAAAGGGAAATAATTAAGTACGTATAATTCACGAATAAGTAGTTATAGAAATAACTCATAAAATAGTCTATATTTTGATAATTAGTGCATTATCTCTGGAGATGTTATTGAAAACGCAAGATTGAATTTATTTTTTATTCATTTTAATTGATCGACGCAAGGAATACATATTTATGTGCAGTTAATTAAGGCGACAAGTCGTATAGCCAATTTTGTACATTTTTCATTAAATTCACACTAAACTAGCTACCTTATTTCTATAAAAATATCTTTGAAAACGTGTCGTTTACATAACTGTATGAATTAATTGCTATGATATAGTATTATGTAAATTATAAAATATGTATGTACATAATTACTTCATATAAATTATAAATATAATCACTCTATGTGAAAAATAAAAATTGGCTGTCATAGCAATTAAACAGTCAATTAAGAGGACAGATAACTTTTAAAGATAATAATAGGCCCCCACATGATAAAGAAATTTTTAATACACAGTTATTAAAAAGCTACGCTACACGATAATATTTCAGATACTTGACCATATACTAGACTTTAAATATATTTTGGGGTAGTAAAAGATCCATTAAAATTTCAAAAATCTAATATCGGATTAATATCTAGTGTGCTCCAGGCTTTAAATTAGGTTTTAAGCTACGAATTTAAACTATCATTAATTATTAAGCACATTAAATATTAACCTTCTTTTATGCCATGCGGACATACCAAAATTGCATGTTGCCTACCTCTTGCAATTATTATTTTAAAACTAAATACACAAAACAAAAAATACCTCGCACTGCAACATCGTGAACTCACTGATATTCCTACAAAGACACCGATAAATCACTCACTCAAACAAAAGAAAAGCACATACTGATATGACTTAATTCATCAGCTGTTCTGTGGAACGGCAACAATCGACTAATAAAGACAAAAGAAAATCGATTTCCTAAGCCACCTATCAGACAATGAAGAATTATAAACAAAAGGATACGAAAATGGTGAAACGAGATAAGATTGCTAACATGGCTGATAAGTGAGAGTGGGGATGTTATTTGTGTATGACTCATGGTACTGATTACTGATTAGTGCTCGTAATGTAATAATAATACCGAGAACGTCGTTGATAAAATGTATTTTTAAATAACACATTCAAATCATTATGCACCAACCAAATGTATTTAATAAATACATACGTAGGAGCTATGGATTTACTGCTAATTAAATTGAAAATATTATATATTATTAATAATAATTTGATAGAACATAACTTGGAAAATATGAGTCAAACATACGTACACACATACAGTTTGTTACAGTAATAATTACATAATCGAATTGCTCAGTGTATTATTCTAAATTACGAAATGAGATATCCTAAAATTAGCAATTCTCGTTAATTTGTGTATAGAAAAAAATTTAATTTGAATTTTTTATTAAGAGCACCGAGAGGGAATTTGATTTATGTAATTAAAAAATAAAATACGAATAAAGTTTCTAGTTGATGTCAAAAAATAGTACACATAACCTATAACGGGGGTAAAAAAAGTTTGCAAAAAATTGAGATAAATCATTTCATTTTGTTTTGCATCAATAATAATTTGTGCGTGCCCGAAAGCCAAATAAATATATGTTACTTATACTGAGCGATTTTGTGATTAGGAGGAAAGCACGTTTTTCTAAGTCACCAATAAAAATTCGTTATTTTTCAAAACTTTTATGTAATATTTATTTTTATTATTTATTTATTAGTTTTTTGCTATTTTCATATATTACTAGAGATGTACCATCAAGAACGAGCGTAACGAAACCTTTCTTTACGTTTATGTGGACAATAGAATGTAGAAATATAGACAATATTTAATTAACTATTCTGTATTAATTACGCTTTTGATCAATAGAGGACGTGGCCATATTGAGATCACGAGTATAATTAATTTAAACATTTAATTAATTATTGCCTTTATTTCAGAGTAATGCATAAAACATGTGGTCTCATTATTTTTTTACGATACGTGTAAATATAAATAGTCTAAAATTAGTAAGAATCTATTGCAAAAGGAATATAAATACTAGGCAATAAATAGAAAATGCAAAATTGTAACTATGCAGCTAAACGTAGGCAAATTATTTTGTTTTACTGCTAGTCGAAGAGCTAATAAAACATATTTCATAATTATTTTTGGGTTATCTCAATTGACACTATAAAATTTAACACTGACTTAGTTTTCCACAGAACACCTAAACATTATACACTACACTCGACGCACGTTTCGCCAAAAAAGTTGGCATCATCTGGAGATGATTGAAACTGATCAGCTTTGTTGAAACTAAAACTTTGTTGGCGAAACGCGCGTCGAGTATAGTGTATAGTGTTTTGTGGAAAACTAAGTCAATGTTATCTTCACACCAAAGGTTCCAACCTACTTTAGTACTATAACATTTTGTTAAATTTAGGCAAATTTAGATCAATCAACACAAGGAAAACAAAAGGTAGCGTTGTAACGTTTTGTTTAACATCTTTTTTCTAAATTCACCATGTTCTTTAAATTGGGCATTGTGCAAGAGAAGAGGAAATTTGTTTTTGTCTTCTTGATAGACCAGGTTTGAGTAAATTCTGTGTTAATTATGTTATTTAAAAATATATGTCGTTGGTATATTAAATCTATTAAAATTAAGTATCACAGGTTATGCCTAGCAGATCAACTGAACTGATTAATGTCTAAATGTAGACAATGTATAGAACAGTTAAAAAATCAAATTAAAAAAATATATCAGTTTCGTAGCTTGTCCTCCTATAATAACGCATGTTTAAAATTGTGCTTGAATGAACGAATATTTGATGGAGTCTTTTTACGCAATTATTTTTCTTCCGAAGTATTTAATAATGTATCCAGAATTACTCATTAGTTATTACTGATAATAAAGGTGTATTTATTATTTATTATTACGTTTAAATTTTCCTGGTAAATGTACAAGATATCAAGATAAAACTGTTGTTTACGAGTGAAGTATTTTCTTTATGTTCTTCCAGGCTAATGTTTATATCACTTACCGTTAAGTCACAATACATTTTGTTTGCTGCTTTTTTTTTTGTAAAAAGGGACTGACGACAGTCAGATAAATTAGCTTAGGTACTTAAGCAAGGTCGACTTGGTCGCCATTCGTTTTTATTTTATTCTAATCAGGCAACGCATGCTTAATCCACGTTATCAGTGTAATTCGGCTTTCCCAAAAAACGATTGCATAATATATCTATACCGAGAGAACAGTTGATTTTCGATAAGGAAACGCATTTATTTGCCTTTAATTTGTTCCATGTGAATATGCTAAATTATCGGTAATGTTTCTCCGGTACAGTCCGGTCTAAATACTACACGTTTATTAGTTGAAACTAAAGACATGACAGCGTTGCGGTGTGTCGTATTTGAACCTGTTGTGATTTGTATGGCTATACTTAACCTGACTGCGTAAACTTTTTCGGAGCGTGAATGAAAATTTATAGAAAAATTAAAAATGAGTTTTTATCGTCATCAGTTGCGGGATAATAGAGGAAAATTTGCAGAGCGAAAAGTTATACAGGAACGTTTAAATTATATTGCAAAAATGATTTTTGCGAAAAATAAACAGAGTAATCTAAGCATTGGACAACGTATTGTTGCATAGGCAATTTGCATGAAACTTTTATACGCTTGAAAATATATTTTTTATGCCATATAATAAGTACTTAAGAAGAATATTATAGTCATTTTTCATGTAGTTTTTGCTACATTTTCATTGTAGTATAGTCAAAATATGTAGTTTTTGCATAATTAATATAATTAATTCACTCATTTATGTAAACAAAGTCACATGTTCGAAAACGCTAGTCTGATTGGTCCACGTCACTGTATGGGGAAGTATCCCAATCGTCACTGTTTTGATTTGGTTTAGTGCTAACAGTAAAATCTGTAACAAGTGCGTGTTATAAAGTGCCTAACGGTATGGAGCCGATAAAACACAAATTTTATAAGTATTGCATCGTGCCAATGTGTACAAATACTACGGTATCAACGCCCGAAAAATTGTTCTTCTCGGTTCCCAAAGAGGAAAGAATGCGGAAGAATGGTGCGTAGCAATGAAAAGGGACGAAAAGAAAAATATAAAGCAATCAAGTCGACGCCACTATGTTGTTGCGAGGATCATTTTATTGTGAGTACCTAAAAACATTTATTTGTTTTAGATGTATTTGTACATAACCCCACTTTCACGTTGTATGCTGTTTTCATATTACTTGCCGCATGGAACATTTAGAAAATGTTTGTTTTGGAGGCCATTAGATATAGATACCTAAATAAAATTCACATTTTTTACAGTTGGAGGAAGACATGGAAAACTACTGGCAATACAGACTGGTTGGAAATGTACAGAGGTTAAGTTTGAAAAAGGGCATTCTACCTCATATTTTCAACTGCCAGAGAGAACCAGTACCTGAGCGACAAACTGGGGGCCATAGTCTACACACAATTGTTCAATATTAATAATAATAAATAGATTCTCACACCGAAAAAGGAATATTTAATGAAATTACACTAAACGCCCATCTATCTCTCAACAAAATAATATACAGTGACGTCACGCGACAGCCGTTTGCATTTCTTGTGTTTACGCGCGCCGATAATAATTTCAAATTTCATTTATTTATTTTGTGTCTATTATTGCACAAAAAGTGGTAAATTTAACGCTGTATGGATTTAATGACCTATAGAATGTTTTGACAACATAATTAAAAATCCTGCAAGTTGCCTATTGAGCGAGCTTGACAAACGTTTAAGACATTGTGAATGTAAAAACGTTCTATCACTTGAGAAAATAAAAAAGGAAAGTCGTTTAGGACTAAATTCAATTTTAGATATTGTTTGTGAGGAATTGCAGTAATACACAAGTGGCGACTGGTAAAATGCATGCCGCTGTGTTGCCAGGCCCTAATTGACAAGTCCTCGACTTACCGAGCAAAGCACTGGTATATTTTAAAAATTATTATCTTTTCAACAAATGTGGCAACAACTGATTTTTTTAATTCAAAATATTCGTAATAAACTAATGTACAGATGAGTTGTTTTTGCAAAAAAAATGTATAGAAAATTATTCAAGTTTTGATATAAAACGTGTAACTTTTAGTCAACTGGTACATTCAAACAATGCAAAAAGTTTCAACTTTGATGGTGAATACTCCTTTATAATATGGACAAAAATTTTTCATTTAAGCAATTTCCTTCGGGAAGTTTATTTTTTATATGTAGCCGAAATTTGGGGTTTTCAAAGAAACTACCTTAAGCACATCTTCTTTGAAAATATATGTATCTATTGTAAAATAATTACCTTCCATAACTATTAGACAAAAATATGTGTAATATAGTAATATTTTATCCAAAAACTACTGCTTTTACATAGTTCTATCATCTGTTTTTTGACAGATTTTTTGTTTTGAAATAAAAAAAAAATTTACCTTGTTTTTTTCCTAAACATTTGCCCCTCTTCTGTGTATTAAAATATACATTATTTGCTTTACAAAAATAAAGCTATTCAGGCATTGATTATTAACCAGTTTTATTTAAAATGGAACATTTATTTCACGTACATACTAATGTATTTCTAACAAATGAGAATATTATATTGTGTGTTAATAAATTGATTCAATATATTCAAAGTTATTTGTTTAAGAAATTTCGTTTTCCATATCCAAAACCACCATTTCTTTGCTATAAATGGAATTGATTGTTACAAATAAATTGTTCTCTCAGTGTAGAAAATAAATCAATCCGTTATTAATTAATTACGATATACCATTGTTCCTATATAAAGATGTTTAAGCGTTAAATAAACTAAGCTGAAAAATACATTTAAAAAATGTATGGAATTGTTTTCAATTTTAAAATAGTTTTAATTCTAATATAATAGTTTTTAGTCTAATCTAATATATGTATATCATAGAATACATTCATTTTTTATACTTATCACGCTATTTACGCATTAAATAACGTCACTTACACAGAGTGTAATAATTTTGCTGTTAAGGAACTACGAGTATATCCTTTGGCGAAGATTTAAAACAAAATATTCATGTTCAAGTTTAACCTTCAGTGACCTGTCGTAACCAACGTACTTTTAATATAAAAACAAGAATAAATATCATAAATACATTAAAGGGGCTATGAGAAATGTTTTAAATAAACACTAATTTCAATAACCAGAAATATATCTAACGAAAATATTTATTTGTATTGCTCGGGTATTTATCAAGAAAAATAAGTAAACACACTAATTATCATAACATTATAATGTATTTTTCATTATTAGTAGGCTCCCGATTGAGCCATAATAGCATAGCAGATTTCCTGTCGGGATTTTCTGCATCAATATCCGTTTAAAGATAGTTTATAAACTAATTTATTACACATAATAATAGTACGACGATAATTGCGAACATTCCCGGATATTATGCGTATTGGTTTGCATGGTTTTGTTTTATGTAAGTGCAAATTTGTAAGCAAATATTGCTTATTTCTTAAAAAAAAAACAAACAAACAAACATGCAGCTTATGTGGAATTTGTGTTATTTAAAATACATTCACGGTATCTATTGGCGGTGGATAAGATGTTTCTCGGCTTACCTCCCGAATGAAACAAAGCTCCATTTTAGCTAGCGGTCGAAGATCAACCACCACAAATTCCTCATCAACACAGTAGAAATAAGCGCGTTTACGTTTAAATGTAATCGTCCCAATGGATTTTTGGTGTGGCGAGTGCACAATTTGAGGAAGAGATGACAGGATATCCTTTAGCAGCAGGGACAATCCCTGTAGTTATGTCTAAATTTCACCACTTTTAAGCGGATGTCTCTCGTAACACATTTCTTTATATGTTTGCATGATACGACATACTGTTTTTTATCTAACCTCGTGTCTATTCAACAGATCATCAGAATAACGAGTAAATAAAATTTACAAAAATAAGATTTTCTACAATACGAACATGAGTAAAACAGGGGTTCATTTTATTTACGGGATCTTTATTCAATATACTGACATTCATTCCTATACTTTTTGATTGGCCAATAAAAAAATTAAACTATGATTCTATGACAGTTTTCGCGAATAAAATACTAATTTTGATTACGACTTTTTTTAATTAAAAGCGACACTATTCAGGAACTATACCGTACTACTAACATTCTGAAAATTGTTTATAGTTATCAACTAAAAGTTAATCATTTTCATTATTTTGTAATAAAACTTTAGCGGGCATGGTAATGTTGAACTTGTCTTAACAAAACACATCTCAATGGCCTGCGCAATAGTCAGATTTTAAACAAATCTAGTTTAAAAACATTTAAACAAAAAAAATCCGTACCCTGAATCTGAACATCATGGTTCTAATTTGGAGTATGTAAGTCAATTATATGATCACAAAACACAAATTATTGTTCACTGAATGGAAAACAACCAACGGACACCCGATATTGCAAAGAATACGACCGTCTTGGGGTGCTGTTACCAACAACTGGCTATTTTGAAAATAGAAGATGCAAGGTAGTTTTGTGAAACACTGACCTTGGGAGGGATGCACAATAATTATATGATACCAATTGTACCCATTAAATAGCGATAAGCAGTCACAATTTCCATAACAATATGGGATTAACTCTTAATGGTTTGGGTACGATTTTGCTCCTAAAAGGTATTCCTTATGCTACTTTCCAAGGCACGTTTTCGTCTATTTCGTAAAATAAACTACCTGACAAAGGATTTGAATATATTCAAAATTTGACGACATTCTATGAATTATTGCCTTGTTTAAGTAACCCGGCGTTTGTGTAAAATGGTTTTTTTTTTTTAA
The DNA here is from genome assembly GCA_037954035.1 of Rosalia funebris. Taxonomy (NCBI): domain Eukaryota; kingdom Metazoa; phylum Arthropoda; class Insecta; order Coleoptera; family Cerambycidae; genus Rosalia; species Rosalia funebris. Next base: position 17,974,383 of record JAZFAV010000020.1, read on the forward strand.
TATTCACTGTCGACACCTCTATAAGGGCACATTTATGCATTTTAAGAGGCGATTCCAGAGCCGGAAATTAGAAAATATCCTCTCAATATAGGTCAAGATATGCTTGAGAAGGGACTTTTCAAATCGGATCGAAATGTGACTCAGGAATGCAAATAATAGTAGGGGTTTTCATAAAAATGTCTGTTATTTGTTGTTTCGGCCTCTGCTTCATTTTTGGAATGAAAAATACGGTTTTTCAGATATTTCGATTGACTTTTCCAGGATAGTAACAGTTTCTTGCTCTTTGAGAATGGCATAAACCCGAAACAATTGTTAGAAATATAGTCTGAAATTTTTGTGAAACCTATCAAGTGTTTTCTTTCATTTACTAGTCAAAAATGTTACACCAAGTGTCCAGCGACCTCCCCATTTCTACAATAATTCTTTTAAACCGTTTTTTGAAGAATTCGTAAAGGCCAGCTTTACTTAAAAAAAAAACCAATGATGTACTAATTTAAGTTTTGATTATTTTTTTTACAAATTTTGTTGCGATCTGTGACGTCTTTATAGTATTTTTTCAATATCAACCCCTTTCCTTTTTTAATAAAAATAAATTCCTTGAAGTTTTCCGAGCATAACCGTTATTCGAAGTTTCCTATTTTTTGTTTTTTTTTAAAGGCAGCTTATTAATGGAAGACATTTTGAAAGTTGTTCAAAATGTTATTAATAATCTGACATTGGCTGGTACTCGTGTAAACAGTTTGTTTTTAATGTTCAACAATGTACCGGCTACTGTTTTTAATGTTCAACAATGAACGGGCTATTTTCCATTATCTCTCAACAACCAGGATAATATTCAAGCATCATGGAATTTGGTTCTAACACTGCTGTCAAGCAAACACTAAACAACCGCCAATATCCCTTGGCTGGCGTAATGGCCTCGATGGGTTCGTATGGCGAGCCGAGCGAGATCACCGCTCCCTACTCGCCCATCATGTAGACCTGGACCGTCGTTAAGGTGGGCCGAGCTTTGCTTCCGCTTTCGCGCGGCCTCAACGCGGGCGACAAGACGTCGCCCGCAAACGAGACCGCGCGCTACTGGCAGCGGTTCGCTCCACTCGACCTCCTCTGGTCCTGACGCCGTTAGTCCCGCTGGCGGGGACTCTTCTCGGCTTTTTCTCTTTCTTTTGTCGCCTTGGTTTTCTGCTACTTTTCGCCAGCGTCCGCCCCCCGGGGGGTGTCTTCGTCGTGGGGGACTAAACAACGTAGCGTCGTCAAACTTAAGCTTTATAAGGTTGAACCTTCTACCATAGTCATTCTTTTCAAACAACGACCACCATCTATACGTCAGGTCGGGTACTGCTAGGATTACCTTCGTATTCGAAAAATAGTTGTAAAAGAGTTTTAATCATCTCCAGATGATGCCAACTTTGTTGGCGAAACGCACGTCGAGTGTAGTGTATAGTGTTTTGTGGAAAACCGAGTCAGAGTTACGGAACGTTGATATTATACCTGGATTTTAATGAAACGAATGCTATATTTAGAAACAGTTTCTATAGGCAAAAGCACTGTGATAAGATTCTACAAAATCTCATCAACCAAAAATCTGCATTGAACACACAAAAATCGCGTGTCTGAAGAATTTAGGCATGTAATAGCAACATATTCTACGAGAAAACATAATCTTGTTAAGCATGCAAAATCTACGCAATTTTATCAATGTAATTAAATGTCATACACCTATAGTATAAACTCTATGAATGTAACACCTTTTTCACAATTGAGATACTTATGCATACGTGAGCTTTAACACACTAGACTGTAGTAATAGGTACTTATTTATTGTTATTATTATCCACGCGGTTGTTATCTATTATTACATGTTAAATGTAGTCTAAATGATACATTAAACGTGTGTACTATTGTTGAAAACAGAAAAGTAAACAAGACGACAATAAAAATAGACGTTGAATCAATTATTTAAATATTTTGTAAAAAGAAAAAAACAACTATGTACTTCGTGAACTAGTAGGATACAACTGTTCGTCGAGGTCGCGTCGGCAAAATAAATAAGATTATTGATAATAATTTCGTTATTTTCTCGGAAAGCAATTCTTTTTGGATTTGTGTCCAATTTTGTACCCAGAATTTCACCTACTTAATTTATGGTTTACAATGGTTAATTATATGGTGGGGCTACATCATAAATCATAAGGGATAGGCTTAAGTTCAATCGTGCGAACTTCTAAGAGCCATGGTAATCGGTATAAGCCCAGTGGCGTCACATGAAAGCAATTTTAGTTGACAACACAGGGCTACAAATTTTGACATTTTGAGTCGTTGATTTGGGTTTGATAAGTGATTACAAGTGAGTTATTTACGCTGATTTAATATCTACCTTCCGTTTTTTGCCGCTCACGTAAGATTGTTGATCAACTGAATAATCAGAATACATTAAAAACTAAACGAAAAATTACATTTTAATAAACGTCATATTTAATAAACATTAAAAAATATAGTAAAAAGCAATAACATAAATAGTTTTGAGTCTCTAATTTTGAAAATCACTTCCTTTTTAACAAAAAACTTCGTTTTGTAGTTTTCTTGTGTAATAATTCATTGGATGTTCTCTTTTCAACATCCAGCAGTAATCTGCCATCATCGTCACATCCCATCGACCCTGGCACCTCCTTTCCACCTCCTTTATGTTTTGATGGAACCTTTCACCTTGCTTCTCACTAACAACACCAAGATTTTCTGGAAAGTAGTCGAGATGGGCATGCAGAAAATGAATTTTTATGCTCATATTACAACCAAGTTGCTTAAACTTATCCTTTTGTTGACAATCTCCTCATATTGCCGATGTTTATAATTTCCTAAACACATTTCTGTTACATTTTTAAAGCATATTCAAAATTCTTTTTCAATTTCTATGATCGTTTCTTCAAACTGTTGGTCCTGCATTAATTTTCTTATTTGTGGTCCGACGAAAATGCCTTCCTTTAATTTTTCTTCAGAAAGAGCTGGAAATTTGCCACATAAGTACTTAAAAAAATTCCCATTTTTATGTATAACTTTTACATATTGCTTTATTAATCCTAATTTAATATGGAGCGCGGCAAAAGAATTTTTTGCGCACTAAACAAATTTGCATAAATAACGTTTTTTGAACCAAGTTTAAGAAAACAAATTTGGTGTATTTTTACAACTTCTAGGCATTTTTAAAACAAAATAAAAACACGACGCGATGTCACGAGTAAACGTACACCCATTAAAAATGTACTACAGCGACTATGGAAATACCCCAATAGTATAAAACTAACCGACTTTGTTTCGGTAAATCTCCCACACTTGTGCATACGTTTCAAACCGATTAAACACAGGGGCAACGCAAAGATTGAGCCAAAATTTAATTTTATAGAACTTCGGTTTTAAAAACTAGAAATTATTGTACAATGTACATTTACAAACACTGACGCGCGATAGAAACAAAAAAAACAGTGTTCAGAAAAAGTAATGTTGGTGTATTTTGTTAGGAAAAATAGTTGGGAAGTTTTAGGCCGAGTATTCCATGCCGTAGGCTACGAAGTTTACAACTTTGATTGCCTTCCTTAGAGACAGAGAGAGAAAAAACATTGCACATCAGCAGAAAAAATTTAAAGCTTTTGTCGAGAGAAGAAATTAAAGAGAATTCCTAATGTAATAACTTGAATATAAAAGTAGCGATAATACAATATTTCGGATAGCAGGGACGTGCAGAAGGAAAGAGTTATATAAGTCATTAAATATATGATATTCAAGATCAAAGTTCGTTTATCATAATACATAGTGGCGGCTGGTATATAACAGCTGCCGTGACTAAATTTTGCTTGTAATAAAAAGTAATTCCATTCACTTTACGATCGTATTAAATAAAACAGCATTACATTATATTTTCATCTGCAACATTAATTAAATCACAAGTCAAGTAAAGCTAAATTTTAAATTGTTTCGAAAAATATCACCTTGCACTCTCAGTTCAACGGAGTGAACGGCCAATGGAGCGGATACATTTTCAGCCCGGCCTGCGCCTGGTACGAGTTACGGAACACGTATTTAAAGTATTGCGAAGCAAGCACGCCAGGGGGCTGCCGATGTTTACAGCACGAGTTGTATGTCACCAGCCGACACTGAAATACATATTTCTAATACGAAAACTAACCATCCACGATCTTCTGACCATTGACCACTTGTTGATCAAATAAATAAGTTTACATTTATAATAAACTTATAAGTTTCTGTTCGATGGTTATGTTCTGATTATGATCTGAGCAAAAGTACTGATTATTTATTTTTTTCTCCCTTTGCTTTTTTTCGGTAGTACACTTCGTTACAATAAGGTAAGCTCAACATTTCAGGCGTTATTGACAGACGTGGTCCAATAGTATTCGCTCGAAGCTTTCGGTAGTCAATAGTGCCGTGTCGACCACTCCGTGTAACTTGATTGACCGGGTCCTCCACGTCGAATTACCCACTCTTCGCGAGCGCGGATGCCGGCCCCCGAGGCGATTTCCTGCTCTCCTTTGGATTTCGCTAGGCCGCCGATGATGTCGCATGTCGGAGAGTTGTTTGCACCCGGATGCAAAAGGTAAAATGGAATCGGCAGGCGAGTGAACGGTGTCGCCGACCGTTGGAGAGAGCCTTTCTACTGTCACGTGACCGCCTGTCGCGGCTCTTACCATTGACACGTTGACATGGTGCACTTCACCTTGCCCAGCGGATGATTGCGACGGCCGGCGTCTGATAAAGGCCGCGATTACAAGCAAAAGTACGTAACGAGATTGGAAACGAGAGCTGTTGCCGTTCGGTACCTTTATTACCATAATCTTTCGTTATTCCACTTCTGTCTATGCGCAGGTGGTTCGAATTTGTGTCAAGGTTCTGTTCTATGTCGAGTTCGCACGCCGTCTGCGTATACATTGTTGTTAATCAAATATTTATTCATGCCGGTGAATGATCTTAGATAAGCTAGGGATATGCAAAATACCGAACAGTGAATTCCATTCCCATAATCAGGTTTCAACCCAAAAGGGGTTTCCCGCAGCAAAAACTGCAGAAAATGTCTGCCAAATTTCCATCAGACCAAATTGAATAGAAATTCAGCACTTAAATAGCGCAAAGACAATTGTAATGCTCCCAGGATAGTAAGTACACTTCCAGAAGATGAGAAGTTGATGTAATTTAATGTTTACGAGCCATTTACTATTGAAAAATCGAAAATCTAATGTTTGGCCACCATTATAGTAACAGAATTGTATTGACGATAATGGTAATGTTCATAATATTTCCGTTTATAAGCAGTTTATACTTATGTTGACTCGTTATTTTTGTAGGTCTGAAGAGATTGTTCTTTATTTTTCGGATGTCTTATATTTGAAAAAACCAGAATTTTTTATTTATTTTTTTATTTAAGATAACATTTTGACATAAATCTCTTTCAAAATACTGCCCATCAGATGATATACACTTGTTCCAACGGGTTTTCCACTGTTTCAAACATTTTTTATGGATATTCTGCTGAACTAATTCTGTTAGGGGATATTCTGATCTAGAATTTTGAAAAAAACAATTTCTCTTTGCGTATTCTGAAAGTTTAGACCTTTAAGAATATATTTACGGAGGTATGCTACTTTAGCGATGCAGCATCTAAGCCGAGCAATGAGCTTCCGAAAATATATATCTTGAAGTCGAAGAAGATACACTCTATGAACCAGGAATCGTCGATTAACAAAATGTAAGTATAACGTACCGTTCTATGACTTAGACCGCTGCGGCTGCCTGAAACTTTGAACGCGTTTTTCTCAAAACTACTTTTTTCAACATGGTAACCGATTTACTCAAATTTTGTACCAACCTTCAATGTATAACATTCTATTGCCTTACCGTTTTTGAATCAAAATTATTTTTTCACTATTTAAAAAAAAATTACAATTATGAAAAAAAAGTCGAGAAATGCAGTCTTTTTCAAGAATCTTTTTTTTTATTTTGTTTCAGATGACCAGAAGGGTTGCAATCGTATCAACCAGCACACCCCCTTTTTTATTACCAACTTTACCAGCTGGTAACATTTAAATTTTTTTAATTTTTTTGCATATCTTCACAATATCAATAAAAATGTTGTAAATAATTAATGGTAAAGATGTTTTTTGTGTTTTTTTATCGAGTCCGACAAAACGCCCAAAATTTATGCCTTTAGACCAGAATACCCCCTTAAGTGCTCCAGCGAATTCCTCTTAACGTTTTCTACATCCTGAAAACCACTTCCTCTGCAGTTGTCATGCCGTTTCTTGCAAAAACTGGTTGGTTTTCAACGCTGCGTGGACAGACACGTTGCCATGATATAGAAACCAGTCCCCCGATCTCCAAAATTCAGGTGTTTTTTTCGTTGCGTTACGTAATCGTATTAGCACTTCCAGAGAATAATTTTGGTTCACTGTGGTGTCCTGGGGTACAAATTCAACGTGAAAAACTCCTTTGGTGTCGAAAAAACAAACCATCATGGACTTCACATTTGATTGCACTTGTCAATGGAAGGCGTCTTCCACTGGCTGGACTGCTAACCAGGGTCATAGCTGTAACACCAAGATTCTTCTCCTGTGATGACTTTTGACAAAAAACCAAGGCTAGTCTGTGTCTGTTCTTTAAATTCCTGGCACACTCTCAGACGATTGTCCCTCTAGTCATCGGAAATTAGTTGTGGAAAAAACTTCCCCGCGACATGTTCAAATCTTGTTAGGATTCTTTGGCATGAACTCCAGGAAATTCCAGTTATTTTCTCCAACTCGTCGATTGTTCTGTGACGATCAACCATGATCATCGCGCACTTTTTGAACATATTCGTTTGTTTTGGACGAGGGGCGATCCGAACGGGGTTAATCTTCAAGTGATATTTTCCCATTTCTGAACCGCAAACAACTCGTAAATTCTTGCCTGGCTTAGAGCTTCTTGCTCATAAGCTTCCGGAAGCATTGAAATTATCTTCCACTGTTTTTTTAAACGAATTTGATGTGGCACATTGCTTCTTAAAGTTTGACATCGCAGAATCACCAAAAGCCTTGGGACGAGCTTAAGAAAAAAAAATCACTCTGTCTGCTTCAAAGGTTTCATATCAACAATGCGTGACCAATTGAGCAGAGAGTGTGTCTACGTACATAGTAAACGTACCTAGCGAAAGAGGGCAACACTGTCAACTCCACTGTCTATAGAAAATACTATAATTTTTTTTTTGGTACCTCCTCGTATATTTTAGTTCTTACCTGTCCTTAATTATTTCAAAAGTATTACGAGTACTTAACAAAAATGGAACACAATTTAGTCATAGATTAGACCGATAAAGTTTGTAAAAATTTGCCGCAGTTAAAAGCGGTTACAGTACTTCATTGTACACCCTGTCAAGGTTAGGTGAGCTCTTTGACCTTGCTCCACAATCTTAAGGAACACAATGTAGCAGGTGTACTTTTAAGCGGAAAATTCTGTATATACGAAGCATAAATCGCATTTACAATATAACTATCCAACGAAAAATGCAGATAATCACCAGTTTAAATACCTAACTGTATGAGTATTCTTATGATTACTTCAAACCAGTGGCGGTTTCTTAGGAAGGCAGGTGATTCATTGAGAACAGAGTAAGAAAATATTTGCTTGATACGTTGTTTTAATACCCAGTTTTAATTATTTATAATCATAATGCTAATATCTATCATTACCATTCACTGTTTAATATTATAATGTTTTTTTTTTTTTTTTTTAATAAAATATCACATCGAAGATCAAAGATTCTACAGTATGCATTTAAATATAGCCCTACGGTTTAAATTCATATATGTATTCGTGGTTTTCTAGTATATCGACGCCGATGGTAAGAAACGAATGGTTGCGAAGATAATCGAGAGGCAAATCTTATATTTATTATGTTAACAAACCGAGAGGTTTTATTGCAGTTCCATTGGAGATGTTACTTATTTATATTTTTGCCGGTTTACTTTTTTAATAAATAAGAAGGTTGCAATAAATAATGAATCAAATAAAACACTATAGTGACGATATAGACATTCTAATAACACTTTCGGTTAATCGCCCTACGTATGATGATACATTATGTATTAATCAAAACTTGGGTGGGTATTTCACGCTATAATTTCAGTAAATATAAATAATGAATAATTCATGTGGCATGAATATTTCACAGAAGATTAATGATTAAGTAAAGTACCTTTTCGATATATCTCGGCTAAGTTTTTACCCGCGAGTCACCCCTACCTCAAACAGATTTACGCAGCTATAGGTATTTTCCTCCATATATCCATAATTACTAAGGCTGTGGGTGAGCGCTGCATACCATTGGCGCTTCATGTGGGGCATGAATATTTTTACTGATTTTGATGATTTCTACGATGGAGAAATAGATGACTGTGGTTATGTGTTGTGAGAAGTCAGATCGTAAAAAAGTTCTATTGTAAATATTATAGTACGTGTAATGGATCCTTGGTAATCGAAATTCCTATTGCTATTGCCAGCAAAAGTCTCATTGTACTAACAATATATTTACGCAGGTGGTGTTGGAGACATTAGAAAAACTGCAAGTGTTAACAAGTCAAATATTGATGTTTGTGACCGATGATGTCGCGACAATGCGTTCAGTATGCCGTTCTCTTTCACAACACGGTTGTAGATTGTTACATGTTACATGTAAAGTGTATGTTTTACATTTTGTGGCAGAAACTATTCGCTTTCGCAAGGTAGATGCAATAATAGTGAGTAGAAAAAACATGTTTCTAAGATCTCCTAAACATCTTCGCAGGTTTCACAGAAAGTGTCCTGGAATTTCCGATCCACCAGAACGGATCCTTATACATTGGGGAACATGGTTCAAGGCAGCTACATATTTATTATGCTGAAAATTTCCAGCAAATAAAATCTATAACAATATAGTTCAAGCCTGAAGAGGTTGCAGATATTAAGGAAAGCCAGACACAGTCTCTAGATATTTCCACTGAAACTGATTTAAAAACTATTCATACCAACTATAAAGGAGTGAATGACGCAATAAAGAAATTACAAAATAGTGCGTTGGCGTTAACGGAGTTCCTGCAAATAGTGAACCAAGTAAATTCACTGTTACACGCTATAAATGATGCAAAAAATGAGCGCAGCAAACAAAAGTTCGAAAGTGTGTTACAGAAAGACACCGATTTTAACAGATTAAGATAAGTTTGCGATGATACTGCTAATAGTGATAGTGCATCTACAGATCCATTGAGAGAGTGTAAATTGTATTTTACGTATGCCTGTATTACATCGGTAGATGGTGAACGGTCGTTCTCCAAATATAAGATATTTTCACAAAAGCAAACATCATTCTTGGAGACAAATATGGAAACATGTCTGATGCTGCAAAGTAATGGGTGATCCAAATTGAACTTTAGGACTTAAATTATTATATATTATATAGTGCCATTTGTGTTGTGTGAACGTTGGGAGTTTGCATTTTTACAGTTGATATCGAAACACATGGCAAATTCATCATTGCGCAATACACTGTGCACCAACGCGTAAATATACAAATTTATTATGAAAACAGGCGATCAGTTACGATTACATTAAGAAAACTTCGACCACTTTTTGGAAGCAATAATGTGCCAAGTGAGCGTGCAATTCGTGATTTAGTGCAAAAGTTTTAAACAAGTGGTATGTTTATTGACAAACCAAGGGTCCGGTATCAACGCAGAGGTCGGTCAGATGAAACTATTGCTCGCGTAAGTGATAGTGTGCGTGAAGAACCAACCACGTCAATTCGTCACCGTTCACAGCAATTGACTCCTTCATACGGCACTACGCAACGAATTTTAACAAAAGATTTGCGTTTAAAAGCGTATAAAATTCAATTGAGACAAGAACTTAAAGAAACGGACCACCAGAAACGCCGTACATTTGTGAACTGGGTTTTAGGGAACACAAAAATTGATGCTGATTTTTGTAAAAAAATCATATCGTCCGATGAAGCCCATTTTCATTTAAATGGCTTTGTGAATCGCCAAAATTGTCGCATTTGGGGTAGTGAAAATCTCCATATTATTCAAGAGAAACCAATGCATCCACAAAAATGCACTATCTGGTGTGCACTATGGGCTAGAGGAATCATTGGCCCATATTTTCTTGAGGACGAAGGTGGCAACGCCGTTACTGTCAATGGTGTACGCTATCGGGAGATGGTAAACGGCTATTTTTTCAATAAAACCAACGATTTGAACTTGAATGACATGTGGATTCAATAGGATGGAGCCACATGTCACACAGCACGTGAAATAGTCACTTTACTTCAAACCAAATATCCTGGTCGTGTTATCTCTCAGAGGGGTGACATCGATTGGCCACCGAGGTCTTGCGATATAACCCCATTAGACTTTTTCTGTAGGGCTATTTGAAGGAAAGGGTTTATGTCAACAAACCTGCTACGATTCCAGAGCTAAAAGAGAACATCAGACGTACAAGTGCTGAAATAGAGCCGCATATATGCGAAAGCATTATGAAGAACTTCGCTAAAAGAATGGTATCATGTCAGCGGAGCCGTGGAGGGCATTTGGCTGATATTATATTTCATATCTAACTTCTAAGTTCGTATTTTATACTGATGGCAATAAAATTCAGATTTTTCCAATATTTTGATTTTCATTTAGAAAGCAAATCCTAAAGTTCAATTTGGATCATCCGTTATTTACGGATTGTCTCCAGTTCGTGATGATGATGATGATGATAATGCTAGTTTATCACGCTAGTTAAGAGAATAAGTATATACAGTGTGTTATCAACTTTGGCGGGATGGCATGGATCTTGTCCACGCGATCGATGACGATCTCAACTTGGTCAAGGCTTATGCTCACCCAGTAGGAATAGGCGCGAAATATAAACATCAGGGAGATGGAAAATGCGGAGCGACACTTATTATTCTTACGTAGCATACGGTTGTACTACAAATTCATAATCCAAGTTTTGAACTTAAACTATTTTTGTATTTGGTAATTTCTTATTTTTAATAAAAATTTGTTAACAAGTGTTAAATTTATGTGTAACAGTTTAGTGCGTTTGTTACTAATTACTTTGTATTACAATTTTATTACCCTTGTTACGATTTGTACGTCTATGGCGCGCACCGCATTCCCTGCAGCCTTAATAATTGCATTACAAATCAAAAAGAGATCACATTGCGTATATACACATTCATGAATTCGAGATGTTGCCCTACATCTGTCTACGCCATTAATACGGGTACAACGAGGATAAAAAAAAATTGACAATTACGAAGACCCGCGACGTACCCGGAGTGTAAGCTATGTAAGTGACCTCCACTAACCTACATAGAGGTAGGTTGTGCGAATCAGCGGACAAGACCGCGGCATTGAAGAAATTCCTTCGCGGTTACGTCGCAACCGCGGCCGACGGAATGTGCTGGTTTCGTTGGCCGTTGCGTTTTCCTCTCCGCTGCTGCCGATGTAGATGCCCCTTTTTACAGGGTGTCCCCGAGACAGTCACCTCGAAAGACGCAAATTGGGACCAGTTGAGCTCGTCATGAATAGTAAAAAGGTGATAGTATCTATGCACACTGTAGTTCGGTGTAAGATCAGTCGTACTTACGACTGCGTAGAATAAATTACGAGGTATAGGGTCATTCAATAATAAGAACTTTGTCGTATAAATCTGGCTGAATTTGCTGGATGGCGTTCGTTATGTTGACTTTGAGGGAATCAATCGTTTGCGGTTTATTCGCATAGACCTGCGATTTAAGATAGCCCCAAAGGAAGAAGTCGAAAGGTGTTAAATCGCACGATCTCGAGAAAACCATACCCTTAAAACGCTTGTGCAGAATGTCCATCGTGGCACGCGCTGTCTGGCACGTAGCACCGTCCTCTTGGAACCACATGTCGTCGGTATCCATACCATCGAGTTTAGGCCACAAGATGTTGCTTATCATCGATCTGTTGCGCTCGTCGTTGACGATTATGGCATTGCCAATTTAGTTTGGAAGATAATTCTGCCAGGCCAAAATCCGCACTAAACAGTGACTTTCTCGGGATGTATTTGGTGCTGGTGTATCTCGTGTGGATTGGTATCATCCCAAATCCGACAATTTCGTTTGTTCACATATCCATTCATTCAAAAATAGGCCTGGTCATGAAAGATGATTTTTTTTAGCAAAATTTGGGTGAACTTCCAACTGCTCCAGAGTCCAATCAGCTGACACACGACGTTGTATATGGTCGATTACCTTAAGCTCCTGAGTCAGTTGGATTTTGAACGGGTGTAGACCTAAGTCCCGACGTAAAACTTGTCAAGTTGAAGTCGCAGGAAGGCTAACTTCTTGTGATGTGAACGACGAGAAATTGACTGCGTCGGGTTTTCCCGTACACTCTCACGCACAGCACCGATGTATTCAGCTGATCTTGCGTTTCGGTGATGTACGGGTGGTACGTCATCATGGTCGTGAAACAAAATGACATTCTTGACTTTTATCGGTAAAGAAAAAAGACACATTTCTTCCTTAACAAATAATAACTCACCGTTACAACGCAATAAACGGAACTTATTCTAGTTAGATATACGTGCATATTTCTCACATTTATCGATGTGCAAATATCTTTACACCAGTCAAGAACCTTGCCAGCGCTTACGAATAAAAAAAAAGTTACTCAAAGGACAATAAAAATAACGGTGACGACCTTGTGTTCTTTTGTTGCAATCCCCAATTGCGCGGAATCATATTTAATTAAAGTGGCTGCTGGCGTGTCCAGAAACCCAGCGGATTACGAGTAGGTTTTAATTATAATTTAAAATGTATTTACTACAGACGAATGAAATTAATAAATTTGCATACATTTGTGACTTTGTTGTCTTCGCAAACGGACTAATGTGGCGCCTGATAAACCCAACAGACAAATGTTAAACATACAGGGTTCGGTAAAGATAGTATTAATGTATTATGTTGTTTGGTTTTTGTATTAGCAATATTTTAGAATTATTTTAATAACTTAAAAACAGATAAAGAGAAACAAACCAATTATTGTTTATATAAAAATATGTATTTATGGAAATATAAGAATAACTCCTACTATTCAACATGGCCTTATTTATTCTAAATTTATTATAAGCTGTTGTAAATAACTGTTTCCCTGCAACGACATATTTATAGTAGTATTTGCAACTCAATTGAAATATTTCAAATAAATAAAGGCCTTATCTGTAACATAGTAATAACGCTAATAGCAGCAAATAGATCTGGCTGAGTGGTCAGTGGAGATATTAATAGTAATACCAAAAGAATTAACAAATTAATAAGAACTCATGGATTAACAACAATTACACTGCTCTTACACTATAAAAAATTAAGGGAACAAAAAAATTCCGAAAAATTTTCAGCGATTTTTAAAGGCTGTAACTTTTTGAAAAACGGTTGTATCGAGATGGAAAAAAATAATTTTGAAGCTTCAAGTTTCTAGTTTTCAAATATGTTTTACCAGCGTTGACAAAAGAAAAAATTTTCGCACTAAATCAATGAACAGGCCGGTTAGAGTGTTTATTTCGATTTAATTTGGTTTTTTAATGGACTCTGTGGGACCATTTATTGCTGAGATATCGATGATTGAATGAAAAATGACGTTTTTATCTTTAATCATCGATATCTTAGGAATTAATAATCGTATCGAAATCGTAATAATAAAGCGAATCGAAGGCTGGTTTTGAAAACATGAATTGTAAGCGAAGTTGTAAGCAATGTAAAGAAAACATTTTTTTCCATCTTGCTAATCATTAAATGATGATGAACATAACAAAATGAAAAAAAAACTTACATATTAAATACATATTAAAAAGCTACACATGCTAATGTACTTGCTGCATAATTATAACAAAATAAAGTGTTTACTATTATTAAATATCTCGAGACACCTATTTCGATTTATAAATTTATAATTAACTAATTGTTATTCGTCAACACCGTAAAGTTTACCATTATGATTTTAATTGCAAGAAAAAAGAATGGTACGAGTATAATAATTTTAAGTACATATAAAATATATAGTGTACATATAAAATGATGTATTTTGAACACATTCTGGGCTAGACGGAAACGTGGTCTATTCTTTACATTGAAAAAGGAAATTGTGTATTATCCAACGCATTGCGTCTGTCAAAAACATATCAGAATTATTTATTGCTTGATTTATCCCACGAACAGTTCACTAAACAGCTTCCACGCTATAATCCGGCAAAATGCCGAATAGTATACGAAATACAGTATTTTAAAATTCACACGACTAAAGCAGTAATTTTAAAAACAAATATGCAAATAGTATTTGCTATAGAGGGCATTTCACAAACATTCCATTTGCGAATATCACAGATTTGTTTTAAATAAACGACCCCAAACTATAATGGCAAGCACATAAGTTTTCTTAAAAATAAGCTGATCTGTGGTAATAAAAATAGGCCAGAATTGGTAGTAACTAAGTTGATATTTTTATTGTACCGATCCCCTTAACAAGACTAGGCCACATTTGGCCATCGATCGAAGAACAACTACCACAAATTTCTCGTCGAGTAACGAATAGGATATTAAATTAACACTACGAGTGTGAATGCATTACAGCAGAGCGACATCTTCAGTTATTTCAGATTTCAACACAGAAAAACAACAGCGTCCGTCTGCTCTGACAATGCCATTGCCACATAAAAACCCGCGTGTAGGTTTCTGCTGCAGAACCGTATCTTAACTTAGAACCGACCCACTTATTCTCCAGATATCAGCCTGCTTCAACGCTTTCAAACGTTTATTAAATGATAAACCAGTTAAATCAGCGCCAGGAGAGATGGCAAGCTATAAATAGTAAAACAAATACTTTTTTGTGCAACAATTGCTTGCAAACATATTTGCAAGCATCTTTCCCAAGGCAATGGTTAATAATATTTTCCACAAAATAGCCATACAAGTTTGTAAACGCTCTATATATATGCTGTGTCCATATTATTACATATTTCGTCTGATCTAGTTGGTTTGAATCGTGTAGAAATGTAATGATTAATTAATCTTATAAAAGTAATCAACATCGCGTGCTAAGTACTTGACAATATGCAAATAATAATAACTGAAGTGAGTAATAGCGATATGAAACAATTGTGTAACTCATGTTATCTGAAAGGAAACGAACCCTGTTTTACTAACCACTGTTTTGATTGCGAATCAAGGTGGTTGGGATTCTTTCACGGTATATTTAATAAAGCATGAGCACTGTTAATAAAATTCATGAAAGATATAATAAATGAAATTTCGTCATACTTACTCAAAATACACAGGAAAAAACTGATTATTTTAATTTTGGTTAATATAATTAAAAAAAAACAATTTTCATCACTATTATACATGGAAACGTTTTTAAATCTAAGGCCTCGCTCTAGTACAGACTACAGTTAATGTAGTTTCCTGGTTTACAACTGATATAGTTGATAACAAAAATACAAGGGACATTATGGCGCCGGATTACAAAAGACGGTCCTTAGGAACTAGTCAGACTCAAATTTTAACCAATTTAATGTTAATCTACTTACTGACTATACATAAACGAGTACAGCACGTTGCGTTGCGTACAGCACAGATACGTCTCATGAATGTGATAAATTTTTTGAAGTAATACGAGGGTGGATCAAATATAAACCAAACTTCTTTTTAATAACTGATTATTTTTCCACATCAAAATTATATTACATAAAAATTAAAAATCATATTCTTCCATATTAAAACAGAATTATAAAAACGCCTTCTGAACCGCTCAGAGCCATTAGCGCACAAAAGCCTCTACCGACAAAGTCGCTGTCGAATTTTTGGCCTCCTAGGCCTTCTTTTAGGGACCAAACAAAGGAAAATCACATGGTGATAAATGCGGACTGTAGAGGGGATGTTGCATGCCGAACCATTGAGGTGACTAGATTCTTTTAATTGTTAAAGCTGTTGTATGTGGCCTTGCATTATCGCGAAAGAGAATCACGTCCAGAACTGTTGATTTTTTTTTATGTTTTGCCGGTAAGCTTGCTTTGCACGGGCCAGTAGCCTTCTATTATATTCAGCGTTAATGGTACTACGTTCGTGTAAAAAGTCTATGATAAAAAAAAAACGCCATAAAAATCAAATAAAACTGTCGCAAGAACTTTGTCGGCCGATAGATGCATCTTGGTCGACACACGCTTCACTCCACTCCATACACCTGATGCACTTATATTTCATCGCAAGTGATTATGTGTTCTAAAAAAGCTTCACCTTCACTCCCATAACGCACGAGATGGAGTTGACAAACACCTGAGCGTCTTTGTTCTTGGTCTGGGTACAAAAGACGAGGGACCCATCTGGCGGACACTTTTCGAAACGTCAAGTTGTTTGTTATGATGTTATGTATGCTGTTATAACTTACACTTAATTCTAAAGAGATGTCAGCTAAGGTAAGCCGACGATCTTCCTGAATAAGCGTCCGCCGGACTGCTTCAACGTGTGCTTCTGTAATGCTGTCCAAGGGCGCCGTCGATTTTCTCGGCCTTCAATGAACTTTATGTGTCACGGGACACTCGGGCTTTTTTTTGAAAGCGTCTTTTCTTGACACCGAGAAGCTAATCTTCGAAGAATTTTGGACGGCTTTACGCCTTCAGGAGCCAAAAATTTGATTATAACACGTTGCGCCACCTATGGGTAAACTTTCTTCTCTCACATTGTATTTACAGCTAAGAAACAGGTTAACCTTGACCGATCGCGGGTTCTCTCCCCTCTTCATGTTTCCCCATGAGACCTGAAAGTGTCTCTCCTCTACCGACTCCTTTTAAAACGCGAGAACAAAAGTCTCGTTTATATTTGATCCACCCTCGTAGCTACAATTTCCTATTAGCTTAGACGCTATCTCGGCCGAGACATCTCTGGGTAATCCCCTTTTGATGGCCACCGGACTGACAGAACTTATCTCAACTAAATAAAAACACGATTACTGACCATGAATCTGTTATCTCAATTTTACCAAGACATTTATCGATTGTGGGTAATATCGACTAAAGTCTGTGGTTTATTGATTCAGTGCGTGTTCGAGGAATATCAATATTGCTCGAAGAACTGTTGGATGTGTAATTAAATTAGCGAATCATTAAATATCGATTTGGGTACTCCATTGTCTAGACCCCACCGATAGTGCATTTATGCTGTACAACTGTTATCTTATCACGAATGACGGAATAATTATTTTACTCGTTTGTACCAGTCAGTACCACAGTGGAAATTATTTTGAATGTATTTTTGAGAACACAATTTTTAAGTATTTTCCACACATACGACTTTACTGAAGTTCTTATTGATATTCTTTCTCCAGTACGAGAATTTGAAAATGGATACAGAATAAAAATGATTAGGATATAATTTAATTTAAGCTTTTTCTGTAAATATTTCTATCTCCTCTATATAACTTTAGTATAGCATAAATATGCCGAAAGTTTACGGTAATACGCGACTGTTTTGCCCACAGTGTGAAAAACTTATATCAGAATTTCGTGATTTAAAATATGTCAAGGTTCAAATAATATATTTGGTTTGCAAACGAAGTTTATTGGTCTTAAGAAATCTTTATCTAAATATATGGCATGTAAACAGTGGAATATATAAAAAAATTAATAAATAAATAGAATAATAGAGAATTTATTTTCTTCGATTATCGATTTAATTTTTTCACTCTCATAGAAAATAGTCGGTCGCGTGCAAAAAGTGCAAAGACTTGAGAAATATATTGAAAATGTCGAGAAAGGTATTCGTTACAGAAAAAATTGACAATATAAAATTCAGATTTTATCAGAGAAGGGCATATAATAATAGTGCTATTACGGCGTCATTAAATAATTTTCGACCATTTTAATTCTGAAAATTTTACATCTTAAATGCCGAACGGTTGGTATAAGGAAATTTTTCACTGCATCGGAAACGACTTTAGAGACGTTCGTAATGGTGTTTGGCTGAAACCGGATTTTTAATGTTAAATGGGTAGGTATTGCGTATTATATAAATTATTATAACATTCCTAGTAAAGGTCCGCCACGCCGGCGCCGCTGATAAAGCATTCAAGAGAGCAACTCTATTAATGACTGACCTGTATAGTGACGTTTTAAAAATAAGTGAAATTTGGAAAATAAAATATTGTAGTTAATTATAATTAACTACATACATAATTATAATATTATATGATTATATACGACATGTGTAAATTAAGTAATGAGACCGGCTTTTTCAATACTTTTGTTCGAATAGAATTACAATTCAATTTTGTCTCCCTCAAAATAACTTCACTGGGAAGCCACATAGCGCTGGGGACGGTTCTTTCAACCCTCCTAGCAATGCTGGAACTAGGATTTTGGAATAGCCTTCGGCTGGTCGGTTATAGTCGTTTGAATGTCTTCGAGTGTTCCAAAATGACGTGCCTTGAGGTGATTTTTCAATATCGGGAAGAGAAAAAATTCACAAGGACTCAAATCGGGCGAATAAGAAGGCCGAGGAGCCACATGAATGTATTTGCTGTACAAAAAGTCATTTATTGACATTGTTGTGTATCAAGGCGCATTGTCGTGATGCAACACCCAGTTGTTCTCGAAGTTCAAGCACTTCTCGGTAAAACTGCTGATTAACCGTTTGGCCTTGAGACACAAACTCTTTGTGAACGATTCCCTAGCTATCGAAAAAACAGATCAGCGGTCCATCTTCAATACTCTCTTGATTCTGAAAATGCCTTAAACCACCGAAACATCTGGGTCCTTGAAACTGTTTCCATAGGCCTGCTGAAGTTTAGTCAAAGTTTCCGTTGCACTATGTCCAAGCAAAACCTGAAAGCACATCGTTGATTGAAATTGGTATCATTCACTTTTATAACGCCCTAGAAAAAACTGTTTCACGAAAAAAATTACCTTCATAGTGAAGGCGTATCACATGTTCACATGCCGCCCTTCCAAGTCCCGTGTCCCAACTGTTGCCAGATTGAACGCTACGTTGCCAGCCACATTACTTAATTTATAATTTATACACCTCGTATATACACGCACACTGAGATTAATCAACAGTAGGCATTTTAAATTGAAAAGGCAGAGCCACTTTGAATTAAGGCACTGAATCAAGACTTATTTATCCACGGATTCCTATTTCTTCTAAAAAGTTGTCCCTTTATCATAAACGTTTTCTGTTTCTGCCGTACGGTAAAGATTTGAAGTTATTTTATGTTACAACTTAAGCATCATATATATTTCCTGCTAGTTGTACCCTTAAATAAAACAGTGGTCAATCCTTTTCACCAAAATTCCGACCGAGTTCTTTCCTTGGCTATGTAGTATGTATCACGCACCACACACGTTAATTAAAATGACGAAACAGTACGTGATAACGACATCCTTTCCAGTTATTATCTTTGTGAATTCCAACATTGAACCTAGAACCATCGGAAACAGTTAGGAATGTAAATAGGCCTATTTTTAGACCGAATAATTAAAATTTATTCTATAAACACGATCAAAATTTCCATAGAAGATGGCCCCCCGTGTCTGTTAAATGCAGGCAATTTTCTAAGTGGCAGGGCAGCGCCTACTTCGAGTCCAACGACCTCCCAAGGTCACCGTTCGTTCGTCTGCTTCGCGGTACCGGCGCGTACAATTTAGCGACAGTTCAGTTCCTCCTCTATCCAATTCGATCTTGATCTACTTTTGCATGTTCGCTATCGTGAAAAAAAAAACACACACGGCATGTATTCTGTTACACTTTTATGAATGGGATTGTTACCGATATGTGGCTCCCACCATTCGAAACGGAAAATCATTCATAATGATACCACGCCGCTTTCCCATGGACGATTTTAAACTATAGTCATCTTTATTTTACGCTAGAAGAAATACCAGGCTTTTAAGTAAATCCGCGCGAATCAGGTCGTGATTTGAAGAGGTAAAATTCGATGATTGAAGTATCAGCAAGCGACTGAAGTACGCAACAAATCAACAATTGGTATTTCTGTATCTCTTAAGAAAAAAAGGAAATAAATCCTGATGTAGTAAATTCCTCTGGGTTATACCGTGGTCGTCGGCAAATTCGTCTTGATGTTTCGTTGATCAGCTTCTTCAAAAGCGTTCCAGAGTCTTAGAAGGGTTTCTTCTGAAGAAACTGATACGAGTAATGGTGAATTCGACCACGACATAACCAGGAAGAATGTACTTCATTGGATAACTACCGCGTGCTATAATTTTCAGGATTAAGGCAAAGAGCAAAAGGAAAGGAAAAACAGTTATTCACAGTGAAAAGTATCCACGTTGTAATATTAAATAGAGATCGATACTCAAATGTAAACATTCATGTTAACTGTTCTGTTGCGTTTAATTACCAAGACACCACATCACAATAAAATTATTATTGTATTGACCTAACACCAATATCGCAAAAAAACCCACATTTCGTGACACTAAAATAGGTACTGTCACAAACAACGACCCCCTTAAAATATTCAAATGGGACCATAGGTCGAATAATATACCCTAGGAAACAGGAAATAAACATAAAGGTAAACAAAAATTTAATAAAAAAGTAGTTACGAAAATGAGGTCAAATTATTTCTTTAATTAGGTATTCAAAATGACCACCACCCACTTTCATGAAGAAATACAATAGTCTTCTTTTCCCAAAACAAGTCTATGCGATGGTTTCGGGGAAAATATATATATATATATATATATATATATATATATATATATATATATATATATATATATATATATATATATATATATATATATATATATATATATAAATTGCGGGGTATATCCGGCAACCATAAAGATTTAAAGAGGTTCTATTAATGTACTGGAAAATATCAAAGCTTCATCCACCGATGAAATTTTTTTGTATCCTTACACCATTTTATAAAACGTTTACATACTGCACATTTTGGATTTAATGAACGAGGCTATTAGCAAGTGCCCTATTTTAACACTCAAAATATCACAGAGACACAGAGCGATTAAAGAGACCGGCTGGAGTAAACGCGAGTAGAATTAGGAATGCGTTGCCTGTGTATTTCCTTAGAAGCTGAAGATATCTGTTGATGGCTGGTTGAGCGGCTTGGTCTATCTCATCCGACTTATTGTCTTTTGAGGTATTTTCAATACGCGCATCCAATATCAGCTTTAGTCTGAGATTAAATATTATTTAAAACTCGGTCGCCTAACAGCATTGTGCTCATTTATGTACTCTTTTGATATACTCTTATGTGTGTGTAATGTAATATGGTACAAGTTAATACAGATTCCTTCCATATTATACCACATAACTATGACGACATTACAAGAAGTTATATTTTATATAAATACAATTACTACACATATATTTTACCATTTAGTATTATTTTCATGTATGTATAAAATTATTTTATTTTTTTAACGAAAAATCACTATTTATCTATATTTTTTTAACTATGGTTACCGTTCCAAGGGTAAATCATCCTAATAAAAAAAAAAAAAAAAAATTAAATCAGGAATCTCCACCTCTCGATATGAGCCTATATTGAATATTTTGCAGAGATACATACAGTCGTGTTCGAAAAAATAGCAGTATGAACTCTACAGAAGTCTGTGCAGAAAGCTATACAAGTGCTAACTTCCGATTAATAGATGTCACCCATATGTAAGCTGTTTGGGGAAATCACTGGTAATATATCAGGTGATTTCCCTAAACCAGATGTACAATAGAGAGATTGTAGTTAGTGGCAATTCTTTGGTGTTCCAAATAATAGCAGGTCAAGTTATAATAAGAATATATTGTGGCTGAAAACAACTTCTTCGTCATATTGAAGTAATATAATACAGTAAGGGATAAATGTAACACAGTAATGAATAATTGTTCCTAAACTACATAAGTAAAAATTTTTTGAGAAAATGGGTCCGGCAAATAATTATTCTAATACCGAAAGGGAGCTTATTAGACGTCTCCGAAAAGAAAGAAAAACGTATAAATACATTCAAAATATTTTAGGATGTTCTGCCAAGATGATTTCTAATGCACTGGAATGGCAAGATACACCGGAAGTTCGAGGTAGAAAACGAAAAACTGTAAGGCAAACAGATCGACCAATTGTAAGATTTGCGAAAAAAGATCCTTTTATCATATCCACCGCAACAGTTAAGCAATTAAATCTTAATATAAATTCATGTACAGTTCGAAAAAGATTAATAAACTTGCACAAAGACCAAGAAAAACAGGTCTATTGCACTAAAGCACATAAAGGCTAGAGTCAACTTTGCTCACGAACACATGGAGTGGCCGCTGTCTAAATGGGAAACCAAATTAATTAAGTTTCATTTGGTAATGATAATGGTACGCAGTATGTTCGAAACCACCAAACCGTGAATTTGCACGTATACTAAGAAAACAGTTAAACACGTTGGTGGAAGTATAACGATTTGGGGTTTTTTCTCTTGCACTGGAGTGGGGACTATTTATAACATAACAGAGACTATGACACCTGATTCCTACCTAAAGATATCGGAGGAAATTATGCTGCCTTTTGCGGAAGAATATATGCCTTTACGATGGACTTATCAGCAGGATAACGATCTAAAGCATTCTGCTAGGAGGGTTAAGCAATGGTTCCTAGAGAATAAGGTGACTGTGATAGTGTGGCCTGTACAGTCACCTGATTTAAACCATATCGAAAACCCGTGCAATGATGTAAAACAGGCCGTTGCTTCTGCAAAACCTTCAAATCTTAATCAACTCTGGAAAACAGTTCAATCCGCTTGGGCATCCATACCGTTAGAAAAATGTCAGCACCTGGTTGAATCAATGTCCCGCAGGTGTAAAGCAGTATTAGTCAATAAAGGTCCTACTACAAAATACTAACTATATTAGTTTATTGTATATATTTTTGTTTGCTAACTGTTTTATAGTGACTTTATTTTATGAGATTGCTATTATTTCGAACAACAATTTTGACCAAGTTTTCTTTTCGTTTCCTAATTTTGGCTTACGTCTTAATATTTAGTTTTATTAATTGACAATAATACAGGGAATATTTAAACTGCACCGTCACTGCTATTTTTTCAAACACGACTGTATATGTCATCTTGGATACAACCTTCTACCTGAGGATCGCCCCTATAGCCGCGGGGAAATATCCCCTTAGCCGAATTTGTCGTCACGCTTCTGGTCTCACCTAAAGGCTCTATCCTGTTTACGTGACCGACGTCATGCTGTACGTTTATCCAAATTTCGTGAAGGAAACCAAACGACCAAATTAACACACCATATTATTATTTTAATGGCAACCGTAAAAAAATATGTTTTCCGTCGTTGTTTTCGACCGAGCACCGAACGGAGATTTAACATTATCAGGCCCCGATAAAGTACAAATAAATAACTCGGGCGGGAGTCATCGACCGTTTAAAGCCGAATCGATTTAAATTGCTCTATAAATAGGCGGCCGAAGAAGTTAAGTGCACAGGTAGATTCGAAAATCAGGTTCCCGGGTGCCACGTAATAATATTAATAACTGATAAGTCTGCTGGTAAGTAGACACCATTTTATTCAGGAAGTAACGAGGAATGTAATTCCGCGTACGTAATGTCTTTAATAGATGCGAAACGGTGAAAATAATATCCTCAATCGAGTTTGTATAAGCGTGTGCTAACAATGAAACGATAGATACATAATTCCTGATTTTAATTTGACGTTAGTTGTGTGTCTTGTAATGCGCATCACGGTGTCCACTAATCAATTTTACGTGATGATGAGTGATGATTAATCGATGCACCACGGGTTATAGAACAAAAATTATCGATTTTGTATACCAGTTTTTGTTCCGGGCTGAGCATTGTTAGATGAAAATGAATTTCATTTCGACTAATTCGTTACACACATATTCGTTGACATGGATAGATATCACATTGTAACAAGATGGAGCGCCACCACATTTATTTAGACTTGTGCGACATGTGGACGGCTTGATGAAACGTTATCAAACGGTGGACAAGATTCAACATAATGACCGGCTCGTTCACCATATTATTTGACCAACAGACGCCTTTAGGTTTTTTCTACCAAGGATATTTAAAATCCCTAGAATGATATAGAGTATACAACCAGAATCACTGGAGGGCCTAAGGAATAGAATTACGCATGTTTTGAACATTTTAAGTATTTGTTAAGATGACGAGGCACTTTCTTTTGTCAAGCGTTTTACAGTAATTGTTTTGCTTCATATCTTTCTTCGATCATTTTATCAAATTATATTCAACCAGATTATAGAAGCAGAGTATTGGAAGACTTGGTGGATAACAAATAACTACGAGATGCCTGATCGCCATGGTTGTTTCCAAAACGTTTAATAATAATAATAATAATGCCTTTATTGCTCAACAAAAAAAATCCATCTCTAAATAATTTTGATATAAATAAACAATGGAATAGTTCAGTAATATATAACTTACATGACAGTAAAAAGTTGTTGTTTATCTAAAGATAGTAAAGCATTATGTTCAACTCACTTATTGTTCAACTCACAAGTAATAGATATTACATTAAAATTTTGTGACATTACAAACACAGGCGATTTTGACAGTACATTTTTAGTTCTTGCAGTCTGACAATAAAACATACTTTCTTCTAGACAGCCTAGCCTGGGTATGAGTATATTAAACATGCTTAGTAATGTAGGTGCCTCTATTCTATACTATTATGGAACCATTAAAATAAAAATGGGAGACTGGTAGGAACCCTTCTACTCAGGGGACCCTTGTAGGCGCAGAGTATGATCTTAAATTCTTACTAGATAATAATTATCTCTGTGAAATGACTGTGAGATACTTTCAGAAATGCCGTTGAATATTTTCATGTTGATTCATATGACCTAGATACTGGGGATATCCAAGTATGGCTACATGTTCTAATTTTGAACGAACTAATACAAAACATAAGGATTTTAAGGTAGCAGTGTTATTAAATTATATCGCGTAATCACTAAACACGGGTATTATATTATGCATTAACAGCCACATGGTTGATATGCCCAGAGAACGATAGTTTATCATCAAAGTACACACCAAGGTACTTAATATTTTGAAAACGTATTAAAACTGTACCCACTAAAAGAATAGTCATATATTAGTGGTTGCTCCGTTAAGGTATACGAGCAAAATTAACATTTATCTATGTTTATTGATAGTTTATTCTCTGAACACCACGATACAATAAGGTCGATGAATGTTTGCAACTTCAAGTGATCACCTAAGCATGGTTATATAAAAATAATTCAAGTCATCACTAAAAAGATGATATAATATCAGCATTAGAGACAAATCGTTATTAAATAAGATAAAGAATAATGGTCCCAAATTTGAGCCGTGAGGTACTCCAGAGGCGACGGACATTTGGCTTAAAGTCTGCTCTATGAAGAATATTTTGGTCACTACATACATTAGCACTACATTTTGCACCAAATCTATACAAAATATAGATTTGGATGAAATTTATACATATTTGGGAAACAGTTGATTACTATGATATTATAATTTTTAATACAGCTATAAATGTCGTCAGGAATGAATGGATTTTATTTTTAATGAAGAGTATATAGAAAAGCAGTTTTACTTGAATACTTTTTTTTGAACAGACGTTTTACGTCTGTTTTTATTATTATTGTAAATCAACCTCAAATTCTCTAGGATCTGAAAACCGTTTAACCTTGTTTTTCCACCTGCCTTTCCAATAAATATATCTGCACAACACAAACGCAATTGTACATAAATGACGCAAACGTTGGGTAAGGTTAGGCCGGTATGGTTTACTTGAAATTTGGCAGTGTAAATATTTAAAAATAAATTCGCGCTCGTGACATCGTATTTACGTAAGGAACTGAAAAATATGTTTCCCAATTTATTATCAGAGGTATACATACAGACGTGATAAAAGCGTATCATATTCTTGACGGGTATCTATAAAAATATAGCTTATGCACGTAATATAGTTTACCAAGATGTTTAAACACAAAAAAAATAGATTAGATTGTAACAAGTAGGGTTGACTAAGTAATAAACATATCGCGATAGCAATGTCAGGTTTGGAGTTTTTTTTTAACATATAACTAAATAAATATATAAAAATTCGTGAACATAAATATACTGCGAAATTATGTAGTAGTGATACGTATTAAAAATGGCTTGTCAGCAAAAATTATACAAATATTTAGATTTAAAACATTATTGGCACTTCTTTATTTAAAGTAGACTTAATTTTTAATGCTGATTAACTGTTTTTAAAATAGTATATTAACCCTATATAAATAAATCCGGGAAAAATATTAAATAAAACAGGCCAATATCACCTACTACCTATCTAGATGACCTAAATACAAATAAAACTGTCATCAAAACATGGTATTAGAGAAGGAAAAGTACAGTGCATGGTGGAAGTTTTAATTGCGATTAAACAATCGATAGGGGTATTTTTAGATTCGGCCAAGGCTTTCGACACTACGTCGCATTAAATTCTGTTAAAAAATTATACTCACTAAGAATATGCGTCAGTTCCAAATTGTTAAAAAAGGTACGTATTTGAAAGAACTACCACGAGTGAAAATAGGTTTTATAGCAGGGATGGGTATATCGTAATCGTAAATACGAATGTATTCACAAAAATCGTTTCCTATGAATATGAATATAAATATATTCATGTACATACTTTTGAATACGAATATATTCGTATTCAAAAGTGCGATTACGAATATATTTGTATTCAAAGGTGTTAATACGAACATACTCGTATTCATGACAGGGAATACGAATATACTCGTATTCACACCTATAAATACAAATATATTCGTATTCATCCCAACGAATATTCGTATTCACGGTGTGAATACTATGTGACTGGCCTATGATATCTCAGACGACTTTTCTTACCACAATGACGAATATTCAAATTTCAAAAGTTAGTTACTAATTAAGTACCATTTTGCGAGACATGGCACCTCCGCCATATTCTAGCGAATGTTAAGTACATTATTTGTCAATCGTTT
Organism: Rosalia funebris; assembly: GCA_037954035.1. Taxonomy (NCBI): domain Eukaryota; kingdom Metazoa; phylum Arthropoda; class Insecta; order Coleoptera; family Cerambycidae; genus Rosalia; species Rosalia funebris. The sequence goes on from JAZFAV010000020.1 coordinate 18,001,502, forward strand.
TGTCAATCGATTTGTCAATCGATTTGTCAATCGTTAGAGCCGTTTTTGAATACCAAAAAAGTCAATTTTGAATTAAATTTTGAGACCTAGAGGTAACACGCGAATACCTGAATACAACTGCATTCGACTTCATAGATATAAATACGAGTATATTCGTATTCACAGACATGAATATACAAATATATTTGTGGTCATAGCTATTAATACGACGTTGCTATAATCCATCGATTTTCTTCCACAAAAAACCTTTTCGCGAAAAGATAATATGAAAAAATTTCAAAGGCCTTCGGGTTTCCCCAAGATCCAGGGGTTCTCTAATAATTTCGTTCGATTTTGACACTTTCATATTTTCAGCAAAATTTCCTTGCTATGGTCCAACAATTCTCTTGCACAAAGATGTACTTTTCTGAGAAAAAAATTTAAAAAATTAGTATGAGCTTAAAAAAGACAAATTTAATGGCACCTTCAGATTTCCGCTAAATCTAGAGATTCTCTAGTAATCCGCGTCGATTTTGAAATTTTCATATTTTCGGGAAAATTCCCTTGCAGTCCATCGGTTTTCGTCCATAAAAAATCTTTATCCATCGAGATTCTTTAGTAATTTTGGTCGATTTTGAGACTTATAACTTTAATAAGAATTTTAATGCATAATCTTTTTCCGAACGAGACATTGTTGCTAAGGCCATGACTTCAGATAACAGAAAATCACAAGCATCAATTTTGCCGAAAGCTAACTTGACGTAACTGACATTAAACAAAATTTGTTTCAACACCTCATAGGCAACATATTAAATAAATCAATTTTCACAATTAAAATTTTGTCGAAATTTTCTTTATGTAGCAACAAAACTTTTATAACAACACTTACAAAAATGTGCTCTTCCACTGTACTGAACGAAAAATAGGGGTTGCCGTTTAAAAAAATGCACCTCTTTAACCCGCAAACGTACGCCACTGTACCTAGAAACAAAATACTTCAAAAGACGATGAATTTAAAATACGTTTTGACCCCTTAGAGCATTTTCCTAAGAAAATAATATTTAATAATAGGCGAGATTTTTCAGATGTTCCATACTTCTTTTCCAGTGTATTTGTTATGTATATCGATATATTTATGTTGTAGTCTGTGCACATAATTATTTAATGAAAATAAACCAGAACTGTCGGTACGCCGCTAACCAAATTTATTAAATTCCGAACAGCATTACTAATCAATTATTCGCCGGCAATTGTTCACGGCACATTTTCAACACCCAGTTAGGTGCCATTATAACAGTTTAAAAAGTTGGAATGTCACTGACATCATCTCGTAATCGGAATTTAAGCAAATGTCGATCACGAGTTTCTTCGGTGAATCACTCTCCATCCAGGTGCGGATATTTTTATGTAATTTTCTTGCGCTATCGCACGCTGGCACAATTTTTTTCTTCTTCTGTCCCAGTCACCGTTTTCACATGTTCGATGTGCAAGTCATTGAATACCCGACTTTGTGAGATAAGTCTTGTTCAAGCGTGGACATTTTGAAACAATGGTCAGCAGGAAGGACGAGGTATTTGCAGTATTTTTACGTCGGCCTATTTGTACGTCTGTCGAGGATGACGATGAGGATGATACTCATTTCACGGATGATATAAGCAAGTCTGTTTTTGTATATATTTATTTTATTTCATACGTCCCTATTAGATTGAGCGGAAGATTAGGGGGAGTCGGGGCTGCTCTTTGAAGAGAACATACAGAATTATACTTCATCGCAAAGGTCTATGTACGCTAAAAATTTGACAATAATTTAAAAAATTTTAAATACACTAGGCACAAACTTTAAGGGATGTAGAAAAAACCTAATTTTTCGGTGATTTTCAAAAGGCTGTAAGGAAAAACAGTCGCAGAGCAATTAAAAAAAAAAGCAAATAGTAGCCCTAAATTTCTAGTTTTTAGATCTTGACAAGCCGCGTTCGATGAGTTATCGTCATTCAAAGGAAAAGTCAGTTTGATTTTGGTAATTAATTTACTCGGGAAATAATGATCGTACAGAAAATTCAAGTAAGTTTTAAATACTGCAAAGTATCTATTATTTACAAGTCGCAGTTACTGGTAAAACATTGCGTTTTTTGGGATAGTCGCTTAACTTGGCATAATTTTGCAAATAATGGATAGATTAAGGATGTTAACCATTTCTTTTCAACCTCAATGTATCCCAAAGAAACCCAGAAAATTTCAAAGAGCTGCGTTTTTTTTTTCATTGTGATTGAATGAGATTGATGAGTTTTTGCTAAAAATCTAAAATTTAAGGATGAATTTTTCATTTATTTATTCATTTTTTGAGGTTGAAAATGTCTTTTAGCAATAATCCATATTTTTCTTTATCAAAAAATGTTAATTACAAACAAAAGTATTAAATTATTTCCCGAGTAATTAATTACCAAAGTCAAAATTGACTTTGAACGATGATATAAGTAGTATAGCAAAACCAGTTCTGGGCCACCCTCGGATTTGTCCGCGGACATTTGATGCGGATGGCATGTGATCATTGTTGATCTGAAGAACTCTTGGCGCAGGTATAAAACAGGTCTGTACAGGTATAAAACAGGTGTGTATCGGTTTAAAACAGGTATGGTAACCTGTTTAATGACGTCATGTTTTTTTCCAAATACCACCATACCTGTCAAGATACCGTCGCATGGACTTCAGACATTTGAATCGATGTAGGTACAAGCAATTCAGTTCAGATTTCCCGTTGTGTTTAACTACCTGTTGCTTTATCCGTCGTGCTAATTAAACATTTACATTTGTATCTCATCTCTGCGGCTTTCGTATAGCATAAATATGCCGAAAGTTTACAACAATACGTGTCTGCTTGCTCACAATGTAAGACGGATTACATGGAAATTTCCTGATTTGAAAAGCAAAGTTATGACGAGACTCAAATAATATGTTTGGTTTGTGATCGGAGCTTATTTTGCAACGTGTCATTTTATATTGAATAAGAAATCATTTAGTCAGTTTTGGAACAAACATAATCCTACATGGAAATTGCCTAGTCGAAGTACGCTATATTGAAATGTATTATTTACGCACCGAAGGCTTGAAAAGAGCATTAAACCCAAAAGACACGAAAAATTGTGGTTAGCCGTGGACGAGACAACTGATCTTTATCTGCATATTTAACACCTGATATTAACTACATTATAAAAATTGAACACACCAGGTTACCAATTCTTGGTGATGACGCCCCAGTTATGCTTTCTATACGCCGTTCCACACTAGATAATATATTACTCAGTTTTGTTTTATTACCATCAAATTATTCGATTTCACCGTACTTGTACGATAAACAATTCAACTGAAAACATCTCGAATTGAACGACACGTTTATTACTCTCCGCGTCAAAGTATTAAATTCGAAAATAAGTCCCTACAGTTAGTATCGATGGATAACCTTGTTCTAAATATTTATTGGAATCTCAATTGACATATAATTAACAAGTGATAAATAATAAAGTTTTAATAAACAAACTTGGTAATAAACACTTGTCGCGCATGAAAAAACAATTACCTATTATTAAATTGATGGACGCCAGATTACTTTCAAAGGTATTTTATCTGCCAGAAAAAAATCCTTCGAGAAGTTTAAGACGGTCATAAAAAAAACGTAAAAACGTGTATTCAAACAATCCATATTCAATTAAAATAAAAAGATCACACCTTAATTTACCACAAAACAAAATTAATAAAGGAATATGTATTAGACAGCTCAGTTCGTATTATTAAATAAATCTTTCTTTTCAATAAATCCTATATATAATTTGTATAATGGTTCTTTGCGTGTGCGTCATAGGTAACAATCGTATGAATCAATCAATTAACATATTTGAATACTGTCGTGCAGAAAACACATTTTAGGGTAACAGTTAATACAATACAAATCCGTCAGCCTATGACAGTAATGACGAGGTTCTCCACAAAAATATTCAATGGAAGTGATATTTCCATCAAAATAAATGAAATAAATTCAACAAAAATCAAAATAAATGAAACAAAAATTAAATAAACTTTACAGAAATATAGAGATGCCAATGAATAAAATTATACAATAAAGCTAAGACGTGACTTCATAATTGCATTTTGTTCAGCAAATTATTAACTGTCTATGCCGTACGTAGTTGATTGAAACATATGTCGCTCGACATATGTGCTGGTAAGTGTGGCATATTAGTAACAATTGCGAGTGATGTAGCATGTGATCCGCGCGTCGTCGTCACTAAATTGATACACGCGCAAAGATCCATTACACAAACCATATGTCATTATGTCTGTCTATCAAAAAATGATTATTTTAGTTTTAGAAATTAACGAGCGAACAACATCTTAGTACAATATATAAGTAAATTGGTATTTTTCATACAACGTGATTATTTAATATATACATAAAAGATCACAATTCACAGGTTTTTAAAACAGTTAGTTGTTTGTTGATTATTTAAGTGCCTTTGATTTACTGTCTTGAAATTTGTGAATACATGAATATATCCTTAACTTTCATTATTTTGAAAAAATCAGGACATACGTATCACGAAAACTCAGGTATACTGTTAGGTTAGGTCACGTTGGGTTAGAATAGAGTTATGTTAGGTTAGGATGTATTAAGTTGAGTTAGGTTAGGTTCAATAGTCTCCGCTTTATCACACATTTATTTTATCTAAATAAAGATCTAAGCACATAGTTGTTTATTTATTTAAAATAACATTAAACATAACTTGGGTATAAGGTATGTTAGGTCAAGTTAGGTTACATTAGGTTAAGTTGAATTACTTTAGGTTCAATGGTCCCTGCTTTATCAGAAATTTTGTTTTATCTAAATGACTCGAATGACATCTAGGTACTTGTTTATATCTTTGATTAAGTACAATTTGGATATCACGTTAGGTAAAATTAGGCCAGATTATATTAAGTAAGGGTAGGATGGGATGAGTTACATAGGTTAGGTTCGATGGTTCTCTACTTTATCGGCGCATTCGCCAATATTATACGCGCATTTAAGGATATCACATTTTGAATAATAAAAGCATACATAATACTTCTATTCATCGACATATCAATTCGGTTTCTATGGACTTCACAGAAAAAATAATAGGGGAACACCAATATTAACCAAAACCGAGTGACGGTGTACAGGCTGTGGCATTTAAGATAATCGAATAGAAAAAAAAATGAAAACAAATAACTCGTTTATAAATAGACCCACAAATAACAGCATGTGGGTATGTGGGAAAATGCCACTGCGTATGACTAACTGAGTCACACAGTCGATTCGATTCACACTTTTATTGTACATTCCAAAGTTGAAATGTAAATTTGAAAAGAAAATAAGCCGCCCGCACCAAAGTTCCTTAACCCCTACTCCACCCCCGACCGATGAGCTCACCCGAAAAATATTACTCACCTAAAACGGCTGGCCCTTGAGTATTCCCTTGGTAGTATCCGATAAGGGGACACTGCACATATCACACTAGGGGGAAAGGGAAAGAAAAAACGAAAATTCACTCCAAGGACGGGTAGTAGGTACGTTACGATCGAGGAGGCGACAAAACAAAACAATATCTGGCACATAAACATATGAGTATGACACGCATGGATCACATGATTTACTTTGAAGGTTGCAAAGCTTCGACTGCCGCGGTGGCAAACGCGATGTATCTACGCTACGAATGAAGTGGACTCGTATCTGCGTTTGCCGTACCGATCACAGAAATCGCTGTTGCCAAGATTACACATCAAAAGCGAGGATTCCTGTAACCATTTCACTGAAAATGTTATTTTTCGCTCATGTTAAAACGTTTGCACAAAAATATGGGACGTCTTCTCGAAAGTTATAACTCTTGGCTACTTTTAAACGATAAATTTCAAACTACTCTATAACCTGTCTATTTAACACAAAAAAAAAACGATTCAAAGTTGATTTGAAGACACTTGCTCGATACGAAAATATAACTACGTATTAGAATATAACCATCGCAATTATCACTGTAAGATATCACTTACATCCACCAAACCAAAAACCACTGTCTATAATATAACGGTTCTCAGGTAATTGAAAAATTTTAATGCCGAAGTTTATGATTGAATGCTGAATATCTATAAATGGTTGTTTGGATATAAAATTGGATGCTCTATCATTCATATTATAACAATTATATGACCAGATAATTTACACGAATTCATTTTGAAATAACTTCAAAATATCTCAAAGAGATGTTGGAATGATCACAACCAATCAAACTTATAAAAAAACCACATGGGTAAATGGGTAGAATGGAACTCATGGAATGCATACAATATTTCTATCTTTGTTACGAGATAATTGATAATGTTTATAAACAATATATTCTTCTATATATTGTTATACTGTATACGTACTTCAAATTTAACTACATCTGATTATAACTAAATCAGCAATAATTGAATTGATTAAACAATCTTAAACATGTTTATCGTATTGGTTTCACAGGAAGCTACAATTTTAAATGAATAAATCTGAAATAACTGGCTATTTTCAATAATTTTCAAAATCAATATATTACACATTCATTAGATTTTTTCATTGTGTGTGTGAAAAAAACAACTTTTTATTTGAATGTTAATCTTCTGCTTCAATAAGGAACAAATGTGTTCTGGAACTTCATTTATGGACTTAAATGAAGAATTTTGACAGAAACCTCACATCATAAAAGCTATGTGGTTAAAAATGAATACTATGAGGTAATAGGCAAAACGACCACCACGATATCAGTTTCTCTTTACACAGCTTATTGCCGTATTCTATTAGTTACTGACAAGTTCTATCTAATCAGGAAATTGATAACGCATTTTATTTTAGTGCGCCAAAAGCTCGACAAAGATGAAGTGCAAACCTATCTACATTTCAGCAAAAAGAACTTTGACGATTCAGTTAAAGAACTTAAACCATTTATTCGAAAGTTAAGTGGAACACTGGAAACCAATTTGCATTGAATTATATGCTTATTATCGAGAGTACTAGTAATTATTTTCAAATTTATTTCACATGGCCAGAGACGTAGGATTATCCAATTTTCCGGCAGTTCTGGGGAAAGCAAATACAATCCGGCAACGCCGCAGGACCTGGAGAAATTATTTAAATATCTTCAAGCCGAGGCGACCGCGATTCACCAACCACACAGGTTCAACGGCGGTCAGGTGGATGAGACGGTTTTTATTTTGTCACACAAAGAGCCTAGAAACATGCAAAAATGGGGACGAGGTCATTAAATATCGTCCAAGGGTGCAGCGAGGCACTAAGGAACCGGTAGGTACCCTAGATCTCCCGAAATGTATACGTTTCGTGTGTACGTACAGTACACACGAAATAAAATTTTTGAAAATAATTTCTATTCATAACTTCACAGGTTTGTCTTTTTTATCAAGATATTTGCCATTTATCAAAATTAATTCAGTATTGCAGGAAATTTCAGGAAAATATATCGAAAGTGTCACATTACATCCTTCCATGATGGTACATTCATGAATAATAATGATCGGACGCAAAAGTGTATTGTGACGCAGGAAACACAAGCTAAATAATTATTATTGACCATTTCAATGGATACAAAATGGCCAATTTATTTCTCTAGTGACCATTTACTACAGCAAATTTGTAACTAATACTAAAAACTAAGAATATGGTAAATATGTACCTCCGTGCTATATATGAATGTACCATCGAGAAAGGATGGAATGACACCCTTGCGATAGTCTCCTGAAATATGGACAAATTATGAATTAATTTTTTTAGATAATTATACCTTCAGACGCCTACTGTTGACCAGGGGCAAATTAACTTCAAGGTTAATTAATTTTAGCCTATATTTTAGGGGAACGTATCGAAAGTGATTCATTATGTTCTTTCCCGATGGTACGTAGTTCGCCCACACTGTCATCAATACTTGTAACAGATGGTGAATCATATTGTTAATATTATACAAAAATATTTTGGAAAAATTAAATTGATATACAGAAATGGCGATTAATTAATGTGGTAAAAGATAGAGTGGATTTCGGGATTAAAGTACAGGGACAGAAACTTAAAATGCTGAGATTCGCGGATGATAGAGCAGTATTAGCATCTAGTAAAGAGGAATTAGAATCAGCGTTGAACGAAATGGAGGCAGTGTTGACAGAGAAATACGGAATGAGGGTGAATAAAAACAAAACTAAAGTGTTAGTGTGCAGAGGGCGCGAGAGCAGAGCAAAAACGAAAGTACAAATTAATAATGAAAGATTGGAGGAAGTTAAAGACTTCACTTATTTAGGAAGTAAAATAAATTGGGATGGAAGAAGCGATAACGATATAAAACAAAGAATAGCGCAGGGTCGAGTAGCTTTTAACAAAAAGAAAGCACTTTTATGCTCGGGGGTAATAAACTTAGAAACAAGCAAGAGATTTTTGAAAACGTATGTATGGAGCACGGCACTATACGGTTGCGAAACCTGGACGATAGGGGAAGCAAGTAGGAAGAAATTGGAAGCTTTTGAGATGTGGTGTTACCGAAGAATGATGAAAATACCGTGGACTGATAGGGTTAGAAACGAAGAAGTATTAGAGAAAGTCGGCGAGAAAAGAAGTATGTGTAAAAACATAAAGAAGAGAAGAGATAGAATGGTAGGCCACTTGCTGAGACATGGGGGAATAGTCCGTGATATTTTGGAGGCAGAAATAGGAGTGAAAAAAGGCAGAGGTAGGCCTAGATTAGACTACTGCTCGCAAATAGTAAGGGATGTAGGTTGTAGCACAATTAGCGAAATGCGTAGGTTAGCACAAGATAGGAGAAGCTGGAGGTTAGCGTCCAACCAGTCTTACGACTAATGACCTCATGAAGATGACATAAATGGGAATGTCTTTTCTGCTACAAATAGAATCTTCTCGCGTGAATTTTTTGTCCTCTCGCAATTGAATTATTAAGAAATTGTTATGGGCCGTACTTAAGTAAATTTGAAAATCGACGAATTGTACACATTGATATATATCGCAAGTCAAATTTTCTACTCTAAAATGGCTTTGTATAAGACACACATTTTATTTTATATACAATATACAAAATTTGCATAAAACAATTCAGAAAAAAGCCACCATATTTATATAACAAAATTTCGTATAGGTCTGACATCCAGAATATAAATTCAAAAATAAATATTCTCTGACTTATTCCTCTTCACAGGACGTCAGCAAATCAGAGTTCATTTTCATATATTTTCTTTATTACTACAATAAAATTTCGTTTAATATTAAAAAAACTTTTCTCTTTCGCAATTTAAGAAAAAAATTAAAGAACAAATACTTCAAGATATTCTCAAATTTTATGTTTCAAGTAATTTTTTACAAATATGTTTACAATTAAAAATATTTCAAAATTTTCTATTTCCTTTTTATTTTTTCCCTTTTGCATGGTGCCAAACTGCTTGCAAGTTATTTTTATTTTATATCTTATAATTCTTTTACGTAAAATTAAATTTATACGTAATTTATCACTTATTACTTTTTTCTTTATCTTATTTCATACTTATTTTTGCTTCTTGTTAATTTATTATTGTTGAAATTATTTAATCATTTATTATTTATATCCTGTTTTATAATTTGAAGCTTACTAATTGATCTAATTGATGGATTGGTAATTATACCATAACATATAATATATGTATTAATTATAGCGTATACGTATGTGATATTAATTTGTTACCCTAGGTTAAGTGGAAGAGTAGAATTTGTTTGGAAATTTCCAAACGGTCACATGTAGATAATATTCATATAATTTAAATGGAATATATAAAACAATATACAATAGGGACAAAAATTAAGGGATGTAAAAAAACCTATATTTTTAGGTGATTTTCAAATGGCTGTAATTTGGAGAAAAATAGTCGCAGAGAAAATGGATTATTGCTAAAAAAAATCATTTTCAACCTTAAAAAGTGAACAAATTAAAAATTCATCCTTAAATTGATTTTTAACAAAAACGACAAATTCAATCCGTCCGAATACAATGGAACAAAAATCGCAGCGCTTTGAAATTTTCAGGGTTTCTTTGGGATACTTTGAGGTTGAAAAAAAAACAGTCAACATCCTTAGTCTATTCATTATTTGCAATGTTATGCCAAAATAAGCGAATATTCCTAAATACGCAATTTTTTACCTTTTACTCAGCGAAAAATCATCGTACAAGGCCTTTAGACCGCTCAAAAGAGGATAAAATTATCTAAAAAAGATTTATGATAAAAAGTCCGTGGACCTTTTGAAAGACAAGCAAAATTTGGAAATATTTTTTCCGATGGTTTTCTTATGATTACTCAAAAACTGCTGGTGATAAAAAATTTTGAAGTTAAGATTTGAAAACTAGAAACTTGGAGCTTCAATTTGCTTTTTTAAAATTGCTCTGCGATTAGTTTTCTCCAAGTTACAGTTCTTTGAAAATCACCTAAAAATTTAGGATATTTTAGATCCCTTAATTTTTGTGTCTAGTGTATATTGTTTTGAAGACTGCATCACTTAGTATTTCGAAAACAAAAAGGTTTTGCATACATGTTTGCAGGAACTTTATTAATTCTCTTGAGGTCGTCACAGTCAAATCTTGAAGTTTACCCACATATTATGAAATATCCTGTACAACAATATTTAATAAGTTTAGCAACTACCTCATTTATAACAAAACAAAACGTAGTGCACTTACATTGTCAAGATAACTTTGAGATAAATCACCTTGGCCGCACTTCAAATGTCATCATAGATCACCCCCGTCATCAGTCGAATTATTTCTCGTGTTCAACCTGCTTCGAATTGATTAATGGAAGTATTATTCGAGGTAGATACGCGAGGTTTTAAGAAACAAATAGTTGAAGGTTAAGAAATATCTGGATTCGTCGAAATGTATTTACAACATTAATTAATTAACATGAACGGCGTTGACGTATCGGAAATTTGAATTCCAAGACAGTTGAGGGAGTATCAAAACATTTTTTTATATTGTTTTGAACACATAATTACAGGAAACACGTAATTAAATCAAATAAGAGAAATATAATTATTTGAGTTCATGTTAACTTAATATTAGAACGTTTATTAGAATTTATGTTTCCTACGGTCAGTGAAACTTCTTTCGGTTCAGCAATTTGCATATAACTAGGATTTACGACAAATAAAAAAAATAGATATAAAAAAATAGAAAGTAAAATATCTTATTGACGATAATATGACATCATAAAATATCCGCTTTAGTTAGTATTATGTATAACGGGTGTCTATAAAAAGTAAGAAGAAAAATTAAACAAATAATATCAAAACTTATACAGGATGATCGAATAATTAAGATTTGAAGCGTTAGTAACGATGGAGTTCTTCAAAGATGGAGACACTTAATAAATTTGACATTTATACCAGGTAAAACCCCCTAAATATGAAACCGAAATTTGCCTATCGATGGATGACCTAGCTGCTAATGTAGTTATCGTCATACTGCGTCATTGGCGCCATTTTCATGTTCTGACATCTGATAAAGGTTTTTATCTCACAACAATACAAGTTTCATACAACAACATCGTTTTTAATAGCCTTGGACAAGTTGAATTTTGTACCTGGAAACTACGATTTGCGGACAGCATTGATTATCTGTTACCATTTGAAGAAAACTACTGCAGAATGCATCGAATGCTTGTTGAAGCGTATGGTGAGCATGCTCTTGGTAAATCACAGTGCTTTAAGTGATTTAAAAAATTCAAAAGTGGCAATTTTGACGTGAGAAACGAAGAACGTGGAAGACCACCGAAAAAGTTTGAAGATAGCGAATTGCAAGCATTGTTGGATGATAATGGCGCTCAATCGCAACAAGAACTCGCGGATCAATTAAATGTGACACGAGAAGCCGTCTCCATACGTTCGAAAGTCATGGGAAAAATCCGGAAGATGGGACAATATGTTCCACATGAACTGAATGAAAGACAGCATGAAAACGAAAAAACCATTTGCGAAATGATGCTCGCAAGGTATAAAAGAAAGTCGGTCTCCATCGAATTGTGACTGGCGCATGGCGATGAAAAGTGGATATACCGGGTGCAACAGGATCATAGTATACCCCCCTTTTCTCCTTTAATTTTGAAGATAATTGATTGAAATTTAGGATATTCAATACACATAATAAGCGGCAACTTTTGACATACAATTTATTTTTCTTTCACTTTCGGTTTCGCCGGAAGTGACACTAACTTTCGATTATTAAATGTAATACCCTGTATATTAGTGCATTTTTGAATTCTGCATAATTTTATGAATCCAAATGTACCAAGTAAGTGACATTTCAAAAGTCAACATTTTTTATAATCTAATTTTTAGTTTTCCATTTAAGTGTGTTATGACGGTTCCGATTTATTCTAAATGGCCCGTGTAATGTTACAAAAATCGAAATCCCGTCAAAAATACTGATCTATTTGTTCATAAATCACGTGACTTATGAACAAATAAAATTTTTCAAAATTGTTTTTGGGAAAACTCAATTTTTCAAATGGAACCATATTGGTACCGTGGTACCATTTATTAGTACTGTTAATAAGAAATTTATTCATATGTCGTATTAAAATGTGCAATACATACAAACAAAATTACAGCTAAAAGAAAATTTTAGTATTTTCTTATTTTCTTTTAGCTGTAATTAAATTTTGCAGTTTCTCAATAGCTATCTGAAATAATATTGAGTGATAAGGTTTTGATAACAACTGGCGCGGCGTCACTGTTCTTCTTACACAGATTTGAAGTATTTACACACAATAACAATTTTCTAACGCGTCAATGTGTTTGTTTGAGAATATAAATATTATTTTAAGGACAGATCAATACGTTTTATTACGTTGAGTTCTTATTTTAAAATACTGTGTTTCATGAATTGAATCAGTTTGTCTAATTTTGAAGTCGTATAATGATAAATGATTTGTTGATGTTAATTGTATATTGAGTGTTCATATTTTCCGGTTTAGCTATAACATCAAAACGGAACGGGTGACAACCATTTTATACTCGTGAATGTGACTGAAATATATTACAGAAATGCGCATGTTTATTGATATACAAAAAGCTATAAAATCAAGAGCTATTACGGAGTTTTGACAAAGTTTAGGCGAAATTGTAACATTTTCCAACAGCAAGCCATGGAAGTAAGTGTTAACTAATAATAGTCAGCTATTATTATTGCGTTCTCTTACCATCATCAAAATGTATTAGAACATTATTAAAAGAGTGGGTCTTAGACATATAACTTGATGCCCTGATAAGATAGAAATGTAAATAAACAGAACAAGAATTTTTTACAATTTGAAAGAGCAAAATTTATTAGTTTTTAAACAGAAATGTATTGACCTCGGACGTCATTTTGAGTTGTCAACAGACAACAAACTGTTTCTCGACAAACAAATCCTGAAGGCCGTATAGACTTATGGCATACAACTTTTGGGATGCACCAAGAAATTAACATCAAAATCATTCAGACGCTTCAGAACAAAGTACTTTGCAGTACTTTGTAAATGCATCATGGCATGTTCGCAATGAAGGCATCCATCGCGGCCTGAAGATGCCTATGGTAGAAGATGAGATCAAGAGGTTTGCAGACAACCATCAGAAACCAAGAAAATGTCGAAGTTATATCCCTACTCGACAACAACCAAAATCAATTTCAAAACGGGTCTATTTAATTCTAGGGAATGCGACTAACGGATCTACGCGCTGTGGATTAACGCGAAGGAATAAAAAATGTAATCAAACATATTATTCCTCTATTACCTGACATAGACAAGTATGTCACAGCTTTCGTATTAAGTAAAATATAGAACTAAATTTCATTACGATGCTGCAGAATTTAATTGAGTAGTTGTCCAAGTGGCAATTTATTTTCTGTCGAATTTAATAGCCACCAATTTCCAATAATAATGATTATTTTTAAATCGTTGTGAACAGTTTTTAGCGAACCATTACTTTTTTCTTTCATCTCCAGTGATGTCATTTTGTAAATAATTATTTTAGTACTATGATATTAAGTATTAAGTGCTATTTCAGTACTAAATATTACAAATACTTTTTTTAATAGCACACATCCTCTAAGGAAGTCATAAAATAATATCATGTTATTAGACAATTGAAACAAAATCACAGTGATTATAATATAGGGTGTCTAGTTGGAATTATAGATAGGATTTGAATTGCGCGCCATTTGTGTTTTGTTAAAGATGGGGCGTCAATTTTGTAACAATTTTATGAAAATGAGTGATCATCGTACAATTGCATTGAGAAAAATTCGCACAAAATTAGGACAAAGTGAAGCACCTACAGAGTTACCAGTTCGTAACTTAATCAAAAATTTGAATAGACGGGTTCTGTTATTGATAAGGCAACACCAATACGTCCTCGTCGCCGTCGCGTCGTGGTGGGTTAGATGAGAATATTGTTGCAGTGAGAAAAAGTGCACGGAAGTATCTAAATACATCAATTCGACGTCGTGCACAACAAATGAATCTGTTAAGAGCCACCACGCATCGGATTTTAAAGAAAGATCTGCACCTGTTAGCATACAAAATTCAATTAAGGCCAGATCATCTGTAAGTTACAGATCATTTACAACGTCGTATGTTTGTTAATTGGATGTTAGAAAAGAAAGTGATGCTGATTTTTGCAAAAAATTCTTTTTAACCTTAAAGTTTGACGGCTACGTCAGCAAACAAACTTGTCGAATTTGGGGTGCTGAAAATCCATATGCTGTTCACGAAAAAGAAATGCATCTACAGAGATTCACGATTTGGTGCGCATTCTGGAGTGGTAAAGTATAGCATCATACTTCTTTGAAAATAAGCTGGTAAGAGTTCAACAACAAACCCGTTTTGACACAGCATCTTTGACAGAACACAAATGGCGCCCAATTCAAATCTTGTAGTTTCAATTGAGACACCCTATACAAGACACCGCTGAATCATTGTTAAAATTCATATCGTGCAAATGAAAGTCAAAAAATGGGAACAAAAGGTTCTATTATATGAGCTTTTTGCAATGGAGACTCATGTAGAAATGCTCCAGAAGTGTTATCAGACTTCGATGACATAAGTGAGGAAACTATTGACATTCCGAAGGGATTCCGACCAACCTGGTCCAATTTAGGAGATTAAAATGACAAACCCTGAAGTTCCTTCTGGAATTCTAGATTAGGTCTGCTGAAGGAACTATTTGAAAAAATAAAAGCCCCTTTTATTCCTGATTATCTCTATAATTGTGTGGAAATGATGAGAAACATAATTTGGAAAAAGTGGAAACTGACATTTTACCCCCTTGTATATCGAAAAACATTCGCTTGTGACACGAGATTCAAGAGATAATATTTGATTTGATCTTATCTTTTTTATGTCCATTGACATAATATTGACATAAAAACTGACATAATTCGTTTTAAATCAGTCGCCATTAGCACATTTCAGTTCTTTAGTTAGAAATAAATTTCTCGAACATTTTTGCGACCGCACGATATCCGTATCGACAATGAATAATAATTTCCGGTGTAAAAATCGAGGCGACATAGATGATTACTCATTTTTTAATAAAAAATGTCATCCACATTTCCTCGGTGTCTTTTCAGCTGTAAGGACACTTGAGGACATTCCCCTTACTATCGGCACAAGTTCTATTGGGTAATTTATGAAGGACACTTAAAAATCTCGAGCCACTTTTAAAGGCCATTGTTTCAGAAGGTATTGTGCGCCGCCACTCGGAGTGGTGCTTACCGAACTTAAATATTTATGCAAATATTTGTTTGTTGAAACTATATGGAAGAAGAAAAATATCAATGAGTATCGCGAATAGTGGGTGAGCTAGTAATAGGTTAATAACTGAGTATACAGTTTGAGAGTCTGTAGAGTACTTTGTTGAATATTTATACCGTTACTTGTTACTCACGATTTATTTTTTAATTCTTGTTTGCACGGCGATTTTTTTTTAATAAATTTCAATTGTGAAATATTATCTCTAAAAATGTTGTGTGATGCTTATAATGGAATTGCTATTTTTTATGACTAGTGTTAGACTGATGAGTGTTTATTATTGTTTTCTTATTTATTTATCTACAACACAAACTCATCTCACGACAATACAAGCTGCCGACTCGAGTAAGGCGTGAACGTTAAACTAACCAGAACCGTATTTGAGTATTCTTTAAATTATTAATAACACAGGCCTACAAATTTTTACATTTTTTTAAGTTGATCTGGGTTTGATAAGTGATTATAAGTGAGTTATTTACGCTGATTTCATATCTACCTTCCGTTTTTGCCCCTCACGTAAGGTTTTTGATCAACTGAATAATCAGAATAAATTAAAAATTAAAGGAAAAATTACATTTTAATAAACATTAAAAAACATAGTAAATAGCAACAACACAAATAGTTCTGAGTCTTTAATTGATTTTTTTCTCTGAAAATCTCTCCCTTTTGAACAAAAAACTTCCGTTTTGTGGTTTTTGTTGTGTAATCATTCGTTGGATGTTCTCTTCCCAGTATCTAGCAGTAATCTGTCATCATCGCCACATGCCATCGACCCTGGTACTTCCTTTCCACCTCTTTAAGTCTTGATGGAACCTTGCTCCTCAGTAAGAGCACCAAGATTTTCTGGAAAGTAGTCCACATGAGCATGCAGAAAATGAATTTTTATGTGTGGTCCTACGAAAATGTCTTAGTTTATTTTTGCTTCAGAAAGAGCTGGAAGTTTGCCACATGGGTGCTTAAAACAATTCCCATTTTTATCTATAGCTTGTATATATTGCTTCATTAATCCTAATTTAATATGAAGTGGCGGCAAAAGGATTTTTTTGCGGATCAACCAAATTTCCACAAATAACGTTTTTGAACCAGGTGTTAAGTTTATAACAAAATATATTTGGTGTATTTTTTGACAGTTTTTCAAATGAAATAAGGCCTTCTCTTATTAACTTTTTATTGAAATACTGTTATTTTTAGCCCACTATCATGCCATTTCCTTTTTTAAAAAGG